>RCWM02000268.1:0-1282500 GCA_003667255.2 Euschistus heros
AATTTATTGAAATTTACAACTGTACAAGTATACATCAAGTAAATGTGTTAAAAAAACGTTTACCATAACATGCCAAAACATGAAAAGAACTACACATCAGTAGCACTTGAGTAAAAAAAAAAAATATATATACACAAGAAAATCTCTGGGCCATCTTCTTTTCAGACCTCTCGGAGGATTATCGGAAATTGAGTGGAAATCAAGTTGAGAAACTAGGGGATTTGAGTGGAATCTGGTTAGGGCTAAATAGCAACATATGGAACATTAAGATCTTTATGGATAAGTTTATTGGTGACAAACTAAGGAGCATTGAGGATTTTTTGAAGGATTTTGGATTGTAAGATTGGATACGGGATGGATTGGATGGTTTAGTAGAGTCGCAAAGCTCAACTCCGTATGTCCATATAGTTCTAATCACAGTTAAGTAAATGAGTCTTTTTGTAATTAATTGGGAGCTTTGAACGTTTGTGAAGTAAATGTTGAAGTAGTCTGTAACGACGAGCAGTTTCTTGTAGTTTTAGTCATGTATGTGGATTCCAAGTAAGACGTTTGTTCAAGTGGAGTCCTAGGTAGCGGATCTGTTCAACAGGGATTAGTGGAATGTCATTAAAGAATACTGTAGGACAGGAAGTCGAAAATATATATTTAAAAACACAAAAACTTAAACCACTCGTTCACAAACTTTGTAGTTACTTATTAGTTTAGAAAGCCATCATGAAATGATACCTGAATATGAATTTAAAAAAAACTAGTTTTTCAGAGTATAATTTATAGGCGCACTTGTTGATTTTTCTACATAAGCAGTAACAGCATAAAATCACTTATCATCCCAACTAAAAAATTAATGAATTAAAAGAAATCAGGATTATTTGTAAATTATCTTCTTTCAATATTTCAAAACTGCATCCATTCACGAAGAACTGAATATAACTATATTAACTAGCAATGATCACTTAAGAGACACAAGGTCAAACATGACCACTACTAGTCAATTACTAGTCAGTTCAAAATTATCGTTAATTAAAATCAGATAGTCCAGCATAATGGAACTTGTATGGAAACCTGAATTCTAATGAAAAGCTAACTAAGCTAAGCTACATAGCTCAAAAACTATAGATTAATGAAGCAATTTCACTATAATTTCTTAAGAATCCTCATATTTAAAAAAGATCTTAAAAAAAAAAATAAGAGGTATTTCAGGACACAGGAAAATATTTTTTACTGGCTACTGGAAAGGGATAGTTTTATAAGTAAATGTATCTTAAACCCTTTTCAGAAATATTTCTCCGGGCGATATCACAAATGAACGGATTAGACCCTTATTACTGCGTAATTTGTATCAGCCTGACCATAACTGATCAGATGACCATAAATATGGTGATTTACCATAGCTAAAAATTGGATAGTTTTACGTGCCAAAGAATGCGAAAGGGTGGAAGATTTGAGCTATCCTGACTTAGTGTGTCATAGAGGAGAAGCGTTTAAATAAAGAAATGATCGTGCTCGAATTGTATTGATGTTTTTTTACCTAAATAATTAAATATTACAATTACATAAATTTAACGTGAACCCATAACTGAAATACACGTAATGAAATAAACGCTGCCCTAGAATATCTAAGGAAAGCCCAACACAAAATATTATGAATAAATGAGACTTGCTTGCTAGTATGAAATCGCCTGGATGTACTAAAGCAATTATCTATGGACAATAAACTTACCCTAATGAGGGTACTGTGGCAAGAAGGAATCAAAGAACTAAAATTGCGAAGGAAAGGAGAAGGATTTAAAACAAAGAAGATAGTTCCAGTACCATAATGCTTTAAAGAAGAAATTCTTAGACTTTAATGAAGCAAAAATGCTGGGATATTCTTCAGTGTAAAACCTTTTAAATTCTAGAAAAATAATAAAAAATAAATATAACCCCCTCATACAGTCATTTTCTAAATTTATGACTCTGACAACTTCATATGTTCATATTTACATAGCTATTAAGACTCTTTATTTTCTTATACGACAAACATAGACAAGTATTGCCTTTAATGAAAGATTAAAAACAAAAAAAAAAAAATGATGGACATTGTTAAGAGAACAGAATAAATAATGTTCTTAATTAAAAGCCAGGATGAAATCATTGTCAGAAAAAAACAGTTGAAAAGGAGTTGTGACATCTGCAAATATTTCGTAATAGCAAACGCAATTCCATTGCCTTTTAGTTTTTAATTAACTAAGGTGCAAACATAAGTATTTCGAAATCGTCTGTGATGAAGTGGCATTGAAAATATTTGTTTTTGCAAAATGCTTTTATATTCATTTAGAAAATAATATTAATCAGACCAAACAGGTTCATCAGGTTCATCATATAAACACTAGCGAAAATAAATAAATACATTATATCAGCAATTAATTCAGGGTCAGTGATTACGAGTCCGTAACGAATAGAAACAATGTAAAATATTCATATTTGACGAAATATCCTAGCTATTGCGTATGAGTAAAAATAACTTAGCTAAAATTAAATTATGTCTATACCGTATTTAACTACATTTCTAAAAAATACTTATATGTTTATTATTGAATTATAAATATTCAATACCATAATAATACTTTTCTCATACATTAACTGCCAGATTAGGATGTTGTTATGATGTTTGGGCTTAAATTTAAGTACTCCGACTAGGGCAGAAAGGACGGTTTATCCTACAAATTACCAACCTACTCTGGACAGAGTGTAAACGTTAAGTTCATTCCGTGGGGCCGTAACGAATTAAATTTCTACTGGCACAGATGACTAATACTAGACTTAAAAGATTAGAAACTGCTCATCAAATCCGACTATTACACCCATTTGGACATACGTAGTTGTACTTTTGGGCTCCACTAAACCTTCTAATTCTTCTCGGATGCAATCCATACTATCAAAAATCCATCGAAAAATCGTCAATGCTCCTTATTATGTCACAAACTAACTTATCCATAAAGATATTCATGTTCCATATTCTGATGATTTGTCCAAAACCAGATACCTATCCTTTCATAGGTAACGTCATACTCACTCGAACTAGACTCTCAACTAGACACCCATATCCCCAAAATCCCAATAATTTAAAAAGACTTATTAACTTGATAATTATACCCATTTGGACATACGGAGTCGAACCTTGGGGCTCTTCTAAACCTCCCAACTTTTCTTGTATCCAATCCTAACAATCTAAAATCCTTCGTAAAGTCCTCAATGCTGCTTATTATGTCACAAACGAACCTATCCTTAAAGATCTTAATGTTTCATCTGTTGCTGATTTACCCCAAACAAGATCATCTATCCTTTCCTAGTGAACTCGATATACACTCGAATCCACACATCTCCACTTACCTCACCCTCAATTCCCGATAATCCTACGAGGCGTCAGAAAAGAAGATGGCCAAGAGACCTTCTAATGTAGAACTTTTATTGCAGTTCTATTAGTAAGTAGTTTTTTACGTTATTGAGATATCATTGTAATCATTTTCCACAAATGTACTTGTTGTATTTAATGTACATAGCAGTAACTATCAACAACGCGATCGGTAATCGACTTCTAGTTTTAAATGTCAAAATTATAAAACAAAATTTAATGAAAAACTTAGTTTTTAAATAATAAAATAGTGATGAATAATTAAAATAGAACTTTAAGTGTAATCATAGGCTAATCCTACGATAAGCATCATGATTATCCGTGTGCAAATTATGAAGATTAATGAATAATTAATTAATTTCTGCCTGACTGGGAAAACAGATCATGAATGTGTCTATCTCTAATCTAATGCTTTAACCGACTTATATTTAAGAAGCAAAATGTAAAATGTACTTAAATTAAATTGATAAGCAATGATTATTCGAAAAAAACAAAGTTGAGAGTAAATAGCGGTTTGAAACGTGAATCTTTTGATTCAAACCAATACAGCTCCTAATCGGTTGGTCCTAGCGACAAATGCTATAAAACAAAAAATATTTTCCATTTAATTTCTGTTAAAAAAACAATTGGCAGAGTTTTAATCAGAGCAGCACTAACATAACTAGAGCGTATCAAAATGTTACACTTTTCAGGGTAAAAAAAAAGTCACACATTTGATTGTGAAAAACCCTTTATAGCGTGACTTTTTTCATTCAAACCAATATAGCTCCTAAACGGCCTAGGACGTATCCTAGAGACAAAAGTTATAAAACAAAAAATATTTTCCATTTAGTTTTTGGTGAAATAGCCGTCAGCAAAAGTTTTGATCCTAACAACACCAAGAGTGTCAAAATGTTAAATTTTTGACTGTGAAAAGTAGTTACATCAAAGGTGTATAGACCTCCATCCAAAAGACATACACATGTCAAAATGTTCGGAACCTAGAAAAACAATTCTTTAAAAAAAATAGCCTATTTTCAAACCTTTGAATATTTCTTTAAAAAACCCAAATAAAGCTGTCATAATGGAAGCCATACTGTCACAGGTACAGGTTGAAAGTGCAGAAAATCTTCCAAAATTTGTATCCGTCTGTAAGCCTTCATATAAAAAATTATTTTAAAAAAAAACCTAAATAAATACTGGCAAGAATAAAATATTTAAAAAATTAACTATTTCTCTAAAATAGCATTTACTGTATGTATTGTGAAATGATTTGAGGTAAAAGGAGATTTTCTATTACATAAAACTACATAGTTTTGAAAAAGTTGTATAACATTTGACTTGTTATTTTTAACGATTGTTAAAAGAAAAAAATACAAGAGAAAAAGTCAATTAAATTCAAACTGGTTAGTAAGATGTTTACTGCAACGAACTCTTTGGACTGAGGATGTGCGGACGCCGCGATGGTGTTTGTTATATAACGCCAGCATCATAGTATGTAATTATTGTATGCGGTAATATGCAAGGTGAAGATTGCTACGAATTATAAAACAAAAGCATTAGGATCAACCTTAACTTACTCGAGAAATGAAATTAAATACACACACAATCCATTAATTTAATAGTTATAAATGTATGTGTTTTGTTTGTTTTTTTAATAATCAGGTCCAAATATCGAAATATCTTAAAAATATAGTGAGCCAGTAGATTGTATCATTGATAAAATTTTATTTTTTAGTTTAAAATTCGTTTCTATAGGGAACGTACTAGATTAGAAAAAAACATTTTATTTTTTCAGGACATTTTGTTTTCTAGTTCAGTCAATAAGTGTGGTGTTTTAGTATGTAGTAGTAACTACTAATAGAAGATAAACATACTAGAAGTCCTCTCTCCTTGGAGAGTGGGGAAGGGAAGTAGGTCCCATTTTTGGGTTTTTCGACTATATCTCGAAAACGGTGGACTCTAGAAAAGTATTTTTAGCTAAAAATTGAAGCTAATTACATTCCGTATTTTTACGATTTAATTAAATTAAATTTTTTTAAATTTATTATTATTATTTTTTATTTATCTTTTTTTACTCTTATTATTGTTTTTATTTTATGTCTTGTTACTTATTTTATAGATTATTTATTTTTTATTTTTCTTAGCTTCATGTATTGTATAGTTTGAGGTACTTTGTTTATTTTTTTTTATTTTCTTCTCATTATTTTATTTTATTTTTTTATCTATTCTTTGTATTTATTTCTTATTGTACATATTGTGTGAATGGATCATTTACTCATCCATATTACCTAATGCCCACATTGAGGCAGATTGTAATACTTTCTCAATAAAATAAAAAAAATAAATACAAAAATTACATTCCCTTTATAATTTATACCTCACACTTTGGCAAACCTTTGCTTCTAGAGCCTTCCACAATCGTATCTCAGAAAAAATGTCAGAATTAAAGTTGTAGAGCATTAAATTAACTTTATTCTTTTTTACGTTTCTGGCACTAAAAGCAGATATTTGACAAAAACTGGGGTAAACAATATTTTTTTTCTCGAAAATTATCGATTTGTAGTAACATATATCTCGAAAATCGTTGGAATTTCGACAAATGTGTATTAAATTAATTTTATAGAAAATTTGATAAGCATTGATTTTGATTCGAAACATATTTTTCTAGAGTCCACTATTTTCGAGATATAATCGATAAACCCAAAAAACCACTCATAATGAAGCTATGACGTCAAAAATTATCGCAATTTCATGCACTCTACGATGAGTTCATTGACTGGACTATCAATATTATCCCACTGACCTGTGTTGGAATTCGCATACGAGACTGAAAAGACAAAAGCTACTCTTCATTTTAGACTTAAAAATATATATTTTTTATTTTATTTTATTTCTTTCACAACATATTACACTCTGTCACAGTTAAGAACAATAATTAGTAACACTAAAAATTTACATTCATACATTACTTTACAATAAAATCAAAGTAATATGAATAAAATTACGATACAAAAAGATAAATAAATAAAAATAAAAAAGATAAAAAATAAAATATTTATAATAAAACTGAAGTTACATAAAATAAGTAATTAAATAAGAAAAAAAATCACCTTCATTCATACATATTTACATCCATGCTAAGAACCCCCGGGAGCTAGTAAACTAAACAATTCTAGACAATTCATTTAATTTACTACAATTATACTATATGTACGTAGGGAATTGTCCAATTTATCTCGTTTCAAATCCTTACTAAGTAAAAATACTGCAAACACATTTTGATTTCTCTCTTACTTTGCAACGAATAAACTTAACCACAATGACCTTAATCCTCCCTTTGATATAGATTGACTCAAACCAGGTATCTAACCTTTCATAATCCAATAAAGATCACAAACCAGTCAAATAAAATAAATATAAACTTTCTTTCATCTTTCCATTCCATTATCGATAAACAATAGATCGAAGCATCTGAAAAGAAAATGGGCACGGAGCCTTCTTAAAAAAACTTAAATTGAATTGCTATCAATCAATAGTCGCTTTACAAATTTTTATCCATGTCATTCAGATTCTTAATCCAGTTTACTTACTTGTCTTATTTTCCTATAAATTTCAATTAAATGAATTTTTTTTTAAATTTTAATGAAATTTGCTACTTTACATTTTACACCTAGTAAATTTGTTTAATAGGGGACTCAATGGCCGAGTGCGTTGGGGCGAGGGTCTCAGCGCACCCCCGTAACCAGAAGGTCGTGGGTTCGAAATCCACCTGGGAGGGTTAAAATTTATTTCGTGGCGGATCCACGGTATAAATCTTACCCTTCCCACCCTGGCCAGTATAGGACTTCAATGGAAGTCTTGGGCAAAAAAAAAAAAAAAATTGTTTAATTTCTATTATGATTACATGATAAAAACTTGTAGAGAGACTATCTATTGGTAGTACTCAAAGGAAAGGCTTATAATAGTAAATCCCGAGAACGTCTTCTTTTCAGACACTTCGGAGGATTATTAAAAAACAAATGGAAATCAAGTTGTGATATTTATTGGATTTGAGAGAGTAGTTTATTATGAAATTTAAGATATCTGGTTAGGGGAAATCCATATATTATGAAGAATGCATAGTTTTGTTGGGAGCTTAGAGTTGTCTAGTTTACTGGCTCACAAACCAGTGACGCGGCGGGAGCGAAACTTTAGGATCTTCTAGAACCCTACTTGATTTCTCTCATGGGTAGAATGATTTGTTTTTGGAGAACGTTACGTAATTTAATAGTTTGATATTAGAAGAGTAGGAGCAGCATACTAAAAAATACTGTCTTGACTAGGAGGCAGGTTTAGACGAGTGAGCTCCTTTTGACTCTGTTGCTCCTAATACGAAATAAAAATTTTAACCTGGATTTGACCGATCTTGATCGATTTAAAATTAAATAAACCCTTCTTTATTTGTAAATACTATAAAATCTTTTTTCTAATTTTAATAATTATCATTATTTTAATTATTATAAAATGTGCTTTTTTTGTATACAAAGTTACACTCCTTTGGAAATAAACAATACAATCATACAGGTAAACAGAAAAAAATAAAGAACATAAGGGCATAGACGGTCAGCAGAATTAAGCTATTTAATTTGAAAATTTATCTCCTACAGAGAACTAATTCACAGGTAAGGAGGAAAAAATAAATAAATAAAAATAGAAGTAGAAAACATCCGACAGGCATAAAGGGGCCAGGTTTTTTCTTTTTTTTTTTTTTTTAAACCTGAAATAGAATGGGAAGTAACTTGAAAGTGTAGTCTGTTATGAAAGGAAAGCAATCTGGTTTGTGCGAAATCAGCAGCATAGGAAACATTATGATCATTGTTGATTCGTTCATTTGACATGCTAAGAAACGCTAAGGGTTTCACAAAGAGTTTTGGATTGCAGAGACTGGATAAAAGAAAAAAATTAGAAGAAATATTTTCCTGGAACTACAATTATACTTATTACAGGTGTAATAGGTGGATCTGCTTATATATGTAGCCTGGTAAACCGCACGTATTACCCCGGAACACATACATGGAAGTTGTTTTCCATTTCAAGTACGCACAAAGCGATTTCTTATTTCCTTGTGTTTCGAGTTATCCAGAGTACAATTATAACTGATTTATCCTCCAATCACTGCCCCTATGATCCTTCGGCGTTATATCCGGCCTTTGGCTATCGGCGCGGCATAGACAAAACAAATTAATGGTTGATTCAGTTGAAAACGGCCTTGGTAAACGTACGCAAACAATCCCTCCGATGCGATCGCGGGAGAGGGACGATACGGTCAAGTTCGATCGCTACTTTTCAAAGTCAAGGCTGTTATGTAAAGAGCACATTCCCAGCGGAAGATGCTATTTCATTGTTAGCCCCGCAATTATCCAACCGCTCTCCCCTCCAATTATCTTCTTCTGGACAATGGTACCAATAACTGTTGTCACGGTCTCATTGTACACACTCCACGATCCCACAAATGTTGCTGTATTGTTAACCAGTTAAAAAATATTTGTTTCTATAAAGGATATGAATATTGAATAACGACAATAGTTATTTGTAACAAAGAGTTTTTACACGTTTTCAGGTTATATAAACTTTAACGAGTCAGAGATGTGATCTGAATCGTAAACAATTTTTTTCTTGAGAGAGGTAGTTAGAAAACAGTGATGGCGTTGCCAACTACGGAATAAAACTGATTAAAGTTAATTGATTTTTTGAGTGATCATTTCGAAATCAAATACGTATATCACCTATTAATTAGTCCAATCGTCTCGCAGCTCAATTTGGATAGAATTTTTTTTAATTTAACACAACATTTATGTACGTGATGTAGAGTTTTGTTGGAGACGTAATATGGTGCATTAATTATGCTTTCAGAAATTTAGTTTGTAAATTTGACACCAAACCCGCAAAGAAGTAGTCTGAATGTTTATTTAGGTGTAAGGAGAGTCTTGCAAAAAGTAAGTGTGATTTCTTCAATTCTGATCGTCAATGTGGCAACCTTCAGTCAGACCTACCAAATTACCATTTTAACCGTAAACATTGGAAAATAATACTGTGAAACAACTTATTTCTAAGGCTTTACAACAAGAAAGAAAATGGTTAAAAATATGAGTTCATCAAAATATTTTGGATTTTTTTCTGATATGATAAAGATGATTTTTTTAGTGTTTAGGGAATTAGAATAATTTTAAATTCAAAATTGAAACGTTTATGGTGGTTAATAACTCAACCGCATAATAACTATTCAGTTCAGTTTTGTAGTTCTTAAATTTTAGTAAATCAAATTTAGACTTATTCTTACGAAGGTTGCGGACCTAAATTTTTTGTCATAAATTATGTAAAAACAATTGAAATGTATCATCGATTGGTATGTTATATGATCATGTTGGAAATTGAATTATTTTAATATTTTATAATAACAGCTATAGCTTTGTCAAAACTTGTTTTTAAAAAAACATGTTTCTGAAGGACTTCATAGTGGTAAACTACCTGAGAATGACCCAGTAAAATTGCGAAAGAAATATATAATCAATATGAATTATGTAAAATTACAAAATCATGAACTATACTAAAAACTAATATGTCAGATAGATCAATCAATACCTCAATTTTATTTCTATTAGTGATTCTAAGCTGACAATAATTTATAATTTACCTCAAGAACGAGATAAGATAATCATAAAGTAGAAGCTAAATATACATAAATTATCACCAATAACAGGCGATAGCATGCCGTGGAGGAGGAAAAAGAAAACCAAAGGCAACATTAAATATTATTAGCTCACACGAGAGTAATATACTTCGATTTAGCATTTGCTTTATTCTTTTTTTTTTTTTTTTTTGAAAGTTATTTAGTTTGTCCCAAGGTAGATCTTGTCTAGTAAATATTGAAGTGGTCTTTAACGGCGGACAGTTTCTTGTGATTTTAGTCTTGAATGAGGAATCCAATAAGACGTTTGTCCAAGTGGAGTCCTTGATAGCGGATCTGTTCAACAGGGATTAGTGTTAAAGGATACTGTAGGTTTACTAAGAAGGGTATTTGATCTTAATTGACAGAATTTGTTTGGATTTATTTTGATTCTCCAATTTCGACACCATTCTTGAATGATAGTAATATGAGATTGCAGTGATTGGGATGCAATGGAAGGATCATTATGTACTGATAACACGCATGAGATATCAGAGTAAGTGGTGAAGACAGTGGTAGGATTAGTCGAGATGTCAGCTGTATTTTTCATTTTAAACTAAATGGAGGTATTTGGCTACTTTTTAAGATACTTGTATGATTGTCCTAAACGTTTTTGCCTGAAAAAATTGTAGATTCTGTTTATACGTCGTTTTGACAGTTCCTTAAATTTTAGACGTATTTAAGGCATGGTTTTATTTGTACTTAATGTGCGTCGGATACCTCCTGGAAGATTGCCTGAAATGGTTACGAAGTGGAATCCTTCGAGAAATAGAAGGAGAGGACGACCAGCAAAGAGATGTATGAATGAAATAGCGGAAGAAATGACTGGAAGAGGTCTGACAGGTTGAGACTGGTACGGTGATTGGTCGGACAGGGAACAGTGGAAAAATGTTTAACCTGGCGGAAACCTGACGAAGCGAAACACCGTTTCAAAGAAGAAGAAAAGATTTTTTAAAATCCATTTGTTGTTCGAAAAGATACTGAACGTTTAAATTTACTGATTTCGACTGAGGGCGGGTCAAACTATTAGTAAGTAAAATAGTTACTAATATCTACTTTACTACCTATCAGACTAATTATTTAAATATCAGTTAGGTTAGTTTTTCAAATTATTTTATTTCTGATTGTGTCGATAAGTATCTCAAACATACCATATCGTACAACGATTATATCCTGCACTTTTTTCTTAATTGCACTGAGCAACTTACGATGGAGGATGGGACAGACTGCATACAACATTTATATACCTATTATAGTGTGGTTTGTGTTTAAGGTTGATTGAGTATCAACACTGGAATTTTGATTTCTTCAATCAATCTTCGATTTGAGAAATATTTGTAATGTTTGTTTGTGATATTAACATTGTAACAAAAACAAACAAATATATTGTTTTCGTTCGTTTGATTCATAGAGGAACCTAACAATGGGCGGTAGACAATAAGAAAAAATTCTGTTACATGAGCAAGTTGCATCCTCTAGATCATTACGAAACCCATTCCCCACGATTACGTGATAACAAGTTCATGATGTGGTTACGGAAAGTTTATCCTTGATTTCTGGATTTGGGAAAAACAACGATGTTTTATTGAATCCTTCTCTACGGGTCACGATGGTTCATTTCTGCAAGGTCAAAGGTACCTTCTTAGCGGCTTACATTATTTATGAGTGTAAAAGAAAAATGACGCAAGTAAAATATTTTTTTTGTTTGTTTTATTATTTGTTAATCTTCATTATCCTTCTGCGTTTACCCTTTTAAAATAGTTCCCTGTTTATCTTCCCTCAACAATAAAAAAAAAATGGATTATGTTATAACCATTCAACCTACTAATAGTGATGAAAATTTATGTGATTAGTAAACTAACTGAAATCAACACTCCCGCGCACGCATACGCTAATATTATATATCTTCTATTTGCAATTTCAATTTAAGATATATAGTTTTCCAAAAAATAATTTTTTACATTTATTTTAAGAATCTAACATTCGTTTAATTTTACAAATTCGAACAAACCGCTTGTGCATTATCCACCATGCAAATTTAGCTCTCACGAATAAACAGTTTGAAAAACATTACGAACACCCGGGTAATTCAATTCGAAACAAATCAGAATTCAGAGAAGGGTTACAGAATTTTACGGTCTAGGGACTTATATTCCACAATATTACTGCAACACCTCCGAATTGATCTCTTGCTTGTAAGGTCACATCCGCAAGGCCTTTTATAGATTTTGATCCGTCCATCCAGGTGTATAAAGAGTTCATACTGCCTCTTTTGTACCCGCATATGTTGTTCGTATTTAGTGCACACAGGTTTTTTCAACCGATTCCAAAAGTGTGTGTATTACAACAAACTGTTCCTACTAGCCGAACTGATTCAGGTTTGATTTTTCACGAATTTTTTTTACCTTAGAATATGTTTCACTTTATATGATTCTCCAAAGAGTAAATTCAGATATATACAGGGTGTCCCAAATTTAAATGGCAAAACTTCAGGAACTTATAGGGGACTGAAAAACTAAGATAAAAAGTCCTCTAGAGATTTGCTCGTTTTTGCTTAGTTTTAGAGAAAATCGCAAAAAAAAAAAAAAAAAAAAAAAAAAAAAAAAAAAAAACAAGTTTTTATTTTTATACTTATTAATTTACATTTATATTTATGTTATCTTCTTTTTAATGTAAATATTGCTCAAAATGTTGTCCTCTTACACCAATGCAAGCATTACATCTAGCACTCACTAGATAAATTGCAGCTAAACATTGTTCTAATGATATTTGGTGCACTGCATCTATGATTGGGTCTCTTAATTGCTCTCTTGAGTTGATTGACACCGAATAAACTTTCTGCTTCAAGGTTCCCCATACGAATAAATCCATGGGTTTCATATCAGGTGATCTGGGTGGCCAAGGTACTACTAATTCATATCCAATCCATCGTTAATTTATATCCAGCCAAGCTCGAGCAACTCTGCTGTAATGAGCTGGACATCCATCGAGTTGGAACCACATTTCAAACCGCTGCTGTAAGGGAATGTCATCTAAATAATTAGAAAAATCGTTCTCCAAAAAATGTGTAAATGTGATACCATTCAATCTTCCAGGTAAAAAAAATATGGTCCCTCCAGTAATCCGTTCCAAATTCCAAGCCAAACGTTAATAGCAAATTCATGCTGAAACCTATTCTCTCTAATAGCTCTGGGATTTTCAAGAGCCCATAGATGATAATTTCTTTGATTAACAATTCCTCCTCTTGTAAAGGTAGCTTCATCGGTCGATATAATTTTTAATGAAAATAAATTATCATCGCGAATTTTGTCAAGAAACCAGTTACTTTATTCAATCTCTTGACATAATCTTGAGGTAATAAATTCTGAACTTTTTGAAGATGGTGTGGGTAGCGATTATCACCTTTCAAAGTTCGCCATATTGCTTGCCGCGATATTTCTAATGCAGCAGATGCTCTTCGGATGCTAGTCTCAGGATTGTTATCGAAGTGGCGTTGGACACAATTTCATCTCCGATAATCTGCTTTTATTGCTGCCTGGAATTGGTCGCCTTCATTACGTATTAAGAATGACCCAGTCTCTCGTAGTCTATTAAAAGTTAACGAAAAGATTCATCGATTAGGCACTCTTCTATTTGGAAATCGGCGCGCATACTCCCGCACCACTTCTAAAGCATTACCGTTACAGAAACCATGCACAAAAATCATATCAGCGTATTCAACATTAGAATATGTATGCGGCATTGTGGCTGATGCTATTCACACAAAAATATCTGAGTAATTGACTGAAGACTGATTTAGGAATTATAATCCTAGAAGGAAGCCAAAATGTAAACAAATAAAAGCATGTAAAAGAAGGATACCATTAAGTGTGGAAGCCAAAATGTAAACAAATAAAAGCATGTAAAAGAAGGATACCATTAAGTGTTTACATATCTCACTGCCTAGCCTGACGAACTTTGAAAAGTGATAATCGCTACCTGTAACATTTTTGTTTTGTTTCTTTTTTTGCGATTTTCTCTAAAACTAAACAAAAACGAGCAAACCTCTAAAGTACTTTTTGTCTTAGTTTTTCGGTCCCCTATAAGTTCCTGAAGTTTTGCCATTTAAATTCGGGACACCCTGTATATTGAATGGATTACTTTATTAATATACATCGCTACACAAGATACGCTACTTGACACAAGATGAGTTTGCAGAAAATGTGATAATAACTCTTAAACAGTTTGTGGTCCTAGCCAGAGGAGAACATATTCTGTACTAAAACGTATCTATTGCTATCCATATTTTTTTTCTATACTTTATCGATATTTACAATAAGTAAATGTGCAGTAAAATAATTAAAATGGCATCAATATCTTCTAAAGAACTAACCATTAGAAGCACTTCAATAATTGTTCTTCCTTAGAAATTCCCTAGCTCATCTTATTTTCAGACGCCTCGGAATGTTATCGAGAATCGAGAGAGCAGCCAGTTGGGAAATTAGAGGATTCGAGTGGGTCAGTAGCTTGTCATGGAAGGATAGGTATCTGGTTTAGGCCAAATCTGCAATGCATGAGACATTAAGATCTTAATGGATAAGTTTTTTTTTGATATGGTAAGGAGTATTGAGGATTTTTGAAAGTATTTTGGATGGTAAGAATTGGATAGTCCATAGTAAGATCCATAGCCACCCCAAACTACTAGTCTCTCAACTTGCTTCTATTCCATTCCTGATAATCCTCCAAGGCGTCTGAAAAGAAGATGGCCTTGAGATCTTTTAGTGTAGAATTTATTGAAGTGCTACTAGAGAGTAGTTCTTCACATGTTATTTACATGCATTGTATTCGCTTTCAACACATTGACTTGTTGTATATATTTTATGCAGTTGTAAATTTCAATACATTTATAAAAAATTGGATAAGATAATAAGAATTGGATAAGAGAAAAATCGAAAGGTTTAGTGGAGCTCCAAAGCTTAAGTATTTTGTAATTAATTAGTGAGGAAGGATTTTTATTAGATTCACCACATCCTTCTTTGTGGCACTGTATTTACTTATTTTTTTTTTAATTTAATAGATTAATAATAATCTATATTGCTTTATTGCCTTGGTTTACGGTGAATTGTAATATTTATAAATAAAAACAGGCTAGAAAAAATAAGTGAATAATTTGATTTTAATGTATCGGTATAATTAATTGTTTGGATGATTAGAAAATTAATACAATCATCATAAATGTATTGTAATTACTGATATTTATGAAAAAATATTGAGGAAAAGTCAATATCAAATAAAATATGAGAACTCATTTAGTAATTGGGACCCCTCCCATATGTGACCCCGGTCCTTGGGTAAGAACTGACTAGGTTTGAAGGACAGAATACTGACCCTGCTCTTCTAAGGTCAACAACCTCACCCATCTTGCTGAACGATATGTATGCTTGCAGATCCTCTTCCAGATATTAATTTACATACATTTTTAATACAACGCCTAATTAAAGATATTTGTTTGTGTCGGTAAAATAATAGTTTTACCGTCAAAAACAAATGTGTATTTATTTATTATTTATATATTTATTTTTAATCAATAACGGAGTGAAACATTCCTGTTTGATGGAATGGAAAATGAAAATAAATTGACTTCAATAAAGCACTATGTGATTTTTTATTTCTTATTCATTTTAAGGTTTCACATTCCAGACTTAAGACAAGAAACTGCTCGTTCGAATATTCCAACATTTACCAGACACCCATATCCCCCATATCCCAATAATTTAAAAAGACTTATTAACTTGATCATTATACCCATTTGGACATACGGAGTCGAACCTTGGGGCTCCTCTAAACCTTCCAACTTTTCTTGTATCCAATCCTTACAATCTAAAATCCTTCGTAAAGTCCTCAATGCTGCTTATTATGTCACAAACGAACCTATCCTTGAAGATCTTAATGTTTCATCTGTTGCTGGTTTACCCCAAACAAGATCATCTATACTTTCATAGTGAACTCGATACACACTCGAATCCACACATCTCCAACTTACCTCACCCTCAATTTCCGATAGTCCTCCGAGGCGTCTGTAAAGATGTTCAAGGGACCTTCTTCTAATGTAGAACATTTATTGAAGTGCAACTAGTGAGTAGCTCTTTACATATTATTAACATGTCACTGTAATTATTTTACTCAAATTTACTTGTTTTATATAATATACACAGTTGTAAATATCAATAAATAGTTTTTAAAACTTTAAGATTTTAAGTATGAAAAAGTCAATAAATTAATTACTTCTTCTCTTTAACTATAATAAGTAATAGTATTTATTCGGTGGATATGAAATATCCGTTTACATAGCTAAGATGTAACATGTAGTAGTGTACTATCAAAACCACTCTTAGAACTGCCATCAGCCCCACGAATAAGTAGTATTGTAATTTCTGTAATACTTAACAGTATTGTAATTTCCATTACCAACTGCCCACTTAGTCCAGTCAATGAGTGCTGAAATGAGGGGTGTAGACTTCATAGCTTCGTTAGGAAGAGTTGGAAACTAAACATACTAAAAGTCCCCGCCGCTGGGGGGTGAGCTAACGGTGGGGGGGAGGGGAGAAGTTTCATTTATTTAGTTTTTTTATAATATCTCGAAAACCGTTGACTCTAGAAAAATATGTTTCAAATAAACATAAACGCTAATTAAATTCACTATAAAATTTATTATATATAAATTTGTCGTAATTCTAACCGTTTACGAGATATAAGTTATTGAAAATAGGTGATTTTCGGGAAAAAAACAAATGTCACCTCACTTTTTGTCAAACTTTTGCTTCTATCACGTTCCATAATCGTTTCTCAGAATAAATGTCAGAATCAAAATTGTAGAGCATTAAATTTGCTTTAATTTCATATATACGTTTTTGGTATTTGCTTCAAATGTTTAAGAAAATGTGAGGTAAACATTATTCTTTTTTACGTTTCTGGCACTAAAAGCAGATATTTGACAAAAACTGGGGTAAACAATATTTTTTTCTAAAATTGTCGATTTTTAATAACGTATATCTCGAAAATCTTTGGAATTTCTGCGAATACGTAAATAATTAAATTTATAGGAAATTTAATGAGCTTTAATTCTGATCTTCTAACTATTTTTCTAGAGTCCACCGTTTTCGAGATATAATCGAAAAACAAAATTGGAAACTTCACCCCTCCCCCCACCTTTAGCTCACTCCCCAGTGGCGGGGACTTTTAATATGTTTACCTTCTAACTATTCCTAACAAAGCTGTGAAGTCAAAAATGATCGCATATTTCATGCACTCTACACCCCTCATTTCGGCACTCTTTATCTGGGGTCGCACTTCTCTGAAAAAACACGTTTATTGATACTCATTCCACAACTAATTGTTCAATCCAAAATTTATATTTTTTATCTGAAAGCTCCTTAAATTTGTTATAAGAACCTATATATGAAATTTTGATCAAGTCCTATTAAATACCCATATCAGCACGTTAAAAACCGCCTACTATTTTAAATCCAAGTTTTTTTTGGCATAGCTTTTACTATAACGCCGAAACTATTTGTCAGATCTGAAATTTATTTTTTTCAACTAAAATCTGGTAAAATTTACTATCCTGCCTTATATATGAAATTTTGATTATGTCACGTAATACACCCAAACATTAACGCTAAATATGTATGTTTTGGCAAAGTATGACGATATTCACAAAGTCAGTGGGCTGGTTTGAGTTGATAACGTGACATAATAAAAATTTCATATATAGGTTCTTATAGTAAATTTAAGGAGCTATGAGATAAAAAATAGAAATTTGAATCGAACAATTATTTGTGGAATGAGTATCAATAAACGTGTTTTTTCAGAGAAGTGCGACCCCAGATAAAGAGTGCCGAAATGAGGGGTGTAGAGTGCATAAAATATGCGATAATTTTTGACTTCACAGCTTTGTTAGGAATAGTAAGAAGGTAAACATATTAAAATTCCCCGCCCCTGGGGGGTGAGCTAAAGGTGGGGGGAGGGGAGAAGGTCCCAATTTTGTTTTTCGATGATATCTCGTAAACGGTGGACTTTAGAAAAATATATAGCAGATCAAAATTAAAGCTCATTAAATTTCCTATAAAATTAATTATTTACGTATTCATAGAAATTCCAACGGTTTTCGAGATATACGTTATTAGAAATCGACAACTTTAGAAATAAAAAAAATGTTTACCTCACTTTTTCTTAAACATTTGAAGGAAATACCAGAAACGTATATATGAAATTAAAGCAAATTTAATGTTCTACAATTTTGATTCTGACGCTTTTTCTGAGAAACGATTGTGGAACGTAATAGAAGCAAACGTTTGAAAAAAAGTGAGGTGACATTTGTTTTTTCCCGAAAATCACCTATTTTCAATAACATATATCTCGTAAACGGTTAGAATTACGACAAATTTATATATAATAAATTTTATAGTGAATTTGATAAGCTTTTATGTTTATTTGTAACATATTTTTCTAGAGTCAACAGTTTTCGAGATATTATGGAAAAAACAAAAAAAATGTAACTTCTCCCCTCCCCCCACCGTTAGCTCACCCCCCCTTTCTTCAGTATGCGACCTAGAACTTTAAGTTTTTGTGAAACATTAGAGCTGCATCTCCACATCCGATTGGCCTACGGAACTGCTGTTGTGTTTAAATCGTCACAAATTTAGTGTTATTTAATAGTGTAAATATATTCTACTTCACCAAACGAAAATAGTTCTAATATTTCACGGATTTTCGAGTACTACAGAAATCGCACCAACTTCTGAGGGTTGCGAACATAGATATCAACTTCCCTTATGGGTCCTGACAACAAATAAAAAATAGTAGATACATGCGTTTTTATGAAATTGGATGTATGAATATCATTTATTATATTATATATACATATATTTTTTATTGAATAAATGTTACAGAATGCTTCTCACAAGGGCAATGAGTTTATATGGATGACAACAATTCGATCCATGTATATACACATATATTATATAAATTATTAGTCAAAGTAAACATTGAAATTAATATTAGGAATAAAAACTTTCTTGTAGGATTAATTATGAGAACTGGAACTAAGAGTTGCTTCTATGCACAAGGAATTTTGTATGAACTTAATTTACTTAATAAGCTTGTCAGTGAGATCCTTGAACAAAATCAAATTTCCTTTATTTCACAATTTATTTTTTTTTTGTATTTTTTTTTTTTTTTTTGAAAGGATCTCTATTTAATTTATTTTTTTAATAGTTGCCTAGATTCCAAAAGTTTAATAACAACAAAATAATATGCACGTTCAGCTTGACAGAGATATCAAAGAGACAGATAACTAAGCCATTATCTCATTGTCATCTCCATCTTCTGTGAGGCAAGAGACCGCCACTGGATCTGGGTCTCCTCAAGTAGCCCTGTACTATTGAGATCTTTCCTGTGTAGCAACCGCCCGGTCGGGGGATGATGACGCACATCTACTACCACTCCTTCCTGTCTCTTGCTTTGGAACTTGACATCAATAATGTGCCTCAATTAAGGGCAGTGAGTAATATGTGAACGGTTATGGCATCCAACCGGACATATTTTGCAAACCTGAAATTATTTAAAAATAAAATACTGTTCAGGAATACTAAAATTCAGCTGTATAAAAAGTCGATTGTCCAGTCCTGATCTACGGAGCAGAGACATGGACCTTTACTGCCGTGGTGACAGCCTAAGGGTGTTTGAAAGGAAACTGGCTTTAACGCTGACTCCTATACATGGAGAATCCGGACCAACGAAGAGCGGTACTCCTTATATAAGTAACCCAATGTGGTCCAGTTTATTAAAGAACACCGCATAGAGTAGCTAGGCCATGTAATAAGAATGCCTCTAGACAATGATGAGCCAACTATTGTAAAACCAAGCCTGTCCCTCCACTTCTAGAGGAATAATCCAGGTCCAAAGATCACAGCGCAGCTTTTAGCTACGCCACTGGTATCAAAACCCAGCGAAGAGTGAGTGAGAGCGTTGTTGTCAGGGCCTGAGAAGACAAGCTGGCCGTTGCCAGAACTCGAACATAAACAAATATTTACAGATGATATCGATGTGACAGCCTTTTTAATAATCAATCTACGATTAATTATTCTGCGAGAGGGGCTATCAACTTGATAATGAATTGAGCCAATGGGTTAGTATGGTAGAACAGGATTTTATTTCAGGTGTATAAAGTCGAGGACGTTAGGTATCTTTGGATTAAGCCTTTTTTTTTAGGAAGATACTCTTTATCATGGCTCTCTAATAGAGATCGTCTTAATCGAAAACAATACATGTCGTATGTATTTTATTTTTTAAACAGTCATTTCTTGTGGTGGCAGCAGTGATGCCTCATCTCCTTACTTATGGTCTTTTATTGCATAAGGTAATAATGAATAGACCGTTAAAGCATTTAAACGTAAAAGCATCATCTAAGAATCACTTTACTGCAAAATATTAACACCATAAATCGTGCCAAAATAAATTACACAGGCCAACGATGAAAAAACTTTTTTACTTAAAACACCTTATTATTCTTTTCTTTTTTTTTTTTTTTTTTTTTTTTTTTTTTTTTTTTAGGGTGCTAAATCCAAATATGACACTTATTAAGCCGTATCACCTACCATTTTTTCACGTTTGCATATCAATATATAAATTTTTTTGATTTATTACAAAATTTAACAGCTTTTATATACTACAAATAAAATTGTAAGATAATTTGTCCTGGATGTAGAAGAGTTAGCAGCACTGCTGAAACAGATATAGATATAGATGAGCAAGATGATGAAGAGTTCCAATGTGCTACAGCAAATATAGAGCCTAAACTGTTTACTCAGATTGAGCTTAACGACTTAGTTAGGGATCTTGGGTTAACAAAAGAAACAGCTTGGTTCTAGACTAAAAGAAAAGAACTTGTTGGCAGTTGGAACTAGCTTATATGTGTATAGGAAGAGAGAGAAGCAGTTCTCAAAATTTTCTGAACAGGAAGGTGATTTAGTGTACTGGCTCAGACACACAGGTCTGATCAAAGAGTTTGGTGTTGAATACAAAAAAGAAGATTGAAGGCTGTTTATTGATTCTTCCAAAACTAGTTTATAAGCTGTTTTATTTCACAATAGTAACACTTATACATCTATACCTGTTGGCCATTCTGTACATATGAAAGAGAGCTATGAAAACCTAGAAATAGTGTTGAATAAAATTGGCTATTCGGCTCATGGTTGGATGATATGTGGTGACTTGAAAGTAACATGCATGCTTCTTGGTCAGCATGGCGGTTTTATTAAATTTCCATGTTTTTTTTTTTGTGGATGGGACAGTAGAGAAAGGGATCAACATTGGTGCGGAATGAACTGGTCTGTGAGGGAGTCTTTAAAAAACGGCGAGAAGAACATTCTCCACAAAAACCTTGTAGATCCTAGAAACATTCTCTTACCTCCTCTACATATAAAGTTAGGCCTCATGAAACAGTTATATAATACTTTATATTTAAATGAAACAGTTATATATGCTTTTTTAAATTATATAAAATAAGAAAATTTCTCTATGGGTGATACAAAAAAAACTAAGACCAGATTTGGATTCAGCACACAAAAATCTATAAAAATCAGCTATTAAAGTAATCAAAGTTTTCTAAAACATTTTTTTTGTAGGCCTGTGTTATCGGTGGTTCAAAAGTTTACCAATAATTTGACTAAAATGTTTCACCTCGATTTCCGCAGTTTTTAGGTTCTCAGATCACAAATCTTCCAAAAACTTTTGTTTTTTTTTCAAGTTGTTGAGGTGGAGGAACGTGTCACATTCTCTTTACGTCTTCTTTTCGTGCAAACCTGTTCAAACTTCCTTTGCAAGCTACAATTTCACTGTCGAATCTGTTATTAAAATCTAACATTGATTTTTGTATGGTATTCCTCAATTATTAATTTATGGAACTCAAAAATTTCCAGAGAAGTACATAAAACGAATTAGACAAAAAAATTGTTCAATGGAAGCAGGAAATGTTGATTTCATTGGGCCTTTATATTTCCTTCTCGTTACATTATTGGGAGCAGCAAGATAACGAATCAATTTTAGTTGGACTTAGCTTTCCTGTTGAGTTTGACCCCGATTCAATTCAAGAAAAACTTCTTTTTCTTGGAATCAAACCTACGTCTTCGTCGTTATTGCTGACCCACATCTGCAGAATCGATTCATCCTCGGAATATATATTTTTTTCAAGATATATTATTATATTATATATAAAAAGTCCACTTAAAAAAAGTTTTAAAAAGGAGAAAAAACCTACACTAGTCCTCCCCCTGCTGTTAAATCAAAAAACAATCGTAGTACTTAATCCCTTGATGTCTACTACCTAAAACAAAGTACATTAGTGTGTGAAGCTCGCAAGAAGAAAAAACAAATCGAGATTTTAGTTGTTTATTATTATTAATGCATTTTTTAATGTGTGAACACTAAATTTTACAAATTAAGCAAACAAAAAAAAAAATAATACAATGTACACTATTATAAATTCTGTAAAAGAATAAATACAGAATGTCGAAGGTTGGCGATCAAAATGACTATTGTAGTTCTGGAAACTGATGCTCAAAAAATCTCTACGGACTCTCTCTCAACGATGGTTTTTAACTTTGTTACTTATCTATCTTCGTTATAAATTATTTTGTTTCTACACCCCTCACCCTCAAACATTTACAAAATTTATTCACAATCATAAATGCTTACATATTAAGGACAAAACAATATGAGCAATTATTTTCATTACAATAGCAAATCGTAAGAATTGGGACAATTATATTCGAGTGCTATGTTTTTTTTCTCGAGACTAGATGGATTGCATAACAGCATCAGACTATTTGACTAAATGAATATTGAAATACATTTTAAAACAATTATTATTACGTTCTTAACTTCGGCTATAGATCAATTTGAATCGAAAAAGATAAAATTGTTTACTATTAATCATTCTCGTTATCTCCATTTATTCTCTCCTATTGCTGATTTTTGTGTAAATTAAGAGTAATTAGCTATTTTCCAAAGCGTTTTTAGAGCTGGTTACGGTATAAAGATGTGGGCAATCAAAATCTAATTAATTATTAATTTGCAGTGAAAATTTAATGTTAATATAGCAATTCTTATAGTTATGTTCTATTTATTGATATGACGCATAATTTTCCGTGAATTTTCAGTTTTTTTCAAGTTAGAATTAATATAATGATTGAGCCACCAATCACTAGGATGAAAAAACTTGTAACTAGTAATTTCTGAGCGTTAGTTGTAACAGGAAAATGGACCATCATCTGCTTGATGATAAATAAAGAGCAAATAATAAGAAAAAAAATAAAATACATGTTTTAAATGTTTCGACAAACATCATTCTTACTTACTTCTTAAGATCTATCTTTAACTCTAGATAAGGCTATCGTCAAAATAAATCAATACCGAAAAACTCATATAAGAAGAAGAAAAATTACTCTAACAAAAGAAATCTTGGTTTGTACGGAAATTGCCTATACAAGTGGATTAGGATATTGTATATAAATGTAAAAATTGTTTTATTTCATGTCTATGTAAGCTTCTAGAAATAATTTACAACGTTCCATGTGCATGCAGTATTGTTATATGTATTTTTGACGGTTATTTTATGAATATTAATGGTTTCTTTTTACTCAATTTCCGATAACCCTCCGATGCTCCGTTCCTAATGCAGAACGGTTCTTGAAGTCCTACTATACAGTAGTTCTTCACAAGTTATTGACGTATGTAACATATGGACGAGAGACATGTTCTGTGACTAAAGAATACAAAAAAATCCTCCTGGTATGGGAGATGTAACTCCTTCGGTCCAATCAGAGTGAAATCTAATCCGTAGTTACAGAACTTATTAATTGCAATAGATAGTGTTTGAGACATTCAGCGCAATAGAAACCGTTTGCTGATGTATGAGAAAAGGGCCTAAAGAAATCCCCAACAATAATTTATGTTAGACCAAGAGGTACAAGATGAATGGTAATAGGTATAAACTGCTGAAGGCGCTTTGCAACAGAGTATAATGGAAGAAGACACTAAGATGCTCTGCACACAAAGGCGATACGATATGCGATGCAACATGCAATACGATATACGAAGCGGTATGAAAGAGAAATGGACATGTGACAAGCGTGATGATGAGTTAAAGTGACCAAAATGGTGCACACTCGTACGTTAGCGATATTGTAGCGACAAATGTCGATATCGTATCGGTAGTAGCAGCACAGCGTGCTGGTCGCGGAGGCGATTTGTGTTGCGCGATATCACGTCATAGCATCATGACGGGGAATTATACTTTTAAGTCTTACAATTAGTCTAGATCAGATTTGACCGATCTAGCTTTGTAATTTCTTTTGTTTAGAATAAAGTTTCCACCGTTTCGTGTATGTAATCTGTTTTTCTCTAATTTGAAACCAGCTTAGCTTATATTTTACTACACTTTCATTAAAAGAAGAAGTTTTAAACAATAGACAGATGTCACTTACTTTATAATGATGAGTACCTTCTCGGCTGGCGAAACTGGAAGTCGAAATTTCTTATCCTGCTTCTGCAAAGTAGCTGAAACAGTCAGCACTAAAAAATGAAAACTATCAAGACTCATTCGATATATTTCTTTGAATTTTCAGCGTGTTAACCATGTTCCCGAGAAACAATGGCAGAACTATGTTTTATGTTGGTTACATTCTACTGGTACACCCGATACATTTTCTTCTTTCTAGTTAGTTCGCCCACCAGTATATTGCAACATCATCTTCAGACGAGTTCATAATTCGAAACAACCCCAAATACGAGTCACCCTCATATCACTTCGTCGCGTACCGCGCATGATGGGAAGAGGAAGTGTTGTAGAGATAAATAATCGCATCACTCTATTTCTTGTATTATATTGCATCGCATATCGAATCGCCTCAGTGTGCACCGCGCCTAACAGAGACTAGATCACTAGATCCGCAAGGGCTGTAGGGCCCCCTAAATGAATGAATGTTTTTTTTTTTCTTTAATTACTGATCTCAACCATCTTTTATTTGTAAAATATTTTAGATAAAATGTTAATCCATACACTTTGATATACTATGCGACTTTTTATTTAACGACTGAGTACAAATACGATTACCGGAAAACCTCCTTTATTCCAATGAGAGTAAATGACCATTTTATATAAAAACTTTAATCAAGTAAATGCATTAAAAATTAAGATAGAAGTTTGTTCAAAACATTTTTGAAAATTATTGAAATATACACGAACATCCCTTCAACATTTGCATGACTTACTAAAAACATGTCACTTGACACTAATTGTGTTCTAAATTGACTCGCAGTGTATACTACATTTTGAACTATCAATTTAGAAAATTTCAGTAATTTGTAGAATAATTAGGAATGGCGAAATTGTACATACTATTAGCTGCTATTTTTGCATTGGTTTATTCCTGGGAAACGGATAATTAGTTCCCAATTCTCAACTAAAACTGGATAAACTAGTTCATGTGATTATTTTAGAAAGTGCTCAAAATGAGGAGAACTACTTAGAAAGTGTTATAAGAAAATACCTGTTCCATTTTTTAATGGCGGTGATGGTGTATAGTTTTTCCAAGTACTTTTAGTACATAACTCATTAATTCGGGAGATTTTGTGTGTGTTTTATAACTTATATAAAACCTACCTGTCCCACCTAACCTACCTTTCCAAGGAGTCCTTCAGGAATAGATATGGTTATCGATACACAATATTTCGAAATATTGATATTTCAATATTTTATATTGATGTCTTTTCTTTCGACACATCTATATATCGATACATACCTTACGAAGTATAGTATTTTTCTATATATGTTTAAAAAAAAAAAAAAAAAAAAGGACAAACTCCTGATAAACTTTATCACATTTTTTATTAGATAGAAGTGTATTAGATGACAAATAACCCATTCACTCAGTGTGTACAACAAAAAAATTCTCACATTGGGGAAGTGGAAATAACAAAATATCAATATAAAAAAACACTAAGTCCATTTTGAAACTGATGTTAACTTCTGTTACACCTTATATATGAGAAGTTGAAACAAGAAAATATGAACATAATACACTAAACAATACAATCCGACTTAAAACTATGGTAATAGAAGTTTATTGGTGGTTATAGGAAAGAGCTATCGATAATTGTGAAACTCTAACAGAATCATCAGTATCGATGATTAAATATAATTTGCTAAAATTATTATCTTCCTATAATGATATGTCTCATTCAGTTCCATTACTGCATGTCAGTCCTCCTGATAAGTAGGGTTGTGAAATATATTCACTTGCATATTTCTCCTAGCCAACTAAAACATCTAATATCGTCAAAATATATATGTTTTGAGGCATTTGGAATCAATTTGAGTTATTTTCATTTTGCATATTTTGCCATAAATACATATGTTTGCATATTTTGAACTTCAATTGCATATTTATATACATTTATGACATTTTTATTTTCCATATTTTGACATAAACACATATTTTGAACTGTAGTTGCATATTTAACAACATATCACCGAACTTAATGACCGAACTTAAACTTTTAAATGTAACAATAATTCAATAACAATAATAATTGTTTCTTGTAGGACATTTATCACCCAATTATTTTTCCTTTTCGAATTCTTCAGTACCTCTTCGGTTTTAATGATCAGAAGCATCCTGCATAGCAATAAGTATATTCTTACGAAATATAAGAATAGATTTTATCATGAAAATAATTCATTACGAAGTCTTATTACATACATATATGGTCAACCGAAAGCAACAAAGAGATTGTTTTTTAGCTATTATTGTTAGCTATAAAACCTAAGTCTTATATTTAAGTAATATTACATTGAAAAATGTATTTTGTCTGAAAAAAAATTGCACCGCCATTTTTTCTAAAGATTTGTTTCCAATAAAAATATTAAATAAATGAAATATTCATCAAAATATTCGTAAAAATAGAACTAACCTGTTAAACATATTCTATTATTAATTCAAAATAAACAATTCTTTTAGCAGCTGGATTAGAGTAAACAATATTATGTTGATAATCAAGCTTAACTCGATATCTGCCTAAGCCTGTAACTTTAGATCGATTCGTGTTCGTAGCGGTCGCCCTTGCAGGGAAGAAAGTGATCCCAAGGAAACCGTAACAAGGTGTATTTCCTAGTTCCTCGCAGTCATAGCAACCCATCAACAGCCTTAGTGATATCAGCATGGTGTTGGACGAAGATATTTTTGGGTCGACGCCCAGGTGAGGCTTCGCTTTTATTTAGGAATAATAAGCTTAACTTGTCTAAGTAATTGTAAAACAAATGTAGGACAGCCAGGTGTTCGTCGATGACAAATCAAACACTACCCGACTAACAATTATTTATAAAAAATCATAATCCATATTATAGCGGAATGGAAAATTAAACTAAACAAAAACAAATTGACAGCAAAAATTATGACAAAACAAAGACCAATATAATAGGCCACAGTGTATTTATTGGTGGCAGCAGCCATATTCCCTGGGCACAATCTACAACTTAGCTTGATGTAGAACTAAAGAGATCCCTCACATATAAGGCACCTATAAACTAAAATGCAACAAAATAATAATCTGATAATCAAAGGGCCTCCTTAATTCAATAGGCACTTAAACATACCAAAGAGAAACCAGTTAATATATATATTACGAAAAATAGTAATATGGCCAATTATAACCTATTCATCAGGTGTTAATTATACTGGTTAAAAAAAATACAAAAAATGGTAGTCACAAGTATCAGAAACATCAACTCAGTCGTTGATGTTTCTGATACTTACCAGACGCACGGACCTCAACGTTCCCACGGTCAAACAAATCAATAAGTCACTATAAACAGGAAAACAACAAAAATACAAACACAAACGAGCAAAACACATATGACTGGAAGATTGGAAATCTTGAAATTCTATAAATTAATAATTTTACACTTGCAAGATTTTTACTACGGAGGCATTATTTGTAGTTCAGGAGCTTTTGAGTAATAATCCACAATGATTTGTCGGCAGTACTGAGATTTCAGTTTGAAACTTGAAATTGAATTTAAAATTGATATTTTGGTATAGATATGACTTGTGGTTGGAGGTCTATAGTTTTCTTGTATAACGTTTTTTTCACATTCGAAAATGTAACGTTTTGTTGGTGTTACTTGGAACGAAAATTTGATGGCAAATCCCTGATCAGAAATTTATTGGAAAACATTTGTTGCTATCGTTAATGAGCTATATTGCTTTGAATGAAAAAAGTCAAATTTGAAACCGATGTTTTCTCTCAACTTAGTTTATTTCGAGTAATCATTAATTAATAACTTTTTTTTTTTTTATTTATTTCTTTATTTGATCCACATTATCCGCAATAGACATATCCATGATCTATTGCTTTTCCCAGTCAGAGATATATTGAGTTTTTTTTCCGGATCTACTTGTAATAATCATATAATGTACATTTATCTGCCATTGTTTACAACTTTTTCTTAAAATTAGTATAAATCAGAAGTTTGATAGGAAAATATAAATTAAGACTAAATTGTAATATAATACATTAAACATAATATAGTTATAGTAAAATTAAAATAAAATTATATATGTAGCCGGTTATTAATGGAAAATTTTCATACCTCTCTAGTCAATCAAACTGAAGTGAATGACAGGTGCTCAACGTTTCTCTACTTCAGCCATAATTAGAAATGGAAACCACAGAATGATATTAATTGGGTTAGTGTTGTTTTAATGTAGAACTGTAGCTATAATTTCCTCTGTTGAAGTCTTCTTTTTTTATGAGGTCAACATATTATTTGAGCATGTTTTCTTTATTTTTCTACGTTTGTTCTTATTCCTGACGTTTCATAAGAGTTATTCTGATATGAAGTCATACCTATTCCTTGTTTCTGTATTTGTGAGCATTATTGCAAAATATGGTAGTGCTAAAGCATATTTTGAATAGTCTGTGGACTTCCATTATGAATCATTTAATACATCTTTAAAGCAGTAGAAATGGCTTTAAAATAGCAAGCAGATTTTTTTTTTTTTCTTGAACTATTTTTTGATATTTACAACTGTATACATTGTATACAAGAAATAAATTTGTGGAAAATGATTACAATGACATGTTAGTAACAACTAAAGAAATAGCCACTAGTAACACTTCAATAAAAGTTCTACTTTAGAATGACTCTTGGCCAGCTTCCTTTCAGAAGGCTCGGAGGACAGAGTTTACTATATACCCCTAAGGATAGGTATCTGGTTTGGGCCAAATCACTCAACATATGGAATATGAAGATCTTTATGTACAAGTTTGTTTACGACATAATAAAGAACATTAAGGGTTTTGGATTGTAAAGATTGAATAGGAGAAGAAATGGAAGGTTAAGTGCAGCTCCAAAGCTCAGCTCTGTATGTCCAAATAGGTCTAATCTTACTGTCATGTAAATAAGTCTTTTGTAATTTATTTGGAGCTTGTTGAAATAGTCGGAAACGACAAGCAGTTTCTTGTCTTTTAACGATGCATGCAGTACTTAAAAAAAATTTGATTTTAAGAAATTTCAAAAGAATATGATTTATTACGGTCTTGCATTACATGAGGCAATCCTTTTAGAATTTATTCAAAATCATATTAGACCTATACCCCATAGAATGTAAGATGCAGTGAATGCTAGGGGCGGAGATAAACCTTATAAATTTAAAATTGCTTTATAATATTTTTGAATACTGCTGTATTTCAATTAATTAATATTTCTAATAATCCTAATACGTTTCATATGCCCTGGTTAAAGTATATGGGGATGTAAACATCTAAAAAATACTTGAGGAATGCATGATGGAATAGAAGGATCAATAAAATTAGGATTGATGAGTGTCAATTAATTCATCAATCCTAACCTAAAAAATAATAAAACTTTTAGCCGAGAAAATGAAAAAACAAAATTCGGTAGAATTGTTGGCCGGTCAGTGAATTTGTAGAGTATTACTTCTATGGAAGTTATCAATAAAATATTGCGATAGATAAAATACTTGGAAAAATAGAATTGTTTGGAAACAATTCTAAAATTATGCAATTTTTTTTTCTGGAGGCAGTGAGTCTTGTCCTATCGAATAGAGCTTTGTATTTGTTTATTTTTATTCTGTTTTGTATTTTTAAAAAGTGTATCAAATGGTTTTTGAGGGTGTATCCCTATATTTGAAGCACTCCCTTTATGATCCAATTCTGTAATAACTTTAACAAAAACATAAATTCATTCATAAGATACATTTCATTAACACGTTCTGAAACGATAATTATTAAAACCTGCCCCTTAACCATTTTATAAACCATTACGATTTAAACGTAATGCCGGTTCTAGATAATGTTGATAAGAGGTGAATCAACCCACAGTTGTGCAGTTGATTACGTTGTATTCAACCGCAGATTGTGGTCTCGCTGCCTCATTCATAACACTGATTAAATAATCTCATTTATTCCACAAGACTTAAACTGTGTGATATTAATCAGGTCTGATTCAATTCCCAAGCCCTGCTCTACAGATATAGTTCTATATTGAAGTTTTCGATAATCTCCCAAATAGCTCATCTACTGAATATAGATAGGGCCGATGTATTGACCTAAAGCCTTCCTATTAAAATCTAGGAGTCACCTTTGGTCAAGTCAGCTGTCCTGAAACAATCGAATCGTTTTATTTGATTACAAATGAAACACACTTACAAGGGGAGGACACAGTCTCCCATGGATCTTGTTGGCAATTCTTTTTGGAGGTTCCTGGTCAAAAAATATTAGACACGTATTTTGCCGTTCCGTCTAATGGGCCCTAGAAGCCGAGAAAAAAAAAAAAATGAAATGGCACGAAACTAATTTTTTTTTATATCTCAACTTTAAATAATGATATCAACATGATTCTTGCACCAACATTTTTATTTTTGAGTGCAAATTCAAAGAAATACAGCCACTTGATAGATTTTGGTTTAGGTTAATTAAATACTACAAAAAAGATTAGATCTTCAAGAAAACTATTTTTATAGATTTTTTTAACACAAAAAATGACGTCAGATTCTAATTTTGTATTCAAAAGAACCCTTAAATACCAAATTTCATCCAAATAGAAAAATAAAAAACCGTAACTTTCAAAATTTGCATCACCAAATGGTAAGCATTTATTTTTTTTTAATTGACAAAAACTTGAATTACGGTTTGACAGTTAAACGTATCTGTTTAATATTTTAACCCAAATTTTACTGGGGTAATACGGATGAAATGTTTTCTGTTTCATTTTCCTATCAAGTTTGAAAATCAAGTTAAAAATCAAAATGAATTTCGGATTTTTCAATTTTTCAATTTGCATTTTGCATTTATATATATCAAAAGAAAGCTAAGGCTCTTCTCTTTCAGCGATACCAATCATGTAGAATATTTTTTGACTTACATTAGTTTGTTTCACTTGTAACCCTAAAATAACCCCCTCTTACCAAACATGTCAGTTCGGTCAAAAGGGCTTAAGTCTTGGAATGTGAAGTTTACAAGACGATTTTCCAAAGGTTTGGAAACTACTTTTTAATCCTGCCTAAGTATTTCTTATTTTATGAATCACTATATTATATCATAAGGGACTATTCATTATAGTAAAATAAAAACTTAGAACAAAATTTTATTTGTTTATTAATTTTTGTTTTCATAAAATCATTTTCATAAAAATGATGACTTAAGCCCTTTTTACCAAACACCAGAGATATATTGTTTGACAAAACGTGAGCAAAAATTATTATGACACTATATTTTATTTTCGCTAGATATTCATATTGTGCATTTTAATTTACGTATTAAAGTTAAATACCTAAAACAAAAATGTAAATGGGGTCACCTGTGGTGTAGTGGTTAGCATAGCAACCTACTAAACCCAAGATCGCGGGTTCGCAGCCCGGCAGATGACCTTAGGATTTTTTAAAGGGAGTAAAAAATCCTTAGCTATGCCGTCCTTCGGAAGGGACGTAAAATGGGGGTCCCGAGCCTGTGCGATGTCAGGTACTCGTTAAAGATCCCTATCCTAATTATACCTGGATAGGCAAAATTTAGGACTCCCACCATAGCATCGTCCGATTAGCCATAGCAGCATAAAGTGACGTTAAACGAAATAAACAAAACAAACAAAAATGTAATTTACAAGTTTTTGTAACAAGCATAAAGGCGGGTACACATTTCATATTTAAAAATGTTTCATGTATATATATCATATTTCATAATTAAAAATAGTCTTTTGGCTAACTTTGTAAAGTATTATTAACAAATACTAAAAAAAAAATAAAATAATAGAAAAAAAAATCATGTTTCGTAATCACCAGAAAATCCATCCTAATCTCCCATTTCGATTACGAGCGCTTGGTGTGTGAAGAGCTTTTTGCTGATGAGGCTGAAAAACTAAAGAATTGTTTCATAAGTTTAAACTTATGGTTTCATGTATCTTGCCAATATTCTAAGTTAGGGTGAATTCTGAACCTTTTCCTGATTCCCTATACCTTTCTATTTCAATCATCAATAACTGAAAACCCCTCCTGCATTCTTCACCTAATTACTCTGCATTGTTCCTTGCACCTTCTGAATACAAGATTTCAACCATATTTAAATATATACCTTCCTTTTCATACATATCAACCTTTGTGCTACCTTTTTTGAGTAGTTATTTCACAAGCAATCGAAATTAACGTTAGCCCCTAATCATCATGTAGCTCCAGGTTAAGGCCTATTTTTTTTTCTACAATTTTTTTCATAATTTCAATTTTTTTTATTATTAATTATCGTTGCTGTTTTAGAAAAAGAATGAATATGACCAACAGGTTTTTCCTCGAGGAATTTTTATACTTTTTTAACCTTAGGAGGGGATCATAATAACAAATCGTAATTTGTGTTCGGAATCAGACAATTGGCTAAGACGAAGAAAGAAGGTTTGGGAATGACCTTTGACATTGACACCTGTCCGTATCACCTTGTCCAGTGAGAAAATTAAGCCCAGGGTCTCTCTAAATATAGACCCCATCCTGGTAGTTTTCCATTTATCCTGTATCCATCTAATTTCTTGGCTTGCATGGAATTAAAAACAATCTTCCACGATTACGCAATCCATTTGAGAAAATATAATTTCCACGAGGGGATTGTGTCGCAATGTTCACTTAGGTGCAACATAATAGCTCTTAAAAGGAGCTTACGATGGAGCTCAACGTTTCTATTACGATTCTCCTCTACAATCTTTTGCAAGAATGTTTTTTTTTTTCCTAAATCCTATAAATAGAGGCTGTATTTATAGTCAAACTATATTAATACAACTTTAAAAACATTACACCACCAAAGATATTTTGAATATCCGTAGTCAACGTGTTCTGTATAAGTTTGTTGTAATGTCCGTTGAGTGTGTCATGAAATCTTTGGTATGGTTCTGCACAGTTGGTATGTGCAAGTCTGCATGCAATATTTTGTTATTGAGGTACCAAGGTGAGCGTGTTATGATTCTTTAGAAGTATTTTTGTCTGGAAAGTTTGTAAATTTCAAAGGTTTTTTAGTATTTATTCAGGCATAGGCGTTTCTTTTTCATGTGTGCGCCTTACGTCATCCTCCTGTCGAAAGTGAGCCCTAAAATGTCAAATTTGCTGCAAAAAGTAATTCAGACCAATGATTCCTGAGTTTGTTTGAAGTAAAGAACATAACAAAAAAACTTAACGAGGATAAATAATATTTCCAGCTTAAGTATGAGGGTAGTCTGAAAAGTTTCCGATCTAACAAAGATACAAGACATTTTTTTTATGTGTACAGTAGAAACTCGATAATTCGTCATGAGTGGGAGAGGAGGGAGTGTCGAAATAACGGAAATGATGAATTACAGAATTTGGTTGGTAAAGTAACAAAGAAGCATTTTAAACTATATATTTGTAATTTTTTTTCAGTTTATTGAATGTAAAACGACCAGATGAACATTATAAACATTGGACTTGAGTACCAATGACAGAAAACACAAAACCCTTGGAATAAAAACATTTTTAAAAAATGAAGTCATATACAAAAATATAAATACATGTATAAAATAGAATAAAAAACAGACACACCATATTTATTTAATACATAAGTATCGTCAATGTAAAAACAGAAATTATTTTATAACACACAAAGAAAACATTCCTAAAAAAAAAAACAAAAAAAAAAACACCTGACGGATTATAGAATAAGACGAATTATCGAGTGACGAAATAACGAGTTTCCACTGTATATACATTTTTCAACAAAGTCTCCTTGTAACTCTACACACTTCTCCCAGCAATGCTCCCATCTCAGTAACCCATCCAAATAGTACTCGGCCTTTTTTCTCTGCAAAATAATTGTTTATCTTCACGTTGAGGTCGGAAACTTTTCAGACCACCCTCGTAATGCATAAACGAAATCGGAATTTCTCCAGTTTTGGTATGTGCGACATGATGAATAACGAATCAGTCAAACCATGGATGAAAGTAATGTAGAAAAAAAAAAGTCAAATTCCAAACTTTTTTTTTTTTTTGTAACGAGAACCTACATTTTCCAACCATAAGGACATTATGATATAAGAGCTTAGTGATATACTTGCTGAAATTAGCTTGAGGAAGTTACGCTGTTATTTGACCAGGTTACTTTGAGGCCCCCAAGGCTAAACCTTGCAGTATACAATGTTGTACCGTTTCTACAATGACCATGGATTCCTTCTTGTTTTCCTCTGTCACTTTTTTTTTTTTTGTTTCTTTAAAGTTTGAGATCTATTTCATGAAAGGGTAGCCATTTCCTAGGTATCTAGATATTATATATTATAGATATTACATTTCAGTCGAGTAGTTAAAACCATAGAATCATTCGAATGATAATTATTCATGTTTACTTTTGTAAAACAAGGTAGAACGAGGTTCTTAAGAGGTGCTATTAATCGTTAACAATAAATAGAACAAAATTGTCGAAAATATCTTAATGTAGTATTAAGAATATAGAATATAAATATATATATAACTGGGATATGGTCGCATCAGATTAAAAAAAACAATGTTTTTGCTGTTTGTTTTTAAGGGTAAAATACTGCTGATGGAGATTATTTCCCTTATACTTGAACTTAATAATACAGCCTGCATTTTATATTTTGAATCTGTAACAATTAGAAACTTTAATAACATTGTTCTAACTATCTCAACCAAATGAAAAATATCGCAATAGATAAGTAAGATTTCGGATACGAGCTCGGTGGCCTAGTGGATTCTTTTCTCTTCAAAGGCACCACGCTAGAAAAGTGGGGACTCGGGTTCGAAAAAAAAAAATAAATAAATAATGTTTTTTATGGAAATAAATGTATTTTATATTAAAATAAAATCTTGAAATATATATTTGCGCAACGTAAGATATCAGTGACACTATGTGTAATTTCCCTCGTTCCCTGTTGTGCAGGCCTTGACGAAAGCTCCAGGAAAAAAACTTATTGTATTTTCCCAGAAGATAGGTAGTGAGACATTCATAAGAATCAGGACTTTATCCTCCACACGTCTCTGCTCTGAAAGTGCTTTACAGCAATCCATTGACGCGTGGTTTGCTTATCTTGAGAGTTGTATTAAAAATGACACTGCTAAAATGCTGAAAAATTTTTTTTTTTTACGTTTTGTGCTAGTATAATCTTTCCATTTTTAACTTTTAACTGATAACTTCTCAATTTGAGTGCCGTAGATGATTCTCTTTGTAACCTTCTCTCTTTGTTAAACATCTGCACACGATGAAGTACAGATATTTTTTTAACTTTTAGGAGACAGTATGCATTTTATTTTAGGAGAAGACGTGCATTTCTTACATAAAATTAATTTTGTAGGATGCTATTTTTTCTCTAAAGGAAAGCTAGAACTGATTCCCTTTTTACATAAAAGTGCTTATTTCACTTCTGGGTTGACTCTAGGTTTTTAAAAGCGGCGAAAAAAGTTCTTCATTGTTGGGACTACAATGGCTCAATTATTTATTTACATAAATTAAGAAAATTAATTTTTATCTTTCTTCAGAAAGGTGTTTCGCAGTAATCCATATAACATAAACGATGTTCCTGATTTAATATAAAATATCACTGCCAGTTTTAATTTAATGTTTTCTTGATTTGTTTCTTTTGCTTAGACAAAATTTGACAGAATTAAGGGGGGAAATAATAGTGCTCTAACATAAGTACAAATTTATCCTTCACATGAAAATAATGATAACACTTTATCCATAAAATCAGAGAAAAATATGAGATTATAATTATACAAAAAAGAAAAAAGAAAAGAAAAAACAGAAAAGTAAATAAAAATATATATAAATATAAATACACTTATAATATTTATAAGGAGGAGGGGTTAAGCAGGTCCATAGGAGAGTCTAGGGGTTTTCTCTCCCTCTGAGCCAATGATGGCAATATAATAGAATTCCTTCGATTAAACAGTACTCTCACGGAAAACAAAAATTCTTTTCCCTTATACCAGTTTCCATAAACCACATCACACAGAAAATAGGAGACTACAACAAGAGAAATTTGATAAGATACACCCACAAATGTACTAAACATACATTAATTGACATGACTTGATGTAAATATCGAAGAATTAAGGAAATAGTATCATTTAGAACAAAAAATGAATTTGTTTTTTTAAGAAGGAGAGTAGCCAAGGATGTCCTTCGGCCGTCTAAAATCTTCAGATCCTGGCAGATCTGAAACCAGTAGGGTGTAGTTCCGCAGACGCCCCCATTTTCAAATGCCTATTTCTTCCAAGTCACTCCACCAAAACATAAATCCAATTAGTGCTATTTAATCTACATTTAACCAATTTTCTTCTCATACTTAATTATTTAAAGTGAATACAATTATTAAGTTGAAAATATTAATTTAAAAAAGTTGGGGACGTCACAGCTTGCAAATATGGGACACGCCCACCAGACAATGAAACAGCTTGCATTTTATAGATCCTAATCCATTTTTCCACACTCAAAACATAGAATCACCATGGAGATCAGTTAAGCGAGGAATTCCCAAAATTTATATTCACACTTGTGTGAATATCTTTGGAGACGAGCTGTTAGAGACCCTAATAAAGATGTGTAGAATGAATTATTATATTTAATTATAATCCAAAGTTGTAAATAATATTTTTTCTCCGGGGGGGGGGGGGGGGGGGGGGGGCTACGGAACTTTTTCCCTTGGTAAATAGTTCCGCAGACGCCCCCAACTTTTTTAACATAATATTTTCTACAGGATAACTTAAAACACTTCAATGAGTTTAATATTAAACAAAAATTTGTCAAATGTAGATTAAACAGCACTAATTGGATTTATGTTTTGGTGGAGTGACATGGAAGAAATAGGCATTTGAAAATGGGGGCGTCTGCGGAACTACACCCAACCAGTATCCTTCACTGGTTTTGGGCCAAGAAGACGACAATGGAGAACTATCCTGCGACCGTTTAAAATCGTTAAATCCTGGAAGATTTCAAAATATTATCCTTATCCCTTTTCAGGGCACAGTACTACAATACACCATAACTCGATAGATTATTTAGAGGTGCCCCATCAGTGAAAAACATTAAATGATGTTAAGAAAAACAAAAAAAAAAAAAAAAACCAATAAATGAAAATACATTATTTTTTCTTACAGATTTATTCAATATTAGACGTGAAAAGGGTTAAAGACATACGGAATATCCTGCCGCCATTTCAAAAATCGTTATATCCTGGGATATCTCAAAATATGTTATGTGGTTATAAAATCGTTTTAAGTTATGTGTCCTTTTAAAAATTAAAACAGTTAAACCTATTTTCAAAAGGACGAAAACTGCGAAGGATAATGTTTTCAAATCTGCCAGGATCTGACAATTTTTGACGGCTTTAGGATATTCTTAGTCACTCTCCTTACCGACTAAGTATTTTTTTGTCTTTAAGGATACTATTTTGAAATCTAAATACGTATTTATCCTTATGGATGTTAGTAACTGGTGTATTTTACATTTACGACATTTTATGTTGGCTTTAAGTATAATTATATGGTTAATTCTTGAAATGATTCAAGGAAAATATGCAGAATATTCTGCTGTTGACAATGTAAAAAATCTACGGTTGGGGTGAGGATTTCATTGCGCTCGCTACAGAAAGTTGAAGGTTCGAATTCTACTTTTTTTTTTTTTTTTTTTTTTTTTTTTTTTAATTCTACTTGGGTGATTTAAAATTTATTTCCTTATTATTAGACCTATTATTGAAATGAATGTAATAATTTTAGGGAAAGAAAATAACAATTTTCACTATTTAATCATTTATATTCGTTAGTAACTTTTTCATTTTTAAAAATTTATTCAAAGCGTGATACCAGATTTAAAAATATTATAAATTATTCCACTTTGAATCTGGACTTGCATGGAAAAAAATGATATTGAGGTATATGATCAACCTATTTCTTTTCACTTAGAACTAATTGATGCATATTTCTTAACGTTTATGAAAAAAATTGCAAGTTTTTTTTATGTTAGATCGGGAAGTTGTTACGTTCCTTTTAATTTATTAATTATATTTCTACAACATTCCATCGAGGAAGGAAGTTAAAATTAAATGGGGGAAATATTTTAAATAAGAAATTGTGAGTAACTATTTTTTTTTTTTTTTTTTTTTTTTTTTAATCTTGGCTTGAGTTTAACCCATGGACAATATCAAACACTTGAATACCTTTAATTGATTCTTGATAACAATTAATTGCGACGTTTCAATCTAAGAGTAACATTGAAACTTAAGTGTTGTGATTGATCAATAGCACTCAGATGTATCGACATCACCCCAACAATTTGTAACTGACTTGCACAATTTTAGCTTTATGTAATTCACATACAAATTATTTGGTACCCTTATTGATATTTCAGGATGACGAAGGAGGCGATCAAGGACATATGTAAGAAGCATAAACTGTACAATACTCCGCACCTTAACGATGTGCTCTACCTCCATTACAAAGGTTGGTAACAATGCATTTAGAACAATAGACAATAGTAATCAGAGAGGGGTAGGAAGTTGATTGTCACACCTTTTGAAAGGTCCGTGCCAATATTAAATCAAGAAACCATTACTTCAAGTTCATTGAATTATATGTTATCATATTAATTCATTATAACTATTATGAACCATTCCTGCTAGTAGATAAATATAAACTGTCAGGACCAATGATCAGAAATGGATATCATTACTATGGTAATAAAAAAAAAGAATTCAAAGTTTACAGGTGTGTTCCATTTACTCAATCGAAAGTGAAAAAAAATGACCTAAACCGGATAAGCAACTCTCATGAAGAAGCATACAAAAATATAAAATAAATAAATAATTCGTTATATATTTTTCTATTTCGTTTACATTAAAAAACGAAATCACAAGTTCTTCCTTCTCAATTAATAGCAAGCGGCGTTATCACTTCTTTAATGGTTCTACAACACGAAGAGACTTCACATAGTTTCAATCGACTTTCATCACTGAATGTGAGGTTCCCTTCCACTTGTAGTTGCCAAGGGTAACATGATCATCAGTCTCCATTCCATCTGCCTATCCATCCTTTTGTGTGGATTTGGTCTTCAATTAATTTTTAAATATATGTTCTCATGAATTTCGAAGAGTATGTCCAACCCATATAAATCTGCCAATCCTTGTAACCCTCACAACAATAGCATCATAAAATATTTCCTGCAGCTGATTATTAATTAATTCATATTCGCAACTCCAGGTCTATCATGAGTACTGGCTCAAATATTCGTAATGTACGACGCTCAAATCAAATCACCCTCCGAGGCGTCTGAAAAGAAGATGGCCTCGAGACCTTCTAATATAATGCTTCATTAAATAAAACCTTTATAAGTGCTACCAATGGGTAGTTGCTTTAAAAACAAGTGACGAGTCATTTTTATCATTATCATCGTATTTACTTGATGTATAATATATTGTATATACAGTTGTAAATTTCTACTAAATAAATTTAAAAAAAAAAAAAATCAAATCATAGCCTGCTTGTTGGGTTCTGGATAACGTGAAAACCATGATTGAATTATGTTCTCTTTTCACATTTTCTGCTTATATCGCCTCCTCGAAGAGTACCTGTCCTCCACAAATCCTCGTGTCTCTTCTCAGTTCACTACGAAAGGCTTTTTTTAATGCTCTGCTCCCCTTTTGTTTCTCCCTCCAGACCGCGTCCCTTCCATCTTAGTTTCATAGAATTCACTGGCAAGAATATGGTTTGTAGATTTGTGTTAAGAGAATGGCTAAACCATCTGAGTTTGGATTTCTCTATTATTATTTTTATGAATTTTTTCAAAGACTGGACCTTATCGCAGTGTTCTTAATTCAGCCTGGTCTACTTTCCACCTTCCTAAGGCAACGCATTTTTTTTATCTTCTGTTCTGATCTGTTACTTATGTTTTATCATAAAGATTTAAAGGACATAAAGGTTTTGGTTGACTTAAGTCACCACAACTCTTGTTGAGAATGCTTTGGCCCAAGACAATCCTCCTGCAGCTTCAACATCTGCCTCCTCTTCTGAATCGTTGTAGCCCGCTTGACAGATATGGCCTCTGAAATTCTTGATTGTCCCAAAATAGTCAAGCCTGGTCCCACTAATGCTGATTACTAACATCTATCTCCTTGGTTTTTAGGCATTCTACACTACTTTTCCTCCCAAATATTATTTTTATATTTACAGTATGAAATTCCTGATGGAAAATATTTAGGTTGCAGTGATAGTCATTTATGGTAAACAGCTAACTCTGCCTTATCACCTACAAAACCAAGCAGGATATACTTAATTGGAAGCCCTACATTATAGGCCAGAATAATCTTGTCAGATCCCTAGTCTTGTTTCAAATAGTTTGTATCGATTGCTCGTAGTCCTAACTGTTTTCTGGCAATTATATTTATTTAATACCACCCCAAATATAAATATAAAGCATTTTCGCACTAGATAAAACATTAAGATTCGTAAAACCAAGTCATAGATAAACTATACCTGAAATGTGTAACAAGTAATGAGCAATCATACATCTTTAGGTCATCGGTCTCGGTCATGCTCCGATTATTTTGTGTGACAAATAGCTTTCTTTAAAAAAAAAAACATTATATTTATTTTATAATAACAAAATGTAGGATGGTATCAACTTATTTTGCATTTTTTTTTTGTTATTTAAGAAATTCTCATTAAAAAAAAACTTAAAATTTTAGAAAAAAAAGATACAATTTAAAAAAAAAAAAAAAAAAAAAAAAAAAAAAAAAAAAAAAAAAAAAAAAAAAAGATATGCTTTAAGTAACATTTAATAATTTCAAAAATTGTGAATCATAAAAATCATGTTTCACATCAATTGAAAGAAATAAAGGATTGCCACTTATAGATATCTGCTATTGTTACTTATGTAATTATCAAAACAGATAACTTCAAAAATCATAAAATCACTCTGAATATTAGTTCTTACGGTTCTGAAGTAACCAACGACGCATTTTTTTTTTTTTTTTTTTTTTCTAACCTTCAGTAGTGTGAATGAAAGTGTGGCCCATAAAAAAAATATTGTAAAAAATTATAGAACATTACATCAATATATATATTGGAACAGGAAATTTTTAGATTCAAATGATAGCTCAAAAAATACTTTAAAATAAATAATAACCGAACATCAGCACGCTGTCTAAATCTTATTTTAACATAAACTACTGTGTTAACCACTACAGGAAGAAAATAGTCAACAATATTCATATTAATGGATTAATAACGTTGTAAATTAACTCTGTCTTGAGCTCATTTGTTTCAAGTCGTGGCTAATGAATGAAGACAAATTGCGAGGTTGAGAAGGAGTTTGTCGAATTTCCGGTAAACACCGTTATCCAAACAAATTATTTAGCAAGAGGTTTTAGATTAACTAGTTCTGACAGTTCCGTTTTTGAATAAGGGCCAGTCATCTTCGTCATCTTAATAAGAAAGGCATATTGAACAAAACAACTTAGCAAAGAAACATAGCGAAACGAATAATTCAAAATCGGACAAAATCGTGTTTGTGTTTGTAAGTATAGTATATGGTCGATTTTACGATCTTAAATTCGTCGACAAGTGCAGTTGGATTTTCACCTTTTTTTTTAGCCTATCAATGATCTTCACTTTTTCTTCAAGGGAAAGAACAAAACAGTTTCATTTTGGATATTTTCAAAATTAGTTTCGTAGAACACTAAATTACGAAATACGAAACAGATAACAAATCAATTTTTATTCAGCGCTTTGATTAACTTTCGTGACAAAACGAGCTAAGGGATTAGAAAGAATCATAGGATTCCCAGGAAAATCTAATCCAGGAAAACGGAAAACCATAATGCTATGACCCATCAAATTAATTTTAAAAAACAGAATCTGAACTACAAAAAGAGTAAATAACAATTAAAAGATTAAATTAGATTATAAAATATTACTACAGCGCACTTAAATATTACTACAGGACATTACATATTTAATAAAAGTAAGGTTTTAATCTTTTAACTGACAGAAACAGAAATGTTTTTATTTTGTAAAATATACAATACATCATTAAATCTTGCAAACTCTTATCTAATTTAAAAACTCGCGAAAATGTATATTTTTTTTTAATTTACCTGAAAGTCGGGAAAATTGACGTTCTGGTTAATCGACGTCCAGATATGAACGCACTACTGTAAGGTAGTCATATCTTGCTTTTAAAAAGAATTTAGATACACTGCCCCTAGTATTTTTTTATATTTAATCTTGAAAAATAGTTTTCGAAAGAAGAAGTTTTAGCTATATAAACTGTAACAAGATGTATATATATTATATAATATATATATATATATATATATATATATATATATATATATATATATATATATATATTTTATTTATTATTTTAAATTATATGTTTTAAAAGAGATAAATATTACAATTAAACATTCCTATGGACACTAATTGCTAGTTTCAAGATTGCACCAAATTTATTTTATGTCTTTCATCAAATTATAATAATTTCTACAAAATATTCATATTTTTCAACTAATTATTCTTAAATAACAGGATATTCAAAGATAGAAAACCTAGAAGAATACACAGGCCTTAGGTGCCTATGGTTGGAAAACAATGGGATATTAAAGATAGAAAATTTGGACAAACAAATAGAACTGCGCAGTCTGTATTTACAGAATAATTGTATACAGTACATAGAAAATCTCGAAAACTTGTCAAAACTTGATACAATCAATTTGTGTCATAACAACATTAAAACACTTGAGAATTTATGTAAGTATTCCTTGGATTATTATATATATTTTACAAAAACAAAAAAAGCCTTTTTAAAAAAAAAAAAAAAAAAAAAAAAAAAAAAAAGTGAAATTTATTGTCTAGTATTTAGTGTAGTAAAAATTAAAACAACGAAAATAAATTGAAAGAACTAAAAAAAAATACATATATGTTTACAAAATGTTATAAAATAAAGAATTCTAGTTGCGCAATTACCTAAAGGGAAAGCCTTAGAAAAATAAATAGACTTCCAAGATATAATGTAAAACAAACCGGAAGCTTTTTCAGTTATATCTATACCATGTTATGTTACTAATTTTAATAGAGCTCCACAACTCCAGCCTCTGAAATGAACTGGTAACCATCGGTCACTAATTGTTTGGATAAGGATTAAGTAAAGAACCACTAAAATTAATAATTAGTAATTTAAACAGTAATTTTCATTAAATACTTTGGTCAATTTGAATAAAAATTATTCGTTGCTTAATTTGGATATTTAATTATTGTTAGTGGATTGGAGAAACCTGCTAATTAGTTATTTTTTAGTAAAAACAGACGTATAGTCCTAAGCAATAATTGGCCTGTGATAAAATTAACATTAAATAACATGTACCAGGACAGCCAAATGAGTAAGGGCTTTTTCAGAAACAGGCAATCCAAGTTCAGCTTGCTAAGCACTTCTTGTATGGATCCCCACGTTACATGGAGTACCACTTTCTAAGGCATTTACGGAGCCCCTTCAGCTGTAAAGTCTTTCAGTCTGCTAGAGGCAACTCACACCAACCAGGCATATAAGTGATGACCCTACCACAAGTACCTTAATTAGAAATCATGATTTGGTTTTCTGCTGGAAATTATGGTTTGCAGTCAACAAATATCTGTACCATCAAATATTGACCAATCAGAAAGAAAGAAAAGAAATGTACCCAATATTAGCAACTTTGACATTTATTTTTAAAACATAAGAATAGAAGATCTTTAGAATGGATCCGTATACAATCTGGCTAAAATAAAATATTTGTTTATTTATTAATTAGCAGTCCAAGGCATATAGATACAGCCTCAAAAGGTTGGGATCCTTGATTAACAGGCTTGTGACAACATACAGCAAAATCTATTTCTTCAGCAATTGGGAGATAAGATGAACCTATTGGTTGAGGGCGTTATTTTAAGTTTGCATTCTAATATCTCAAAGTAAGACTGAAGTGATTCATTCCCCTTATTTAGCATTATAACTCAAAGTGGATCTTTTCCATGAGTCTGCACTAATTGGCTTAGTCTTATGGCTCCAGTCTGCTAATAAAATCAAGTAAGATTTGGGAAACAGTTACTGCTCTGCCTAGCCTCTAAATCTTAATTTGCCTTAGAGCACCTAATACCTTTCTCAAGATTTATAGTTGACCATCCCTTTTCTCAATTACAGCCTCAGCAAACTTTTCAACTCAGATCATACAAATGAATAATTGCATTGTCAGTTTCACAAACTGAATGGAATCTATGATAGCAAAAATATTCTGTAAAGGATCTTTACAGTTAATACATTGAAAACTCACTCTTCTGAAACTGCAATGATTATGTTCTAAAATGTTGCACATTTTTACTTATAATGTAAAGTTTAAAGAAGAGAGATTGTCCTAAAAATAAAATTAGGCCAGCCGCCTTTGATTTAAAGCTATGTTTTTAATCATTATATTTTTCACTTAAATATTAATTTATTATTTGTAAAGTTGAGAATTGATTTTTTTCTTTTTTTTTCCCAGCCTCATTAGAGGAATTGAGTACACTAAATATCAGCCACAATCATATTGAAACCATTGAAGACCTCGAACACTTAGGAAATTGCAAATCATTGTCTGTCGTAGATCTCTCCCACAACTACATTAAGGATCCAAACGTCATTGAGGTATTTTTTATTTAGTTTTTCCTCTTAATCCATTTTTTTTTTTCTAAGACATCACAAAATATTATACCATACATACCTAATTAAGTAATGAAAAAAAAACAGTTTTTAGAAAATGGTAACTTTTAGTTCAAAACGAAAATTATTTGTGATCAACATTTATTCAAAATGTGTATTTGAGAATCATACTGATTTAGTGCACATTTGTATGCACTTTATAGATAATACATAGATAATGGTTGGTTGCAAAAACATCTATTTTTCTCCCTTCCTTTGTATACCATTCAGTGTGGGGAGCGTCCACAGTTCTGATGGTCCTGTGCCAACTCCATCATTTGTTGATGATGAATTTTTCCTCTTTCCTCTCCCAACTTGCGAACATATTTTCTGTATATTATTCAGGGTCTTACTCGTGGTCTTGTGCCTACAGGTTTAGCTTCGAACATATAAAACGGATCTTGACTCGTTCTGCTGTCCACACCACCTCATTTGCCTTATATGTAAGGACTTTTTAAAGCAGGGATTCCGTAGTTGTAGAAACTTTAACATTGTTAATAATCGGGTGGGAGGGGTAGTATAAAAGTTTTTCAATTTTATGCAACTTTCTTACAATATAAAAATCTATCAAGATTTTGTTCAGGTGAAATATTTATGGAATTTATGGTTATGGAATTTCTTAATCAATAAGTTGGCATATTTTGATTGGATACATTTAAAATATAAAATCATTAAAGTACTGACAATGTAATATAAAAAATATTATTTGAAGATGTAATTTTTGAATACTGTAATCGGGGACTACTTTGAACATGCGAGGCTACTTTAGGCAAACAAAAATCATTCTGGTGGTCTCAATTACAAAGGTAGCATCTTTCGGTTTGTTCTATCCATTTAAGGATTAAACATAGAATGTGCTGCGATAGTGGTAAGAGCACATTTTGGCTGTCCTTGGCCACTGTAAGCCTTTTTATGGTATCAGTGTTAACAGGTGTTATTATAAACATGTCCAAACCTCATCTGTCCTGGCATAAGTGGAAGCTGGATTGTTTCATATGAGTAATACATTGATGACCAATCTATTCAGCAACATTGATGAGAAATGAAAACTATAAATAAACAAATTGAGTACTTTAAATTTTAGCTACTAAGTATAAAACTGAGTTTTTACTGTCAAAGTTTTTGCCTAGGTTGTTAAGGGAAGCCCTGAGCAGTTAACCTACTCTCCACCAAAATTTCTGATTTTCTTAGCATTTAAAGTTACATCAGAAATAAGTAAACAAAAAAAAAATTTTAAATCATATTTGGAATATTAATTAGCAATGTTGTCTCCCTATTATAATTTTACTTAAACAATTATGTTATATAATTCTTTATTTGGGCGACGTTAAACAATAAAACAATTAGACGAAAAACGATATTTTCAAACAATATTCATCAAAAAATAAATAATAAAAAGTATGTTATTATCATTAAAAAATATTGTTTTTTAAAATTCAATAAATAAACAATAAGCACGATGTAGCCATATTTTAATATCCGTATTACATTTATCTCATATATTATGCTATACAGTTAAAATATGATAAATGTTAAGTATTTACTCAGACTTGACAGGTGATTCTATTTTAAATTCTGCTGATTTTTAAGTTAATAGGTAACCACTTCTACTATCAACTGAAAAAAAAAAAAATTAAACGATCGTCATCTCCTGTAATTAAAATGTCGAAATATCTGATGTCATCTTCATTGAAGAGATGAAATATTTTGAAATGTATGTGATTGTTGTTTGATCGACAAACAAAAATATAGTCTAAAAACTAAGGAATTCATGCAGAACTGTCTTAAACAATATTTTCAATATCCAAAAATTAAGTGATTAGAATACATTGCATTGTGATAGAGGTCTTTTCATTCAAATCTTGAATTTTGACATTCATATATAAATATTCAATTTATTTTTTCCTTATTTAAGAATTATGTAAGATCACAAATAACCACATCAATAAAATCCATTTTATTGTTTAGACTACTTGCATTGCTTTTGCTTGGTAACATTAAATTATTTTCTTATGGAAATATTGAAATAGAAAATAAATAACTATAAAATTAACCAATGTTGTTTTGAATTTTAGATTTTTGGAAAAATGGATTCACTGAGAGTACTATCCCTTATGGGGAACCCTGTTGTTGGAAAAATTAGGTACTATCGTAAAATCATCACATTGAAATGTGTAAGTGGCTAGATATTTACATTGTCTGTTAAATATAATTTAAAATAAAAAGTAGATATTGTTTTTAATAACACCTAAAATCTATCATTTATATAATTCAGTTTCATCCATATATTTCCTCAAAGCATTCAAACAACAAAAATGGCTCAAAATTAGATCTTGAACCATCATTGCTTTTTAATTAAGCATCAATGAAATTTTCTTTATAAGGCAGAAACTAAGCTATTGATCAGGATATTACAATAAATTATGTCAAAGGAGCTTACTGATACCAGCTATATTTAATATAATTCAATAATACAAAATGTTAATTTATTAAGGCCGAAAAATTACCTCAGTTATAAGATTAGAGTCTTGATTTTAATTATTGGTCATATGAGCACAAACTATGCTAAGAATTCTGAAACAATGTAATTTATAAATGTTCAATAGAAAAGACATCTTTAGTTTCCTTATGTAAATACGTATATCATTAAGAAAAAAATAATTGAAAATTGATTGAATTTCAGCCACTATTAACATACTTAGATGACCGACCAGTGTTTCCACAAGACAGAGCAGCAGCTGAAGCTTGGTAAGCTTTTCAAATAATAAAAAAATAAGACATACATTCATTAAAACATATAGCTATTAAAAGTTACTTTTTTTTTTTCCTATCTTTAGAAGATTTTGAAAATTACAATTTACCTAATTACATCTTATAACACTTACTTTAAAACTTAGACATTAATAACCTCATTTTTTAAAATTTTGTTTTTACAACTTTTTGTTCTAACTTTATAAATTCAAACCTGTAAATAAACATCAAAGTCAGTGAACAAGCTGAAGGATGACAGTAAAACATAGTTTATTAGTTTTCAAGGAAACTAAGCACACAGCTTTCACGGGACATTTTACAGATTATAATAAATATCTTTTAGAGTAGATTTTAATCAAAAATTAAAATATAAATTATTGTTTTTAGAAATGACAATTTCAATAAAAGATAAATTTTTAATCCCTAGAGTTAAATTGGAGAGAGTTTAATGAACTTGAAGTATGAACTTTGATTGGATATCAGATTTATAAGTTAATTTCAGCATGGAATTTTATTTACTTCTCCATTGCCAAACTTTCTAGCATTAATTCTTGTATCTAGAGAGGCAGATGATATTTAGAAATTTCAGATTATTAATATGTGCCCTAACAGCATATATATTGTTGAAATCTCAAACCATAAGTAGGTGTTTTAGATATTTATGCTAGGTGTATGAAAATTTTCATCTAAATTATTTATAATTAGTTCATAAAATATATAAAACATTTTTGCTAAATAGCACAAGTTTCAGCACAAAACATATACTGCTATTATATGAAATATCTTATTCTTTAAATTGTATGAATGAATTTGTGTTTGTTTTTCATACTTGCTACACTTAAAATGAAAACCAAATTATCAGGAAATTTTATTCAATATTCGAATTTCACCAAAACTAGAAAAATAATAACATTTATAACAAAATATTCAAGCATTATTTTATTATTTTTAAGGGAAAAAGGAGGGGAAGAGGCTGAGAAGAAATCTAGAGAAGATTTTAGGAAATTGGAAGACCAAAAAATAATGGATAGTGTAAATGGTTAAAAATATTCATATATATTTTATGTAAAGAATGACTTTTTAGAAAAATATAAATGCATATGTATTGGCAAAATGTAAAATGACATTTTTTTTGTTTTTAACAGCTTTGATGCGTATGGTAAAAAAAAATCGCAAGCGTAAAGAGGCAGCAGAAGAAGAATGGAAAAAGCAAAGAGAAGAAACTGATGCAAGTGATGTTGAAAAACAACCTATTGATGAATTTTGTGATCACTGTTCCTCGATTGATGACAGTGAGGTAAGACTTATTTATAATTTAACTATTTTAATAGTTATTATAAAATTAATTTATATGTTCTCTGTTCAGGGTTCCAATCTCTCAGGAATGGAAGATCTGTATGATTCATCATGTTCCACCTGTTCAGGAAGTACAGATTTAGATGGGTATGAATGTTTTAAAAAAAAACCAGGAAGGAGAAGGAATCCATTAACATTAAGCAGTAAGAGAAGAAAAACTCTGGATGATAAAAAACAAGTTGATGGAGCAAAAAGTGAAGACGAAAATCTTCCAAAAAAGAAAAATGATTTCAGCAAAGTGAATTTTGACAAATTATTTGACAAAGAAAAATTGAATAATGACAATAAAGAAGAAACAAATGAAATCCCACCCTTGGAAGAATTTGATGAAGAAACTATAGAGATGCAAAATGTTTGTCAAGAACTAATAAGTGTAAAGAAATTCGATGAAAATTGCATTAGAGGGTCGATACCGTTTGAAGAGAAGAAACAAGCAGATGATGTAGAACTATTACAAGAAACAAAACAAGTCAAGCTAGAGCCAAACGAAGAACAGGCTAAATTAGAAAACTTAAAATTTAGAGATGATGACAATTTCCATAGAGAACAGGAATCATTAATAAAAGAAAAGAATGCTCTAAAGATGGCTCCAAAGAATGAAAATGAATTTATGAACATGCTTTCATTTGCTTACAAAGCAGGTTCGACTGACAGTGATTACTTAAGCAGCCTCCATTGTAGTGCAGGAAACACACGTGAAAGGGTTCTAGTAACTGAAATAAATGAATCAACTTCCACTTTTATTAATAACGAATCATCTGTAGAAGGCATCTTTAGGCAAAATATTAATAAAACCACGACACATTCAAGTATATTTAACATATCAGAAGAAAATAAATTTGAAAAGCCAGCTTTGGTTAATGCTTTTAAAAAGAAACAACTCATCACTGAAATTGATAGTGGAGAACCAATTTCAATGTTTTCAAAAAAAAGATCCGATATTCCACTTGGAAATGAATCTCAAAAAAATTTATCTCAAATTTCTACAAAAATTATTAGAGATGTAAAAGATACATGTCACAATGATAGCTCTGAATTTCCAACAGAAAATATAAACAAGTGTCAGGAAAAAGTTGAAATGATCGATGAATCTATGCTTAAAAATAATACACCCAATAAAAATGAAGTCAATGATATCGAAGACATTATTTTAGTTGAATCTCATATGAAAGACTTAAAAAAACTGATGAAGCAGTACAATCAGCTGGATGAGCAAGGAATAAGTAAACATAGTACATCAGATTCAAATCAAAACAAAAATAAAGAGAATTCTGAAGAAAGCAATGAGGTGAAGGTGAAAGATGTGCGAAAAACAGATATACAAGAATTCGACCAAGATCTTCCATCAAGTAGTGAGAATAGTCATAACAATGATTCCCTACAGTTCTCTTTAGAAAAATCTATTCCAGACATAGGAAGTGATTCCACATTTAATGATGAGACTGCATTACAGGTTCATGAACCGTTAACAAACAGCAGCTCTCACTCTGCCTACTCTGAACAACATAAACCTACTGAATCAAAAATAAATAAAGAAGAACCAATCGAAACAAACAATGAAAACTTAATCAGCCCATCCATTGATCTTACTATCAATCAAAATATATCATTAAAATCAGGACTTTCATCAATTGCTGGTAGTAACTTGAATATTGATAATACAGAAAAATTACAAACTGAAATGGATGCAGTTTCTGAAGAAAATAATAATGAAAAATTAGAAGTGGCCTTTCAAACTGAAAACAATATGAAAAAAATATATGTAGATGCACATAATAATGACATCATTTTAGAAAGTAAAGATAACACTAATGAGTTGATAAACAATCCTAACACAATGATAAATGAAGTCAAAAATTCAACCAAATCAAATAACATTATCACTGACATAATTGAAGAAATAAACACTAGGGTTTCGAACAAAACATATAATAACCAAACAGAGGGAAAATATCAAAATAATGCTGGTACATTTACAAAAATAAGTGACACGCGAGAAACAACATTGAAGACCAATAAAGATGTCATTAACTTTGTTTCAAAACAAAATGATGATTCCATCTTAGTTTATGACAGTGATGATGATGATTTAAATTTCCTAAGAGGCTATTCAGGACCGCATTCATTTGACCAAATTTTATTAAAACGTAACCAAAGTTCCAAAACATTGTCATTTAACAATCCACAAAAAAAGAAAATTGTACCAAAACGAACAGATCATAAAGCAAGTAATAGATCATCAGATTATCAGGATGAAAAAAGCAACAATTTTCCAGTGTTCGAGAGGCTACCTTTCCCTCCTGTTAATCAATGCACATTTGAAATCGGAGAACTGGAAATAAATGAACAAAATATACCTGAAACTAAAACTTATGAAATATATGTAGATGATGAAGATAAGATGGAAAATGATGACAGCAGTGTTGCTAAAGTAATCCATAAATCAGAAGAATACAACAGCTCTTGCAAAGAAAATGAGAAAATGATGGAACAGATGAAACAAATGTTGTTTGATGATAATATAGAAGATGAAAGTAAAGACCATAGTTATGAAACTACTAATTTAGAGTCAGCAAATGGTGAAAAATTTGAGGAAGAAAGAATAGAATTAGATAGTGATGAACTTAAAATAAATTATAAAAATATACCTGAAACTGAAATTTATGAAATATGTGTTGATAATGAAAATAAAATGGAAAATGATGAGAGCAGTTTTGCTAAAGTAATCCATAAATCAGAAGAATACAACAGCTCTTGCAAAGTAAATGAGAAAATGATGGAACAGATGAAACAAATGTTTGATGATAATATAGAAGATGAAAGTAAAGACCATAGTTATGAAACTACTAATTTAGAGTCAGCAAATGGTGAAAAATTTGAGGAAGAAAGAATAGAATTAGATAGTGATGAACTTAAAATAAATGATAGAAATATACCTGAAACTGAAATTTATGAAATATGTCTTGATAATGAAAATAAAATGGAAAATGATGACAGCAGTGTTTGGAAACTAATTCAGAAATCAGAGGAATACTACAATTCTAGCAAAGGAAATAAGGAAGCAATAGAACAGATGAAACAAATGTTATTGAGTGAGTTTTTAAATGATATTACAGAAGATGAAAGTATAGATATTGTAAATAAAACAACTAATTTAGATTCAACAAATGGTGAAGAATTTAAGGATGAACAAATAAAAGTAGATAGAGGAGAACTGAATATAACCGATAAAAATATAGCTGAAATTAAGACTTATGAAATACATATTGTTAATGAAGATAAAATGGAAAACAATGGCGGCAGTGTAGCAAGACAACTTTGTAAATCAGAAGAATATAATAACTCTAATAAAGACAATAAGAAAATAATGGAACAGATTAAACAAATGGTTTTGGAAAATATTACAGAAAATGAAAGAACGGGGCCTTTCGATGAAATGGAAAATTTAGAGTTTGGAAAAGATGAAAAACTTGAGGACAAACAAATAGAAGTAGATGATATTAAAAAAGCTGATGTATTATATAATAACTACATCAGTAATTCAAAAGATGATCCAGATCACGGTGATATAATCATTTCAGAAAATAGGTCATCCACGCAAAAGATTGATGGATTAAAATTAGAAGCTAATTATAATAATGAAAGTCCTAATATGACCAAGAATGGTGGAGCAGAAATAAACACACTGATCCAAGAAAATAATGGGAATGCTCAAAACAGTTCAATAAATGTTACAGCTTTAGAAAAACATGAAGAAAATGACAAAGAAGAGTTAGGCAGAGATCTCATTTCAAATGTAATGAGAAAATAGTTTCTAAAAGTTACAAGAAATAAATCATATGGCTATCATATCTTATAATCTTTAGTTATCTGTATACTAAACAAAAAAATAAATGATTAATGCTTAATTTTCTGGGGAATCAACAAAACGTTAGTGAAATATTTAACTTATCTTAAAAAATAAATAAATACAAGAGCAGGTTACAGAGATGACATATTATTTTATATTATATAATACTTATGTTTATTTTTTCCCTCATATAGTTTGTTAATAATATTTAATTAAGTCTTTCTTTACAGATGCTGTAATTTTAAATTACAGTGACCCTTTTATGTCTCCTCTTTCTAGGATTAATTAAGAAAGTAAGGTGTAACACAAAAATTTCATGAAAAAAAGAAATTGAGATAGAAATAATATCAAGAGGGGAAATAACCAACTAAAAATGCATTTTAATGTTTCGTTATAATATGTGCCTTTAAAAAAGAAAACTCAAGTCAATCTAATAACTTGCTCCTGATGTTATTATTTTTTGGCAAGGATTGTTTTAAAAATGAAATAAGATATATTATTTTTTTTTTAAATGACATCAACACAATATTTATCTGTTCCACCTCTGCTTATAATGACTCTATTAGTTTTGTTATAATAAATAACATAATAAAATTTATTTGCGTATCAATCATCCCTGGCCTTCTCATAGAAGAAATCATGTAGGGGCAAGAATTTGTTTAATCTTGGATTTATAATAAAATTTGATGAAGTAACCATCAATTATATTTTTATCACTGCCAAATCTAGCAATAATGGAATGAACTTCCACCACATTTTTTATACTACATGAATATAAACTCAACTTTGATAAATAAATAACTGGACAACCTAAATTGCTTATTGTTTAATACATATGAATTAATAACCAATTGTAGAAGGAAGAGAATTACTGTTGTCCCATATATATGAGGAGTTGCTAAGGGCTGGTTAAATTCATAAGTCCACACTTCAAAAATTTCAAAATGAGAGAGAAAATATTTTTATTTTCAAATTGGTGAGATAAATACAATTAAAATATATCTTTATTCTACTATTCATGAGATAACTGCCAGAGATACTGTTGTCTAGGAAATATTGATGGATTTTATACAATTTTAATATCTTGCTATGCATTTTAATTATTACAATAACAACCAACTAGTATACAGTAACAAATACTGGTATGAAATTATATTTTTAGTTGTTTCTGGAATTTCAAATTTTTTATGAAAGATGAATGATTTTGTTTCATCCAGTGTAACATTTAATTATATAAAGTTAATTTGATTATTACATTAAGTGCATAGTTATTAATTTACTTTTTGAATTAGTAATTTACTATTAATATTAAGAATATTGGTCGATATACAATCTATCAGATTATTTCTTAGGACGTTAGGTATAATTATCATAAAGTATTCTAAAACTAGTATAATAATATATAAGCTATACTGGAGAGGCAATTTTCATTATGTATTTAATGTATATTTTACATTACTGGGCCATAATTGAATCGGTCTCGGCAAAAAGGGGTTCAGTCCATTCTTTTCATAAAAATGAGTAAGGATTGAAAAATAATTTTCTGAAGGTAAACCCACTTTTACATGCAGAGAATACTTCAGTTACTGAAAGAAGTCATTTCAAGCAATCTATTGGACTGAAGTCTTATCTGCATGTAAAGGTGTGTTGACCTTCAAAAATAATTTTCAGTGCTAACTCATTTTATTAAAAGAATGGACTGAAGGCCTTATTGCAAAGATGGATTCAATTAAAACGATTTTAATAGATTATTGCACTAAACAATTACCATTTTATCTTGTATAACCATTATTCCCTAATGGAGTGAACCATTTACACTGAGCAGTAAAAGAAGAAAAAATAGGATAATGAATAATAGTCAATGAAGAATAGCAAAGTTCTATTCTACATATTTCAAGAGAATTTTAGTCAACCACTTGAATGGTTAAATATGAGGAAACGCCCAGGACGAAAATACAGTGATTTATTGTCAGAAATATTTTTGACTGTATTGCAGACATGTATTATTTTCTGATAGGATATATAAAAAAAAATTACTATCTTCAAATGCATGAATTCCAAGTATTATAAATACGTTTCTTCTATTTATTGTTGAGTTAATCAATTGCATTCTCTCTTCAGAACACAAGACTTATTTATCAACAATTGACTACCTATATAAAGTAAGATCAAAAGTTTTTATTGAAAGCAAACATTAAATTATTACAATTATTTAAAAAAAATCTTGAGCCTCCCAAGCTGCTCATGAAAGAGATGTCCTGTATTAAAACTGTATGGTCTTGGTTTTAAAACAATTCTAATGGAAATATGTTCTTGGAAAGGAAAAGGGATTGACCTCAATATTGATGAGGTTCTTCAGTAAGCTGTAAGATAAAATTCATCATAAGTGCTGTTTTATTTTTTATGTACTTTCTATTAGAACATGGAAAAGTTTAAAAATCTGAAGGTTTTGAACTTTTTCCACCATATAGTCCAGACCTTGCTCCATCAGATTTTTATTTGTTTTGATTTATAGTCCACTTCCCGAAAAGAAAAACATTTAATATATTTCAAGAAGTCGAAATAAGGGTTCAGGAATTTTTCTATATCGATTCCAAAGAGTAGTTAGTACTTGCATGGCATATGGGATCTAGCAACTGGATTATATTATATGTTTTATATTTTGAATATTAATTTTATGTTACATTAAAAGAAAAATATAATAATTTTTATAATGAAAAACGGTCATTTTTTTATATTTATACTATTTCTGGAGAGCTTTATCCATAAGGAAATAGTTACTTGAATCCAAACTTTTTTTTAGGTATTCATATCACCAAAAATACAAATTAGATGAAGATAAAAGAGAAAAAAAGTCGGATTAGGCTTCATATTACTGTTAAAGATGACATCCTACAAACACTTTATCACCTCTTTTACAAGATAAATGTTTGGAAAGTCCAGATGGTGTTGACCTTTTATGGTCAAAACATGAACTGTTATTTTTGAAGTGTTATTCACTATTGCTGTTACTTAGTCGCGATGGTTTGAACCATTGTCACCCTAGTTTTGTTGGTTAGTGCTGCTCTCTTTTAACATTATTTTAAATTTTTAACATTAGTTGCTATTAGATCTTCCAGATTCTGATCATGAAAAAGCTATAGATATTGTGATATAGCATTTGTCTATCGGTTTTTAAAAAGGAGTCTATAAATCATGCGGTTTAATTTACTATAATTAATTAAGGTAAATGCACCAGTAGTTGACATGCTTAAGGAAATTTCAGAGCATTTTAAGGTTTAAAACTCCAATGGTGATGTTGTTGTATTTTTTTCTCTTTAATCTTGTTAAAAACTTCTTCCCTTGCTTACTACACCTTAAAATTTTAAAAACCTTCCCTCAAGCATAAATGCTAATTTTGAGGAAAGTTTACCTTGCTCCAGTAGCTGACAGGGAATGCTCCAGTAGCTGACAGGGAGAAGAAAGTCATACAAAAAATAGCTTAAACTTTGGCATTTTTTATTTTAAAAGAGGAATATCTCAAATATATTTTAAAATGATAATATAAATTTATCATTTATTACAAAAATAGGTACTTGTCTCAGCGCACTCGTAACCAGAAGGTCGTGGGTTCGAATCCCACCTGGGCGAGTTAATATTTATTTTGTGGCGGACCAACGAAATGAATCTTGAACTTCCCACCCAGGCCAGTATAGGACTTCAATTAAAAAAAAAAAAAAAATAGGAACTTGTGTTTTCTATTTTTGGCTATTCATTTTAAATTCAGAAACTGTTTTCACTCTTTTTTCATGTTCATCTTAAATTCAAATTAGGTAAAATATTAGGTCAGTAAAATATATATTACATATATATGTAAATATATTACGTATATATGTAAATAATATATAATATATTACATAACTATGTAAACAAATTTTTCTATTAAAGGCTACATATATTAGACATATACAACATTTGAACAATATAAAAATGTTTAAACAACAATATTTATAAAAAATTTAACAAGTCATTACATTAAAAAGATACATGAACTGATTAAGGAAACCTGTACCTCATATTTAAGTTTTTGAAGGAATGAAATTTTAAAAATCTGTATCGGTAGTGACGAGCAACTGAGGCATTTCAACATTTCTTTATCCAAGATCAATATTGTAGTTAAAACTAGAACCCTGACTGCTGTTGCCATAGTTTGGAAACATCACCTCCTGAAGGGAGATACTTAGTTCTATTGGATTGGCGATGTATGGCTAAGGAAATTCAAGATTATTTCTTACCACATCGGGCTTAACCTGAAGTTCAATGGGCACAATGCTAGGAAATTCTGAATCGTCTTCAAATCTGACTCCAGTTCCATCACCTTCAGGTTAGAGGCTACTGACTGTGCACAGTATACTTCACGTTCCTCAGTTGGAATCCGCTCTTCTTCCATAGAAGATGACTTCTTCTGTTTCTTTCTATTCTTGGTCACAAATTTGCCTCTTTTATTTCTTTAAAAGTTATATATTTTTAGCTCTTATTCTTGTTTTTTTTGTCAATCTGTCTGCAGCTCTCTTCTTTTTTTTTTTTTTCTTCATCTTCTTGTTTGTTATAATCTCTCCAAGACTCAGAAATTACAAAGCCAGGGTAATTTTTCCTCTTCGATATTTTTTTGGGAGGTTCAAGCCTTTTTCGAAAGGGCTTGCTTAGGATGATGGTGTTTCTGGTATGAAGGTTTTGTTTGAAATTGTCTCAAGGTGTGAGGAGTAAGTTTCTCCAGCCAGGTGAAGTGGATTAGGCTGAATTGCATCATGAGTTACGCTCTTTCCCAAAACTATTGCGCTATCTTCCTCAATAATTACAGGTGCTGACTGGATATCAATCTGGCTGAAAACTGAGGATGTGTATTGTTTGTTCTCAAGCTTCTCCCATAAGTCGTGGAGTGATTTGTCATCATCCCCACTTGGCCAAAATTCGTTATTTTTAAGTAGCTGGGCTTCTTCCTGCCCAATTGCTTCTTCTGTAATTCTGAAAGCCTTTTTGATACCCCTCAGCCTAATTTTTTGTCTTTGTGATTAATAATACTCTCCTTTCGGAGAGTATAAAATGGAGCTTCGGGTATCCATGGCACCAATCCACATCTCCTAAATCCATTTTTGATAGAAGATGGTGGAACATCTCTTATGGCTTCTTCTAGCAAGTGAGCAAAGTGCTTCTTTTTTTTTAATTGGATCATTTACATTCCTGATTCTCTATTCATGGAATTTATTTTCCCATGTGGACTTCAATGAACAGAAGATGAAGACATCCAAAGGTTGAAGCAAGTGGGTAGAATTGGGGTTAAGAACAATTACAATTATCCCATTATCATCACAAAATTTACTGCAATGCATGGTTAGGTGGGAAGAATGTCCATCTGAAAAAAGGATCACGGGAAGTAAAATCCGATTAGGGATGAGCCAAGGGTGGAAAACATTTGCCAAGTACTCATAAAAAAAGGGAAGCACTCATCCACCCTCTTCCAGATCGTCTGATTTCCCACGTTGGGGATGATGAATGCAATATCATAGGGTATTCTTTCGTACTTGAATATGATGGATGGTAGAGTAAAAACACCAGTAGCATCTGCTGTCATTAGGACAGTCGAACATTCTTTTTCATTTGGATTCATTCGTTTGTAAATATTTTTTTTATCCTTTCCCAGCCAAAACTTTATTCCTTTTCGGATTAAAAAAATAAAAGGGCAATTTCATCGGCATTGATAATTCGGTTAGTATCATCTAAGCTATGTGTCAGACCATTTTCTTATATCACACTTTCCTCAGTTAAAGAAGAACGTGATAAAGTAAGGTTTTCAAAAGTCCTAAAGGATAGGCGATGGTTACGTTTAAGGAATAGACTAAACCACTTCCGACCAAGGCCGACATTACGAAGGGATTTTCTCTGCCCAATCCTTTTAATATGTGCTGGATGCTTTCAATAACCTGACCTGAGAGAAAAAGAAAACCTATTTTTACCATGTGTTCAATCCATGTCACCAGCAAATTTTCTTCATCACGAGACATGATAGAGGAGAGCCCCGTTCAACGCTCTATTGGGTATTTCCCTTGCACTTTAAGCAAGAGTGTTGTTCTAGGAGCATTATTTTTACGAGCAACACTACCATTCTTGCGAACGTCGTCGAGATCATTAATATCAGGAACATACTTTAAAATCTTTTTAGTGGGAGCTGTCCTTGATTTTACGAAACCGGTCTGAAAAAATAGGGAAAAAACGGTGATAGGTGTTCCAATAGCTGACATGTTTCGTTCCAGTACCTGACACCCCCTGTCAGCTATTGGAATATATATCCTACATTAAAAATAGAATTAAACGGTGTAGAAACGATAACAAAATAAAAAGGTTAAATAAGGAAAAACTGGATGGAAGAAAATTATGCGAGGCACCAGTAGCTGACAGGGTCTGTCAGCTATTGGTGATGACCCAATATTAGGGTCCAGTACCTGACACTCAATGCATTTCCTGATTCACCATGAAATCATGTTCAAATAAAGATAAAACACATCCTTTAAACAATCATTAGAAGAAACAACACACTAATTTGAGAATAAAACGGAATAAGTAAACAGGAGAACACGAAACCTATCTTGGTGTCACCCGGGTATTCTCTGCTTGTAAGGCCCTGAACGACAGATTGAGAAAATGCAGTTGCATTGATCAACTTTGATTACAATTCCAGCCTAAATAAACCAGGGTAGACAACCTAACAATGAGAAAATACCTAACAGGGCTTTGAGAGAGGTGGATCTAAAAGGCCTTGATACTTTATAATTCCTATTTTTCGAAGAGGTTGTCAGCTACTGATGCGTTTACCCTAATTAATTTTTTATTATTATAAAATGACTGAGCCTTTACTCATTCGAATTTATGTGAACGCAATAGCTCGATTAACTTAATTATCCTAAGTACTTATGTACTATATTTTTATAAATATAGATGAAATAAAGTAAAAAAAAAAAAATAACCTAGTTGATAATAAATATACCTTAAAAAGTATACAGTAATTTAGCCTTATAAATTCATAGGCCTGACAAATATGAACTGAAGTTTAATTATTATATCAAGTACCATTGAAAACCTAATCATCGTAAATAATTTCACATGTAGGATACGAATGTTTACCAGAGAGGTGTGCGGAAATGATGACTAACAATGAGTAGCAGCTGGCTTTAAGTACGATTAATTATTATTAATACCTGCTCAGGTCCTATGTTTGGTGTAGAAATGATAAAGTTCGACAAACAAAATTAACTTCTACTGTATTGAAATACTAGTAAAATAACTCATATAACTGGCTACCGACCACTGAGAAAGAAACAGATTCATCATGATAGCCGTGGATAATTATATTGCTAACGGAGCACCAAAGTAAGAACTAACCGGCATTTACTAAGTATCTTAGCATATGACAAACAGCTTCCCAATTGTTCAATAAATAATAAAATTAATATATTTAGGAATGGAGTAGGTGACAACGTGTATTAAAATCAATTCCAGAGGCGTAGATTCCAAAACCAGCCAAGTCCAAATTTCCAGATTTTTAAGTTTTTCAACTAGATTATCTTTGGATGACAGTTTTTCTCAAAAAAGCAGTTAAATCATTGAAAACGGCCATACGAAAAATAAGGCCACTTCCTAATCCTGTCAGACCTTTACCTTTGTCGACCAGCTGTGAAATTTTTTCAAAAATATACTGGTTTTGGAATTATATTCTTCATATAACAGATGGTCAAAACTTATTATATAAAATTACCTAATATAACTTAATTAAATGTCCTGATACCACAGTATTGACTAATTAAGTAATTGCACATATTAGGATTTCCCCTACTGACAAAATAAAAATAAAACAATGTTGACAAGATTGGGCAATGCTGTCAACGTTTAGTAAAAACCGCAATCATCATCACCAACAGCTTTTCTCAGATACAGTGCACACTTGTGTCAAAAATAGGATATTTTCGATCTTATAAGAGATATTTAGATCTGTAAAAGGGATCCACCCATAACGCTGATTTGTCTATCACAATAGTTACACTTTTGATTGTTATCAAAGTTGAATAAGGTTAAAAATAACAACAAATAATATTTGACAAAAGTGTGCTCCGGGCCTGAGTGAAAATTTGACAACTACTGAAGCGGATAACTGGTCTTGGGGCTTCCCTCCAATTTCATACTCCAATAGTAACAGCATCATTCTCAACCCGCAGCTTCCTTTTACTTTTCATCTGGTGGAATGGACTTGCTCTTGAAGGATCTATTTTGGGATAGCTTCCTCGTCCATCCTCGCAAGGTTGTTAGTCCACCTCAACCTGTAAAGTCGGACAAATGACTATAATATTTTTAAATTAAACATTCTGTTTCGAATACATTTATCAGCAATTTCATTATTTGAAAAAAGAGTAGCTCACTTAGTCCAGTCAATAAACAGATTGAAGAGTGCATGGAATATGCGATAATTTTTTACTTCATAGCATCGTTAGGAATAGTTAGAAGGTAAACATACTAAAAGTCCCTGCCCCTAGGGGGTGAGCTAACGGTGTTGAGGGAAGGGAGAAGTTCAATTTTTTTGTTTTTTCGATAATAACTCAAAAACGGTTACTCTAGAAAAATATGTTTCAATTAAACATAAAAGCTAATTAAATTTACCATAATGTTATATATAATATATATATATATATATATATATATAAATTTGTCGTAATTCTAACCGCTTACGAGATATACGTTATTGAAAATCGTTGATTTTCAGGAAAAAAACAAAAGTCACCTCACTTTTTGTCAAAGTTTTGCTTCTATTACGTTCCACAATCGTTTCTCAGGAAAAAAACGTCAGAATCAAAGTTGTAGAGCATTAAATTTGCTTTAATTTGATATGTACGTTTCTGGTATTTGCTTTAAATGTTTAACAAAATGTGAGGTAAACATTTTTTTTATTTCTAAAATTGCCGATTTTTAATAACGTATATCTCGAAAACCGTTGGAATTTCTACGAATACGTATATAATTAATTTTATAGGAAATTTAATGAGCTTTAATTTTGATCTGCTACATATTTTTCTAGAGTCCACCGTTTTCGAGATATAATCGAAAAACAAAATTGGGACCTTCTCCCCTTCCCCCACCTTTAGCTCACCCCCCAGGGGCGGGGACTTTTAATATGTTTACCTTCTAGCCAGTGCTGCCGATGCCTCCAACCCAAAATACCCACCACTAAGCATAAAAATTCCCGTTTTTACCGAGAAATACCCGTCAATGCTTGAACTAATACCCGTTTTCGGGAATTATCTTTATTAACCCAGCGAGGGGGAGGGGGGGGCAACAAATACTAATAAAGGGGCGCCGAATGGTCCGCAAAACAAAAAATTACTGGATAATTTTTATATTTATTATAAGTGATTTCTGGAAAATATATTTTAAATTTAGTGCCAGTGTAATATAATAAATGTTACTCGTTACTGCAACTACACACAATTCTATTCTTATGTTTTTTCTTGTTTTAAAATTGCTGAAGAAAAATATTGGTATTCCTTGCGAAGAGGTGGCTTGCTCCTTTTAACAGTTACTTTTCGGTAACCAGTCACTGTTTTACCTGCTCGCATTCTAGTGTTAGCCATTTGAAATGAAAACCTCCAAATTTCCCTCCTTTTAGCACCAGATCATCAGATTGTTGTTTGTTTATTGGGGCTTCCTTATGTACTCCAACTAGGGCAGGAAGGACGGGTTATCCTACAGGTTACCTACCTATTCTAGCCCTGGTAGGAAGGTCAAGATTCATTCCGTAGATCTGTCACAAAATAAATTTTTACCTGCCCAGGTCGGATTAGAATCCATGACATCGAGTCCCCAATCTTCACATTATATTCTAGATGCAAATAGAAATCACACTACATGGTTTTGTAAATTGTACTTCATTGTTTAAAACTTTATTTTATTCAATAAATATGAAATTGTTGTTATAATATTAAATAGACATGGTAATCTAAAAGTAGAGAAAAATTATAGTAGCCAGAAAAGAAATGGATAAAAGTGTTTAAATTTATTATTTTTATATACAGTCTCTAAATGAAACGAACAACAATTTATAATAAAATGACTAGTAAAAAGCCTGAGAAGCCATAAATAAATGGCAAGGTGTAAGAATGATTTAATTAAAAACTAATAATATTATATTATTATTTATATAGATAAATACAGAGTGTCCCGAATTTAAATGACAAAACTTCAGGAACTTATAGGGGACCGAAAAACTAAGACAAAAAGTACTTTAGAGATTTGTTCGTTTTTGTTTAGTTTTAGAGAAAATCGCAAAAAAAGAAACAAAACAAAAATGTTACAGGTAGCGATTATCACATTTCAAAGTTCGTCAGGCTAGGCAGTGAGATATGTAAACACTTAATGTTATCCTTTAAATTCTTTTATTTGTTTACATTTTGGCTTCCTTCTAGGATTATAATTCCTAAATCAGTCTTCAGTCAGTTACTCAGATATTTTTGTGTGAATAGCACCAGACACAATGCCGCATACATATTCTAATGTTGAATACGCTGATATGATTTTTGTGCATGGTTTCTGTAACGATAATGCTTTAGAAGCTGTGCGGGAGTATGCACGCCGATTTCCAAATAAAAGAGTGCCTAATCGACGAGTCTTTTCGTTAACTTTTAATAGACTACGAGAGACTGGGTCATTCTTAATACGTAATGAAGGCGACCAATTGCAGGCAGATTATCGGAGAAGAAATTGTGTCCAACGCCACTTCGATAACAATCCTGAGACTAGCATCCGAAGAACATCTGCTGCACTAGCAATTTCGCGGCAAGCAATATGGCGAACTTTGAAAGGTGATAATCGCTACACATACCATCTTCAACAAGTTCAGGATTTATTACCTCAAGATTATGTCAAGAGATTGAATTATAGTAACTGGTTTCTTGACAAAATTCGCGATGATAGTTTATTTCCATTAAAAATTATATGGACCGATGAAGCTAGGCTACCTTTACAAGAGGAGGAATTGTTAATCAAAGAAATTATCATGTATGGGCTCTTGAAAATCCCAGAGCTTTTAGAGAGAACAGGTTTCAGCATGAATTTGCTATTAACGTTTGGCTTAAAATTTGGAACGGATTGCTGGTGGGACCATACTTTTTACTTGGAAGATCGAATGGTATCACATTTACACATTTTTTGGAGAACGACTTTTCTAATTATTTAGATGACATTCCCTTACAGCAGCGGATTGAAATGTGGTTCCAAATCGATGAATGTCCAGCTCATTATAGCAGAGTTGCTCGAGCTTGGCTGGATATAAATTATCCACAACGAAAGATTGGACGTGGAGGAGTAGTACCTTGGCCACTCAGATCACCTGATATGACACCCATGGATTTCTTCGTATGGAGAACCTTGAAGCAGAAAGTTTATTCGGTGTCAATCAACTCAAGAGAACAATTAAGAGACCGAATCATAGATGCAGTGCACCAAATATCATCAGAACAATGTTTAGCTGCAATTTATCAAGTGAGTGCTAGAAGTAATGCTTGCATTGTTGCGAGAGGACAACATTTTAAGCAATATTTACATTAAAAAGAACATAACATTAATATAAATTTAAATAAATAAGTATAAAAATGAAAACCTGTTTTGTTTCTTTTTTTGCGATTTTCTCTAAAACTAAGCAAAAACGAGCAAATCTCTAAAGGACTTTTTGTCTTAGTTTTTCGGTCTCCTATGAGTTTTGTCATTTAAATTCGGGACACCCTGCTTATATATATATATATACATATATTCTAAATAAATTATTTGTATTAAAAAAACTCTGAACAAAATTATTATCTTATTATCTAATATAATACTTTATCACTATTGCCTTTATTTTCAAAGATGACCAAATATCATATTATCTAATGTAGTTCTTAAAATAACGTCTTAATCGTTTAATTCAGACCTAATTGCCATTTATCACAATGTTATAAATTATTATCTTATTATGTAATATAAGTCTTAAAAACACATCTTAACGTTTAATTCAGACTTAATTTTCATTTATCACAAACTGTCACAATGTTATAAACTTAAAACATGATAATTTAATAAACTCAAAACGTAGAACACAAAAAGACTAGTAGGTACAAATTTGTACATAACTTTTTAAAAAAGAAATAATGATGTCTATTCAAAACATAAAACGATTATCATAATAATATATAACAATATATAAATGTGGCACCTACAAGTTAGGTAATAACATAATATATAATATAACATACAGGTAATAACAAGAATTTTAAATTATTTAGCTTATCATTTATAAAACATTAAAATTTATTTACTCTTCTAAATCACTATCCCCTTTGCTTTCAAGGGTTGCCCAAACATTAGTCGTCAACATGGTATTCTTGGATTTAAAAGTTTTTAACGAACTGCCTATGTTGTCCTTTACTTGCAAAATTGCTGTCAGTGTCTCACAACCTAAGCTATTGCGGTGGAGATTTTTTATATTTTTTAAGTCGCTAAAAACCCTTTCCACGGCAGCATTCGAAAAAGGCAATGACAAAAGCCGCACTCAAACATTCAAGTGAGCATCGAAAGAAGGTCAGCAGCGCTGGTGGCGGTACCTAACATTCACGTGGACATATGAGGAACTGAACGGCTTTCATCTCCCTGATTGTCGTCGAAGACTGACTGACCTTTTCAATTCTTCTTTGAGCGAAAAATATTACAATTGCTATTGAACATTTTGACGATAATTGTTTTTAACAATTTAGAAAAGGATAACGATGTAATAGGTATTAACATAATCAGTTATGGAAAGCAAAAATACCCGAAATTACCCGTTTTTCGGAGATACCCGTTAAATTCCCACCGATGCCAAATATTTCTTGAATTCGGGAAAAAATACCCGCATCGGCAGCACTGCTTCTAACAACTCCTAACAAAGCTGTGAAGTCAAAAATTATCGCATACACTCCTCATTTCAGCACTCTTTAACTGGGGTCGCACTTCTCTGAGAAAACACGTTTGTTGATACCCATTCCGAAACTAATTGTTCGATCCAAAATTCCTATTTTTTTATTTTAATGCTCCTTAAATTTACTATCAGTCCCTATATATGAAATTTTGATCAAGCCCCATTAAATACCCATACCAGCACGTTAAAAACCGCTTACTATTTTGAAATGCAAGTTTTTTTGGCATAGTTTTCACCAAAAATATTTATCAGATCTGAAATTTATTTTTTTAAACTAAAATCTGATGAAATTTACTATCAAGCCATATATATGAAATTTTGATTATGTCACATAATACACCCAAATCCGAACGCTAAATATGAATGTTTTGGAAAAGTATGACGATATCGACAAATTCAGTAGGCTAATTTGAGTGTATAACGTGACATAATTAAAATTTCATATATACGGACTGATAGTAAATTTAAGGAGCATTCAAATAAAAAATAGAAATTTTGGATCGAACAATTAGTTTCGGAATGAGTATCGACAAACGTGTTTTCCCAGAGAAGTGCAACCCCAGTTAAAGAGTGCTGAAATGGGGGTGTAGACTGCATGAAATATGCGATAATTTTTGATTTCACAGCTTTGTTAGGAGTAGTTAGAAGGTAAATATATTAAAAGTCCTGAGAGTGAGCTAAGGGTGAGGGGAGGGGAGAACGTCCCAATTTTGTTTTTCTATAATATCTCGAAAACGGTGGACTCTAGAAAAATATGCTACAAACCAAAATTAAAGCTCATTATATACATATTCGTCGAAATTCCAACAGTTTTCGAGATGTACGTTATTAAAAATCGATAATTTTAGAAATAAACAAAATGTTTATCTCACTTTTTGTTAAACTCTAGCTTTAAATACCAAAATTGAATATATGAAATTAAAGTAAATTTAATACTCTACAATTTTGATTGTGACGTTTTTTTCTGAGAAGCGATTGTGGAAGGTACTAGATACAAAAGATTGACAAAAAGTGAGGTGACATTTGTTTTTTTCCGAAAATCACCAATTTTGAATAACTAATATCTCGTAAACGGTAAGAACTACGACAAATTTATATATTATCAATTTTATAGGAAATTTAATTAGCTTTTATGGTTATTTGAAACATATTCTTCTAGAGTCAACCCTTTTCGAGATATTATCGAAAAAACAAAAAAATTGAACTTCTTCCCTACCCCACCCAGTGGTGGGGACTTTTAGTATGTTTACCTTCTAACTATTCCTAACGAAGCTATGAAGTCAAAGATTATCGCATATTCCATGCACTCTACACCCCTCATTTCAGCACTCATTGACTGGACTACCTAAGAACTAGGATATTGCTTTAAAATCATACTAATAGCAAACTTTTAATCCAGTCCTGTTTTTCTTTTCGTGGTTGGCTAAAATTTACTATTCGTTTATTCAAATTTGAAAATCTGTATTTAAGAGAGAAGTAAAGAAATAAAACGATCGCATATATATAAAAAATGTATAATACTTTTTAATAAATGAAACTGATATTATGACTTATGGCCAAGCCATAGTTAACAAATAGGCTATAAATTCAGATTAATTTAATGTTTGGATTATAAATTTGGAAATCATTTTAGAATGACAAAGGAAAGTATTCAGGAGATTTGTAGAGAACAAAAGTTGTTTCAGACGCCACGCCTAAATGACATACTTTACCTCCATTATCAAGGTCAGTTATCACTTTGTTTTAATATTATCAACTTCTCCTATAATTTTAACTTTGTTTCTCGATAAACTTTCCAGTAGTCTGAAGGGAATTTAAGACCATGCAATTAATTGTATCCTGGTGTTTTTTTCATTTAAACAAATATAATGTAAAAGAAACCTGACACAATTATACATTCCTTCCATGGATATCATTCCTGGGGGAGACCACAATATAAATCATATAATAATAATGTTGAGGTATTTAGATTAATAAAGCCTTCAACTTGTCAAATTAACCAAAATTACATGTTAAAAGAAAAATGGAAAACACAAAATGGATATTGCTTTATTAACCATTGCAGGATATTGCTTACGATGACCAAATATTTTTGACAATTTGTGATTTGTATTTAATCATTGAGGTTATTCTTCCTTGAGGTGTCATGGTTTCTTCAAAGAATACATTATACAGAAGTATCGCCGCCGTGAAAGCGTCGGGGAGAAGTCATCTTCCTTCTTGTTGAATCCAGTTTTTTGTAAAGGATTCGCTCATAACCCTCTGAGTGATTTCAATTTGTGTATCATAATGTCGACTTTCATTAAACGTCAAAATTTCGTCACCCTCTTCGCCATTTAGTATTCAGAAAGCCGATCTTTATAATGCTGCAGCTTCCAAATATATACTTTTAGACCTGTCCATCAGCGGTTTTCAAAGGCCTGTCTCCGATGTAGGAGAATAGGACGAAACAATTTTTTATACATATCTGTACTAATTGTATACTTGGGAAAAAAAAAAAAACTACAACAAACACCCATAAAGGGTCTTGGGCTCAGTATTTTGGTGAGGATGTTTTATAGCTAGGGTAACGGTAGTAGAAGCAGAAGATTTGACCGAAAACACGTTCAAAGTGTTTTTTCCCTAATCAAGGAACACCACTGTAGAGCCAAAGTGACCACAAAGTCGACCCACTGCTGAAATAACATAAAATAAATTTTCTACCTTCAGCCGGTATCGAACTCGGGTCCGGGAATTTAGACAATCTAGTGCCTTACCCACTGAGCTGCTGCGCCTCCCCACTTGTTAAAAAAATTAGGTCTTTTTTTTTTTTTTTTAAACGAAAATTCCTTTTGTTCCCTGCCATAATATGCTTGCTCTTTTCTACATCATCAGCAATTCGTGTGACGCAATAATCTTGTTTATAGTCCACTTTCCTTATGGAGTAGAGCAAGAAGGAACTTTGAAAATGGCAGACTATCTCCCAGTTGTTCACCAAGTTCAATTGGAAATACAATGCTAGAATGATTTCCCTAAAGATGATTTTTCACTTATATGTTGGGTAAAAAAGCCCTATATACTCCAGACCATATTCCACATTTAATAGTAATAATTAAAAAGTTCTTTATTTATTCTGGGACCTTAAGTTCCTTAAATATCTCCATCAACAATGTTAAATGGTTGTCTCTGCATCCTTCAAGGACAGTATTTAAATTAGAGGATGTGCTGCTTGAAAAATATATATTTGTATTCTATGATTATGAACCCATAGACTCTTGTGTTTTTCTGTCCCCTAATAAAAGTTTTTTAAACTATTCTGACCAACATTCAAGCTTTCTTTTTTACTATCCACCATTCTCTTTGGTAGGTAGTTTAGTTTAGTTGACAGCTAGAAAATTTCTCTTTTCTTGTTTTTCCACTTTATTCCTTCCAAATCCAGCATTTTTTTTTTTTTGTTTTGTGCTTAAACTATTCTATCTTCCTTCATGATTACTTATATAAAATATACAGGTCTAAGAAGTTAAGTTATAATTTTAACTATTTTAAACCTCTCATTTTCATATGTGTACAGTCAGTTACTTGGTATTAATATAAAAGGAAAGGAATAACTACTGAACTTAGAAAACCAATGAGTAATTATTGGCTGTAATAGAACTGGGGGCATGAAAGAGTTGTCAAGTAATATGAAAAGTGTTCCGCAAGGGTAACAGCACACTTTAGACCCTTTAAACGGCTATTAAAGCAAATACACTTGATCAGGGGGTCAGTAAATAATTGGCCTATAAAATTTATTCTGGTTTAATTGGTATCTACTTGTAAGCAAAGTAAGGTGTGGACTTTCTTTTGACCATGCCCTATTCAAATGTTTTTTTGTGGTTATGAGAGTAAACAGTTTTATATGGCATTGTATTGAAATGATATAATTGTGAAGTTTATTTTAATCTCATTTTGGTGATACCAACTAAATTTCCATTAAATATCATTGTTTACATCCCTTTGTAACTATTTTCATGCACCATAAACCACAATGCAGGGGTGTTATGCTACAGACTCCAAATACAAGCAGGCAGTGAATCAGCCTAATAGATTACTATTTTCATTGATATATAACAGTTTATTCTTGTAGTCTGTTAATCATATTAATGGTTTCAGGTTTCACTAAGATTCAGAATTTAGAAGAATACATAAACCTCCGAAGTCTCTGGCTGCAGTGTAATGGTATAAAAAGAATAGAAAACTTAGATAAACAGACTGAGTTGAGGTTCATCAACCTAAATAGTAATGTTATCGATAAAATCGAAAACCTTGAAACACTGACCAAACTGACTAGTATTGATCTAGGCCATAATATGATCTCAAAAATAGAGAATTTATGTAAGTTTTGTATCATAAAATTTTGATAAAAAGAAATCATTAATACATTGGAAGGCTTAGCTAAGTATGAGGTATTAGGATGCATTAACTTTTCATTAATAGCGACAAAATAATTTCCAGCCAAACTATCAAACTTGCGTACATTGGACATAACAAATAATTATATTGAAACAATAGAAGACATAGAACATCTAAGAGAATGTAAATCACTCATAAATATAGATCTGGCCCATAATTCTATTACAGACCCAAATGCTATTGAGGTAATAATATTACATTTTATAGACTAACAAATATTGTGAAATTCATTTTATAACAGCCAAAGTAAAACAGTGCACTTTTATTGAAATTACAAAACTGCAACTTTTACACTGCATTGGGTAGGAGAATTCATCAATCTTTTGTTTGAAAATTTAACAGAAACGTTCACGAAAAAAATGCCATGACAATATAAGATACTCCACTAATAGTGCAAAATTAGCAATGAAAAAGAACTAAGCTCATTCCTCTGAATTCCAATAGAAATTTATTTAAGAATATTTTATGTTAATAAGATGTTTTGCAAGAGCCTCCCATTTAGGAGCTATATTGGTTTGAATGAAAAAAGTCATGTTTGAAACCCATATTTTTTCTCAACTTGGTTTATTTTGAATAATCATTAATTATTAATTTAATTTAAATAATTTAAAACCATAGAGGATAGCGGAAAAAATAAAGAACATGAGGGCATAGACGGTCAGCAGGATTAATTTTTTTTTATTTGAAAATTTATCTCCTACAGTTTAAAACCCAAATGCCCCTTAGCTACTGAATGCAGGTTGTGTCTAAGAATACTACTTTTTGAAGTATGGGCAGATGAGTCTGTTTTTTTTCAGGTAATGCCTTCCCCGACTCACCTAGCCATAAATCAAAAAAAAAAAAAAAATAGAAAACACTTATTGTCATATATTTTTGTTTTCTTTCTAGCCCTAATAATACTTGCCGAAACATCATCATGATAAATAAATATTTTTCATTGTGTTATAAAATATTAATGCACACCCCTACTATCTACTCATCTTTAATTTATTTTCTGTTGTAATTTAAGGAATTTTCAAAAGTATAAATAAAAATCTATTAGCTGTACTAGAAATGCTTTGGCTTGTCCTTACCATAAAAGGATTCGGTTCGGGGATCCCTAGGCTGAGTGTATATATTTTATAAATAGTATGATTGATTTTTTTATTTGTAATTTTGTTTTTATATAGTTTTAGATATAATCATCTCTTGTATTTTTCAGATATTTGCAGATATGACATCTCTTAAGACTCTATCTCTCATTGGAAATCCATTCATCGGTCAAGTCAGAAACTATAGAAAAATTATGATACTAAAATGTGTAAGAAATTCATTGTAATTTCATATTAGGATGGATTCATAATATATATGAATTATTACTTATCTTAATTTTTAATTGATTAATTAATAATTGATAAATAATGAAATATAAATTTTAATTTTAATAAGACTAAATAGCCCACAATATTAATAATTATGTATAGCCCAAAAACAAACTTATAATATACAAAACCACCATTCTATCTTTGATTTGCTACGCATCCCCAGTATAGAGACAGCACATGCTTGAAAAACAATGAACAAACTTGAAAACAAGAACAGGAATCAGGATAATCCATTTCCTCAATACACTAAAATCAGTGTTATAAAAGGTTAATTAAATCTCTACAGGAATAGGAAATAACCAGTGTTCAAAATGAATCTATCTAAAGCCCAATTTCCCATTTGTCACAAACCTTATGATTAAAGATATAAGTAAAGAGGTAAAAACATATTTTGTTTACATTAACTCAATTGTTAAGAATAGCAATGGTTTTATTTTTTTTTTTTCAGTAAACATTTTTAGTAGTTTTAAGATTTTACGTATTGTTAAACATTAATGTGAATTAAAAAATAAGGCATCAAATTTTTTTATTTTCATTGAGAACTTTAAATGGATAATAAAGAAAAATCATATAAAATTCTCTTTACCAGGTCTATTTGAATCAATAAATTATCTCTACATTCAACTAGACCACCACCATTCTTCTTTCATTAAAATGAGTGATGACATACTATATACTGTACCATCTAACCAATAATAATACTCTTAACTGGCTTAAATTATAAGAAAATATCCAAGATCACTAGGATTGAATTTATGGTTAATATGAATTTATATGGAGTATAGGGTATGTAGAAAACATTTTTTAAAACTTCATTTATTTATCCACACCCGTCAAAAATAAAAATTGACAATCATTGGAAAATAAATAAAAAATGAAATGTCATTTCAATGCATACATGAAGAAGTACAATACATATGGATAAATGTTCTTTAGCATTCAATAACTCAAAGCAAAGATATTACTATAAAAGTTGATATCTCATCCACCTTTTTTTCAGATTCACTTTTTCATAATTATAAGTGGTGGTCATTGTTTCTATTAATTTTTTATGAATAAAACATTATTTTGTCATTAATTCTGCAATAATAATTATTGTTATTAATTTTCTCTGCTTACCAGTTGTATAATAAATTAATACATTTGTTAATTTTTAGAAAAATCTCACTGCTTTGGATGAGCGTTTAATAAAGGCTGTAGATAGAAAGGCTGCTGAAGCTTGGTAAGTCAAGCCAAAACTGATCTCTAACAAATTTTTCAAAACTAAACCTTTCTTAGTAATGAGGGTGTGCTCTTATTTCTGCCTAGTAATATTAACAACCCAAGATTTGTGGTTAAACGTATGCTTTATCCATCCAAGGGATGGAGTTGTTACTATATTTAGTATCTTAAAACAGATGGCAATACCTTGGTATAGGTTGTAACATAAAATTTTCATCCACTTATATATTCAATTATTTTTTAAAAGAAAATATAACTATTATAAATATTCATAATTCAAAATTAATCAGCATATTTTCAGGGCAGTAGGTGGATTGGAAGCAGAAAAAAAAGTTTTTGATGAACATTTTGAAAAAAACAGGAAGCAGAGAAAAGAATTGGTTGATGGTAGGTAACTTTATAATTTAAAATGGATTAATTAATCTTCCACCTTGTCCTTCCATTATATTCTTGAATGTATCTATCATGATATTAACATAACCATACTATCTCAAATCAATTAATATTTTAAAATACTATAATTAATATATTTTTAAAATACAGTAAATTAAACTAATGGTATTAGTATACTAGACTTTTTGTCAACATCAGAGAAGTCTCATTTACATCAATTTACCACAGAATTAGCTAGATTATTTTTATTTAATAAAATCAATAGACAAGAAGTTTTTATATTTCTAAAGTATCTATTTAATAAATTGTCTCTTAATTTTCGATTGAGAGTAATAATTCATAACACTATGTTTGAAATAAAGAGTTTATGACTCCTGGTGACAAATTCTACCACCAAGATTCTGACCTGATGAAGGACTAGATTGGAAAATGGTTTCGAAAATACCAGAGTTTGTTCATAATACATTTTTTTTTTATAAAACAATTTGAATGATTCAATGTTAGCCACATAATATTACCTCAACATTATATTGAAGTATCATTTAGAATTTTTTTTCTAAAAAATAAAAAAATGTTAATAATTCAAATTGAGTTTCAAGTGTTATTTTTCATCAATTGCTGATTTCAGTACAATGTCTCATTTAATCAATATTGTTATCAAAAACATAAATCTGTACCAGATGTATCAAATTTTGACGATCAGTACTAAGAGGAAACCGATCCAATGATTTAGCTCTGAGATGAATGCAACATTTTTAATAATTTGTACCATACCAGATGAATCATTTAATCACCATGAACATAATATCTCTAACACTTAATTTAGTCACTCTGATGTAGTTTAAAATAAATCAATAATATTAAATACCAATTATTCCGATCATGTCAATTCTTTTCGGTAAAGCAACAAACCAAAGCTGGCCTCATCAGTTAATTTTTGCTGCCTTCTAATTATCATTATTTTAATGCACAGACCATTACAGATCTTATGCGAAACAGAGTTATAATAAGAGAAAAAGCACAAGCTAAATGGAAGAGAAAAAAAAGTAAGAAAGTTGAACGAGAGGAATTAGAAACAACAAATTATGAAGAAGAAAGTTTTTATCCTGACTTACTTGGGAGTGAGGTAATGAAAGATGTATCTTAGTTAGTCACATTCTTAATAGTATTTTATTCAAATACAATTAATATTTAATTTTGGACATTTGAAAATTATTGTCGCATTTAAGTCAAAGGGTTAAATCTCAATAAGATTAAGTCCCAACTGACAGCAGTTACACAATTTTTTTTCTCTTGATCTATCCTTATGGAAACCCACTTTCAATTAATTTTACAATAAATATTTTAATTATATGACCCAGCTATATTATATTAAAAGGTTATAATATATGTTAAGGAAGATTAAATTAATAGGATTATATGAAAAGAAAGATTAAATTAATAGGATTATATGAAAAGGAAGATTAAAGTGGCTTGGTCACGTTGAAAGAATGCCAGAACAAAGATTTCCCAGGAGAATGTTATACGGCAGGCCTGACGGACAACGACTAAGAGGGAGGCCAAGGGTGACGTGGCAACAAAATGTCGAAAAGGATCTTCAAAAAATGAGAATCAGAAGATGGAAAACCAAAGCCAAAGATCGCCAGGAGTGGCTACGAATTGTGGAGGAGGCCAAGGTTCTTCAAGAGCCCTTTAATAAATAAATAAGTAAATAAATGAATATGGCCCATAAAAGCTCCTCAGGCTACAATAAACCCTTACTATTCCTTCCTATTGTAGTACTCCTTCCAGCTCTATTAGGAATATATAAGAGCTTTAAGCCTCCATAAACAAACAATAATTATTTAAATATTATGAAGTTATTGATGATTAAGTATTAAATATTTTTATTCCTACAGTTGATGATTACATGAATATTTGCTAATGTTAAATAAATCATTAAAGAATAAAATTTTAAAATCGCACATCTCTCAAAATAAGAATCAAACTTAATATGCCTGTTTTATAGTCATTGCTTACTATCTAAAAATAATATGAAATTACTATACTCCAACTAATCATTACTTTGAAATTTCATGAAAAAAAAAAACTTTGAGCATTTAACCTAGCTACTTAAGACAAATCTAATTAAATAAGATTTGACTAAAGTAGATAGGTCATTAGCATAAGAGATAAAAAATAAATAGGAAAAATAAAAGAAATAATAAGTAAAATACAATAATTTAATTTCATTGTATTGTACAACCAACTTTTAATGACATAAAAAAATTGATCTTATTTCTCAGGATTCCTCATTTTCATTATCTGGAATAGAAGATCTTTACGACAACCTGTCGCATTCTGAAAGTGAAAGTTCTTTAAATATGAGCTTTCAACACAAACCAAGTCCAATCTCTAAGACTGGAGCTGATGTACTGTTTTCAGGGATTTTGACAAGCAGTGTAAAAGAATGTAATATAAATCACACAAATGAAAACAAAGGTTACAGTGAAGAAAATAACAAAAGCTTTATAGAAAATACTATAGATGATAAAGAAAGGAAAAGCTATGAAGAGATATCAAGTCATGGCCTATCCACAAATGAAAATGAAAATATTGTTAATACAAAAAGTGAAACATGCCTCGATAATCATCAAATACAAGAAATATTTAATATTATAGCCAGCGAAAATTATAGAAGTGATACAAGCAAATATAAAGTTGATAAAACTACATCAATAGAACAGCTTGAGCAATATTCAAGCGATGAAAATGAATTCTATCATCCAATATTTGATCAAACTGAATTTGATGAGGCTGAAGTGAATAAGTTGTTTGAAGAATTATTTTTAAATGATGAAGAAGAAATATTGAAATATGAAAGATACAAAAATTCTCTTTCAGAAGATTCAACAAACTTGAACATTCTATCAAATGAAGATATTTCAGTAGATAAAAAACTAAAAAATGAAAATGGTAGTGATTTCAACATTACATCAGAGAAAAATCCTCAGTGTTATCAATCAGTCACAGATATTGACATTGATGAAATACCAGGTCAAAATAAATCGCAGGAAGAACTATTTCAAGAAGAACATGAAGTAGATAAAACAAAAGACAGTGATATATTTTGCGAAAATGTAAATGAAGAATCTAATGATAGTTTCCGAAACTTTATGAAACATAAAAAAATAATTAATGATCAAAGGTCTGAAACTACCATGGTCCATTATGTTTCACAGATAATAAACAATGCCGATAAAAATAGCATGAATGAAAACATAGAAGAACAAGAAAATGAAGCATTGAGGACTGTAGATACGAATGTGATTGAAGGTATGGAAGAATATAGGTATAAAAGAGGAGAAAGGCAGCTAGAACAACTGTGTCAAACGTCTATTCCTTACATAAAAGATAAAAAACGTTCGATGAATTTAAAACAAGCCAAACGGTTATTTGAACAATTGTTTTAATTATAAATAAATTAATAGGATTATCTTTCTTTTATTGACCTTATACATAATGAATTGGCATTTACTGTAGCCAAGATAATAAATATGAGAAGGTAGGACTTTGTCATTCTCTATATTTACATAAGTCACATGAATTACAATTAAATATTCAAATTAAAAAAAAGGTACAATTAACATAATAATAAAGAATTTTTATTAAGATTTCAATTGAGCTAAAGCCTATAGAAGAGAATAAAACTATGAAGTCACTGTTGATCAGCTTTACTATAAATCTAAGTAAATCACCGATATGTTCTATTCTTGTAATAATCAATAATTAGGATTGCTGAATTCTATTGGATTTTTTTTATTTTAAGACTAGCTTAGAATGTTAAACATTCATAATCAGTTCTAAAGCATACAAAAAAAATTCAAATCAACAATTGCTACATAGATTTTATATATATATTAAAATTATTAAAGAAGTAAGACAAGAAATCAAAAATGTTGATAATCACTTAAGGCGAAATGAAAAGGGCTTCTAAAAGATTTTAGGACCTAGAGCAGACTGAGTGTGTAAAGAGATGAAAGGGTCAACTAGATTGGTAGTCCTTTAGGTTTTCTCTATTTTGGTTTTTTTTTCCGTTCCCATGGAAACAAATTTAAAATAAAACTATTGGAAATATTTATCCCGAGACTGATGACTTTATAGTTATTTTCATTTACATGGAATGTAAATGGAGCGAAGCTGGAATTCTGCATATCTCAAGTGATAATCAAGAATGGAGGCTGGAATACATTAGACAGTATAAAATCCAGGCCTAGTTATGAAATTCAAAATATGTATATTAGGAGACATCCAATAATTAGGTGGTGTTTTTCTTTTAATTAGGACCCTTCACTCTCCCTAGGATAAGACGTGATTGGACCGCCCTCCCCCACACTTCCTCAAGTGAGCTTTACTTTATAATTTTCAAATAATTAAATTTATAACAACGAGTGCCGACGTTTTGACATGCCTTGCAGGTCTTCTTCAGGGCTAAAAATAACAAACTGTGACCAAAATGATACATTAATTAACAAAGTAAATTAATTTTAAAACGAATATTGAAAGCATTAATTAGATAATTAATTGAAGTAAAATAAAATATGTTAGTTATACAGGGTGAGTATCTCTTAGTGTAAAAAAAAAAATTGGGTTAAACTAGATCAAAAATGTAGCTAAATGCCGCAGATCTCACCTTTCTATTCCAATCCGTTGCAGATACATGATAAATCAAAGACTTTTTTGAGGAAATCACGTTTTTTTTTTCCCCATAAAAAATGTAATAATATCTCCATTTTGTCTAAATATTTTTCAAATTTTGGCCACATTTTCGGATTTAGCATTAAATTTCCTATAAGAAAAGAGTACACGTAACCTTGAAATTTACAAACTTGGTATCTAAAGAACAGCTTGATCTTCACCTTATTTGGGGAAGTCACAATGTCTCATTTACTTCAACGCTCACCGTTTTTCGAAAAAACTATCCACAAAACGTCTAATCTCACAAAAACTTGCAAATTTAATCAGCTTTCGAATGATATGTTAGGCGTAATGATTTGTTTCAATTTCATGGAGATATTTACTTCTGAAACAGAAAAAACATGGTGTTCTCATTTGGCATACAAATCAGTTACTTGCGTAAATAAAACATTACGACAATCCCTTAATGGAAATATGCATTTTAAACATAATAAACTCTTCATTGGAATAAAAAGCAAAGAAAAAAATGATTGTTTAATAGAAAATAAAGGAAAACTGATGATAAATCGACACCCGATCAGAGGATCTCATGTTATTAAATTTATTTATTTATTATTATTATTTAGGATTTATTTTATTAGATTTTCAATGTAATGTTTAAAACCCAGTGATAATGAACATATACCTCTATTTTGCCGTTAGCTTCTGAATGCAGATTGTTTCTTAGAATACTACTTTTTGAAGTGAATTTTATGGGCAGATGAGTCTGTTTTTAAAGGGGATGGCATTTCTACCATTCTATGTGGAGTTTCGTTGGTTTATTCATATTTGTATTGCTGTCGAATAGCGTTGAAAAATCATAGCTTGCCTAACAGATTGAATGATGAAATTAGTAAGATTTGTTACAAAATATCCTACCACAACTTCATCACGATATTCCACCTGAAGTTCGGCAAAATATGATTTTCCAACACAATGGAGCTCCTTCATATTATTCGAAAGCAATACAAATAAAAACCAACGATATACATGAATGGGTAGAAATGCCATCCCCTTTAAAAACAGACTCATCTGCCCATAAAATTCACTTCAAAAAGTAGTATTCTAAGAAACAATCTGCATTCAGAAGCTAACGGCAAAATAGAGGTATATGTTCATTATCACTGGGTTTTAAACATTACATTGAAAATCTAATAAAATAAATCCTAAATAATAATAATAAATAAATAAATTTAATAACATGAGATCCTCTGATCGGGTGTCGATTTATCATCAGTTTTCCTTTATTTTCTATTAAACAATCATTTTTTTCTTTGCTTTTTATTCCAATGAAGAGTTTTTATTATGTTTAAAATGCATATTTCCATTAAGGGATTGTCGTAATGTTTTATTTACGCAAGTAACTGATTTGTATGCCAAATGAGAACACCATGTTTTTTCTGTTTCAGAAGTAAATATCTCCATGAAATTGAAACAAAATCATTACGCTTAACATATCATTCGAAAGCTGATTAAATTTGCAAGTTTTTGTGAGATTAGACGTTTTGTGGATAGTTTTTTTCGAAAAACGGTGAGCGTTGAAGTAAATGAGACATTGTGACTTCCCCAAATAAGGTGAAGATCAAGCTGTTCTTTAGATACCAAGTTTGTAAATTTCAAGGTTACGTGTACTCTTTTCTTATAGGAAATTTAATGCTAAATCCGAAAATGTGGCCAAAATTTGAAAAATATTTAGACAAAATGGAGATATTACATTTTTTATGGGGAAAAAACGTGATTTCCTCAAAAAAGTCTTTGATTTATCATGTATCTGCAACGGATTGGAATAGAAAGGTGAGATCTGCGGCATTTAGCTACATTTTTGATCTAGTTTAACCCAATTTTTTTTTTTACACTAAGAGATACTCACCCTGTATAAAGAATAATTTTTTTTCTTTTTTTAACCTGGATGTGTAGTTTATAAACCTGATTGCATTCCTGACCATTCTATTCTATTCTTCAATCCTTATATCAATACAGCCAACTATACTACTTTCATAATTAAATTTATTTTCTTATATTTTCAAAAGATCTCAAACTACAGTTAATACTGACGATATGAGAGGAGAAGAATACTAAGGTGTATTATGCAATTTATTTAAATTAATTAAGCTTTTCATGTTTGGCCTTGGCACCCCTGCCCTGACGGATTATCAAGCATGACAGACATAAGATGCCAGATTAGTGGAAGTTTACTGTACTATTGAAATTTACTTTACAGCTAGCTAAAAAAATTAAGTTTTTTTTTTTTTTTTGTTTTTGATAATTTAAACATGAGTTTTTTAACATCTGACATAAATTTCTGTATTAAAAAATTTGTAAGGCTCGATTATGATTTTTAAAAAATTTATTTTTTTTTTTTTTTTTTAATATCTATACTTAATTTACTTTTAAATGAAGATTTAATATTTTTTAATACATACATTTTTTACTCTAAAATATGTTTTGGCAAAAAAAACAACAGTGATATCATTTTTCAAGCTCAAAATATTAAATAAAATTTTCATTTGATTCTTTTTTTCTTAGGTCCTAGGATAAACAGAAAAAATAAATATAGATTTTTTTCGATGTAGAATCACCAAAGCAGTATGGATCAAAATCAGGTATGGGCAGTCTGGAAGATCCTGGTTAGATTGCTTCACTTGTAACCCCACAATATATCATAATTAAAATTATATTATTTAAAAATTGAATAAGTATTTACTTAAAAGTCAACAGAGTAGGTTTAAAAAATAAAATAAAAAAAGGCATTAGGATATGTAATCTCTTTACGGTTTATTTACACATGGCTCACAGATGAAACAATGTACAATTCATAATTTAGTTGTTTTTTTTTTTCTTTTGTGATAAAATACATTGTACAAATAATTGAACAGAAGGAACTATCAACTACCACACATTATAGCAAACATATGAAGACAGAAAAAACAAGCTGCCCAATATGACACTCATGCCAAATAAATGTTTTTTCTAAAATAACAAATAACAATTAAACATTCAACAAAGCATATGAAATACAATAATGACTGAACAGAGTATACATCATATCAACATATTGCACCACTAATAAACTAATATATTAACATTTAAAAGAAGAAAATATTTGATTTCTTTTTTAGGTGACAATGTCAAGAACTGCAACAAGAGGCAACAAATAATAAACACATAAGTGAGGAAGAAGCCTTAGTACAAATCAAATCAAACAGATTAAATTTTTCCAACATCAAAATCAAAGTAGATTTTCTACTTTTCGTATTGGGCATTACACATCTTAACAGTTATTTTAGAAAAGTACAAAAATGAAAGACAAAAAAGATTACTTATAATCCAAATTTTAAATATTGTGAAGAGGCTGTTCATTTTGTTATCAGTCTTTTAAGAAAAAATTGTGTTTAATACCGATATATTTTTTTTTTTCATGCTTCAGCCATGTATACACATTTGAGTCACGATTGGCAACCCAAAATAAAAACAGTCAAATAAGATTAATAAAATATTTCTTATATCTTTATATAATCTTTACTTTACATTTTCCGATATAAAAATTGGTAGAAATTATACAACAGTTGGCAATAAAATATATATACACATGAAAGAATAATATTGAGAACTAATTAAAACAAGAGAAAAAAACTATTTTTAAAAACATATTCATCTATATCGCGAAAAATAATTGGTCTTCTATAATCTGTTAGCTATTCGAACCTAAGTTTTAATTAATTCAAAATATTATTAAGCTCTTCTTTATCTCTATATATAAAACATTAAAAAATATATATACAATTGAATTTTCGAAGTATACTTCCTTCACAAAAGCTTTCTCTAGTTATCGTTCGATAACATAGCTTTTGAACCGTTTTCCTTAACTTTCTCTTATACCAATTCAACCTATAAATGGTTTAATAAGTTAAGCCGTGTCTTGTTTTCTTGCGAGAGGTCACTCATTCCTCTTCTCCACATATTCCTAAACAAACCCAGTTTCATATTAGAACAAGATTTCACAGGAACAAAATTTGTTAAGTATGGCCACAATCATTAAAGAATTTGAAAAAAAAATTAATAAAAAAAAAAATAAAAAAATAAAAAAAAGACACAGCCTAACTTAAGCATATCTGACAGAGCAGATTATACTCAAATATTATACATAAATAAAAAATTAGTCAAGACAATAACAAAAAAAAAGATCCTAGCTCATCTACAACAAATTAACAGAATAAAAGTTTATAAAGATTAAAAAAAAAAAAAAAAAAAAAAAAAAAAAAGACTAAAATATTTAATAAACCAATATTAAATATTTTATGCATAGATCTATTTTAATATATAAGTTCATATATATAAATAAGACTAATTAAAAAAAAAATTAAGACTAAACAATATTGCTTATTAGTTTAAAAAAATATTGTTAATCATTAATACAAGAATAATTAAATCAATCAACAAACAAATAGGATTAAAAGGATGTAATATTACTGTAACTAAATCAACTCCCACTAATATAAGGTGAAAAGTTTTGAAAATGAAAACCAGAGAAAATTTTATAGCTAATATTTTCCCTTAAAATAAAAAACCTAGTATAAGGTTTGTTTTTTTTCTCTCTCTTAAGGTTCAGCAAAACATTTTATAATTCGCATTTTTCCATTTAATTGGAGTCGTTTTATTGGAAAATCTAGTTAATTCATATAAAACCAAACCCCTTGGTATAAGGTACTTTTTCCCTTCCTGGGTTGATAAAACCTCTTATGATTTGTATTTTACCAGCGCATTAGAGTTATTGAATTAGAATTAGGCTTTCCAGGATTTTGTTTGTTAACAAGGGATGTTGCTGACTCATATTGAGAATTGTTCAATTCAGTCTTTGTCATGGCCCCTAAAAGACATTTATCTGTTAATATATAAAAAAGAAAAAATTATCAATAAAAAGTGGTGAAAAACAAATTGATGTTCAAAATTCGTACTACTTTATTTAAATATAGTGTTGTTCATGCTCAAACGTACCAATAAAAATAAACTGAATATGTAAAATAAAATGAAAAAAATATGCAGTATAGGGGAAGTTGCTATACCTGTGGACAATTTTCAATTATAATTTTTTCTAATTTTCGGTGCTTTATTTATCTGAGTGGTTACCATAAGAAATTTAAGGGGCTATTGAACACTGGTGTCTTTATTTTGAAAAGTAACTTTATTTTTACAGAAAATAATGTTTTGTAACTTACTGATTAGTGCCCATAGGTACCTTCCCCCTTTATACCTGTGGACACTAGAGGTTGTACCAATGGACATTCATTTCTTCATAGGTTTATAGGGATAATTGAAATGATATTTAGAGAAACACGTCAGCAATAATTTTTTATAGAATGTACTAAACAAAATAGAATATTTAAACAAGAAAAGTCGACTTGATTATTCAACACGAAGGCCGACTAGAAAGGTGACAACAATAAATGTAGCATATGAAAGTAAATAGGAACTTAACTTATTTTTAAACCTTTTAACAAAAATAAAGCTGTTATGTATCTATAATTATTATTAACAAGTATCACAGACTTTTTTTATAAAAAAAAATCGAATCACTAAAGATTGTATCTAAAAAAAGATGTAGGAAAATGTAATTGTTTTCATAATCTCCCAGTGCCAGTAATAAATAATGGTGGTGGTAATTTTCTTTTGATATCTCTTTATCTTAATTTCATAATCATTAGCGATTTCCGGAAGAATAAATTTTGGGGTTCTGTCATTTGATGATTTTTTTTTTCAAGTAGCAAATGTTGAACGTGAACAAGTCTACTTTTTCTTTGATCAAAGCTATAAAATGCTTTACAACAAAAAAACATAGCTACCAACATATATTTCTTCATCTTCAATATCTTTCATTACCTTGTTCATAATCATTCATCAATTCATCCAAAAAATTATAACCTTTGCTTGATGGATCAGCCAAGTTCACATTTGTGATATCACCATCTTTACTAGTTGAATAGTTTGTAATGAATAGTGAGTGGCGAGTTTTCTCTTCTTCAATAAAAAAGGTTATACGAATAGTAGGTATCCAAATTTAGGCATTTTATATCATGCGGGAAGCCTACAAACTTTTCCGCAATATTCATAATTGAAATAATGAATTAATAAACAAACAGAAGAACCTGTTGTAACAGTGGATATTTTAACCATCTGTCCACAGGTTCAGCTGGCAATGGTGTCCACATGTACAAATGAACACCATGTTGTGCGGAAAGCTCTGTTTCACAAAACCCGTAAGTGATAACTGATATGAAAACATATGAAGTTATGATATATTTATCAGACAACCCAATGAAATATTACTGCCTAGAAAATTTCAAAGTGTAGGTCTTATAAAATTTAAAATCACTGGTTGGATTGGTCAGGATTTGGAAGAAAAAAACATAAAAATAATAATTTCTACTGAAATGTGGATCTGATAATCTTGAAAACACACGTGCAACAGCAGGGAGATGCTTGCAGCACTACCAATCTAACAATTTCAATTTCCCTCCTCCCTCTCTTTCTTTATTAAAAATGTCCACTGGTACAACTGTGCTTTAGGTTCAGCACCTTCCCCTATGTGCATGTAATAAAAAAAATAAAATAAAACTTTCGGTATATCGTATTATTATTATTTTTATAACTGATATATCAAAATCTCATTATAGTGAACATGTTTATATATCGTACTTATTCTTTGTTGCGGTGAATATACAACGGATCGGGATTCTACTGTAATTGCCTGTATTATATACCTACTTATATTTCTTGAATCAGAAAGTGGATGTTTAATGACCTTAAGATCACATGATACTCCTCCCTCCTAAGTAATTAATGGATCGCCCCTTATTCTTGAGATCAAAACTTTTCACCATCCTTATTCAATATATAGTTAGTCAAAGATTTAAATTCAACTCATAATTAATAAAATTAATTGTCATATTGTGGAAATATTTTAAAAAAAACAATAACAATAGATTAATGGTAGCATAAATGAAAGCACATCAATAAAGATTAAAAATATTACCAAAAGTATGTAAAACATTGATTGGAAACAGCATGCAAAAAACAAAAATAATCAGATGAATATACAACATTTATTGCACTTCTGAACATTTAAGTTTAGAAATGAATGATGTGAATATTTCATTAAAAAAAAGAAAAATATGTTTTCACTAAATGTACTTTCTTTTTTTTTTCTTTTTTTTGTTTGTTTTATTTAGTATCATGAATCGATGAATAATTGAGGGAAAAACTAAACCAAACTAATGAAACTTCTCAAAAGTAATAGGTATTACTAAAAAGAAACTACCAACAAGAAGATGTCTAATAAAAAAATTTATCTCCATTTGTAGGAACCAACTTATGAATTGTGATATTGAACTAATTAATAATAAGGCATATTCTTCTTCCAATACTCCTATATTAGCTAGTGCCATCTAACACATTTCGATTGAAGTCATAAAAAGGCTGTCAAACACAAAAGGAACACAGTTTAGCCATAATTATTTTTATGATGGGTTTGCATTTCAGCGAATAGTTTATCATTGATCAGATAAAAAAATATATATAAAAAAAGGCTTCTACAGAAGCAAAAAAATTTTCTATCCTGTGAAATGGAAGCTTAAAATAATATTATCAGTTTAAAATATTATATTTGAGTCACTATAAGAATGTGATGGACTAAGTTTATGTTTTTTTAGTTATATCCAAGCTGAAATATTATCCATCTCATCCAATATATGTATACAACAGTGTTTATTATTTATATAATCAATAATAAACATTTGCTTTATTTTTAAGTAAATTTCATTTTTTCCTCTACTTCATTAATAAATAGTGATAATTTTATAAGATTATTTTTATTGTGTTTATCATAATTACTTATGACGATTGAACTTATTTACGATGATAGTACCTATAAGAAAGGTTTTTCAAATTAAATTTAGTTTACTAATCAGCTGTTGTCACTCCAACCGAAAGCATTACACACCCTATCAACTTTTCCATTGATTTATCACATTTTGAGACATCTTTCTATGTTCCCTTCCTATAACCTCAACTATTCATAAATTATTATTATTAACTTAGCAAGAAAATCTATGAAAACAGCCATAGAGAATTTTACTGAGAAAAAAAAAAAAATTACTTTAAGGCAGAGCAGAAACACTACATGGTAGATAAGATTTCACACATAGGCCTCAAGTATTAAGGCTAGTGCACACTACTGATGGATCAGAGGGCAGAATATCGGAACAGCTTCTCCGACACCATAGGTTACAATGGTTAGGTAGGGGCAACACATGCTATGACAGTACGGAATGAAGCTCATTTTCCTAAATAACCAACTTTGTTGGAAAATCTGCACCCATTCACTTCAATCTGATCCTCAGTAGTGAAACTAATTCTGAAATATTCTACATATTCAAAAATTAAAATAATCTTGAGCAAATATTATATATTATTATATAAAAATAAATAACGATACCAGCAATAAGAGAGGAAAGGTACATTCCAACAATACCACAATAACTGTACAAATGACTGGTTTCAAGAATAACTAATAGCTAAAATTAAATCAATTACATTCGATTATAAAGCAAAAGAACAAAATAAATTGGAACAAAAATATGAGAACCTTAATAGATATGAGATATGGCAGTTAAACAGATTAAACATAAAATACTGGTGAAGGAATAGATGAGGTGATTTTACAATCTACCTACTTTGAACTACAGACAGATCCCGACTTACAAAACAGTCCATTAAACAAACATTTATTCATGCTCACATTATCCCACACACATAATCAAAATAATAATAAAATAAAAAAAGAAGGAGAATGTTCAAAAATATGTTCCAAACAAAAAAAAAAATTTTTTTTCTCTTAAAACTTAAAGACAAAATTTACAGTCTATTCATATAACTTTTGGTCAACTGTAACATACTAATTACAATCCCATAAAATCAAAAATGGTTATATAATATTTATGTTAACACACTAATAGTAGGTAAAGCACAAACACTTTGAACAGATGTGAGATAAGCAATGGTAATTGAAGGTACTTCAATATCAAGACTTTGTTTGGTTATAGAGTAGAAACTCGATAATTCATCATGGTTGGGGGAGGGAGGGTGACGAAATAACGGAAATGATGAATTACAGAATTTTGCTGGTAAAGTAACAAAAAATCATTTGAAAGTATATAATTGCAATTTGTTTGCAATTTATTGAATATAAAAATGACCATATGAACATTATAATAAACATTGGACTTGAGTGACAAAGGCAAAAAACACAAAAACCTTAGAACACAATAATTTTTAAAAAATGAAGTTATATACAAAAACGTACATAAATGTATAAAATAGAAAAAAAAAAACAGACATACAAACCATATTTATTCAATATATACCTTCTTTTTTTTCTATTAAATAATTTACAAAATGTATGAATAAAAGCGTATTTTTTTAGTAACAAACCAAATGAGGCGGTTTAAAGATTAGATAAGTAGCAAGGAGAAAAAATACATTACAACCATATTTAATTTTGTTATTTATAGTTGCCAATCCAAAAAAAACTGACGAATTACAGAATACAATGAATTATGGATTTTAGCACACCAGGTACAGAAGATTGTGGGTTCAAATCCCACCTGGGCTGGTTAAACTTTATTTTGTGGCAGACCCACAGAATGAATCTTGCTTGATCTTCACACCCTGAATGGAATAGGTTGGTAACCTACTGGTTGGGGTATGTAGGATAATCTGTCCGTCCTTCCCACCTTGGTTGGAGTACTTAAGAATGTTAAGCCCCAACAAAAAAACAAATGAAGAGTACATGGGAGAAAGAGGGAGAGGAGAGTCGATTTGTTTTCTGAAATGAAGTTATATAAATCAAAATATTCATGTTGTTGAGTAGAATAAGATGGTGAAATGTATCAGCCAGAAAAGGGATTTGTCGTATCAGTTAGAAAGTATTGGTATTAATGCAATAAATATGATTTTAAATATAAAATTGATACTTTAGTTCAGATTTATTAAAAGTAAAATTTCATGCATTGCCATAAATTAATTAGTAATTATTAAGTTATTCAAAACCAATTCCCACAGCTTGACACCATTGATTATATTATCACAGTACCCAAATAAATAACAAGCAGATGAGAATTAAAGCAAAAATTTTCCTACATATAGTGTGTTAACATTAAATTTTCAGAAATTAATCAATAAATTACCGAGTACCTAATACTTCTAATAACTCAATTTTTAACCATATCTATCATATTTCTCAAAATTCAATTTAAGAAGGACTGACTAATTTCGAAAGCTGTCTGTAAATGATAATGGAAATAGATGATGATGAGGCTGATGATAGCAAGTACTAAAGTAAATCTAGTCTAGAGCAAGCCAGTCCTTCACCTATTTAACTTGCCTTCGGTGTCAATGTTCGACAAGGTTTGTAACAAAATAGATGGAGCTATCACAAGCAGAAACCGCAAGTTGTACCGCGGTGGTCATGGTCTTGATTTGGAGGTGGCGAACCTGATAGAAATATTTTAAATGAATTATGCAAATTAAAATGACTACTTACTGGAAAAACATATTATACCTACATTACTACCACTGGAATAGATACTATTTTAAAATGGAGAACTTAAAAAGTACTATAATATCGAATTTCAACAAACTTTTTATAAATATATTAGCGATTATTTTAAGTAATTAAAAAATGTTAAACAAATTCTGAGGCATTATTTAGTTTTTTAATCAAAAGTTTTAATAAATATAATTTTCTTTCTCATTTTATTATGGTCAAAGGAGAAATAATTAGAAAAGTCTATTAATTTATCCGAATTTATACCAAACCACCGAATTAAAATAATGTTCAATCACACTGACAAAAGGATAAAATTAGTTTAATTAGTTAATTAATATAGCATTGAACGAAATTTCAGCAAATGGAAAAAAAATTATACATACCTTAACAGGAAATGAAAACTATAGCTCTAAAGAAATGCTTCAAGTTTTTACAAATATTTTACATACTTTGACAAAATGGTTAAGATTAATGAATTAAAATGCAACTAAAGTTCACAAAATAAAACTAATAACAATAACAAACAATCAAGGATCTACATGACGTCGACAAATAACTCACAGGGGTTGCCCATAGCTATCCTGAATGACTGCCTAGACGCTGACAAATCCCCGTCTTGTGGTGGAGTTGCTGTGGCTGCTGAAGACCCGCTAGACCTAGAGTTCGATCTAACACCTCTTTCACTACCTCCTCCATTCTTCTTCACCCTTGATTCTTCGCTACCATTGCTGCTACCTCCTGTTTATTATTTTATCATTATGTAATATAACAAGTTAAAATTAGATACATAATTCAGTTAATAAATATGGAGATTACTGCAAAACATACCACTTAATGCATAATTGTATTTCTGAACATTTTCAGAGTGATGTTATTATCAACCTAAGTTTTGAAAATGTTATAGAAGAGATGTCTATAACATCTCCAATACCAACAATATCAAGTTAATTTTGTTTAATTAAATAAATTAACAGTTCTACTAGTTAACATCTATAAGATGAAATAAGAAACTGAATTTTATTAGAAGTAAATCGAATATGGTTAAAAATAAATTCATATAAAATAAATTATATTAAGCCAAAAAATGTACCCAATTAACAAAAAAAAGAGGTTTTGGTAAATAATGCAATAATGATTTGAAACCAATATTTTTCTTATGAAAATAATCAGTTATGTGTTACTTGGCATTGACAACTATTGAGTCAAAGAAATAATGAACAGTTAGTGGCATAGAGGGAACTGGGAGAGTGAAAGAAGAGTTTTCAAGTAGCAATATAAATAACACTCGGCAAGAGCAACAGCAAACATCGTAGCCTTTTAATACCTATTAAAGTAAAATTGATTGGCGGAATTGCAAATAATTACCCTGTTTATGTTTTGCAGATATTATTGCTATCTGCTAATAAAATACCAATAAGAAATGTGAAAAATGTGGCAGGAAGAGTTTTGACCAAGGAGAAAGAGATCTTGGACAGATGGAGACAGTATTATGCACAAACGTTAGAAGATTCAATGGGGGAAGAAAGTGAAGTAATGGATATAAGGACAGAAAGAATCACAGAAAGTGACAGTGACAGTAATATATGGGAAGAAGAAGTTGAGACGGCATTAGAGAAGCTCAAGTTAGGAAGATCAGCTGGAAGAGACGGAATTCTTCCCGAGCTAATTAAGTACAGAGGACAGGAATTGGTTAAAGTACTCCAGGGATTATTCCAAAGAGCATACGATGAGAAAAGCATTCCAAAAGACTGGGAATACAACGTCATCGTCCCGATCCATAAAAAAGGAAACCAGAGTGGTTACAACAATTATAGGCCTATATGTTTGTCTCAAGTAGTACATAAATTGTACACATCTATACTGGGAAGAAGGCTCAGAGCTGTGGTTAAAGAGAACCTCGAAGAAGAACAAGCTTCCTCAGACCTCAAAGACAGACTCAGGATCAAATATTCTCATTAAGGACAGTAATAGAGAAGGCTTGGGAACGGGACAAAAACATATATCTTGCTTTCTTGGACCTGAAATCCGCTATCGATTCTGTGCCTCGAACAGAATTATGGAAAGCACTGAGGGCAAAGAGAGTTCCAGTGGAACTTATAGATGCCATAAGATCCTCTTATAAAGGCTCAAAGGGAATTGTGAGAATTAACGGAAAGGAATCAGGAAGCTTCGATATGAGGAGAGAAGTGAAACAGGGTGACAGCCTAAGCCCGCTACTCTTTATAGTACTAACGGGGATGAAATGAGGAAAATATGTAAAAGAAGGACGGCACGAGCAGTAGTAGGAAAATGGAACATGAGGACAGTTCTTGCGCAGACACTGCTATATGCAGATGATATTGTACTTATTGCAGACTCTGTACAGAACCTCCAACGAGTGGTAGTGGAATGGGAAGCCGAACTTGAGAGAAAGGGCATGATTATAAATGCCAGCAAAAGCAGAGTCATGCAAGTAGGACGCCAACCTGAGGATGTGCAAATCACATGTAGAGGAGAAACCTTAAAAACAGTAGAAGATTTTACATACCTAGGGACAGTTATAAGTAGAAATGTTAATATTAATGATGAAATATCTAATAAAATAAAAAAAGCAAACAATGTATATTACCAAATCTGAAACACTGTTGTCAGGAAACGAGAATGGGATAAAAAGGTAAAACTACACATTTTCAATACAATTTAGATAGGCAGGGTGTTTCACCCAAGAGGTCAATAAGAACACCTCTATTCCACCATTGATACTCAAGCAATTAGCAAACTGGCCATTAATACCATACGACAATACAGATGTAATGACAAGACAAACTAAGATATAATAGACAATATAATTATTATAATAGATAATATATTTTAACTATACACAATAGCACAAAATAGAGGTGAAGCAGTTTGATTAACACAGCAATAAATTTTTCTTGCCTTACTGTATTCAACAAGCCTTTTAGGAATATTTCATAACCTCAATTCTACATAAAAAATCAATAATCATTTTATGTTTTTAAAATTGGTTGATGTTGTTGGGTAAACAAATATTTTGTTTAATGAAGTTGATCAAGATTACATATTAAATTTTGTTCAAATAACAAATTGCTAAAACCTGAGGTTCTTTAAAAGTAAGATATTGTCAAAAAATACTAAAATTTAACTATACAAAACCTTAAATAGAACAGTACTAACCTACAGAGCAGAAATATGGATCCTTACTGCTGCAATGACAAACAGTCTGAAAGTATTTGAAAGGATGCTCCTATAAACGATACATTGCCCTTTCTTTAACGCTGATTCCAATACATGGAGACTCTGGACCGATGAAGAGCTGTAATCCTTAAAAAAGGAAGCCAACATGGTCCACTTTATTAAAGTACACTGGATAGAATGACTAGACCATATAATAAGAATGCCTCAAAGCAGAACGCAGAGCAAATAATTGCAGGGAACTGTATTTGGCAAAAGAAGAGTAGGCCATGATCTGAAGATTTTGGGAGTCACGGGATGCAGGACGAAGGCAAGAGACAGAGAAGTATGCAACGGTATTCTAAAGAAAGCCAAGAACCGTCCTGAGAGAGCTGCACAGTAACAAATTACTAAACACAAGGTCATAAAAATATTTAAACCAAAGCATCAAATTTATGTATCACAAATTTGGATTAGGAAAATATAGATATTTATGAACCAAGCAAAAGAAATAATAACACCAAAAAGAAAAAGAAAAATGATTTAAATATACAAAAAAAAAAAAAAAAAAAAAAAATGATACCTGAAGCACTATGGACACTCTCCTCTCGAGGAGGTGGTGGTGGAGGGACATATCCATAGAGGGAAGCATCATTGGTATATGCCTGATGGTATGAGAGAGGTCCATATGGAAGGTAGGTGGTAGCATATGGGTGGGGCCACGATGGAGGTTGCAATGGTGGTGGTAAAGGTCCAACAGTGTCTACTTCTCCTATAATCCCTCCTTCATCCAGTTTAAGGTTACTTAACTCTGTAATAGATTCATTCCATATATTAACCACCATTCATTTAAACATAAATATAATATTAAAATAACATATCTAAACAGCATAAAATTACAGTAATAGATTGTCAGCCGCTTCATAGATTTTGGTTTAGGTTAATTAAATTTTTAAAAAATGATTAGATCTTCAAGCAAACTACCTTTATAGATTTTTTCACACACAAAATGACATTGGATTCTAATTCAGATTAAATAACCATTAAATACGAAATTTCATCCAAATAGAAAAATAAAAAATTGTAACTTTCAAAATTTGCCTCACCAAATGATAAGTATTTTTTTTTTAATTGACAAAAACTATAATTAACGTTAGATAGTTAAACATATCAATTTCATATTTTTACTCAAAATATGAGATAATAATAAGCTTGAAATGTCTTTGGTTTAATCTTCCTATCTGGTTACAAACTTAGGTTAAAAACCAAAAAGTATTCCGGATTTTCCAACTTTTCAAATACGTTTTAGTTCATAGAATATTGCATTTGTACACATCAAAAGGAAGCTGAGGTTCTCCTCTTTCCAGCAATAATTTAAAGAAAACTTACAAATAATTGGTTTAAAAATTTCATCCTCCTTCAAGAGGTTGAAAAAAATATTTTTTGTTTTTATTTAATATACATTTTTCAATGTTTTTGAGGGTGCTGAATTAGAATCTGACACCAACTTTTGAGTTCAAAACTCTATAAAGGTAGTTCGCTTGAAGATCTAATAATTTATTTAGAATTTAATTAACCTAAACCAAAATTTCGAAGCAGCCGTAATTCTCCTCAAATTTTCACTCAAAAATAAAACATTTTGGAGCAAGAATCAAGTCAAAATCATTTTTTAAACTTGAGACATAGTCCAGTCAATGAGTGTTGAAATGAGGGGTGTAGAGTGCATGGAATGTGCAATAATTTTTTGTCACCTCACTTTTTGTCAAACTTTTGTTTCACAATCGTTTCTCAGAAAAAACGCCAGAATCAAAATTGTAGAGGATTAAATTTGCTTTAATTTCATATAAACGTTTCTGGTATTTGCTTCAAATTTTTAACAAAAAGTGAGGTAAACATTTTTTTTATTTCTAAAATTGTCGATTTTTAATAACGTATATCTGGAAAACCGTTGGAATTTCTACGAATACATATATAATTAATTTTATAGGAAATTTAATGAGCTTTAATTTTGATCTGCTACATATTTTTCTAGAGTCCACCATTTTCGATATATAATCGAAAAACAAAATTGGGACGTTCTCCCCTCCCCCCACCTTAAGCTCACCCCCCAGGGCATGGACTTTTAATATGTTTCCCTTTTAACTACTCCTAACAAAGCTTACGAAGATTACGAAGAAGATCCGTGAGAGAGTGAGTTTGTCCTCCCTTAGTGAGTTTAAAATACAGTAGAGCATTGATTATCCATACTGATCATATTATAAAGAAGTTAATGACGTATTTAGTTTTCAATGAGATTGACCTCTCATTTGAAGGAAGAGAGCCCAGGAAAGGAGACAAGATTGGATAATCCTTATTTAGTCAACAGTTGTCTCACTAGAGATATGAAAATAGAGTAAAACTAATCCTTCTTTAAGTTTCTTTAAGTTTAACTTCTAATCATCAACCCAATTTTATAGTTGGAATCAAAGGAACATCATGACAATCAACAATTTATCTTGAAACAGACGAATTTACCTGAAGAAAGCAGGTCACCAAAAACATAATAACACTGCTCTGAAAAGGTGATTTTGTTAACAGTGTGCCTAATGTATCCTGCTTTCAACATCTGAGAAGCATATTTCCTGGCATCCCTCTTGTCTGTAAAGCCTTCAACATGCGTCTCCAACCACTCGACCACATCAGCACCTGTAACAGAACATAAATGTTCACTAACAGAACATAAATGTTCACTGATATTTTGTTATAAATTTGTCTATTGTAAATAAGCCTCCTTAAAAATTGTCATAAAAAGAGGAGAACAACTTCAAAGTTATTTTAAAGTGAACCATTGAACAAGAATCATATCCGCCATAGCAGAAAAGGATAATAATCACACTGTTAAATCTGCTGGAACAGAATACTTCTGCTCCAAACCAAGAAGCATTGTGATTTTTCTTGGGAATGTATGGAAATCTAAAAAACTATATGGAAGATTTTATCACATGTTTCTTCAGCAGGAGCATAAATGGCTTCATCTTTAATTTGGCTACATAATGGCATATATATTCCCTGAAACAGAAGGACTTATCTTGGCCATTTAAGAACAAGTCAATAACAGAAGAACCTACAGACACCGCATATGTGGAAAAGCCGTCAATAAATCAGTATAGCCACTGAATCAACTCAACATACTATAACTAGCTGTCAAGTCCTGGCGGGAAAAGAATATCTGATGAGCCATAATAAAGTGGCAGATTGTCCATCAGGCCTTGGCCAAGAAATTTGGACTTATACAGACCTGTAGCATGGTCTACAGGGACCAAGCCACCATAATCATAACTCGCAACAAGCCTGATATATACTTACTTACTTATACTTCTAAACAAAGAACAAAAAGTTGACAGCATTGTAAAAGTAGGGGTACCATCCGATGACAATATTAATAAGTTCAAAAATATCAGAATTTGAGCAAAGAACTTCGAATTTAACACTTTCGGTGCTAAAGGGCCTCATGTGAGGACGGCTCTATTAGCCTTTCCCATTAGCTTTGTTTAGTCAGTACCTGGTAGGGATTCCCTGTTTTGACTCCAGGCAGTCACTAAATCCTTCAGCACTCTTTTCACTGACTGTTTTTTAATCGGATAATTTCAAGAATTACTGTGTATCTTTATCCAGACTTCAATTTTTTCAAATTGTGTTTTAAAGGTAAGTTTAATTTCTTATCAAATGATAATATAGATTAAGTATTTTCTACCTTTAAGGCAAAATTAGAAAAAATTGAAGTTTTTGGAAAAAGTTACAGTGTTCCTTGAAATTGTCCAAGTTAAAAAGGGTCTTCAAGGTTATAAAGTTAAAAGAGTGCTAAAGGATTCAGTGACGGCCTAGAGTCAAGACAGCGAATTCCTCCCAGGTTCTGACGAAACAAAGGTAACGGGAAAAGCAAATGGAGCCGTCCTTACCTGAGTCCCTTCAGTAAGCAGGAAAAACCTGCCAGAGAAAAAAGAAAAGAGAAAATAACAATAATAAAGCAATCACTTGAGGTACGCATGATGGTATAGAAGGATCAATACAATTAGGATTGATGAATTAATTGCCACTTTTATTGAGATTATTTTATTAGCAAACTAGTTTCGAATGCTAAACATTCATCTTCAGTTCTAAAACATACAAAAATTTTTCAACACATCAGTACTATGTTACATAGATTATATATACTAAAGTACATATAATCTATGTGTTGAAAAAATTGTGTATGTTTTAGAACTGAAGATGAATGTTTAGCATTTGAAACTAGTTTTCTAATAAAATAATCTCAATAGAAGTAGCAATTAATTCATCAATCCTAATTGTAATAAAGCAATCATTTTTCCATACTGAATTTGCTATACAAAGAATTTCTTAGTTTTTAATACCTAGAGATGGCCTATTTCTCAACACTATAACCAAAATTTTCTACACATCTCACAGAGAAAACATTTATTTATTAAATCTTAGTCAATTTATTTAAAATTATCTTTTTTAAAACATTCTTGGGAAATGTGATGCTGGACCTAAGTATGCATTAGAATTATGAGCAAAATGTTCCTGATTGTATTAGAATATACCTCAAATCAATGAATTTTTCTAGTCACCATAGCAGTAGTAGAAGATCATCAGAAGAACTGGAAGCCACAGTATCTTAAAAGCCTATGAAAGTAGCTACATTCAGAATAGGAGATTAAAGATTCGCTATAAAGGGGGCTGAGCATGTCATTCTGGACTGCACCAACTTTGAGGTATTGAGATCTAACACTGCTTAGTGGAACCAAGCTGAATTTTATTTAAGAATAATTTCTCTAAACTAGCCACTGAAGAAAACTAACTCATGGTGTCCACAAATATCGGTAAACGCTATCCCCTACTTTTTCAAGAATGTTTCTGGAAGTTCCTGACTATCAATGTTTTAATAATCTTGCAATAATAATCAAAACAAATAAATCGATGCATACTTTTCTACTTTACATATCACAATTAAACAATTTATAATATCTTTAATTACAAGTTATTTGTTGTTTCATTTGAAATAAAGACATTTTGTAATTGAATAAAATTTGATAATTGGAATGATGAACATGTTAGTAGAACTTAAATCCTTAGCATTGGTCTAATAAACTTAACTTTAAGGTAAAGGTGAATAAAATAAAAAAAATAAATTTAAAAAAAACTGTCACAAATATTGCACAATATTTTAATAATGAGTAAATATTACAACAAAGGAGGTAGTTGTTGGTTTAAATAGTATATTCAAACAAAAAACATACTAAATGTGATACATAATGAAAAACCAATTAATTTATTTAATATTAACAAAATATAAAATTAAAAAATAAATAAATTTTAAAAAACACGCAACAAGTCTAAAACATAAACAATAAATGTAAAATACAATAAGATGATATGGAAAAATTATCTCGCGTAATGAAAGGAACCAAATTTATTAATGGTGTAAATATAAAAACCTAAGTTAGTACAATTGATAAAACTAAAGAATAAAAAACTTAAATTAATAAAGCTCAAAGGATAGCTAAACAGTAATAGAGAATATCATGCAATAGCAAATTTCAGGACGACTTTTTTCCCGACTTTTGCATATTTACTGTAAATTCCTGGCTTATTCCTGACTTTATCTCTAACAAACAAAATCCCCGACATACTCCCGAATTTCCTGAGTGGTAGACACCCTGTAACTGTACAACACAGATTTTATTTGCGAGTGGAAAATAACTATTGTATCATCCTTAGAAGAAGAGCACCCGTTCCTGGGAGGATGTCAGACAGGAAATCAAAAACCGAAGGAAATGTTTAAAATAACAAGTATTATTTACTGGAAATATTAATATTGCTCTATATATCTTAATAATACTGATACTTGTACAGCCTAAATAGAAGGGTGAAAAAATAAATATCAATTTACTTTAAATAAATAACTGAATTGAAATAAGAAAAATCAACTATAACCATAATTAGGCAATATCTAAATATTTTAAAAATAAATTTCTTTACATTAGATATAAATTGGAACCTTTTTAAATAATTCATGTGATCCATGATCATTTAAAAATGATCAATTTTTTTTTTTTTTTTTTTTTTTTAATCAATCAAATATACAATAAATTCAAAAATATGGCATCCCAACAGGAGAATGATCAGATTTGATTGTTTTTCAATTATTGATTCATGTTATTATAAAACTTGTATAAATTAATGACTAAAAGAATTTAAACCATTAGCATATTAAATTATTGATAATTAAATTTTTTAAAAACTTATACATACCGATAAAGGCATTATGAATAGTTATTTTTAGCCACAGCCGATCTCTGATTTCCAAACCAGAATCTGGCCGAGCCATAGCCCTAACGATGGTCAACATATCAGTGTTAGTAGTGAGATGTAGATCATCTATTGCCCTGTCAAGGTCAGGTATAGAGGAGGTGATGGAAGAGCTGTTAGAATCTAAAGTCGAAATTGAAGGAGGCCTCAACGGATAAGTTTCACCTAAAACAAAAAATAGTTATGAATTCACAAAATAAACAACCATTAGACAAAAAGGAAAAAATATTATCATCAAAAATGTATATTGTTGAACATGAGAGAAATAGAAAGAACAACTTAAAAATGATTCAATCATTGAGCACCTATTGATCGAAGCAAATCCCAATTAAGAAATTCAAATATAGTTGAGGTCTCAAGCAGGGGTAGTGATAAGAAATAATAGTTTAATATTTTTTTTTTTAATTGTGGACAAACTGATAACATCAAGTAAGAATCATTCACAAAAGCAATAGCGAACTTCGGTAACACATAAGTAATACATAGTATGAAGATAAGGTACTTAAAATGACTGAATACAAGATTTAATTTGAATAAAATTAACAAGAATAGTAACATTATTTTTTAAAATGACATTACATAAAAAAAGATTATTTCTTTAATTTAAATTGATATATTGATTCATTGCTTTGTTTATCAAAAATTTTATCTGAAAATATAAAGAGGCCATTAAAATTATTTATTTATTTACACTTTTTATTTTTTAATTAAAAACACAATATTTTAAATATTAAAAAAAAATTATTGTAATTATGAATAAATATCACATTCTTCTAGGGCAGGGGTCTCCAAAATTTTCAGCCTTCAGGCCATACTGATTACTTCCAAGGGTTCCAAGGGCCAACTCCGTTTTAAATTTTCCTGTCAGTATCTTTAATTTCTAGACTAATTGGTGAGTATGCGAACTATTGTGTTGTTCTGTATTTTTACGACATCCTGTAGTTACACGCGGAAATAGGTAATGTACCCTTTCTATCCATTGCTAGCAGATAGCGCTCAAATCGCGTTGAACCTCGTTGATTCAAGAAAGTTTAGGAGTATTCCACTCACTTCTAGATGGTAGTAATTCGGATTGACGGTACACATCTGAGCAAAATAAGTGCTAACACCTGATTGTGGCGAATGCTAAAAGGTATAAGCACATTATAATAGAGCGTTGCGTTGCTGTCGCGGGCTGGATTGATGACACTGCATGGTGTCTACCAATTTCAGCTATCAAAATTCCCGACATATTCCCGACTTTTTCAAGAATTTTTCTGGAAATTCCCGACTTTTTCAAAAAACTTTTTAGAAATTCTAGCCAATCGATATTTTAATGGTGTTTCAATAATAATCTCAACAAATCAATCTATGCATACTTTGCTACTTAACATATCACAGTTAAACAATATAAAAAAAAAGAGAATTTTTTTATATTTCAGATTACTCTAGATAAATTTCAAGAAACACATCAATGTCGAGTATTGCCATTCGGTTTGAAAATAGTTACGAGGTTACACGAGGTTGCCGGATAAAATAACTCCTATCAGTATGTCCGATCAGAATATTATTTTTTTTTCCCATCAGAAAGCTGGTTAAATTTACTATGAGACTTTTGTATATGAAATTGTGATCAAGTCTCATGATATACTCACACCATCACGCTGAGAACACCATACTCTTGTGAAACCGACCAGCTTTCAGATGAAATAAATAAATTTGTATCAGACAAATAATTATAGATTTATAGCCAAAAGAGTACCGACAAACGTGTTTTCGCTATGCGTTAGTTACTGCAACTTACCCAATCTGTAGACGTTGGTGGTGGCCAAACCACTGAACCGATTTTAATGTAATATTATTAAAAAGTAAGTTTAATGTGATGTTTTACAGTTTTCAACAAAATATTGTATTCTTCCCTGCCCTACTATTGACTGCGCAAAAAAAAAAAAAATAAAATAAGATAAAATGAATGGAATCAAATTTGTTTAATGTTTCGATGACAAACTTTGAATTATTATTTTTCTTTATTATATAATTAACTTTTTAATTATAATTACCTAGTGCACGTAAATATTTTTTGTTATTATGGTTTGAATGTAAAAATTTAAATAAAAGTTATAACTGTAAAAAATGTTGAACTATTGATCCAGTTAAAAAAAAAGTAGCAATTGGATACATAAAATAAAATAAAATTAAATTTAACTCAATTTTGGCGAAAAGTGAGGTGAAAATGATTTTTTTCCGAAAATTATTTGCAATAATGTGTATCTCAAATACCGTTAAAAGTTTGACAAATACGTATAGAAACAATTTTGTAGGAGATTTAATTAGCTTTAGTTTTTATTCAAATTATATTTTTCTAGAGTCCACCGTTTCCGAGATATCGAAAAACCCTAAAATGGGACCTTTTCCCCTCCACCCAACCGTATGCTCATCCCCATGGGTGGGGAATTTTAGTATGTTTATCTTCTAACTACTCCTAATGAAGCCCAGAAGTAAAAAAATATTGCATACTTCATACACTCTACAACATGTTTATTGACTGGACTAAACTGTAAGAGCTTCTCAGTGTTCTGGCATATGTGTTTTACGAAACTTGTTCAAAATTTCATATATAGATCGGATAGTAAATTTAAACAGCGTTTGGACGAAAAAAAAAAATTTTAAATCGGACAAATAGTTTCGGAGTTAGAGTAAAAAAAGTACAGAAAAACGTGTTTTCTCAGAGTAGTGCATTGTCCTACAGCTTTAAAACTATTGATTTGGGAAAAAAAAATTCATAGGATCAATTTCTTTCCAAATGTACTATAAATAACGAATTCCAGGTTATTTGATCAAACAGATGTGAACTTACGATTTTCAACCCTTTCCCCCTCCCCCATGTGATAACCTGAGGTATACGATATATATATGATGTTTGTTTAAACATTTTAGTTTGTAGGTATATAAAACAATGTTCGATGGTGACGTAATTCCCGAACAATAACATTAATTGTTAATGATAAATAAGCCATAAAAAGACAAAAAAGTATTTTCCCCCAGAACCCACTTTAGACTGTTTTTTTTTTTTAATCTGCCGTATTTGAGAGACCGCTGGGCCCACAGGTAGCATTCTGGTCTCAAATGATGTATTTCAGGAGATATTTCACAAAATAAGTGTCCATATCAAAAAAACATCACTTTTGGGGGGGAAATGGCTTCTTTTCGAAGATAATATCCCTGTATCTTGGTTACCAATGGCTAGATATAGCTCACCCTGATCTCTAGTGGTAGCAAATTTAGTTTACTTAAAAAGTATGTGGAGTGACTATACCAATCAGACGCTTCCTTAACTGACATATAGAGCAAAAACTGAAAATATTCAGAAAATTTTAGCATTAACAACGACTTTTTCCCGACTTTCGAAAATTTTCTGAAATTTCTGAAATTAGAAATAAAACAAACCTTTTGGGTAATATTCAAAACAAAAAACTACATCATTAATGATATACATCACAATGATAAAGACATTAACTTGAAAGAATTAGAGAACAGATTTAATCTGATAATAACTAAATACAAACATGTTTTTGAAGAATCCAAATTAAACATACTCAATAAAAAACTTGATAGACGGATTACAGTAAAAATTAATAAATTGAAAATTCCAACACCTCTATCAAATAATAATAACCATAACTACAATCTTACCTCAATAACAGGAAACAATATATACATAAATAATACAGACAATAAAGCAGATTCACAATTTAAAACATATAATAACACATGGACAAAAGTTATTAATCAATATGAATCATTACACTTAAGCAATAGAGTGATAAATAAGACCAAAGTAAATATACCCACCAATATATTAAATGTTTTATCATTAGGGGATAACTTTTGCATAAATATCAACAACAACAAACATAAACTTAACAAAGAAATCATTAGACTGATAGCAGATTTGGAAACCATCATAGAAAATGACAATACCACAGATAACCATAAAAACTGTTTAAGGAACAATATCAACATATCACTAAATAGTTATATAGATAAATATAAAAATAAAAACAATAAGTATTTTTCAGCATTAGATTTCATCATAAATAAAGACATCAACCAATTAAATTTATTTATAAAAAATAATCCAAACATTAATTTTGTAAGATCTGATAAAACGAAACAAATAGCCATAATGGATAAGGGAGAATATGATATAAAAATTCTTAATTTACTAAATGATAAAAAAATCTACAGAACAATAAGAACAGATCCAGGAAATAATATAGCCAAAAACATTATCAAATATCTAAATAACTTAGAAAAATCTGGATATATGACTAAGAAAGAAAAGAATAATATAGCACCTAACACGTTCGCCACACCAATGGCTCATGGACTAATTAAATTACATAAAGCTGACCATAATTTAAGATTAATAATAAATGGAAAAAAATGGCCCCATAGAAAAACTTAATATTTATTTTAATAAAACATTAACACATCTCAACAATAATAACAACTATGACGTAAAAAACTCCATAGATTTAAAATACCATTTGTCCAAATTTAAACCTAATGACTTAATTAATCACACACTGATGAGCCTTGATGTAAAAAGTTTATTTACGAATATACCAATAGACACGTGTTTAAAAGTTATTAATGATAAATGGGATGAGATAGAGCCATACACCACAATAAAGAATAAAAAGATATACATGGAAGGGCTTAAATTATGTTTGCACAACAATTATTTCATGTATAATGAACAATATTATAGACAATTGGATGGAGTACCAATGGGTTCGAACTTGAGTGTAAATTTCAGTGGTATTTGGTTAAATCATTTAATTAATGAATGTATTAATAAATTGAATAATAAACCATTGGCATTATATAAATATATAGATGATATGTTAATTATAATTAAAAATGAACATGTAGATGATTTGGTACAAACCTTCAATGAGTTCAATAACAAAATGGAATTTACAGTAGAAAAATCAATAAATAACACCATTAACTTTTTGGACATGACCATCATTTTAGACAATAACCACATAAAAACAAAATGGTTCAAGAAAATTACAAAAACCAATAGATTACTTAATTACCATAGCAACCACCCTAAACACCAAATTTTAAACACTATAAATAATGTAATATTCAAAGCTATAACCATAACTGACATAGAATATATCAAAGAGATTAAAACAAATATTTATAAAATCTTAGAAGATAATTTCATTCCTAAACTTATAATTAACAAATATTGGTAGAAACATTTAAATGCAAAAAGTAACAATAAAGATAAAATACATATAAACCAATTAGTCACACAATCCAGTAACAAAATAAAAGAAAATAAACAAAAAAAAGATATAAACACTCAAAAGAAAATAACCGATTTTTACATCAACAATAATAACAAAAATGTAATAGAGCATGCAAAGAATAATACAGATGCAATAGACAATATAAATAACACAACAATAATGAGAAATAATATAAATAAACCTAAAATGTTCCATAGAATAACATATATACCAGGACTCACTAATAAAATAATTCATAAACTCAAAAAATTTGATTTTAATAAAAAAAACAGCCCCAATAAATAAAAACAAAATCATTAACATAATAAACAAGAAAAATAAGATAATAGACCCAATGCAAAAAAGTAATTTAATATATAAAATAGAGTGTAATACGTGTAATAATATATACATCGGAGAAACCAAGCAAAAACTTGAAAATAGAATCAAACAGCATAATGCAGACACCAAAAACATAAAAAATATCAATAAAACAGCATTATCACAACATGCAATAAACAATAACCACAAATTCAATTTTAAAAAAACCAACATTTTATTTTATGAAAGAAACAGTTACAAAAGAAAAATTTTGGAATCCATCTTCATAACAAAAAATTTGGACACAGCTGTAAATTTCAAAACAGATACACAAAAAATAGGAGCCCACTATGCACTTCTAATAAACAAACTGAATATATAAATGATAACCTTTGGACCTATTGCAGTAATGGACAGTGATAATGAGGGTGGAAACATGAACAAAATTTTAGTTCTAATAGAGTTTTATTTTCTCGTTATATTGAGGTAATTATATCAATTAACAATAGCTATACGATAATAATAAATTTTGCAAAATCATAGATGTGCAGTTGAACATTGTACTTTTTTCATATATTTATTTATTACGATTTTTGTATTTATATTGTTTTTATGTGTTATTCATTAAGTTTTAATGTATATAGATTTGACATGATACCAGTGACAAGACTTTTAGTCGATTAAAGATTATTGTGGAAATGGATCTAGTATTTTTGAAAAATTTTTAAGGTAATTCATTAGTTATATATAGTACATGGTCGAATATAGTTGCACATAATATACCTTATACGCAATTTGCCATGCATGTGTGTTTTTGCATGTTTCAGAGCTTGATAATGTGGCAATGACCATGAAACGTCGCAAATAATGAAATAATATTATTATTGGACAATCATGTAACATCATTTGATTTTTAATAAGTAAATAAGGGAGAATTATTGCTTTTGTAATTACACCTTAATATTAATTTCTCCTTAGTAATTGATATATTGTATAGTATTTTCTGTTAATTCCCGACTTATTCCCGAATTTCTCCCGACCACACGAAATTCCCGACATATTCCCGAATTTCCCGACTAGTAGACACCCTGCACTGGCGGGCCAGATTTGGCCCGCAGGCTGTAGTTTGGAGACCCCTGTTCTAGGGTAAAGTCCATGGGAGATCTATCAACTTGGCATTAAGACAGGAGTGATATAAAGCCATAATCTTTCGTAACTTTTATTCAACTGTGTTCAATAGAAGATGGTGGGCTTAGGCACTCGGAACTGAACATTTGGGAGATAAAACCAATAGGCTCAGAGGAAGAGATGGGTATCATCAGAAAAAAATAAATATTCTATATCGACAATCTTTTGAGCTCTACATATCGATACACAATATATCGTTGACTACAAATATCAATATGTCTATAAATTGTGATTTTTTTTTTTTTAATACAATTTTAAGGACTCATATTATGGTACAATGACATCCCTGTTTAAAATTTATAAGTTGTTTAATATGAATTAAACAGTTGGCAGTAGGTACATTTACTGTCAGATGCAACTGTTACCAATCTTGCAAACTGTCCCCTGCCATTACATTAAAATCTTTCCTTTATTTAAACCAAATTTGTAAGGTTTACCAAATTTTTATGATATAGAGGTAATTTTATGATACATGTTAGTGCACAAATCAATACAACAAATATTTGAAAGAAAAAATATCAAAACAAAAATATCAGAATGTCAAAGAAAAATATCATTATTTTTGATATATTGTTTATCGATACCCATCCTTAATTACAACTGAAGAGAGCAGATTTTCCAAAAAGGGTCGATTACATTAGAAAGATATGGACAAAAGGTGCTTAGTCAGCACGGGCACTCTGCCCCGTTTTCCTATCAAACCAATTGTCAGAAAATATACTTCGATGCACTCCACTCAAATCCACATTAGAGTGCACTAACATTATAAACAAAGGGGAAAATAGTATAAGCTAACCACCATTTTAGATCTGATAACTAAAATCACCTAATTCAATAATGATTAAATCTTTCAGACAAATAATTATTAGTTCACTAAAAAAGTGACTGAAAGATCTGCCCATTATTAACTTAGGTGATTGATTCCAGGAAATTAGATGCCAAATAGCTGTGATTAAATTTTGTCCAACTCAGCTACTGACCTAATAGCAATATTATGACTTATTTGATAATATATCATAAAACAAAATAATCCAAAATATTATAGCACAAATTAATTTAATAAAGAATACTTCTAAAAATTATCACTTACTATTACCTCTGATGGCGGCTGTATGGGCCACCCATGCACCAGGGTCGATTGGCCTTACAGGTTCAGTCCTTGGAATCGTGAAGTACCCCTTCGGATTAGGATCCCAACACTTTGCAACTACTAATTTTATAGGCCTATAACAAACATAATGCTATAATATATAAGCTAACATTTTTTTTTTTTTTTTTTTTTTTTTTTTTTTTTTTTTTTTTTTTTTTTTTTTTTTTTTTTTTTTTTTTTTTTTTTAAACTCTTCAAATGACGTTATCTTCAATGAACACATTTTCCAATATTATTAAAAGATGAAACTTTATTCTTCGATATAATAAAAAGTAATACCCTGGTTTCTGGACCACTTCACGCAGAACTTTCACAGCCTCATCATTGGACATGTCTTCAAAATTAATGTCATTTACTTGAAGAATCATATCACCGGGTTCTATCCTTCCATCCAGGGCTACTGCTCCACTAAAAACAAAACATATTTGAGTTACAATATCAATTGGTCGTTGAAGTGCAGAAGCAATGAAAGAGATAGACAGATCTATATGTATTAAATAATGTCAGCTGAATCTCTAGCTATTTCTCCTCATCATTATCTGTTTATACATAACTTAATAACTAAAGGAAAGTTATTGTTCTAAATAATAAACAAAGAGACATTGTTTAGTATTTAACAGAATAAGGCTGAAATAAAATTAAAACTGATTTTTGACCTAGAATTTACATCACAAGAATTTATCTTTCTCTCGGCGGAACCTGCCCGCTAGGGAGCGCGTCCCTAGGGTGACGGATGGGGGATCCCTCTTAGGAGGGGTGGTCTGAATATACAGAATAAAGATCCGTGGACCAACAGGTACCCTGGGGGGTATAGTACCCCAACAGTGCTGGGGGGTATAGCCCGGCCACCCTTTCTCCTGAGGGGACATAAATATTAAGGAGACCAGTTGTCCCGAGGATACGGGGCCTCTTCTACTGGGCTTATCACCCGTAGTTGAGAACATATGATTCAAAGCAACTTAACTTGCCTCGGACTTGGACAGACTCATCGGTTACGAAGCGGCACTCATAAGGGCATACGACTTGGAATATGGAATATTAAAACATTGAATGGAAAGGAAGTGGAGTTGGTGGAGGAGATGAAGTCCTACAGGGTAGATCTACTGGGCATCAGTGAAGTGAAGAAGAAGGGCCATGGAGAAGTTTGTTTAGATAAAGAACATTTCCTCATTTATTCTGGAGTTCCTGCGGGAATGAGGGCAAAGGAAGTTGTAGGAATGGTTATGAGGGACAGTCTCTTTGCAAAAGGAGAAAATTGGGATCTAGAATCTCCTAGAACAATCACAGCAAACCTGGAATTACCTATAGGTAAAGTGAGTATTATTCAGGTATATGCCCCCACCGAAGATGCTATTGCTCTGGATAAAGAACAATATTATGCCGAGATGGAAAGAGAAATCATTAAAAGCCAGGACAAGAATAGAGAAGTAATTATTATGGGTGACTTCAACGCTAGGACTGGGAATGATTATGACAGAGCACACGGAGTTATGGGAAGGCATGGAGGTGAGCGAACTAAGAATGGTAATGGTCAAAGACTTATTGATTTGTGTGTTGACTGCGATCTGCTAATTGGAAACTCATTCTTTCCACACAAAAAGATACATAAAATAACTTTTTCCGCTGAAGAAAGGAATGTAAATAGTATAGATAGATAGATAGATAGATATTTTTATTTGTCTTTGGGGGCTTCCCCATACAAATAGAGCCTAGCTTGGCTATAAATTACAATTAATGTACATATCTTTTCATAATTAATAAAATAAATAAAATTCGATTCACTAATACATTCTGGTTTTCAAAACATAATAGAATGGAGAATAAATTGGTGTTATGATAGAAACAATAAAAATAAATTAACAAAAATTTCACTTTAAAGATAAACTGAAAACAGACACTTAATAGAAAATGGTCTATGATAAACGATTTAGCACATTTTGGAGTCCCACAATGTAATAGTAAACTTTATGTAATTTCTCTACACTGTCAATATCGAGTATAGCTTGGATACTTTGGTTATCAGAAGATTCTAAGATGAACTGTTGAATAAATTGTTGTCTATGTTCATTGTGTGCTGGGCAGTGAAGGAGAATGTGGTGTAGACTATTGTTGATAAATTGATTGCAAGATATACAGATTTCTTGTGACTTGAACAAAAAAGTTGTGTTTTTTCCATTAATTATGATATGCTCTGAATTAGCAACTCTTAATTGGCTGACACATTTCAATTTCTTTATATGAACTTTAAATGTAAGGTACTTTTCGGGATTGGGAGTATTGTAACTGCATAGACTTCTATATAGAGGGTAGTTAGTTGAATTTAAAGTTCTCTGAATGTCGGCTGAGAAATATTGGTTATGTGCTTTTTTCCAGTATGACGCCTTTGTATCGAAGAAGTCCGTTTTTATTGTGAACAGAAAGCTCTTCTGCAAAGGCATTTAGCTCGGCTATTGCTCTAAATTGGGACACCCAGTTAAAGTCCATGTCAGGCTTATCCTTGTCTAGTGATTTTAGTCTATTAAAACAGAGTTTTGGGAGTCGCTCTTCTGGCATAAACTCGAGCTTGTTCCATAGGTTGTCATCTTTTTTACCACTTTCATGCCTAATGGTTCTCTTCCTGTTTCGAGACGGACTATATAGTTTGGGGTATTCCTTGGCCATCCAAATAGGCGCTTTAAAAATTTAAGTTGGACCGCTTCGATTGCCTCAAGATAATTGGGGCTCCATACTTCAGAAGCGTAAAGCAATATTGATGAAACCATTGAGTCAAATAAAGCTTTTTTTGTTTCCCAAGAGTCACTTTTCCCTTTTTTCAGTATGCCTATGACTCTTGTGGATGCAACTAATGACTTCTGAATAAAGTGTTCACATGCTTGCTTAAATTTTCCGGATGATGTGAAGGGAACTCCCAAATATGAATGTAAATAGTATAATAGACTACTACATCTACAGTCGACGGATTAGAAGACTGTTTACTGATATTAAAGTGATAAGAGGTGCAGAAATTGGCTCAGAGCACCTCCTGTTAGTCGGAGATACTCAAATTCTTCCCCCCAGAAAGGAACATCCAAGAAGTTGAAGAAGAAAGTTGACGTTATTAAGCTCCAGGAACCTGAAAAAAGAATGGAATAATCAAGTCTATTGGATTCTAAACTTCAGGATATCATAATGGATAGAAGTGTGGATACAATATGGACAGGAATAAAGAAAGCCATACTGGAAGCTGTTACTGGTACTAGCGGGATTGCCTATGTTTCACCTGCAGGCAAAAGATCCAGATGGTGGAATGAAAGGGTGAAAGCATCAGTTGCAAGAAAGAAGGCAGCATGGAAGGAATACAATAAGCACAAGACTCCAGTCAATTGGGAACTATATGTTCTAAGAAGAAACGAGTCCAAGCTAGTAGTAAGGACGGCAAAGAGAAGGAGCTGGGAGGAATTTGGTCAAAACTTACAGAGAAATTATCATGACAAACGTCAAGGTTTTTTGGAAAAAGATCAAGGCAATGAAAGGAAGGATGAGTAAACCAATACAAAATGTAAAAGATGAGGGAGGCAGATTGATTACTTGGGACCAAGGTATTTTGGAAAGATGGAGACGCCACTACAAAGAAGTGTTTTCTGGAGATGCTGAGGAGGGAATGCCGAGAGAGGATATAGGGGGAGAATGTGATGAGGTGATATGGGAAGAGGAGGTGGAAGCAGCAGTGGAAAGATTAAGATCGGAAAGGCACCAGGAAGAGACAGCATCATCCCTGAATTCATCAAATTTGGTGGGTCAGAACTATTGCAAGCATTACAGTGTCTTTTTCAGAAGTAACTTACTGAAAAAGCGATCCCTAAGGAATGGGAATACAACATCATTGTTCCGATTCACAAAAAGGGCAATGCTAGCGAATGTGAGAACTATAGACCTATCTGTCTATCCCAGGTTATGTACAAGCTCTATACATCAATACTAGAAAAGAAGCTGAGAGAGCTAGTGGAGAATGACTTGGAGGAGGAGCAGGCTGCTTCCAGGCCTCAACGCCAGACCCAGGACAATATCTTCTCTCTCAGAACAATAATAGATAAGTCATGGGACCAGGGAAAGAGTATTTTCTTGGCATTTATAAATTTGAAGGCTGCCTTTGATTCGGTTCCTAGGCAGGAACTGTGGAACACTCTTTCAAGAAAGAACATCCCGCAAGGATTGATAGAAGCTATTAAGGCGACCTATCATAATTCCAAAGAAGTAGAGAGGATTAATGGAAGAGAGTCCGATACGTTTGCAATTAATAAAGGTGTAAAACAAGGAGATAGTTTGAGCCCCCTCCTGTTCATTATATACATGAATGAGATTTTGAAAATGTGCAAACGTAGAACAGCCCGTACTACTATTGGAAAGTGGAATATGAGGACAATCCTTGCCCAAGTAATGGTATTCGCGGATGACATTGTCCTTATAGCTGATACCAAAGAGAGCCTACAGCAAGCTGTAATTGAATGGGAGGCCAAGCTTGAAAGGAAGGGAATGACCATTAATGTCAAGAAGAGTAAAATAACGCAAATTGGTCAGGAACAGGAATACGTTGAGGCATTTTGCAAGGGTGAAGCATTGGAAGTGGTAGACGACTACACTTACCTAGGAACAGTGATAAGCAGGAATGGAAAGGTAGACCAGGAGATATCCAATAGAATAAAGAAGGCAAACTCAATCTACTACCACCTCTGCAACATGGTTAAAGGAAAAAGGGAGGTGGAGAAAAATGTTAAGTTACATATCTTCAAAGCTGTTTACCTGCCTTCTCTCCTATATGGGAGAGAAAGCTGGGTACCATTAGGGAAGCACCTAAGCAGAGTTACTGCAGCGGAAATGAGGTACCTTCGGAAAGTAGCGGGGGGAACCAGAAGGGATCGGATCAGGAATGATAGGACTAGGGGTTGTCTCTCTAAAGGATACCCTTGAAAAGAGGCAACTTAGATGGTTCAGACATCTCTGCCAGATGAATGAGGACCGAGACCCAAGAAAGTACTTTGAGGCCAGACCAACAGAAAAGCGTCCCAGAGGGAGACCCAGAACTCAATGAATGGACTACATCTCAAAGGTGGGAGAGAAGAGAGGCCAAGACTGGAATGCCATGAGGGTGCTGGCTCGGGATAGGGAGGATTGGTTTGCCTGGACAGAGGCACCTCCACGCTAAAAGGCACTAAGGAGGAAGAGAAAGAAGAAGAAGAAGAAGAATTTATCTTTATAAAATAATTATCATAAAATTACCAAAATTATGAAAAACTATTGTGGTCATTTGAGTTAGCATACGTATAGTTAGTTACGGACTAAAAAGTAATGAATATGAAGCTAAATAAAAGATAAAAATTTGATGATAAGTAAATCGAAGATTATAAGGACAAATAAAAGCATACCAATAATAAGACGCTGAATTCCAACTTTATCCATTTATATGAAAATAACCAAAAATTCAACAAATATCAGAGAGTGAAACTCAAACATAACATAAAAAAGAGTCTAAAATTAAATATATACGAATCATTAGAAATAATAAAATTGTTCAAAGCTAATTCAGATTAATATTTGCAATGGTCCCATTAATTTCTTTTTCAATAGGAACAATTTTTTTTATTTGCGGCTTTATACCCTTAAGTACTACAAAGGCAGGAAGGATGGGTTATACTATAGGTTACCAACCTAGTCTAGCCAAGGTGGGAAGGTCAAGATTAATTTTGTGGGTCTGCCACAAAATAAATTTTGACCTGCCCAAGTGGGATTCAAACCCATGACTTACAGTAACGAGCACGATGAGACCCTTGCCCCAACTCGCTTGGCCATCGAGTTCCCCAGGAACAAAAACATTTTAAGTCATAGGAAAAACTTAAGGGATTGTCCATTTACCTGGGCTACCCCTTCTTTCTTTCTATTACATTTCACTTTGCTCCAGGACCTGATAGCTTTAAAAAGCCCTTTAATTATGCTTTGTTAAGTGAGTACTTGAGTAACTACAAGTTTGATATCTTGTCTTACATTTTTAAAATTAATTTAAATAATCTGTGTACTGAGGTGCTATTTTGAATTCATCGTATGTTTTTAGAATTTATGAAGAATGTTCAGAATTTGAAACTAGCCTTAGAATAAAAAATTCTAATATAAATGGCAAATAATTCAACCATCCTAATACAACATAAGATATAAATGATTTTCAGGTCCTTTTGTTTTTATGGTATTTTTGGTTGTTCTTTTAACTTAACTTCCATATTATTCAAGAAGATAGAATCAAAGCGTAGGATCTTGTTTTGCCATTTTACAATTAAAGACCTATCATATTTCCCCATTCTTGGAGGTTTTCCTTCAATGAAGATACTCCTACATGACAAGTGTGGAGGAAACACTCTTCTGGCAGTGGTTAGTCTGTATGGCCAGAACCCCTAGCGAGTATGCCTGCTAAGGAATCAAGCCTTTCCATCTACTAGGCTTGGGAGGTGGTGCTATGTCCCTGAAGAGGGGGTTGGCACGACACAATGCCTCAGCCTAAAAGACTTGGCTATTGGCATATAGATAATGGTATACTTGGCATCCTGAGATGTTTGAAGATATCTCTTTTGGCCCTCTCAAGGCTAGTACTGCATGCATGATTCGCCGAAGGACAGTATTCTGAAAAATATGTAGTGTGTGAAGGGTACTGCTCTAAGTGTGTTGCAGCAGTGGAGCACCATGGAGGATGGTAAGACGAATAATGGATGTATAGAACGGAAGATACAACCTATCAACCCACTTTTCAGATCCTCCTTAACGTCAAGAAGACAATGGAGAGTAATAAATGGTAATTTAGCAAAACGAAAATTTGGAGAAGGTAGAAGACTGACTGCTGAGCTTGATATGATTTTAATTTTTCTATGATTTTTAATTGTTTATTTATTTTTAATAATTATTTCATACAAACTTACTTCAATGGGTAAAGGATCTTTATTAAAATTAAATAATTAATTTTTTTTATATAGTTTAAAATTTTTTTAATTTAAATTATAAAGTTAATAACATTTTACACAATTTTAAATGAATATAATGATGACCTCAAAATAATTAAATAATTACCCTTTCATTATAGAGCCAACGTAGATCCCTCCATCACCTCCCTTGTTACTCTGCCCAACAATGCTGATTCCAAGGAAATTGACAGTGTCCATATTAAGGGTGACAGTGATAATGTTAAGACTCATCGTCGAATCAGTAATTGAAGAGTAAGATGATGTCCTAGACATGGGAGCACGCTGCCTTCTAACCCTCCGCTGAGCTCTCCTTCTTCCCCGACACATCACACTACTACTTTCTAAACAAACAAACAGAAATATAGCTTTAAAACACTTTACATTTGGAATAGCCAATAGTTTCCTTAATTTAATAGGTTTGATAAATTAATAATGATAAAACTTAATATGAAATAAATATAATAAATAATTCCTAAAAGTCTTAATTTTAACATAAGTTTTCAAGACCAGGCTTTTTTTCGATGCTTACCATAAGCGCTTCAGAAAAAATCTTTAAAGAGTCCTTAAAAAGACCTATTAAACACAGTTGAGAGTGGTAAAAACTAATGTAGTAAAAGAATATTTGAAAACACATTTGTTGTAAGAGAAATGTGAAATTGGCTTTAAAGGAATTGGTAGCAGAGCTAAGAGTAACTTTCATTGTCTCATGGATCATTATTAAAATCATTAGCAGGTGCGTAATCCCAACCAGGTTATCTGTTCTTTTGTGTACCACGAATGTTTTCCAAGACATTAAATAGCACAGCCTTGATCTTCAAAGTATATAATAGCAACAAAAATATAAATTATATAAATATTTTTATACATTTTTTATGTGTACTATTTATTTTGCAAGGAAGAAAGTATTCAAATGTTTGCAGATACAATTTATATATTGAAATTATCTGTCATTAATTTTATTTTATTTTTTAAGTAAAACCATGTATTGTCTTGAAATAAAAATTCTATATTATTCATCAAAATTGTTTTAGAACACTGCATTATATATTAACTGAACACAGCAATGATATGTATAAATTTACTCAACTAAAATTTCCAAGATTTGCATAAAGGTATACATAATTCAAAGTCTACCTCAGTAAATAAGACTACCACAAAAATAAGAAAGGAAAGAGAGAATCAAAACAAAAAGAACGGGTGTAGTTCCGCAGACGACCCCATTTTCAAATGACTATTTCTTCCATGTCACTCCACCAAAAAATAAATAAAATTAGTGCTATTTAATCTACATTTGACAAATTTTGGTATAATATTAAACTCATTGAAGTGTTTCAAGTTATCCTGTAGAAAATATTAATTTAAAAAAGTTGGGGGCGTCTGCGGAACTATTTACCAAGGGAAAAAGTTCCGTAGACGCCCCTGGGGAAAAATATTATTTATAAGTTTGGATTATAATTAAATATAATAATTCATTGAACACATCTTTATTAGGGTCAACAGCTCATCTCCAAAGATATTCACACAATTGTGAATATAAATTTTAGGAATGATTTCCGCCCACATGTATTCCTCGCTTAACTGATATCCATGGTGATTCTATGTTTTGAGTGTGGGACAACGGATTAGGATCTATAAAATGCAAGCTATGGTTCATTGTCTGGTGGGTGTGTCCCAATTTTGCAAGCTGTGTGTAGCTTCTCCATTTGTCTGTAATGATAGTGCTTCCCGGTTTGATATTTTTTATGATCAGAGGTAGCAAAATTGAAGCGTCACGCTTATTGTGGGGGCAAATTTCCATCCGGGACTTCTTTTACCCATCCCGTTCTGTCATCACCAGAATCCAACTCCTGTCCACAATCCTTCCTCGATAATATTTTCTTGCCACAGTGATATTAAGAGTCACAATGATTTTTTTTTTACTCAAAGGATTATTTTGTTAATATAGCGGGTTTGAGTTTAGAGATTAAATCGTAGACGCAATAAACAATAAACAAAAATGTCCTTCAATTTTAATTGTAACCTACGATAATATTTTAATATAATATTACATATCAAAGGGCTAGGGGCGTCTACAGAACTTTTTCCCTTAGTAAATAGTTCTGCAGACGCCCCCAACTTTTTTAGATAATTATTTTCTACATAATAATTGTATACACTTTATATAATTAAGTATGAGAAGAAAATTGGTTCAATATAGATTAAATAGCACTAATTGGATTTATGTTTTGGTGGAGTGACATGGAAGAAATAGTCATTTGAAAATGGGGGCGTCTGCGGAACTACACCCGAATAATCAAATGACAATGCAGGCAAAGGAGAAAAAAAAGTTTTTACTTTAACATTGAACATATTTAGAACAGTACTAACAATGTAACTAATTTAACAGGTGACACAAACCCAACTATAATGTGTTAACAAATATCTTGGAAAGTATTTAATATTATCTACAACAGAAAGCATCCAAGACAGAAAACATCCAATTCAAAATAGGCAAGAATTAAATTCAATTGTCACATTCAGAAGAAAGTTTAAATTTAACTTTTAGCTACAGAGAACATTACATGTTAATCTTAAAAATAAATGTATGTTAATTTTGAAGTTCAATGACATCACATAACATAAAGATAAACAGCAGAATGTAACTCACCATCTTCCTCATCCTCTTCTTCTTCTTCATTTGCAGCATTAAAATAATGGTGTATGTAAGTACATTAGAAATAAATACATAAAACAATAAATAATTTTACGCAATAAATAAAAAAAAAAATAATATCTAAATAATTACCAATGATTACTAACATTAGTAATAACATTAGTTACTAAACATAGTAATGTGTGCAAATAAACAATAACAAATAAATACGTTTAAGATTCGGAGCAACTATAACAACAGCTAAGAACAAAAATTTTTAAATAATTTAACAAGTAGATAAAATTATTGCATCCAAATGAAGATAAGAATCAGAAAATAAAATAAATAAATTAAAACCATTATAATGTTAGTTTAAATTATTTAAATAATAATGAGGATCAGAGAAGCCAAACATTTGGTAGCAACTAACACTGTCTACACATCTTCCTCAACCTGAAGTTGAACAGTCAACTTCAAGCATAATTCAAATAAAACACCATGAAAATTTTCTTTAAAGGCTTTGTTCATCATAAAACTCAGTTTGACAAATCCTTTTCACAAGTAAAAGAGAGACAACAGAATGTAGCAATGCCAGGACAAACTTAATAATTTCTAAAGATGTTATAGAAATAGCAAAAAAAAAAAAAAATGAGAGGGAGAAAATTACATTAACAAAGTCAAGTTAATGTAAACTAATCAATTACACTATAAAAATAAATAACATGCCCACTAACTGTTAATATGATTTTTTAGTAAATAAGTTAAAATAAGTTAAAGTAAATCCATTATAGACAACCTAAAAGGATTTCATTAACAACAACAAAGTTAAATCACTACAAAAACAAACAACTTAAAAAATATTAATGATCACATTCCATACCAATTGTATTTCGATCCACTGATAGGTTAGTTGCTCTTCCAGTCGTTGTTGTAATTCTACTCGAAGCATCATCTTCACTCTCAAGAAAACTGGTAGTTTCCAAATCGGAGCTAAGCATAGATGAAGATTCATATCCATGTAATCTAGATTTGACATGGCCATTTACTTTGTGACCTTAAAAGAAAGTATGGATTACAAAAGATATTATTTAGCAAGCTAAATAAAAAAGATGAATTGATCATTAAAAGTACCATTGTATTTATGATATTTATCATGTAATCTTGATTCATGATGACCATGGTGACCTATTACAAAGCATAAAATTAATAAAAAAAATTGCCAAATAAGTTTGATAAGCCATTAAAACAAATACTACTACCTCCTGGACGTGAACTTATCACCGATTCCGTTTCAGTACAACTCAAGTCATTCGAAACATGATGGTGTGAAGAATGGGCACCACCATGCCTGTAATATGGACAATTAAAATTAAAAATCAATAGCACTTATATATAACATTGAAATAATCCATAAACATACGGTATATCCTTATGTCTTTCAGGGTGGCTTTTCCCATCTGAGTGACTTGCACTTTCGGTGCATTGAGAGGTTCCATCAGACACATTACTACCATCAGCAGAAACCAACTGAAGGAATGGCATATAATTTGATAAAAAGAAGAACTATGCACAACTAACTACTGTTGATAAGGGTTGCTTATACTTACCCAAGAAACAACTCTGCCATTGAAGCAAGGTAAATGAGCTTCATCATCAATTATTTCCTCTTTGACGACCCTACATAAGAACAATTCACGAAATTAAACACAATGGAAAGAGTGAACGTCAATTTAACACAGGATAGCTAATCTGACAATAGAGTAGCAAGGATGAGCTTTAAATAGAAGAAACATTGAATAACAAAAGAATACAATACATCACTTCAATTCACTTCAATTACAATATCTTACCCAAAATCATCGTCCATAGACTTAAAAAAATATTTGTAGTTCGGCCTGTTAAGAACATTTTTGAAGTCTGCTAAGGTAACTTTTTCCGGGGCAATTGGAAGTTTAACTAAATAAGGGGTTTCTTCATCGTCGATATGATAAATAACTTTCGTTTCATCCATGCTAAAAACATTTAAAACACTAAAATTGATACATTCTATGACATTATCCCCTTTCCAATATGGAGTCCTTTAATAATAATCACTGTTGCCAACCATTCAGGAGTCAGTGGAACTCGGTTTTCATAATAAATAATGGCCGAATGACATTAGCAATTATCTAGTTATCTTATTGTTTACTTCCTTAGTATGAAGTGTTTTGTTATTGACTTAAGGATTATCTTTGATACTGATGATAATTATTGTTTTACGTAGTTTTATTAGAGAATGACATAATGTACGTTGTTAGTTGAGTAATTATCATATTACCCATTTGATAACAGATATTTATTCTCCCAGTTATAGAAAAATGTTATCAATTTGAACAATGACTGTAATAAGTTTCACTAACTCCAATAAAATTTATGATCCTTTAGAGCAGAGGTAACTTGCTTAGTCACACAAAGGTGGTATGTGTTTATTTGACTATAGTAAAACAGTTATTATTGTTCTTTGAAATAGGCAAAGAAATTGTGTTTCCGAGAAACAAGATGAGAAAGGAAAGGATCATACACTGAAGTATTTTTTACGGGACAGTTTGCTTACATTTTTTCTTATTTTTCTGGCTATATGTTTTTTCATATTGTATGCTCATTATAATCCTTTTGATGAAAATGCAGGTAATGTTCATGTTTATTTATCTTTATTTTGATCTAAGGCTTTTAAGAATTGTCTTGAAATTGCATATAGAACTATTAACTGGCAGTGATTTAGCAAAATTGCAACTAAGTAATTTGACTGCTTAAAATATAGTGTCACTACTTAGTTTTTATAATTATTGTTATATTTTGTTGTGTACAAAAGTAATTTCTGTCTGAAGTAATCCAATTTGATTTCTTTTGTTCCTAGATTGTCCTAGATGTCATAGGTATGTTGATCTCTTCAAGGATATTGAAAAACTAATTAATTTAAAAAAATCTAGTTGTCAAGGAAATGAATATAATGCAGAACCATCCTCCTTGAGCCCAAGTCAGTATAGAGTTGTTTGTTATTATGTTATATTAAGCAATTCAACTCATAGTAGGCAGCTGCCTTCTAACTATGTTGACCCTTACCTCTGTACCCATATCATCGTTGGTTTCACTACTGTATTCAATGGAACTTTAGCTCCACAATCTCCAGATATTATCAATGTATGGTTTTTATTATGTTTAATCTTTGTATGGTTTATATCATTACTTAAGTATTTTTACATTTATTGTTTTATGGATTTTTAGGTCTATAAAACTATAACTAATTTCAAATTGATGAACCCATCCTTAAAAGTTTTATTATCTGTTGGAGACATGACATGTAATGGAGAATTTGGAAAAATGGTAGCTGATGAAAACTTGAGGCATAAGTAATACATGTAGATTGTGGTTATTTAGTATATTTATTTTTAAATTATAGCTTAAGAAAAATAATGGGATACTAGCTAATATGGTAACGGTTTGGATCGGCGACACCAACCCCTAAACCCGCTCAGAATACCTTTTATCGATTCTAACCTTGTTCCGATTTATTTCGATGTTCTAGTCGCTGCTTTTAAAGGGGGGAGGTTATTCTCCTACATTTACTGAGAAACTCTAAATCCTTGTTCAAAGTAATATTAACTTCTGTTTACCTTCTATTATTAAAATGAGAAATAAGGAAATATTAAAGTGGAAATATCGAAATATAAGACACTAAATCAAATTTTAATTAATATTAATTTAATCAACAATTAATATACTACTGAACCACCAGTAAAGTTAATTCCTGATGAACTTTCTCTGAGAGAAGTGAAAATAACAAATTATAAATATAAAAAAGACAGAATCCTTAAGTATTTATTTGGCATAACTCCTATTTATTTAACATTTGTAGCTACATGTTTCGGAGATAATGTTTCATCATCAGGCTTCTAATTTTTTTTAAAAACACATTAATCTATAACATTATACCAATAGTTCGACAATTATATAGTGATGTGTCATTTACCTCTTAATCTGTGATTATTTTCACATTATCAATTCTCCATGTTATAAGCCATTATATAATATAAGACAGAATCCTAGTTGAAAGTGAAGATGTTAATTTCTGCTATATTTTCTAATGGGAAGTGGAAATAAGAAAACAAAAAACCTGTGATATACTTTCTCACATTTATTTATAAACTGATATGTTTTACTGAATTAATTATAAAATCTGTCTCACTTTAGCACAAAAAGTAATATGGATGACAAAGAATCCATTCACAAAATATGTATACTGAAATTTTATCACTGAAATTGAAACAACAAATACAAATATATAAAACACCAAATCCATGTACAAATAAATCTTTTTAAGTTTCATAACACTTTTACAAGTTGTAAATTTTATCACCTAAATTGATAGAACAAATATAAATATGTAAAACACCAAATCCATGTACAAATTAATCTTCTTAAGTTTTATAACACTTTTACACATAAGATTAGATGAAATAAGAAAACATGAATTCATAAAACACTTAATCCTTTATGAAACTCATTTTGTGAAGTTCTGTTTCACTTATTTACATTTAAGTCTAAATATCAATATAACAAACTAAACAACACAATCCAAGTTGAAACTGTAGAAGTGATTGTTTACATGTAAGGTTATAGGAATGAACTATCGAAAAATGTAAACATGAAGTGAAGCGTAAGGATCGAACTGGTCGGTGTGTAGCGCGGGTCAACCTAGTTTGGTGGTGTCGCCGATCCGAACCGTTACCGCTAATATAATTATTAGAATATATTGTACACATTTTTAAGAATCACACTTGTAATTTTAGGAGGAGTAGCTAATTGATCAATTATTTATTTCACCAAACAGCACTGTTTTTAGTACTTGTAGCCCTAATTAACATTCTTTAAATGACCAGACCCACAACTTATCTTCTTATCGATGCAGCTTCCTAACTTCGACATCTCTATAAGTTCCTTCCATATACTTACCAATTTTACATAACCAAAGTATGTTTAGTTTAAATTATTTCACTCCATTCCAAATAAGTGCTATAAAATTATAACAAATGTTGGTAATTGTTCGGATCGGCGACACCAACCCCTACACACACCGAGAATACCTTTTATTGATTCTAACCTTGTTCTGATTTATTTCGATGTTCTAGTCGATGCTTTTAGAGGGGAAAGGTTATTCTCCTCCATTTACTGAGAAACTCTAAATCCCTGTTCAAAATAATATTAACTTCTGTTTACCTTCTAATATTAAAATGAGGTATAAAATAAGGTAATAATAAAGTGGAAAATATCGAAATATAAGACACCAAATCAATTTTGAATTAATATTAATTTAATCAACAATTAATATTCTACTGAACCACCAGTAAAGTTAATTCCTGATGAACTTTCTGCCAGAGAAGTGAAAATAACAAATTATAAATATAAAAAGACAGAATCCTTAAGTATTTATTTGGCATAACCCCTATTTATTTAACATTTGTAGCTACATGTTTCGGAGACAATGTTCCATCATCAGGCTTCTAATTTTTTTTAAAAACACAATGTTAATCCATAACATTATACCAATAGTTCTACAATTATATAGTAATGTGTCATTTACCTCTTAATCTGTGATTATTTTCACATTGTCAATTCTCCATGTTATAAGCCATTATATAATATAAGACAGAATCCTAGTTGAAAGTGATAATGTTAATTTCTGCTATATTTTCTCAAGGGAAGTGTAAATAAGAAAACATTAAACCTGTGATATACTTTCTCACATTTATTTATAAACTGATATGTTTTATTGAAATAATTATACAATCTGTCTTACTTTAGGACAGAAAGTAATATGGATGACAAAGAATCCATTCACAAAATATGTATACTGAAATTTTATAACTGAATACAAATAAATCTTGTTAAGTTTTGTAACACTTTTACAAGTTTTAAATTTTATCACTTAAATTGATAGAACAAATATAAATATGTAAAACACCAAATCCATGTACAAATTAATCTTCTTAAGTTTTGTAACACTTTTACACATAAGATAAGATGAAATAAGAAAACATGAATTGATAAAACACTTAATCCTCGTGTTGTTAACCTCTGTTTCACCTATTTACACTTAAGAAGTCTAAATATCAATATAACAAACTAAACAACACAATCCAAGTTGAAACTGTAGAAGTGATTGTTTACATGTGAGGTTATAGGAATGAACTATCGAAAAATGTAAACATGAAGTGAAGCGTAAGGATCGAACTGGTCGGTGTAGCGCGGGTCAAGCCAGTTTGGTGGTGTCGCCGATCCGAACAATTACCCAAATGTTATTCAGCAACGCAGAAATGCTTATAATTAAAGTTATAATGTTTATTGTCTTCATGATTAATTTATGATATTTTGATCTATAGGAACATGTTAAAGTATAAGTTAAAAGCTATAAAATTATTGTTAAGGGCCTCTTCTCCATTGAAAAAGACTGATTATTTGGAGTTCGTTTATGTTTTGGCAGAAGCCAACAGATATGATCTGCCTAAAGCAATAATAAGTCTATTTCCCATATTATATATGCGCTAAAAACATGGGGAATTAAATTAGTTAAGTAATATGTTAGTATAATAAATAAAGGTTAAATGAAAACATATTATATCAATACAAGGACTGATTTTTGTAAAAACAAGACTTTTACTTCTTTCCTATAAAAATTTTAATGTATTTATTTGTTATTCAATAATTAAAAAATTGTTTATATAATCAGTAATGTATGTTTTATAAATTAACCTTTTTGTTATAATAAGGATGTAGATCAGAAGCTCATTATTCCTCATTTATTATTATAACCATGTTGTAAATATTTTATTTTACTTGTATATTATTTTAATTTATTTATAAATTTCAGGTTTTCTGTGGATACAATAAATTTTTTGAATTCTATGAATTTTGATGGGATTGATCTTGATTGGGAATTTCCAGCTTGGCCTAATCCTAATACCGAGCAAGCTAGAAATTTTACAATTCTTTTGGAAAATCTCAAGAATGAAACTGTTTCTCGAAACAATGAAAGTTATATATTATCTGTAGCTGTTGCTGCTCCGGAAGTTATAATTGATCAAAGCTACCAGATTCGAGATATGGCGAGGTAAATGGATAAAAATTATATGATTTCATGTAATATTAAGAAATGTCAATCAAAGCAAAATCAATGATAAATTGTTTATTAACTGCAGCTCCCAAAGAGTAAGTTCAGTTTTTAGCAATGAATGAGTATTGTTTCATTTAAGATAAAGGGGGTAAAACTATTATCTATTTGGCCTCCATTTCATTGACTAGGACCTCCTTCAGAGCTCCATTTTTTCTTTAGCACGTTAAATCAAAAAACTGAATTATATTAAGTAATCTTGAAAGTGCAAATACTGTTTTGGGATTATTTCAATATGGGTTATTTTTATAATCTAGCTAGATAAATATCAATAAGCATCTCTGGATTTTAATCTCTGGAACTTGTTTACAGTTAAATCATCTAAAAATTTGTTTTAACTTGTTATATTATACCTTTCCTGCTCTCTAAACCATTTGTTTTTCTTATGATCATTTTTTACTCTGAAATCCTCAGATTATAGTCAATTAATTGTACTGAATATATAGTTTTTGTGGGTATTTTATTTTATTTTTTTCTTTTCAATATTAAGATATTCATATCTATTTTTTTTAGGTTTGTTGATTTTATAAATTTGATGTCTTACGATTATCATATGTACACCGATTATCTACCATTAACTGGTCCGAATTCTCCTTTATATTCAAGATCAGCTGACCGACTTTTTCAGAAAACTCTTAACATAAATTGGTCAGCTTCTTTATGGATGAAATGTGGAATGCCAGCATATAAAATAAATATTGGGATACCAACATATGGCCATTCTTTCTGGTATGTTTATTTTAATAATATATTTACTATCTTCTTAAGTCACTTCTGTATTAACATCGAAGTGCTTTCATTACATTGAAATACAGCTTGTTAATTTATTGCATTTTTAGGCTGATTAATGAAGATAATAATGGTTGGAATGCTCCAGCTAAAGGTTTTGGTAAATTAGGATCTGGAGGTTTTATTACATATCCAGATGCTTGTCATTTCATTGCTGATCCTTCTTCAACTAATCACTTTGATGATGACTATCGTGTTCCATATTCTTTCAATGGTAGAGAGTGGATTTCGTATGATAATGAAATGAGCGTTCGAGAGAAAGTGAGTATATAATTTTTCATCTTATTAATAAATGTTATCTTCCCAATCCATGTATACTGAAAAATGTACACTGCTTTAAAAAAAAGTTTCCGAACTCTAAGTTATTATTTCACTGCTCAGTTTCTGATCTCTTCTTAATAAATTTATTTATGCCAATCATAAACACAAATCTCAGATACAAAAATTATCTTGTATTTTAGGTTTACAAATACAAAAAATGGGGGTTTGTTTTGTTAATGAAAGATCATAAAAGTTGCCGTACGCTTAAAATATTTAATCCTATTTCTTGTATTCAGCCTCTATTCTATGTTTTATCTGTCTAAATCTGAGATTTCATCCCGGCCTCCAGTTTATTATTAACCTTCCTTGTTTCTATGAATCATATTTTTTTATAATGCGTGTATCTCAGGATTTAAAAGGTCTGATATTTCGTTCCCAAGAACTTGAATTTGCTTTACTGACAGGTGGAATACAACTAATATCGAGGTAACTAACAAGGGGACGTTTGCAGTTGTAACACAGATTTGAATGCCGATTTTTGTGTGGGTAGTAGGGACATATAATAGTGTAAAACTAGAGTTATAGCCGCCAATGGGCATTAGGAGCCGAAAAAAAAAAAAAAAAAAAAAAATATGAAAATCACGTTTTATTTTTTTTTCTCAGCTCGCAGTCTAGATAGAGAAATGATTCTTTCACGTTTAATTGCAGTTATGTAAGGTATTTGATATAAAAATACTACTAGGAAATCCGCTGTAAATCAGTGGAAACTGTAAATCAGTTGGAAACTTTTTTTCATGAACAACTGACCTCAATTCTCGATTTAACGCACCATAAAACTCTTATATGTGAAATTTTATCAAAATCAAAAAATAATGATTTTTTACCCCTTCCGAGGAGGTTAAAATTTTGAAGTTGAGATTTCATCAACATTTTCTACCGGCCATAACAACTGCTGTGTTCAACCGATTACAACAGTAATAGCATCACTAGAATCAGCATACATTCTGCTTTTTATCCATGTGTATAACATAGGATTTACTTCTGATTTTAGTGAATAAAAACTGATATGAATGAAAAAATCCAAGGTCAGCTATAACTTGAGATATTTCAATAAGGGGAAATCCTGCAACCTCCGGATTTGAGCTTAACTATTTTAAACAGGTTTAGTTTTAAGGCTTCTAGATAACCTTAAAATTTTGTCTTAATCGGTTGCGAAATATTTGAGATAGCGCAAATTATTTACATTTTTTTCAGAAATTGACAAAAATTCACAGCCTTCTAAAATCCTACAAAATTTTAAAGGTATTTCAAAAAAAAAATTATTTTTGATTTCGACAAAATTAAGTTTCTACATGTTTTTTGAGATGAGGAATCTGAAAATAATATCAGTTTTTATTTTAAAACTTTTCCTCACCTATATTATATAAATAAGACGTTTTAAAATGACATATTTTTATTTCAAATTGCATAAAAATCCTATGATTGATGAATAATCTAAAATTAATAAAGTAAATTTTATTTAACTTAAATTAAAATTATTAACTTTATCTGGTAATTGTTATTGATTTCAGGCAGTTGTCTAGAAATAACAATAAATTAAAACATTTAGTATAAAATTATAAATAAATAGTTTTTCTATAGGCTAATTATTATACCAGTAACCTACCATATTTCATACCAAACCCCACAATTAATAAAAAGGTATTCACTTTATCTGGTAATTGTTATTGATTTCAGGCAGTTGTCTTTTTTTTTTTTTTTTTTCGTGACAATTTTTTTTTGTGACAAATCAGTTATGTTAGTAGAGAAAATGTATTAAATATTAGTGTAGCAGGCAACACTGTTTGGTGAAGGTTATCAGCTATCAGCTGGCGTGATAACCAAAGAGGCTATGTGAAATGAATTTGCCACTGCCGCAGTTAATATATTAACATTTTATTTTTAACATTGTTTTTATTTAGAAGTAGAAGTTTATGCAATTTTCATTTTCATATAATGCAGTGGCAAATCCATGAGACACCTCACTCCAGCTGATACCTATAACCACTTTACTACTGTTACCTGTTTTCTATTGTGCGATTATAAGACATCAATTGTTGCATTGATTTTAGACTAAGGCTTATATAAGGAAATCACGATTTGGTTTGAAATAAAGAGGAAAATAAAATAGTATTTTTCTTAATTGCCATGCCCCTAATATTAGAAATGTATAATATGTCATTAGATATATATATCTATTATATTTTGTTTCAGGCAAATTATATAAAGGATAATAAGTTTGGTGGTGCCATGATCTACTCGTTAAATAGTGATGATTTTTATGGTGAATGTGGAACTGTCAAATTCCCACTTCTCCGAAGGATAAGTGATATTCTTTCTTGATTTTCCAGATTTGCTCAATATTTGTTTAAGTATTTGTAATGGGTCATGTGATAAAATTTTAGAATAGTACTTAAATATTTATCGTAATTTATGTATTGATTTTAAGTACTGTTTAATTATTTGTCCATAGAAAAGTATTGTTAAAATTATCTGTGATTTATGTATTAATAAATGTTTATTTATTTTTACAAAGTTATATTTAATTTATCCCTCAATTGTCATCATATTTTCTCCTCTATTAGTTTTATAATCACTACTTTTATATTTATATTTGGTGGGCTATATTTATTCATTTGCTCCAATATTCACATACAATAGGGGCTCGATTAACCAGCATGGTTGAGATCGAGGTAGGTTTGTAAGACCAAAACCTCAGTTAATCAAGATCTCAAAAAAGTAAGGGAAATATATAAGAAAAAATTACCAATGAAAATAGACGTAATACATATATCTATTTAATAACAAAATAATACTTATATATGAAATAGTAATATACATAATTAACATTATTACTCATCTAAATCAAAAAGTATGGCTTAAAACTAATCAATTTTCTTCTTTTTCTTTTAAGTACCTACATTTTATCTGCCACCACTCTCTCTTTATTATCCAAAAACCATCAAATTAAACAGTGCTGAATCCTAGCAAACCCTTTTTCATTAGAAATTGTTAATTATGCTCGGTTTCCTAATACACTGTCCTCCCCATCCTCCAGCTTTCCTGTAGTAATGCTTGTATAAAAATTGCTTAATGTCTTGTTCAGCAATTGAATGTTTTGCTAAAAAAAACAATAATACATAATAAAGTGAAATCAAAATTAAGAAGGTTCGGCTGATAGTCTCGATTCCCGGGTGTAATAAATTTATCTTTAATTTTTAAGATTTTGTAGAATAAAAAGTTAATTTATTGAAATACTAATTTAAGCGAAATGTCCCTCATATAAATAAGTTCCATTTTCAAGCTTTATATAATACAAAAGTCTTCAAGCCAATTTTCTTGATATTATTTCACAAATGTCCATGAAAGGTATAAAAATTGTTTCATATTCATTACAATATGTGTTGCACACGGACTTTATGTTACTGGTTAAGAGAACCATTAAGAATTGAAGTTAGTTTTAGTTTGTCCTAGTATGACATGTATGACCCTACATAGTTATAAGATTATTGGATATATCCTGTCATAACAGTCCTTGTAATGAGTTATGCCACATTCATTCAAAGAGACTTCAACAGTAAGGACATAACTTTATAAAAATATTTAATTCTTACCAATCAAACTAGCAACTCATAACCTTTTTTTTTTAAAAGCAAACTTTTTTTTTCTGTGAGTATTTTTTAAGCCAAGTAGTATATTAAAGTATATTGGAAATATCTTCTTGAAAATATCTTGATAATATAATATAAGATAATAAAATCTTGAAAATATCTTCTTCATTTCGAACTTCTTGTTTTAGAAACCAAGGAGTATAATTTGTTTAATCAATGGAATTAGATTGCAACTAATATAAATATTGATAAATATAAAACCAACATAAGTATAATTAAAAATTGATTACTATAAAACCTTTGAAATATATGAGTTAGCAAATATTTCATTTGTTAAACCAACACATTTACAGGAATATGACAAAAACCAACCAAACAATGCCATTTTTTATTTGTATACAAATTTTTTATATTAAAATTTTTATTTAATATACAATTAACATCAGATAATACAACTATTGAAAGTTGGCATGTAAACAATTTGAAAAATATACTATAAAAAAGCAATCGTATAATACATATTAGCCCATTTGGCCCTTTATAAATTCTAGTTCTTATCTATTTCTTTGCTTATAATTTACAATTTAATTTTATATTAATTTCTATATGTTTATTGAAACTGTAAGTTAAAACTTAACAAACATAAACATAATTATATGTACTTGATAAGCGATAAAAATATGCTAATGTCTAGAATAAATATGTTGGATTTCAATCTAAATATGGCAACAGTAAGGTAGGAAATAAGATTTTCTTCCTGTGATTAAGTTTTCTCTAAGACTATGGAGCTTGTTCCTACTCATTAAAGGTTAAGTATGTAAAATAAGCATTAGGTACAACTATCTAAACTGATGATACCATGATCAAGTTAATGAACCTAATCCAGACATACTTTGGGATCATTTTTGAACTGACATTATCATAGAAACAATAACACAATGTAAAAATTGAAAACATCCAATTTGAAAAGTAGATTCAAATTTTAAAATAATTTGATATCCCTGATAGCATTCAGTAGTTTCATATGAAAAACCTAAAATCCTGTAATTACAACAAAATTGTGAGCATAAGGTTAAATTAATCTAAAACACCTGAGACTGCATTCTAAAGATCGATTTGTTTGTATTGTAACCATTATTTAACATATTATTATTAAAAGTAAAATATCGCCTAACAATAAACTTGTAATAGTTCAATTTTATACTTATTTGAAAATCATATTATCAAATAATAGGCTAGTATCTTCAGTACCAAAATAACCCCAAATTAGATTTGGATGGGAATTTCTAAAATATTACTTATTAAAATAAGTGATTCAACATTTAATAAGTAATAATCTAATAATGTTCTCTTTGTGAAAGTTTGGCGAATAGTAAGTAATAGAAATGACAACTTTAAAATTTTGTATTTAAAAAACTTTTCTCTATTAACTTGGAATTTTCAGATAAAATTGGCAGTTTCTTAAGAAATATTGCTAACTTCAAAATTAATGGTAAAAGTTTCTTACACCACTAATCTCAAATTCACAACCTTCAATTTTTATTGAAATAAATTTTAAATAATTAACTAGCTTTGTGTAAAAACCTTACTGCATCAACTGTTTTCAAAATTTTATAGCCTTATAAATTATAATATTATAACAACCAAAATAAAAGGTGCATTATATTTTTTAAGTATACTTTAATTAGAACTAATTTTCTGCTAGATCGCTGGAAATTTTATGTTTTGGCCAAATATTTGATGTCTGCTAATGGAAACGAGGGGGATTTAACTAGATAAAATAATAGTTTTGAGTTATGCCCCTTAATTTTGTATAGGAAATATCCAAATTTAGTAGGTAATATTAAAGTTAACTTCATTTAAATCATTTTTGTCACTCATTACTCTCTAGTAGCCAAAATACGAATTTCAAATAAATTAAAAATAAAATAATTTATTTTAAAGACACTACAAATTGTTCTTTGGAATTCTTCACAATCCAGAGTAAACATTTGTTGTTTTTTTTGGATTATGTAATGTTATGATTATTTTTTATGAAATATTATAAATTCATAATTCAATAAATACAGAAAGACCCCCTCTAACAAACTGTTTCAATAACAACAAATATTTACACCACTGCCTCTGGATGAAACAATTAAAATATTTCGAGATAAGACATAAAACTATCCAGTTTTTAAAATTTAAATGAGTATAGAAGTTTGCAGTAATCCAAGTATAAGCAGTTTTTTTTTGTTTTTTTTTTAAAGGGTATAACATAAATTATTTTTATACAACTAAGCACAACTATTAAAAAAAAAATATATATTTTATTTGATATTATTAACAACACTGTTAGTAATGCATGTTTATTGATTACCTTTAAAAATAAAGGTAAGCAGTAAATTTGTTAATAGAGGTAAACTAACACAGAAAAAAAACAAAAAAAAAACAATATTATACCATACTTAAAGATAGAAATATTTCATCAGGTCCAGAATACCACAAAAGATAAGATTGAATATAAATAGATATTTTATATAAATAAAACAAAAATTACAGTCTTGTTCTTAATTTTTTTTTTCTACATTCTTTTTTTATGTTATTTTTTCAAGTAATAATATAATAATGTATACTTGTTGGTTACTCTGAAGTCAATAAGGTCTTCGTAAAGCTATTTCTCTATTACAGCTTCCATTTTTTTCCTTCTCTTTTTAACATAATGCAGGTTTAGATTATATGTTCTGCAGTTTGATTGTTGCACATGTATAAGCAATTAGGATCTATTTTAAACTGCTTATAATAAGAAGCTTCATTCAGAAAGATCTCTCACATTTATTGATATGTTCTCGAATGAAGTGTATAATTCTTTTTAAGACTTCTTCGACTTCAAACTTGAAACAGCTGTGTTTAACATCTATCAGTGGTTTTAATTTATATTCCAATTAGTATAGCCCCTTGTCTACACATTTAGTAGAAAATCTACAAAGATATATTCAACCTTTAACTTTTAAAAGCTAAAAGCTATTGACTCTTAGATGTATGTTTGATGAAGAAACTTAAGATTTATAAATAGTCTACACAATTAAGAGAAATTTTATTAAAAGAGCTTCTCATAAGCTATTAAGTTTTTAAATTTTTATAACACAAAATAAACTAAATACGATGTTAAAAAAAAAAAACTTTAGTTACATACAAAAAAAAAAAAAAAAAAAAAAAAAAAAAAAAAAAAAAAAAAAAAAAAAAAAAAAAAAAAAAAAAAAAAAAAAAAAAAAGGAGCAGACTAGGTAATTAATAAACAAAAAAAAAAAAAATTATATGTTTCTTCAACACTATACCAGCTACAATCAACTAAGTTCAACCCCTAAATTATATCTTTAGCATTAACTACATATATTTATTTTCATTTGAATAAAGATGGTAATTATTCGCATGATATTGTAGTTTTTAAAATAAAATTATCTTCTTTTTTTTTTATTTTAAAACAATTATCAAAGTATTTATTAAAATAAATATTTATATATAACTAGTGCCTAAGTTATAATTTAGGTTGTAAAATAAAACAGCTTGTATCTCATATAATCAAGAAAATAATATTTTAAAGGCAAGTGATGATTGGTACTTTCACAAATCTTTTACTGCATTATTGTAATGACCACTAGAGTCTATAGCTCAGTTTTCGGAGGTGGACTAGGTAGGTGGAGTGGGGGGCCATCGGGTTCATTCGGAAGTTGTCGGCGGTCATTGGCTTCGGCATGCCTCATTGTTCTTGCCTTTCCGTTGTCAACACCTTGAGTTAGGTTATTTGTTTTTGCTGCGACATGAATAAATGGTCTTGTAAGATTTGTGATAAATCATAACACAACAAGAGCAATTTAAATCGCCATAACAAAACGAAACATACAGGACAAAATAATTCTTATACGGAATGTTTTAAAACATGTTCATTTACTTTGAAAAGACATTTACGAATTCATAGTGTTGAACTTCAATTTAAATTCCGTCCATACCTCACCGATTTGCAGATTCTGCAATAGGGAGGATGAGACGCCTTACCACATTATATGCAAATGCGATATGCTGGCAAGGAGAAGGTTTCTTCACTTTGGGGTAGAAATCATCCTAGATCAGTGTGGACATAGACCCTATTAGCATTATAGGGTACATGAAAACACTAGGACTGTACTAACAATGGTACAGGATAAACGGCATAGGCACAATGAGCCATAGGGCTGAGGTGCCACAAAAGCTGGGAAAAAAAAAAAAAAAAAAAAAAAAAAAAAAAAAAATGCCGTCCATGCTCGAAAGATTTTCCATCGGAAGGATAATCTGTTCAAACATGAAAGGAACGTACATTTTAACAAATCCAAAAAGATTCTAAAGAATTGTCCAATTTGTAATTTCAGCGGGCCAAAAGATTCTTTAATTAAGCATTTTCAGATTATAGTCATGAAATTAACCTTTGTTGTGACATATTTTCAATTGTACAATCGTACAATAAAGCCCCTAATTTTTTTTATGAACTTTCAAAGAATCAGTCTTTATTTTTAAATCGTTAATTTTGTCTTTCAATAGCAACTGGACTGGAGAATAAAGTCTGAAAGTTACACTAATTGTAGTTCTTACGTGCATGTTTCAAGAAAATAAAAAAGACTTGTGTATTTCACTAAGAAAAAAGTTATAAGAGTTGACTGTAGTTAGTTCAACCACTTCAGTGACGATAAAGACACAAGTGCCGATGACCGCCGACAACTTCCGAATGAGCCTGATGGCCCCCCACTCCACCTACCTAGTCCACCTCCGAAAACTGAGATATAGACTCTAGTGTAATGACCTAGTTTGATTACCAACATCATGGGGATATATGAATGGGTCCGCCAAAAAATGTTCTAAACGGCAAACAAAATTTTGAGTAATCAACGAAAAAAAATCATAATCTAAAGTTTTTGATAGTTTTGTAGGTAAGATTTTATATTCTCACATTAATTTGTTATATTTACATGTATAATATCATAATGGAGTACTATATTATACTAAGACTTATTATACATTTTATAAACTTTAAAATCGCCACTTGGGAAATTTTGTCGCTTAGAACGTTTTTCGGCGGAGCCATTCATACGTATTATATTTGATACAGCTGGCCATGCTGTAAATTGATCCAAAGATTTCTAAAAAAAAAAAAAAAAAAAAAAAAAAAATCAGACAAAAATATGATAATATATGTTAGTAGAAGAAATTTTTAAAAAATAACAAAAGCACTATATATTCTGAGTACTACCATTATTAACATTACTCTCTTATTCTCATAGTTAAAAGACGTACAAAAAATAATATAACATTAAATTATAACTAAACTAAGAAAAAATATATATTATATAACATAGTATAAATTATCATGGTCTATCCTCTTTGAACCACTAATGCAATGAGAGGAGTTACTATATGATTGAAATCAAAAGTTACATTCTAAATTAAGGTTAACTTCAAATTGGTTAACAAATGCTTACCTATATTTTTTTAAAATTATTTTATCAGTTAAGAAAACAGATCTAATCAAAAGCACATTTGAAGTAAATGCATATTATTAAAATAAATTACAAATAGTAAATTTAATTTAAATTTATCTTAAGCTTCATAACTATTTTTTTCTCAAAATCACTGACTCATCATTTACAATTCGCAACTGGGTGTTTTTTATTTTATTATTTTTTAAATGTTAATTTAAATAATCTATTCAGGGATACATTTTCTCAAAAAATAACATAAATGCATAGTGAAATGGTAGTATTCCTTCATTTTATATTAAACTTATCAGAACATTAACAGCGATAATAATTATAAACAATATATTCATTTCAACACAATATACAGTAAATTCATGTAATCTAATTTTATCTTATAAAATAATCATTTTTCATCGTAACATTAAATTTACTGATTTAAGACCATGATTTTTTCCTTTTTTTTTACGAATATCTGGTAAACACCTCCCTCATTTTTTATAATAGAAAAAAATCTGATCAATTAATCATAACAAGTTAATGTTTCAAGCAATTTTATCATTATAATGCTATTTATCCTTCTAAAACTTTGTATTAATGCACTTCTAAAGTATAATTGAAGAAACTTGATTATCCATTTTTTTTTTTCACAAACAAAAGGTTTTTGGTAAAATAATTAACAATACTATAACATTAGTTTTATTTCTGAAAAAAAAAAAAAATCCTATTATTACTGATTAAACTAATGCATTAAATTCAGCAGAATATGAACATTTTTGCATGAATAAAGAAGCCTCTTAAAATGGCAATCCTAATCCTTTCTTAGATAAACATTATATAGTATTGAAATAAATATATGACAATTGCAATCACTAATAATTATATATAAGAAGGTCCAAATCCATACTGATAATGAAACATTCAATCTATTATTAAGAAAACCTAAAAATAATTAATGAAAAACTGTGTGGCGTTTAAATTTATTTTTTTATACTTGACTAAATACTGATTGACTCATTCTCATAGTTGAACCATCTTAGAAGAAATACAACTATTTTTTTTTTTATTTATTCAATAATAAATAAATTTCATTATGGAAGCTGAAATACAAAATAATATTTTAAAAAATCTATAACTCTATAGTTATATACAATGTATCATACTGAACTCGTACTACAAATGTTATAACTTAGTTATAAAATTTTAAAATTCTAATAAATTAATATTTAGATTATATATAAACAAGCAAAAAAAATATATATATATTTTGTAAATTTTCATTAAATAAAAAACAAACAAAAAAAAAAAAGAAAAAGAAAAGAAATCGAAACACAAAACATGACATTCCACAATGGTCCCTTTACAGCCATTTGTTTCCAAGTTGATAGTTAATTAAGAGATGGTGTTATTCCATTGCTCCATTGAACTTCTATGCTCGGCCATTTTGTCTGAAGGCATGTTTGCATCCCATTGTTTTCAGATATTGACAAAACATGGGTTTCTAACAATATGGCATGACCCTCCTGATATTTAACCTTAAAAAAAAAATTGTATTATTTCGTATAAATTAAAAAAAAAAGTAATTAATATCAAATTGATTTTTTCTATTCATTGCTTTCCTAGATCACTACAACATGGTTAGTTTTACCACAGATAGTGTCTGGTTTCAATCACTGATTAGTTTTAAAAAAAATAGTTTACTTCTGTAACTAAATATTGCCCATTATTTATGAGTACTAACCCAAACAGTAGAGAAAAAAACAATGTTAAAGAAATACAAAGATCATAAAACATAAGATTCAAAGGATTTAGAAATATAGAATAAAATATAAACACACAAACTATGCAAGGGGTGAAAATGCCCTAATCACTAAGTTAATCCATTCCCTGCTATGGGCCCTCTTATGAGATTGATACTTTTGTGATTAACAGTTGATAGCATTGTTGAGGGAAGAAAAAAAAAAAAATTGGTTGGCAGTCAATGTGTTATATCCAAACAGTATTTTATTTAATACTATGAAAGAACATTTCCCTCCTTTGTTTTACTTTCACATTTCAGAAGGACCTGATGGCCGAGCGAGTTGGGGCGAGGGTCTCAGCACACTCAGTACTGAATGTTGTGGGTTCGAATCCCACCTGGGTTAAAATTTATTTCATGGTGGATCCACAAAATGAATTTTGACCTTCCCACCATGGCTAGAATGGGTTGGTAACCTGTCCTTCCTGCCCTAGTTGGAATACATAAGAACGTTAAGCATAAATAAACAAACAAACTTTTGCAGTTATTAATCCACATCCTTCAACGATGCTATCAACAGAAGTAAGCAACAGAACTTATTTGAAATAAGTGCCATATCCTACTAAAAAACATTGCACTTGGCTCTGAATTATTAATTTTTTACACAGCAGAAATTTTTCTACCTCCACTATTTCTGACCAAAGTCTAATGTTATTAATATTATATATATATATATATATATATATATATATATATATATATAAGTATATATATATATATATATATATATATATATATATATATAAAGTACTTAATCTTTTAGTTCACATGAAAATTTATTTGTTTTGCATATAATATTCACCTTCTTATTAGGACAAGAACGAATCAGGCCATTATAATGGTATAATGTAAATGTATCAGGAATGTTAACTGCTTCTTCCGGGAAAAACTCGTCCATAAATGCTGGAAGGAGGATTATTCCTAAGTTTTCTGAGTCCAGTTTTTTTTTCATAATATCTACACTGAAAACATTAAACATATTTAACACAATTAGGAAGTTAAAATAAAAAACTGAATAATAAATAATAACTTACTATTCAGGATCAGCTACGAGATCTAATGCACCCATAACATCTTGTAGAAGGTCTGCTGGAATGAAATTTCTGCCTTCTGGATCAAAACTTTTAAAAACTCTTCTAGCTACATCATTTGGCGTTTCAGCACTTACAAGTTTTTTTTCAAAGGAAAACAACACTATGACAAAATAAGTAATAATTAGGTTTATATCTCATTTTTAAAAACTAACAAATAATAAATTAATATTAATCCCCGAACTATTTATTATGGATACTAAATTAGAGTGCTTAATGGGCTTGACCAATCAAAGGAATCATAAAAACGTAAAGCTTTCATTTAATTTTTAAACTTTTTCCTCTTATTCATTGATTTATATTGGATTACTATCACTACTATAGCACTCCCAGATAATTGCTTGCACCCCACGGTTAAGTGCTTTTTTTGACATTAAGTAGAGTTATTCAGTCAGTTACAATATTAGCTGCTAATTGTAACAAGGAATACATTGTTGGCAAGCAGCAATACAACTCAATCAGTGATAAATTTCATTATAATATCACAATGTTCTGTTATTAATTTTACAGCTAACATAAGATACCTGGATAACAAAAATAAACTCAAATATTACGGATTTTGTAGATCTAATTTAACCTATCCATTATCATATGCTATGATTTCATTTTTAAAAAAATATAACTTTTATTGCTCGTGTTTATGTGTTTATTATACTTGACTGCATCCCTAACCATTTCTCTACTATTACATCCTACAGCCAACCATAGAATTTTCATTAAAAAAAAAAAAAAATGTTTATTTAATGAATAGATGAACTATGATAGCTAATTTTGTTAACATTAATGTTACACTGACCTGTTAAATGTGTCTCACTTCCTAAAACCCAAACTGAATTTATTGGATTTTTTAAAAATGAGCCCACTTCACAATATCGCAGGTGTTCAAGAAGTGTCAAGAAGCCAACAGAACTTTGTTTATTGATTCCTTTCAACTCTAAAAGAAAAATTGTAGAATCAAATATATAAGAAATACACAATTACTGAGCTTAAGTGACTCTCAATAAACTAAAGGAGTTCTGTGTAATAGCTTAATAATCTTATTTACTAATTAATACTGTTATGTATGAAGAATATATTGATTGAATATTAAGGGTCCCCACAGACTGCAGATTTTTTATAGGACGATAGTTTGGTCAGCTTCTTAATCAGTACAGAGAGGTATGCATATGCGCACATTATACCGATTCAGTATTGGCCTCCAAAAAAATTTGACGGCCTTCCCGATTGCCATCAAACTAATCCGTTGGCCAACTATCGGCTGACTGTTTAATCAGTACTGCCTAACTTCGACTTACGCACACAAAACGATTGTTTATCGGCCAATAGTTCGCTCCTAGCTTAGGTGTCAGATACTCGTGCCTTGCGAATATTTTGATAATGGCATCCCCCAATTCACAATCATTGATTGTAGAAATGTCGTAAAGTTAATTGAAGAAGTCTAGCAAAGACCTGCGCTTTATAAAATGTTGTTAAAAGATTACTCCCACCCAAATAATTTATCACTGAGAATGGGATGCACCAAATACTCTCGGAACCTCTTCTTGATTTTCCTCCTCCATTATATGAGAGGAATAATAACATTTCTTAACAATGTTTTCATTGTACGACCGCTTACTTCAACAGTCAAACACCAACTACAGTACTAAATTGTTCCACAATAGTCGACCGGCTGCGCCCTCCTCACCAACCTGACTGTTTAGTTGGCTCAGCAGCCCAAACCGACTTAACTACTGACTGATAAAAAGTCTGCAGTCTGCAGGAGCCCTAAATGTATTCATAACTATGAATATTATTTCAATTATTTACCATACCAGATATTCTCATAAGTTCAACCCTTAAAAAGGTTATATGTGACTTCAATAAGAATAATTGAAGAATTAGGCAGATAAGGGTAAAGTACCTGACATCTGATAACCACTTAATCCTTGGTGAATGTCAAGTATTCATTTTGTTGTCTTACATTAATAAAATAAATTCTAACATTATTTCAAACAACCGATGATTTGAATGTATGTACAGCTCTAGAAATGAAAATGAATGCATAACAATTAGAATTAATGAATTATTTATCACTTCTATCAATTCTTTCATCTAAAGACTTTGAATGTACAACATTTATCATTAATACACACACAGATAAGTGTACCAGAGTACTGATGTTTTGAATTCATCATATGTTTTAAGAACTGATGCTGAATCTTTAACATTCAAAACTAGTCTTCGAATAAAAGAAAAAAAATCCAATAGAAGTGGCAATCAATCCATCAATTCTAGTTGTATTGATCCTCCTATGCCATCATGCATAGTAATATCAAGTGAATGTATATAATTCAAACCTAGATTAGTCAAATCATTTATCAATTTGAATCATTTATAACTCCGATCAACAAATTTAATCTATCTATCTCCATAAAGATGACCTACTCTTTGTTTGCCATGAAGCTGGAATGTTAGAACAATATATCTAACCTAATTGCTCTGGTATATCAAATTACTCACAATGGAAGCAATCGGAATAAGTAAGTTTAACTAGAGTAGTGTTTTTCAAAAATACAATCAACAAGTAGTATCAATGAATTGAATTGAACCTTATGGCAAGATATGTAAAGATAATATCATAAGTAAAGATAATATTTTTCATAATCAGGATGCATTACAAATATGGAAAAGTAAAGAAAACTTGATATAATCAACTAAATTACAACAAAATGAAGATTTCAACCAAGTGGCAAATTCAAAATAAAGTTCCATCAATAAACATATATTTTCGTCTTAAAATATCTTGATTTTTAAACTAAGAACTAATGTTCTGAATAACATGACAATGAAGACTGGATTATAGAAAAGAATCATCGAACTAATCCATACACGATACATAACTGTGACTTTTCTGAACCTGAATGCTTGAACATATATAGAATGAAACTCATCATCAAAAGCATCTAAAAAAAAATATTACAAAATTGGCTAATCACATCTTCAACATGCAACAATTCAGTTAACTCAAAGAATTATTTACACAAAATTTCATTTAGACCTCAATGCTGTGATCAATCTATTTGCTAATGTAATATTGTAACTATATTAATAGAATGTTTAATATTTAATGTGTAATATTTTACAATATTTACTAAAAAATATTGTGAAAAAAATTGTATTTTTCTATGAGCATCTGTCTAATAATCCAGCTAATGCTGTAATAGTTTTAGTTAAAGTTTTATAAAAATTAAAGCATACTTAGACCACAGATGTCTTGGTCATTGTTCCATACATGTGCTACAGCCCTACCAGTTATCATAAGGTTAATAAGACTCTGGCTGCCATAACCATACTCACAATCGATAAATGGTTCAGCTGGATCAGTAATTTCACTGTGCAACGCTTCAACTCCCTAATGGAAAAAAATCAAGCATAAGTAATGTAAATAAGAACATACCAATAGGAAAATTAAATAAGAATTAAAATCAGAAAAAAATTCCTTGGATTGAGTCCTATTATTCTCATTTCCAGCACTCCACCCATGGTTGAATGGTGAAGCAATTTAAGCCTACATAAGAATCAAAGATAACACACAGCGGAACATATGTCTATTAGCAAGGTAATAAGTAGGGAGATAACACTTTTATCTATGTAAATAGTAAAGTTTTAGTTAAATAATTAGGTGATTATTTTATACAGGGATAAAACTTTATTTTACATTATTTTTAAATCTAACGATTGGTTCATGTCACTACAGAACACTCTCTTCCTGAACAATAAATTTGACACTGTTGAAACATAACGAATAACAGAAGAACCCTAGTAAATCTCTCTTTCTCTCTCTCTCTCTCTCTCTCTCTATATATATATATAGAGCTATACTCCAGTTCTGTTCTTCGATATTAGACAGAACACTTAGCTGGGATACAAGACTGTCCATGATGTTAAAATTTCAGTAAATAATTTCTTCTGTTACACAAACAGATGACAGAAAAATTAACACGACTAACAGGTGCTGGTATTTAAATAAAAGAGAGGTGTAAACTTCAGCGTTATACTACGAAGACATGCCCTCTTCCTCCAGGCAGAGATAGCATTAAAATCTACTATAATAAATATAGGACTACCACAAAAGTTGTGGCCATGCATAATGTTTAAAAGCACAGCACTACCTCAATAACAACTACAATTGTACCGGCATGTATTTATGTACTGACCTATTTCCTATTTAAATTTTACATTACCTTAGTGCAAATTACTGAGTAGAGGAACAGTAAAACGCCGAATGTTTCTCTCAACATATCTATCCTTTCCAAATAATATGCTTCAACTTCTTCAGAACTTTCAAAACTCATGGTTCTAAATTAGGAAAAAATAAAAATCTTCATGAAGTTTGTAAAATAACAGTCTAAAATATCACTATAAACAAATATACCTTAATTGAGAATGAAAATATGTATGATCATTAGGTGGTAACAATTCCTGAATCTTTTCTTCTTCAGAATCCACAGAGGCTTTTTTTTCTTGATTTGTAACATCAGCATCATTCATATGAACAAGAACAAATTTGTTTCCTGTACCAGAGTATGCTTGCTGAAGAATTTCACAGAGAGCCCGAACTAACAATTTACTAACAATTTCAGGATCTAACTGGAATAGAAAATCTAAGTTAAAAGAATAATTGAGAGGAGATAAATGTAAATTAGATAACACGATCAAACCTCATGCCAATTTGAATCTTTTTTAGGGCAATCATTAATAAGAGACTTTAAAATGAATGCCTGAACAGGAGCAATGACTGCACAAGGGCCACCTTCATGTTGGAGAAGTGCTGTGGGTTCATCTGGACTAAACCTAAAACCTATAGATTAAATTTTAAAAACCTATAGGACACCGGATTCGGAAACCAGGATTAATATAACCCACCTTGTTTCCACCTTTTAAATACATCTTCTTTCACTTCATTACCCCACATAATTTTAATGATTTCATCGAAGTCAGTTGTTGACACAGGAGTAGCTGTTTTCCCAGACATGTCTGGTATATATTTAGTCTTTATTTGGTTATAAGAATTATTTATACAAATATCATTCATATCAATGGTATTAGCTCTACTAATCATAGAGCTAAATCTACATCCACTCTACTTAACCTCCTCCATGTTAACTTGTTTGTTCGATAACTAAATTAACCGACAATCAGCTGTTACAAATTTATTTTTTCGTAGTTGCTGGCTTGATTCATCATAGCACTGCATGTTATACTTAACAGTATTAAAAACTGAATTTTAGGAAATTAGTGATTATAATGCACCAAAGGAAAAAATTGCTTCGTATTAAAATAATATAATACATATATCTTTGGCACGAATTCTACGTGGCATTGATTGGGCATGCGCGTAGAAATTTAAGGAGAGGTCACGTGATTTTTCTGCTCTGTTCTTTGACCACCATGTTGACTGCGGTAGCAAGAGCTGCCTCCGGGGCCTTAAGGATTGGAAAATCATCCTTAAACCCACAACTTCTTCAAAATGAAGCCCTCAGATGCGCGGGAGCTCTTTCTGCAACATGTGAGCATTATATTTGTATAGTATTTTTTTTTCCTAGCCTACTACTTTCAAGTTGTGCAAGTACGGCCATCGGCAGATCTCAGAAAACTTAGGGTTCCACCCTTATCACTGAAAATCTTATATGTATCAATTTCTGTCTATCTAGATATGTTAGTCACATAAAAAATTTGTTACTTTTTATTAGTTTTTTATTGAGTTAGGTATAGTAATCCTATTAACCTACTTATGGCAAATTTTATTAAATTTCCGTTCAGTTACTATATATTTTGTCATTCCCTGTCTATTCTAATTAGTTCTGAATTGTATCTTTACCATATAAATTCATGGATAGGAGGATCAATAATATAACTTCTTATGATTAATTATAGCCCTCTATTGATTAGATTTGACAATAATTTCAATTTTCTGGACTATTACTAATAACATATTAGTATTTTTTAGTTCAAATTGTTTAAATGCTGAACTATTGGTGTCAAATTATTTTTTATATATTTTAAAATTCAAGTAGAATTATTGATTCTCAGACCTTCAGCTTTTTTACTAACCTAATTTTTAAACAAAAATATTAATACTGTTTATGATATCTATATAATTATGGTGTGGACAGCTACTGAGGTAAAAACTTCTTATGAATAAGAAAATCTGAAAATAGATAATTTTAGCTCAGTGTGTTACATCTTTATTCCCTCTATTTACTTTAATTAAAGGGTGTATTTTATTATTTAGAGGACATATTCTAAAAATATTTCAGTTCTGAATTTTCTTTACAGTAATAATCTTTGTCTTTTGAAATAGTTTGAAAACCAGAAATTTGACAACTCACATATTATACTTATATCAATTATTTAATTAAGCTGTAATATTTTATTTTGTATTATTTCTATTTCTAAATTTTTTATTTTGTTATTACCATCGGAACAGGAATTATATATACATAATTTATATTCTTATAAATAATAAATGTATTCTTATGGAAATTGAAAAAATAATATTAATATTAGTATATGTTATTTATTTTTACTTAATTCATTATATCTAACAATTTAAAAATTTGACCTTCATATTTCTGGGATTGTTTAATCAGTTTTTTTATTGGTATGTTCTGTGTAAGGTTTAACAGTAAAATATTCACCATAATTGTTTAAATATGTATATATATATAAACTTTTTTTCCCATTTCTTGAGTTTGTCTGGATCAATGGCACATCTGCTATTTCTTGAAAACCTGGGCAGATCAAATTAGTGGTTTTGACAAACTTATTAACTTTTATGTATGCGTTTATTTTACTGTGATAAAGTGAACCTGCAGTGAACCAACTGATTTTTTGCCTTTGTGCCTGTGATACAGTGAAGTTCTGATTTTTTATATTTGTTTAAAAGGTAGTTTTAATCTTAACTGAGATCATTCATTAGCTTATTTTAGTTACTACTTTCCCTATAACTTCAGTTAGGTGTAATCAATATTTTCATCTATATTGATAGGCCCTCTATTTTGGTTTCAATTAATTAAAAAAAAAATTTTGATAAGAGATTAAATCCTAAATTTAGGTGAAAATTACACACATGATTTTACTTTATTATATTATATTAAACACAAAACAGACTAAGAGTTATGTTTTATCTTTTAATTGGAAATTTAACAGAGAATATATGAGCTTCTAACCAATTTTTTAAAATAAATTTTCTAAAGTTAGTTATAATTTACTGTTTTTAAAATCAGTTTAGGTACACATAATGGTGTAGAAGGATCAATACATTTAGGAATTGATGAATTATTTGCCATTTCTATTTTATTGTTCTATGTCATGTATTCTTTGCTCTTTGTTAGAACCCATCCATAAAATTATTTGTTGCTTATTTCTATGTATGTACACTCATTGAATATTGGTTGTACGTATTTTATTTTATTCTTTATGTAATAAATAAAGGATAATTTAAACCTGGAGCCAAAAGGGACAAATGCCAATATTTATCCTTTAATGACATGAAAGTCAGATGTCTTTCTCTACTCCTTTCCCACAATGCACATGATTTAATAAAGAAGAATTTCTAAACTCATGTATTGTTATTATTTAGCAGGTTTTATTTAAAATTAAAATTTGGTATCTATTTTCAACTTTTAATTTAATGTTTAATTCTGTAAATGGTAAATTTACCTAAATTTTAAAAAAGATATTTTTATTATAAAAAATGTTTTTGTTGATTGTATTAGATTAAGAATTGTTTGTATGGCGCTAAGATTAAAATGTGATTGGTTATCAAAATAAAGTCTGCTTAAGTTTTGATTGTAAATATGCAAATAACTTCCCCTCATGTCATTACATTTAATAAGGTTATTTAGTAGTTTTATGATGATGATAAATAATTATAAAAATCTTTTTGTTTTCATAGCTTATGCCACAGCCGCCAAAGGTGCCCAGGGGAAAGTTGTAGCTGTTATTGGTGCCGTTGTAGACGTTCAGTTTGATGACAACCTCCCTCCTATTCTCAATGCACTCGAAGTACAGAACAGGAGCCCAAGGCTGGTACTTGAAGTTGCCCAGCATCTTGGTATGTCTTACCATAATTACTGATTTTATATAAATATATTTGTAAATAATTCTTTTGTTCTTATTGTTGTATTAGTTTTCATTGTTTGGTTATTGTTTTGTGCTTATTTTTGTAAATTTTATTTCAGGTGAAAACACTGTCCGAACAATTGCTATGGATGGTACTGAAGGTCTTGTACGAGGCCAAGATGTTCTTGACACAGGATTTCCCATCAGGATTCCTGTTGGTGCCGAAACACTAGGCAGGATCATCAATGTCATTGGTATAACCTTGAGTTCTAATTATATGTTCACTTTTGTTAAACTGTTTCATTTTGATGGTGAAATAACGTCTAATTATTATTCCAGGTGAGCCCATTGATGAGAGGGGTCCTATTGTAACAGACAAATTTGCCTCAATTCATGCTGATGCTCCTGAATTCGTGGACATGAGCGTCGAACAAGAAATTTTAGTTACAGGTATATATTTTTCTTATAAGCTATTTAATGTCATTCTTATGCCCTTATTTTTTCAAATTATTCTGTGGTACAGGTATCAAAGTTGTAGACCTCTTGGCCCCTTACGCTAAAGGTGGTAAGATTGGTCTCTTTGGAGGAGCAGGAGTAGGAAAGACTGTATTGATCATGGAACTTATCAACAATGTTGCCAAGGCCCATGGTGGTTACTCAGTATTTGCCGGAGTCGGTGAGAGAACTCGTGAAGGAAATGACTTATATCATGAAATGATTGAGTCCGGTGTCATTTCATTGAAGGACAAGACCTCAAAGGTTTTATTTTTTAATATGCTTATTAGATTTTCATATATATATATATATATATATATATATATATATATATATATATATATATATATATATATATATATTAATATTTACTACTGAGTATTAAAATTAATTATGTTTATTATTTTAGGTAGCATTGGTGTATGGACAAATGAATGAACCCCCAGGTGCCAGGGCTAGGGTTGCACTGACTGGTTTGACTGTTGCTGAGTACTTCAGGGATCAAGAAGGTCAGGATGTGCTATTGTTCATTGACAACATTTTCCGTTTCACTCAGGCAGGTTCAGAGGTATCTGCTCTGTTGGGTCGTATCCCATCAGCTGTAGGTTATCAGCCAACATTGGCAACTGACATGGGTACCATGCAGGAAAGAATTACCACCACCAAGAAGGGTTCAATTACATCAGTACAGGTATGAAGCTTATCATTTAATATTTTGGTTCCATAAGCATAGCAAAGCAAAATATGTTATATTCTATTTTAATTTAATTATTAGGCTATCTATGTGCCTGCTGATGACTTGACTGATCCTGCCCCTGCTACCACCTTCGCCCATTTAGACGCCACCACTGTGTTGTCTAGAGCTATTGCTGAACTTGGTATCTATCCAGCTGTAGATCCTCTTGACTCCACTTCAAGAATTATGGATCCAAACATCATTGGTGCTGAACATTATAATGTTGCCAGAGGAGTACAAAAAATCCTCCAGGTAAGGTTTTTTCAAGAGAATGAATGAATATATTTTGTCAAGTATATGGTTAACTTAAAATTGACTTGCTGAATGGTTTAATTTATTTTTTTAGGATTACAAATCCCTTCAGGATATTATTGCTATTTTGGGTATGGATGAATTGTCTGAAGAAGATAAGTTAACTGTTGCAAGAGCTAGGAAAATTCAGAGGTTCCTCTCTCAGCCATTCCAGGTTGCAGAAGTGTTCACAGGTCATGCTGGCAAACTTGTACCCCTTGAAGAGACTATCAAGGTAATCATTTGTTAAATATGCTAAACTAATACTCCATTATTTTGATAGGATCTAACGGTTATTACAAGACTATTTGGCCCAATCTAAAGGAATTGTTGTTTCTTATACCAAGTCAAAAATGCTTCAACTTCTATATCAATGAGCTTCAAACATCAGTGGCTTCATTCCTGATGTACTAATTTGCATAAATGTTCAAAAAAATGTCATAAAAACTGCTATCCCTTTTTCTTATTGAGTCAAGGTTGAGCTGATTGCTGTACCTGCTATGTGGGTCATAACATCAGCAAATATAAATCTATGTATATTTCATTGACGATAAACTAGAAAGCCAAACTGATGCTGCTTCTATCATTAGAGTTTCATGATTATTGTCAATACTTTATTGAATCATGCTAATATTCAATTATAACTTTGCCATTTCAGGGATTCCAGAAGATCTTAGGAGGCGATTTAGACCACCTTCCTGAAGTAGCTTTCTACATGGTCGGTCCCATTGAAGAAGTTGTACAGAAGGCTGAATCGCTTGCAAGAGCTACTTCTTAAGTGTACCGTGAACATTTCTTAGAATTAGTCAACAATTTCATGTGTATAGTTCCGAAAATTCATGATTTTTAATAATTTTATTGTTATTTTATTCCATATATTAATTTTTTTTATGCATACACAAAATGTCAATGATGTAATATATCTTCTGCTCCCAGTTTTATTTTTATTTTTCTTGGTTAATTTTTTTTTTTTTTTTTTTTTTTGGAAATGTTAAAAACTGTTTTCTATAAAATATTTACTGTGTGGATTATACATTTATTAAAATAAATGATTCTGCCACTTACATCATATTTCCTATTCCTCTAGATCCATAAATTAAATTCGCAAACTAAATTATTCTGTTCCCCACAAAAGAAGTGCACTTGGAAAAATTCTAATATTTGGTAAATTTTATAATTATTTCTGCTCTCAATAATTTTTTGATTAATAATCAAACGTTTTCCCTGATCATAGGCCATTATGATTTTTTTAATATCTAAAATTATGTTAAAAATTTATTTTATAACTGTGTTCTGTTAATGAAATTGAAATTTCTTATATAGAAATAGAATTAATAATTTTTTTTCAATATTAGTTGGAAGGATTATAATTTTTCATTATTTTACTCCTGTAATGAAATAATTACTTGAAGTGAAATAAGTTCCTATTAGGACTAGATATTTCAATAGTTGTCTTATAATATAATAGCCCAGTCAATAAAGGTTTTATGTCGCAACTAATCAGGGGAAAGCTGAATTTTTGCAGGGTATTAATACCTAAAGTAAACACTAAAAAAGCAGTAAGTCCTGACCCCACCCCTCTTGCTTTCCCTTCCACCCCTTCAGCAACATTACAAGAACAGAACTCTGGTTATATGCAGACAGCTCGAAAACTAATGATCTAATCAGTGTGCTCTTTTTTTTTTTATTTTACTCCTTACAATATTACAAGCTAATTATGTTTATACACTGTTTATGTAGATAGCTTAGTTTCGCTGTAATACTTTTACATTCTATGAACAAAACTTTTAGATTCTATGATTGGCTTTAAAATGATGTGTCTCATAATGCATATAGATGGCTTCATAGAGAGCTTGGAAGAGTAGTGGAAACTCACTGGTCCTAACAGGGCCATGCTGAGGTCTACTACTGCATATATTCTGCTGTTTATGATCATAAATAGTCATTCAGTTGAAATGGAGCAACAATATAATTAGGTTATAACTTCCAAAAGGATATTTTTTTTTGCTATAGAAGTTAATAGTTCAATTGTATCACTGATATAGCATAGAAATTAGCATCGAAAATTCAACTCCAAAAGTTACAAGATATGACTGCTGGAAATTGTTCACCACCACGTGATAAATAAAAATTCTGCCTCAAAATATCCTCGGGTTTAGGGGAAGGGGGGGGGGGAGTTTAAAGTCGTATGTTGTCTGTAGCGGTATCATCATCAAGTCAAAAAGCGTGGTCGCCATATATCGCAACATCAATAGCTTCACTGATTGTAACATTGACATTTTGGAAATGAAAGAGGCAAAACCTGGTTATGTATGTCTAGTAAACGTAAAGGCCAATGGCATCTTCAAATTCGTATTGGGGTGGAAGTATATCCACTGGGGCAAAGCGTTAGCAGAAATTAAACTCTTTATGTTACGATCGTTGGTGTCACCTGTGGTGTAGTGGTTAGCATAGCAACGTACTAAACCCAAGATCGCGGGTTCGCAGCCCGGCAGATGACCTTAGGATTTTTTAAAGGGAGTAAAAAATCCTTAGCTATGCTGTCCTTCGGTAGGGACGTAAAATGGGGGTCCCGAGCCTGTGCGATGTCAGGTACTCGTTAAAGATCCCTATCCTAATTATACCTGGATAGGCAAAATTTAGAACTCCCACCGTAGCATCGTCCGATTAGCCATAGCAGCATAAAGTGACGCTAAACCAAATAAACAAACATGTAACGATCGTTGTTAAAATATTCCAAAAACGGCTAAAATTATACCCGATCACGAGCCTGAGTTTACTACACCAGTTATGATAGTTGGAGACTTTACTGAATGTTGATGTCTCACTAAACCGCTCATTGCCGGAATTCAATTTGTCTTATATTGAAACTTCTCCAACATCTTTAGGTAATACCTGTATTGATTTAACGCTTACCAGAAATCTCGAATTATCTTGTATGCCATATGTGTCGTACTTTTCGTATCACAGACTTATAAATTAATAAAGTTCTATTGTAACATGATAATTATTTGTTTCCTTGCTTTTATCCTAAATATTTTATTAAAAATATATAACCCGTCACATAAACTTATTCAAGTATAACACACAGCCACACCCCTTTTTTCATCTGAAAGCTGGTAAAATTTACTATAAGAACTCATCTATAAATTTTGTTTAAGTCAAGATATCATTAGTTTTCGAGCTGTCTGCATATAACCTAAGTTCTGTAATTGTAATGTTGCGGGAAGGGAAAGCAAGAAGTGTGGGTGTCGGGACTTAGTGCTTTTTTAGTTTTTACTTTATATACTAACACCCTGCAAAAATTGTGCTTTCTCCTAATTAGTTGCAACACGAAACCTTTATTGAATGTGTTATTATATGCAAATGGAAACATGATTACATTAAAAATTGGTTTCAATATATCTTTTTGAATTTGAACTGGACTATTTTTTTGTTTTTTACTGTGCTATGTTCAAATATTAATTATCATACCATCTGTTGGATGCATTAAGTATTTCAAAGATAGAGGTGTAGCAAATTTAAGGAAGATTGAGTACCTATGTTTCTTTGAAATCAAGCCAGCAGTGGAAGAGTGGATTGTGAAGTAGAGGTGGGCTAAACAGTTATTTTTTGGTATTAGGTTACTACGTTATGGCTCTATCCCAGTAATAGGTTCCAATAATAGGTTATTCCAGTAATAGGTGATTCAAGTAAACCCCTGCCCTACCGCTAGAATGCGCGCCCGTCAATCACTGCTGTTGCCAATAACTCTTCGGGATCCAATAACGCTTAGAATCACTGCAGTTCTTACAATAACGCCAGTTATTAGAATCACTGCAGTTATTACAATCACTCCAGTTCTACAACAGTTCTCAACTGTTATTAGAATAACCTATTGTAATTAGAGGTGGGCTAAACAGTTATTTTTTGGTATTAGGTTACTACGTTATGGCTCTATCCCAGTAATAGGTTCTAATAATAGGTTATTCCAGTAATAGGTGATTCAAGTAAACCCCTGTCCTACCGCTAGAATGCGCGCCCGTCAATCACTGCTGTTGCCAATAACTCTTCGGGATCCAATAACGCTTAGAATCACTGCAGTTCTTACAATAACGCCAGTTATTAGAATCACTGCAGTTATTACAATCACTCCAGTTCTACAACAGTTCTCAACTGTTATTAGAATAACCTATTGCCAGCCATCGTTCTGTTTTTGATCACCGACCTGGCGCTAGTGGTTCTAACCTATTACAAACTTACTTTTAGACATTTTGACTGGTAATTAATTAATTTATCCTCCTCGCCATTGCTAATAATGTTAATAATTTGCTTATTTAGTAATCTTACAAATGGTAAATAACACAAAATCAACCAAAATTATTGTGTCAATTTTTTTTAACAAAACATTTTAGAAGCCAATTAAAAATATATAACAAATTAAAAATAAATAGGCCAACTATGATACAAACGAATTCAGCTAAATAAATCTTTAAAAAACATTGTCCTTATTTAATTGTACTGCCAAGATTTTATTTTTAAAAAATACATATAGGTGTTAGTAAAACATATTTGAACAATTATAAAGACTCAACAATTACAAGTAGCTTGTATCAATCTGTTACCTAAGCATGTATTGTGTATTAAAATATTGGCTGTAAGATAAAATAAAGAAGAAAATAACAGAGGTAGAAGGAGGATTCAGGCTGGGCCATCTTAGGTTAAGTTTTTACTATATCCCAATTTTTTTTTAAAGCATTTGGTGGACTTCCAAGACTTCTGGTCCAGGAGGTACATTTAGCCTTTATCCACCTTTAGAAAGCTTTGACTAGAAAATAAGGTGTGGAAAGCACTGTTTGTCAGAGATAAGTGATAGTCTGAGATAAGGCATACAAGGCCTTTATAAAGGTGCAGAATTGGGAATTAAATTTTGAAATAGCAGCGTTACTAATTGTATACAAAAGTATTTTAAAAAAAAAAAGTTTTGATATCATGTCCCCTCAGCATTACACATCACCAAAGGATTAAATCAAAGTTGCTGCTAATCACCTACTCTCTTTAACATGGTTATTAAACAACCTTTCTAGAAATAGGAGAGAAATATTAACACACGTGTTTGGAGATTTTGAAAGATATCTAATTCATAATACAAATTGCAGGAGTTTATCAACTCATTGCCACTGAGGAATGTGATCTGCAATACATGCTGAGGAAACTCTAAGCAGTATTCTGAAAAGGGCATGAAAATAAATCTAAAGAAGAAAGAGTTTGTGTCCCTTAACTCTTCGAGCACATTTTTTTTTTAGCATTGAAGATTAGAAATATGGAGGTCTACTAATCCTTCCTGGAAAGGAATCCTCTATTAATTAAGATATTTCATTGAAAATATTAAGAGAAAGGAAGACTGTAGGAATCCTAAACTCGTTCCTGTGGAATAAAAATGTTTCCTTTAAAAAAAAAAAAAAATAAAATAAGATGATTATATCTTTCCTTATCACTATAAATTGTCTTTAAATTTGCTAAAATCTGTGGTGTGGAGAAGAAAAAGCTTAAACGCTACTATCTTTTTAGAGATGGGTACTCAGAGTGGAATTTATTTCATAATAAGAGCCCATCATGTTTCTAATAATATCATAAGACAATATATGATAGAGAAAAAAAATCACTTGAGGTACACATGATGGTACATAAGGATCAATACAATTAGGGTTTCATGAATTAATTGCCACTTTTATTGGAATTAAGTCATCAATCCTAATTGAGGAAAAAAATATTTTAAAGAGTATTTAAACCAGGAGCTCATTCAAAAAGGATGTATCAAAACAGAGGCCATAGTATATTTTCCTGAACAGATTAGAGAGTAGGTTGAAGGATGTCTGAGGAAATTGTGGATAGGGGATGTAAAGAAAGGTATGGCAGCAAACAAGAGAAAGATTAGTTGATCAAAAGATGGTTTGAACAAATAACTGATAAAGATTAGGACACAATAACTGAACAAACCTGAAGGTATTTTTCATTTTATAAGTTTCCAGAACAGAAAGGGTAATTTTAAAAATCACAAAATGAGATAATGTATGGACTAAAACTATATAAAAAAACAAAACAAATTGCAATAAAGTTTGTACAAATTTATCAACACCCCACATTATCATTGTACAATCACAATGAGTTTTTATTTAAAAGAACTGTTCTCATAAATACTTCACCAAAATATTGGACAATACTAATAACCATACAGATTCAATCAATTTACCTCAGAGTTTTTAAAGGAAAAAAACAAAATGAATTAAAAATATTCAGTTTATTTGTTAACAAATCTATTTACAAATATTCCAATGGATTTAACCATAAAAATGATAACTAAAAAGTTTTATGAAAGAAACCATCCACAAAAATAAAAAAGCTATATATCAAAAGACTAAATACTTACTTCAAAAAGCAGTATTATATTTTACAAACAGGTAAAAAGGTAGTGTCTAGATGGAATCTAATATAAGTGTAAATATCCTTGGAATAACTATAAATTACAAAAGTCTAAACAGATTTTACAACAAGCTAATATTTTCATGATTTAATAATCATTGCAAGATTTTAACTATTCATTATAATCATCATAAGATTTTAATGACATTCATTTGTCATTACATTATTATTTGTAATATAACATAAGAAAAAGCATTTGATATTAACTAGCCATTTCAACTTTTTAAAATTACGATTAGAAAACATTAATACCCTGAATATTGGAGAACTATTTCAGTCTGAGTAAATTTAAATTAAATCTGGTATTACAAAGCTCATCTAAAAGTTTCAGCACTTTGTATTAAAGTAGAACCTCTCTTAACCAAGAGATTTTTTATCGATTCGCAATGAAACAAAAAAGGAAATCATGAAGATTTATTTACAAATTAAAATCAAAGCATTTATTTTTGTTCACAGTTTCGAACTCCATCTATTGTGATATGATTGTACTATGATCACGAATTTCTGTTTTAGTTCGAACCACGGCCGCTAGGAGCGTCACAACCCACTGCGACCAGTTCTTGTTTGCGTTATTAGATCACGTGACCTATCGGTTCTTCAATAATAGGACAGCCATATGAGTTATTTGATAACAGAAGTTACTCAACAGTTATTGAGAACCGATCTAAGAACGGTAACTGGTTGAATAACCTTAACCGATCGGTTCTTCTATCTGTTATAACCTAACACCTTACACCAACAACCCCAATTTATTGTTATTTCTCCATCGTTTTCGATGGAAGATTTAATAAATTTGACTAATATTGTAAAAATATAGTTATTCTAAAATACAAATTTAGGTTTATTTTTAGATATTTTAAAATATGATCACTGGTAATAGGGTTTTTTCAGTAATAGGTGATTGGTGATAACAGTTCCGAGTCAATAATAGGTTATTTTAAAGAATACGTTATTTTTGTCCCACCTCTAATTGCCAGCCATCGTTCAGTTTTCGATCACCGACCTGGCGCTAGTGGTTCTAACCTATTAAAAACTTACTTTTAGACATTTTGACTGGTAATTCATTAATTTATCCTCCTCGCCATTGCTAATAATGTTAATAATTTGTTTATTTAGTAATCTTACAAATGATAAATAACACAAAATCAACCAAAATTATTGTGTCAATTTTTTTTTAACAAAAAATTTTAGAAGCCAATTAAAAGTTGTCAAAATATATAACAAATTAAAAATAAATCGGCCAACTATGATACAAACGAATTCAGCTAAATAAATCTTTAAAAAACATTGTCCTTATTTAATTGTACTGCCAAGATTTTATTTTTAAAAAATACATATAGGTGTTAGTAAAACATATTTGAACAATTATAAAGACTCAACAATTACAAGTAGCTTGTATCAATCTGTTACCTAAGCATGTATTGTGTATTAAAATATTGGCTGTAAGATAAAATAAAGAAGAAAATAACAGAGGTAGAAGCAGGATTCAGGCTGGGCCATCTTAGGTCAAGTTTTTACTATATCCCAATTTTTTTTTAAAGCATTTGGTGGACTTCCAAGACTTCTGGTCCAGGAGGTAAATTTAGCCTTTATCCACCTTTAGAAAGCTTTGACTTAGGTCCTTTAAATAAGGTGTGGAAAGCACTGTTTGTCAGAGATAAGTGATAGTCTGAGATAAGGCATACAAGGCCTTTATAAAGGTGCAGAATTGGGAATTAAATTTTGAAATAGCAGCGTTACTAATTGTATACAAAAGTATTTTAAAAAAAAAAGTTTTGATATCATGTCCCCTCAGCATTACACATCACCAAAGGATTAAATCAAAGTTGCTGCTAATCATCTACGCTCTTTAACATAGTTATTAAACAACCTTTCTAGAAATAGGAGAGAAATATTAACACACGGGTTTGGAGATTTTGAAAGATATCTAATTCATAATACAAATTGCAGGAGTTTATCAACTCATTGCCACTGAGGAATGTGATCTAGAATACATGCTGAGGAAACTCTAAGCAGTATTCTGAAAAGGGCATGGAAATAAATCTAAAGAAGAAAGAGTTTTTGTCCCTCAACTCTTCAAGCACATTTTTTAGCATTGAAATTAGAGGAGGTCTACTAATCCTTCCTGGAAAGGAATCCTCTATTAATTAAGATATTTCATTGAAAATATTAAGAGAAAGGAAGACTGTAGGAATCCTAAACTCGTTCCTGTGGAATAAAAATGTTTCCTTTAAAAAAAAAAAAAAATAATAATAAAATAAGATGATTATATCTTTCCTTATCACTATAAATTGTCTTTAAATTTGCTAAAATCTGTGGTGTGGAGAAGAAAAAGCTTAAACGCTACTATCTTTAGAGATGGGTACTCAGAGTGGAAGTTATTTCATAATAAGAGCCCATCATGTTTCTAATAATATCATATGACAATATATGAGGGAGGAAAAAATCACTTGAGGTACACATGATGGTATATAAGGATCAATACAATTAGGGTTTCATGAATTAATTGCCACTTTTATTGGAATTAAGTCATCAATCCTAATTGAGGAAAAAAAATATTTTAAAGAGTATTTAAACCAGGAGCTCATTCAAAAAGGATGTATCAAAACAGAGGCCATAGTATATTTTCCTGAACAGATTAGAGATTAGGTTGAAGGATGTCTGAGGAAATTGTGGATAGGGGATGTAAAGAAAGGTATGGCAGCAAACAAGAGAAAGATTAGTTGATCAAAAGATGTTTTGAACAAATAACTGATAAAGATTAGGATACAATAACTGAACAAACCTGAAGGTATTTTTCATTTTATAAGTTTCCAGAACAGAAAGGGTAATTATAAAAATCACAAAATGAGATAATGTATGGACTAAAACTATATAAAAAAACAAAACAAATTACAATAAAGTTTGTACAAATTTATCAACACTCCACATTATCATTGTACAATTACAATGAGTTTTTATTTAAAAGAACTGTTCTCATAAATACTTCACCAAAATATTGGACAATACTAATAACCATACAGATTCAATCAATTTACATCAGAGTTTTTAAAGGAAAAAAACAAAATGAATTAAAAATATTCAGTTTATTTGTTAACAAATCTATTTACAAATATTTCAATGTATTTAACCATAAAAATGATAACTAAAAAGTTTTATGAAAGAAACCATTCACAAAAATAAAAAAGCTATATATCAAAAGACTAAATACTTACTTCAAAAAGCAGTATTATATTTTACAAACAGGTAAAAAGGTAGTGTCTCGATGGAATCTAATATAAGTGTAAATATCCTTGGAATAACTATAAATTACAAAAGTCTAAACAGATTTTACAACAAGCTAGTATTTTCATGATTTAATAATCATTGCAAGATTTTAACTATTCATTATAATCATCATAAGATTTTAATGACATTCATTTGTCATTACATTATTATTTGTAATATAACATAAGAAAAAGCATTTGATATTAACTAGCCATTTCAACTTTTTAAAATTACGATTAGAAAACATTAAGACCCTGAATATTGGAGAACTATTTCATTCTAAGTAAATTTAAATTAAATCTGGTATTACAAAGCTCATCTAAAAGTTTCAGCACTTTGTATTAAAGTAGAACCTCTCTTAACCAAGAGATTTTTTATCGATTCGCAATGAAACAAAAAAGGAAATCATGAAGATTTATTTACAAATTAAAATCAAAGCATTTATTTTTGTTCACAGTTTCGAACTCCATCTATTGTGATATGATTGTACTATGATCACGAATTTCTGTTTTAGTTCGAACCACGGCCGCTAGGAGCGTCACAACCCACTGCGACCAGTTCTTGTTTGCGTTATTAGATCACGTGACCTATCGGTTCTTCAATAATAGGACAGCCATATGAGTTATTCGATAACAGAAGTTACTCAACAGTTATTGAGAACCGATCTAAGAACGGTAACTGGTCGAATAACCTTAACCGATCGGTTCTTCTATCTGTTATAACCTAACACCTTACACCAACAACCCCAATTTATTGTTATTTCTCCATCGTTTTCGATGGAAGATTTAATAAATTTGACTAATATTGTAAAATATAGTTATTCTAAAATACAAATTTAGGTTTATTTATAGATATTTTAAAATATGATCACTGGTAATAGGGTTTTTTTTTCAGTAATAGGTGATTGGTGATAACAGTTCCGAGTCAATAATAGGTTATTTTAAAAAATACGTTATTTTTGTCCCACCTCTATTGTGAAGTGGCATTGCCCACTCTGATTCTCTGCTCCTTAAATGAAAAGGCTTCTAATTATTGAGGTATTAGTGCCATTCCCATGATTGTATAATTTAATAAAGTGGGAGCTTAAGAGAAATACCAATATACCACTCTGTAGGCACAACTACTTATTCACGCCTCTAAACAGGTACTTCTAATGATGTATATCACAATTGTGTTCATTATTCAATCATAATAATCAGACTTAACTATCCTCTGGAATTATAATTTATATTAATTAAATACTGGTTGTTATTATCCTTCCATTAACTGTGTACTGTCAAGTTTTTAGAACAATTTTTTTTTTTTTATTCCTTTACAACTTATTAACATTCCACTTCTATTCCATCTTAAGTCACTTTTCTGTTGTTCTTTTATTATACTTTTTACTGGCTGATAATTTAGGTTCATTAATTTTACATAACGAGATTGGTAAATCTTGTCTTTCATTAGTCTAAGTAAATTTATGAAAGTTAAATTCAAGCTTATGCTTGTATAAAAAAATAAATCTGATAAAAATAATTTTTAAAAATTGAAAGGATGTTTAATAATTTACATTAACTTTTCTGTAAAGTTAAAAAAAAAAGTACCACTGTAAAGTAATTTGGAGTTGATCCGGTCTCTAATGAAATGAATAATAAACAATGAACCTTTTATCATACTTATAAGCTTATGTTTATTATAAATTATTCCTTCTTTTTTTTTCTATCATCTGAATTTATTTAAATCAAACAAAAAATAAATAAATAATAAAGGGATGTGGTATTGTTTAATTATTCCTATGGTAAAAATATAGAATATGATAACTATTGTTCATATCATTTACATGGGTTGGGACCTATTGGACTCTGGATCTTTTTAATTAATATCCTGGTTCTACCCTTTAAGAAAAATAAATAAATAAGAATCCTTTATTTTGAAAAATTAACTGCACCATTTTATTTACAACATAGCAGCTTCTAATTTTTTCAATTAATAAGTACATATTATATACTTTCCTTTTACATTATATGTAAAAATATCACAGCGTTACAAAAATAATTAATATTAAGGACCCCCATCTTTTGGAGGCTTATAATCTATTTTCTTTGCCAAGCACTCTTCATCTATATTGTCTGGAATCACAGCAGTTGTTAAACTTATAACCTTATTCATTGGGCACACATCATTGCATCCTGGTATTGTTAGTAGGTGAGGCTCAAATGTAGAATTTTTCAAAAATACCTACATATTAAAAAAAATTGAATTGTTGATATATTTACACACAGAAATATAAAGTTAGTTGTATTACATAAAATATTAATTTTGAGGGAAATTAATAGAAGAAATAGCATTATTGCATTATTTTTCCCTTGACAAAAAAATTTTGGACTTTCTCCTCTGAGTAGGAACCATAGTTTGAAACTTTCTGGTCCTAATAAACCCTAAAATAATAATTTTTGGCAAACTGCCAGGAGATAAATCAAAAATAGGATAAGCTAGAACATGTTACCTTTCAAACTAAGAATACTTTCAAGCTTGAAATCAGGAATTCACTGCAGATTTCAATGGGCATGCAGTTTTTTTTTGTTTCAAATAAGAAAATTTAATTTTTATAGTATATTAATGATAAAACTTGATAATTCTGATAAATGGAAAGACCTTCATCCTTAGGATTGGTCCAATAGATATTAACGCTACTGTTCATTATATCATATTTAGACTGACCATATAAAATACCTGATACTTGAAACATTATATTCTTGATAATATATAGAAATATCACACAATCAATCAAAGCTACCTTCTCAATCCTCCCCCCTCCTCCTCACTCCACATGAAACAATTTCTAAGAATTCAGTTGTTTTGTTATGATAATGACATGAAATATAACTTATAAGAAATTATTTACTTTGAACTATAAGAAGGTTTTGGGCAGAGAAAATTAAATTAAACATGTTAGAAAAAGTACATATAAGTAAATAGCCCATATTTTTAATTAACAAAACATTATGCCTTTTCATATTTTATTTACTTTTTCATTAATATTGATTTTTCATGTGATAGAAGATAGAACAAGTAAGGAATAAAATAATTGATAATAATAAAATAATTAAAAATAATTTAAGTATTAATAACTATTATTACCTTGATGTTGTAATCATTTTCTATTTTATGTAATTCTATTATTGCTAGAATGTTGTATCTCGGTATTTGTGGAACCCAAACTTTTAAAGCTTGTAACAGATTTGCCACTGTAGAATCATGACCTGCATATAAGTAGAGCTTTTTCTGAGATGAAGCATCCTTAATTTTATTCTTAGAATCATCTAAAATTTTCTTCAATAATGGTCCTAAAATTATTTTCTACTTAATTTCTGAAGTAATATTTATAATTTTTAATTTTGTCAAGTTTATTTACCTCCTTTTAACCTCTTTAATTCATCTGTGTAAGAGTTGACAATAAAACTAAAAGCTGTTACTTTTGCCATTTCATCTGGATAAACTTTATTTGTCCAGGCTGGTAGCTTCAATCCAAACTCTTCCTATAAGTGAACTGTTATAATGTTGTTGCAAGAAAAGAAACATCTTTTGGGCAGTAATTATATATTACTAGAAATATTCCATTCAAAAGTAATAAAATAAATTTTACCTCAGCTTTTAAGGTACTATAAATGTCCATTACATCATCAGGGTCAGCTACAGTTTTTCCAGTATGTTCAGAAAGATAATCATATAGATCCTTCTGGTTTGCTATTGCTTCAGCAACTTGGTTAGCCTTCACTTCCGCTACAGCCTCTGAATAACGTGGACATCCGCGGACTAATAATAGCTAAATAACAATAATGTAAATATTTTAATAACAGAAAGTATGCAAGTTTATTTTAATATATGTTTTTCATTGGAGATTAGTATTTTTGAAAAAACATATTTTTACAAAAGCAAATGACAATGTATTTAACCACAAACAAAATATTCCCTTTTTTAGTAATTCAGGAGGGTCCAAGGGGATGTAATACATCATATAGAGCCTCTCCATCCCAACTCCACTCCCACCTTCTCGAGGTGGGCCCTGTTAAGCTGAGCAACACTGATCGAGGTTGTGGTAGCCAACCCCTTCGGAAATCAGGGTCAACGAACAGATGAGAGACGGAGGTCTTGGTTTTTATTGATAAGACCAGGATGGTGCAAGTCGGCTGCAGGGTTTACACCTGAAGAGTGGTGGCAGAAGAACTTAACATTGGAGTCAACGGCAGCCTCCTAGTCTGAGTTAGGCATGCTTATTGCGAAAGGTTAGGGAGAGCTCTTCAGCCATGGTGACGGCAACTTCCTAGGGGAGGGCACCCCAAAATCAAAGCCACTGGTCCTCCTGGTAGAGGGTTCAGCATGGGCCCCACCCCATCTTGTAAAATACATTCTGGTTACGAAACTCACAATTCAAAGAAAAATGGATGGATATAAAGGCAACAACCCTGGCGAGGAAAGGAAAAATCTAAAAGATATGACCATGGCTACATGGAACGTTAGGACTATGCTACACTGGAGGAGTAAGGCTCTGGATAGGAGTGAATGAAGCAGAACTGTGCGAGAGGTCAAGGTCCACCATGAACTATAGCGCTTAGAAAGAAAAAGTAGTAATTCAGGAGTTCATAAATTAAAAAACAAATTGTATTATTTTTCTAGAACATTATCTTGTTATAATAACACAATTAGTACTTTATTTAGTCCTTTGCCTTGAAGTATGACCTTTATTTCACCATGAGAATTCTTAAATAGACTCGCTATTCATAAATTATTGCTATTACTTTAGCAAGATGGTCTTCTAGCTTCCATAGGTCTTCCTCCACATAATGAAACAAACATACCTTCATGCTGTCTCAAACTTTTGGATACTTCTTTACCAAGAGCTTTTATTACTATTCTAAAATGGCTAAAACACCAACCCTTTTCAAAATTCTTAATTGAATAACATATTTTTCTTGAAACTTGAAAATTTAAACATAGAAGACTCTTTTTTAGTTTTAATTTTATTTATTTATTTTTATTTTATGGTGTAAAAAATATATATGATGTAGTTAGGGAAAAACATAAAAAAAAAAAAAAAATTATAATCCAATATTTGACAGGAAAAGATATTTTTTATTTAAGTTCTTCATTCATTTACTTTAGTCATTATTGCTGATAAGTTTGCTGTAGAAAGATAAAAAAAAATAGCTTACCTCTGCTAAATATATACTTTTTTAAGGCATTATTTTTGTTCTGACTTAGAATTATTCAACTACTATTTTCTTTAGAATTATGAATTCACATGTACGATAAACATAACACTTTCATTCAAATTTCACACTAAGCCCACAGTAACAGGAAGGGTAACATCTACATGCAATGGTTTGTATTATATAGTTGCTAAATATCTGATGCTTCTATCATGATGTCATGAGATGTTGCTGCTAATATTTTTAAAGCTGTAGGAAAAATGGTTGTCCCGCATATTGTACTGTTGTGGAGTTAAGGGCTGATTTTTTGTAACAAGAGGAAGAACAAAGGAGTTTTATGGATGGAAATGATGTATTTTAACAGTAGTAGAGTAAATTTCTCAACAAAAGTTGGTATAGGACTTGATTATAGGTCCAGTGCAGCTTAATAATGCTATCAGTTTAAAACACAGAGGAAGACCATAACTGGAATACTCTAATGATATCAATTAGAGTGTTGTCACCTAGACAATTTTCTACTTCAAATGACTTACCAAGTGAATTCTAATACATTCTGTTGACCTTGAATTGAATTTATAGAAGCGAGTGGAAATGGATCTGTCAGTAAGGCAGTACAGTGGATGTTGAGGAAGAATAGAAAACTCTACATGCTCCAAAAAAATATCTAGAGACATCTGCTTATTAAAAAGTTTCAATAAGATGGGTTGAACATGTTCAAAGAAAATCTGAGAGTTGACTTTCTATAAAGATTTTCAATAATCAGCCAAATGCAAAACATGAGAGGATAAACTTGAAATTGGTGGAAAAAACTTAAAGAGTGGTAAGTTGGAAGAGACGAATCCTTAAAAAAGTACAATAACAGAAAATTTTTAAATTGTTAAACTATAGTAGCCTATTTTCTTGAAAATAACTCTGAAGCCATGGAATTAGTTAGTTTAGAAAGTATAGATAATGTGAAATAAAGCCAAATTTTAACAAATAATTCATATAAGTTTCCTCACCTTATCTTTGGTAAGCTTTTGATGAGAAGTAGGTATTGGCTGCCAAAGAAGGTCTTTATTCCATATTTGTTCACCCACTGGTGGGAAGAGACCAGCCAAAAGTAAAGCAGCTGACATTTTTGTCCGATCCACATCTGTTGTCCATGCTTCTACCGAGTTACTTTTATATGCTTTTCCAAGGAAATTGTCATATCGTGACCTCAACCATTTTCCAAGTTCATACTGTTGATTTTTTCCTTCCTGAAAATTACACATCATATATAAAATTCAAAAAATTACTTCAAAAGGGATTTATATAAAAATAAATTGAATATATTTGAATTAAAAATTACTTTTCGACTTCCCTTTAATTCTAATTATCTAATATAAGTATATTGACTATTACCCTCAAGTAGTTGGAGAAGTAATTGAATAGATTTCTAGTACACCACAGTTTTCTTATCAATTTTGACAGAACATGACCTAAACAATAGGTCTTATTTTTTTTTTTCAAAAAATAAAAATTAAATTTTCAAATCATTTTATTTTGGTGATACTATGAATCTATAAATATCAGTTCCAACCCCAATGTACAGCTGATGGAACCCCTCTCCTCTTCCTCCCCCCCCCCATTAGAAGGGAATAAATTAGGATATCTTGGACACATACGCAGGATGAATTTATAAAAAACAGCAAGGATGACAATTTGAATGTGAGTTTGAAAATCCTTATGAAATATATTTGAATACATGCTTTACAAAGGGTAATCACACACTACACTGCAGTTAAGGACATAATATAATGATTATAAAAATATATAAAAACATAGTAAAGATACAAAAAATATTGTTTTATAAAATAAAGAGATATGAATCCAAGCACTTTTATAAATATGTATTTATAAAGAATTTGTAATCTATCAAATATATATTAACAACTAACTGGTCAATGAGCCAATTAGATCAACAAAAAAAATATGGTCACATTATTTCGAACTACAAATAGAATATCTCATTTCATCAGCATAATGCACACTTATAAAATAGAGGCAGTTTATCACTATTAAACCAAATTTTGTTTTTAACACATTTGTATGCTTTACGATAAAAATGTCTTGAATCATAATTTATTTCTTACATTAGTTAGTGCTCCCCAACCATATGGACAAAATTTCTCATCTATATACGGATCTTTTGGATACGTATCTGCAGGAGTTCTCTGACCATGCCTGAACACCTGAAAAAATAAATAACATTTACATTATAAACAGCTTTTCTGTATAAAAGCTAATAGTATTAGAGTGCATTTCCAATCGAGCTAACACTGTCAAAAAATTGGCTCTGGTATGTGCCAGCCTTTAAATCATGATTAAGTAATCTTGGAAAAAAATACTTTGAAAAAGTTGGCAGAAAAATTATTTTAATTTATAATTAAAATGATTATATAATTGATTTAATATTTTTACTTACTTCATTAAAGATGTTGGTACAAATTTAAATGTTTTTTTGTATCAGTAAAAATTATGGAAAAATAAAAAATCCAAAGGATTAAAATTTTTTAAATCAAAAGTTTTCCATTGTTCACTAATAGTTTAAATTTTATGTTCAGAAAAAATAATCCACCTTTAATTAACCTTTTATAGGCTATGAGTTCAGAGATAAATAGTTGTTGCATGAACTTGGTATCAAATAAATATCCTACCTACACCTTGGCTCAGAAAAAGTAAATTAAAATTTCCATGTACATTTATCCTTAAAAATGTAATTTTAAATATTTTATTCAGTTCATACAAGAGCTTGGTTTAGCAATTATTATTCTCCATCTAATTCACGAATTAGAAAGAGGATTATTTTGTTGTGAATGTAGCTAACTTCCAAAACTATTAACCCAAATACATTAATAACTATTTAACTATTTTCTAAATATTTCTTATCATTGATAATGAGAAAATAATCATGAATCTGTTGCTTTGTTTTAAAAATATATTAGGGATTTTTAAACAAGAATCTATTGGCTGCTACTTTTCTATTTGGGTTTTTATAATGCAAGGAAGAAATTAATTGGATATAAATATTATACAAGATTATATTTCTATTACAAAAATGTAGATAATGTTACTCTTTCATTATTGATTTATAAAAACAAAAAAAAAAATTTGCTAAAATTTCATTGTGATTGAAGTATTGAAATATCAAGGCAACATTCAGGTTTGAAAAACAAAATGCATTCAAATATAAGAATTAAAAAGTTCACAAAATTTTCATTGAAGAAAAAAGTAAGTTAAGGTTTGTTAAATAAATAAATTTTTTTAAATGTTAATTTTTCATTCCATGCTATTTTAGCATTATAAAATATAGTTATCTTTTAAAATAGTTTAAAAATTTTCAATGAAAACAGATTTACTAAATTAAAAACATGATTGCATGTTTTTAGTGCAATTAATGGTGCAATCGTTTGGCTATATTTATTGTGCAAAGAATAAAAATGATCTTACAACTAACTGTAAGAGGAAATTGTTTCCCAAAATAAAGTTTTTCTTTTTAAACCAAAAGTAAATTATACTAATTTGAACTATCAATAGGAAAAAATTAAGGTTCTGAAGCCTGTTTATTTATTTTAAACACTATAATCATTAAAACAATTACTAACATTACAATTCAAGAAGGCATTCATCCCAAGGACACTTGTCAGCTAACCTGTCAAGCAACCTTACTGAGCACAAATTATAATTAAACCAAAACTAGCTTAAGAAATAACAAATGAGCTTGAGGTATAGAATATTTTTTTGTTTGTAAGAGTTTGATGTTCTTATATATTCCAACTATGGGATGAAGGATGGGTTATCCTACATGTCACTAACCTATTCTATCTAGCCTACCAATTCTATCTAAATAGAGAAGGCTTAGATTCATTACTTCCACATCCACCAAATTAATATCAACCAACCCAGAAGGGAATCATATCCAGGATCTTCTGTTCCTGAATGTCCTTGTCCAAACGCCCCAGGGTAATTTTTTATTTCAGAACCCATAACAATCATTATGATAACAACGTATATATCTACACACACACACATATACTTGTTATGGAGCCTTAATACACTACTAATACAATAAGAGAAATATCTGTGCATCCGCCCATCTAGGGTTTAGTGAAATGTTTTATCAATATTTACGATTCCTTCACAAATGAATGAAATAAGGTAAACCAGGTAGACAGACGCATGACAACACATTTTTCCTTAAGAGCGTATTAGAGAGAGAAAAAGGAGTTAAGCAGGGTGGTAGTCCCAACATTCTGTAATTTTTATGTTCCATGAATGAGATCAATGATATATTGGAAAGGAATACATCTTCTAGAATTGGCAGATGGGATGTGCGATTAGCCTTCGTTCGGATTCTTCTTTACGGTGACGACATCGTCGTTACCAGAGACACTAAGGTAAACTTCCAGTAAGCCAAAATCTAATGGAAAAAGGTTCTACGAAAGAAAGGAATAATGATGAATACAAGCAAAAGTAAAGGGCTTATCATGTCCCGGAGTGAATACGAAAACTTTCAAATATTTTTTCGTGACGAGACTAGAAGTAGTGGACCCCATTCCCGGTCTAGAAACCTACAATAGGGCAGGTCTAGTACGTTGGATGAGGAGATGACTGACCGTGCCCGCAAAGCTAATCAAATATACCATCAGATATTTAATAGTATGATCGGTAACCGAAATGTGGAAAAGCAACTAAATTCCACATATATAAGTCAGTCTATTAGAGTACTACCAATGGGTAGTTCCTTTACAAGTCTTAATCATATTGCATTGTATACAGCATATTTACTGGATGTGTTTTCTAATACAGTTGTAAATTTCAATTAATAAAAGATTAAAAAAAAAATAAAAATAAAAATGTCAGTTAACTTTCCAATACTTAAATACGAATATGAAAGCTGGGTCATATTTGATAGACATACAAGCCAAAAATGAAATACTTTCATAGGAAAGTTGGTAAAACAAGAAGTGATCATGTGCAAAATCGAAATGTAAAAGAAATCCAAGTTCTTGAGCTAAAGATCTCTTTTACTAACAACTGGTAGTATCTCCATGTTGGTCGCATGGATATGGAACTAGAACCGAAGAAGATATCTTCTAACGCAAATGGCGGAACCGGGCGTCAAATGGCTCCGTTGGATTGAGTATTGGTGAGAGAAATGTTTAAAGTCACCTCTTAGTATCCTAGTGGAGCCCCTGCGCTCTTAAGCTAGAAACAAATGTCATCCCAGTTCTCATAATCTCAGAAGATTCTCTGGCTAGCGCTGGATAGAAGAAGTTAATATAAAAGAAATTCTTTTGTCTATGATAACATTCTTATCCAATATGTAATACTTCAATTTTTATGGTTTTACTGGATACTGTAAATGCTCTGATTGTAAAATGATAAATAAATAAAAGATACAAAATAAAAAATTAGATAGAGTAAACAAAAATATTATGGTTATCAAGTTGGTAAACGAAATTTCTGAGGGATATTTTTATATTAGGATCTAGTTACATATAAAAATAATAAACAGAAAATTATATTTTTAGTTTGTAAACAAATATTTCAATTATTTTTGTATTCCTTAAATGAAATTAGCACAATAGTAAACATTTATGTTCATAATAGCTTATAAAATTAATATTCACTTTTGAAATCATTTTTTTTTTTTTTTTTTTTTTTAAATAGCGATTGACTTATAATTCAGCCTATATTAATCTGTCCATGAACTCAAAAGAAATAATAATATTGTACAACCTTAAATCTGTTGTTTTCTTCTGATTAATTGGCTATCTGCCCCTGTATTTTAAATCAAACCTCACATATCTTCAAAAATTCCAATTATTCTTCTATATACATAAATCGACTTGAAATCTTTTTTAATTAATCAATTGCTTATTAATATTGAATTGACCATTATATGCGATTTCATTAGTTTGGACTCTTGACTTTTTCAGATTTAAATTATCGAATGTCGACCCTACATACAATCATAGTTCTATGCTAATGTAATATTGAAGTAGATATTTTTAAAAAATAATAATTTTGATATTTTAAAAAGTTAAAATACAGATAATGAGGTTGACTTAAAATTAAAAAATAATAATGCTTATATAAAAAAAAATTCTGAGATGGACTGAAAAAATTTTTTTTTTTTTTTTTTTTTTTTTTGCTGTGGTGCCAAAATATGGATTAAGTAAAACTTTTAACAATGACCCGAACTGTAAATTACCTTTTCGTTTCTTCAATCGAATATATATTTCAGTTTCTGGCATTAACATAAAAATAATGATTTATTTCTTTTTAGTACAGCATAGAATTTATTTTCTTTACTACAAAAAAAAACTTTTTATTTGGATGAATCTGTAATGCATTTGAAGTGTATATTTAAACCTTTCTTGACGTAAAGTGGTAGTGAAAAAAATTCTAGCTCATGAAGAGTTGCTTGATGAGTTTCATAATAGTTTTATTTACGAGTTTCGAGTCATGTATGTTATTATACTACTTATAAATATCATTTAACTATATATGTATATTGTGTGTGTGAGTGTGTATCCTTTTTTAACTATATATTAGATATCCTTGGTTTTAATACTCTTACATAGATCCTTTGTTTAATAAAATTAAAACAAAGGAACACTTGAACAAACTGATTTGGTTTTGTCCCTGAAAATTGTGACTAATTCCTATCAAACACTATTGTCTATAGTACCTTGAGTTTTATTCCTTTTTAAATTAGATTCATTTGAGAGATATAAATTAACAATGCAATTTGTATGTTAAATATTTTTCAGCACTGACAATGAGTTTTATTAAGAGCTGAATCACAATTTGTTTAGTTAAGCATAAAAATGGGGCTGTGGGTCATAGCGATACGGAACAGGAAAGATCCTTGACCTTCTCAAGATATCTTGATATTCCAGCACCGATATTTTGCCAAATATGATTATTCGAAAAAATTCATTCCAGTGTTATAGAAGTTTATAGTTCTTCCAAAAAGGAAGCGTGAAATTAAATCAACAATAGACTCGTTGGAAAGATAACGGAAGCTGAAACTCGCAGCAGGAAGTGAACACTTCTTAGATGATATAAATAAAATTTGTCTCTGAAAGATCTAGTTTGTCTAACACTCACCAGGTGAACGAGTTGAAGAGTATCCTCACAGAGCGTCGAAGTGATGAAGAAGAATATCAAGACGGCAACCTCCTTCATAGTAACTGTCCAAATGATCATCCCCACCACTGATGTCAATGCCAGCGAAAGTGTTTTTTATTTTTTTGCAAACGTTCAAACTAGTTTTTGCGGGGATTCTTGTAGCAATTTTGATTCCTGAGTTTAAATGATTTTGTTCCTGCATTGAGAGCAAAATAATACATACGTTTTTTTTCGAGTCTAACATAGGGTAGACATTGAACCAATTGTGTATAATAAAACCCCAATGTTTGTACTAACTTTATTCAAATTAATGAATGGTATCATACTTCAAAATGCATATTCATAATTAATTATCGCAGAACTGTTATTAACTATAGGGCTCTAGTATCAATAGAAAGTAATCTCCAAAAAACAATGTACTTTACAAAAACTTACAGTTAGGTTAGCTGACTAAATCTACATAAATTATTTTCTCTTATCCTCAAATATTATTTAGAAGACGCCATTGTATTCAAAAGGCAACTTTCATCTAGACCAAATGAATAAATTAACAAGATAGAAAAAAAAATAGGCTGACTAAATAAAATCAGATGTATAAGATAGCGAAAGATACTCTCCAAAATTGGTAAATATTGTTACTAGTTCTTTCATTGTATTTTTACAAATAAAATTAGTTCTATACCATTTTCAGCTTAGTGAAAATTTTGAGTAAAGTAATGCAAATCTATTTACAAAAGTTACTCTAATTTGATACTTGCAAATTGCCAAGCGTATATTGCATATATATTGGGTATATACATAGATTGTTAAGAAGCTCCTTGTGCATAAGTATAGCTTTATTTCAGGCTACAAATATTTTAATGATTATGGAATACTATTCTTCAAAGTAAAGCCCATTGTTTTTAACTACTTTCCCCCATCTGTCTGCCAATAATTGCGTTACATGCCGATAACAGTTCCCTGGTTTTGAGGCATTCAATTTTTACGTCTTCGTAATTATCAAAAATCTGACCTTTAAAAAAATGAGCCTTTGGTCTAAACAAACCTTAATCAGATGCAATAGCTGGGCTATGCGCAGGACGAAGCGAAACGTTTACTCCTTGCAGTTATTCCTTAGTTAGTCCTTGCGATAATTTTACTTTTGTCAAATCAGAACGATGTTCAAGGCATTATCTTGTTGCAAAATGGCTTTGTTCATGTTGACCAAAGCGGGCTACTTTGCACCGGGGCCGGAACTAAAGGATTAGGCAAGGAGTTATCAGTAGGAATAAAAAATTATTGTTGTTTTAATTATTAGGAACAAAATCAATCTTTTAGTATTAATTTGAGTCGGAATTAAGGGTTGTGTTCATGCACAAGGACTTTTTAACAATCTAGTAAATTATTTAAAGAATGATTTTATTTATTTGTTTCCGGCTTATTAGGCTTGATAACTACAGTCATGTGACCAGCTTGATGTTAAGGCTGGTATCTACAGGAGTATGGTCGCCTCCTGTAGGCTAAAGAGTCTCACCTGACATCCTTCTCAGCTAGGCTGTGCTTAACCTCAGTATCCATAGCTACATAACTAGTCCAAACAGCTGTTTCCTCTCAGATATTATTTAAAACTATAAGTAATGAAATAAAAATATTCATATGTTTACAATAAAAGGGTCGGGTCATGGGTCGGGTCTTGTTTTCAATAGCCCAACCAGTGAATTTATAATGTTATTTACTAACCGGTTCTATGTAATTTGATTCCATTGATACACAAATTATACACGTGTTTAATGATTGACTCATATTTGTGAAGGCTAAGATATATAAATGAAGACCTTTTTGACAGAATACTAAAGGGCATTGTTGAATTTTGGCTTCCAGAGGTAACTAAAGCACCTAATGAAAATTATATTTATTTTGTTATATAAAATTTTAATTAAATAAAAACATATGTCTCTCAAACCCATACCTTTTAATTTATCACTAGGTTACTGTTACCAGATAAAATCACAGGGAGGGGGGACTATTGGAAACAAGACAAGGAGTGGGGTGTATGGTTTAGGGTGCCCGGGCAATGCATTTGCTCTCGGCGGCCCTGAAAGAGAGCTTATATCTAATAATAAGAAATAATATAGTTACGAAGCTGTTAAGTGGTAAATATAATGGGTATCAGCCGAGGACGATCCCAAACAAAGTACAGCTCTATTATCTAGGCTTGTTTTATATTATCCGACACGACACGTAGCGGAACAGACACGGCACGGTTCAGACAAATACATAGTGTATTTAGAGATGTAGATAGTTAGGGTAGGCAGTCATAGATACTCAGCTGCTGAGTATCTATGACTGCCTACCCTAACTATCTACATGTCCAATATATCACAGTCAACTATACCTTATGATCATAGTGTATTTATATTATCAAACAAAGCGGGTTCCAGTACGGACCGGGAGCACAGCCGAAGCGGAAATTTTTTTTGTTTTGATGATTTTTTGTTTATGGTATATTACTTCATACTAGTGTTTAGTCATTATGTTAGCCCGGTTTTCCATCGAAGATTTATGCGTAGTGGCTCTTTTGTTTTTATATTGTTATAACATAATATAAAATGTTCAATGTGTTACTTCTTAAGCACTCAATTAATTTTTCAACATCCAGTTTTGCAAAAAAAAAACAAAAATTAAATCAAATTTAAACGCAGAAAAAGAACTGGAACGGGGCAAAGTCATTGTAGTACTGCATTGTCGGAGTCGGAAAGTAAAGTATACTACTAAAAAGACACGGTCCGGCACCGACAAAATATTCTTTTCGAGAAATGTCTTGTCTGAAACGTGCCGTGTTTTGCCGGATCCGATCCGCTATATATACGCAGGCACTATAAAACTAACTATACTAATATTTGTCTTGTCTGAAACGTTACGGTCCGCTACGTGTCGTGCCGGATAATATAAAACAACCTTAATTCTGAGGCTTGAGAACTAGGTGACCTTGATCTTTCTTTCTTATGACACTTCAGTTATGTTAATTTGTTTCTTAATAAAGAGGACTATAAAAATCATAGTTATGTTTCGAACCCGTAGTAAGCTGGTGATTTTCCTTCAGTTACACAACATTCTCCAATCATCTCGAAGATATTTTTTGCGGCAATGCAACATATTAAAAATAACTGTGATGTTTCGAATCTGACGTGATATCATTTAATTAACCATAGGGGAAGTGTACCAGTTATTGGTCCCGTAGTAGTTACTGACTGACTCGTCAATATTCTATTTTAAATAATAACAGTATGGCGCCAAACATATTCTTAAATTTGATACGATTTCTCAGCTATAACATTCTACTTGATAATTAACTATTTCCGTCCAAAATCTAGTTATTGGAGTTCGAGAACAGGTATTTGAACTAGCGCAAATCCAAGTAAGGGAGTTATAATCAATAATTCGAAACTTACGATGGTTATTGAATATTTCAAAATGCTACCTAGTTGAATAATCTATCTGCCGGGAAAATGTTGAAACAGAAAGTTTGATAGATGTACGTAAGTTAAAGTAAAAAATCTTAAATCATGGCACTAGTTTAAATAACTGGTACACTTGCCCCAATGATTATTAATTTATAATTTCATATTATGTCGAAATTTCTATTGTAAGTTCAAAAACAGCTGAACTAATACCGCACTGTTTAACATTAATCGTTTTTGTATTCTATAGAATTATAAACTATATTGTTTTTAATAGTTTTTAAAAAATATTTCATTGGCTATCTCGATATGAAAGAAAAGCACTTTAAATTCTCATTATTAGACACAAAATCGGGACGGAATTTGAAACAAGTAGCAATAGTGAAAAAACATTCAAAAGATTTTTTCTTGAACTTATGAAATCAAAATAAAAAAATAGAAATGATCTTCATTCAGAACTTTTCAACCATTTTCGAAATTATTGAATTCAAAAACATGAATAAAAAGAAGCTCTTTAGGTAGATTTTCAAAATTACATTATTTAAAATTACGGGTCACATGTGTGCAGTTACATTTTGCACTTGAATTTATGAAATTACAAAAATTACAAATCTTAACTTTTTTTTAGATATCTTGATATGGTTGTAGTATTTTTTTTTTTTTTTTTTTTTTTTTTTTAATTTAAGCCCATCTAGGTACGCTTATGACCAACTAACTCCTTTGTATGCCTTCTTTTGTTCCCAATACTTCCTAAGACCAGCCAATAGTTTTTTCTTTTTCACTTCCGTTATGGGTTTTTGCCTGGTTTTAACTTTTGGTAGTGGAGACCAAGATTTCACCATACTTCTAAATTTCGACCGATCCAACACATCAAGGTTGTAGAATTATTATTCAATGAAACTTTAAAATTGCTCAGAATTCGCTTCAAATTTCACTTGTATCACATTTTTTATTAAAGTATACCTCGACTCTTCTGTTCTTTTGTGAATATATTTATAATTATATGAAAATTGAAAACTGTTCCGTAAAAAGTTATTTTGTAGGTGAACAATTTATTCCAACGTAAAATCACAGTTTTCAAACTGCTGACATACTGTTTATAGTATTTTCTCCATATATTTAGATGTATAAAATATGGTCGACCACTTATTTCAAAACACGCTAATAAAAACTAATAATGTCTTCTGCCATGTAAGTCTAATCTATAGTAACTACTTACATTTGTACTGGCATTACTTTCCTATGCAGACCTCCCGGTGCAATTAAATATTTTCCAATGTAGTTCTGCCTTTAAAAATATTTTTGGTAACCCACTCTTAAAAAACCTCTGGGCTAGTAACTTTATTTCGAACTGTTTTCATATTTCGCTACATGAATAATTTTAAATTTATAGACCGCATATTACAAAAAACAGTGACTTGGTTGTGACGAAGGTTGAGTTGGTGTATCCTTATCAGTTGTTTGTTTTTCAATTGATAAAAAGCACCACCTAGTGCTATAAAACATTAAACTACCCAACAAAATAAATATTTAGAAATTTTACCTCTTATCATAATTTGCTAAAACATAGTCGGCATAAACTCTCAATATTAAAACCTTTTAAAACAAATCTGAAAGAACTAAATGATAAAATAAGTAATTGCATCTCAATTTTTACTGACAAGTGATATTTAAACAATATAAAAATTCTATTGCGAAATATATGATCAAGAGTAATATCATCCAAAAGATTTAAAATGTTTGTTATAATATATCTGTTATAATATAGCTAATCAGCGAAGGAAATAGGTTCATTTACCTTTAGATAACGTAAAACAACTAACTTTTTTTTCAACTAATGGGCTATAAATAAGTTCCCAGCATTTTGAGATGTTTTATGCAGTATTTTTAAAGGAATTTTTGATTTAGATAATAATGTTTACATGGTCTAAGAGGATTAGTCAAGGTAACGTTTTTTCTCAGTTCCAATCTAGATTCCGATTGTAATCCATATTTTCTGTAAATAACACGCATTCTAGAAATTAATTTTATTTTGTAATCCAAAAAAACCTACTTTTCGGTCGCAAAACGTACTCAGTTCGCGCTTACTCTAGAGAAATTTAAAAATTAGGATATATAAGACTATTATACGTACTAAGAAAAGTTCTCTATGGATGCGAAACTTGGCCGTTTACGTTAAGGGAGGAAAACGCCTTTAAAGTATTCGAGAATAAAGTACTGCGTGGTATATTGGACTCAAAAAGGGTTGAAGAAACGGGAGAATTTAGGCTTCACAATGCGGAACTGCTGAAATTATATCCGAAAAATAGTTCAGGTAAAGCAACGCGACGGTTAATAGAGAGGGAATAGAGAGGGAAGCAAGTTGGGAGACTATTGGATTGGGGTGGTTATGGAGCTTACTATGGAAGGATAGGTATCTCCTCTGGGCTATATCAGCAACATAAGGAACATTAAGATCTTTATGAATAAGTTTATTGGTCACAAAGTAAGAAGCATTGAGGATTTTTCGAAGGATTTTGGATTGTAAGGATTGAATACGAGATGAATTGGATGGTTTAGCAGAGCCCCAAAGCTCAACTCCGTACGTCCAAATAGGTCTAATCACAGTCATGTAAATGTCTTTTGTAATTAATTGGGAGCTTTGATCGTTTGTCTAGTGGAATCAAATTTAAACACAGAAAAAGAACTGGAACGGGGCAAAGTCAGTGCAGTACTGCACTGTCGGAGTCGGAAAGTAGAGTATACTACGAAAAAGACACCTTAAGACACGGTCCGGCTCCGACCAAATATTCTTTTCGAGAAATGTCCTGTCTGAAACGTGCCGTGTTTTGCCGGATCCGATCCGCTAAATATACGCACGCAATATAAACCTAACTATACTAATATTTGTCTTGTCTGAAACGTTGTGGCCTACTACGTGTCGTGCCGGATAATATAAAACAACCTTTAGATGGGAGGAATGTGACAGGGTTGACCTTGGGGATTTGGGTTGTGAAGGAGGTGTGTGGTCAACGGATGGTGGTGTCGGCATCGAACCCTCGGGTTCGCTAAGCCTTTTATTTATTAGTAATGTCGGTAAGCAAGAATTAATTTATTTTTTCATTTTTAGGCAGACTAGAAGCTGTCCTTGCCTGCTTTGTTATTAATAAATTTATGTATATTCTAAACTGTAAATAAGAAATAGTATGGTTAAAAAAAGATTTATTAATTAAAGAATTATTTATTATAAAGGTTTACTATTGTTTATTCCCCACCAGAAAACCCCTCTATTATAGTATATTCCCCTGCAGTTTTTTCCTCAAATGGATTAAAAAATCCATCCCACATTAGTGCCCAATGAAGGGCTGGAGCAATGATGACATTATCATTGCTTTCAAAATATGGTATTCACAATGAGCTGTTTTTTTTTTGTTATTTTTAAAAGATAATTCTTCAATTTTTTTAGATAACCCTCCCAAATGATAATGGTCAGCTATCAAATAGGGTCTCTACAATGAACTGTTTTTTTTTTTTTCAAAAGATAATCCTTTTTTTCTTTCAGATACCCCTCTCCAAAACATTTTTCCCTAGTCCCACCAGGTAAAAAGATAAAACCAGTGATTGAAGAAAAATGTTCTAAAATTGCCAATTGAAGGGGTTTCGGTTTACATTATGATCTGTTTGTTATCTTAAGCTTGAACAAACTGTGATTCACTCCATGAAACTTTTAATTCAAAAATGTTAATAGTTTACTAAATAGATATGACACACCAACCAAGGTATGCAAGCAATAAAAAAATAAGTTATTTAATTAATAAAGTTCCAACAACAGCTAAGAACAAAATATCCTTTTAAAAAAATAAAACTACTAATAAACATAAAAAAATGTGTTGATAATATAAAAATAATATCAGAATGTATTGAGTGTTCTAAATATTTTAATACTATTAACCTTGCTAGTGATTATAAAAATTAGCTTTGAATTTTCTTGATCAACAAGGATTTTTATAAACATCATTGTTATAAATAAAATTTTAATATTTTAATTAGTGAATAATCAAATTAGTAAACAACTATTTCCTATTCTCCATATTGGAGTAGTCTCTGAAAGACAATATTATTATTTTATGGGGATGATATTTTTCTAGTGGTATGGAGTACCATTTCTCTGGCTATGGATACAGTAGTTAAGTTTGCTTGGTAACCATTTGGATGGGTAGGTGGTGAGGATTAGTCAAGTACCCATTCATGGCCCAGCAGCACCTCCCCTGCCAGGAGACATCCCATGACTACAGAAGTAGACCCATCCCGGGAGTTGGGCTGGCAACCATATATGGATACCAGATCAGCCTTAAACATCAAGTTATTCTCTTGACTTGAGCCAGCATGAGCTGTTAGCCTAGAAAGACATGAAAAAAGAAAAAAAAAGTACAATCAAGCAGAAGCAAATTGTTTGTGTTGGATTATGACTGAAATGAGCATTCCAGATAAACTCGTAATATTAACGAGGAAATGGATGATGCAAGAATTACAGAATGCTAATACATACTATAGACTATGAAAGCAGAATATATTTTAGATCAGAAGGTGGTCTTTCAACATTCAACTTAGCACTTAATAAAGTACTAAGAACAGCAATTACAAGTAATATAGAAAGTTGAGTCAAAATTGAACTTAAGATCTTTGAATAGGAAAATAATCTAACAGCTTATGAAAATAAATAGGATAGTAAACAAAAATTTGCTGAAACTTTCAAGGGAACGAAAAGTCCTTCACTGTTTTACCAGTAACTGTCTTCTTGGGTTCTGGTCTCCTGCCATTCTCATCACTTATCCCTAACCACTCTATGCGCCTTGCCTTTATAAAGTGAACAATATCTGCATCCGGATATGATATATTTGTTCCGAATAATGATGGCATCACAATTTAAAAACAAAGAAATAAACCAAACATGATTAATAGCTTACTAAAAATACATGATCCCTGGGCACACCCAGCCTAATTTAAGTGGTACCCTTAATTAGGGGGAAACACCTGGCGGTTGGTCGAGTATTCCGGCCAAATCTCCTCACATCTGTTGGCTCAGAAACAGTACAACTTTACATAAGTACTAAGCCCAAGACACTTCATGGGGTGTAAGTGGTACAGGTTTATTTGTTGTTTTTTTTTATTTTATTTTTTTTTTTTAAATATTTAAGTTTCGTAGCTATGAATGACCAAGCAGTTGATAAGAGAACAAATGGAAAACCCTAACATCATCACGGGTTAACAGCATGAAGAAAGACAATAACACAATGGCACTATTGTTTTAAATTATTTATAACTCTATTTCACTTAGTTAAATAGAATAGCAGAAAATAACCACGATTCTCAATATGTTATCATGGGGCCATGTTGAAGGCATTTGTATTATCTTCAATTTTGGAGTCATAGTTGTCTACAGGTATTATAAAAAGTAATAAATAACTAATTCATAATACATAACAAGTTTAGTTATTTATTTTCTAAGGATTCTCATATTTATAGGTGATAGCAAAATTCATTTCAAAGTATGAACTTTTCATGGAATAATTCTGCCAAATCTTTTGTGCTACCTATCATCTATTTAAAATGATCTAATATCTCACTATAATGTTGTAATTATCTCTTATTAATAAAAGAAATTCAACATAACAAAAGTACAGATTTCATACAATACAGCTTAAGTTGAATGAAAAATATTAGACAGAGATCAAACCTAAATATTTATGATATCTATCATCTGCATTTGGCAAAAAAATAAATAAAATTGTCATAATGTGTGTCTTCCTGAAACAATTGATAAATGCTAAAAACTTAACTCAAGAAATCATTTTCATTCAAAAGTACATTCTTTAATTTTAACCAAAATTTTTATTAAAAATGATTATTGCTTAAAGAATCATCAAGAAAGAGGTGTAACAAGAATTGTAATATTATACACACTTAATAAATGAAAAACAAAGTTGAGTTATGATTTGTTATGTATTAATTTACACAATAACTGGCAGAAAGTAAAATAAAATATTACTAAAGGAAACGCAGTTTATTCCATGTACATCTAACATACCCCATGAGATACACAATACTCAAAGATGTGCCAAGTATTTCCAATCCAATAAATATTAAAAACTATCCCGACAACGGGCATATTTTCAGCCAGGAACCTAAAGTAATCTTTCATTATTTATAAAAGAGTGGCAAACGACATCAGTCTTGTGTTTCGGGAGAGACAATGATGGATACAGATAAAAAGCAAAAACTGCTTATTTTTAAAAGACTTTAAGCTGAGTTTTTTCATCAAATCCTGCTGAGTGGCCAGCATTGCGCACGATGAAGCTGGAACCATCGAAGTGCATGCGCCTCTCGCCACGCCTCACGAAGAGGTGAGAGGTACTGCCCATGCTGGCCGTACAATGGAGGAATGGGGTTGTCATTGAAGCTGTCCCGTTAGTTGGAGAGGTGCGCAGGTGATACTTGTTACTGTTTCGAGCAACCCTGTAACATTACCATTCATAGATACAATAATATAGAAAGTGTATCTAAAATCAACAAATAATGCAATATTAAATTAGTGCAATGAAATTAAATGAACAAATAGATCAAAGTTCCTATCAAGAGGATGGAAGGGCAGTTAATGGTGGTGTTGTCCGATTTTTGACTACATAGTATTCCTTAAAAAATGAGTTAGTAGTGGTCTCTAATTACCTTGTTTGGGTAAGGTTACAGTAAAAATTTTTTTCCATCATGGCAATACCCTATTATTTTCAAATATTCATTTAAGTTGATTTAAATTAAATGTAGTTGAGATGGACTACTGGAGGAGGTGTATCCAGAAAACCAGAGCAGATCGGGTAAGAAATGAAGACATAAAGAAGAAAATGAAAACTATGAAGAGCGTGATGGAACATGTCATGAAAAAGAAGTTAACATGGTATGGACATGTGCATATCATGCCTCCTGGAATGGTGAGAAGATGGAACCCTCGGAGAAATTGTAGAAGAGGACAACCAGTAGGAGATAGGAGGAGGAAACAGAAGAGCAAATGGCAGGAAGAGGTCTGAGGGACAGTGATTGGTGAGACATAGAACAGTGGAAGGAAAGTTTGACCTGACGAAAGGAAACACCACTCAAAGAAAAAGTAGATTCATTCAAATTAGTTAATTCAGCACCCATTAGTATATTACATAATCTAAATTTATAATTTATTAATGTCTCAATTACTAATATGCTATGAGAAAGTTACTAATATTCATATAAAAAAAGAATAATATTTTTCAGTCAGAATGGATAAAAGTAGGACTAAATGATTGTAAAAGTATTGAAGATTTAAACCACGTCGTTTAAGTTTTGTTATTTATTTAATCAATACTTTGACAAAGAAAAAGGATAGATGTTTATATGTAGAAGCTAATTAATTACTGGGAACTTTAATTATATTTTATATAGGCATGGAATTCCAAAACCAGCTAAGTCCAATTTCCAGATTTAAAAAAAAAAATGTTTATTGAAAAGTTTTTCTACTAGACTATCTTTAGGTGAAAGATTTCTAATATTAACTAATATGAACTATTTCTAAAAAAATAGCTAAATCACATGGAAAACAGCCATATAAAAAATAATTCCCCTTCCTAATCCAATCTGATCTTTACCTTTATTGACCAATTACCTTTAGCTGGTTTTGAAATTGTACTCTTCACATGTTAAGTTACTTATTGAAGATGAACATGAAGCTAACATACCTGACTAAACCATCTGGTGCCTGTGAAATGCGGACATTGTTAATAAGCCAATTCTCTACACCCTCTTCAGTCGTCCAGTATTGAGCTCCGTGAATTATATTAACTGCATCAATTGCAAAAGTCTGTCCATGCCTTGACTCTGAATAGAAAACACCCAATGAAAAATCCTGAATGAGATCGGAGAATGTGTCTGTTGTAGTACGTGTTCCAGCTGAGTCCACGAGATAAACAAGTGCGCAATTTTCTGAAGTGAAGCTGACACCTTTGTACCACATCTTAGCGTATCTATAATATAAATTTATTTAAAATGAAACAATATATAATAATAAAAGATACAAATAAAAATACAAGACAATGTTTGTTGGGATCAGCTGAGGTGAATAAAATATTCAGTTTATCATTGCTTTATTTGCAGGACTCTGATGAATTCAAAAGTAATAGCTTCCTCAGTGAGAAAACAAGTCCATGATCATGGCACAGGTTTGAAGTGATGATTCATTCAAAAGAGCTTCTTCTCCTTATTCCTTGATCAGTAATCACAAGCTTCATAAAAAGATTATCCATTGCTAATCTTGTATTCTTATTATCCACAGCCAAATTTGAATAAATTGTTCAAATTCTGTCATGCAGAGCAATTTAAACAATGTACATTATAGTAATCTTTTAAATTCAAATAACAGCTAGCTAATTAGTTAATCAACCATTTATTTTCTGGAGGTAGAACTACAGTGAAGTTGAAACCAGTGAAATTTATAACTGAAGAATTGTATAAATGTATGATTAATGAATTGTATCTTAACCACCTTAACCAATTCCCAACAAACAAATCCCAAATTAACCATTCATATAATTTGCAGATTTAAAATTAATAGTTAAACTAAAATGGCACTGGAATACCAGTTAGAAGGTCAGGAGTGCAGATTATTTACACTTTATTCAATAGTTCAGTACAAATTCTTGGTTATGCTTAGCAATCTGAACATAGTTTGATTGGATTTTTTTAGACCACTGTAAGGTTTTTAAAAATATCTTTTGTTTAATAGAAAACCAAAATACTGTGGGCCATGAGATATGGGTGATAGTGTATTGAATAGTAGATAAGACCTCCTGTGATGGATGGAAGTCAGAAATTAACATAGATTCATTGATTGTGAACTGCTATTAGTTGTACATGAGCTGGATCTGATAATGTATGGTACTCGTATGTTATTAAAGAATAACATTTCCAGAACTGGGTGGGATAATGGAATGGCTTAAAATGTTTCTAAGAGAGGATCAAAATAAATTGAAAATAGAAACAATTTTGAAAATAGAGCCAAGTTCTGTCTTGTGGTGCTCCAGCCTCAATTGAGGCATGGAGATGCAAATGGGGGTAAATCCACTTTTTATTCTTATTAATTTTTTTAGTTAGCTTCCTCAATAAGGTGGTAAATCGTCTATCCTTCAAAGTTTGGGTTGAGTGTATGTGTATGTGTGTTTGGAAGTCATCATGGGTTCAAACTTTGAAGGGTGGACGATTTACCACCTTAACTACAAAAATTAAAAATGATAAAAAGTGGATTTACCCCCTTTTGCATCTCCACGCCTCAACTGAAACATGATTAGATAATTTAGACCAGCTGAAGATGTAGAGGAAACAGCCTGAGAGATAAGTGGATTTTGAGCTTGAAAACCCAAAAGCCATATTCAATAGAAAGTTTATTCTTTCAAGATGTGTGGAATAAATAATTAGTAACTAAGAAGCTAGTATTTTAGTAGGCTGCATTTAAGGATAGATTTTTAAAAGAATCGGAAACAAATAAATTGATCAAATAATAATAATAATAATAATGATTATTATTAATTTCTGTAATCAAGGAAAATGTTCATTTGTATAATAAATGGGAATATAACAAACAATTAGTTTAACCTACTTGTGATTTCCTCTTATGTCATGAGCCATGATTTCTACCCTGCTACCATACTGATGAACTCTACCATTTGGATGAAGGAGAGCACAAGCTGAACCGGTTGGATTCATCGCAATAACAATATTGTTCTGGAAAGAAAATTATTTGGTGATTTGAAAAATACTTAAAAATAGTTAATCATTCAACATAAATGAAGAATCTTATTAGGAGCAGAGTAGCTCATTTGTTGAGGAGTTGCTCTCACCTGCTTCTCCACCTTATCGGAGTGCAGTGGGCAAACATCTTCATCCTTTTAATAATCATATTACAAAACACGAAAAAAACAGTTTTTGATTGGATTGTACACAGTTTTACTTTCTATTTATTACAAAATAGAGCTTATCAATCAGATCGATATACAGCCTTGGCCAAAAGTATTAGACACCAACAATTTTCTCACCAAAAGTTTCTCTTATCCAAAAGTTACCCATCAAAAGGAACTATTTTGTTCCTTTTAATGGGTTTTTCCTCAATCCTTGCTAGTTAATACTCTTAGAGAAACTTTTGGTGAGAAAATTGTTGGTGCCTAATACTTTTGACCAAGGCTGTAATTGTTCCAAATTTTCATACTTTATAATAATTAATTTTAGAGATTTAAAAGAGTTTTAATAGTGAAGAATTTTGCTAATGAGAAATATTTTTATTTTAGATGATAAAACAAGATAAAACCTTAAAGTTCAGAAGTCTGACTGCACGATCTATAGTTAAGTCAACTCTCATTCTGTGAGCTAAGCGTAGAGATATAGTTCCATGTGCGGTAGCAGTTGCTGTTCCAGGCAAACCGAGGTCACCCTCCATTTCCTACAAATGAAAGTCATTTAAATTAAATTATTTCATTATATCTTTAAATAAAACTAATTGCTATGACGTAGTGAAAAACTAAAGTTCACCAAACATTCCAATGACTGATAGAACAAAAAGGTAAATAGTATATAATAAAAAATAACAAACATGACTAACCAACATACCTGGAAAGCACTTGTGTCTTCAGGAGTCGGGTTAAAGTATGGATAAACTTTATTTGAAGTTCTTGATGTAGTGCGCCATATCGGAGCTGCCAAGGCCGCAGCATTGCATAGAGGGCTAACTGGATTGCCAAAAAATGTTCCTGTTGTCCATGGCTCAGACAGGGGTGTGTCCAACAACTGCAATAATTTATTTCTATTACACATTAATTTAGAATAAAACATCAAGATTACATTCATAAGCAAAGTGAACCTTAAATAATGAAAAGATAAAATTGGCATAAAAGAGTCCACCCTAAAACTAATAAATCTCAGGCACCAAACAATAAAAGAAGTAACCTCATAGTTATCATTAATAACTTCATGGATATTCAGGCTCGAACAGTGTCTTGATCTACCCATGGGTTGTAGCACATTTTTTCCTTTATCCATAAGATTTAGATGAGTGATTTCTTAGAATACTAATTAAAATGAAAGTACATCAATAGCATGTGAAAGGAACCATTTAAATTGATTAAAAAAGAGGTAAGTGGAGTCTCAATAAAAAATTACTAATAACTAAACATACGCTGAAAATATGAAACAGCTTGTTATATATTAATCATATTTTTTTATTTTAAAAAAGATAACCACAATTATCTACTTTTATTTAAACTAAAGTCTGCTTATCAAAAATTAGCCAGTGAGTGACAATCTTGAATAGAAAATTTTTTATTCTATATTATTAACTAAAAATAAACAAATTTTCAAAACTTTGCTGAAAATGTTCCATTATTTCCAAATTTTATTATAACCTTTTTTACGTAATGACTAGCTTTTCTAGCATTCAGTAATTTTGTCTGTTACTATCCCAATAAAATTCAATTAACTAAATTTAATATACTCCAATACTTTTCTTATAACAAAACTTCATAAAAAGCAATTATTTGTGTCAAGATTGGGTTAGTAATTTTCCAGTTGAGAAATATTTAACAAATATACAAGCATCATACAACTATCTGGTAACACAGAACTGATTAAAAAATAGATTTCATCTTTATAGTTTGTATCAAAATGAAAGTACGTCGACTGTAGGATTTTTCAGAATATTATTTATGAACTGAATATGAGCAGCCAAAAATGATAAGTCTATGTAGTTCTCTTAGCTTTTTAAAATGAAAATGAGTGTTTATTAAAGTACATATTTAAATAAACTTGCAAATTCTATCATCGAATACTTATAAATTAGCACTTGAAGTATAGCTGATAGATGTTTACAAACTAATCAAACCTTTGAAAAAAATGACTCCCGCCTCCAAATTTTAGACATAATTAAACTCAACTTTCCTAACGCTTATGTAAGTGGCAATTGAAGCTAAGGCATAAATATTTGATTTTCTTGAAAAAAAAAACATATGGTTTGATGTTGTCAGGCAAACTAATTCCCCTATTCCTAAGTAACTTTTTTCATATGATTTCAAATAACAGTTTCAGAAAAAGAACATGATGGTAGAATGATCTTAAATTTTTCCCTGTTCCAACAATGGAATGTATTATAATTTAAAATGTAATAATAAAATGCTATAACACAATATCTAAAAATTGAAATAATTAATTAAAATTAAGATTGACAAATCTGTTTGAAAGAAATTTATAGAAATACCGAGAGAGAGAAAAAAAAAATTATCAGTAATAACACTAAGATCATAAATTTCACTAGATAATTAATAGTATCAATAACTATTAAAATAAATTGACATTATTTTAACCAAATATTTGAGGCTTTAGTTTGAATTAAAAGAAATTTTTTATTTTGTATACCGCCTTCGTGTTCAATTATTAACTAGTCTAAGAAATATTTTGATCCAACTTGCTTTTAATCTTTAGAATATTATTAAATGTTAGGTATCAGTTTAAAGATCAAAAATAAATGTGTTCTAAAAACTGACCAGGCCACCCTAATGAGATGCCACTACATCAAGTGCCACTACATGTATGTATGAAAAATGTATAGTTATCAGCAATTTATTACCCGACAACCATAATTTGTGATACAAATCTACTTATTTGTATTCAATCCATTACTCAATTATACATACAAGCCTGAGTGGACTCCAGTTCAGGCCTTTTGGGAACCAAACATCCACTGCCTTCCAGCATTGAGTCAAGAAAGCAAAACGGCTTCTCTCTATTTATAAAATTATCAACAACTGGATGAATTTATTAATTATTGCTGTCTTTAAGCAACAACTTAGTTTTTTATAAGTGATTTTTAGAGCACACTGTTTATAGTGCTGTAGCATAGATTATTTTATGACCTTTGTCCTGTTTGATGATCACCTCAAAGTAGCTAGTAATACAAGTAATATTCATTTGTTGGGAAACCCATCATTCCATATTTTTGGATTATTAAGATTAAAAAGACAAATCGTACCTTGAAGCTTCTTGGTTTCTAGGTAGATATTTTTACCCAAACTGAAAAACTTTTTAAAATTACACTTAATAAAAAAAGATTTAAATTCTTCAATAGTCACCAGTAGCTAGGACCTAACACATTTTGTCTGTTCCTAGTTGCAGTGAGATAAAAATACAAATTTTTGTGACATTCTAACTTCCACCTTCATTTCTTTCATATGAAAAAATAATTTATGGAGAAGAAGATAGTCAGGGATGCAGTCAAAGTAACACCACGTCAAAGAAGAATTCTTTAATACGTGCCAACGTTTCGACCTGCGTTGCAGGTCTTCTTCAGGGCCACCGAACCACATGCAACGCAGGTCGAAACGTTGTCACGCATTAAAGAATTCTTCTTTGACGTGGTGTTACTTTGACTGCATCCCTGACTATCTTCTTCTCCATTCATCATCCAGTCAACCATACTTCTATCATTAAAAATAATTTATTTTCAAATGCAGTGATTAAAAATATAATATTAAGTTTAGATGAATAGAGAATCAAATACCTAGTCAAAATTATAAGTAATTACCAGAGTTGGGCAAAATTCATTCATAGCTAAAATGTAATCATAGTTATTTGACAACTAATTTCTTGAAATCAATCTCCTAATTTAATAATGATGAAAACTTTCAGTCCAATAATCACTAGTTCACTAAAAAATGACTGAAAGATTTAATCATCATTAAATTAGGTGATTGATTCCAGGAAATTAGTTGTCAAATAACAATGATTAAATTTTGCCCAACTTTGGTAATTACTAATGTGCTGTTAAGCTGATATTACATGTGCTCCTGCTATTAAGCCTGAAGAAGCAACTTTTAAATTACGATTACTAAATATAATTAAAATTTTGCTTTTAAATTATTACTAAAATTGAAGCAGAAGCTTATGTGAAAAGACAAACTAAATATGAAAAAAGAAAAAAGTCAAAATGACTAACCAAATGGCTCAGAAATGGCCATGAGTAGGAGTAATGGATATTTTTTTGGAGTGGTGTGATGAAAAAACAAACAAAAAAGAGCTTCTTGAGATTAATAAAAGATGGTTTATTTTCTGATCCAGTGTAAAATAATCTTTCTCATAAATAAGTTGCTGTAGTCATTTTAAGATCCTAGGAACTACTTGAGTTCACTATTTTGATTATATATTTCATGTAAAAAGTAGCTTTGTAACTAAAAAGTTGTTCAAGTTAAAGGCATATACCTTAAATTTTTGCAGATATATTTTCATTGTTCCTTATATTTGATAATGCTTAAATGATCCTTAGTTTGACTATGTTTTCGCTGATTTTGCCAGCTTCAATCTGGTTATATCCACCCATTTAAGATATTTCTGTCTTGATCAAGTTTTTAAGGACCCTCTCTGTTAAAATTAGATAACCTGAGTCATCTTCATCTATTTCCAGTCAAACTTGGGCTCAAAACTAAGCTTTATGCTTTGGTGAATTTAATCTTATTAAACAGGTATCTGGACTAAGTGAAGTTCAAGCACTGAAAAGTGCTCCTTATTTTTAAGGAAAAGATACCAAATTAATTTCTCATCAAATAAATCTCCTTTAATTATTGAAATGATAAAAGGAATAAATTGTTTGGAAACTACTTCAGTTGAGTAGTCAAACAAACTTTTAATTTTTATTTATTTAGCACCACAGCCTTAGTTGAGCCTTGGCCTCACACAGAATCAACAGCAGTGTTCCTTTCTATTTTCCACCTTTCTTTGCCAACCTCTCATTCCCAGTCGTCCAAGGTCATCCTTAACGTTGTCCAGTCACCTTTAACTGATCTCCCTCTCAAACTCTTTCCCTTCAGTCTGTTGTACATCATCTATTTTGGCCACCTTTCATCTGGCATCATTTACACGTGGCCAAGCCTCCATAGCCTTCTCTCTTAAATTATAGCCACAATATTGAGCTCATCAAAGAGCTGTTTGGGTTCACTTTTTATTTTTTTTTTTTATCTTCCAATACTCATGGTCACTCCCATTACCAAAGAATTTTCTGTATACCTTTATCTTCTAAATCTCTAGGATCATATGCTCTAAGCTCAGAACTGAACACTTGCTCTCATATGCTAACCACTGGTCAAACTATAGTTTTTTAAATAGTGGTCTTTGCAGATCAAGATGATTCTTGCATATTTCAAGGAGTAGGTAGGGGAAAAAAATTCTTACCCAAAAACTTGAATTTATTTTAATTACTAAGATTCATCATTAATTTGTAAAACTTTTAAAAAATAATAACATATATACACAATAGTATAAAAAATAAAATATACAAAAATGGAACAAAATTCTGTTTCATACATATGTTCATAATTGTTGATTACTAACTACCACATACGATTTATTATTATCGATTAGATCCTCTGAATGACGAATCATTTTAAAATTAAATTTTAAGTCTGGGATAATTTTTTTAAAGTTATTAATATGTACTTAGATAATAATTTAAAGATCTATTTTAATCTGTAATTAAACCTATATTTGCTATCATTCAATATACTCAAAATAAAAAAACAATAAATAATGACGAATGCTCCAGTAAAGTTAATGAGAAGTCTCTCAGCATCTGTACTTCCTTTCCTATAAAATATTGCAATAATTAATTATTGCAGAATAAAATTATTTTGGAAATTTTAATCATTTAAATAAATAAAACTTACTTTAGTCCAGTAATGATAGCACCTACTCCAAGGACAAAAGCTGAGATTCCAATTTTAACATGCCATGGCATCATTGCCTCTTTATAAGAAAGCGAGATTTTTGGTGATAAATAAAATACACTGCCAATAATAAACTGTAAAATTTAATTTAAAATTATTTCATCGCCAGATATTTTGTCTATTTAAATGTTTAAGGAAAGATAATTGTTTACATAATAAAAAAATATTAATAAATAATGCATTTATAACTTATAATAAAAAAATATTTATACGAGTGTTTCAGTTTTACACTAGTACAACAAATAGGTTACAAATAGGTACTTTCAGTTTGTTTAAAGAATACCTATATTCACTGAGAGGCAAAAAAAATTTCCGGCTGGTGTACTTTTAACTACACTTTAATAAAAATGTAGATTTCAGTGAAGTCTGGAAACTGTATCAGAATCACTTTGAAAATTACAGTTTGTTTTAATGGAAGAATATGAAAATGTACTCAGGAAATTATTCAAAACCTTGTTACATCAAAACCACAATGATTGCCATTATTAAGTTATAAAGACAAAATGAGGAAAAACTTCAACTGGGGCTGGAATGGCTTGGTATACGAGTTACTAAAACATTTAACCAGAGAAAAAAGGTTCAACTTTAATCCTTGAATCCTTCATGAAACGAAATCAACCCTTCATATCAAGATTTTAACAGATTCTTCTGATTCAATCTTCTCAGCATGCTTATCCTAAATTCCTGGCCACAACGGTCTTATTTGATATATAGATTTATTATAAAAAAACAAAATATTATGATAAAATAAACTAATAATTATTAGTTAATTGGAAACTAGAACAAATAATGAAGTGTGGCCACTTCCTCGGGCATTTCAGTAGATAATAATACAAACATTATGTGAAAAGTAAGTAAACCATATAATATATATTTTAGTATAAATATTATATTATATTATAAATTAATATAAATTAAAAATATAGTGTTATGGAACCTTTTCTATGACAAATAATCTACTTGAAATACAATTTTAATCAAGTTTAAAATAAATTTAAGATCTATTTAAAAAAAGAAAGTTTAAAAAGAAAGTTATCATTTCTTATTTGGCTGACAGACCAGGTACCTATCCTTTAATAGTAAACTCCATAACCATTTAAATCCACTAGTCTCTCAACTTGCTTACCATTCTGTCCCCTATTACCCGACAGCCCTCCGAGGCATCTGAAAATAAGATGGTCTCAGGACCTTCTTATAGAGAACTTATTTATTTAACGTATTTTTATTTTATTGTATACAGTAGTAAATTTCAATAAATAGCCAAAATGATAATTCATATTTTCAAAAATTAAAGCTTTCAAACTTCACCATAATTCTTATTAATAAAGGGAGTTCACCAAAAATGTTTGGTAAATTATTTAGAAAATATTACAATTTTTTTCTTTTTCTTTTTTTTTTTTATATATATAAAGAAGCCAAGTCTAAATTTTCTGGTTTTATAAAATATATGAGATCTTGGAGTTCTTAAAGAGGAGCTACTGGAAAAGATGCCTGTGGTCCTTGACCTATGCTATTGGGAGACTAAGTGGTCAGCACTCCAACTACCTGATTTATTCTTTATCTAATATTAATACTTCCTGGGTTCACCCAGCCTGAATCCAGGATATTCACGCTAGGGACTAATATAGTTAAATACCCATTAGGACACCTTCCTCCCTAATAATATTAATAACAATGACAGTAAAAAAAAAAAAATTCAAAATTTTAATCTACCCTCTTGAAAGATTAGAGTTATCTTGATGGTTTTTTTATTAAATACTATCAATTTATTTTTTGTCTGAATTATTTTATTAAATATTTAAAAATATTGAAATATCTAAACCTGAACCACGAGGAGTCCAATGGTGAATATTCCTATCCAGCTGTGAAGAGATTGAAAATGTGCTTTCCCTTGAATACCTCTTTCATCAATGACAAAAAACAGTCCTAAGACAGCACAAATAATAACTGCTCCATTTGTACCTAAATGAATATATTTCAATTTCTGCTTTGATAGTAATGGCATCAATCGGAAAACTGTCAATGCTGTAAAAAAAAAAAAAAAAAAAAAAAAAAAAAAAAAAACCATGAGAAAAACTTGTAAATTCAACTCATTGTCTTTATAAATGAATATTCGTACTTGCCATTTGCAAAAAAATAAGTAAAACCAAGCATCATAAAAATGTAATGCCAGTTGAATTCAAGCTTTGGATGATCTCTTCCACCGAAGCCATTTTTATACTGGCATATATGAACTAGAGTTAGGCACACAATCAGCAAACCTATAATTTGCGTGGCCCAAAAGTAATATTTTCTCACATTTTCGACAGAAAGCAGTCCCATATTTTGTTTACCTGAAAAGATAAATACATAAATTAATTCAGAATAGCTAAATCAATAAAGAAACATCTATAATAAATTACAGACTTTTTTTCCTATACATTATTATTCCAATAGTATTGAAAATTTTAAAAAAAGTATCAATCCAGATAAGGAAAATTATCACATGACTTTAAGTGTCTGGTACATGTGCTGTGTGGGCTTGCATATATTTATTGCTTATACTGGTGTAAATATTCCAGAAATATATGACACGGGAATTACTTGGTGAAAGTGTGTTAAAATTTGGATATCAAGTAATTAAGTATTTGTAGATTTTAATTTATTAAAAAATAATTAAAAAGTTTCAAATTACAATATAATCATTATAAAATTACCAAAAATGATGCTCCATGAACAGACAAATTGTCACTATACTCATTTTGTCATAGTTTTGATTAATCTCTTATCTTGTTTAACATTTATTGTTGATTAGGTAACAAAGATTACGGTTATTTTCCAAGAAGAACCACCTTAGTGTCAACAGGTAAGTTCACAATCCTTATAATTTGCCAAACCCTTAAAATCTAAATTATTGTTTAAAATATATGTATATATATTTTTTTAGTAAAGAAAGTGAAAGAAAATAAGTAAAAATAAGACATATATAACTTAAGGACGTAACTTTTTTCGTAGATGTAAAAATATAATTATTATTTGTATACCATTATACATATGATGATATCCATCATCATCATCATTATCATTATCAATCGCTATCGCGTAACATACTTTTAGGATAAGAAAAACATAGAACTACATAATGAATTAAAATTTTAAATAATCAGTCGATAAAATAAAATAAATATCATGTTATTTTTAATAAAAATTTTGAAATCATTTAATGTATAACAGAATTTAATTAGGTACAGTGTTTACTAAAAAAAAACAAAAAAAAAACATTTAAATGAGATATACCAACTACATAATATTTTCATTAATTATATGCATTGATTATCTTGAAGTGAAATATTTCTTGCATAAAAAAAAAAAAAAAAAAAAATCTATAGTTATTAAATATATGCTTTTTGATTGTATTCAAGAAAATTATAATTTTCATGTATTCATAGTAATTTATTTAATTTTTTTTATTGATTTAATATCAAAATTTGAGAATGGTTAACCTCTCTATTAACTTTAGTTTACTCTTCAAATATGAAGGTAATACACTATATAATGTCATTGCAGACAGAAATCCTTAAAAAAAATTATGTAACATTTAATCAGTTAGTTCCATTATTTAATGAAAATTGTTCTTAGATTATTAATTTTCCTTTTAAATGTTTTTTACTGTTATGTTTCTTAATTAGTTAATTTTGTATTTGCAGTTTAATCCAAACTAATTCATTTAATTTCAATAAACAATAAACACTGCGATTAAAAATCAGGATATATGTATTCCTGTAAATGTGTAGTTAGATACGCCTACCTATAATGTTTTCATTTTTAATTTTAAATTCACACCTGTTGGTCAGCTTATTACTGTTAGGAGATGTTATTACAATACAAGATATGACACACCAGATCCACAAATGTTAAGGAATTTCTGAGTTCTTTATTAATTGATTTTATTTTAATTTCACAATACACTTATAAATCTCTAGATAAAATTCTTATTATCAACAGTCCTCTTCCTTCCAAAAAAAAAACAAAAACAAGATCACACAATATATTAACAGAAAATATCCATCTAAAAAGCAAGATTTGATAAATACCGATTTCGAGATTAATTACATGCAGTTGTTGGGGTTCTCTCCTTTTCTGATGCTGCATCTTGTATGGTAATTGATCTTTCAGTGAAAAGCAATAATATTTTTATCTACAATACTTGACATTATTGATTTTTGTGTTTGAAAATTCTTTATCTAAAAACGATCTACTTTTGATACAGTAAACAAGTATTGATAATATAAATTATAGATGGGTAACTTAAAAATAGTTTATTCGCCTTCAAACTGTTACAAACCGGCCATTTATTGATTTTTGTTTTAAATCATGTTATTCACAAGGTATTAATTATTTCCATTTCATTGTGGGTAAATGTGTCTTAAAGTCCCAACTTGTTTCTGTACTTCAAGCTCTCTGTTTATAACAGTACAAAGCTGAAAACACAATCTTGAAAACGTTGGAAGTTGCCTAAAACATATCTCATAGTCAAATCAGTTTACTTATCATAACTACCAGATTATGATTCTCCATTTCTGCACACTGTATTCTCTCAAGAAATTAGCTTAATGACAACTGATAAGCTTATAGTGTTCCTTACCAAATGAGGACTTAATTAATTAACTTAAAGATAATTCAATTATGATTAGTAATTTGGAGACATTACATATTAGTAATTTCAAAACATTAACAATAATCAGCTAAATGTAATCAATTAATAACAAACATTGTGTCTCTCCAATCAGTTCTACTTAAAACTATCCTGTATATTTCAAATCTTATCATATCAGCCATTTCAATGAAAATCAGTGGTTGAATCCAGAGAGTTCAGAGAAAGATAGTAGTTTCAAACAATTGTATAATTTCGACTTTAAAATCCTGCTCCTTGTTCACACTTCCCAAATCGGCAGATAAATGTAAAAGCTTGTCTTTTGTTACAATAGTTAGCGATTATGCAATCGCAAATATCATTAAAGATTATCAGTGATATTGTAGAAATTAAATAAGTGCATCGTTAAATAGTTCTCTATACTCTTTGTTAGCTTTGAATCACTCTTAATTTCGTGAAAATTCAACAGTAAGTTCAACTATCTGCATGTTAAAAAAAAAAATTGTTTTGTTTTTTTTTAATACAAATTCGACCATTCTTATTCTTTGTTCTTCCCATTTAAATGGCCAAATCTAGGAATGACAGCATTAAACGTTCCATAGCGGAAAAGCGGAAAATGTATGAAAGGTTTAATAGTGTTTTTTTTTTTTTTAAGTTCGTTCCCTTTAAAAACCCCATAGATATGTTTCAACCAGTGAAATATTGTGGGAGTATGAATATAAGAAGGTAACGAATTCTTAAAGAAAAGACATTTTTAGCGGAACGTTTTAGCATAAAGATACATACATCGAAAATTACTTTAAAAAAGAAAAAAAAATTGTCAATTAAAGGAAACATATGAAGGAGTAAAGCGGATATAATGCCTAATTGAGTATAAACGTACCTACTTGTTAAATGTAAATTGACGTGAGGTTAACTAAAAGACATATTGTGACAAAATAACACATTTCAATAAGACATATCATTTATTCAATAAATATATGTTTTATTAATATATATAATTGCGTATAGTAAATATATTGATATTTTTTTTGTTTATGTGACCGAAAATTACCTACTAATTTTTAAATTTAAATCTTCAATATCTTCAAGAGAAAGAAGTCGATCATCTTCATCTTCACCATTTGATACACTCATCAGTTCAGATCCTCACCCTGTGATACAATCATGAAAAAATAAAAACAGCATAAGTATCTTTGTGATAATATAAAAGTATATTATTTTAATTTTATAAGCTGAAAACATCTTTGAAAACTAAATAATCGTAACTAAAAAAAAATACATTGGCGTGATTATATGTTCAATAAATAGCACCACTCTCAGAAAAAAACAAACAACTAACTATTAATCAGTAAAATGAAAATTAACTATATTAGAATTCGTACAAGTATTATAGGTATCTTAGAAGCTTTTTTTGTTAAAGCAATTATATTGAAATAAACAGACAATTGTTTATCAGCGGAAACATCCGATTTCACATGCGGCAGACTTCAATAGGTACTAGCATCTAAATCGTTAATTTGACAAAAGAAGTTTACACAAACCAACCTGTAGGAAATTTAATGTATTTTATTTTCGTATCATTTATTATTTTAATTCGTATATTTTAACATTCATATGGAGAAAAAATTAAACAATTAGGATGTTTAAACAAAAAAATTATTTCAGAAAGTAATTTTTATGTTTATTCCCTAGATTTTACCCAGCTCGATCGCCAAGTTACAACCACAATATTACTTCAACGCTATAGATGTTCTGAAACAAAACTTACAAGAAATCATTTTGGTTGAATAATATGATGGGTGGGATCAGACAGAAAAATGTTTAGGCTATGTTTGAAAATTAACATGTTTTATTTATTTCTGTTTGCCTAGCATTATTTTGTTAATTTTCAAACATTGCCTTTTTTTTCTGAATGATTCCACCCAACATCTTATTCAATACATACATTCATCCAGCCATTAAACATACCTCTCCGAAATTTGTAGGAAGCATAATGTATTTTTGTATTAAGTTGTTTTACATACAAATGCAATTTTTACATTTGAATGCAAAAACTGATTTATAATTTTTTTTTTGCAAGGCTCGTGTTTTTTGAGTATTTTTTTTTAAATTCGGATTCAGCAGCCAGAAGAACATAAACTTCTATATATTTTTTTCCTGGATTCAATAAGTTTTTTTCTCCTGGTGACTGAATTATTGTGTTTAGTTAATATTGTACATGGCTTCATATCTGAATAAATGTTTAGTGTATGCGCCGGTCAAAGAACTGCAGTAATCTCCACTAGTCAGGTGATCTAACAAGTATTAGCGGAGGAGCTTTTTTTTAAAAAAAAAGTAATACAATTGAAACATCTTATCAGAAAATCGTTTTATTAGGTATTTAGATAACATTTGTAAACATAAATTAACTATTAATAGAACCCCATTTATGCTTGGAGCCTGAAAAAACAAATACGCAAGGTCCAACTTTTCTCGCGAGATATTTATCATAAAATCGGTAAAATTTGAGGAAAATTTTCCGTGAATGTTTATCTCCTAGCCATCTCGTCTCTGCAGAGAGCTCAGTTTCCTTATTACTTTCTAGTCCTAATGACGTGCGAAATTGGTCTCTATTAATGTTTTATAAACACAGGCCGTCCCCAATAAGTAAAGGACCCCTATAATAATCAGGACCTCAATAAATAAGCCAACAACATATTCGAAAATGCGGAAAGATGCTTAGAAAAGTAGAAAACAAATAGTCTAAGAGCCGACAACACTAAACCTGTTATGATAAAACACGCATAAAACCGCTGAGAAAAAGAAAAAAACCTTTTCATACTACAGAAAAAATACTATTGTAAGATTAGCTGGTCGCAGATCATAAAGAGTTGAAGACATAACGAACTATATTTCTAAGGAATAAATGCAAGAATATGTATAAATTAAAATTATTTAACGGTTCCAAAATAGACAGCATGTTCCATACTTATTATTTTTAGGAAGATACGATAAGTTTTAAGTCTTCAATCCCTGGGTTCTCTACTAAGGATAAAATAAAAGTCTTAATGGGCCAGATAGGAGATGATTATTAACAAAAGAAAAATTAATAAATTATACAAACTCAATTATGACAAATTATAAAAACAGGTACCTGCATATACAAAAGACACTGCCACTGCAGAATGATGTACGCACTAACAATACACAGAAAATACTGAGCACGTATTTCTCATTTTACTCAATACAACGCTGGGGAAAACCACTAGGTGAAGCTGTGTAGTTCACACTGGCAACTACAAAGCGCGGAATGTAAAATATTTATGCTGATTCTTGTTAAAGTAAATGTACCTCAATGGAATGCCAAATTTGGTATCTTGACTGAGGAAATAATCTCTGTTTTTCGAAAACATGATTTTTTTTTTTTGTTTTTTTAGATGAATACGTATTAAATTTTATCGATTTCAACTAGCTAAATTTGCAAATTTTGGTACAGTAATCGTCAGTAGATAAATTTACTTAAACAAAAGTGGGTAATCAATACAATTTTAATAACTTGTAGACGGATAAAAGTGGAGGGGGAAAAATGTTTCGACTTTTCTTCTGTTTTGTTTCGTAAGGTGTTTTATTTAAGGAATAATATTTTCTTATATTTTTTTATAGAACGCTATCTTTTCAACAGTATGTAATAGCTAATGTTATTTTTATTTATTTATTTTACATGATACTACCCAAAAGGCTCATTAGCATAAAATACAAATATATGTTGGTTTTTTACATGCATTCAATAAACCTTATTTTTATTATCAATAATTATTGAGACAGCGCTGTAAAAAAATAATCCAACAACTTGGTAATTAAACGGGGGGAAAATGGACATTTATTTTTTAGGTGGATGGATCTGAATTTTAATTTTATAACATAAAAAAAGAGTTAATTTTTCAGTTTTTCGTTATTATTTGTATGTCATAACAACTATATAGATTTCAAAGTGTACTAATAATAAAAATTTATTATAAAACTAATAAAAAGTGTACTAAAATACTGATTAATAAAAATATGTATAAAAGTTTCCCCCAAAAAACTTCTATACATATTCACTCATTCGACTACCAGCTTACTGGAATATTTCTATAAATGCTGAACATGAGAAAAAAAAAGTTGTAGGGAAAACTGAAGAAAATAGAACACTTGGTGGATATCCTTCTTCCCCAAGTTTCCCTACAAGCTAAAAAATTAAAATACTTATTCATTATTGTTCCCTACATATACATAATAAAATGAAAATTAATTAAATTTTTTAGTTCCTATGTGCCGGACTACTTAGTTCTGTTCAACGATTGGCGAATCATATAATGGGAGGGGGCTTGTGGGATTGATTATTAATAGAAAAAATGCTGCTAATTTTCATAATTGTAAGTTTAACTAAAAATAAAATCCAATTATAGAAATGAAATATCAGCTTTTCATGGAAAAAAAAAATTATATAATTTTGTTTTCAATAAAATCACTCTTTAACCGTCGATTTATTTCCAATAATCGTAAAACTGCATTACGAAAACGCAATTACTTAACACTTAAATATAGAAAACACCGCAAAAAATTAGATTGTCCTTCGATTCTTAGCACATGGCCACTGATAGGAGGAAATCAGTCAGTCAGTGCGTCATCTATTTAAACCAGAGAACTGATATTATTTTAATCATATATTAATACACATTCAATATTTGCAGTTTCTGGCAATGTAACTCTGTTTTGCAAGAAAAAATATTTCTTAGACCGAACTGGTTCTGTAGGCACAACTGTTATATAATTTAAACTTTCTACATCCTATAAATAAATTCTGTTGAAAAAATAGAGCAGCTTGTAGCACAAATTGGAGTAATTTCTTTAATGATTATATATGAAATCCAAATTAAAAAATTGAAAATTTTACATTTTCTAAACTATAATACTAAGTTTGCCAACCAATCGATATGAAGATTACAACTTATTATAAAGGAAGTATTTATTATTTTAAAGACAAAATAGTTTTAAAATACGTTGAAGTATGTTCAAGTACGTTCTTTCTGCACTGCATTACTTACTGAAGGCAAGGATAATTAAGTAAATTAACAAATAATAGACAATTATGGAATTTTTTAATATAATGCATCGACCCTGGGGAGGGTAAAAACCTCCAGGGGCACACTCAGCCTCAATAAAGTAAGCACCTGCTGCTCTATTTACTCTCTAAATTCAAATTATCTTTGCGTAACAGTAGGCCAAGTACTGAATTCAAGACCCTTCGTCGAATTTGGTGGTAGTTTTTATTTATTTATTTATTTTATTTTATTTTTTTTTGTAAAACGCATATTTTCTAACACACTAATATTTTAAAAAATAAATAAATAATAAAAAAAAATATGAAATATGTTAAAGTTTTTAGAAAATGAGTACAACTTGTGTTAAATGTAAAAACAATATAAATGTTAAGTTTTCTGTTTTGTTACTTAATTTATTTTTCTTTTTTTTTATTCCGTGGTTTTAATATCCATACTTTATAATAGATTATCCGAAGAATTTCTTTCAAGAGTCGAGAACACAAGAAATGAAACATAAATCTTAATGCTACCACGTACAGTCCCCTATGAATAAGAAACTGAAACATTCGTTCACTATTTATATAAAGATACTAGTTTATGGATCATTACCACTAAATACACATCGCAAAATAAAGTGAGAAAACAAAATCCTAAAATGTGAAGCGAGAATCGATAATCGGAAAGCTGTCAGATTAAATAGAGTTTAAAGGAAACTGAAAATGGGGATTCAAGATGAAAATAAGTAAGAAATTCCAAAAGGACGTAACAGATTTTTCAAAATACCCAGTCTCATCAGAAGGGACATTAAATTCGATAGGCTGACATCGATTCAAGATTTAGATTGAGGAACGCAGGGTGTTGCCAAAATGTAAATAATAAAAGTTTTCGGTTGTTTTTTTTTAATTAGTGTTGTTACCCAAGTGCGAGTATCAGGTCCATCCAAAATCTGAAATGATGTAATTTAATCCAAAAAAAAAACAATAAAAATAATACAAAGAAATTGTTGATAGATGAAAATTAGATAATTTTTCACTGAATATAATATTATAAATCCACAACCAGCATTGCACCCTGACTTTATTTACTGATATATACATTAAATACAACAATACTGGGTTATAAATTTTATGGCTGTGTTCCGCAATAGGATTGGCTAATTTCGTGTTTAGAAACTTCAATTAAATTTAAAGTATTGAATTAAAAATTATTTTAAAAAGAATAAGCACTGGCGTCCAACTATACTCGAACGTAATTCAAAAACATATTTAAGTAACAAAAAATAAATAATAATGTTTTGATCAGCACGCATTTAGTTTATAATTATTTTTTATATACAGCAGTAGTTACAAAAAAATATGAAATAACAATTTATTTGTCATTTTTAATATTACTCGTTAGCATTAATTAAAGAATAAGATAACCTTTTATGACGCATCCTGGAGTGGTACACAGATAAGTATAGTTCTAAAATATTTAAGCGATCACACAAGTTAAACCAGTGCTGCTAAGCAACTTTCCTAAAGGAAACTGAGGGATTGGAAACAAGATGTTAGAACATCGATACCGGCCAACTATAAAACTCGAGTTTTTAAAATAATGATGACGTTTTATCACATTATTTGATTAATGAAGAAAGTAAAACTAAAAGAAATAGTTTTTCAAAATAATTTTCATCACAATGAACGTTGTAATAAGATCAATAATAATGCTTTATTAATTATTAAATATTCTGTAATTATATTGACTATAATTATAATAACAAAAATGATATGGGTGAAACAATATTATTTTATTATTATCAATCAGTTATAAGAATTATCAATGTTATGATGATCAATATAAAAGTTGATGTAAGTGCCTAAGACAAAGAAATTAATATTCAATAATATTTTTAATTATTATCTAGAACAAAAAAATTACACTTACAATGGATTTTATGTATATATTGGTATTTTTATTTAAAAATATAAAAGAAAAAATCAGTCACACAGATCAGTTTTTAAATGTTTCAAATTTTTATGTGAATTTTACCCAACCATTATCAACTAACAGTGAAGAAATGCATATGACTAATCAAGTTGGAGTTTATTATTAAAAATTGAATACCAAATTTTGAGCAAGGTACTGGGTAGGGATGATCCTTCCTATGCAGAACAAATCCTGGCTATTCATAAAAAATTTCCTTATTTAAGAAAATTAGACGGTGCTTCTGTAAAGGAAATTGGTTTAATAGAATTAGTCAATAGATTAATAGGTAGTTGGAGCCAAATTACTGACCACACTTTCCCATCACACTCAATAAATATCAACAGATATTTATTGAGGGAACACCCAAAACACAGCTTGCCAATCATATCCTTCATGATCTGTAGTGGAACTGTTTAATTTATATTTTTGAAGCCTAGTGGATAAGAAGTTAAGCTAAAATCCCAAATTTTCAAAAAAGTATCCTTAAGATTTGAATAGTTTTCAAAAATCGGTAACATGGAGGACAAGTTTATCACACAACATTCCTATATTTTCTCATCATTATTTTTTTTTTCTTGTTAACATTTATTTTTGCAGAATGTTAGGTTGGTTACACAAGCAGCTTAATGACCTGACCAATTTTTCAAAAAATATTCATCCATATGACTAATTATTCTGGTTGATCTGTCGCTCTCAAAGCCAGCAAATCGTTAAATACTTGATAGCATCATCAGGATTTATTATCAGTGCTTCGTTATTAATTAATTAAAAAAATTATGAAACAACCAAAATTATTCTTAAATGCAGTTAGTTCCTTTATCATGATTTTGTATCTAATTTCTTCAAATGAAATTTATTCCTATATAAATCAAACAAGATAATTATTATTAAAAGAAAAATAACAAAGAATTACTTTGCTTGATAAAAAGCTAAAAGCTTAAATATAGAAAATAGCTACAAAATTTACAAAGAGAAAACAATCGCCATAAAACATTTTAAATGGCTGTAGTATATTAAACATATGGTATAATATTATATAATATAAGACTATACAGCTATCATGGTTTTTTTTATTTATTTTATATAATAAACAATCTTTAAAGGAGAAGATAATCCCATTTATTTCATAATCATACTCATATTTTATCTAATTTATCTCCTCTTCAAATTCTGTAGTTAATAGATTATTGTAAGAATGATATCTATTATCTAATTTTATCCTTTGAATTAAAAATTTCTGATCAATAAGCTGTTATACTCTTTACAAGATGTTTGAATTGACAAGAATAATATAGTTTAATCTGAGGGATTATAATTAATCTTTAAGTATGAAATTGTCATGCATCTAATACAACTTGTATCTATTTTTTTTCACATTATAAAGATAAGTCTTTATAATGGCATGAATAAAGAATCTTTTCTTTTCTTATTGATTGATCCTGGTATCATGTATATTTTCACTTCTTTAAGTAGCATAAAATGGAGGTTTCAAGTCATTGCTTTTAAAAACAAAGTGAAGATGACCACAGACCATTACAGAGCACTGTATATCTTTATAAAAGCAGTCAAATATATTTCTTGAAAATCATTCTCCGCCTTTCATTGTTTTCTTCAAATTTATAATTAACTTTGATAAAAACTCAGAAAAGGTTCAACCACGATGAATAATATAACCTAAAGACATTTTGACAAAAAAACATAAATTACATTCATAATAACGTAATATTCATTAGATGGAAAATATCTCAGAAGTTATAGATCATGAAGTTCTAGATTCGAATTCGTTCCAGATAAAACATTGGTGTTTCTGAAGCAATAAATGCTATGTTAATAAAAACCTCAACTCATCTACTTACTCGTACTAGTATTCTAATGTTGTTCACAAAGACGACCTCTGTTGTATTTCTTAGGTATTAAACTATTTTTTACTTTCTTTAGTTTGAAATGAATATTCGGAGAAATATCAATCTCATGACTACTTAAAAAAATCTTCAAGTAGAAGCTACAAATATATTACTTCTGATTGTCCGTCTATAGTTGTTACATATTTTTTTTATTTAATTACCATTATGTTTCTATAATCTTTAATAGGTTGTACGAAATAACGGGATTACTAGAATAGTATTGAAAATATGTTTAGCAACGTAAGAACTAAGACATTATAAGTAAAAAAAAATACGATTTGTGAAATCAAAGGAAACAGGTTAAACAAAGAAAGAGAAGAAAAAAATAATAAAAAGATAACAATATTACTTTTACTAATCAGATATAATTCTGGTGTATTACGACTAAAAAAAAAAATACTCAATGATATTTTTCGAATATTCAAGTTCCAATATTTAGGACTTCCAGGCTAAAAAAAAAGTAGCCTTCTTAAAGACGAAAAGAGGTTTCCGTATACTACTTCACTCTCTTGACATTTTTGAGATAAATACTGTTTAGAAAGATTTATAACTGGACAACAGTGATCCGACATTTTACATATCAAACCTGATAAATGGCTGAATGGTTGTAAGGGAGGGAGTCTACTTATGATACTATTGTCTTAATTCGCCGGAGATAAAACAAAGAATATTTTCACTACACCGCCTTCTAAAGGTAGTTCAGTTTAAAAATTTAGTTATCATTTGGTTTATGTCAATTGAACTCTCCCAGAAGTGAAAACTTATCAGTAAGCATAGTTTCCAGCGTATATGTACTTTACTTGATCTTACTTAGTAGCAGCGAAAAAGAGGGGGGAAGTTATAAACTTTAAAAGATTTAATAGAAAACGCTTAAACCGATTTCTTTTGAAGTTCATTTATCTTTCCTGTATTGGTAATCCTATGAAAGAATAAAATATTTGTGATGTATTACAACTACAGTTTCTTTCTAAAGTAAGATAACATTCAATAAAAAGTGGATATAAATTTTTTTTCTTCTTGTATTTTCTTGTTACTTTTTACAAGTTTCCCAACAACAGAACATATAAGACTGGGAGAGATGATTACCAACCTGGATTTTATTGTTCCTTGAGGTTCATTCTTATGTACTGCAAGAAACAATCTGAGGCACGAAGAAATAATCAGGAAAATGCAATCATTTGTTTACTTAGACATTAACTAAATTATAGTAATAAACGAGTTACTATTCACCATCACTTTTGGTTAACAGGAGTGATCTACGTAGTTACTGATTTTAAGAGGAATTCCAGTTGTGGACAATAAGCAGTAAGGTTTGTCTTCTAAATGTATTTTTTATTGATTAATTTTTACTGCTAATCTTAATGAATAGACAGTGAATATTGTCCATGAGTTATTCAGAGATTACTTTAAACAATGATATGGAATTCCCTTTGCAAAAGTGGTTTATATGGAGAAATATTTTATGACAGGAACAGCTGGAGTACATACTTGTAGAACCCTTATCTACTTGATGACACAGCAGCAGTAAGTATAATTCTTGATAAATACAACTTGTTTTTTAGTTAATATTTAAAAAAAAAAAATCTATTATATTTTAAATTAAACGTTAGTAACCTTCTTCTAAGATTACTTGCTCAATTCTCCCACCCCCCCAAAAAAGACGTTATTAAAAGAAAAGTACACCAGAAACTAGATCAATAAAAACCACAGTTTAATACACAAATTATATACTAAATAACAATTAAAGTAAAATTACATGTTTTTTTTTCAATTCATGAGTTTATTGCTGAAAATATTAAATATGAAGATTATTTTCAAATAAGTACTCATACTACAATTATAATTAATAATTTATGAACTTGTTTATTTGAAACAAACTTAGATGGCTATAGCTGTACAGGGCAAGTATTCCTTTAGTGATGGACCAGACTCTTAGCCATCATATTTTTATTTATCTAACTAGATAGTCTGTATTAAGCCCATAACAAAAGCACTGGTTTCTTTAAAACTTTCATTTGTTACAAAATTCTTTTTCTTTAGTTATGAATAACAGGAAATATATGCTCATTAAGGTTTATGTTTTGTCGTACTGGTTAATGATTTCTTGATATGACTGTACGGGACCCTTGTATTGTTACTTGTTTACAACTCCTATCCAGTTCTTTTTTGTTGCCTAAAATAATGCACAACTGAGGTATTTTCAACTTTATTTTAATAATTCCCTTTCTTCTCTCCTCTAATCCTAATCTTGATCTTAGTTAGTTAATATAAATATCTAGCTTAAATTTATCGTATGATTTAAGTTCAATATAATGATAGGAAATTAGGAAAAAAAAGTTTATTACAAAACAAAACTTTATTCATAAAAAATTAAAGTGGTGAAAACATATTAAAATAAAACATTGCCTTAAAGTGAATTAATAATTAATAATGTGTAAGTAAACAGATTTTTATTTATAAAAACTTAAAAAAAAAAAGATACATTTTAAATTAACATTAAATCTAATGTAATAAAGCACCATAATAGGAAAATTACTCTAGAATCAATCTATAGAACAAAAAAAAAAAAAGTTGTTTACAGTGATAAATCATAAATCTAATATGGTATTCATTTTGAATACTAACAAGGAATCTTAATAAAAATGAAAAACTTTGAACAAGCTAATATTAACATAAACATTTGTTTGTCAAACTAAAAATTAAGTAAACTCTTAATCAGTCTTAACACTTATAAGTTTAAATATCTTTATCCAGCATATCAATGTTAATAATATATACTATGATTATATAAGTTTGGTATGTTTCATGTATGTATACATATACTTTGATTATAAATACATAATAAAAAATATACAATAGCAAAAGATGCAAAATATAAAATCAGATCTTTTATAAAAATTTAAAATATATATCTGTAATCCCTTCAGATTGATAACAAAATATTTTTTTGTTAAAATAAAACTCTTTTCTAAATCATAATTGGTTTATTTTTTTGTAGCCCACAGCCTATTTTAGTGCATCTTCTACTTTATAAACAATTTCCTGTTTTTATAAATGCATTATTGAATATTTAAATGCTAATTTAAATTAGACAGCAAAGCAAATGTTTGTTCTTGGATCCATACTTGTTTGAGTGCAAGGCATGTGACAAAATAATTTAAATAAACAAAAGAAAAGCATTGACAAACAACCATCATAAAAATATTAAACTTTTATTACCTGAATAAGTAATACTACAAAGCATTAAATGCTTATAGACTAACAGATTGCTGCCCAAGATTGAAATTTATTTATAAAATGTGAATTTCAAAAATAAAATCAATGAAACTAAAACAATACCATAACAAACATTACACAGGTTTGATTAACATTAAATATAACACATGTAAGTGTAGCCGATGACAATTTATATCATCAGGCTTATTATAGATATAGTACAGATAGATTAGAACAGCAACATTGAAGAAACTATTCAGCAGGAGATGAACTAAGTAGGGCCCCGTCCTCAGGGCGTGGATGCCTTTTGAATTTTGGTTCAGTTGTAAGGTACACAACCAACACTGCGAATAAGACAAATAACAGGCCGATGGTATTCATTAGGACTCCTTCAGCAGGGAGCTTTCCATAATTTCTGCATTAATAAAATAACAGACAATAAGTAATATTCAAAAGTAAATTATAATATCAAAAACTTATAAATAAGTGATTATGTCACTGGAGGAAGATAGAAAACAACGGTTATAGTTAGTCAAACAGAGGTTACTACTATAATAGGAATGTAAAGTATAATATAAATATAGGCCAAATCAAATATCATAAGGACTCAATTAACAAGAAAAGTTATTAATATCTATTAGAGTGACTAAATGATGATTTTTTTTTTTTTTTTTCAAATCTTCCACTTCCTGCCTCCAAAGGAGTGTTTTTTTTTTTAACTATTAGGCATTATCTAAAACTACATGATCTTTTTCAATAAAACTTTGCCAGGTATAGTCCTATGATACTACTATAATAGGAATGTAAAGTATAATATAAATATAGGCCAAATCAAAAATATCATAAGGACTCAATTAACAAAAAAGTTATTAATATCTATTAGAGTGACTAAATGATATGATTTTTTTTTTTTTTTTTTTTCAAATCTTCCACTTCCTGCCTCCAAAGGAGTGTTTTTTTTTTTAACTATTAGGCATTATCTAAAACTACATGATCTTTTTCAATAAAACTTTGCCAGGTATAGTCCACAGTAGTAAAGAGCCCAAAATAAAAAAAAAAAAGTAAACTTTTTTTGTAACAGGGTAGATATTTTTATGGGGACTAACAGGGTTACCAGAGTGTAACCTTTCATTACCTCTTGTAACAATTATTATTATTATTAATTAATAACAAAAATTAATATTTATATTTTTAATATTACATTCCTGCTTCAAGGTCACACAATGTCTAATGTTACTCTTCAATAACAAAAATTAACTTAATTAATTAATAATAATAATAATTAAAATGTTCACTAAGACCTATGTATATTTATTTATGAAGAATATTTTTAATGAAAATCATTTATGTAGTACAAGATTAAAATGTAGTTATTAGAAGAAAGACAACAGATATTAAATTATTGGTGTAAACAAGTGAGTACAATAAATATAAAACAATGTACTAATGAAAATAAATTTAGCAGTCTCAAATGTGGTCAGAAGAAGAAAAATGATACACCTCAGTTGGTTTGTATAAATAAATAAAACCTTTATTGATGAGCTAATCATTGGGCTTTTTTGCAGGTTTAAAAAAAAATACAAGATAAGCCCAAATTACGTAGAAAAATATTATAAATACAAAACATGCAGCATAAATTATAACAATAGAAAAGGATTGTAACAAAACAGATGTCCAAAACAGATACAGTAGCTAGAAAAGAAATAAAAAAAAAAAAAAAAAAAAAAAAAAAAAAAAAAAAAAATAGTTTGTAATCCTATCACATTTAAATAGGTGTATATAACATAGTTGTAATGATACAGAAGTTTATGTAAGTTTTTTTTTTATTATTATTATTATTTTATATTAATTAAAATTTATAAACTGTTCCCAAAATAAAGAAAAAAAAATTGAAAAGTAATGATTGTAATAACATGTCAAAAACTGGTAAAGTAAGTAACCATTAGTTGCATTTCAATAAAAGTTCAATCAATCATCCACAGATGAAAAATTTAGGAAAAGCTGTGGGAGAACAAAAAATTCTACCTGTAATCCCTACTAAAGCCTAAATCATATCCTATTCAACTGCCCCCAATACCTAATACTCAGGCGGATTTTTCTAATCAATAATAAAATAAAAAATGTCCCCCATAATATAGCCATGATTTTAACAATTGAAGATGAGGTAAAAATTAACGTACTATAAAATTTCATTACAAATGTTATTAAACTTAGATCATTCCTTTTGAATGAATAATGGCATATAATACCCAAGATTATTAATAACAAAAACAAGATGTAATTTTTACTTTTTATTTTAGTTTCGAGTTGTATATTTATTTTAATTGTTAAATTGTACATAATAAAACTACCTAATCAAGTAAGAAATTATGTTACATAAAAAACTATTGTTAATGTATAAATTTTGTTTAATATGTCTAAAATCAAATCGATCTGTATTTTATTATCTTGTAAATATGTACTTAAACATGTTATTTTTGCTGTATAAGTGTAACTAGATCGGCCAAACTCTATTGTAACAAGCTTATTCAATAAAATAATTTCATTCATTCATTCATTCATTTGGTGTGGAGCTGTTCTAATAAGATGGCTCAGAGTGTTATAAAGAATCAAATGGGAAGCAAGTCGAGGAACTAGAAGGTTTAAGTGGTTATGGAATTTACTTTGATAGAACAGGAATTTGGTTTAGGCCGAATCAGCAACATATAATGAATTAAGATCTCAATGGATAAAGTTTATTTAGGGTAAAGTAAGAAGTATTTAGGATCTTTCAAAGGATTTTAGACAATAAGAATTTCATATGAGATGAATAAGAAGATTTATAGGAGCCCCAAGCTTAACTCTGTATTACATCTCATAGGTGTAACAGTCATTTTTAACAGCATATGCAAAAAAAAAAAAAAAAAAAAAAAAAAAAAATTAATAATACCTAAAACCTACAAAGCAAGACTAAACATTGACATACCAAAAAATATTTCTTTTTCAATTTTAGCACATTTTTCTTCTCCATACCACTTCCTGGACCACCTTTTCCATGACTATATCCTAATAATATCCTGTTTATAAAAACATTTTCATTTTCTGTTAAAATAAACAGAACCTAAACATTTGATAAAACATTTAAAGGACATTGTAGATGGTAGTAAATATTAATAAATAGTTCTGGCACTTTTGCTTGTCAATAGCATACTATTAAATGGATATTTAAAGTATTTACTTCAACTTAGATGAGCTATAAACCCATATTTAAAAAAGCTATTCATTTTATACAGTAAGTGTACTGATTGTTTTTTATTTGTAGCAATGACAATGTGTAGTCCTAAGGTAATATTCCAGTGCCGTCAATACCAATATTGCTTAAGCAAGCTGGTAAATGATGTAATACGAAATAGTTGATGTAGTAATTGCATACTTATCGAGTTTGAAGATTGCTTTTTCCAAGAGGCCTGAAATGGAAGTTGCTATGGCCAATATGAAGGCGAAGAGGCCGAGAAAAACATGCCATGGCATAACTGCAGCCCTTATAGACAAGGGGAGTCCAGGGTAAAGAAATACTACAATACTCAAGGCCCACTAGAAATCATACATAGAAAATAGAAAATCAAGGAACTAAATAACTAGGAATACTTATAAATTTATATATTTACATTTATATTCTCACATATATTATAGATTATTATATTTATATAATATACAAACACAAATATTTATTTGTTATATTCATACTAAGTGAATATATGAAAAGCTGATAATTACCTGTGCAAAGTAAATGATAACAGTTATCATGCCGATCCATGAATGAAGTGAATACAGGTTTGGAATATTCATAAGGTTATGGAAATCAAAGACAGCAATCTGGGCAATAATGATGCATAAGATGACAACAGAGTGGATGCCAGCATGGATCAGTTTCAATTTCTGTTTCCTCATAGTGCGAAAAGCTCTATAGATCATGATAGCTGGAAATTAATAAAATAAACTTATGAACAATGAAAATTTTTCATTCGAGAGATTTCATTTCCATCTAGAGTCACTTTGTAGAAGGGACCAAAATATATTAATAAAATAATAATAATAATAATAAATAACAAAATATAATTTGACATCAATAGTTTTTGAAAAAAGTAAAATGCATTTTTTATTTTATTTTAAACATTTTCAGGGAATCAAAGTTATTAAATAAAATTAACTAGAGATTAGTTTTTTAATTAATTCACTGGAGACTTATTTTTTATAGAGGTATTGTAATTAAGTGCAAACATAAGGACAATAATAACCACCAGGAGATTTTTAGTCTTTTAAGCCAAAAAATAACAACAATAAATATAGTGAAAACATAGCATCAATCATAAATTGAAATAAAATTATATACAGTAAGCAATTTTTTCATTTTACCAAGCAATTTGGTGATTTATTGTAAATCTTAAGCAATCAAAAAAAGTTTCAATTCATTTTATTTTAAAACTGAAAATTAAATTACAGTATAAATGGAGAAAGCACAAAAGTAATTGTTACTTACAATTGGCAAATAGGTAGATCATGCCCACTGTCATGAGAAGAGGATGCCAGTTGAACTGTTTAGGAGGGTCAGAGCGCCAAGCAAATCCTCCAGCATAGTTCGACGTCCAAACGAGTACCAGAACAACACATAACAGGCCAATTCCGTTAGTAACCCCAAATAAAATGTTAAATTTTTTGAAGTCCTCTTCCATAGTCTTGCGAAGTTTATTATCCTTTTCTGAAACAAAATAAACCAAAAAAAAATTAATATTATTAAAGATCACTTTAAATTTTAATATTGGTAAAAGTTCAAGAATAGATATTTAATGCAATACTTACAAAATAAATAATTTGAAACAATACATCTAATTAAAAAACAAAAATTCTATAATAATTGTATAGGTTCTAAATTTAACTTTAAATTTAAACATAATCTTGAGGTAAATTAAAGTTGTGGAAAAATAAAAGATGAAAAATTAAAATAGAATACAAACCTAATTGGTAATAATATAATATGCCAGAATACTAAATGTTAATATTAAAACATTTTCTAATAATATATTTTCTTTACTGCAAAACCCTTTAAACACCACCAATCTTGCAGATCTTTTGCGAAAATCCTCAGTGATCTAGAGAAAATCCCCCATATCTTGATAGGAACTTGGGCGATTCTCATTCACAAAGAATCTGTACTATCTTTTCTTCTTCTTCTTCTAAACATAAAGAGCAAATTTTTTACTAATTTCATCTTTTTGCAATGATAATTTAGCGTGATATTATCACAAAAATATGAAATCAATTGAAACTTTCTCCTGTTAGAAGCCCAGTAATCTTTTTCAAATCATTTTTAGTGGTGCATTTTCATTGCCCTCGGTTTTTTTATGTCCACATTAAGGTAAAATTGTTGCTCTTATTTAACTGCATAAGGAGGATATCAAGAACAATTCCAGATTAGATAATATGTTTAAAGCCGCTTGGCTATTTTTAATTATCACAAAGAGATCTGTTAGGAAATAGAATTATATCGGGAAATATTACTTTGTTAATTGAGATGAGCGAGCAGGAGAGTGCAAAAATACCATGCTGTCGTTTCAGAATGATTGTTTCACGAGAAAAATCACTTGAGGTACGCATGATTGTATAGAAGGATCAATAAAATAAATAGGCCCTTTCCAAAAATGCGGTGTATATGAACTAAAATGTAATAACGGTGAAGCTAAATACACGGAAAAACTGGACGATCGTTAAATCACAAATTAAAATAATATATAAGAGCATACAATAATAAGACCCAGAATTCCAACTTCGCTATCCATCTAAATGAAAATAACCCTAAATATAATAAAGACTCGGGAGTGAACCTAATGCATCAAGTAGAAAATAGCCTAAAATTGAATATTTTAATTCAATAAAATCGTTTAAAAACAATCCAGATTTTTGTTTAAATAACCAGATAAACATTTCCAACAGTCCTATTTTAAATTTGTTTCCAATAGGAACGGAAAAAACCAATTAGTCATAGGAAAAATCCAAAAACTTAACCCTCCTGGCCCTTTCTACTTCCCCTTCCACTCCTGATATCTTTTAGAAGTCCGTTTTACCTCCTCAGGTGAGTACCAATGTGTTCGATTTCTTGTCTTACATGTTTCAAAGTTTAGTATACATAATCTATGTAACAAAGTGCTAATGTTTAGAAAATTTTGTATGTTTTAGAACTGATGATGAATGTTTAACATTCGGAACTTGTTTTCAAATAAAATAATTCCAACAGAAGAGGCAATCCTGACAAGAGAAAAATATTTCCAGTGGGGGACAGTAGTAGGAGTATCGGTGGTATAGACAATACAAAGGACACAAGCTTTGTCAAACCGAGGGCTAAATGTAATTACGACAATATTCCAAGCTGTAGGAGACTGGATGAGAACAAAGCACTAGAAATAAGGTTTGATATAATTGTGTTTTACGCTTGAAAAACAAACCAGAGTATTTTTTTATTTAAACCAACATCTGAAAAAAAAAAGGATATTTTTTCTTTCTAAAGCAGATCCTATGCTGTTGAAAACGCGGACTTCACATTAAACAAATGCAAGTCTTAAGTAGAATACGAATTGAAAGAATTGTGAGATTTTATCATAAGAAAATTTTGTTTAAGGAAGGCTTTTTTTCAAAGATTTTAGAAAATGATAAGGTGTATGATAATTGGCATTGGCGTGATCTGCTAATAGTTTATAATTTGATATGTACAATACAATTTATAAATTATTTTTCTTTCAATTAAGTAACTTAATTAATATGAAGTATTAGTAGTTCAAATGATAATAATGATAATAAACAATGTAAGAAGGAGAACAAATAGATTTCTTATATTTACGACCATGCTGTACGGAGATCGAAAAGGTTAAAAAGAACACCGAAAGTTCACTCAACAAACCTTGCACTTTTTCGACCAACCCCAACGTGGTTTCTTGCCAACTATTGAGAGTTCCATAGTTGTGAAGATAAGTCTTGGATTTTTCTTCCCCTATTAACTTCATAGCCTCCATTTCAGAAGATATAGACTCGACAGAATCAGAAAACACTTTTTTCTTAGTCATCCTTCATACACTAAGACACTGAGGAATATGGCATCGGTTATCTTGTTGAATACTCTTCCCTTCAAATATCTGTATTCTGCGATATCGGGTTCCTGCCATGGCCTCAGCCGTATATTTAAATAGGCTTTATCTCGGCATTGTATAATCTTAAATAAGGATTTTGGAAAGCATTGCATAATCTTAAATACAGATTTTTCTTATATCCTGGTCTATCTCTGGCAGGTAATCATTTAGTGAGGTTTACAGTAAAGACAAGGAATTCAAATCAATCAATTAAATTTGATAGACAGTCGAACTATTATTCACCTTCTTATCTTAGTCATCCTTATACCAGACTAACCTTATAAAGAAAGGGCTATAATATTTAATTAGAATTAAAACGCCACCACTGTTTGGATAATGTTCACAATAAAACGTTGTCATCAATAAACATTTATCACCAAAAAAAAAGGACTGATGATTATAAGGAAACTGCAGGCTGACAGATAGGTACTAAGTGAATTATCAGTCATGAGAAAATCAGAAGTATACTCAAAATTAAGGACATAGTCATCTATATAAAAGCAGGTAGACTGCGATGGGCCGGCCATGGGAGAATGAACCACCAAAGACCTCAATTACCAGGGAATAAGTAAGTCTGAGATACTGTTATAGACGAATAAGCTGAAACCGTGTTCCGGCAGTCAAGGTACCGGTATTGGAGCATTCTCGACCCTAATTAAGAAACATGAGGCATTCAAACTAATATTATTTTCATAATTTTACTGTTCGATCTAAATCGAATATGAACTGTCCGTACTGTTCGCGCGATTTGATCAAATGTTGTAGCGTACCGGCTCACCACCTCGCCTTCTCGAGTTGCGCCTTCTATAAGAATCTTGACCAAAGAATATGTTTGTTTTTGATAATAATTCTGTTGTGATTACATTTGTGCTCACACTGTAATAAAACTTATAATAGAAAAAAAAAACAACCTTCAAATCTGAATTCCCTTGTTATCTCGTATGAAATCTTAAATATATCTGAGATTGCCAGGAAAAAACATTGACAAATGGAAATTAAAGAGATATAATCTTACGAGAGCATTTCTTAAAATTGGAAGCAGAAAATGTTTTTCTTATTAAGAAAGTTTTGTAAAATTAAATTCAAAATAATACTCGAGATGCTGTACCCATCTTTTAGTGGAACACTCTTTAACAATTATAACCTCTAAGCCAGTGCAAAAATACTATCCTCAAGGGTCTTTTACTTGAGCGAGTTCTCTGTCTGCTAGCCGACGAGATTACTATCTGCTAAGCTCAAAATCTGGCTAGTCAGATAGTGATACATTTAAGATGACACTTAAAACTTTTATCTTGGTGCAGTATCTAAATAGCAAGAGAGTTGGAATCACCTGCTCTTTATCTTTTTTCTAAACATTTGTTAAAGAGTTAAAAAATTTAGTTGAAATTAAATAATCTTGTAGAATTTCTTTTGGCCTAATTATAGGCCTAAAGTATCCTGGGTTATGGACTTTAAAATACAAATAATACTAATGCTGTTTACTATCCATCATTTTACCCACACTTTTCAGCACTGAAACTGAAACGAACCACATTTGTTTGTCAGGGAAACCTAAGAACAACAAGATACTCGCAGCTAGTAACCATGATAAAACACGGCTAGCTAATAGATTTACGGATTGGCTGGCAGATTTCAAAATCGTATTCTAAATGACGAAAACTAATTTGTCGGGAAGGAGCGGCCAACGATGTCCTTCGGCCATCTTAAAAAACGTTAAATTCTGGTAGATCTCAAAATAGTGTCCTTCAGGACGAAAACTAATTTGTTAGACAACAATGGTGGAATATCCTTCCGCCTTCTTAAAAATCTTTATATCCTGGCATATCTTAAAATAATATCCTTAAGGATGGGAAAGAGAGTGGCTAATAAACTCACTTAATGTGATCGACTCTTTAAACAAAGAACTGAAAACAGTCCTCTTAAATAATGATCAATGGAGAGTTATAAAGCTTTTGAAAAATATCTACATTTTTAACCTAATTTAATGAACATTTAATCATTTAGAACTAGATGAAGGTGACGCTGGCCATGCTGCAGTATGTGGCACCTTAAAATGTAAAAAATAAATAAATTCTAAATGATAAAATATCTCTCAATAAAATTATAATTTTCGTTACGAATTATGAAAAAAAAAAAAAAATTGTTCTTCCTGACTGGAAAAAAACAATAGATCATGGATAAGTCCATCCATAGACATATATGCTGTTATTTTCTTTTCTGTATATATAACTATCTTCTATGTATATAGTTATGTACACCTCAATAGTATTAAGAATATAAATAAACAATGTATGATATCCCCTCTTCCAAACCTTATATAAGGCTACCCCCCCCCCCCTAGCATCGGGGACATTCTTTCGTCGTACGTTGAGACGTAGAGATGCCATGCCCGTTATGTCTTGCGATTAAGTTATAATAAATTGTGTACTTGTTCTTGTATCAATGTTTGTCATTCAATAAAGCTTCTTTTTAAAAAATTCAACCCGCGATACCTTTATTTAGCTGGCGCCCGAACGGAGGGACTTGTGTAAGTGTAAACGTAACTTCGCGGCAGTTCTATCTTATTACAGGTACAGAACAGCGAGACCTCTTTCCATTGCTATGAGAAGATTGGGAGCTGAGTATTAGTACATCAGCAGATCTTCAAGTCTTTGGGAGCACTTTGGTATTCCAATACCTTAACCAAAAGAACCTACAACCTCTTCCTAAGAATCGACGGAAAGGAGCTGAAGGAAGCTGCATCGAGAAGACATCGTTATATCAAGAAACAAGTATAAGTAATTTATTTTAATTTTTTTATGTAATTTTAAAATTAAGTATATTTAGTATATTAAGTTAATTATATTTAGAATATTAATTTAGCATTTATGTTTATGAATAAGTTGGAAGAAAAATTAAGTAACTTAAAAATAACTGGTTCAACGATAATTAATTAAAATAATAATATGGTTCTAGAAATAAAAAACCACGACTTAGCAGTAATCCCTGAATATGACGGAAATCCGTTACAATTAGTAAATTTCATTAGGAATAGCGAATTTTTGTATAATTTATATAGCAAAGAAGATAACACTCATAAAAATACTAATCAGGCTAAATTAGTTTTAACTATATTAAACAAATTAACAGGAAAAGCCTAAGTCGCCGTTTATGATAAAGAATTTAGTACCGTTAAAGAAATAATAAAATTTTTAAAAAGAAAATACCAAGATACAAGAACTCGGGAACAATTAATTTCTGAAATTTTAAACACCCGTGCGTACCATAACGAGAACCCACTCGATTTCTTAAAACTACTGGGTCAGAAAACATGTGACTTATAGGCACGTATTTACTCAGACAGCGAAATAATTGACAAACAGGATGAAATGTACAGATACGATAAACAAATATCACACCACGCGGTTCATAGTCTGCACCCGGCATTAACAGATTTTATTTACCAAATTAAATTCGACAGCTTAGAAGACCTCGAAGAAATACTAAGAAATAGCGCGGCACATATCGTGCATAGAATTTATGGTGATAAAAAACATCAAAAAAGTCCGATCCAAAATAACTATAAAAAGAAAAATTTTGAAACTAATTATAAAAATAAAGAATACAGACCGAATTTTAATAACCACTATGCCGACCAAAATTACCGACCTCAACAGTATCACCGCGAACAATATTCAACATTTAATAATTATAAAAATCCTCAACACTACCGACCTCAACAGTATGAGCACGAACTAAGTCCAACTTTTAATACCTTTAATAATAATCAGCATAACTTCCGGCCACAACACCGAGCTATCGAATATCCAACTCCAATACCTAATCAGCAATGGGACGAATATAGATTTTTCACAATATAGATTTTTCAACAAACCACCCTCGAGAAATTTTAGACCAAGTAATTACCAACAACCCCAAATAGATTCTAACACGGTGTCAATGAGGGCAGAATCAAACAGGGTTCACGCGATAGAGGAGGAAAAGGACAAAAAAATAAAAATGTTACAAGAGAGAATTGAATTATTGGAACAAAAACAGGATCATTTTTTTAGAATTAGGCCCAAGCACGAGCAGACCTCCGGAAAACCAATTTCAAATTTGTTAAAAACCAAAATATACGGCACAAAAGAAATAAAAGAGGCATGTCAAACCCTAACGGAAATGATGAGCAATACGCCGATTCTAAAATACCCAGATTGGGAAAAGCCATTTATACTAACTACTAGCAATAAAGCCATTGGAGCTGTACTATCACAAAAAGACGAAGATGAAATAGAACACCCTGTGGCATTCGCTTCTAGAGTATTACAAAATGCCGAACTAAAATAGAAAAAGAATTGTTAGCAGCATTTTAAGCCTTATTTGTATGGTACAAGATTTCTTTTATGCACAGATCATAAACCCTTAAGATGGATCTTCTCAATGAAAAATGGCAACACACGTATAATGAAATGGATATGGAAGCTTCAAGAGTTCAAATTCGACATTAAGCATATCCAAGGAAAAACTAATTACGTAGCCGAAGCACTTTCTAGAGGAATTGACGAAATAAACCATACCAGCGATGAGGAAATAATGGATGCTGAAGCATTGCTGAACCGAGATAATGCGGACAAAAACAATTCGGAAAACGAAGCGATAATGGAAGATCTACAGGCACCATCAGAGGAAGATTTAGAAACAATTCACTCGCAAGAATCTAGCAATGAACAGGTATGAATTTGCGAAACGGAAAAATGCGTTAACATAGAGAAGAATCAAATAATCATAAAAAGAGGAAATACTAAAATCAATTTTACTAAACCATTCGGGAAACGTCGATACGAATTGAACATTTACGGAAAATCAGATATTGCCCCATTGTTAGAACAAATCCTTGAACCTAATAAAACTTACGGGATAATATGCAAATCCCCAAATGAATTAACCGAAAATTTGTATGAAGATTATTTTAAGACAATTCAACAAATAGTAGAAACACAATATCCGTCGGTTAAATTAAAAAAAATACAAACAGATAGTAAATGACATCGAAGACCCAAATGAACAAATAGAAATAATAGACAACTATCATTTAGGGAAAACTAAACATAGGGGTATAAATGAAACGTTTGAAAAACTTAAAAAGGAATATTATTTTCCGGGTATGCAATAAAATAGCAGAGTATATTACTAAATGCGAAACATGCAAAATAACCAAATATGACCGTAAACCTGTAAAAACAAAATTTCAGATTACACCTAAACCAGAAAGACTTGTTCAAGAACTAATGATTGATATTTTTAATTTTAACAACGCGATGATCTTTACAGCAGTAGACACCTTTACGAAACATTTATTTGCCCAAACGTTACAATCAAAAAATGCAATTAATACCTGTAACGCATTAACTAACTAAATGACGTACTTTCCCACTCTACAAATATCCTTAGACCAATGGACGGAAATGAAAAATAATTCGGTAAGACAATTTTGCGAAGAAAATAACATTCTCTTGCATTATACTTCAGCCAGTTATTCAAATTCGCTAGGATTACTAAACAGGGTTCATTCTACTTTAAATGAGTAATTAAGAATAATAGGAAAAGAAAGAGATAAATGTTCAATGAAACAAAAATTAAGATTAGCCGTCATAGCTTACAACAATACTTTAAATAATAAATTAAAATTAACGCCCAATGAAATTACTTTCGGAACCTCCACATTAGAATCAGACAAAAACATTGACCTGACTGGACAATACGTATTAAAATATCATAAAGACCAAGAACTACTACATAAATTAATTAGATCTAAAATAAATAACGAAAAAGAAACAAGAACTGAAAAATTAAATAAAAATAGAGACGCCCCCTTAGATATTCAAAAACAATTAGGAGACATAGAATATTTAAAAAATACTCCATCGAAAATAAAAAGTAGGTACAAATTTAAAAGGGAAAGGGTAAACGTGCTAGTAAAAGATAAGAGACCGATTAAAACTCATATAGACAATATTAAAAGGCCCACTAGGAAAAAGAGAAAAAAGAAACAATCTATTTCAGACGACGATAATGAATCCCTTCACGTAAATATTTCGGACATTTCTGACAGTTATGATTCGGACGATCCAGATAATGGTTCTGATTAAAAATATTTTATTTTATTTAAATAATATTAAAACATCTTAAAAAGCTTTTATTTTAATAAAATGTAATAAATGTAATTGTACTAGGGAAGGATGTTTATGTTATATTGAAGGAATTATCTGTATTTATATTAAACTGACAATGCTGCAATTTATTTAATAAAGTCGGACTTTTATATTTTGCTGTATATTTTTATGTTCAATGTTAAAAATGTTAAAAGATCATTCAAATTATTATTTTATTTCACAGTAATGTTATGTTTGATTTATTTTGTAATTAATATTTTGTATTCACTATAATAAATATTAGGCTATTATTATCTTGAAATATTATTTTGATTAATTGTTGAGAAAAGTATGTATTTTATTTCGAAATGTAATTAGAAGAGTATTTGAATTATTACTTTGATTTAAAATATTATTGTTTTAATTGTGTAATTTTGAATTTAGAAGTATTATTTGTAATGAAAGAAGCTAATTCAAACACTCTTATTTTACTTTCCTTTTGTTTAAAATAAATGTATTGTTTAGTATTAAGGAATATTCTGTTATCTTTTTGTTGTTATTTCCGGAAAAACTGTACTTTAACATGTAAGTAACTATGTAATTTATAAACATTGTATTTTTGTGAATATAGTCCAAGCTTATAGTTAATATTAAGAAATGGACTGTCTAATCCTTTTGTTTATAGAAAAGTTGACATTGTATAAAATCCTATTCCAGTACAGGGTTTAATCTTTTTGTTTTCAAATCCTAACTTAGTACAAAATAGATGTACAAGGTGTAATCCTTTTATGATTGTATAAACTTAGAGTATAAGGCCCAATCCCTTTTTTTTTTGCATAGAATGTTATCACTTAGTGTAAAAGGTATTAAGAAATATAAAAGGTTCAAACCTTTTATTTATTGAAATTTTCAATTGAATTTTATAGAATCTAACAACCCATTTACACTGAAATACTTGTTCCATCGGAGACCTCGGAACTCGGGGGGAGTTATGTACACCTCGATATATTAAGAATATAAATAAACAATGTATGATATTCCCTCTTCCAAACCCTATATAAGGCTACCCTCACCTAGCCTCGGGGACAACATATCAGAACAGTATACTCATGAAGATTTGTAGGGGTACATCACTTGAACGACGAAACATGGCATTCATACATGACCAACTACAATTAGACACAATCCAACAGTTCATATCACGACGACACATCAAATTTTTTGACAACTTCTCAGCATCCTTTACCCATTATTCCGCAGCCTCACTCCATCCCCCCTACCTGCCAGATGGCAGGGCAGGAAAGGTCCCATCAATCCCGTCCACATCATCACATAAACCTGTATATATGTATATAGACTACTATCTTCCTCTCTTCTCTTTTGTATATAACTTTCTTCTTCTTTCGTCTTCTATCTATCCTATTATTTTATTATTATTATTATTAATTTTATTATTGTTTATTTTTCACATGCACTGAGCGGAGGCCCCTCAACTCCAGAGCATATTATTTCGAGCCAACCAGGCGCAACAACCACAAAAATTCATCGTCTCATTACTCCTTCCAATACCCATGGTAGGAAAAGGCGAAAAGGTATAGTTCCTATTTGCTATACTCTGTAGATATAGGTTTACTAATTTCATGTCTTTTCTGTTTTAGTTTCTGAGGGATCAGGAAAAAAACAAAACAAAAAACCTCAGGGACATTCTTTTGTAGTACGTTGAGACGTATAGATGCCATGCCCGTTATGTCTTGCGATTAAATTATAAATTGTGTACTTGTTCTTGTATCAATGTATGCCATTCAATAAAGCTTCTTTTTAAAAACTTCAACCCGCGATACCTTTATTTAGTTATATATTATAATTATTTTACTATTACTTTTTCTTTAATTTTGTCATGTTATTACATCTCTGACCAGATGTATTTTTTTATTTCTGTACTTAGTTGTTATTCTTAAGGGAGTTTGTCCGAGAATAAAATTATTTTCCGATTCTATCAAATTATATTTGGAATAGGTTCGTCTGTTCATCGTCATTGTATCACGTCCAAATCAACTGTCGATTACATTTCAAAATGGATTTAAACTTTTCCTTCTTTTGATCAATTTATATTCTAGAATTAAAAAGATAAAATTACTTAAATCGATAATTACATTAAATTAAGAATTAATAATTATCCGAAATAAACAAAGTTCAGAGAAAATAGGGGGTTTCAAACTTGACATTTTTCATTCAAACCAATATAGCCTCCTAAACGGTAGGTCCTATTGTTAAACGTTATATAACAAAAAATATTCTCCATTACATTTCTGACAAAGCTAGAGCGTTACATTTTTGAGGGTGAAAAAAGTTACAACAAAAAACTATAGAAACCCAAACAAAAGACATACAGACAGACAAAAGACACATCCATGTCAAAAAATTATTTACTATTTTGTTGAATTACAATTTAAGAGATATATATTAAAAATATATTGCATTTGTGTCGATGTGTTATTTCGGAATAAATTACGTAACAAGCTGATTATAAAATCCAATTCATGACCCCTCCGGAAATAGTCTCCCACTATTTCTTGCCACAAAATTACATATATCTATATAGGTTTTCTTTTTCAGTTGAGGTTGCTTGCTATTTGTTGTAACTGTCATTGATTAATATATAATTCTTTTTTTCCCTCTTCTACTTAGTTTTAGTGACATGTTTATCGAGCAAATGGGTTTTTATGTATTTTGAACAACATAAGTAAATAATCTGTTAGATGAAATAATAGAAGTTCAAGATAAGAATATCTGTTAAGTTTATTACTGAATGGAATAATAAAAATGAGTTTATGAATCTTTTATTTCGTAGCTCTCTTTCGTTTTTTATTGTACCTTATAGATTGAAGTGAATAAAAGAAAATGTCCAAGACCCCATAAACCGCTGTATATTAAATTACTGGAACGTGCAAGGAATTTTCCAATAATGCCTTGGCTTAGGAATAAGGAATTTTTTTCTTCGAGGGTAACAAAATAAAAGTAAAAAATAACAGTAAAATAAAAGATTCCAATATGTTTAAATAATCTAAAACCTATGATTTGTAATTAGAAAATCGAAATATAAAAACTTCGATGTTTAGTAATTACTTATATGATAGATTTGTATTCTTGGTTTACCACAACGGCGTTGGAAACTAAAGGAAATGAAATGTTTAGTGTAATGGATAGTTACTAATTATGAACTATGATAATATATATATATATATATATATATATATATATATATATATATATATATATATATATATATATATATATAGGTATATTTTGTTATTAAAAAAAAAAAAAAAAATAAATAATATCAATAATGCTATGTTCCATAAATGAGAGACAAGATGATTGTAACTATATCATTAAAAATTGAAATTAATAGATGGCTTAAAAGAAAAGCATACGTACAAAAATAGAACAAATACGTAATGATGTAAATAGTTAGAGAGTGCAGTCTAGGAAACTAAAAAATATTAATTTACAGTGCCGACGAGACGTTACGGTCTACAATGTAACCCTTCATCAGGAGTATCTCTAATTGTGTTTCTTCGAATTCACACCTAGACAATCTACATCACCATCACAGTAAAATAAAATTATAAAATCGTGAGGTAACAAGTGAAACATATTAGGCAAAATAATGTTCAACAGAATATTTAAAAGTAGGTAAATGGTAATTTTAATAATCCATGGGCCATTCGGAAAATTCTTCGGATTCAGATCCTCCTTTTGTTTATTTTAACTATGCTACATCGAAAAAAAAAAATCAATTTCTCCTTGACTGGGAAAAACAATGGATCATGCATACGTTTATCTACAATCCACTGCATTCTCCAATTTACATTTTAGAATTAAAAGGGTCAAATTACTTAAATTAATGGGAAAATTAAATTAACAATTTAATAATTATTAGAAATAAACAAATTTGAGAGGAAATGGGAATTTTAAACTAATATTAAAACTAGATAGAACTTTTTCTGATGTCGAATCACCAAAATTTAGATGTATCTCATTCATTATTTCTCGGAACGTTAGAATATAATTAAAAGTATATCAGCGGTAAATATCTCAAGTAAAGAAGGAAATCTGTTTTATCATGCCTTCGTATTGTCTTTTCGCATTGATTTTATCTTTTTTTATGACCAACGATGGACAATGTGAAGCCTAGAATTACAAACGTAAGGTTACTTGAACAACCTTCAATCATCTGTTTCATGAAGTTATAAACATATGGAGAGGCTCTTCCTCTATTTTCTTCAGTGAGGGGTGAGACCAAAACAACAACCGGCCACGCCCACTTTGCTCAACTGGTGACTTGCATTCCATTTGGGATAGGGTATTTCCCCATTATTAAATGAAAAAATAATGCATTCAATATAATAAAATCCCAGAATAAAGCCTAAGAAACCAAAATTTGAACTGAAAAACGGCTAATATGCTGACTATATAGTGCGATTCAAAATGGCTGCGTCTAGTCAGTTACTGCCTCAGCGATTGAGAGGTAAGGCTCCTCCACTTGTCTATAACTCCATGATCTGTTCATTATTTATCATCTGTTTTTATTACTTTATCTTCAAACCTTTAACCTATTTCAATTATTGTGTAATGTTGTTTGCTGTACTTACTGTTGAATTTAAGTGCAATTTAATTCTTTACTTTTATTGAATAAATCACGTTTTAACGATCTTAGTCAAATACTGGAGAACACCAGAAAATAGCTAATATGCATTAGTTTATAGTATTTTGGGACAATCATAAACAGGAATGGTAAAATGGACCAGGAGGTTTTCTATCCGGTGGTGAAGACAAATGGACTATTCTATCTAATATCAAGAAAAATCATATCAGGCAGGAAGTAAGTAGATAGGCCAAACATAGGCTCTTTAATTCCGCGTTTCTTCCAGTAGTCCTATATGAATCGGAAAACTAAACTCTCCATTTACCAGATCAGAGCGGCTGAAAAGAGATTCTTCAGAAGAATACATGGAAAGACCAAGAGGAAATGCATTTTAAATGGCATAATTCGGATTTGGAAGAGGTATGATGAATGGTACGATTAATATCGCCACATTTGGAGAATGACCGATATCTGAAAAGCTAGATGCTTCTTTGATGCTAGACCATAAGGCAGACGACCACGTGGCAGACCCAGGAATATGTACTCTGATTATATCGTAAAACGGGACTACAAGAGAATGCATCAGGCCGAAGATGAGACTTGCAAGAGACAAAGTGGGCTGGATGAGCCAAAACTGCAACTTCAAGTATATCGGCACATATGAGTAAGAAATGGAAGAAGATGATCTACAAATGTTGTTCCAAACATCAGCGGAAACAATAAAACGAAATGACGGGTTCAGGGGAAAAATACGTCTATTTGTATATTTTGTGATTTCATGTATAAGTAGAGACATGAAAACTTCAAACACACTTATTTGGGCGATCTATATGTTTCTTACTCTGAAACGAATGTAGGATCTAAAGTTTAGTCGGAAGTTGGTTGAATGCTACCAATAACTCAAATTCGACATAAGATGGGCATAAACGTTTTTTACACTGGCCCTCTCAAATCATAAGAAACAATTTTATTCTCCCTGACCTAATCAATGGCAATCATTCCATAGCTAAATAAATTTATTCTTTAAACTTTTCAACAATTTTAAAATTTGAGGACCAAAAAAAGGTCGGTTTTTATCCCAATATCTGATGAAAAGAAAGAAACAAAACAATTAGATTAAAAATAGTGAGTATTAGATAAGAAATAGTCTATTGTGGTATAGTATCATCTGAACCGCGACCTTATGATAAAAGATAGTGTACACATTCAAGAAATGTTTTACAACTAAAAAAAAAAAAAAAAAAAATTGATTAAAGAAACATTTACAGTTGTGACTGTACGTGTTAGTACAAATTTAAAAACAGAATAAAAAGGCATTGTGTGCGAATATTACGTAACATACAGACAGGAATGCTTAATATTTTGCTCAAAGCTCATTCTCGAACTAAGGCGTTAAAAACAGATATCTTTTTAAGAAATTAATAAAGCCAAGTGTACACATTAAGGTCGTCATTTTTATATTAATGTATTACCGTTTATTACAAATAAAATATTATAGCGTCATAATATATGAATAAATAAAATGTTTCATCACAAAGAATTAAAACACAATTAGTCCAGCATACTCACGTTTTTAACGACTTCTTCATTTTTTAAATAGCGAAGATAAAATATAGCTTCTAAAACCTAGATTTTACTGATTCTTGAAAATATTTTAAAAAATGTCCAAAAACTATTCACGAGTATGTGTTTTGTGTTATATGAACATTATTTCCGTGGTTATCATATGACTTAATGGTTTTGAAGAAAAGGAAAAAAAAAAAAAAAAAAAAAAAAAAAAACCTAGAAGACAAAATATTTTTTATTTTTAATACGTTTTTAAGTAATTTTGAAACGAAAACCGCAAAAATGATTTTTTTAGAAAATATAAAATGATATATATAAAGCCTAAATGATAATAGTAATAAATAAAAGATTAATTATGATTATTCAAGATAATGTAATAAGAGAAAATGTTTCATGCCATAGTTTGAACTTCAATATTTCCGTGCTAAATAACAAGTTATGAACTAATGATTCCTTAAATAAAGGTGAAATAATCTGAATAATTATTTACTTATGTTATAGTTAATATGAGTAACGAAATAATAGCAATAATTTGGTATTCTTAGATAGGTTTGTCTGGCCATATGTTTGGAGAAGAAGAGTAAATGTTCTTGTATTATGAATTTATGTGTTTAAATGAGCCTGTGAAGGATACGTTTTACTTAACATTCAACTATCACTATTTTAAAAATATATAGCCCGATAGAACGGGTACAATATAATAATAAAAACATGTATTAAAAAAACTAAGTATAATTTTAATAATACAATTTATTTAATAGGAATATTTATAACATTTTTTCTTTTAATGGACTTACCAACTTATTGTTCGACTGATAAAAGAAAAATATGGAAACTGTTTGGTTAAATTTATATGGACAACACAAACATTGAAATCAACACAGGAAGTAATCATGCATAAATAACAATTATACTAAATTATTAAAGTATTACAACAGTGTATGCATTTAAGTAAGTCAATTTAATATGAATATATTTAATAGTTTCATTTTAATTTTAACCTGAACCGAAAAAGCTCATCAATGTATTATATTGCAACAAGTGGATCTCTACTAACTAGTGAATGAAAATAACACTAGGCAGAATTGTCAATATACTATTTTCACACCATATGGTAGCGACAATGTGTACTTATTGACTAGTGAATATATCAGGACCAAACTATACGACTAGGTAAGTATTTCGAAGTTTCATGAGTACCTCAGATCAGTTGTCGGTGCTGTTGAAAGGTTTGAGGTTACACACGCCTGGTCCAGACAGCTGCAGCTTGCAACACTGTGAAATCGATTAGATGCCGGTCTAGAACCGAGTGGCCCCTGCTGCTGCCTAGCGGAGCGTTATGGAACTAATCAAGCAGAGTTGCCATCAGCTGTTTTTAATATTAGAAATATAGTACATTTTTTAAAAATTGGATGGAGTGAGTGAAAACGGGCATTTTCAGCGTAACTAATTACTTATCGAAAAATTAGTTATAATTAAATTTTGCCCAACTCTGACAAATCAACGATTGATTTAAAATAACTATATAAATACAGTAGGACCGATTTTATTACAAATAAAGAATAAATCACTTTTTGCAAAAAGCAAGATAACAAATTTAGAAATACATATATACCTAATTTTCGGTTATATTTTAAGTATAAGTGGGTGGCATCTGAGATAACTGGAATGTCAAGAATTTCCTACAAACAGGTACTTAAGTTATAACCAAAGGTGCAATACTGAATAAGGTTATGCTTATTCTTTTCCGTTCTTTCCACTTATATGACCAAGTTTCGGAACAACAATAACAGAATAAAGACGGTAGTACTTCTGTAATCACCTAGATCGCCGTAAAGATTGGATGCCAATTCAGTAAATTCACCTTTGATTTCGTCGCTCTTCTGTTGGATAGCGAGTTCTGCTTTTCGTTTACCTCATCCACATTCATACAAACGGGACGATTCAATTTAAAATTTTTCGTGGAGGTCTGCTTTGAACCGGTTATAACCAGTCCCAAGGCGGAAAAGTTTTACTTACTGCTGGAAAGTAGGTAGAAGGTAAGAATTCAATCTGGATGCTGCTTGTTCCACATCTGCTGAGTGACTATATGTTTTTAGGTTCTTCTAGTCAATGCGAATTGAGGTAATTTAGAACCTTCCCTTGAAAGCCTATCAGTCTTTTCATTCCATATGATAATCCACTTTATTCATTCATTCATTCAATAGAATCCACTAAAAGATAAACAATACCAGTCCCGCTTTTCATTTGGTTTTCATCAAAAACAGGTTCCCGAAATCTCTTTACTATTAACACTATAATATTTATTGATTAATTGCGATATTTTTATCAATTCGAATGCCTTAGTTTTAAAGTATGAAGTAATAATTATACACAAGAATGGCGGTAGTGAAGTAACTCGTAAAATTTGATATGAAGGACACAATCGTAGTTTTAGCCCCCGGACCACTTTCCGAAAGTACTTTGTATATATTTATATTCAAAAAGTTTTATTTTGTTCATTTGTTATTAGTAAATTACAAAAATAAACAACACAAATAAGCACATATTGTACGATATTTCAGTGGAATAAATTTATCCATAATCCTCTCTGCCTTTAGCCCCACCCTGTGTTGTTAACTAAATATTTAAAAATACATTTTCCTTTCTTTGTTATCTGCTTCTTCTGCTAGCTTCAAATTTTTATATTTTATTCTGAATCTAATAATAGATAATTATACGAACAACCAGTAAATAAAGCTACTTGAGTTATAATTTTTTTTATTGTACCTTATACCAATTATAGTTAATAATGTGCCTAGTTGTGTATACTAAGGAGTAATATAAGATAATTATGTTTATTTAGAGAGCTGGCATTTAACAACTAGGTGGTGATAAAGAGCACCTGATAGTGTGAGGGCATAACTAAACACAGGTCAATTAAAAAAATACGCACGAGTTAAAAATTTACTAATTAAACTTGGAATTATTTTCTCTTTATTCATTTATATTCTATCTTTTTTTTTTTTGGAATGAAAATTAAATTAAGTAGAGGAATATATCTATCCATTGTAAAACTAAAATATAAAACTGTGTTAGAATATGAATAGCTACAATTATTAATATATTATTCCAAAGTAAACTCCAAATATACATTCGCAAACCGGTCTGCTTTTGAATCAGCAAGACTACATTTATTATAGTTGGACACATTGTCAATCGAACAAACTAAACTCAGTATTTTGAGTTTTCAAGTCATACATATATCGTTCAGTATCTTTACTTGTTTCATTGGAATATAAAATATAAATTGCTTAAGTCAAAATACTTGAGAACTACAAGCTACAACGATCAAATTAAACGTATACATAACTACATAACTATTCCTAGCCATAAAATCATTGAATTTTTATTTACTTGTGCCATTGTTTTATGAGATTAGGCCCATCAAGGCAGGTAAAACTGTTGGTTTTTATTATACAGATACCGATAACAAAGCCAATAATTTTTTATTTTTATTTATTTTTTTATATCATATATATTAAAAATTATTATTTATTAATTTGCCATAATTTTACGTTTATGAGTGTGAAAAAAAGTTCTCCATTTTGAGGGTGAAAAAAATGGCAATCTAGAAACTAAATAGCACTTATTGGAGGAATACCCATTTGGCTCATATGTCGAGAACATTTAAGATAAAATTTGTTTAGGTATTTAAATAATCAATAAACCACGATTACAAAAATGAGGCTTCACTAAAGACCATGCCCTGACTTCATCTGCTCCTCATCCCTCCAACGCAAATCGTATCTTTTTTGTTGCTCGACAAATTGGTTAACAAAGGAAAATCACTCCTCCAATAGAGGGGAGGGCGAACAATCAAACTGTCATAAAGCCTATGACAAACTGCTTTCAATATCGCCAAGTGTACGAGCCTGGGGTGTGCCCCCAATTAAATGCAAATGTACTGCAGCAAGGGTCACGGCTCATCCGTGGACGCCGCTCGGCACAGGAGAAGAATGGACCAAGGTGAAGAGATTTCCGATGAGGAGGAAGTCGAAGACTTTTATCTGAGGGGATTAGACCCGGTGTCAATGGACTGCGCTGATGGCGCTGATAAAGGAAACATGATAGCGAACAGTTGTAGAGAGATAATATTTCAAAACCCATTCAACCTTATCATTAGTCATTGATCTTGAACAATCCCTATTCATCTCATATCAATTGATTTTTGAGAGTTCCATATAATGAGGAACTGAAAAAAAAAAAAAAATCATAGGAAATATTGAAAATGAGGGTAGGCGTTAATCAATAAAAAATATATTCCTTCTCTTGAAGCAAGATCAAGGTGATGACAACCATCCACAGAAGCCTATTGAGTTACACACAACCAGGCAGTTGATTGGACAACCAACACCGCAAGAGGCCGGATGACTGGGGTGACATGAGCTGGGATATTAATAGGAACTAATAGTGGATAAATTATTTTCCAGTAAGGTTATATATAGATGATTATCATCGGTATATATCGTCAACTTGATATAAAGCAGAGCAACATTTCTTACAAAGAGGATTAAAAAAATTATATATCACAATAGATATTGTAATGATATGGCCGGACCAAATGCTACATAATTAAACAAAAAAACTTTAATTGGAGGGTTGATCAATTTTTTTTAATTGATCAAAACAGGTACTTTTTTTAATTTATTTATTTGAATAGATAGGTATAATTTGAAAAGAAAATTGTAATTATAAAAAATTCAATAAACCCAATTTTCACACTTAGTATTTTTATACTTAATTAATTAAATTTGTTTATCATATCAGTTTATAACATCACTTGAAAAGGTAGTGATATAGTTGAAATATTTCAAAATTTCTGACACACTGGTTTAATAAATACGATGTACACATCCTTCATATAATTATGAAATTTTTTCCATACATAACTAATTAAATTTGTAGTAAAATTAAAATGGGTAATTATTTAATATGTAATGTAAAGAACCAAAGTATATCTTAAAAGATTATATAAGTAGTGATTGAACAAAAGAGATGGTGCTGATTAAGAAGGTATTGAAGCGAATGAGAAAGGGTTTTTTGTTTAGGAAGACACTGATAGTTGAGGGTTCAGTCGAAGGACATCTCTTGGGCCCAAGGCAACAAGAAAAAAGAATCGTTTGAAAATCAACAATGAATTAATGAAGTAAATGACATCAAAGAAGGTATGGCAGAGCGGCGAATGGCTGATTATTCAAATGAAGAAAATAAAAGGTTGTAGAATACAAATAATTTTCGTTTTTTTAGTACATGAAATAATAAAGTTAAAGAAAATAATAAATTGAGTTACAAAAAACATTTAATTATAAATGAATGTATAATGTTTTAAATATATTCCATTTGTGCTCATATATATATATATATATATATATATATATATATATATATATATATATATATATATATATATATATATATATATATATATATATATATATATACATACAGGGTGAGTATCTCTTAGTGTAAAAAAAAAATTGGGTGAAGAATGTAGATCAAAAATGTAGCAAAATGCTGCAAACCTCACCTTTCTATTCCAATCCGTTGCAGATATACGATAAATCAAAGACTTTTTTGAGGAAACCACGTTTTTTTCCATAAAAGCTGTAATATCTCAATTTAGATTAAATATTTTTCAAATTTTGACCACATTTTCGGATTTTGCATTAAATTTTCTATAATAGCTGAGTACTTGTAATCTTGAATTTTACAAACTTGGTAACTAAAGGACAGCTTTTATTTTATTAGATTTTCAAAATTGAGGTCTATCTTCATTACCATTGGATTTTAAATATTACATTAAAAATCTAATAAAATAAATCGTAAATAATAATAATAAATAGATAAATGTAATAACATAAGATCCTCTGATCTGGTGTCGCTTTATTGACAGTTTTCCTTTATTTTCTATTAAACAATCATTTTTTTCTTTGCTTTTTATTCCAATGAAGACTTTATTATGTTTAAAATGCACATTTCCATCAAGGGACTGTCAAAATGTTTTATTTATACAAGTAACTGATTTTTATGCCAAATGAGAACACCATGTTTTTTCGGTTTCAAAAGTAAATTTCTCCATAAAATTAAAACAAAATCATTACGTTTGACATATAAATCGAAAGCTGATTAAATTTGCAAGTTTTTGAGGGATTAGACGTTTTGTAGTTTTTTCAAATAGTTTCAAATAGTTTTTTCAAAACAGGGTGAACGTTGAAATAATATAAGACATTGTGACTTCCCCAAATAAGGTGAAGATCAAGCTGTTCTTTAGACACCAAGTTTGTAAAATTCAAGGTTACAGGTACTCAACTATTATAGAAAATTTAATTATAAATCCGAAAATGTGGTCAAAATGTATAAAAAAATATTTCAAAATTATTTTAACATACATATGAAATTAAAACGTCGAAAAGATAATATACAGGGTGAGTATCTCTTACTAGGGGAGGACACACTCAGTCTCTCACGGATCTTGTTGGCAATTTTTTTGGAGGTTCCTGGTCAAAAAATATTAGACACGTGTTTTGCTGTTCCGACCAATGGGCCCTAGAAGCCGAGAAAAAAAATAAAATAGCTTTAAACTAATTTATTTTATATCTCGAGTTTAAAAATGATATCGACATGATTCTTGCACCAAGGTGTTTAGTTTTGATTGCGGATTTAAGAAAAAATACAGCCACTCCCTAGATTTTGGTTTAGGTTAATTAAATTCTGAAAAAATGATTAGATTTTCAAGCAAACTACCTCTATAGATTTTTCACACAAAAATTGAGGTCAGATTCTAATAAAGCATCTTTAAAAAACATAGAAAAACGCTTTTTCAACAAAATCAAAAATTTTCATTTTTTCACGCTCTTCAAGGAAAATGAATTTTTTAAACCGTTATTGGTTAAATACCTTTAAATCTCCATTACTTCGTCACACAATTCACTAGTTGGTATCGCTGGAAAGAGGAGAGCCTTAGCTTTCTTTTGATGTATATAAATCTAAAATTCGATGAACATAAACCTATTAAAAAAATGTTTTATCACATTTCACAGTGCAAAAGCTAAAATGTTTCAAGTGAAGTGCATTCAATATATTCTTTTCCAAAGAACCGACATCGGATTCGAATTCAGCATTTCAAAAAAACCTTAAATACAAAATTTCATCTAAATAGAAAAATAAAAATTCGTAAGCTTCATAATTTGCCGTACCAAATTGGTAGGCAACCTTTGTTTAAATTGACAAAAACATGAATTACGCTTAGACGGTTTAACGTATCAAGTTTATTTTTTTACACGAAATATAGGGTGGTAATACAATTAAAATGTCTTTGGTTTCATCATCCTATCTGGTTTTTCAAGCTAAAAATCAAAATGTTTTTCTCAATTTTTTTAATAGGTTTATGTTCATCGAATTTTAGCTACATCAAAAGAAAGCTAAGGCTCTCCTCTTTCCAGCGATACCAACTAATGAATTGTGTGACGAAGTAATGGCGATTTAAAGGTATGTAACCAATAATCGGTTTAAAAATTTCATTTTCCTCGAAGAGCGTGAAAGAATGATAATTTTTGATTTTGTTGAAAAAGCGTTTTTCTATGTTTTTTTTAGGATGCTTCATTAGAATCTGACCTCAATTTTTGTGTGAAAAAATCTATAGAGGTAGTTTGCTTGAAAATCTAATCATTTTTTTCAGAATTTAATTAACCTAAACCAAAATCTATGGAGTGGCTGTATTTTTTCTTAAATCCGCAATCAAAACTAAACACCTTGGTGCAAGAATCATGTCGATATCATTTTTTAAACTCGAGATATAAAATAAATTAGTTTAAAGCTATTTTATTTTTTTTCTCGGCTTCTAGGGCCCATTGGTCGGAACGGCAAAACACGTGTCTAATATTTTTTGACCAGGAACCTCCAAAACAAAATTGCCAACAAGATCCGTGAGAGACTGAGTGTGTCTCCCCTAGTAAGAGATACTCGCCCTGTATATTATCTTTTTGTCGTTTTAATTTCATATGTATATTAAAATAATTTTGAAATATTTTTTTTATACATTGACTACACAAGTTTTTTTTAGTTATCATACCTATATAGTTCGAAAAACATTCCTCAATTATTTTATATACCAACATAACAATAATTGTTTTTGGTAACTCTATCTAATTATAGTGAACATTAAATATATATATTTTTGTATTTGTACTATTACAATATAAATAAATATATGTAGTCAAATCAGTATTAATTTATTAAAAAATAGGCAGTGAGTTATTCAAGTTAATTAGTTATATCAGCTAACCTAAGGAGACTATGCGATTATAACAAAATATTTAACAAAAGCTGATCAATTTCATGAGATCAATTTCCTCCAGAGACCGCTGTCACTTGTCACAATGGCATCCACTGTGCAGAGAGAATCGGAGGCATTAGATTAAAATAAGCAAGTCTGGCTAAACGACCGATACAAATGGTGAAGAAAGGGATTTGAGCAATTAGGGGTTTGATATGTCAAAACAGTGAGGGAGGAATTGATACAGGGGGGACCTAGGGCCAGGCAGCATATGCTGGAGGGGTGACTCCACCCCATGGTCAGGTGGACACTATAGAAGTCCACGGCCTCAGTATCTCCAATCTCTGCAAGCATTTTCCTTTCTATATAGCTATATATATCCTATAGAATGCTTTAATAATATTTCACTAATTCCTGTAGAACAGATCCGCTACCTAAGACTCCATACAGACAAATGTCTTACTTGGAATCGAAATACAAGTCAGAAGCAACAGGAAACTATTTGCCGTGGGGTCACCTGTGGTGTAGTGGTTAACAACCCGGCAGATGACCTTAGGATTTTTTAAAGGGAGTAAAAAATCCTTAGCTATGCCGTCTTTCGGAAGGGACGTAAAATGGGGGTCCCGAGCCTGTGCGATGTCAGGTACTCGTTAAAGATCCCTATCCTAATTATACCTGGATAGGCAAAATTTAGGATTCCCACTTTATGCAGCCATAGCAGCATAAAGTGACGTTAAACGAAACAAGCAAATAAACTACTTGCCGTTATAGACTACCCCAATATTTACCTTACCAGCGTTAAACACTTCGAATTAATTACAAAAGCCTTACATATATGACAGTAATTAGACCTATTGAGGTGTTGAGCTTTGGATCACAACTTAATCTCACATTCCTTATCATGTCACAAAAAAATTTATCCATAATGATTTTAATGTCCTATATGTTGCAGATTTGGTCTAAACAAAATACTTATTTTTCCACGATAAGCTCCATGACCACTATTATCTCAACTTGCTTCTCAGTCTATCGACCCTCCGAGGCGCCCGAAAAGATCTAGCTTATCTATCATAGAAGACAACCTTCTAATATAACTTTTATTGAAATCCTAAAAAAAAAAAATCCTTTTTTAAATCGATGTTTTTCAAGATTATTAGATTCGTATTTTGTATCATAATTTTGAATTTCCATATATTCATATATTTCCAAATACAGTACTGAGAAAGTAAAGAATTCTTCGAAGTTAATATATGACTTACCCAAAAAAGTACTGAATGTAAGAATAAATTTAAAACTGGTTTTCCTTGAACATTGAAAAAGCTTATATATGCCAGTGAGTTACGTGACCGGTTCTGCATCATAACTGTCTCATGCACATTGTATAATATCAATGAAAATATTATATGAATAGTATAGAAAAAATGGAATTGCACTGTTCAGAATTTTATCTGTTTAGGCTATGTTATTAGAGAAAAATATTTAAAATAATTTAATTTATTGACTTTTCCACTCACCCTCACAAAAACATACGCAGACGACACTGCAATTATGACAAGACATTCAGACATCACTGATACGCGATAATTACTTACAACATAACAAGACTGGTTCAAACAGAGGAAAACACAATAATGACAAATTTCAGCATGCCATATCACTCTCAGACACGTCACTCTATATAAACTCCAATCTATAAAAACAATGAACTTATTCAACTGTTCAGTACTTTGGACATTCAACAAATGGATGACCTACGACCCTCACATGAAAATGAACCGCCTCTGAATTGACAATAGACTAAGATTACTATACTCTATGCTTGACAAAAAATCAAAAAATAAAAATCAGCCAACGACTAAATTCTTATACTTACTTACTGAAACCTTTATGGACCTAAGCATCACAAATTTTCGGGACTGAACAAAAAAAATTTATTTCAGCCAAAGGTATTAAGAATCAAAACACGCTCACCCTGATACGTTTATTATTACAGAAAATGGCATACAGACTTGAACATACCCAAAGTAAAGGACCATATTCACGCTTCATACAAAATATTTTATAAGAAACTTAAAGGACACTACAACAAACTGGTTCAAAACACAGCGACTTTGGATAGGCTGGAACCAACCCAAAGAAGGCTGAACCTAAGAGATCTACTAAGATAAATGTTATAAAATTGCATGAATGAGGTAGTTACCGATGGTTGCTGAACTCCCAAATGCCAGATATGCCAATTTTATACATTTTTATAGTTTATAAAATAAAGAAATATAGTTTTTTTATATAAATTTATTGAAATTTACAACTCTACAAATATATAAATCAAGTAAATGAGCTGATAACGACTATAATAACAGGTCAAAACTTGGAAAGAACTACTCATCAGTAGCACTTCAATAAAAATTCTACACTAGAAGATCTCTAGGCCATCTTCTTTTCAGATGCCTCGGAGGATTATCGGGAATGGAGTGGGAAGCAAGTTGGGAGACTAATGGATTTGAGTGGTTATGGAGCTTACTATGAAAGGATATGTATCTGGTTTGGGCTAGCTCAGCAATATATGGAACATTAAGGTCATAAGTTTATTGGTGACAAATTAAGGGGCATTTAGGATTTTTTAAAGGATTTTGGATTGTGAGGATTGGATACGAGATGAATTGAATGGTTTAGTAGAGCCCCAAAGCTCAACTCCGTACGTCCAAATAGCTCTAATCACAGTCATGTAAATAAGTCTTTTGTAATGAATTTGAAGCTTTGATCGTTTGTCTAGTAAATTTTGAAGTAGTCTGTAACGACGAATACAGTTAAAGAAATACAGTTAAATATATATATATATATATATATATATATATATATATATATATATATATATATATATTGATTTTTTTTTTTTTATTATGACTGAATTTTGTAATGTGTGTATCATACCTAATTAAAAAGGAATGATAATAATGCCTCTTTTCTATATCAAGAAATTCACAATTTGAAACCGTCACAGCATATTTGAAGCATGACATTGGCAATCAATTTGATGAAGTGAAAACACTACAGCGCTGAAAATTGGGGCAATGAATTAATAACGAAACGAAAGTTCTTATATCCAAGGTTAATGGGCTATGTGGAGCCTCGAGGTTCTATTAAATTTCTCTCTGGCAATTTTCGTGCGATTTTTTTCTTCATAATAATATAGACTAATAATTTTAACGTTATAATTAATTAATAGAGGTCATAGCTTATTAGTTAACTCAATTAGCGCAGTTTGGTATGTAGGATGTTCCACATTGAGACGGGTCAGGAATGTATCCAAAACGGTGAAAGTAACATTTATATCTATAATCAAAGAATAAATTCCTCTAAAACCCGGTAGACACCTTCATTTAAATTTTGAAAGAATGATGGTTAATATATTTTGAAACGCAAATACAAAGTAGAATTTAAACTTATATAAAAAAAAATACGTTAGTTTTCATTTACTTTTAGCCAAAACAAACTCTACAAGTACCTAACAATGTATGAAAAAAATTATAGAATCGAATCCAGAAAATTTTTATTATAGATAATTCAAGCCTATTATAAAAATAATTAAAAAAAAAATCAAAGGAAACAGATAAACCGAAAATATCCATTAAAAAAATAAATAACAGTGGTTTTATTCGTGTAAAGTCATGTCCAAAAACTGCTCTTTATGATGATTAAGAAATTATTTTTATATAAATTAATAATGAAAAAAAAATTAACGTAAATTGAAAAGAAAAGAGCAAACCATATCTCCTTCTAATCATATCTAAGTACCATGATACTTATATTTTTGTTATAAATTATTATAATAGTTGATTTCAGGGCTTAAAAATATGGGTTAGCCACGAAATGCCCCCAAAAAAAAAAAAAATAATAATAAAATTTTAAAAAAATAGAAATTTTGTATTAAATTTTTTATAAGGACGTATGATTTGCTCTTTTCTTTTTCAATATATCATAACAAAACTCCTAAACCAAATAATATATAACATAAATTAATTAGCATATGTTCCTTAGGGACCTGATAATTAATTTAAAAAGTTTTTATTTAGCAATACTGTTTTTAAAGAAATATACATAGATATAAGAACTACAAAAAAAAAATAAATAAAAGAAACTGAAATAAATGTAAATATTAACAAAAAATAATATTCACTGAGGACATAAGGTAATTATAATTGTTGGAAAGATAGGAGATTAGCAAATAAAAACAATTGAAAACAAGAATGAAGATATATTAAAATTATATTTTAAAAAAATGATATAAGCGCCAATAGTTAAATTAAACAGTGATCCGCCTTCCTCTCTCTATTTCAGTTTATTCCATTCTACTGTTATCGTTTTAATTTATTTTATATGTATTATTATTATACTTTATATTTAATAATGCTAAAGGATGTTTAATTATTTATCTTCAAAGTCAAGAATTTAACTCCTTTATTAATTTATTACATCTTGCTTCATGTTTCGGGAAAACCTTTTTCATTTTTAAACGTGACCAAATTCTGAATAGCAAGTAATAGAAAAAAAGGTTTCAAATCGCATGAGAAATTGGAAAAAAAAACAGGAAATTGGTTCTTACCAACTAAAAGGATGATTATAGTACTTTTTATTAGTATATACACTACATGACTAAGTAATTTTTCAATGTTGTAATTATTCTTTCTATAAGTAAAATAAACCGATTTATAAAATAACAATCGATCCCACATTGACATAATTCAGTACGTTTATGTAATCAGAGACCCATTAAATGTTAATGGGTAGCTACACAATAGTGAGCAGTCAAGGCAAAAAAAACAAAAAATAAACTAAAAATATAACCACTGAGGCTACAAAAAACAGAACAGACCTGAGGCAGACCGCAGATAACAAGGCCAGTAACGGGCAACACTCTGCAACGAGCGAGGCTGGAACACTGAAAGAGAAAGGTAACTGGAGCTCCGTTACCTTAGTTGAACCCAATTGTACCTTGAGGTACTGTGGTACTGTGCTCTATAGTGCCGGTACTGACCACAAAATGTACTCGAGTCTTACGTTAAACTAAACTTTATAACCCCAAAATGGTGATTAATCTTAAGGAAATCATTGCCAAGACTAGGTCCAACATATTCTTAGGTATTCAGTGAATATCACACCTTACACATTGATTCACGAAAACAAATGGTAATCATTTTTTGGGCCAAAATCACTAAAGTGTTTTGTCAAAACATGATCCATGCTGATTTTGGGTTTTTTTATATTAGACGCGGGATTTCATTTTAAAACAAAACCTGCGAAAAAACCTACATAGAAAAAATGCCTATAACGGAATTGGCAATCTCACGGACGATATGAGCACTGACGGTTAAGGGACCAACCCCTGCAAGATGTTCCATGTTATGCTTTCTTTAGCCGACAGGCTCAAGTAGGCCAACTTTTTTTTAAAGCGCAAAGCTTATTTTAATACAATTTTTTTGACACCACTTCTGAAGTATGACCTACCGATCAAAAAAATAATCATCAAAATCGATTCATAATTGACGGAATAATCGCGTAACAAGCATACTAAAAAATTGAGAACCTTTTTGTAAAAAATAAAAAACGTTCATTTAAATAAACGTCCCGAAACGTGTAGTAAAGAGTAATCAATTAATAAAGGAGTAAAATTTTGGGCACTGAAAATCCTTTAACATTATTACAAATAAATTATGATAAATGATAATATAAACTAAATTAGAACAGTAGAATGAAATAAACTTGAATCGAGAAAAGAAAAAAAACAAAACAATAAATCATATTATATACACAATACATACAAGCACCCCGGGGAAACCCCGCAACAAACTTATCCTCCCAATATGGAAGGGAAAGCCGGGCTCCCAACGCTGCTCTCAGCTGGGTCACTAGCAAAATCCAGTGGAGGCTGAATGATGTCGCTATGGAAAAGTCCCTCAGGACTTCAGAACTTTTATACTTATTGAGATCATTTTTTATTTCCTTGAAGTCTATGCGAATAGTCAATTTTGTTTAAAACTAAAGAACATTTCACTAATATTATTATGATTTTTACTTGCGTTTCAGAAAATATGTATGGATCCAATAAACCCTAATTAATCCATTAGAGGAAATAAACAAGTAAATCCAAATAAGAAGTATAGAAGTTTCTTTCACAATGTGGGAAATCCCGACATAAAAAAAAAATAAAACATTCCAGACAATTTCTCTTTACCAAGTGCGTAGTCAGGATGATTACAAGAATTCTCAGTGTCAGTAGGTTAGAACTGGCAGAGGGTCAGGTGAGAAAGGCTTTCACCAAAAGCACTGCAAACAGCTGGGTTCAACTGTTATTCGACGGATTGTTAGGTCAAAATAAACATTTTAACGATTAACAGCTAATAGATTACTCTAATTAAATGTTAATAAAAAAAAATTAATATTCGATTAATATATATAATATATTAATATATTGTGTGACAACGAGGTCTGGATATAGAGAAAAAACGCTGAGCTTATGCATCTCTGTAAAGACTAGTATATAATGCAGTTTATAAAATCCGGACGTCTGCGATGGGTAGGGCATGTGCAAGAATTAGTGATAATGAAATCTCCAAAAGGCTCCTTGATGGAAGGATTTTTGGGCGCAGAAAATTGGGTAGACCTCGTCTGATGTGGGTGAATTGTGTGGCTGCGGTTGGGCAGAAAATGCTGGGGATAATTGGAGAACAACAGCACAGAATAGAGAAAAAGTTTAGACAACGGTAGGTCCTGACTCTTCACGAGTTATAACGCCATCAATGAAGACGAAGAATCAATTTAATATTTCGTTATGACAAGCTTAAGCAGAAACAGGTTGGGTTATTTTTTGCGACGGATTTCAATAGAAAATCAAAGTTTGAATCGATTTTATACAGGTGAATTTTTTTATCCGGGCCACTGTTTCGTCGCAAATCGCGAAAAATCATTTTAAGATAATAAGCAGGCTAAAACTGGGATTGCAAAAATAAAATAAACTTTGAACAAAAATATGAAATCAAGGCCTTACCGCCACTGGTACGACGAGCGGCGAGAACAAATCGACTTGTAAGGTTTCCCCCAAAAGGCTCAAATCGTCGACAAGCCTGTAATGAAACTAATATCATTTATGCACTAGCTATGGTGGAAGCGTATCCTCATCGGAGCATTCGAGACAGCCAGGGATACCCACTTAATGATAGGACCTTAGCCTCAGTCTCTCAAAATCTTGGGAAGTTAAAGCCTGTTGAAGTGCAATGCGGTACGGCCTCATACGGTGTTGTTTTAGTATGACCCACACCGTTCCAGTGGGTATCCCTGGCTACGTTCCGAATGCTCCAATGAAGATACGCTTCCACCATATCCAGTACATAAATGATATTAGTTTTATGTTGACGATTTGAGACTCTCGGGGGAAGCCTTCCAAGTCGACTTGTACTTGCCGCTCGTCGTTCTAGTCACGGGAAAGCCTTAATATCATATTTTTATTCAAAGTTTATTTCATTTTTGCAATCCCAGTTTTAGACAGCTTATTTTCTTGAAATGATTTTACGCGTTTTGCGGCAAAACGGTGCCCCGGATAAAAAAATCACTGGTATAAAATCGATTTAAAATTTGATTTTCTATCCAAATCCGTCATAAAAAAACACATCCCACTGGGAATTATAGAGTTAGGGTTATTGGAGAAGAACTGAAGAATGTTGGAGAGCAGACTATAACCTGAAAAGAAACTTTATTTGACACAGTTAAGACCCTGAGAGTTTCATTTCAAAATTTTAAAAACTGTGAAAAAAAAGGGGGTGGCCATCGAATATTGAACACCCTGTATAATTAATTTACATTAACTACTTTAAATAAAAAAGTTAATATTTGTTTTGTTTTTTCAATTCAATCTTCAGAAGTAGCCTTTATACTTAAAGTAAAATTTTTGACAACCATATGCGATTTAAAATTAGTTGAAAAGTAGGATTATACGGATTATATATGTGTGGCGCTGGGTAAAGATTGAGCCGAAGTATGTCGATTATAACAATGCTTTTGGTGGAAATTTGAATGCTAGAAAATCACGGAAAAGAGGAATATGAAGGTCATGATTTACGGTTTTATTACTGAGGGACGTATCATCATTATTAGTATTTTTTTCTTCTTCATTAACAGTGTATATAAATAAAAAAAAAAACGAGAGAAATATATATTAAAATTGTTTTTAATAGGTCCAGAACTATTTTATTTTAGAACTTCTCAACAATTGAATTATCGGTTGGTTTTATGTCGATGTTAATAAGCGTTTAAGTATGCAAATGATAAGCGTTATCTTTCTTTGTCCCTGGCAGCAATTAAATTTAAAAACAAAACCCAATCTAAAACCTTATCTTTAAGAAGGAAATTATAAGAAATATTCAGAGGAAAAAAAAAAACAGGCACAACAACTGAACTTTACTGCTGACTACAATGATTCTCATCACAATAGCTACAACTCCAGACAGCCCTAATAACGCAAAATTTTAGTACTGTATAGGCTCTGTGTATTGTCCAGGCACTAAAACTGTTCATTAAACGATAACTGGAAATTATTAAAACCATAAAACTATTTAATTAATGTTATTGATAAAATCTTGTATTTTTTTAGTTTTATGTAACTGTGATTAAACTAACAATAAGTGAATTTACTGAAAGTGTAACACATGCCTTATAGACAAGATGGAGTGTACTATACAGTACTCAACAATACCTCCTTCGGGCATGAATTAAAAGAAAAAAAAAGGATTTATTTGAGCAAATCTCTCATCCAGAGCTTCTTTTCAGACTTCTAAGAGTGTTTCCGGGTATGTCAGGCCATGTCATTAATGAGTATGTTATTACAAACATGAAGTCTTTCATGAAATCGTCTGTAAAAGTTATGTATATGCTCCTTTACTGTGGTTACTTGTAAAACTGAGTCGTGTGTGGTTTGTGATGTACTAAGGTGATTTCGTGATTAGTATTTCTGATTCAAATATATTTGTATTTTATTAAGGGGCGTATTTTTTGTAGTCCAGTATATTTGTGTGGCGTATGTCCATAGAGGCTAAGTAAATGTATGTATTTAAAGTCACTGTTGGTTTATAAATATCAACCGTATATGAAGGATTGGATATAAGAGTTTTAGTATCTTGTTTTGACTGAGACCGCTTTTGTTTTACATATGGGCCCCACGTCATTCTACTATCGAATGTAAGTCATAAGTTTTTGTTTGTCTGTATTATGGGGTTGATAGTCGATGAAGAAAGGCGGACAAGAGTCATGACTAAGTGTGATTATTAAAATCATGTAATTAAAATAAAATTATTCGACGTAAACAAATGAAAAGGCTATTTTCTTTTACCAACAAAACGCGAATAAAGGATCAAGAATCTAGTTTCCCAAATGCCTGAACGGAAATAAAATGATTTATCATTAAGTATCGTCCAAATTTGATAAATAATATTATGGAACTGATATATCATGGAATACATTATAATATTTTATAATTTATTTCTAAATTCGGTCGTAATCACGACATGCAAAAAGGCCAAGAGAAAGCAGTAATAGTAGAATTATGACAATTGAGGAAGTTATTAGGCAATTACGGTTACATTGGAGAGAAAAAAACAAAGAAAGTATTATTTACTGAGTAAAGAGCTATATTTCTAGATTGTTCCAAGTTAAGAACCATTTTCCAAAAAATATTCATCCTAACTAAGAAATTACGTGAATGAAAAAGTTACCTAAGGGTTAAATAGAAAATGTCAAATTTCCTTAAAGGTTCAACATTAGGTTCCATGTTAGATAAACGACACATCAAGAAATTACAAATCACATTTGTGACATTATGAAGATACAAAGCGAGGGGAATATTGCTCTTTCAAAGAGCACAACAGAAAATACATATTTCATGAGCCGATACCGCACCTGCAGGATCCGGATTTCAGAAAACCTCTATAACTGACAATGGCTTATTAAAAGTAGATCTGGCAGAGCAGAAGCAATATGTCAACTTTCACGGGGACTTAGTCACGGGGAGGCTGACTGCCATCGCAGTTGTTCTAAAAGCGGCTTAATACACACTAGGCCTCCGGAGGGAGGGAGCGTTGAGAGTTCTGGAAACTGTCCAACTTATGTTCCTCAGCTCCAAATGTTTAAGAGAAAATAAGAAAAACGCAATTTTTCGTAATGTTTACATGAAATCTGCAAACAAAATCAATGTCACACATTTTATACAAAAAAAAATTAAATAAACTATATCTGGATTAAAACTTAAATTCGGGACTAAAACATAAAACTATTCAAAGATAAATTGCATGTATTACACTAAAAATACTTCTGAGAACGGGGTAGCTTAGGGTGTAAGGTAACCCATCCAAGTTAAATTTCGGCTGAAGGAAGAAAATTAATTTTTGTAATTTCAGCCCACTTCAGGCTGGTGAGCCTCCTGTGGCACATCCAACCTTTATAAAGTAGGTACCCTTAAATGTGGAGGAAAACCTGGCGATTGAGCGTGATTGCTAACCACATCATCTACTTATGCAACCGATGGCCCCGAAACAATACTTCTTTACTAACTACTGATATTGTGGTACACAATTTTTCTTTCTTGTATTTTTTTTTAATTCAATACAAAGTACTAGAATTGTTAATGGTTCCAAATTTCTGTTACTGGAAAGCGAGAAATGAAGAGAGACCTGGAACTCCACATATCTTCAGATCGTTATACCTGCTTGTATATCTATATGCTGCATAAATCTGGATATTAATTATTAATTGATAAGAAGAACAGAATCACAAATTTAGAAACGGAGGATTGTATATAAGGGAATGCGTAGTATAAGGGTCAGGCAGGAACTAGGAGTCCCCTCAATAAAGAAGGTTTTATAAGGGGGTCTCGTTAATGAAGGACTTACCAGCTGGAGCCAGCCATTTCTTCAGGATGGAGTAACGAGACGGTTTAAGACCCTAGGCAGCACATAACTACTGGTCTATTTTAATTTATTAAAAAGCTTTATGACTGATGGAGAAAAATAACATAGTGGTTATTTCGCAGGATTTCGACACCTTACTGTCTGACAGATTACCGCTGGAATCTTTTCCCCATAACTGGGGTCAGGCTTGTTTCGTAGATAGCCTGGCTGAATATTTGTATTGATAATATCACTGCATTCTATTTAGTATATATTTTTTAATCTAATTATTTGTATTTATTTATTTATATATAATCTTGCATAGTTAGAATATTTATTTATTTGTATAGTACATATTGTTAAAGTGGATTCATTACCATCCACATTACTTATTGCCTTGTCTATATCACTTATTTGAGTGAGTAATTGTAATATGTATTCGATTAAAACAGTTTTGTAAATGGTTAATTCATTATTCAAAATTAAATAGTCTTTCGAAAAATATTCTTTTATGAGGTACTTTTAAAAGCAGTTCGTGTAAAATATAATATAACTTAAGTGAATCTATAAAGATATTTGGCGACTAATAGTTTTGGGGTTATGATAAATTGTATTTTTTTCGTAATTTTGAGTTACTTCTCATTGAAAAAAAACACAATATATATAGTAGAAAAGCACTAATGATATCATCAGAATTAACAGTTTAGTTTCTTTTCTTTTATCTTACATTAACATAATTCCAGTTATTAGAAATGGATTTTTAAGTCCACATCAAGAGATACTGCTTATCAAACCCGGTATCATTCCATAATAGCAATAATGATTAATATGAAACAAAATTGCATTCGGGATTTATACTATTCTTAGTATTATCTCTTTGGATACAATAAGTAATAAGAATACAATAGACCTCATTAATGAAACATATCCAATATAAATAAAAGGAAGCAGCCTTTAGAGAAAATAAATATATATTGACAATTCAATATTAACTGATCATATTGTTAACCTACTGAAAGCATACTGCTATAAACCTTAAATATATTAAAAAACAAACAAAAAAAACTCGGAGAAATCTTCAGTTTTACTTCCAGGAAGTACCCCTCGTTAGTGTTCATAATGGTAGAAATCGCCCTGAAAACTATGACCCATGCAGAATAAAATTTCTACATTGTTAACAGGTACTATTTAAATATAAATTTAGGTTATCTTGATTACAGCAACAGAAATATTACTTTTAAGGTATCATCAAAAAAATCTCTAATATGTATCACCAATTATAACAATATTGTTTATTCCACATACTATTCAGTTGTCCGGGTTCTATGTTTGTGATCTTTCAATGGCATGGAGTTCGTCGGCGTCGTTCAAATAGCTGTTATTTTTTCTGTAAGTTTTCGAATGGCTTTGGGATTTCGTTCACCGAAGTTTGCAAAGAGGGATAAATTAACGAAAACAAGAAGTCAGCAACAACCGGGCGATCTAATATCCTATTCCATTTATAAACTTGCTATTGATAAATTAAGATCGAGGCAACTGAAAAACTCGTTGAGCAAACATGTTGATTAACTATTATGGAATAAAAATATGACAGTGAGACTCTATGCCCATGTCTCTTCAGTTGCTAAGGTATGCTTGTGCGAGTTTATTATCGATGGTAATCACTATGTTTACAGTTTTAATTTGAATTTAAATTTGGAAACCGCTTGTGAAGTATTCGACCAATAAAACATTCAAAGCAGGGGTAACACAGTTATAAAAATTTAAAATGGAGAGTTCCCTAAATATCTTAAAACTGCAAACTTCAAACATTTAATTTTTCTAAATGTCTGTTATCTTGACAGCACCCTGGAGTTCCGAACCATAGCTCTAAATCGGTATTAATACTAATTTATAAAGAAGAAACGTTGGGAACCTTTGTCGAGCGTAAAGAAAAAAAAAAAAAAAAAAAAAAAAAAAAAAAAACCCGGAAATAAATTGAATTTTAGGCAACTATGTTTAACGTGTTGGTTGATAGCATGTTAATCTTTTGTCTAAATACCTTCCAAGGTATGATTTATCTATTTACAATTAGCTGTATACAAGACCTATGCGAGTGAACAAACAAGTCACGTAGACCAGATACTTACCCAGTTTCAAAATTCCATAAAGTCTAAAAGATTAGTCAGTTGAATTAGTATGAATTGATCAGTTTTAAATTTTCGTAATTCTTCTATTTTTCCTCAGTAATAGGAAAGAAAGATAAAGAAACTAAGACGTATTCAATTAAAGACCCCTTCCTAACTACCCAAGCATTACTGCTACCTCGAAGATGGAAGGGACCCTAGGATATCATAGACAGCCTATAAAAAAAGGTATCAGGTTCGGCGCGTGCCACGGCAGCAGGTGTCAAAGCTTACCTCGGTCAGTCGGCGCGCTGGCCTGCGGTTCTCCGGCTTCTTTGGCTGGAGCTGTCGCCATCTTTCTAATGGTTGTTCTACGACCTGCAACAATAACATAAATATTAAATATCAAATAAGCATAAGTGGGTGTTTTAATGATGTGAACAAAATAAGAACGAAGATTTTACAATGAATGATTATGGGTATGCAAATTAAAAAGTTATTTTTATCAAGAGTTAGTCAAAGAATGTTGGGTTGGAGCCTTTGGCCATGAAGTAAAATGTATTCGTATATTATGTGCATAAGAACTAAACATTCTGCTTCAAAACAACATTAAAAGTTATTAAAATTTGAGTTGAGCTTTTGAGACTTCCAATCCAAAATCCTTCGAAAAATCCTTAATGCCTCTTACTTTGTCACCAATAAACTTATCCATAATGATCTTAATATTCCATATGTAGCTGATTTAGCCAAAACAGATATCTATCCTTTCAAAAGGATCACATAATCACTCAAATCAAATTGTCACTCAACTTGCTTCCCTCTCCATTCCTGATAACGTTCAGAAGCGTCTGAAATGATACCCTCCTGGCCTCCTAATGTGAATCTTTTACTGAATTGCAGCTAATGATTAGTTCATTACAAATTATTGAGATGCCATTGTAATCATTATCCACATATTTACTCGTTTTATATATTGTATACAGTAATAAATATCAAATAATGGCCTTATGTTTCTCTTTGTTTAATCTTAACTTTTTCACCAAGTAAATATTAATTTAATTTAATTGAAAATTAATGTTGAATTATTAATTTTTATAATATCACTAAGCCCTATTCTTTAAACTCATTTACTACTATCTCCATTTATCGTCAAATGCACTAAATATCTATGTACCTACTTAGCATTACGTGAAGGCTACACCAAAATAACCAGCATAAGGGTATCGTAAAGATTGACCAATATATTTAAAAGCTGATCAAACAAAAATTTGAAACATACTTTCAAGGTTCAGATAAGATAATTTTGAATACAAACAAGTTAATAATATTACTTAAAATCTCGAAATTTAAAATTGAAAGATATTTATAGTACATTTATACCTTCTTTTTTTTTTTTTACCTTTTGTTGAGTAATTATTACAATCTGCGACAAATGTGGGCAATAAGTAATATAGATGGCGTATGATTATATTCACACATGATGTACAAGAAGAAAAAAAAATAATAATAATAAAATAAAGTAAATAATAAATGTAAGAAAAAGAAAAAGAGAAAAGAAAAGAACTATCCTATACATAAACAATATAAAATATACAAAATGAAACACTAAAACTTAAAAAAGAAAAAAGAAAAAAAAAAAAGTAAAAGAAAAAACAAAGGTAAAAATACAATTTTACTCTATTTACAATTAACACTCATCCTAGGGATCCCCCCCCCCCACCAGACCCAGAGCGATCCCAGCTCTTCTCTCTCAGCTGCGCATTTATATCTAAGAACAATCAATTAAAGACCATTGATTTGGAAAAGTACATACTTCTCGAGAAACTTGTAAAAATGATTTCGTGTTCGTCTGGAGTTGTAACACACAGATTTGAATGCCAATTTTTTTGTGGGTAGTATGAACCTATAATAGCGCCAAGCTAGAATTATAGCCGCCAATGAGCATTAGGAGCCGAGAAAAAAAAAAATGAAAATCACGTTTTATTTTTTTTCTCAGCTCTCAGTCAAGATAGAGAAATGATTCTTTCACGTTTAATTGCAGTAATATACACTATTTGAAATTAAAATACTTTCGTTATGCTCAAGACATGATCCGGCTTTAGGCTCGACCGGCTTTAGGGTGCTCAAAAACTAAAAAAAAAAAAAAAAAAAAAAAAGAAAATGATAAAATTCCAACGAAATCCACTGTTAATCAGTGGAAAATTGTTTTCATTAACAACTGACCTCAAATCTCGATTTAACGCACCATAAAACACTTTTATGTGAAATTTTATCAAAATAAAAAATATTGATTTTTTACCCTTTTTGAGGAGGTTACAAAAATTTTGAAGTTGAGATTTTATCAACAATTTCTAACGGCTACAAGAACTGCTGTGTTCAACCGACAATAGTAATACCAACACAAGCATACATTTTGCTTTTTATCCATGCATAGAACATTTGGTTTACTCCAGATTTTAGTGGACAAAAACTGATGTGAATGAATAAATCCGAGGTCAGCTATAACTTGATATATCTCAATTAGGGGAAATCTTGCGACCTCCGGATTTGAGCTAAACTATGCAGTTTTACGGCTTTTAGATGATCTTAAAATTTGGTTTTCAACGGGGCCAAATATGTGAGATAGCGATAATTCCTGCCTTCTAAAATCCTACAAAATTTTAAAGGTAAAAAAAAAAAAATTATTTTTGATTTCGACAAAATTTAGTTTCTTCAGCTGAGGCATCAGAAAATGATATCAGTTTTTAGTTTAAAAATTGTCCTTACCTATATTAGGTCGCAGGATTTCCTCTTATTTAAATATTTCAAGTTATAGCTGACCTTGGGTTTTTTCATTCACATCAGTTTTTGTCCACTAAAATCTGGAGTAAGCCCAATGTTATATGCATGGATAAAAAGCAGAATGTATGGTGATTCTTGTGATGTTATTACTATTGTAACGGTTGAACACAGCAGTTGTTATGGCCGTTAGAAATTGTTGATGAAATCTCAACTTCAAAATTTTAACCTCCTCGAAAGGGGTAAAAAATCAATATTTTTTTATTTTCATAAAATTTCACATATAAGGGGGTTTTATGGTGCGTTAAATCGAGATTTGAGGTCAGTTGTTAATGAAAAAGGTCTCTACTACCTACACAAAAATCGGCATTCAAATCTGTGAGTTACAACTCAAAACGTCCCCTTGTAAGTAGTCTAGATAGAAACTTTAGAAGTAAATTTTGTACAGTTCCTCAATCCTCGAAAATTGCATATCCTTCGATATATAGATGTTAAACTGAAAAAAGACCGAAGTGGCCGATCGTTTTTAAATTTATTTAGAGGAGAACCCTTAAAATGATACTTGACTATTCCATTCTGGCTAAAATAGGGTGATAACCTGTAGGATAACCCACCTTTCCTATCCTATTTTGGTATACATAAGAGCGTCTAGTCCCAATTTCCAAAAATGCTCGTGGAGGCGAACTCCAAAAAGATTCGAATTTAATTCCAAAATACAAACAGAAGCCATGAGAAAACTATTGCAATTTACTAACGAAACCGGCTGATAGGTGCAATAATAGACTTTGATAGTCGTTAGGCATGGTCCAAACATCAGATCTAAAACCACAAAAGCAAGACAACTCAAATAAAAGAATAATTTAAAAACTCGAATAAATATAAATACTCCGTCAAACAAACATATCTAATATAAGAAGAATTTGCAAAATAATGGGATAGAACGATTTAACTATAGTTATGAATTGGAAGTAATTAAAAGTTAAAATAATAATAAATTAAAAACACACAAGTAGAGGTACGAACCTACGGCGGGTTCCTGTATGCGGAATAAAAAATTATACGGACGTAATCATTCAAGAACTACTCATATCAGGCACCTTGCCAAATCGTCGTACTCAACCTAGTTCCACTATCGGTATTATTTAATTTATTTAAGTGGTTTTAAAAGTAATTTATATAATTATTAATGATAAAAAAAACTAACAGCTAAGTAGTATGAATGGCAACACAGTTCATTGAAGCATAATGTTTTACTAAATTCTTTCTTTTTCTGGCGTTGAACTCTAATCAGTCTAGCTCTGAATCCTTTGACATTACTATTGGTTGTGTAATGTTTGCAAAGCAATTAAATAATAAACTTGGTTACATAATTCTTTACTGCCTCAACGGATCTTCTAGGGAAATATTTGCATTTATATTCACCATATGCTCAATTATCTGCTGGATTATAAAGGAAAATAGCTAACTTTAAGTTTTTAATAATTTATTGAATCAAAAATTATGATGAACGCTGAATAACAGGAATGGTGAGTTGACAGCGAAGGACTTCCGACGACAGATCAATGACGTCTCGGAAATTCAGCCTCGCTTGAGTTGAGGACTGTCACTCCTGACTCAGAACCCAGAAGGTCGTAAGCCGTATCACACAAAGGGGAAAAAGAAGTTAGCATATTAAAAGTATATTCTTAAGAAATATTTATCATAAAAATTTAAGAAATAAATCAGTAAAGAATGAACTAATATTTAGGGAAGGGTTTGTAAAAAAAAAAAAAAATCGATATACCATATCGACAATGTTTTGAGCTCTGGATATCGGTACATCATATATCAGTGTCCAGCTTCAGATCTGCCAGGACCTGACGATTTTTGGCGGTCGAAGGATATTCTTGGCCACTCTTCTTCCCAAAAAATTAGTTTTTGTCCTTAAGGATACTGTTTTGAGATCTTCCAGGATTTAAAGATTTTTAAGATGGCCGAAGGTTGATCCAACATTGTTGTCTATTTTGAAAATTTATTAAATATTTTCGTTTTTTAAAATGAGCAACCTCTCTTCCCGTTTAATCCTTTGGATTGTCATCATTTTTATCCCTGTCAAAAATTAATTTAAATGTCATTTTGGATCTCCTAGACTAAAATAAAAAATAAAAATATAAAGACAGAAGGTGCCGCTGGGTTCTACACCCCTTCATAACTTTCACGCCATGTATACTGTCACACAACCGATTCACTAATTGCCTGTATTTTAATAGACAGGTGCGAATAAATAAATAAAGTTTAAAAAAAAAAAAAAAATCCAATGATGTCCCTGCTATTTGTTATATTTTTAGTTAATTTATTCCACAACTTAAACTGGAACAAAATTATTTAAAATTTAAAAATAGTTAATTATGAATTTAACAGTCAACAGTAGGTACATATCCTAAAACATATATTTACCAACTGAAGATGTAACCAGTACCAGTCCTACCAACTGTCCACTGCCTTTATTATTAAAAACTTTCCCATATTTTAACCAATTTTATAAGGTTTTGTTACTTGTTTTTTTGTATATCATACATAGATAGATTTTTCTATATTATAAAAATACAACTAACAGTACTTTAATAATATGGAGGAGGTACATCGTAGCGTAAATAACCAATTCCAACATAAAACACACAAGGAACACCCCTCCCTCTTTCTATCTATCACCCCACATTTCACTCAATGAACTGTTTCAAGAAGGCTTCTTTGTTGTGTGTTTTTAGAACTGATGATGGAGGTTTAACATTCTAAGATCTAGCCTTCGAATAAACTAAATGTCAAAAGAAGTTGCAAATAAATTATCAATAGTTAACATTACTGATCCTTCTATACCCCCATACGTACCTCAACTGTTGTGTTATGCTCAACTCTTAAGTTAAACTGCAAATTTGTGATATTCAATTGTTATTTTTTCTTCCAAACTATAACAATTAATACCGAATTGACAATAGCGGACTTGATGCGAGACTGATCAATGGCATCTCAGATATTAACCACGCTCGGTTTGATAAATTCAATTTTTTTGTATTTCTAAATCGGAGAACCTAGTTGCCCTAAAGAAGACCGAATATGCAGGCCGTAACGTCTGCAAGTAATAGAATATTTCATAGTGTTTCATCTGACCGAACACCATCTCCTCCATTAGGTAAAGACTAGTTTACTCATTTTGTAAACATGATTTCTTCTAAAAGTTTGTTACGCAGGGATGAGTATCAATACACGATATACCCAAAATATCGATACTGTTCTTTTAAATTTTTGTCGGATAGATATTTACGATACGCTAATTTACGTTACGATGTACCTTCTTCTTATTATTAAATATTATATAATATAGAAAAATCTATCTATGTATGATATACAAAAAAAAAAGTAACAAAACCTTATAAAATTGGTTAAAATATGGGAAAGTTTTTAATGTTAAGGGCATTGAACAGTTGGTAAGACTGGTACTGGTTACATCTGCAAGTGGTAAATATATGTCTTAGGATATGTACCTACTGCCGACTGTTAAATTAATAATTATCTATTAATAAATTTTAAACATTTGCATACAATGCAAATTATCGAATGTGAAAAACCGCATCTTTTGCGTTATTTTACTTAGGCGATTTTCTTTAATTAGGACTGATGTACGATGTAACGACCTCTCGAATCTGAATTCACTCTGCATAAGGAAAAGCCAGTCAAAGGGTCGATTATTCAAACTATTTCATTTGCCCCTAATCAACGTAACAGTCCAAATCGATATAAATCGATAATGAAAACGCTTTTTTTTCACATTCGATAGTTTGCATTTGTATAGACGAACTATCAAGTGATTTCCGATTTATTAAATTCCCACGAAAGGCGACGATCAATTATTTTTACAATAAAAAAACACAATAAAAACTATAATTAACGTCTTTGTTATTTAAATTTATATTATGAATTGAAGCGTTAGTTCATGGTGCCTTTAACCTTTCATGTTAACGGCACCTAAAATTTTATTTAATAAATAAAAAATATAGAGTATGAATGCAGTTATGATTCTTTTCTTCCTAATTTTTTATTTATTAGTTTTAACAATCTTTACCTATTTTATATTATCATTTATTTCATGTATATTTTATTTTATTTCTTGTATCATCAGAGGCTGTTTAATTTTCTTACTTTATTTCTTTTACTTTTTTTTTTTTTTATATCATTGTACATATTGTATGTATGAGTCTTTGTCATCCCTATTACTCAGTGCCCTTGAGTGAGGCAGCTTGTAATTATTCAAATAAAAAGTTTTAAAAAATAAAAGACAATCAGATTTTTTTTTAATAGCAAGATATAATTCTTGAATTATCTTAAAAGTAATAATCATTAGAAACTAGGAATTATTGTCATTACAAGCGTTTTTATCATTTACAGACTCAATGACTAAATAACAAACAATTTTAATTTTAAATTGCTTAAGACGAAGTCCTTGAAAGTATTCTATTTTACAGAAATCTTATTCATAGAAGAGTGCCCTTCAGCAGCAATACCATGGAACAGGAACTGCTGAACTGCTACAGTTCCAAGGGCTTGTTTACTCTCAGCCTCAAAGAATTCATTATGATTCATTAGGAGTGACTCACAAGCTGACTGTTCATTTAGTTTCAGAGCCTTCATTAGATTTTCAACGGGCAATGGCCACAAAGTGCAGGGTTCTCAACTCATTCCTAGATATTGCGAACAATATATGTCAGTTTACAATTTTTTTTTTTTTTTGCATTAAAACCTTGAAAGACCAAGATGAGGGAATGTAAACTGGTGGGAAAAGGAAAATAATTTTCCCATGGCCTCGTAAAGAAAGAAAGATTGCAGTACCTGAATGCATTCATACATTGCGTCATTAGGGCTGTGGAATCAATAATAACTTGTCTTTATAAAAATACAGCGTTCAAAGATTCATGATAAAGTAACCTATGCTATAGATAAAAAAAATGGTAGAGCCACTACTTCAAATGGCGTTCTAATTTTATGGCAAGTTTTTTGTTTTTACTATGTTTATTTTTTAATTATTTATTCATACTATTTTTTTATTACTATTATTATTATTTATTTGCATTTTTTTTCTTTTCTCATTCAATGTTTTTTTTTTTTTCTTTTTTCTTTTACTATTTATATGGTATATTTATTAGCTATTTTTTTTTAATATTTTAATTTGTTGTTATTAGATATTTATTCTATGGTTAAGTTTATTCAAAAATTCGTAGCAAACATATCTGTTGTAGGTTTCTCTTGCACGAGACTATACCCTTCCTTCTATTACTAAAATATTCATCTTGTTAAATCACCTATGTAAGGCTTACCAGGCCGATCTGGAAATAAAATAAAATGATAAAGAAAAAGAGTGTTTTCTAATAGTTCAAATACAGCTTAAAAACATATTTAATTTTTTTTCTTAATTATCAACATACATATTTAAAGCGAGTCATATTTAAATGAAAGGTTCCCATCAGTTCAGATTTACAAATAAACTTCTAATTTAAATTTTACGAAATTCAATCTTGAAACTAAAAACCGTAATAGTAAATATGAATTATACCATGGAATTTTTGAAATTGATCGACAGATAATGACAGTTCGATTTAAACTGTACAATTATTATAAATAAATGTATCAAATCTAATCAAATAACACTAATTCAAAAGATGTTTTTATATCTCAACCTTATATCAGACAAATAAGATCTTTAATACAGGCAAAGTGGTATGAGACCTTGGTAATCAGTGCATTTAAGCTGTATATGTTCTTATTTTATTTGGAATTAAAGGATACCCATTTAACAGAATTGGTAGATTATTGATTATTGATCTTGATTTATTTACAGAAAAAAATAGGTGATCAAAATTTAAAAAAAAATTAATAGCTTTGAAACTAAAATAAAGAAATAAATTGATACTGTGCAGTTGACTATTTAGGTGCAGTCATCTCTTGCGATAATTTACGAACAAATTCAATTATTTTGCTCATGTTTTTCTTTCAAAGAAACAATGAAGATTTCGATTTTTTTTTTTTTTTAAATGCTAAATTGGTTTTACTAGAATCAATATTTCATCGTTTTTTAACGAATAATTTGTCAAAGCTATAGCTAGAATTTTATACATTTTATATCTATTTATCTACACATCTATCTATTACATCATTAACATCTCATCAAGAAATTAATATAATTTTATAAGCCTCAATTTTTTTTACAAATGATAGTGCCATTTCCAGTTGCTTTGATTTTTCATATACATTTTAATAAATAAAATTCACCTTAATTAAGAATAAATAGAATGACATACAATAACATTGATAAATAAAGTTCAAAGAAATCAAGAAGGTATTTCCAGACATACGGTTTCTAATGTACACGGATAGAAAAAAAGTGAAAAAAATTCACCGCTATTTCGGACAAGAACCGTACGGACATCCATACACAAAAGAGGACAAGCAATACCAACCTTAAGAAACACGGGAAGCAAGGTTCTTCACAGGCTGTTGTGAAATGAGCTTCAATGTTGATTTCGCAATGGTAACAACATAATTAGAAAACTGTACGTGAAAAAAAAAATCATGAAGGATTTTCAATGGCAAATTATTATTTATAAGAATGCAAGCCAGACAGTAAGACTGATTATCAGAATATTTTCTTCTGATAATAATTAATGTAAACAGGGTTTTATTTAAGATTTTTATAACACAAGGGATTATCTTAAGGTTACCAACATAAAATTTCAGTGGATCCTTAACTAAATATAATCTACAGGTCGGAACTGGACAGGCTTCAACAGGCAGCTCAAACACGCTATGTAAAATCAACATTGATTTTTTTCATGATTATCTTTGAAACAGAATCATTTTCCAAATTTTAATGATACTATTTATATTTTCTACGTCTGTCCCACGATCCAGTGAAGTTCGAAGACCTCCTACAGTACTGTTTAAAACCTTACAATGTGGGAAGGACAGCTGGTTTGTGAGTACTTAGCCTGAGGGTAAATATTATTTATAACAATGAATGAATAATATAAATCGTTACCGAGGTAAATATACAATAGGTAAAGGAAGTATGGAAACACTTTCATATATTTGACAAATATTCTTACCAATTTTAAGATATGTTGTTTTAAAGAAGAAAAGCTACCCTCATTTTATATTAAAAATATTAATAAAAGTTGATAAGGTTTTAAATCCTAAAACTTGTGCCAGTATTTAAGCATAGCGGTAGCGGTATTATGGTCTGTATAAGTTCGAAGGCAGTTATCAATTATATCATGGGCCTACTTGTGTATGTTAATATAATATGATAATATGACATATGACCATAAGAACGAGAAAATTGAAAATGCCATAACATACAATGCACTTAAGATAAGCATATGAACATACCTCCTCAGTCCCCAGATCTTATTTATGGGATAAAATTCAGCGTCAAGCAAGGTGAAAATGTGTAAAGAATAAAAAACATTTACTGGAAGGATAGGAGAGGATTCCGACAGAAGTGACAAATATATTATTTGGATAAATGAAAAAAAAAATTATTAGAAGTAATTGGAAATAAATGGCAGCCCACATGCTTCTAAAATACACGTTATGTATACAAAAGATTAGCTTAAATTTATGTTAACTGACTTATTTAACACTATACTGTATCTAAATTTATACATTACATATATATTTTAGTGCTTATATTAAAATAAAAGTTCTTTATCACCGTTGAATAGTTGTTTTTTTTTCCCCCTGGAAAAAGACACACCTTAAACATATAAAGAATAATTGTAAAATTTAGAAAGTGTTTCCAGACAATGTTCACCAAGTGTATAAGATATCAACACAGGGTGGTTACCGACCAAGTGCCTGTATTCACAGGCATTATCAATCTTGCACCTTGACTGATTATAAATCTATAACAATTAATTTAATTGATCGAATTTAATGAAATGTTTTCTTTAACTTTTTAAGCCTAACTGAGTAACTTTTTAATTTGTAAGTCTGAGTGAAAATTTGAAATTCTCTCCGTGATAAAAAATTCCCGAGAGCTCAGATATAAAACTACGACTAAAGAACAAATAAAAACTAAAACTAATAAAATAATCAGAATTTATCTCACTCAAAGTTAGATGAATAGTTACTATTGTAATATATAATAGTTTATGTAAATATAATATAGGTATATTGAGAGCCGAAAAATTTTCTCAGAACTTAATGGTTCAAAATTTATATACAGGTAGTAAAAAAATGTCTGTGTACACCCTACCCGTATATAATTTCTGTGTAATAATTATTAAAAGAGGACTATAATTGGGGGAAAAAACGGCTATTTTGCTTAGTATTGATATTAAAGAACATGAAAAAAAAAAGGTAGCAACAAAAAAATAAGTGAATTGTATAGCGATAAAAAAGAAAACATTTATTTTCATATGCAAAAAAGTCTGTGTACACCTGAATAATATTACAGAATTTAATTATTTAAAATGCAAAAGTTAACAAAAATTAAGGTTAATGGTCTGTATAACCTCCCTTGTTTTGTATACTTCCCTCAGGTGGGTGCTCATTACTTAGACTAATTTTCTTGTTACCTCAGTCTGAATATTTTCTCACTCTTCGAATAATGTTTCCTTTAGCTGTGTTTTATTCTTAATTCTCCTTATTTTAGACTTCTTTTCATTTCGTCCCATAAATACTGGATAGGATTCATGTCTGGAGATTGTGGTGGCACTTTTAATTGCCTTGGTACATTATAGAAGAGCTATTCTTTGACTTTTCTCGCTCGATGTTTCGGATCAGTGGCTTGCTGAAAGACAAATGTTGATTCAATACCAAGTTTTGTCGCATTTGATTTTAAGTTGTGTCTTAGTATGCCCACATAAACATATTGATCCATAATTCCATCAATCACCCTAAGTTTTCCCACCCCAGATACACTCATACACCCCCAGACCATGATTCCTTCTCCTCCATGTTTAACAGTAGGGCAAACATTTTTAGTTACTAGGGCTGTTTTAGGTTTCCGCCACATCTTAACTTTTCCATCAGATAGAAAAAGGTTAAATCTACATTCATCACTGAATAAAACATTTTCCCAGAAACTATTTGGCAAGTTAACATATTCTTTTACGAAATTTAGTCGTTTCACCCTATTCACTTTACTTATAAAGGGTTTCGTTCTAGTACACCACGAGTTATATACTGATTTTTTTTTAAATGATATTTTGCACTTTTTGAATTCTTACATTTAATGTTATTATAATTTTCTAATATACCTGCGATTGAGATGGTCTTTGTAAATAATTTTAAAAATTTCTCTTATATGAACCCTTTGATTTTTTTTTGGACAACCAGATCTTGGCCGACTGTGAAAATTTCCAGCTTCTTTATATCCGTCATGATTTGTGGGACTGTTGAGTGATTTTTTAAAATTATTTTTCATATTTTCCACAGAGATTTTCCTTCTTTTCTAGAACTGATTGCCAATTTTCTTAATTATACAAAAATCTCCATACTGGGAGAAAATATAATTTTTAACTAACTTCCATGCAGGACAAAATATAAGACTAAACATAGCTGAGAAGAATACATTGAAAGCAATTTTCATGGGATTAACATGTTTTGATTGGATATTTTCTGATTAGGAATAGTGTACACAGACTTTTTTGGCATATATTTTCTTAATAAATTACTGTAATTCCATGATTACACGAACAAAAACAATTTTATTGATATGTATGAGTTGGCAATTAAATCAATTAATAAATTTAAAAAAAATTAAGCAACTCTATTTAAAAAAAAAACATGAATAAGTATTTCAATAATGGGTGTAGACAGACTTTTTTTACTACCTGTATTTCAAACAGTAGTCTATTTACACCTCAAAACAATCAAGCATTTTGTAATTTAAAACAAAAATTAATTAACTTGTTTCTAGACATTTTTAATTGCTTTTTCTCCATTTAGTGAAAATAATTAATGATTCACACTATTCAATGGGCTGGGGTGAACATAAACAAGAAAACTCCACAACAAAGTACTGTTCGAAACAATGTGTTTGTTTATCTGGAAGAGGTATGTACGGGTAATTTATTCTTATCGCATTCTTTTTCCTTCTGTTGCATGAAAGACCGGCTTTAGCTCACCATACAATATAATGAATTCATCCGACAATGGTAAGTGGAGGCTTCAGGTTTCAACATCGGCAATAAAACTACTCATCAGAACGAGAACAAGAAATAATCTTTATGAACGACGATAACCCACGTTCAGGACAACTGGAGGTAAACAATAACACTACGCAGTGACTAACTTTATACAAGCTATAATTATTCGAACTAGCGACATGATATACTAGATACAGATTTTATTTAACTTTTATATTAATATAATTATATATTAGAGCTTAATAAATTTGGAAAGTGAACATAAAATATAAAATAAAACAACAGAAGTTACGAACTCAAAAGCAATGATTGCTTCAATAAATGAAAACTGCTGCCGAACAAACAAAGGAAAATTATTTTTTAATCACTCATTTAATTTTTTATAAGTAATATTTCATTTCTTTAAAATACTAAAAATAACACAATGAACAAGTTTACAGGTATTACAGGTATCTGAGTAATGATGTAAAAAGGTCAATTTAACAAGCGAACTTTATGTTCCTGTCTAATTACAAAACTAATGTTAGTGCAATTTGAAAGAATGATAAAGCTATGAGTTTTACCATTGCAAAAATTAGTGTGAAAAAATAAATAGCTATACGATGTTGGTTAATATTTATAAAAATAAAATATATTTATTTTTTTATAATAAATTAAGCTTTCCATTTGTTTCAAAAGACAGAGCTCTAGAAGGCCTAATTTTCACTATGCCTAGTTCCAGGAAACTTCTTAACTACCCCAAAGAATCCCTGCGGACAAAAGTCAGAAAAAAACAAAAACAGAAAAACAATATTAACAACCCAAGAAAGAAGTTTAGTAAAAATAATTATTTATTTTTGTAAACTAATCTGTTTGCAATAAAAATCAGCTGATAAGGTAATTGTGGAGTTTTTAAAGGATTGTTTCTATTCAAATTATCAAAGAAATTCACCACAATTAATAAAATGTCAGTCAAATTTATTACTATTGATGGATATTATGGTGTTCAAATATAATATTCAATTCTCTTCAAGTCAATTACTATTGACTATCTTTTATTAGAATGAACAAAATGAAATTAATAATAAGCGCCACTATACTACTTGTAATTTGATATTTATTAATAATAACGAAAATAGTTAATACAGTCAAGTTACATGTCTCAGATATACATATATTATGACCTACCACAATAAAACTCTTTATACATTACACAGAGGGTAAATTATAGACATACTATTAAAGGGAATCGAAGTTCATTCTTTAATTCAAACAATAAACAAAGAAGTAAACAAATTCAAAGAGATAAACAATACGAAAACTATTGGCCGTAAACAGCTTCACACATGCGCGACAAGTTAAGAATGTCAACAAATTAAATATAAAAAAAGTTATAAAAGAATTAAAGATTGAAATCAGATTTTAAAGTACAAACAAACAGCACAAGTCTCCATGGAACTGTAAACTAAACAGTGTTTCCATAAAATATACACAAAATAATTATTAAAATTCCAGAGCCGACAACGTGTGTCAGTCTTGGACAGTACAGTTATCCAGAAAGGAATGTTACCTGGAAAATAACGCAGAAGGGTAGACTGACCCAGGAAGAACACCAGAACGACTGAGACTCTAACCGCCTCCCACCCGCCTCCTCTTGAGAGGGGGTACCGAGGTACCAAGGGTACGAGACCGTATTTTTCTCCGCGGATTGCCACAGGTAAAGGACAAGAAGAAAGGAATTCGCCTAGGAAATAATAAGAAGGGTGTGCCTACTTTGTAAAACTATACTGCATGTTTGTTAGCAATACATACGTTCATTTTAATTCTTAAATACGTTATAAATATTTATACTTGATAAATTATTATATTTACCACTTATGGTGCCTTGTGTTTAAGTGTGAGAGATTCTGAGCCTAAATACAACTTTATAAATAAATAATTATATAAATACTTTCTGTAAATAAATTATTATTGTTAAAAAGCTGTTTATTTGATTATTATATAGAGGGAAATATCATTTTTTGTTTTTAATAGTGAAAATGTAATTTAAATTTATAAAGTTACATGATTCTGTACAAGCTACATATTTTGAACGACCCATCATTTTCGTTGTCCCATATTAAATAAAATTATTTATTGCTACGTTTTAATACGCTATAGAAAATATTTTGCTAATTTCTACATGTTTATGTGCACAAGCTATTTTATATTTATAATTGTTTACTAACAGCATAGGATGTTTTATATCCTCTATTTAATACACTATTTGTTTAAAATATATTACCAAATTTATAAATCACAGTAAAAAAAATATATATAAATAATTAATGAAAATAAATTAATTATAGATATATTTCAAGGTATAGATAAATTCATAGATTTTATTATTCTTTAGTTATTTTGCAACTTGATATAATTTATTCTGTTTCTAAAATTCTATTTCACACTCATGGTCAATTTGTCTCTTGTTTTTAAATTATACATTTTTTCGTACAAAAAATTCTTATATATTAAATTTGAATAATTTATTATTTTTTCTTTTCATTTATTTATTTTTTTATTCAATTTTTTTTCCCCTTTTCATTTATTTATTTTTCTTTTCATTTTATTTATTCTCATTGTATATATTGTGTGAATGGATCCATAAATCCATCCATATTACTTATTGCTCTTTGAAACAGATCACAATACTTTCTCAAAGATTAAAAAAAAAATTAATAAGGGGTGTAAGAACAATGAAATGAAGAGCAAGATAAGAATATGGAAAAAAAACATTAATAAAAATACAATCAGCTAAGCAAATAATAAAATAAATATTTAACATTTCTAGATAAACAAATAAATAATAATTTAATTAGACAATTTTTGTTTTTTAAGTTTGTTAAGAAGTAGTATTATAAATATATAATAATAATGAAATATGCCTATAGATAGCTTCTTTCTATAATATGTTTATAGATAGCAGTCTCTCAATATAGAATGTTTATACAAAATGAGAAATTAAATAATAATTCAAAGTCTAAGATATATTATCAAAATATTTATAATATTAATTCCTTTGTTAGTTTTGTCTACTCTCTAAAAAGAATTATAACATTATATTATGCCAAAGGTCTTTAAACCTTTTAAAATGAAATATATTTAAAGAAATTTACAATAATTGTTGATATTTATTTTTTTATTTTTTTAAATATCCACAACAATTTTTAAAAAAATATATTTACAACTAATTATAAATATAACATTTAATCTATTATTGATTTATTTATTTTATGCAAGTAAAGAGTAAAATTCAATCTTTATCTTTAATAAACTATAGGAATTTAAAAGGAATAAATTTATTTGTGTTACTAACATAAGAAGGTTTTTTACTAGAGTTTTAACATTTATAAGAAATATAGTCGAAATTCAAATAGTAATTCAGGTGATGAAGGAGCTAGGAGACAATAGAAAGTTTAGCACAGAGACCTGTTTCGGATCTAGGCCGTTGACCCTTTAAAAATACACCTCCCCTCTATTGAGTGTTTGTTTGTTATTGCTCGAATAATTTTTTTTGTGATAAACAATTTATAACATAAAAAAATTAAAATACCTAATCATAATGAAATATAGAATTAAGATTATTTTGATGTAAATAAAAAACCGGTGCCTTTGTTATAATTACAATAAATAAAAAGTTAATCAAATATCTTTCAAATAATAAGAAAAGACATTATAAAACTCAGTTTGTTAACATATAAAAATGTTTAATGAAGAAATAAATGTCAACTTCTTTAAAACAGTTCAATAGACTCTTTGAAGATAGCGTTAGGTGTATCGTTTGCGAATGAGCTCTAACAATAACTTCTTATCAAAATGTTGGTGAACGTGATCAAATTTCAGTGACATATCATTAGTAGCAATAAATTCACTTAAACTATACTTGACAATGACTCAATAGGTATATATAAAAAAATAAAGAATCATTAAGCGTCTTGGGTTCAGGACTAGGTAAGTATTGTTTCGTGACCAACGCACAGTGGGCGAGTGATAGGGTTTGCCGGACATTCATTAATATCTCCGTTTCTACTGGTCCTAGAGTATTGCTTCTGGTTTCATTTTAAAGCATATCGAATACTCTATTGAACTACATGATCAGCGATTTAAGAAATTTTGCTAGTTGCGATATAACGGGTAGGATGACTTTTAATTGTATACATACATATTATGTATCTCTTGCTAAATAGAGAATTGTGTTTTATAATGATTTGTAAACAAATAATATCAACATATATTTTGTAAATTTTTATTTTTTTAATAAATTGAACTCCACAAACGCAATATTTTTTTATATAAATTGAACTATATAAAATACATATATATACTATATATATATATATATATATATATATATATATATATATATATCTACAAGTAAAAAAAAAATCCATGTATATAATTTAATAATGAGAATTTTTAGCTGGAAGAATATATATTTCAAAACTTTCAAGTGTTTTTTATTTTTCAATTAGAAGTTATTTTACTTCTGAAGAGATTGTTTCTAAACAATGCGTTGTTTGTTGCAACGGCTGTACAAGGTGATGTTAGCAATTACGCACAACCGCCATGTTCCCCCCCAAATAAGGGAACCCTCTTAACAGAGGCTGTTCTCCAGGTGGGTCTCAGATCTCGAAGTCGATCCACGGTCGAAGAAACAGTAATTAAATTTGCCGTAAGTCGGAAACCGGAGCTTGGTAGTTCAGGGTCTTACCTCCTGATCTACCCCGCTTCCTCATAAACTTAAAAACCACATCAAAAGAAAAATAAGAAAAATATTGAAATAAAAATAAATAAATAAATAAGAAGAAGAGATCTTAGTAGGGGCTAGATTCTAATTTGGTTTATTTTGTCAATAATCACTCCATTTTTCTCAGAACATTACTTATTCCACTGTATAAAATAAATTATAAATAATCAAACACATAATCTATACAACTATATAAAAGGACAAGCCATTTTTCGTTTGTGATCACTAACCGCGAAAACTACTGAGCCAATCGGAACCAAATGTTAACCACATCATCTCCATAGTAAGGTTTAGCAATAATAAAATCTTCTTATTTTCAGTTAATATGTTATTAATATATGTGGATAAAAGTGAAGTTTGAAAATTGACCGACTGGTGGCGAGTGCCATTCTATATGAGAGGTTACAAAAGTAAGGTGTTATATACAGCTTGATATTGATAATAAAATTTACTTATATTTAATTAAATTGTTGAAAAAGTTTTAAATATGCGGTGCTACATGTGAAACAGTGAAGTTGTAAGAACGACCGATACGTGATTAGCAACATTCCGTGATAAAGTTTACTAGATAAAAACTACTTAACCCATCTGTAATAAATTTTAACTTAATCACTTTCATAGTTCTAGGAAGGTTTAGCAATAATACAATATACAATAGTAAAAATTGAAATGTACAATGTTAAGTGGCAGAATCGAAATTTGCCATACTGTCACATAATTATACGCAATCTTCAAAAACCTAATCAGTGTTAGTTAAAAATTACTGCTATGCGTGGAAATATCATTGAAAAAGTAATGCTCAATTATTTATCTTTAATACAAGATTTGTATCGATAGACATACAGTTATTAGCTAAAATTGTCAAAGTTCTTTGCTCATGAGAGCAGGCGAAACCGCGACGTGGGATGCTAGTTTTATATATAAAGTGATATATATAGAAAAATCAACTTTAACCATGGGCTCCGTACTTCACAAACCCCATCAGTTAAATGTGATACAGTGATCACAAACAACTGTTCCTCAAACCCAGCGACCAATGCACACTTTATCGAGGCAAATTGAGCACTACGATAGTCGATCTAAATCTGATAGAATAGATAATATATCTTCAGCCACAGGCTGCAACCTGGATATGGGAGACAGCCGAACTAACTCACCCTCTTATATGTAATTAAACCAATCGATCATTGGCAACTTAATTAAAACATGTTCCATTTCACACTACAAAAAACAGAACAAATTTATTGATCCACCTAGCAAATCAAAATAATAAGAAGGGTTCTTGGCATCCATAGGCAGAACATTTTGTTGCAACCTGTAACCGTTGTTATATCGAGATGTTAAACTTTAGAAGTACTATCAAATTGCAACCATACACATAAGTCTTGATGTTTTTCAGTCATTAGGTGTACACATGCCTTAATAGCATAAGAAGTTCCGATTAGTGACTTAAAATAGTAAAGCTTCCAACTATTGTTGAGAGCCTGTCTTTTCGTCTCATACGAAGAGATAAATAATGCTACTCTTATTTTTTTCTAAACTATTTATTTATATTTACAACTGTAAACAAATATAAAATAACTAAATTTGAGGAAATTGTTACAATTACTTGTCAATAACATGTGAAGAACCAATCACAAGTAACACATCGATAAAAAGAAAAATCTTCTATAAGAAGGTCTCTCGGCCATCTTCTTTTCAGACGCCTCAGTAGATTATCGGGAATAGAATGGGAAGCAAGTTGAGACGCTAGTGGATTAGAATGGTTATGGAGTTAACAATGAAAGGATACGTATCAGATTTGGGCTAAATCACCAACAGATGGAACATTAAGGTCATTATGGATAAGTTTTTTTTAAGACGAAGTAAGGAGCATTAAGAATTTTTCGAGGGATTTTGAATTGGCGGAGGCCCAAAGCTCAACTCCTCATGTCCAAATAGGTCTGATAAATGACATGTAAATGAGCCTTTTGTAATTAATCGGTAGGTTTGAACGTCTGTCTTTCACTAAACTCAACTCTGTTTCCACGGGTCCCTTCAAATATTTCTCAAAACGATCACATAATTGAAAATATGAAATAAAATAACAGGATTTATAAATATATACACAGTTATTGCAATGTTTCGCACAAAATAATCACTTTTGATTTTGATTCTTCAGCTCGTTTATTGTTTGAAAAAAAAAAAAAAAAAAAAAAAAAAAAAAAAAAAAAAATCAATGACTATTTAAAAATTTTCCATGTTTTAAGCCTAATGTTTTCAAGAAATTCATAGTGGTAAAAAAAATTCGTGAAATATTTGTTAATCCCTTAATTTACAATATAACTCTTTGACGAGTGTTATTTGCGTTTAGGTTTTTTTTTCGAAATCATCTGCAATGGTCAAAGGTTTGTCCACGTTTTTGATGAATCCACCGTCTAAGGAACTGATATTTTGGCTCTTGGTTAGAAACATAAGTTTTAAGTTAAGATAAATAAATACTTCATAAATAAATCTTTGTCATAACATAAGTACTTTGAGAGTTTGTCTTTAGTTGTTCCATTGCAAAAATCAAGTTTACTAACTATAATCAACAATTAATAATACCATATTTATTGTTAACATTTTATTCCCAATATTTTAGTAATATTTATTTATAAGTTTCAATTTGGAGGGATAGAAATATTAATACTGCAGCAGGGGAAGTAAGTTTCAACAAAAGAAACGTTCGCCGTTGTTTGATAATTTTTAGACACAGTATTTGAAAATTGTCCCAGAGAAGTCCTATTTTTTTTTTATTATTATGGAAGAAAATAAATATAAAAAACAAACCAGCAATGTATCAATTACAAATAACTTAAAAGTGTAGAATTAAACCATCTTCGACAAAAATTAAGATATTTCATTAGTCATCCGAAAGACCTAACCCGTAACCTCCAAAAGTCATTCAATATTACTGAAATTGTTTACTAATCATCAATTATGAACTTAAGAACCATCTTTCATTGTCCATTATGGATAATTTTATATCCTTTATAATTAGCCACTTGAATCCGTCATTAAATATGATAAAGAACCTGTGTTTCTAAAAACCGATAAGACCACTTACTAAATTTGACATTGCTTACGTCAGGCCAGAAGTCAACAGGGTATATCTGTCATTGACCAATGCCAACTATTATAGAAAAAAAAAATGCTGTCAATGACACCTAGGATAATAGATCATAGAGGAAAGAAATCGACATAGACAAGAGGTGCTTGTCATTGAAGGAGGACGTGATAAGTCAGTTCAAAAGAATCTCCTTGAGGATTACTTCTCGGTAACATTAAAGGCACTAAATTACTGAAGAATACATCCTTAATATCTGACCGAATTACGATATATTTGAAGGCCAATTACATTTTTTTTCACCCTCATCTTATACCCGATAATCGTAAATTGAATTGCGGTTTGTGTGAAAGATAAGAAACTCTGTATCAACCCAGACACTCTCTTCCGGACTACTATTTTGAATCAAAGTTATCAAGAATTAAAAATGCTATTACAAAATGGGCAACGAGTTCCCGAAGTTCAAGAAAGGAAGAAACAGTACTAAGCACACTGCGCATTGACTATTGTGATTCCACACAAGCCTGCTTTCAGCGGAATTCACACGTTCCGGCGTGCGAAAAATGTCAAATAATCAAAACTTACATACGCGTCCAACAAAAAGTCCATCATTTGAAAAAATCCGAGAAGAAATAGAAATATATCTAAGCGGCAAATAAAATGTTCAAATTACAAATGGAAATCGAATTAAAATAATAACAATAATTATAATGGACTATATAACGGTTGCGTAGCTGCGTATGATTAGATAAATAATACTAATAACAGATAATATAATTGGTATTAAAATAAAATCTTCAAATTTAAAATTAATTGGATAATGATGTCAAGTAACAATCCTTGAATGAGAAAAACCAATGCAAGGAAATTAAGCACTTGAAAAATAAATTTTGATGTAATATCAGATAATAATAAAAGCAACAGTACAAAACATATATATACGATATGAAAGCTCATATCTCATTATATATATTTTCTTCTGTGAGTTCTGTATTGAATACTGAATAAGTACAAAAGAGGAATGGTGAATCTTGGATGGGGAATCCCAGACATGGGATGCTCTGGTGTTTAAATGAAGCTGTTTGGAAGGGAGGAAGTTATTATAAATACAAAAAAATCGACTTTTGTGAAATCTACTCGGCCTAAAAAAGAAATAATTATTATCTATGAAAAGGTAAAAAACATTGCGATTAATTTTACCAAAAAGAAATTGGCACCATGGCTAAGTTTTTATTTATACTATTATATAAAAAGACAAACTATTTTTCGTCATGAATAAAAATCAGCGCAACAGTAATAGGCTAAAAATGATTGCTATAATTCTCAATTGCATACTATAATACAGGATTTTTATGGACAGAAAAATAAAACTTATACTGTTATTTAAAATTATCTAAGTTTTTTAATCATGAGAGCAGGCGAAGCAGTGATGGGAGATGCTAGTTTAAAATATAATTCTCAGTTTCCTTGATATGATGCCAACATTATATCATACCAATCGATAATTATTTATTCATTCAACCTTCTACGGATCATTGACGAATGTGATGGGAATAAAGTACTAAGTCGATGTACATAGTTGGAAGCACATTCAGTGTGGTGTGCCACATCGACAAGCATTTAGTTATTTTTAGATTATATTTTTAGTACAGGCTACATCACAGTAGAACGGTCAGTTCAAGTGGTGCTATCAATAGTTTTTTACCTACATATTTCATTAACAATAGGAAAATAACTTTAAAACGGTTTCATTGAAACCGATCTTAAACATAAAAATAAATAAAATCAAATGGACATAAACAAGGCTCACTAATATTTTCAAAAATAGATACGCAATCATCTCTACTTTATAAAGGTGAATTTTTAATCCTATCTCATTTGCGAGAACAGCAAATTAAGAATTTAAATGAGAAATAATGTCTAAATATTAAGGATACAATGAGTAAAATGAAATTAAGGTTGGGGATAGTCAAGTAAAACAATAGATAACGGGTCTAAAAACCATTCTATGTGTACAACCGGGGCAAGCAAAATTTTATTATAAAATTTCCTGAAGTATGGGGAAATGATAAAATCCATGCTAAAAGGAGATTCAATTTATATTAAAGAGAACAATATAAAACAGTATAACTGATAAATTAAACAATACTTTAATATCAGAATTATACAATAGAGAAGGAATAGAGAAGAAAAAAAAGGAAATCAATGGTTTGGAAATAATAGAAAAGATGAAATTATAAGAGAAATGTTTATCAATTCAGTAAAATGTATTAGTTTGTATTTTATAGATATAATAACTTATCATTATCATATCCCTCGTAATTATTATAATTATTGTTATAACATATCTTGCTATTATATTTGATATCATGGCTATGATATTATTTATAAATATACTGTGTTTACATTAACATAATAAAGTTGGGCAGCATTGCTTCAGAATAAAAAAAACAAAAAAAAATCACAATAATAAGACATACTTTAGTAGCAAATTTATGCTCTAATCACATCAAGAGCCTGAAAATTCAAAATAAACACGTTTCAGTTTTTTTAGATAAATATAAATACTAATTTATCAAATAAATACTAATTTAGTAAATTATTTTTTGATATTTTCATTGATAAATTTTGTACTGAAATTTTTTATTGTATGAACTCGAGATATTTAAATAATTTATATATTTTTAAAAAAATTAAGGATATAATGGAATAACAAAGTCCTAATGTTTAATCAGTGGATAGGCTTATTAATGGAATTTGATAACAAATTGTTCGTTTCTCTAATTAAGTAATACTTAGGAATAAGAACCACCAATCAAATTAATGCTGACTAGAGATAGATCATCCTACCTATAGATAGTTTATAGTTTATAGACAGAAGCCAGACCCAGACCAACCAAACAGACAATACATCACTCGTAAGTAGTTCAACATATACAAAAACAACAAATTAAGGATCAATAGGTGTCTGGAAGATCTGGGCATTGCAACAGCAAAACACACCTGTAATATGTTAACAGCCAGATCTGTCAATAGTATCGATATGTTTGAGATTTTCGATCATAGATTATATCGTGTATTATAACGTGATAATACAGATATAACCTAAGGTAAATACTGTACCATTTCGGGAAAACTAAGCAAGTTCAAAATCGCAGGTTTTCAGGGCATCGCTTTGAAGTTTTCTGTTTTCATTGCAAATCGAATTTTCTCGGGAGATTATTGTTCCAACCGCCATTATTCTACAAATTCTCTCTATTTTATAATGGAACGGATATATCTTTAATTTTGTTAATGTATCATACATTTTTAGGACTTATCTAAAATTGCACCCGCACTTATCTAGTTTATCACCCGAAATCAAAACAATTGTCTATTCACACCATTACCTACCTAGTTATTCAAGGTATTCTCAATAAGCATAGCTGTACTTATCTAGCTTTTGCCAATGAAAGACGCGTTTCAGAAGTGTACAACCGTTAATATCTCTTCACCGCATCTGGACAAATCTTTGTAAAAGCAAAATAAATACGTTTAACCAATTTTAGTGCACGAACGCTGTTTTGATAAAAATAGATAAATGAATTTGTAGAAATCTGTAAGTAAATTTCCGAGTTGTCTAAAATTTCCAATGCGTTTTTACCTTTGATTTTACGACTTGCCTACTTTTAAACGATGTGCAGGACACCAATATGGGTGGCCTAGAGTATTTATATCATTTTGGACAAAAATCGACTTTTCTAGTTTTTTCCAAATACCATAGTACAGAATTATCTCAAAATTATTCAGTTATTTTATTCATAGCTTTATTCATTCAAGGTTGAAAAAAGGATATAAGACGATAATGAGTAGGATAATGCGTCGGGCAATACGCCATTTATTGAGCAAAAGGCACTAAATATGTGTATCCTCCAGGATATATGGCCTGTTAAAGGGTTAAACCTCCTCTTAAAACTCGCTCCGTGTGATTTTTACTATTTTAAATTTGAATAAAGATTTCTTTTCCTTTTTTTAGCTATTTATTGAAATTTACAACTGTATACAATAAAATAAAAAATAAATCCAGTGAAGGTGAATATAATGCCCAAAATGACATGTCGATTACTTGTAAAGCAACTACTCCTTGCTAGCACTTCAATTAAAGTTATAAAGGTTGTTTGGAATAGAATGGGAAGCAAGCTGAGCTCTTAGTGAATTTGAATGGTTCTGGAGTTAACTATGAAAGGATTTGGTTTGGGCTAAATCAGCAACATATAGTACATTAAGATCGTTATGTGTTAAGTTTGCTAGTGACAAAGTAAGAAGCATTGAGGATTTTGGATTGTAAGGATTAGATACGAGATGAACTGGATGGTTTAGTGGAGACCCAGAGCTCAACCCTGTATGTCCAAATAGGTCTTATTACTGTCATGTAAATGATTCTTTTGTAATAAATTGGAAAGTTTGAACATTTTTCTAGTACGTTATATGTAGAAGTCGAAAAAGACGGGCAGTTGAGGGTATCAAGTATGTCGTTTGTCCAGATGGAGTACAACACTATGGAGGTAGCGGATCTGTCCAACATTTATTAATGGAGTATCATTAAAGGATACTGTAGGACAAGAAGTAAGGTTTTTTGGTGTTTAGCCAGGAGTTATTTTAATTCTCCGATTTCGACACTATTACTCAAGGTTTATGATATGAGATTGAAGTGTTTGTGAGGCAATGAACTGATCATTATTCACTGATAACACACATGAGTCATAAGCGTAAGTCGTGAGGATGGTGCTAGGATGAGTTGGGATAGCAGCTGTATACAGAATAAAGAATGGGACCTATGATACTACCTTGAGGAATGCCGGCGGATTGGATAAAGAGGGTAGAAAAGTTATGATTAACGTTGAAGGTTCTATCACTGAGATTATATTAATAAAGATAATATTAATTTCTAACCCCCTATCAATTCTGAATATGAATAAATAATAAACCATCACAACGTTATTCACTACACCCATTTCTTATTATATTATTAAATATTTTTATATATTACACTTTAGAGTTTGCATGTAAATTTTAAAAAGCATTACTTGTAGGAAACTACATTAAACAGAGGTATTGAGAAAATATTCGAATGTTTATATGAATAGAATCATGGAGAAAAGTAGTCACGATTATTTCCTAAACAATATTAATATTTGATACCTAAAGTTTTACATAATATATTAACTATTGGTTAGTATATTAGCGTTAATACATATGGGTTTAAAGAGATCTATTACGTTAGAGAATGAAATAAATATTGTGTAACAAAAGAACAAGCAACAGATTCCAACTGGAAGGTTATGGGAAACACGTCCTGTCGTGCGGGTTTGACTATTTGGATGAAGTATGGGTAGGATATACTTACAGAATTATAATGACAATTATACCATAATAATTATAAATTAAAAGATGTAGGGTATGCATTTTTCTTAGCAATAATACAGAATTAAACATTATTGTTAAAAACATATACTATATACAGATATCCTAATACAATTAATTTTCAATTACAATTTCACCATGATTTAATTATACCAAGTTCCAAACCCCTTCGAATCCCAAGTCTCTCAACTTGATTCCCGATAAACCTCCGAGGCGTTTGAAAAGAAGATGGCCTTGAGACCTTCTAATATAGAACTTTTATTGAAGTGTCACTAATGAGTATGTACTTTAAACCTTATTGAAATCCTATTGTACTAATTTTCCACATATTTACTTGATGTATATATTGTATACTTGAATTGGTCCCAAAATAAAATTATTCTTCTATTCTATTCTATTCCATTATATACAGTTGCAGATATCTATAAATAATTTCTTAAAAACCTTGAAATTGTATAATATTTATAAATTATATTTAATACAATATTATTAATTCACAAGAGAAATTACAAAGTTTAAATAAATATTTTAATTATAGAATTAAATCTGAAATATTGCTGACAGTCCGCAGCAATCGGATATGAACATTAAATTAACAATCACAATATGCAGTGGAGACGATTCAACAATGAAGAGAAGGGTGGCTATTCATTTTACCCCCGCAGATATTAAAGGGGGTACAAAGATGGCGGAGGCGAGATCTGATTGGTCCCCCTAAGGGCGCAAGCTGTTGCCCAGCCAATAGGAAAAAGGCACCGGCCACCCTACTCTGGAGGGGCGTGACAACCCCTTTAGTAGCAATATGAGCACCGAGTTGCCCATATGGGATTTACCGTCTAACACACCAAATGTAAGTTTTTCAGTCTATTTTTCTAGGTTTTAACTATGCCTATTGTTAAATAATTATCAAGTGCCTAGATAATTAGAAATAGCTTCTTTTCTCTTTTTGTTTTTAAGTTGGAAGTTTCATGGAGACCTAAGCAGGTAAACCACTCCCTTAGCTTTGCACGAAATATAAATTATGAATAGGTGTATATATGTTGTAAAATATGTTTGGTTTTGGGTTTTTCTAAGGTCCCAACAAGGAAATTATATTAGTGACTCATAAACGAAAAATTTTTTTTTATAAATCAGGGTGTGCTTAAAAATAATATTATAATATGATTACGTTTTTTAACATTAAATAATGTATAAATAATAAACGAGAAATAGAGCTTAAAACCAGTGAATAAAGTGATGATAGTTTTGAAATTTCATTTGTCCTTTATTTATTTATAAATTGAAATATTACCGATGCCTGTCTAGATTGATGTGAGCAGTTTGAAATGCAATCCACATGAAATGGGCGGCATCACTTAATAAAGTGTTTTTCTCTATTACATCACGGTATATGACAAAATTAACACGATATAGAGACTTAAAATTACAGGTCTTAATATATTTTTTTAAATAAAAACATTTGATTGACTTGCAATAATTAATTAATAAAAAAGAAATATGGAAGTCAATTTAAGCAAATAAATACTTTGCCAAAATTTGAGAAAAAGCTATTCAAATAAGATTGTATTCTCTCATAATTTTTTTCGTCGATTTGAAGATAAGGACTTGATGTATTCATAATTTCATAATGTTCAAAACAGTTGAACTAGTAAACGCGAAAAATAACATATTATAAGGAAAAACAACTGAAGTAATGAAAAATAAAAATGTTGTCATTAACATTTCGTAACAAGAAAACAGGAATAAAAAAGAAAAGTTCAATAAAATATGTAAATAACTAAAATCATTTATTGAATATTAATAATTTAAACGAATATTGTAGATAAATAAACTTTTTAATAAAGAAATAACAATATTAAAGAATGGGTTAAAATTGTTTTGACTTCGTTATAAAATATAGCTGAATTAGTAAGTATGTAAACTATGAGGGAAATTTCGATATTAACGAACGGTTCATCATTTTGAAAAAAAAAAAAAAAAAAAAAAAATGAAATTTTTTAAGGACTGCGATAAATTGTTTTAGAAAAGTAGTTCGATTTTTATTAAAATTTGACATATCTCAAGGCTAGTCCTTTATTCTGATGTCATCTAACAAATGCTGCATTAAAAAAATAACAATAAAATGAATGCATATATGCTTAAAATTATTATTTAGTTTAATTTTAGGAAACATGGATTTTAGCCCGAAAAGTAATTTAAACAAGACATAAATTTTTTGGTTATTTTTTTAATGTATTTTTTATATTAATCAGCACATGTTTGAATATACACATGAATTAGTAATCACACCTTCATCTTTTAACCTAAATACTTTTAATTCTTTACATTGTATTTACAAGTATTTCATAAATACTGAAAGTTAATTAAAAAATTATTAACAGTAATATTTTAATAAATCTCCAACTACAAGTCAAAATTCATGATATATCCCGAAATATGTACTAATATTCAATATATAAATATCAGTGTGAAGTTTAATTAATTATTTAAGTTATCAATTAAATAAATTATTTGATTAAAGAGTATTCGAAAATAGGATAAGCGCACGATAGAAATTATAAGTCTACACAATCCGGGACTGCCGGGTTTTATACAGTAAATTTAGTATTGGTAATAGGAGTACAAGGGTTAAAATGGACATGTAAAGTCGTTGGATTATTTAATAACTGCATTACGAAAGAGGTAATCAACGCTTAACCGTTGGGTACAGTTTCGATAGGTACGCCGAATTGTGATCAAAGGATGTTCCCTCCAAGTTCACTAAACATTTCTTTATCTATTTTAAGAAATTAATTGCCAAGTAATATATTTTACAAATTGAATATATTATTTTATATATCTTAAAAACTGGAGAATAATGTTCAATTGCGAAAAGGTACACTGACATAAATAATGAAATTAATAATAAAAATAATGATAACAATGCTATAGACTATAACAAATATTTAGTTATATTTAAGGATTAATTACAAAAATAAAATAAAAAGTAAAAATAGAATAATGAATGAAATTGAGTTTTTTAGAGTTAATATAAAAACTAAACAACTTAAAACCCAATATACAAAACTAATTAATTATAAATTCAAAATAACTAGTTTTTTAACGTACGACGGAATCATCATAGTTAGACAGTTTGTAGACAGTCCGCCAAACCACATGTTTCCTATGGTCGTCATTATGACATTTTCGCCATCTGCTCTGCTATAATTCACAGAATCAGGCGTTTATAAATTGCTACCAGTTTATTTCTAGTCTCTTACAATCCGTTGGAAATTTTAAAATTAATGTATCAACTATCATTAAACCTTTCATTTACATGTTTAACTATAACTGATTATCAATTCATGTATTATTAGGGAACAAGGTTCAAATTACAGAAATTATGAAAAAATGTTCAAACTTTTACCGAATTTCTCTACTCACATCACTCCCTATTTTCTCTAGTGTGTTGAAAACAAGCAATACAGAAAAATAATGATATTTTTAAAAGCCTCATTTATGGATTAAGAAGAATTTATAACTATGAATTAAGAGAGGTTAAAACGAAAAAGGAAACAATGTTGATTAACTCTGATCCTCTATTCCGAAAGAAATTGAAAAAGTTTTTTTTTTTATTATCTTATGGTTATAAATCTATTTATTTAATATTAATTAAGTTTTTTTTTAAGATAAGATAAATTATAAGACTTTTATTAAAACCTTAATCAAATTAATCCAACTGTCAATACTATTGGAAACTAAAAATAACATAAATAAATTAAAATAAAAGTTATTTATTACATGTATGAGGACAACGTATAGATTGATACCAATAAAGTAGTTATTTGATTGAAGATATTTACGATGAAGTAGATAATTGAGATATGCAGTCAAGGAAACACAATTAAATTAAATAGCTGTAATTTATTGCGCCGACGTTTACAGTGTAAGCCATCAGGGCTATAAAAAAAAAATAAAATATAGCAAAAAAAGTGAATTTAAAAAAGATAAGAAAAGAAAAACAGTATGAAAATTAAAATTCAAAGAGTAAAAACTAGACAATCTTTTTTTTAAAAAAAACATTACAACAAACGATAAGTATATACAGTTAATGAACAGGAATAGATAAATTAAGCACAACCGATAGGTAGCGCATTGCAAAGCAAAAAAAGGAATAATTAATTTTGAAGTAATTAAGGTTAAATCACAATTTTAATTTTTTTATTCTTGCTATGCTTTAAAGCAATCTAGGTATAGTTTAACATTGCATCGGTCACACAATTTAGACGCAGCAACACAAATTTGGCTGAAATTAACATTGAAATCCTACTGTTCATTAACATTGAAAAACAACCAGTGGTACTATTATTTTTTAATGGATTAAAAATGCACAAAATTTATTTTAAAAATATTTTTAATAATTGCAAACCGTAAATAATAATATGATGTAATAATATAGAAAAATATTTGAACTTATAAAAATAAAAAAAATTGTTAAATTAATGTTGCATGTACGCAGCAGTGGGAGATATGGGTTAATGTAAGAAGCATTGAACTAATTTTTTATTTTTGAATCTTTTGCAGTTCTTTATCATTTATCAGTAAACCCAAAACAGATTTATTTTTTAAGAATGCTTTTTTATTTAACCTTTGATATCTCTCAATCTCAGCTGCAAGTAGCAAACATAAAGTAAACGGAAGGCAATCCTGTCAGTCAAGTACAGAAGTACAGAGCTGTCCTCGGCATAGATCCCAAGGGAACCGGGACCATTGTGCCAACGGGAATAATGGCTGCTTTCACTTGGCCAGAAAGATGTTCTTGAACGATTAGTGAACAATTATAAAGCACATTAGTAATTGAGCAAAGCGATAGACTTCAATTGATACTTCCTGCTAATTGGGCCGGCATCGTGTACGCCAATCACAACAGAAAAGATGGGTTATACAACAGTACATAAGTCTGCCAAACCCAGAGTGCCAAACCCAGAGTCGAAAAATACCACTTCTGGGAAGAAATTTTTAACACAGTAACACAGCCGACCACTATTGCCTCAATAAACCATTTTATCATTGAATAAAAAAAAAACTTATATTTTAACATGATGATACAGGCATTCCATCTAAACATATTTTGAAATTGTTTCTATTCCTATTTATGTCTGTGGAATCAAGAATCGACTTCTTGAATCCATATATCCTTACTTTAGAATATTATCCATAGGACGACCAACTGCGCGACGAATCCTATAAACCAAATCTATCAAATCACGAGCTAAAAACTTAATAATGGATAACTGAAATTATTGAATAATTTTATAACTGATATGAAGCCCCAGTTAAGGAACAAACACAGTAACCCTACAATTTTGTTGTATTTGAAATTTGGAAACGACAAAAAGGTGTACAAGATAACCATCATCTATTTACTGCATTTGAAAAAAATGAAGATTTTATTTTATCCAAACAGAATGTCTTTTCTCTTTTTCAGTCCTTTCTGACAGTTCAGCAGTTTGAATTACTAATGCTTATTGAAACCTCAATTAATAGGTTTAGGGGCTTTTTGATACGTTCTAGCTCTGTGGGCGTTGCTCTGATCGAAAATTTGACGACAGTTCTCTGGTCAAAAATTTAATCGAGGAAATTTTTTTTGTTATATAGCATTCTTCGCTAGAACCTACCGTTTAGGAGCTATATTGATTCGAATGAAAAAAGTCAAGTAGTACCTAACTCTTTTCTTCACCATCAAATATGTAACGTTTTTTTTTTTACCCTAAAAAATGTAACATTTTAACACTCTCTAACTTTCTATTGGTGTTCCCCGGATCGAAAATATAATGACAGCTATCTTGTCAGAAATTTAATGGAGAATACTTTTTGTTATATAACATTTGTCACTAGTACCTATCGTTTAAGATCAATATTAATTTGGATGGAAAAAGTCAAGTTTTGTCCACATTTTTTTAGTCTTGAGGCTTTTTTGACAAGCTCAAGCTCTGTTGGTGTAGCTCGGATTGGAAATTTGACGACAGTTACCTTATCAGAAATTTAATGGAAATTTGTTTTTGTTTTATAACGTTTGTCGCTAGGACCTACTGTGTATGAACTATATTTGTTTGGATCAAAAAAAGTTTTTTGAAGTGTTTAATTTTGACACAATCTAGCTATGATGGAGTTGCTCGATTCGAAAATTTGACTAGTTTCCTCAACAGAAGCAGTAGAGTATAGATTGATCTATCCATATTCTATTGTTTTTCCTAGTCTGAGGGAAATTGATTTCTTTTTTATATATAATCGTTCAGTATGGAGCCATTGAAGGACCGAAAACCAAACAGATAGGTATCACAATATAATAATAAGATGTGAACTTGTTAGGGCTGCCCGGAAGACGTCTACTGCAGCGGAGGACAGGTCTGGGGACACGGATATCCACCTCTAGGCTGCCCACCAGATCTTTGGCACCACTCGTCTGGAAACCCGCCAATACTTCACCACAGGTAAGATCTAGTCTCATTTATGAAGGCCCTAGACATTTAGGTCATTCCCCATTAATCTGTTTTGTTTTTTTTTGCTTTTTTTGGTGATTATCATTATCCATTTAGAGCTTAAAATAATCACCTAATCACATCAAACAGATTCTCTACATGAAAACACAGAACAATAATACAACTGAATTCTATATTAGGTTTGGAAGGTCTATTATATGACTAATACATAAAGAAAACAGTTGTAAGTAACTCACAAAAGGGCCGTTAGAGAGCATTTTTTATATTCCGCCATTTTTATGAACTTATCATTACCTCATTGGAGAAGACAGTCACAAAACAGTTGTAAGTTATGTCAGGCCCAATATTTGTTCCAGAGCATTATGTTTCAAAAGTAAAGCAACAAAAAAGTCTGGAAAACCTAACTGTGTTTAGGAACGTAGTTATAGTGATTTTTTAGATTAAAAGGAACTTGCTATGCAAATGGAAATAAAAACCCAGGAATATTATTCTAATATTCTATAAAACTTCTAATACTTTATAAAACTTCATTCAAGCAGGCGGAGATTTTTCAGCTAGATGCCATAAAATTAAAAGACAACCACCACCAGCTGTGGTTTTTATTACGTTAAAGCCAGCATATAAGTGTAAATTGTGAATTAAACAAAACAATGATTAAAAAAATAAGAAAGCCCTTTACGACAGTTTGTAAACCGCTTATGATATTAATTTTGTTTACGTTGCAATACTTAAAGTTTACAGGCATAATTTTGTGTTATTGTAATCTCATAAAACTTCCAACATAATAAATTATGTACCTCATCATTTATAACACTAGTAAATTAATTCACTGAATATAATAATTATTTATATTTTTTATAAATAAAGTTTTTTTTGTTTTTCAACGTTTATTATCTTTTCTCTTTATTGTGGAACAATGGAAATAATACCTAAATACTTTTAATACTGATTGAGTAACAAATATTAAAAACTATCACTTTAATAAAAATTTCCGTTAAACAAATTTTTTTTGTTTTCAAAAGGTATAATTTATGTTTAAATGCCACATTTATCATGTTATTTGATAAATTGTGTGTTTTCATTATTAATAAATTTTTAGAGTGGTGGTAAAAATTCAATTTATAATTTTTGTCCATAACTATATAATTGCTATGAATTTAAATGAATGCATAATTTTAAACGTCTCTACTGAAAAGTAATGATTTTTGAGTTGTGACTGTCTTCTTCCAAACCGACAATAGGTGAGTTAGTCTACGCCTGATATTTCAATACATTTTTAAATTAAAATTTTTTCATTTTATTTTTTACATTATTAATGCTTCTTTGGTTGGGTAGTAAAGGATGAATGTGTTTTTAGAGCTCTATTACCTACAGCATTTGAGGAAGATTGTTATATTTTTCAAAATAAGTAAATACATAAAAAATCAATTTCAAAATATGTCAATTTCAAATATTTTTGGTGACATAAAACAGTATGGATATGTACAAAGGTACAATGGAGTACAAAATCATGAAATGGTCGAGTATCTTCCAAGACGAAGGGAGTGTACCAAGGGCTGGAGCAAATCGATTTTAGTTTAGGTAACCCTCCGGGATCCTGCCACGCCCTTAGCTCCTTCACTCATGGAAGCTAGTAAACCTAAAATTAGCTTAATGGCAGCAATAAACATGAATTTTATGTTTTTAATAGTGATATAAATTATTTCAGAACCATAACCTATAAAGGAGTAGCATGTATAAATGCACTTAATAATAGGAAAGTGTGCGGCTCCTTTCGAAAACATTAAAAGTTTTAATAGAAACCCGTAAAGTTCTGTGACAAAAATTATGAAAAGATGGTTTGATTTTGAAAATCGATGTTTGATATTGTTTCACTTTTATCATGATTGTGAAATATACTGGTAAAAATGCCTTAATTAGGACCCATCAAAACTATTCAATAAATTCTAATTCTTCAATAACTTCAGCAGAAGTAGCTCGTAATACTAAACACTATAGATAGGCAAACAACACTAAAATTATTTAGTTCAAGAAGTTGTACATAAAACTGAATTACTTAAATTAAAAATCAATAAAAACACGATTATAAAGAAAAATTTTTTTATAACTGATTTTTTACTTAATCACAAAGAAACTAATAATTTAATCAACATGAACACATTTTGAGTTTATGACAATTCAAATATAATTGTAAATTTACAAAGATTCAAATGTATAAATAAAATAATATATAGCATAATCTGTGCTGATTTTCTAAGGTTCATAAGTAGTCAAACACATAAATCAGAAAAAAAAAAAAAAAAAAAAAAAAAAACGGAATATCAGAAAGAATATTTTACGGTTCATGTAGACGACTATTGTGGATGACTTAAAAAATATGTCGAAATCAAAAAATCTTTGAAATATATAATGACTAAATATATAATGAAATTACTACTGAACCAAACTATAGCCTTCCATGTCAAAATTTATGACAAATTTTTTATCCAAGCAACTAATTTTTTACAGGATGTTGTTTCACAGGATGCTCAGCAGAAGCCAGACCAGCCCAGTACCAGGACAGAGGAAGCCGCGGCGCAGGGTGGCCACCATAGCCCAGCGCAGAGCTGCCAACATCAGGGAACGGCGGCGAATGTTCAATCTCAACGAGGCGTTCGATAAACTCCGGCGGAAGGTACCAACATTCGCCTATGAGAAAAGGCTTTCTCGAATCGAGACTCTGAGGTTAGCTATCACTTACATATCATTCATGAGCGAGCTGCTCAGCGGCACCCACAAGGAACCGATAGGGCAGACCTCGCCGATCTACCAGTCGCACAGGGACTACATCCCGTACTCCATAATGTCTTAGGGTGAGGACAGCCACCTCGGTAGATCGAGGAAATCAGGAATCTATCTTCTTGGCTGATTTCAACCACCTTGCTGATACCAGGACTCGAGCAGTGGATAGAACAGTTCGGGAGTGACATTTAGATTAGATAATTACGGACTAATGTCGAACCTGTTTACTACTGGAGCAACAAACCACAGTATTACTTGACAATTTATTTACTAAGCAGGTCTATAATACTTGAGGTGCAGGTCCTAAAAACTTTTTATTTGGGAGATTAAGTTCAATAGAATTATCAATAAATATCAGGTCTTAAAAAACTCGAAGTCAACCTAAAAAAAATTGAAACTATATTTAAATGGAGCACCAACTTCAAATAAAGGAGTATGCTTTACCTGTTATCCAGACTTATATTCAGAGATTGATATACAAAAAAAAAAAAAGAAAGAAAACTTGATCTTAAAATATAGTCTAAGTATTTTACTTCATTCTATAATCAGTTCGATGAATTCCTCCGTCTTCCATCTGCATTCGCTACGAAGCAAACAATAAATATAATGTTTTTTTTTATAGTTATCAGAATCTCATTAATGTATATTATGCAAACTCCAATTCCTTCCTTAGCCCACTCTTTCACGCTGAATAGTCCGAATATAAAGTAATTTGAGGGAAAATAATTTACAAGTAGTATCTCTAATATCTCTAATACCTCTATTAATTTCTTTCATGTTAACTTTCTTTGCCCACTTAATGCAAACATTTTCCTGTTTCTGATTGGTTTTCTGAGTGGTAACTTAGACTGGAAAATCAGGATTCAGGGAAGGACAAGATACAACACATTTTGTTATAAAAATTAAATCTTCAGTTTATTTAAATACAGTAACTAGATAATATTATTATCTTGTGTACTTTACTAGTTCTCAAATTTCTTTAATATTAACAAATTGAAACATTTCGAGGGGATTTCCGATCTGCTCTGATTTTCCCAACTAGAGCCCATGAAAAAACACAAAAGTAGTTTTGTTGTACGACTAGTGAATCCCAGTATTGTTAGATTTATTAATTAATACTCAGAAAAAGAACTTATATCTTCTTTCCTAAAATGTTAGCAGATTTTTTTCTTAGACATATAACATTTAGATACACAACGCTAAACTAAAATTGAACATGAATTCGACCTAATATCAAAGTAGCGAGGGTTTAAGTACAAACTAAAGAAAAAATACCAAAAAGTTTAATTTTTGAGTTACAGTCTGTCAATCAAATTTTCAAATATACCAATATCTACCGTGAGTGAGGGATATATTTCTATTTAATGATTCATAACTTTCTGTTAATGGAAAGCTGTACATAAAATATGTAAAAAAATAAGTTCCATTGTGTATTTTGTGGTTATAATAAATATATCAAATACTGAGTGTTAATAACTGTAAAATATTATATGTGTAAAGTGAATGTTTGTAATTATTTTATGGTTTATTTATGTTGTCAATAATTTGTATAATAAACGAACTATCAACCTATGTTTGCCATTAGTTTCTGTATATTCCATAATTAAAGAAGTATAGATACACAACATAAAACCGTTAGCTACTTTTATCAGAACAAAAAATATCCTTCAGGTTACGTTTACGTGGTCCCAAGTCAAAACCATCAATTGCTTCTTTGGGTGCCAAATTTAACTCAATTGCCGTTCTACGTAAATACAACGAAATGTAAGTATTATTTACAGTCTAAAACCCAGGATAAGAACCTTATATTTAAATGACAATCTGTACATCAACAAACCTTAATAAAAATAGAAATACAGTTCTTTTCTAATCACACAGAAGTTAACAATTTTTTGTAAAAGAATAATTCCTCAATGACGGAAAAAGCTAAAGCAGACAATTTTACGGACTGACGGGTTATCCAGTAGGGTAAAGCGAAGAAACAGGTTGAAAATCTGAGAATTCCTGAAACCGGAAATGTGCCAAAATCAGGTAAAAACAATCTCAATAAAAAAAAAAAAAAGATTCTAATCGTTAGCAATCCTTCACTGTGGATTATTAAATTTACATTGAATGGTCATTTCTTAGTTTTTCAAGAGATACAAACTCAAAATAAATCGGGAGAGCCCAATACCTGTAAATGAGATATTGTGGAACGTACGGATGCCACGTGCTCAAAAGCACTGGAATAAACTGTAGGAAGCAACTTCCACGATATGACGCGAATAAGTAATTTCTCAATATTGATGACACGCGACCTCAGGAAAGAGATCCAAAAGAGCAAAAATTTTATGAAGCATTTTTCAATCCCTGAGATTTTTTTTTTTTTTTTTTTTTTTCAAATAATAAAACTTTAAATTTTTGTATTTTGGCATTTATGTTCATACCTAAAACTTCAAACGATGCGACCTCCATACTGTCATATTTCAGTCAGATCAAATTTTGCCAATATTCCCGGCTCAGGGTTTTACAGATTCTCAAACATTTTTTTTTTTTTTTGGCCATTTTCCTCCTCTCTATTATTCAGTGTTCCTCACATAGAGAATAAATAAAATTTAGTATTTAAGAAAATATCATGGGATACTTCTATTTTAAATTAAAATTATAATCGAAAGGCCAAATGGTATAAATATAATAAAATGCAATTGGTTTAACGAATATTTAATAGGAATCATTATAAAATTCCACTAAAAAAACTAATTACGGAAAAATTTGTTACTTATAATGTACTTCACTATGAACACCAAGCTGCCATTTTTATGACACCAATGAATGATATTATTTTTTAAACTCCAGATATAAAATAAAATAGTTGATAATAATGCTATTTCATTATTTTTCTCGGCTTCTAGGGCCCATTAGTCGGAACGTCAAAATACGCGTCTAATTTCTAACAGGAACCTACAAATTTTCAACAAGATCCGTGAGAGACTGTGTCCTCCCACTTGTGAATGGTGGCTGAGTGAGAGGGCGATAGTATAGTATAGCACAGTCACTCAGACCTCAAAAATTAAACCTAAAAACGAGACAACCTATAAACGTTTTATTATTTTTATGTATTATCTTTACATATATTCTGGACCAATATTATTGCACCTTGTTACAAGTGTTAGACTCAACTTAATAAACAGAAACATCTAGTACATTAAAAAAAAAAAAAAAAAAATGTAAACTTTAAGACTCCCGATAAATAAAATAAGATAAGAAACATTACAATATCAAATATAAGCTTGATATCACGTTTTCGCTTCGTATGAATAGCTCATAATGCCAATCAATAAATATATCATTTTTTTTTTTTTTTGTAAATACTTCAGAATGAATTAAAAAACTTTTAAAACAAGTGATAAGCTAAGACTGATAAAACACTAACGATAAACATGAATTATAACAATTTTAGTACGTCAAATGAAAAAGAACGAACAAGAAGAACAACTACTAAATTTCAACGATTGTAAATTTAGATTTAGTGCTTTTTAAAAGCTCAGTATCACCGCAAGGATGCTTGCTCTAACATGGGCAGTTCTAGTACTTTTCCAATTTTGTTATGGACTGCAAAATGAAGAGCAGTTTCTACAAGATGGTGGTGAACTGGTATTCACTAGTATTGTAAGTATTATTTATAAATTATTTATACGCCTATAGAAAAGTGCTAACAAAAAATTAGCTTGAGGAGTTATCTTTCAAAACTGAACACGTCCGCTTCAGAAGTTTTAAAAAAAAGAGGAAGAAACCTACACCAGTCCTCCCCCTGCTGTTAAATCCAAAACAATTATATTATTTAAATCCTTGATAGATGTCTGCTAACGAAACCTAGATGTAAGTAAGTTAGTAGTGGGAGCAGCTAGGAAGTTTATAAAAATAAAATAAAAAGAAAAGCTAGGAAGAAAATAAAAATTCAACCGAAAGTGGATATGCTCAGCTTTGAAAGATAATTCCTCAATTATACTATTTAAAGTTATAAACATAAATTAGGAATCTAAAACATATTAAAATAGATATAACATAGATACTGTATAATACTATTTTGTTAAGTAAATGAAATAAATATATAAAAACAATATATCTTAGTAATCATCATTAATACATAAATACAATTTAAAAATCTTTTCTTCATATAAACAAAAATGAGTGAATTATGAACATTAATAAGTGGTCAGAGGAAATAACTTAGGAAGTATAAAATTGCAACTTTTTAGAGTGGGACTTAAATGCTTTGGGAACATTTCAATAAAAAATTCAGTTATTGAAAAAAATAAATTTATTTACGACAATTTAGGTCATAAATAAGAATTGCAGCCAGGAGTGAAAAATGACCTTCACAAGAGTGTTGAAATCAGTAAATCATTTTTGCCAATTTTAAAAATTAAAAACCTATTACCTGTGGCCACATAAATAAATAATCTCTAAACATTTTTAGAAAGATATCTTGTTTTTGAGCAAAATAAAATAAACAAAAATCAAAATTATTCAGACACATATTTAAATTTGAAAATATTAATTAAAACAGAATGAATGAGAAAATAATTTCTTTTATATATATTTATAACTGTATAGAATATATACATCCAGTAAATGTGTGCGAAATTGTTACAGTAACTTCTAAAGAAACTAACCATTGATATCACTTCGATAACAGTTCTATATTAGAAGGTCCCGAGGACATTTTCTTTTCATTTCAAGTAATCGGGAATAGAATGGGGAGCAAGTTGAGAAATTGGTGGATTTGAGTGTTGATGGAGTTTACAATGATAGGAAATTTGGTTTGGGCTAAATCAGCAACATAAGGAGCATTAAGGTCTTTGTGAATAGAATTAATGATCCTAAAATAATTTTGCATCATTCCCTTTTATGACAGATAAAATAGGTAAGTATGCGACCGTATAGATATTTGAGGGATAAGTCAGATTATAATATCGAAAATATGTCATATTAACATATCTTTATTTCTTATGTCGAGGTTTCGGCCGAAATCTAGGCACATTACAAAGAAAAAAAATAGCAAGTCTCTTCCCAAATAAACAAGATACAAAGATAGGTTGATACTAGAGACCAAGACTCGAAATCCAGCTGTAACGCCAAACGTATAGAACAGAAATTAGAAATTACTAATTAATGGAGCAAATCTGAAATATTGGAAAACTGTTCTAAGTGCTTTATGTATATCATTACAAAGACAAACTACAAACTTTATCGGCAGTGGTCTTAGTAAATTATTTTTACTAATAAGACAAAACTAACAATCCATAACGAAATTATAATGATACAGGTTCATTACTTTACGTTTATATTTGTTAAAAAAATTTTCTTCAATACAAAAAATAAAAAATATATTTATATGAATAATAACGGCATAGGTATGAGGGAATCATTAAAAGTTCCCTGTCATACTTCCCATCAATATATAAAAATATTTAAAACATATCTTAATAGAGAACTATATAAATCTTTTAACTTACCCATAATCCGACGCAACGTACCAGGAGTAGAAGAATTCAATTGAAAAAATCAATTGGTTGGACAAACTGATTACATTTTATTTTTTAGCTCTAATCTAAGATTTCGAGTGGATCTTAGCTTAGGATATTGAAAATGATTTCGCAAAAGAATAAAAGTCAACAATTTAACAAACCCATATTGTTTTTCAACAGGAAAGTAGGTTCTGTAAATCATTAATGCAAGTTCTTAAATTATATAAATAAAAATCATACATGGATTGGATAACGGTACGATCTGGATAGTTCGTAACCGGTTAATTTGGAAATTCCTTTTATATGAAATAAACTGCTTTCCTCTTGGAAAAATCACGGTAATACGTAAAAATATCGGATTTGATATCCTTCTCTTTCAATCCATAATCCTTCATAAAATCCTCAATGTTCGTTATTAAGGCACTTAACCATAGCGATGTAGATGTCCCGTATGTTGCAGATTTGGCCCAAAGAAGACACTTTCTTGACAAGCTACGAAGTAAGGTCCATAAGTTTCCGGCCTGTCCTGCTTCCCCTCCTTCAAACGTGCCGGTACCTGCACGCCTATATCCACCCATCTACATCCATGCCTGCTCACTCCATACCCATCGCCCGCACTTCCTCAGTCATGTCAGTTAGTGTCCAGCCTTGAAAGAAACTCCCCATTTTTACAATGTTCAAACTCGAGTACCGTGCGGTTATGAAATTCTTTTGTAAAGAGGGTCTTACTCCTGCGCAAATCAAAGAGTGCTTGGATTGTGTATACGGGCAGTCCTCCCCCTCGTATTCCACAGTGAAAGAATGGGAAAAATTACTTAAGTTAGGGAGAGAACATCTAGATGACCCGCGTCCCGGTCGCCTATTGGAAGCTGTCACTTCTGAAACATTCCAATTTGTGGAATTTGAATTGCTGCGACTGAAAACCAAGGAAATAAGCAGCGAGGTTGGGGCTTTCAAAAACAAGTGTTTTGAGGATCATCAAAGAATATTTGCATGTGAACAAGGTTAGTGCAAGAAGGGTTCCAAAAATTCAAAAACAAGTTCACTGCTGCAATGAATTTTTACGTGTTTTTTCCAAGCAGCAGTGGAAGAACATTTTTTTAACAAAGATGAAAATTATTTTTTTCATGGAATATAAATGTTGCCAAAGCGGTTTATTAAGTGTGTTGATCTTAGAAGAGAATATATTGAAAAACAGTAAGACCAGTTTTTTCTTTCACCTTTCCTTCTATCCCAGGCCGGAAACTTTTGGACCTTACTACGTAAATACCCATTCGAATCCACAAGTATCCTAATTTGCTTCTCAATCGATTCCTTATAACCTTCTAAGGCGACCTAGGAACTTTCTAATGTAGATCAGCTATTGAAGTACTACTAATTGTATACAGTTGTAAATATCAATAAAGTATAAATATTAAAAATAAAAATTGCTTGTTTTTTTTTTATTGTCAATTCGCCAAAGGAAAATGAAATTAAAATAACCAATGAAGACATTATTCGTCAGTTGAAATGTAGAAATAATTTCAGAATTCATTAATGTCTAATAAATCAGATTTGCAATTAGATATTTTTTAATATCAGTCCAATGGACATTGAAATTAAAGAGAAACAGCTAAAATATAATAGTAAAGTTAAACTCAGTATGAGAAAGAAAGTAGTATTTTACCCTAAACAAATAAATAAAAAGAACGATGTAGCTTTGAATTGAGGAGTTTTCAAAACTGAACATGTCCACGTGTGCGAGATGTACACACTACTATACTTTGGTCCTCTTAGATGACATCAATCAAAGGTTAAAATAATATAATTGTTTTGGATTTAACAGCAGGGGAGGACTCGTGTAGGTTCTTATCTCTTTTTTTAAAACCTTTCTGGAGTGAACGAGTTCAGTTATGAAAGGAAACTCAAAAATCGTACTTTTTTCATTCTGGATTTGTCACATGTTCGATTTTTAGTTACATTACTTTCTAAATAATTATTGAATAAAAGATTAATACTACTTTTCAGTTGTACAGACATGGAGAACGGACGCCTGAAGAACCTTATAACAATGACCCGTACAAAGATGACTCCTATTGGCCAATTGGATGGGGGATGTTAACAAATGTCTGTAAAAACTAATAGTGCATTTAAAAATTATTATATATAACATTTTAATGGTACATTAATTTAATAGAACGGAAAACGACAACATTACGAGCTCGGAAAATGGCTAAGGAAGAGATATTCTTCGCTGATATTGGGCGGCAAATATAATGCGAAGCTGGTCCACGTGAGAAGTACAGACTTTGATCGTACTTTGATGAGTGCTTTGTCCAACCTGGCTGGGATGTTCTACCCGACCCCAGGAGAGATGTGGAACAACAATATTAAATGGCAACCCATTCCGGTCCATACCATCCCCAAGCCTCTTGACAAGGTAACTTAAAATCAGTTCTTCAAAACTTTGCTATTATTTATTTTATGATTAATTGTGTTTTATAAGCTTCTAGCCATGGATCACATCTGCCCTAAATACGAAGAACAACTTGAAGCACTCTTCAAAAGCGGTATGCTGGTAAGTTATAACAAAAAGCACGAAGAATTGTACGAATACTTGACTAAGCACACCGGGCAACCAGTAGATACTCCTATCAAGGTTCAGTACCTCTACTCCACCTTGTACATTCAGGTAACTAAATCCAGATTTCTCCTTATGAAGATACTAGTTTGTTATAGACATTATTTTACAACTTTACAATTCAATAAAATTAATTTTTTTTTTTTTTTTAAGTAGTATTTTGAAAATCAATTTAATTCTTAGATTCTTTTACTTAAATTCATAAGGATAAACACAAACGAATTTAAGGAACATGGGAAAATACGCTCCTTAAAATAAATAAGAATATTCAACAAAAATACGAAAAATAATTAGGAAATCCCCAAGGTACATCATAAACCATATCAGAACTTTTAAAAAATGGTGCAACATCAGTGATGAGGCAAAAAAACTCAATTTCTCCCTGGCTGGGAAAACAATAGATCAAGGATATGTCCATCTATAATCTAGTGTTTTACTAAATTTGCATTTTAGAATTAAAAGGATCAAATTACTTAAATTAATAATCGAATTAAATTAAAAACCAATGATTATTAGAAATAAACAAAGTTAAGAGAAAATAGGGGTTTCCAACGTGACTTTTTTCATTTAAACGATATAGCTCCCAAAGGATAGGTCCTCGAGACAAAAGTTTTGAAATGAAAAATATTCTCCATCACATTTTTGATGAGGGAACTGTCGTCAATTTTTCGATTCGAGCAACCCTGACAGAGCTAGAGGGTATCAAAATGTTATATTTTTAAGGGTGAAAAAAACGTTACACCAAAAAAGTATAGACCTCCAGTCAAAAGACAGATCCATGTAGAAAAAAATAAGACTATTTTATTATGTTAAGTGAATAATTATTGGGGCTACTTTACCAAAAGAGAATTCCAGTCCATTCTGTTTATAAACAGCATTATTTTTCTGAATATATTTTTTACAAAAGGTACTCCCTCTCTCTTTTCCATCGAAGTGCATAACCAAGGAGAGAAGACATACCAGGGGTTTGGGATTATGACTCTTTAACTAAATAGATTATAGAAAAACATCAGTAATGAAGATCATTCAATAGATCGTTTTCTTCAATACTGTTCGGGAAAGACTCATTTCTAGTTAGATTCGAACTATTGAACGGTTGTTTGTTGGGGATGAAAATCTAAATCGCAGGAAGGACGGGTAAACCTATAGGTTACCTATTCTAGTGGAGGTTCATTCCGAAACTAACTCCGCTGAGATTACGAGAATTCGTGTGTCAGACACTCCAACACATTCAACCACAACCCCAATTTGTTAATCAAGAAAATAACCTATCTGATGACTATATTTCAAAGATAACTAACTATATTCTCCTCTTTATTTCAATCACTCGAACTGCTCATATTAAAACATTTTTAAGGATATAATTGACCCTGCGTTGATTTTTTTTTTTTTTAACCTATACATAATAATTTTTTTAACAGACATTGAACAATTACACTCTTCCTGCATGGACCAAGCCTGTATTTCCAGAGAAACTGGAAGAAGTCAGCGCTTTTGCATTTCAATTGCCAGTATTAACGAAGACATTACAAAGATTATACGGAGGTTTGATATTTCTTTATTTCCTTCTGTACTAATCGTGTTCTTCTATAACATCTTATTATTTTTGCAGGACCACTGTTGAAACAAATGATACAACAAATGAAAAAGAAGAGGAGCGGCGAGCTGTATCCGAATTTAAATATCGCGGTGTACTCGGCCCATGACGTCACAGTAGCTGCATTACTGGAAACAATGGGTGTTTTCGAAGTCCACAATCCGCCGTTTGCAGCGACAGTACTGGTCGAGTTGAGAAAAAAGAATGATCAATTTTATGTCGATGTAAGTATAAATCTCGCAAATATGATAAAAAAAAAAGAAGATATTTAACAAAATATGGGTTTCAAGGACAAAATGAATATATAAAGAATTTAGGGACATCATTCAGCATAGGTTCGGCAAGGTGAAATATCAAAAGACCCCGATCTTAAAGAAATTATAAAAAATTTAGAAAAGCATAATTGTATTTAGTTAAAAATAAATAAAAAAAGGAATTCGCATAGACAGATTTTAATTTACAACTATATTAAAAAATCAATTAAAATAAAAAGCTAAAAAATTTATAATTTAATGTAAGATAGGAGATATTATAAGTACAGATAGAGTAATAAAAATATGCAGCAATATCTCTCAGGAAATTGTTTATTTAAATTAAAACGGGTGACATTTCATGACTTTCATATCTTCAAACACTAAAATATACTAGCAGGAAAAAATTCCATCCAATGTTTTTTTTTTCTTTTTTCGGCTGAAAATTTAACTTTTTTTTGGTGCTTACGGTCCTATATTCTTTAACAAGGAAATGTGAAACGTATTACCATTATTAAAAAAAAAAAAAAAAAAAATTTAACTAATAAATGATTAATGTGATTGCAATTTAGCATTAGAAGGGTTTATCTAATGCTAAATCCCTCAAGAATTTATACAAAATCACATTATACCTACACCCCTTCGAATGCAAGACGTAATGAGCGCAAGAGGCGGATATCAACCTAAATTAAAATTTTCATAAATTTAAAATAGCTGGTTAACCTCTTTTTAAATACTCTTTGCTTTTGTTTAATTATTTTTTCAGTAATCATAAAAGTATAGCTGACTGTTATGATGAATAGAGAAGAAGATAATTAAAGAAACACATCGTCTAAGAAGAAATTCTTTAATACGTGCCAACGTTTCGACCTGTCAAGCGGGTCTTCAGGGTCCAACCACACTTGTACTTGGCACGTATTAAAGAATTTCTTCTTAGACGTGGTGTTCCTCTTTGACTGCATCCCTGATCATCCTCTTCTTTATTTTTTCAATAATTCTGATATGTGTTCATATGTCCTGGATAAAGCATATGGGGGGGACGTTAACACCTAAACGTTTAGCTGAGAAAATGAAAACAATCAATTAGGTGAAATTTTTAGCTTGTCAGTGTATTAGTTTTATTTTTAAACCAATCTATACCAATATTTCCTTCTTAAGGATCGACCACTTGCAACATTTAACCGGGATTAGCGAATGGTCGACAACATACTTAACAATACGATAAGCATGTAAGTGTAATATCACAGCATTTTAAGTTTGGTACACATTTAATGTCATACGAAAAAAACGAAATAAGAAACAACATAATTAAACAGTTATGTAAAAATGTATTCATCACTAATTCTATTTATTATTACTTATTGGCCTTGAGTGAGACTTTAATAATATTTTTACTATAAATTTTTTTTTACGAATAATTAAAGGTTATAAAATTGTAGGTATTTTACAAGAACAGCACAGCAGAACCCCAACATTTAACTATACCAGGGTGTACTACATCATGCCCCTTGGACTATTTTGAGGTACTGCTGTCGGATGTGATACCTGTTGATTGGGATGCAGAATGTGTGGCAATGAAAAATTACACTGAAGATCAAGGAATTCCAGGTAAATATTAAGTTGTTAAACTCAACTCAAACTATTTTAATTTCTCGTTTCACAATTTATAATTCTGTTTTTAAAATGAAAAAAATTACTGACTGTTTTCTTATTTTAGATTTAATCGAACGTAAACCAAGGATCATCAGTAGGTTTCACCACAAAGTTTCATCATGAGTAACGAGTGACTTATCAATTTTGATAATAGCATGTGAAGTATATTTCTGATAACAGCAAAGTGAAAAAATAAAGAAATAAAAAAAGCAAAAATAATGCAGTTCATATATATTTCTAGAAATACTTTTAGACTAAAAATTAATCCTCCCGTATTAATACAGTATAACTATGTAGAAATTACCAATACGATGTACTGAAAGTAGTATTGTTGACTGCAAGAAATACGAGTATATAACGAAGAAGATAGTCTAGGATGCAAGCAAGTTTTTGGACGTGTTTTTATTTCTCCCGATTGCATCCCAAACTATATTCTTTATTAAAAATAATATGATTTATATAGTATTTGTAAAATGAAATTACAATACATAGATATAATACATTTATAATCACCATAAATATTAGATAATTCACCTGTATAAATTATTAGTATTGTACATTCTTCAACTAAAAACGATTTTTCCAGTTTACTGTAAGTTAAGTAAAATTTTAAGTAAAAAAAAAAAAAAAAAAAAAAAAAAAAAAAAAAAAAAAAAAAAAAAAAAAAAAAAACTGAACGACTATAACCGAGAAAGGGAGGGATTGGGTTTAGTACTCAGGTAAGGATGTACTGTTTATTTTTTATCTTTTGTATCTACATAATTTAATTTACAGCGTCAATTTTTCGTATTAAAAAAAAAAAAAAAAAAAAACTAAGTCCTTACAGGCCATTCCGATATTACAGGCCAATACGAAGTCCCAGAGGCCATTTGAGAAATTTATTCACTTCAACATATTCTATGCAACTAATGAAAGTTCTTGGTAAGGAAGTATTCACTCAAAGAAGTGATGTGGTCAGTAATCACGCTCAACCGCCAGGTTTTTCCCCATTTAAGGGAACCAACGTTATCGAGACCCCGAAGTCGATCCACGGCTGAAGAAACAGAAATTAAATTTGAATAACTCGGGCCCCATGGCATGGCGGTTCAGTACCCTCTGAGCTACTCCGCTCTCGAAATGATAAATAATTTATACTTATTCATCCAGAAATGTCAATAATTATTTAAAAAGGAAACATAAAAAGCACAAAATATTAATAAGATATTACTAAAACTGAAATTTAACAAATTTTCTCCAAGTACTTTTGTCTATTTTTTATGTTTTCATCTTTGAACCAAAGATCTAATGTTGAAATCGGATGATAGGGTGCTACTTACAATAGAAAAAAAATACAAGAATAACATGGCGCAATAAGGGAATGGCCACTAGAGAATGCTGAAGATAAATATAATAGGCATTTTGAACTAGATAAGTAAATTATACCAAACCTATTAATACCACTGACGTCAATGTTTTTTTTTTTTATTTATTTCATAATTTATAATAATAGATACGGTTCTAATACAAAAATAGTTTAAAGTGCCTAGAAATCATACATTTTTTAATTAAACAAAAGGAAGAAAACGATTAGATAAAACAACATACCGAAACTCGACAAAAACAAGATTTTGGATGATATAATGCCTAAGGAATCTTATTAAGAGTACTAAATGTTAGAGTTAACTATTTTAATGAATGTTCTGTTAACCGTTTAATATAATGTTAGGCATTGAATTAATAAATTGGGGCGGTGAAAGTGGTGTAACTTTTTTTTTTAAATATTGAGTTATGGCCATATCTCCCTTCACCAATGTCAAATATATTTGCTTAAATGGTGGTGTATCTTATAACTCTATTAATAACCGCCTGGCAAGGGCAATCTTGGTTGTGGTTGTGGGAACCAATGGTGCCTAAGTTAGATTAACACCAATTTTCCCTCCACATCTTTGGTCATTGTCTGAATTATCGTTGTATGCTGTACAAACTTGGCTGGAATAGAGTCTATGCGTGAAAATTATAGTTTAGGGGAAACAAGTGAATAAGCCTATCCAGGGTCTGATAACATGAGCAGGCCAATGTCCGGAGCATGGAAACTGAGATTAAACTGCAAGTAAGCAAAGCTGATTTGACCCGCAACTCGATGACGTAGGAAAAGCAAAGACTGAACCGAAACTTTACTCTTTCACTTTTGACCTTGATAAAGCTTTTGCTTTTTCCAAATTCACCACTTCACTAGCTTATTACAAGCGAAATATAATATATAACTTTGGGTGCCACAGATTAAGTATTGGAATAAGATTACTTATGGGTGGGACGAAACAGTTGCTTCTGGGGGCTCTCAAGAAATTATTTCTTGTGTGGTTAAACACATTGAAACACGTGCATCACAATATCACAATACAGTAAAACCTCACTAATCCGACCCCTAAGGGACCAAGAGATAGGGCGAAACGGTCAAAAGGTCGGATTAACCGAAGATTTCAATGAAGCACATGTTTTCCATGGTTGAAAGGGTCATTTTAAAAGTTATATATTAACATTTTCAAAAAGTGAAGGACATTGAAACGAAATTTATAAAAACCAATACACTAATTAAATGTTTTAGCCAGCTATTTATAAATAGAAATATTGGCCATAATAACACATTATATTTGGTTAAAAGCAAACTAACTCATTTTTAAAATCGTTCATAATGAAGTATGCTCTAAACCTCGTCGTTAAGGACGTAGAGAGCAAAAACCTTTGGATAAAACACTATTTGAGAAAATTCTAAAAATTTAAAAGTCTCTATCTTAGTCACCGTTTAATCTAAACAGCTTATTTTCTGATCAAATCGTATTAAATTTACTTAAGTCAGATTTTGAATATAATACGTTTTTCTTTAAAACCAACCCTGCAACAGATATTTTGGGGAAACGTGGAAAAGTTCGTAAGATTTTTCGCATTTTGACGCTAGCAATTAGCTAGCGTTGGCGCTAAAGATACAAACTTGGATTTTTGTACAAAAGCACAGTGATGTACAAAAACATATCAAATCAAAACTACCCGACCTTTTGCATAGCAATAAGTATAATTTTACAGGACGATTAGGGATTCTGCAAAAATATTCCTCCACCCATCCAGAATCCGCTGGAGGGTCGGATTACCCGGAGTGCTGATCCAGCGAAATTTAGATAAGTGAGGTTCTACTGTATTGCACATTTTTCTAAAATAAAAAAATTTAAAACTGTATATATAAGTACTTCGTCATTCCTAATCTGTAACAGTTTTCAGAGGAAAGTGGTTACCTCTCAGATACATGTTGTTTTTTCCATAATATCTTTATCTAAAATGATATTTATTGGATAAAGTCTGAAAAATGTGAGTACTCGACAAGAATACATGTTGAGATTAATATCGAAATTTTCACGATGATAACATCGTGGATGAGCCATGAATTACTTTGTTTGAATAAAAAATCTTTTTAATTTCCAGTTTCTAAATCTATTTTTTAATCTTTAAAACAGATCAGAAAATTAAAAAATGCTTTTATTGATTCGCTGAAAATCGATTGAGATATATGATTTTTACTAAAATGTTTGTAATCTGAATGTTGAATTATTTTGGGTATTCATCGGTATTATAAGTCGGCATGATTGTGTCTAAATTACGTTTTTATATTACAACTTCGATTAAGATGTCTTCCTGTGCTAGTTAAATAAATGAATTTTTAATACGTGTTTAGCGCCCATAAATGTCCACCATTTTGGATAGTATCTTACATGTGAAATTTGCAGATTTTTCAAAATGCTTTCTACATGTAAAGAGTAACAATCCTGAAATTTTCAGCTTGATAAGAATTATTTACGAACTGGCTTTTAGCCCTAAATTTAGTTGGCTGTATGTCACAACATAACGTTGTCAAGTTGAAATTGGATCTTAATGTCTAATCTGTCTCTAACTACTCCTTCAATTCAAATTCTTTAAATAAAACTGCTTTAAAAGTTTCTGAAATTCGACTCCAACTAAAACAATTGTCTATCAAGATTCTTATGTCGAGAATCGACACATTCCTAAATTATACCATACTATTATACTAAAAAATATATAATTTTTTCTTTTAAATTAAGAAAAAAATTATTGTTATAATTTACAATGAATTTTATTCAACAAACTTATTTTTATGTTAAATATTTGAAGGGCTTGGAGGGTAGAAGGGGTTATAGAACAAAAAACAATCTTCAGTAATTTATGTTTAATTTTTTTTTCTACATTTTCCTTGAGCAGAAAAATGTTACATAGCCCCTTCATCTTCTACATATCTCTTTTTCTAGTCGTTTTGAAATATTCCGAATTTGCTGCCTAACACTTTTGCACATGAATTCTTCACCCGCTGAACTAGATTGCATTAGGGAAAAAAAGGGTCATTATTATTTTTATCTATTATTTTAATATGTGTTTTTTTCCCGTGTTGTATAACTATGTCATCTTGAAAAAGTGAAACGTTTCAGAAAAATTTTCGGTTCTATATTCTTCTTTTCGTTGGTTCTAATATTTTTCTTTTCGCATCATACATTTCATGAATTGTTTTTCCATTTTACAGGTTCGATTTCCTATGAGAAGATATTTAAAAAAATAAATAAATAAAAACATAGAGAGCGACCACCGAACACTAATATTGTCACGGCAGTAACAAGGGGGCTTATGCTAACATATGCTTGATGAGTTTTTTTAATTACTCCATCTTTTGTATAATTTTATTATTTGATTCATTAATATCAATCGATCTATTATCATGTTTGAATTTTTTTGTTGATGAAACGCATATGATCAAATAAAATATTTCGACATCCATTAGTTTACAATAAATCACTCATGCAATACTTGTTGAGTGTTGATAAGGGTAAGATTGCCTGATAAATGGCTAAAGCACACGTCTCCTCTTAATTCCTGCCAGTACTAACCATTGACTCTGTTTACCAAGATATACAAACTGTAACCATTAACTGTTTACTAACATAAAAAAAGGTCGCAAATGCCATTAAGTTATCGCAGTTCAAAAATGAAATATTTTTTTAGAAGTGCCTTTGTATATACATTTTTACTGTTCAACGTCAGCAACGTTTTATGTCAGAGCGAGGATCTTCGAAACGCCAGTAAAATAGTTTTTACCAGCATAGTAAGTTATTGCAACAAATTAATTATTTTTATATTTAAGTGTAATTAAAATTTATATTTAAGTCTATTTTTTATTTATATATATATATATATATATATATATATATATATATATATATATATATACTATATATATATATATATTAATCAAGAATAATTAGAGAACTTATTTACCGACAGATATTGATAAATCGCAATAAGAATGCACACATTAGACTTGAAATTCTACAAATCTGAAATTGAAAATTTAGTATAGTTTGTAATGATGAATAAAGTAGTCAACCTGTAGTTGTTTTTATTTTTTTTTTTTATTATTTTTTTTTTTTTTTTGTCATTTTATTATGATCATATACGAAATTTTCAGTTTTATAATAATAAACAAAGATTTTTGAAGGAACTATCTGGTTATAGTATTTAAGTATAAATCGTATGAGTTAAATAGGCAAGTTACGCGAAAGTACTTATACAAATGCAAACACTGTCGTAGTCATGTTTAATTGGGGCTTTGTTATAATGACAAAGACAGAATAATAATTGCGGTTTTAAGTCTAAACTTAAGATATAAGTATAGGTTACATCTACGTTTGAATAACAATAAAACTAAAACTAAGAAAGAGGAAGCTTCAAAAATAAAAAATAAAATATATATTGAGATAATTATATTTTTTTAATAATAAATTTTCAAAGAACGAATCAGAAAATTTTAAGAAACGATAATAAAAAAAAAAATTTTCGTTATTAAAAATAACAATTCTAGTGAATAAAAATATGAACTGAAAAAATAATCTTTATTCTAAAAACATTTATATGAAACCCATCCTAAATAATTACATAAATAGTTAATGGGTTGTTGCCACTCAGATAGAACCTCAGATTCACCTAACAGCCCGATAAACTAGTAAATGTTTTTACTGAAACATTTTTTTTTTTTTATAATTCTCTAAAATTAAATTTCAGAAAGGGTAGTTTATTAATTAAGGTGTATACGTAGTCGTTATTGCTCGAGTAATAGACACTCTGAAAATTAAATAATTTTAAGAGGGCAGCTAAGCTTTCGGAATCAGCATCAAAACTGCAGTAAATGCATATGCTACCTTATAAAATACAGTTTATGGAAATTTAGATTATTTTAGTTACTATAGGAACGAACATGTGTTTCTGGTTAGTTCTTTGTCCTTACTGAGTGTTCAATTCCATTAAGGAGGTATTTAAAAGTTTTTAACGTTTTTCAGAGATCAGTAAGGGTTGTAAAAAAACATGAAATAATTTAAACTGAATTCCAAATATTTCCACGGAGAAACAATAGCTCAGAGAAAGAGGTACTAGCCTAGAAGCTCCCAGGCCTGAGTTCGAGTCCAGCTGAAGGCAGAAAGTTTATTTTCTGTTATTTCAACCGTGGATCGACTTCGGGGCGGGTGATCCCTTGGGCCACACCCAGCCTCTATAAAGTGGATACCATTAATTGGGAGAAAACCTGGCGGTTGAGCGTGATTTTGGCCAAATTTTCTCCTTTTGCAACCGTAACTCCTACCAGTAACAGTACGTCCGTACCTAAATACTGAACCCAAGACCCTTCATGGGTTGTAAGTGGTACAGTTCTTTTTTTTTTTTTCTTTCTCTCTTATTACCAAGTATCCACCATTGGTAGGCATTAATGTAAAGGGTAAAATAAAGAAAAATGTAACATATTTTCAATGAACCTTTTATCGTCCAAGATTGAACTTAAAGAGAAATAGTTAATGTACGACACGATGCAAAGTAAATCTCATATAATTACGTTGTTCTCAACGTTTTTATGAGAACAATCTTATTTTAACCGCTGTGCTACTACCTGAACTAAACCCACGGAAAACACCCCGTAACTTCTCATTGTGGAGCCTTCAAAATTCTTTTCTGAAATGTCGCTGAAGGTATGATAATAGTCTTGTGAATCCTAATTACAATAGAGAATACTTTAACATAATTAAAAGTTTCAATTTAATAATTAATATATTTATATTATTTTATTTTACACTGACCATCTACAAGATTAAATATGTGAAGGTTTGAGTACATTTTATATATTGAAGGCATTTCTAAAGAATATTTTAGAAACATTTAATTTGTTTACAGCTTTTCAGACATGGTGAGAGGAACCCGAACAACCTGTGCCCGAATGACGTACACAAAGACATGTCCTTCTGGCCCGAAGGATTGGGAATGTTGACGAATGTAAGATTACGACAATTTCAGTTATATTCTATAACCATATTTCAAATAAATTAAAATTAATACTGTTTTTCCAGAAAGGTAAATTACAGCATTATGAACTTGGGCAATGGTTAAGAAAAAGGTACGATTCTTTGATACCTGGAGGGAAATATCACCAAAATCTGATCTACATCCAAAGCTCAGATTGGGACCGTACGTTGATGAGCGCCCAGGCGAATCTGGCCGGTATGTTCCCACCGGTCCAAGAGGAGGTATGGAGCGATCTAGACTGGCAACCAATACCTGTACACACCGTTCCCAGTGGATTGGACAAGGTAAATGGAATGTCTTCCTCTCTCATATCGAAAGCAAACCATATTCGATATGTAATTTATTGTTTTTAACTTGGAACATGTTTTACCCGTGGCCTAGTTGCTCCAAAGTGATACGTTTTGTTGAACGCGAGAGCGTTATTCTTAGTTTGACGCTCTAGCTCTGTTTGTTATGCTCAGATCGAAAATTTGCCGACAGTTTCCTCATCATAAATTAAATTAAGAATATTTTTTGTTATATAACATTTGTCACAAGGACCTACCGTTAGGGAGCTATATTGATTTGAATTAATAAAGCTAAGTTTGAAGTCGCTATTTTTAAGTGGAGGGGCTTTATTGACACGCTCTTGCTCTGTTGTAGTTCAAATTAAGCTATTTAATTTATATCCTATAGAAAAATGAATGACAGGTAATAAAAATAGAAAACATATGAGCATCGACGGTCAAGAGTCTAACTCCTGAAACATGTTACGTGTTATTTTTTTTAGCTTACAGGCGCAAGGAGGCCTTTAATATGTTTTGTTTTTTGTTTTCATTTCAGCTAATTGCAGTTCGTCACCCGTGTCCGAAACTCTTAGAGGAGCAGCACAATATCAAGCATTCTCCAATCGTAAAGAGGTACAACAAAGCACACCGGCATCTTTACAAAGAACTGACGAAAAATTGTGGTGAAAAGGTCGACAACCCGAAGAAGGTTGGAAATAAATATACCACATTTCTCATTGAGGTAGACTATTTCCTTAATTATTATTATATTATAACGTAATTTCAGGCAACATCGAAAAGGTTTAGCTACAATAAACGAAAATAGGTTCTCTTGGTATTAATTAATTTCTAAGCCTTCTGAACTCACTGGATTGTACGATAAAACCTGATAAGTGTTTAAGAATAAAAACGTCAAACTGTGCAGACAAGGACAAGCCGTGCAATCTAGTTTAGTTTCGGACACTGAAACTAGGTTGAGCGTTTAAAATCGATATTCAATGCTTTTGAAATTAAACCTGAAACACCGGATAGAGGAAGGGGGTATGTAAACGATTAGAAGAAAAGACAAGGAAGGGTGGGTACAGAAACTAATGAGGAGTGAGATCACTTCACGAAATAAACATGATAAAAATAAAATTTTGCTCTTTCTTCTTTTAGTTTATTTAATTTCAATTTTTTCATATTTAAATTATTTAATTTTTTAAATCATCATTCTTTTTATCTCTGAATGAAGCTTATTTTCTATGATTAATAATAGTAATTCATATGAAACACTCTTAAGAACCATGGATTCTGAAAAAACCAGCAATCATCGCTTTTAGGAATTGATGAATGTTGCTTTGATGATTATTATATTACAAAACTAGTTTTGAATTTTATAAATTCATCTTCAATCTACATAAAAAAGTTCAAAACATAAGAATTTTGAAACAAAAATTATAATTATTATATTAATGTACAGATGTAAAACAAGTAGCAAATCATTCATCAATGGAAGCATTTGGTGAAAGAAGCTGTTATATCAATTTTTGTTTTAAATAATGTTTTTTTTGTATTCATATTTTCTCACTCGTAGTTATAGTTTTAGTACACAGAAATGTCAGTAGATAGAGCGCATTAGCTTAAATTGCACATTAAAAGATGCCTCAACTTAAGAAAATGGATTTTGGAAAATATAATAAGATTACTAATTATGTGCAGAATAAAAAATAGAATAGAAAAAAATAAGAGGAGAATATAAGTCAGATAAAATAATTTTATTAAAAAAATACTAACGTCCAGAAAAGTAACAGTAACGCTTTTTCTCCATAACATTTTAATGACAGTGACTCTTCTTCCATCAATGGCTTCAATTACTAATTAGAATGATTTTTCTACACCATTATCCGAACGTCAACTAAACGATTGCTTATATAACTTCTTTCACTCAACTAAAATGTCCAAAACCCACTTTTTTTTACTAATAATAATTAGTCTCGAGACCCAATTTCTTCACCAGAATAGGTCCGTATAAGTTCGATTAAATATTCAAGTTTACGTATCATATTCTCGTTTCTGTACCGAACAGAGGCAAGCACGGGTCTTTATTGTGATTGAACTCACGGGTTTTTACTTAAACTCAGAATGAACTCCACGAAATAAAAACTACTGATTCAGATATAATTAAAATATGTTTCAGACAGGCAAAACTAGGCCTTAATAAAATTTTCAAGATTTACACGATCAACACCAATAAAATTTCAGAAAAGGGGTGTGTTTTGCTACACAACCCAATGGTTTTCTGCTATTACTTGGTAAATTGAAATCAAAGCGGTATATTTAAATGGATTTTTTATGGAAAATAAACAAAAAAGAAGGTGCGAATAGCGATGGGATTAATAAACCAAAATATACATTCCTATGGTCAAACCATCATAAATTTCACTAGTTCACAGCATACGAGGTGTGATCAAAAAGTTCCAGGACTGAATTTTTATACATTTATTCATACAACACACAGGTTATTCAAATTTGTCTCCTTCCAAGTACTCCCCTTGGGAAGCTACACACTTTTCCCACCGGTGTTTCCACTGATCAAAGGCCCCAGAAAACTCTTCTTTTGTAAAGGTGTTTAGCAGCTCCGTTGTTTTTTCTTTAATTTCGTCAACTGTTTGAAATCTTCGTCCTTTCAGGTGTCTCTTGAGATTCGGGAAAAGAAAAAAGTCGGCTGGAGCCAGGTCAGGTAAGTAGGGGGGCTGAGGAATGACAATCATTGCGTTTTTTACACAAAAAGGCCATCTTTAAACCTCTTGAACCACTGATGGCAGCATGATCGGCTTTGACATTCTTCACCAAAAGCCTCTTGTAACATCAAAAAGGTTATAGAAAACGTTTTGTTCATTTTCACACAAAACTTCACACAAACACGTTGCTCTTCTTTCACATTCATTTTCATAAAATAGCCAAACTCTATAAAACTAACCTAGTAACAAACTGTGCTAATGTTACTTTAAGTGATGTTATGATTGATCTGCAAACACAGCTGTGTTCCTGTTGAGTCAGGCAATACAATGCTGCCAACCGCATCGCTGTGAGACATTGCATTCCCATAGTATATAAAAAGTCCTGGAACTTTTTGATCACACCTCGTATATTAATAATAATTAATACAATAACTTCATATTAAATTAATTAAGTTATTTAGATTAATATTTATATTATAATGATGTTTATATAATAACTTTAAAGCGTGAAAATATCTGAAGATTTACAATCTCGCAATTAAAATTTATTAGGTAACAAAATGATTCTTTTATGTTTGTCACGTAGATAATTTTTTTTTTATTAAGATCTATCGTCAATAAAACCTTGACACACAAATTTCCAGTAAATCGATGAAACTATTGAACATCAATTTTTTTTTTTCAAAAACAAGGTCAAATTGAGAAGGGATTTGGTTTATGGGAACAGAAAGTGATCAATCAATATTACTTGTTCCATATTTCCAGATAAAAATTAACCCTGACCATGGAGTGACTCATTTATTTTTTTACAATTATATACCCATCAATGATCTAAAAATTATTTATTGTTGAGCAAATGTCTATATTATAAAAGATACAATAATAACTTTGTCTAAACAATAACGATAAACCGGAATCAATAGTTCCAAAAGAATGTGAAGAATTATTTTTTTGTGTAGAGTGTTTAGCAAAGAACCTTCTATAAAAAATAAAATGGCGTACTTCAAAAGTCCGATACATTTAATTAAATAATTAATAAAGTAAGAGTGTTAGTATTGAATGATAATGGAAAAATAAAATTATTTTTTAAGTGCATCAGTTGCGGTGATAACACAAGGAAGAAATACGTACATGGGACTTTAAAATCAGCTATTAGTCCAATCAATATAGAGATAACAATTAAGATTTTATATTTCTGTTATATTATTATTTTTTTTTTCTACTCAGACCCTACACAACTACACGCTTCCAAGTTGGGCAAAAGATGTGTATCCAGATACGTTATATCGTGTTGCAACGTTTGGTTTCCAAATGCGCACGATGACTGACACAATGAGAAGAATGAGAGGAGGTACAAAATATTGAGTTAAGCTTATCATAAACGAACTATATTTCTGTAGTAATGATTAATTTTAAATATTTATATATTCCAGGACCACTTCTGAAGGACATAATAACCCATATGAAACAGAAGCGCGATGGAACCCTAAAACCAGACAGAAATCTCTGGGTGTACTCCGGACACGACACGACCGTGGCGGCTCTCTTGGATACGATGAGGGTCTTCAAACCGCATGTACCAACATTCACAGCGACAGTGATGGTAGAGTTAAGAAAGACCGAAGAGAATAACTATTTCGTTTCGGTAAGCTTTGCTAATTTTAATTCATCTATTTTATCGATTATCGATTAAATGAATCACTAATTTTATTCATTTATAATCATAACATCTATTAAACTAATTGTTATAACAAATTGGTCCAACATTACAGGTCTACTACAAGAGCTCTGCAGAAGAACCTGAACTGCTAACTATTGCAGGATGCGAGTCGCTTTGTCCTTTGGATAAATTCGAGTCACTGCTTTCCGATGTTATACCTTTCGACTGGGATGCCGAGTGTAAGTCAACGACAACTTTGGAAGAGCTCGAGCCTGAAGATGAAGACGGTAATAACCCTTTTATACTGATTGAACCTAAACGGTACTATACACGCTCTAAGCTAAGCTAAAATTTATTTAAAAACCCTTATTTTTTTTTCTTTCAGAATGAAGCACTGACTGAAGCGAAAGGACCATTTTTTATTTTACAGAACAGATCTAAATACATTCATTTTTAAATTAAAGTGCATGTATAAAACTATATTTTTTTTTATGAAAACGACTAATAATAAACAGCTTTTATTGTATATTGTAATTTCCTTACCCCAATGAAAGGTAAAGTGTGAAGATACATATGTGATTTACAGTGATGATGTAATAATATTTTGTATTGCTGATACAAATCTTGAAATTCCAGAGAAGGCTCAGAAGTAGAGGAACAAGGTGAACCAAAATAGACACAGTGAATAAATTTTGTAAGTTAAAATAAAAAATATATATTTGTTTTGTGGCAAGAGTGCATAATCATGTTTTACGTTATATACTGCACCTGTGAAACCGATAAAGCAAGGAAGGGAATTTAAATAAATAAATAAAAGCTGTAGATTACCAAACTTGCACGATCAATAACGCGTTTTAAGATCAACGATCCCTGATCCTTGTACAAACATTTATTCACTGATAGGGTTACGTGAGAAATTGGCACATTTGCTTAAGTCTATGAATCCATCTATCACTCGCGCTCCCTATGATATCAGATAAACTGTTTTGAAAGCTGATACAATCTTTATTTATAAGAAGATAGAGGGAAATCAGAAAATAAAACCTTTGAAACGAGTAATCTAATCGTGTGAGGTAGTCAGGGTCAAACAGCTAGACGTTTTTAATGGAAACGGATTTTGAAAGGTATACAAGACTGTCCTTTTTCTTTTAAATTAGATCGAAGAATGTACCCTCACTTAATCAACCGCATGCCAGAAGTCATTTTTCTAACTTTAAGGAGACACATACAACTGATTTATTAATATTATTATTTTAATCCGTTGTAAACCATCCAGTATACAAGGCTTGTTGGTTGGTTTTTAGCAGTTTATGTTTTTTCCAATGAGTGAGGAACTAGCTCACTGCATTAACCCTCAACCTGGAGAATCCGAAATGAGGTTATAAGATAACGAATGGAAGCAAAGAGGAATATCCTGGAGGAAATAGAAGGAAGGAGAAAGAAACGGTTAGGCCATATTAAAAGAATAGATAATAAAAGAATCCCCCTAAATAACTTATCAGAGGGAAGCATATCGTAGGAGGAGAGGTAGGTCTCGCATCAAGGGGAGGTATGTGGCTGAAAGTATGGACCGGGGACTAACACAAGAAGAAGCGATAGGCAGGGAAGAGCGGAGGAACCGTCTGAGGGAACAGTTTGGTTAAAGGAAACTCCGAAAAGCGAAAAATGAAGGTTTATTGCTTTAATGTACAGGAAAAAAATGAGAATCACGAATGCCATCATTTCGCTGGTTATCACACGGAAACAGCTACGTTGCACTGTGGTCCATTTAAATGCGATAGAGATTTGAAATTTGGTACTATAAAGCAATATTATTTCCCATTCATAAACCAAATATAGTGAACTGAACATTTTGTGTTTCTCAAAAAATAATCGCCATTTCGATATTTTAAAAACCAAAATATTTTTTGAAATATTGAGCAACGCATCAAATTAAATTTATTGCAGAGCAGATCAAAAAGATATATATATATATATATATATATATATATATTTTTTTTTTTTTTTTTTTTTTTTTTTTTTTTTTTTTTTTTTTTTTTTCCTCTTATGGTAACCCCATAAAAGGACTGTTTATTAATGTTTTTTTACATGTTCCATGCCGTTACAGGCATACTACATGTATGATATGTGTTACATTATATTATTTTACTTATCAGTGATTGTACTTAGCCAACAGTTTATTTGCGTGTTTTTACAATAATGTAATGAAATTTGAAATTTTATGAACTTTGTGTGGTTGAAAAAAAAAAAAAAAATGTGTATGTAAACATATAATCGTTGGTTGGAGAAAAAAAAAATCATAACATTAAAAAAAAAATAAATAAATAATAATTTAAAGAGCAAATAATCAATTAATATTTAAACAAAAAATAATATCGAAAAATAAATTAAACTTAATAAGCATATAGGTTCGTCAGCAAATCAAATCAAAATCGATATCTTTGATGAATTTGATTAAATCATTTCTGAATTTAGTAAAAAGTAAATGTTCTGTCTCAGGCCACGAACCATTTTTTTAAATTAGACTTTGTATTAATTTGTACCTTTGTCTGTCAAATAATTTACAATCATAAAGAATATGCCTAAAATTTTGAATTTGACCGTCATCGTCACATGTGTCAGTTAGTATGATATTAAAGCGTTTTAGGTAGGATTTGGTGTTGCCGTGTTCTGTGAGAAATTGTGTCAATTTATAATTGTTACTATGTAGCTGTTTGTAATTATTTAGTGTTATTTTTGGAATGTATTTGTGAAGGCTTGGTGATTTGCTTGAGTTTTGCCATGAAATGTTCCATTTATTCACCAAATCTTTAATAATCAGCGCTCTGAGATGTGAGATCGGAGCCTTGCTGTAAGAAGGCGGTAGCTGACTCCTTGCTGCCTCTTTGGCTAATCGGTCAGCTCTTTCGTTGCCCTCGTCACCAGCATGTATATATATATATATATATATATATATAGCATTTTGGTAAAATATTAAATGTTTAGTGAATATTTTCAGAAAAATACCCCTAAAATTTAAAAACTTAAAAATGAATAATTTCATTAATTTTAAGTATGGATTTATTAGTATTAATAATTACTACTTATGAAAGCTTTTGAAAATTTCTTAAATAACAATGTTTTTACGTCTTCATGTTAATCGAGAACTTGTTTTCTTCGGTTGAACTCGGTATGTATTGATATTTAGATCTGAAGTTACTAGGAGCACATTCATCACGTCTTCATTTGATGTTCTTGAGCACTTTCGCGAATGGTCTAACCGAAAGAGTCGTAAGTCTTTATTTCGCTCTTCTTGCGCTTCCTCGGATAAAGCACCTATTGGCAGAATAGCAGCAGATATTATTTTTGCAGCACGGAGAAGAACATTGTGGACGGTAATTGGCATGTAGTATCATTTCTATAGTTGCACGAATATTTTTGCAGTATCTAAAGCATATTCGCCGAACTTCTGAGGATTTACTGCTAGTCCACAATTGATAGTATCCAAAATAATGCGGAATTGGTGTATAAGGTCTTAATTGATTCCAGTTATTTCAGATGTCCAGGCAGGATATTCAAAAAATCTGCGTGCAGAAATTCCATAATTTGTAGTTCCCAATCCCTGCTCGACTACATCGATGTTGAGGCCCAAAATCTGTTTCAAATTCTTTTGTATTTCTGATTTAGTTTCCTCTTTCAGTTGTCTTGTTTCGGCATTACATCTCCAAGATGCAAAAGGCTTATTATAGGCTATGTGTAGGATGCATTCCATGCATTTTATACGAGCATGAAAGGGTGACAGCCCCATGTAAAGCCCCTCTTCTTGTTCAGATTTAAGTTTTATTTTATCTGAATCGTTCATTTCGGATGGTTTAGCTTTTCAGATAAAACACACGGCCATTGCTGCCGTTTCTGTGACCGATTGCGCAATTTTGCCATCAATCATAGAAAAAATGAGTTTATGTTTCACGCTGATTAACCTGCCATTGACATTGATAGCCGATTCAGTGAGCTGTATAATTTCATTTCTGATTCTATCTACTTCATTCTTAATGGTAAGCGGATTTTCTCTAAGGAATTGAAATTGAAGAGGACGACAATATCTAGTAGAAGATGGTCTAGTGTTTTCCCACATGACTAGAAAAGAATCATTACTTGCGCTTAAATTAAGAGTCATATGATAGATATGACAAGAATATATTTTTATCAGAGGTGTTTTCTCCTAAAAATGTCTGTTTAAATTCATCATGAGCAGCTGAGCCGTCACAACCCCATTTCGATACTAGAGTGAGATTGTGACTAATTTTATCAAAACCTGTTCCTGATTTGGTCGGTAAAATCCTATAAGCTGTTAGGTCAAGTAACTCCTGTAAACCCACTTTACAGGAACTCTCTGTTGTTTCGACATTAGACGGGTAACATTCTTTTTTCGTTGCAAGAACTTGATTGTAGGGAAGAAAAATGTTACATCCTATTTCTTTAGCTTATTTCCTCTGAATTTTGTACTGATATTTTGAGAGGGACGCGTCCAGGATTAGTGCTAAAGCTTTATCAGTAATGAAATATTTAAGTGTTGTTTGAAGAATGTCCGGTGTAAAATAGGGATGATCCTTCTTAATCTGTTCAATGGATTTTTCAATATCACGATCACAATTTTACAAAATACCAACTAATTGACGATTTGACAATTGAAAATTCATTTTATCGGTGTCACTGGGGCAGGTAACCAATAGAAACTGATTGGAATTGTATATAGAATAATAATATCAGCTAAGGTTAGGAGAATTAAAATAATCCTGACGATTTCTCTCCTCGGGACTAACAAGGTGTTTTGTGCTTGAACCGCTCTAACAAGAAATATTGCAGTTTATTGCAGCTGAAAATGATTTTATCTTTTAGTTAGGACTCTAGTGCAACTTTATATGCAAATATCTCATTGCCGGAATGTCGCGGAGAAAACAAACTCCTAACGAGCGTTTTCAAAATGCATTTTTTCACCTAATACGGTACAGCACTATTGTGATAAACAGCCAATTATAAGTTTCCTTTATCTGATATATTATTTTACAAAGGGAACTGAGAAGGACTGATCTTAAACAAAGTGTTCCAATTTTGTCGAGTTTTCGAACAACACTACACAAAAGAATAAGTATCACGTTACACAAAAAATTTGCTTTTGAGATGTGGAGCGCTTTTGAAGGCCACAAATATGAAACAAAAATTGGTTTATCGTCATGATTCTTATAGATGCTTGTTTCTTGATCGTTTACTAATTCCTTATCAGTAATTTTAATATTTTTTGACCAGATTAAAAAAATAGTTTTTTTTCGCTATTTTAACCACTGTGCGTTGTAGCATGTGGACAAAACTAGAGGTAGCAGGTAGCCTCTGTTTTTTTCAAAATCAGTTCTCGAAAATGGATCCAATGCAAAATTATAGTAAAAAATTCATTAACAGCATGTTGCTTAATCGTCTTAATGTGATTTGAAACAACACAGAGAGCAACTGATTCTCAAAATGATACACCTGAAACGATCTAATTTAATATTACGTCTCAAGTGATTTACTTAAACGATTCCTTGTTCTTGAGTAATTTTATTTCGATTCAAAACTGTAAAACTATTACATAATGACTTCACGATTAACCGCAGATGCGCAAATGTGAAACCATGAACTGCGCACGCAACTGACAAACATCATAAGCGAATTACACTGTCATCCGGATATTATCTTGTTAAATATCTATACAAAAAAAATTATTTTTATTTTTTTAATGTTGATTGAAAAAAGTTACGAATTTGGTGTAGTAAAAAACCAAAAGTTGCAGAATAAAATTTCTAACCACCACCATACATAAAATACAAACTTTGCTGCACCCGATATGTTATTCACGTGTCTAGTTTTTCCCAAGGTAAAAAAATTTTATTTATTTTTTCAATCAGTATTGCTTATTATATCAGCTGATTATGTATGTATATGTTATATGACATACGGCATATAAAATTTAAAAGGATTTTTTTCTTTATTAGATTCTTATTTTTTACATTATTGAATGAAATATAGTTCACAACATAGCTAGAAAGAAACAAGTAGCAAACTTTGTTTTCTAATTATAATAAAACAATGATTATCGATCATACATTTTTAATAGCATCATATTATAAATTACAGAAAACATATTATTTTATTTTTAATTTTATATTTCCTAGCCCAAATACAGTCCAGTCAATAAACATATTGTAGAGTGCATGGAATATGCGATAATTTTTGACTTCATAGCTTCGTTTGGAATAGTTAAAAGGTAAACATACTAAAAGTCCCCGCCCCTGGGGGGTGAGCTAACGGTGGGGGGAGGGGAGAAGGTCCCAATTTTGTTTTTCGATTATATCTCGAAAACGGTGGACTCAAGAAAAATATGTAGCAGATCAAAATGAAAGCTCATTAAATTTCCAATAAAAATAATTGTATACGTATTCGTAGAAATTCCAACGGTTTTCGAGATATACATTATTAAAAATCGACAATTTTAGAAATAAAAACAATGTTTGCATCACTTTTTCTTAAACATTTGAAGGAAATACCAGAAACGTATATATTAAATTAAAGTAAATTTAATGCTCTACAATTGTGATTTTGACGTTTTTTCTGAGAAACGATTGTGGAACGTAATAGAAGCAAAAGTTTGACAAAAAGTGAGGTGACATTTGTTTTTTCCCGAAAATCGCCTATTTTCAATAACGTATATCTCGTTAACGGTTCGAATTACGACAACTTTATATATAATTCATATTATAGTAAATTTAATTAGCTTTTATGGTTAATTGAAACATATTTTTCTAGAGTCAACTGTTTTCGAGATATAATCGAAAAACCAAAAAAATGGAACTTCTCCCCCCCCCCCGACGTTAGCTCACCCCCAGGGGTGGGGACTTTTAGTATGTTTACCTTTTAACTATTCCAAACGAAGCTATGAAGTTTTTTAACTTAGTTTGTTTTCCTTGCAACCTCACGATATACGCTAACATATAAGTTACGCTATTTCGAAAATATTATTTTTACGTTTCGAATTAAGGAAATAACCAAACATTTATTTTTTTTTAAATAAATAAATAAAAATAAACTATATTTGTAAATGCTCAAAGACGATAAGTAAAGAGGGACTGATAAACATAATCTGTCGTTGACTTGGCTAAGAATTACCCCAGTGGACACAGTTACATGAGTGAATCTCAATACTACTGAAGTCAAACATAAAAAAATGATAGTTTTATTTACAATACTGTTAATTATTATCGCGAGTTCGTTCCCCGATCAAGGTACAGCAGTGAAGTTCAATGACTACGATGAACTTGTTTTTACGAGCATCGTAAGTATTATATTTGGATTATTAATGTTTATTATTAAAGGCATGTTTTGAAAAAATTGATGAAGTCGAAACAATATCTGAAATCTAATATGAGATGAGTCAATTGATTGACCAACCTGCTAAGCAACTATATGTTTATTTAAAAATTTAGCAAATGACATGGTGTTATACACACTAAATAATGCGAAATTCAGGAAATATTTTTTAATGTCATGTTAATTACTACGTATTCTTATTCAACCTTTCTCCCTTTATACAGAGAAATAGAATTCTATGTTGTAAACAAATTAATTGTAAGGTAAGTTACATAAAAATATTTTTATTTATTTTTTAGGGTGAGGGCATAACGTCCTTATGTTCTCCAATTAGGGCAGGAAGGACGGGTTACCAACCTATTCTAGCCTGGGTGGGAAAGATTTATTTCGTACACATAAGTATAATAAACAGTTCAGAAAATGATTTTTTTTTTTTTAAATTGCTCTCCTGTAAAGTTACGGAAATGTTACATAGTGTTCTGTACCTCCGAGGTACAGAAAAAAAAAAAACATATTGACAACGGACTTGGAATTAAGATAAACTAACAGTGAACGTGAATATATTTTCGATAAGGATGATTTAAATACTCTTTAACTCTAGAAAACAATCCTAGTTACAAAGGTTGCACGTTTGATAATATTTTCTGTTATTGTGTTTTTCATTTTGTTTGTAAACTATGATAATTTTAATTTTTTTTCTTCTGATTCGTGGAAAAAAATATGTTAAAACGAAAACTGGCTTATTTGATAATAATCAGGAAAAAAAAATGTTTTAGGAGTTGCCTCCTTGACCGTCGATGCACATGTTTTCTATTTTTTTCTTGCTTACCTGTGAATCTTATTTAGGTAGAAGATAAATTTTTAAACTAAACAGTTTAATCTAGCAGACCTTCTATGGCGTTATGTTCTTTTTTCCCGCTTATTTGTATGATTTTAAATAATTTAAATTAAATTAACAATTAATGATTAGGTATTCCAAATAAACAAAATTAAAAAAATAAAATAAGGATTTCAAATGCGACTTTTTTTCATTCAAACAACATTAAGCTGTAAGTCCTAGTGTCAAATGTCCTTATGAACAAAAAATATTCTCCATTTAATTCCTTATAAGTTAACTGTCGGAAAATTTTCTATTCGAGCAACACAAACAGAGCTTGAGCATGTCAAACTAAACTACGCGCGACGCTCTCGCGTTCCCCAAAAACGTATTACTTTTGACCAACTAGGCATGGGTAAAACATGTTTCATATAAAAAACATTTTCTAGCTAAAATGCTCCTGGTTGACCCTGATAATTTGATCTGGATTGAAATTATTTTTAAAATGACCCTAACAGTCGAAAATCTTTTGAAATCATTAAATATTACTCTGCCCGATAATCTGGGATCATTAATTCCGTTATTAATACCCAGTAAATATATTAATTTTATAGTTAATAAATGTTCCATGATAAAAGGACAATAAGGAATAATAATCACAAATGTAAATGAGTTCTTCAAGTATAACTGAAGCTCTGAGAAGTTAGTTTATGAGAGCAGTTTTAAAGTAATATTTAAAGCACCAATTGCACATTAAAGAATTAAAGTAGCACGACTCAAAAATACGCTGTTAAATTTTTTTTTTTTAATAGGCTACTTTTTTTCCATTTAAATTTACAAATAAATAAATTTTTAAAAAATCTTTATTTATTCTGAGACCTTAAGAGTAAAAGATAATGTACAAACAAGGGCCTTTAGAGTCTTAAAATGGATATAAAATCATATTAGTTAGAATAAAAGAAAAAAATGATACTAAAATAAAAACAGAACAAAAATATAGATAAAAAGCAACAGAAATATTTATGCAAAAACAATAAAATTTAATGTATATTAACTCTTCAAAATTTAATAAACCTAAAAAGGTGCCGTTGACAGCTTTCATGGATCTGGATGGATAATAGATGGTTAAAGACCTACACGCCTCAAAGATAGGGTCAAAATAATCGATAAATTTAATATTCAACCAATAAATAAATAAAAGCTTAGCGAACCTCAAATTTCGATCCCGACACCAACAATCGTTGATAATCCACCAATAAATGGCAAAAATCTAGCGTTGACAAAACTTTATATATTTTGTTACCAACTGTATCATGAAGTGCTTTGTGGATAAGGGGTGGTCACTTCTTTATTTTTTTAAATATAATCTAGTTCATTGAATGAAGAATTTATATGTAGAAGTGTCACGTAGCAAAAACTGAATATTTTAAAACAACAAGAAAAAGGTATATGAAGAAGATGAAGAGGATGTGTAACATTTTCCTGCGAAAGGGAACCGTACAAAATAAAATACTTCAAACATGAATTACTCAAAATTGTGTTTTGTTACATAACCCTTTTATCCACCAAACCCTTCATATATAACACTTTCATCTGGTAATGCGTTCAATTCAACAGTAGAGGTTTTAATAGAATCCAGTCATTGGATGAAGATTTATGAGCAAAAGTGTTAAATAGCAAAATCTGAAAATTTAGTACAACTAGAAAAAGATATATACAGAAGCTGAAGGGGGTATGTAACATTTTCCTGATATAGGAAAATATAAAAAAGAGAAAAAATACTGTAAACAGAATCAACAAAATTGTTTAGTTAAATAACCCTTCATATATAACACTTTCATCTGCCAATGCGTTTAATTCAACTGTAGAGGCTTATAATTACAAGGAAATAATAATTTTATAGCACTAAATCTTTGTTATTATGTGCTACTAACGGAAAATCTCTTATTACGATAATAATTGCACCGTAAATTCTCCTTAAAAATCTTAAAATAGAGTAGCTTATAAGTAATTTATAAAACCTAAATATATTTATGACAAAAATAATTGTGATCTACAGGTCTTCAGACACGGGGAGCGGAATCCAGATGGTTTCTACGCCAACGATCCATACAAGAACTTGTCGTATTGGCCCGACGGGTTAGGAGCTTTGACAGATGTCAGTTATATTACATTGTATTTTTATATTATTATTATATACATATTATTTGGTTTCATCAAGTTAACATATGATAACAAGGTATTGTATTTCAGAGGGGAAAACTCCAGCAATTCAAACTTGGTAAATGGCTCAGAAAGCGCTACGACTCATTGATCACAGATGGAAGGTACTCGCACGATCTTCTTTACGTCCAGAGTACGGACGTAGACCGCACTATAATGAGTGCCCTAGCAAATCTAGCAGGGATGTTCTACCCCACTCAAAAGGAGATGTGGAGCACCGTCAACTGGCAGCCCATCCCGGTCCATACGGTTCCAAAAGAACTTGATAAGGTCCAATATCACCATTAATTTTTTTTTTTTATATTTAGGACAATAATAAATTCATGATTATTGTGTAGCAAATGGATATTCTAGGAGCTTCTTATAATGCTGACTTCATGCCCGAAGATCAAAGAGGAGGAAGAACTTGTAAAAGAGAGCAGGATGGTCAAGGAGTACAATGAACACCACAAAGAGCTCTTCAAGCACCTGGCGGCGCACACCGGCGAGCGGATTCAAGATGCATCCAAAGCTCGCTCGATTTACATCAATCTCTATATTGAGGTATCAATAATTATTAATGTTTTTCAAGGCACATTTTCTATGCCTAGTAGTTGGGCCTATTGCTACAGGTGTGGATTAAAAAAATATAGATAAAAAATTAATGTTAAAAGACAATGTAGATGGTTGGTTGGATTACATTCAATAAAATAAAATTTTCAATGTAAACTACATCATTTCAAAAGCAAAATAATGTTATGTATTAGTAGGAATATTAATTTACAGTTTTTATGAAAATATATTTTAATAACTTGAAAATGACAATTATTTATATTATAATTAAGATTTTAGTTCTTTGATTTTAAAATACGTAAAAAAGATAAATCTTAACGAAACGGATGGAACCTGCTTCGTACAAAGAGAAACTTTCTTGAACGCACACTTCCAATATACGAGCATCACTCATAGTTTTACCGTTGCCATTCCATTTACTTAACATTGCCAATTTCAGGCAACCAGATCTCCAAAAAACGGTTACGGGCACATATTTATTTTCAAAAAAGTCTCCCTTACGTGAACAGAATGGAATATGAAAGAAACAATTTCTTAAAAAGGCAAAGGGTTAAGACGAATGCAGCATGTTTAAGGAATTTTATTTAAACATTGATGGAATGCAATTATTCATTAGAAACATACAATTTTTAGTTTTAAAGATTTTTTTCTATCCTTTAGTCTTATACGTGTTTTTCTTCAGTTATTATATCCCTAACTACAGTGAAGAAGTCTATAACTCAAGATTGTGCACATTTCCAATATGGCATATTTTTTATCGTTTTTCCAAAATCCCGTAATTACTCAAACAATACAATTTCCACCAAAATAAATACTTTGAGGCCTTATTAAGAAGCACAACTTAACAATTTTTCACAACGCACATATTAAAAATTGAGCTGTGAATGCAAAGAACTTGTTTTCAAGATAATTGTACTTAACGACTTCTTTACGACTACCAAGATAATATAACTTATTGTAAATGGGCAAATTATCATTCCCCAGTGATGTCCGAATAAGAGAAGTTCCTCTTTAATAACAAAAAGACCATGAAGAATAACCTTTTTTCTTTTTATTTTTTTTCATAAGTCGCAGACACAAGACAACTTCACCCTTCCCGATTGGGCAAGATGTATATACCCTGACAGTATGAGCCAAGTTTCCGTTTTCGGTTTAAGAATGTTGACAATGTCGAAAACACTAAAAAGACTTAGAGGAGGTACGTATCTTAAGATTTGATACCTAAAGAAATAAAATAACGATAAGAAAATAGATTATTAGTATCACTTGTTTTATTTGAATTCACAGGACCACTTTTGAAGGAGATAATTACCCACATGAAACAGAAAAGAAGCGGGACCCTGAAACAGAAACTCTGGATGTATTCTGCTCACGATGTGACTATCACTTGTTTGCTGGATACGATGGGAGTTTTCGAACCCCATTTTCCACCCCTGGCAGCAACGGTGATGGTGGAGTTGAGAAGGGACCAAAACAGGGATTATTTTGTTTCGGTATATTCTATATTAAGAAATAATTTGTAGATCAAACACTAGAATAATAGCAATAATTAATTACTGAATTTTCGATTATTAATAGATACACTACAAGAACTCCACAGAGGAGCCATACTTGCTCACGATTCCAGGATGCACTCCTTCGTGCCAGTTGGACAAGTTCGAGTCGCTGCTGGCAGATGTTATTCCTGGGGACTGGGAGGCAGAGTGTCATAACAATGAGCCTCTTGATGTTACTTTCGAGGACTATTGGTGGTATGAATAAGTTTTAAAATTAAGCACCGCGAAGTGAAAGCTGAATCAAGAAACGGTGAAAAAATTTTAGATATTAAAATTAATTTTATAAAATTTTAAGTCCAAATAAAAATAAAAAGGCAGAGTAGAATTAAAATCCAGTCATATAACGTAATGGAATAAAACTTCTAAATCAATAAGTAAACAGAAAAAAAAATTAGAGTAATAACAAGTAAAGCAATTAATTGACCACTGATTAAGTGGCTTAAGAATCAACACCTATATTTTAGCTTTGTGAATTCCATGTTACAAAGTCAGTTTGGAAGGAATTTCAAAATCACTGGAGAATGTTAACATAATAACATTGTTAACAAAATATTTTTTTTCATTTCAGATTATTGGCAAATTACTTATCCACACTTCGTCCTGCATCGTATCATTACTTTATTGTAAACACCTTAGAATAAGTTTAATAATATTGTTATTATGTATAACTTATAATGATACTAACTCTTTGTTATTATTACTAACTCAACTAAATTTAATTGTGTGTACTAATGTATTGTATTTGTGAAAATGTATGAAGTTTTGTTTTGTAAATAATACTAATATTAGTTCTAGTTTTCTAATGTGATTAATCCATTAACCAATTGATCATTTAAAAAGTCAAATAAATTACAAAATATAATTTTTAGATTGAAAAATAAATAAAAATTCTACTTGTATCAACCAATAATAAAAATAAAAAAAGTTAAATATACAAAAAAAAAAAAAAAAAAAAAAAAAAAAAAAAAAAAAAAAAAAAAAAAAAAAAAAAAAAAAAAAAAGGAGGAAAGAAATGATATTCACATAATTCAAACAAATTATAAAATATTTAATGTGATTAACCTATTAACAAATAGATTATTTGAAAAAAATATGTTTCTCTAGGTAGCATGATATCTTGACCAAAAAATGTATTAAAAAAAAAAAAAATTAAAAAATCAATTAAAAGAAATAAATAAAAAAAATTAAAAAATAAATAAATAAAAAAAAATTAAAGAGAAGGGAGAGAAATGAAATACACATCATTTTAACAAATCATAATTACTTCAGATAATAAAAGAATTAAAATGTGATTATTCAATCCCATCAAAAAAAAAAAAAATGTTAAAATAAAAAATTATTTCTTAAGATTTGAATTACTAAGTAAATAAATAAATAAATTTTAAAAAAGATATATATTATATTACGAACAAATTGTTATAAATAGAAGATAAATTCTAAAATAGGCCATTTAACTGATTGAGCTATTTAAATATAAAACATTAACCTACTTATGATTTATAAAATAAAATTATTTGTCTCTATTGTTATGGACATATGTATGGAGAAATATGCTATTATAATACAAAAAAAAATGGCAGTATGTCTTAGAAATTGCATGCCTTATAAAATTTTGTAATATTCGTTAAAAAAATAAATGCATTGAACTGTATTGAAATTGCTGTAATTCCAACTCCTTCTCAATTTAACTGTTTTATTTTGCCTTATAAGTAAAAACTTAGAATATTTAGAAATTTTTAGTTTTATACACACATTTTATTATATTGCTGATTAAAAATTTATCACAAGTTGAATAACAAAAAATATTATTATACATATATATAAGTTCAATAAAATTATAGAATTATGAGTCGTATAAAGTAGTTTTAGCAATTATTTATGATAGGCCAATTAGACAGAATAAAAAAAAAAGATGAGATAAAGTTTATTTTTTAATAGAACCAGCATAGTAGAAAAAAGAATTTTAAAAAGTCATTAAAATAAACTCATTAGTGTATGGTAAGGAGAAAATTAAAAATAACGGAAATTTATCCAAACAAGATATATAGTGGGTTTAAAAACAAAAAAATAAAATAAGAATAGAATTATTCTGTATAAGTATTCTGAGAGCAATAAATTTACTGTGAATTGCAAGTAACATAATAATAAACTTTTTAATCACAATGGTTTTACATTTTGGATAATAGATTCAGATTTTAAATTTTGCAGCTTTGTAGAGCAGAACTGGTGCTAGAGCGTGCTGCAGAATAACAATATTTTGACCTTTAAAAAAAAAGTCGAAAACAACAATTCCGAACTGCCGCAACATTTAAAGTACCATCAATTTAAATAAGAATACAAGGTTTTTAAACTTCTGAAAGAAGGAAAAAAAACTCACTCCTTTTTAATCACACTGCATTATATTTAATCTACAATTTTTATAAAATATGAATTTAAATATCTGACTTATATCTGCTAAGTGAAAATCTTAAATCTAACATAATTTCTCATTTTTACTGCAAATCATTGTGTATAAAACCATTACAATATTTGATCAATATATAAAACAATTTAAATCAATGCAACATAAAATTTCTTTATTGTATTACAACAAAATAAAGTGAACCCAAATGAAGGTAAAATACCAGTCCACACAACCAGCATCGAATAGAATTAAAATTATACAAAAATTCACAAAATAGTAAAAATTACAGATGACTAGTCGAATAGGTAGCTGTCGCAGGTAGTTGCAATAAATATAATATTTGGTCATCAGGTGATAAATCATTAGCTACACTGTACAATATAGAAACTGTTTCCTTTATAAAGACTATTTTATTTAATGTTAATTTTATTTTATTTCATTATTTCTCTTCTGAGACTGTATTTCACAATTTCTTGTTTTTAGCCCTGATGACAGCCAACATTTTAGAGTTTACTATTTTGGCAAACCTTAGAGGCTTTTTAAAATTAGTGTCTATATTATTCATAATCAGAGCCAGAAATAAGGCTAATACAGGAAATACGATGTTTGAGAAATATTGAAAATAATTATCAGAAAGTTATATAATATATTAAGTGTAACTTTTCATAAGAGTGAAAAATATTTTGGCCAGAACGATCGAATGAAGTCTTGATACAAAAAAACCAAGGGAGTAGGAAGTATCGCTAGAGATGCCTATAATTGATTGATTTGAGAACCATGATTAGGAGATAGGAAATAGAGGACCATATCAGTAAAGAAATAAGTAAGAGCAAATAAGGAATCAATATAAAAAAATAAGAAACAAATGTGAGAAGAAAAATGAGAACCATAGAATAGCATTTCTTGACTGTTCTGGTCAAGTAGCTATATTTAACAATATAGTATTAATAATAATTATTAAAATGACAATTTGTTTACAGAAATTATATTCATTATAATACAACATACAATTAATGATACCAAATATGGAAAAAGAATCCTGAAACAAGCAGTGGATTGTTAGCTTTATTATTTGGAAAAATAAATGCCTAAAATCTACAGTATTAACTTATATCTCCTATAATAATTAATAAAAAATGAGAATCAATCTCAGGAGATAGTACAGACAACTGCCTAAAATATTACTTGATAAATCTCAGGTCTCATTATTTTAAAAGATTTAATGGACCCTGAAAATAACATAAGTGTAGCTAAGTAAAAGAAAGATTAAGAGAGACAAGTTGAGATTTTAATCAGGCTCATAAACATAGGGAAGCACACCAACGATAAGGCATTATCACTGACAGTTGGCCAATAACTTGATTGAGATGGATACACACTACCAATGGTTTAGAGATAGCTCAACAGTCCAAAACTTGAAGCATTGAATGTATTTTTATAATTTCAAAAATTGTTTATGCTTTCCATGTTTGATGTCCTACTGTCCAGCATAAATTATTAAGATTTCATAATGATTACTATAATACTGTGAAGTAGAGTAAAGTTAAAACACAGCAAGTTCTGAAATTAATGAGCAGATTTGATAGGTTATAATTAAAAAATGAACTACATTCCACTCAATTATGTTTAAAACTTGCATAAAGTTTTCTTTCACAGAATTTACAGTAACTATACTCTGTCTTTTCAGATAATCCAAATCACAGACGATGGAAATAAAAAGGTGTAATTTCTCAGGATCCTTGCTAACTTGAGCATGAAATAAGCCTTGGGCATATGGGTGCCCTTTGCAAAATCATTATTTCATTTTTTAAAATTAAATAAAATTATACAGAAGCATAATAAAAACAATTTCATTCCATAATAAAATAACATTTAGTTGCAACAGACCATAGCTTTACATACCGGTGATAAAATTATTACATAAAGTTAGATTATATTAAATATATTCACCATTTCTGGAATTCATTAATATATTCCTCATAGTGTGAATAGAGATTTAGCATTATTCATTATAATTAGCATTACTAAATGTAGCATTCCAGATTTTAAAGAATAAATTACTTAAAGATTGTTAAGGTGGTTAAATATCAAAATGATTTTAAATTTATATATAATTTTAAGGAGGTAAATCAAGGGGGAAGGGGAGGTCTCCTGACACTAAAATCGATCCCTGTCTGAAATAATAGAAAATAAATTTTTTGCTTGCAGAAAGACTTAAACTTGGGCCTGGGAGCTAAGACAGCCCAGACCCATACTCAATGTGCTACCCCACTCCCTAATATTACAAAGCTATTAATAAAATAATTAAAGGATTAAACGAAGATGAAAAATTGGACAATAAACATACCTGATTCTACAGTGGAGGTTCCCTGAACCAATTCCATCAGTAGTTCTATATCCACCTTTGAGTAATAATTACCATTAGAAAAATGATTGGCATAAATACTTAGATAACAAATAATATAAGGTGTTGAAAACCAGAGCCACATTTTGTGGAAATTGACTTTGAAATGTTTAATCATAGTATCCAATGATTTGACGTTTCAAAGTCAATTTTTGTGGGATAGTGGACTATTCCACATTTTTGTGAAAATTGACTTTAAAACGTTAAATCATAGTATGCCATCATTTGACGTTTCAAAGTAAATTTTCACGAAATGTGGGATAGACCGCTCTGACTCTCATGTAAAAAGCAACATACGAAAAAAAAAAAAAAAAAAAAAAAAAAAAAAAAAAAAAATATATATATATATATATATATATATATATATATATATATATATATATATATATATATATATATATGAAAATTAATTGTAAGAATAAATAAAATAAAAATTAAAGATAAAATTAAAAAAAAAAAATTAAATGTTGATCATTTCAGATAAATTTATGTTTAATGAGGGCTTTAGCGAATGAATAAGACAAATGAAATTAAAATAAATTATAATTAGAAGGAAAATGTTAAGCCAACCATGTAAGCAATAACGAAACATTCACACCAGAAAAAGATCTGCAAAAATTATTCAAAGAGATATAAATATAAAAATAAAAGTTATACCTATGCAGGTATTCTTATTATTCCTAAAAGGACACAATGGCGTGAGGGTTTTAATGAACCCACTTCTTTACTGGGTAAAGAATGTAGTTTGTTTAAATCCAACCTGGACAGGTTGAAACTTATTTTTACCCACATAATTTATTTTTGAAATTGACACACGGAATGAAACTGACCTTCCCATTTTTCCTGCCATAGTGTGAGAAATTAAGAACATTAATCCCAAACAAACAACAACGTTTTAATGATAAGTAATACATATTTATTTAAATATTTTCCTCATGATGGTATAGAATGATCAATTGATGATTTCCTACATGTATTATTTACTTAATGTGAATCATATATATTATATGTGACCCCGCCATAATACATAACACTTAAGTAGGCCTCAGGTAAACAGAAGTTGGCTACTCCTGCTTGATATGATAACATTTTAAAAAAATAAATCATTGAAAACATTTATATTCTATAATATTATAAGAATAAATACACAAAAGAAGCGTTAATAGTGTTCCTACAGGCTGCTCATTTGTTTATAAAATAATGATTGAACAGATGTGTGCAGGTGAAAGTGCAAATGAATATTGATGATACAATATCAAGTGCATTCAGTGGCATTATGTATATATATAAAATTAACTACTGCAAAATCTCAAAAGTTCAATTTCCCATTAAATGGTGCCTCACATTTTTTTCTTTTACATAATTTTACAACTTTATTTTGTTGAATCACATCTGTCTTAAAATAAAACAGTCAGCAAATGTTCAAGGTTCTATTTCAAGGTTGTTTTTGTAAAACCGCTCATTAGACACTTTTTTATAATTAATGTTTTATTTTGAAAATTTCCCATCAATGTCTTAGGTCACTTTCCCATATAAATTTTGATAGCCCAAGTATTTGAAAAGTTCAAGGTAGCCCATTCATCTCAAAATATCGAGACTCTATTGTAGCAGATTTGATATGATTATATGGATTACAGAAAGGCAATATATAGAGTATTATATCAAATTAACTATGTTACACATGCATAGTTCAAGGTGGTTAGTTGTGATCCTAACTAAAAATTAGTGGGGAAAACCACTGGTATCACTTAACTTTACCAGCTTCTCAGATAAGATGACTTTTTTAATTTTTGTAGACTATGAATGTAATAAATAACAATTTTAGATAGAAACTAATTATTATACGGAAGAAATACAATAGGTTATTTATTGTTTATTTAATATTTTAAAATAATTGTTACCAAAAAGAGACAACAGAAAATAAATTTATGAAGTGAAACCCCTAGAGTCATTATTAAAGCGAGTTGAATAAATGATACACGACTTTAATAAATATTGGGATATTGCTTTATTTATTTCATGATAAAAAATGATGAATAACTGATAAGGAGTAAGATTTAAATAAATGAAAGTTAATAAAGTTTGAGAAAATATTATTATGTTGTTAATAATAGTAAAAGCTGCAGTGGATGGTTACTATAGACCATGGAGAAAATATTGTTGCAAGATTATCACTTCATGATGAGGTATTTCGTAAAAAGAGCAGAGACATGGCTACTAAAGTAAAGGGATATCAAATTACAATTCACCGTTTAACTAGGGTTTTTTGTAATCGTGCAATTATACTTCACCCAAGATATTTTGTGTGTTCATGAATTCTTTGTTCCAGGCCATAAATTAGTGTTATATGCTGTTGTGCTATTCTAATAATGAACTTAAATAGTTTTATATATTTATAAAAAAAAAAAATTAAAAAAATTGATCTTAATTGGCTTGGGTCTTTCAGATCACTGTGCGTGCTAGGGTTATATATTTTATATAATAATGGGAGAGTTATTAAGAATAATTTATTTTTTTTCAAGAAGAATTATTTTACAAAAATACTAAAATGAAATGAAAATTGAGATTTAATTTTATTCGAGATATAATAGAAGAATAACATTAATTAAGGGCTTGAAGTAATTTGTAATCAAAGTGAATATTCCAGCCTTTAACTGGTAAGTACTGTGACAACTCCCATTGATAAAATAAATGAATTACAAAATTAATAACATACCAAGAAATGATAATGCAATCTAAGAACTTAGACCGTTTATTTATTTTTGATACAGTAAAATCAATACTACACAGAATTCAACAACAAAACTAGTGTTATCCAAAACATAACCCGCCCATCTCCTAGCAACAGGTTTCCTATTCAGGATGTCTTGATTATGGAAAAAAAGTTACTGTAATGTATTTTAAAAAATAAAGAAAATATTTCAATTTTAAATATAATTTTCTACAATAAATGCAATTAGTATCACACAAAGAAATCTATCGCAAAACTCAATTATGTACTTTGTAAACATTGATAGGGATTCCACTGACTGATAAGGCATTGGTGGTTTTGACAGCCAACCGGTTGTAATCTGTTGAGCGCTGAGTTATTAGTAGGTTCGATTGCCATGTACTACCATGAAATTTTAGATTAGGGTTTCAAGAGTTGGAAGACATCCCTTAACATTCAATCAACCAAGGAAGACTGTTAGGGGTTCATTGTAAACTCAAGTTTTCAAAAAATGAAGAGTTTCATAGCTCCTGTTTTAAGCATATTGTTAATTTTTGTTTTAGATTCTAATTACGTTTTTAGTGAAAATCATCTTCCAGATAACGAAGGTGAACTTGTATTTTCATCTATTGTGAGTAAATATCTTTACTCTTACTCTATTATTTATAGATACTATATTATTATACTCTATTATTTATGTATTGAATTGATGAAGTTTTATTACAAAAAATCAGTATTCTTACAAGGTTTTTAATGTTGTTTGTTATCTATCAGTAAATTTTTCAGCTATAGTTATTTGTCACCAATGACTTACGAATATTAAATAGCATAAACTTAGTTGTGAAATAATTTCATAGATGTTTTTGCTCATGAAGTCTCACTACTGATTTAACATTTGGTTTATGTATTTCAATCCTTGAATAATTTTCTGTGGGTATATTTAAAATCTCAGAATTGTCATTTGAAGTTGTTTTGGGTTATTATTAGGTTTAACATCCTGTTATTAGAAAAATATTTTTTATGAACCCAAGTTATTCTTTATTTTTTTCTGGTTTTTATCATTTTCAGCTCTTTAGACATGGTGATAGAACACCAGAGAAACCATATGCAAAAGATCCATATGGAAATACTTCACTTTGGCCTGTTGGATGGGGAATGCTTACTAATGTAATTTCAGCTTCAAACGTAATTGTTTTCTTAATTTTAAAGTTTTTTTTTTTAAAGTAATTTAATTTTAGACAGGAAAAGCTCAGCACTACAAGCTCGGTCAGTGGTTGAGACAACGATATGATGTTTTACTTCCAGAACACAAATATTCTCATGATTTAATATATATACAGAGCACTGATGTGGATCGGACCTTAATGAGTGCCCTTGCAAATCTTGCTGGTATGTTCTACCCAACTGAAAAAGAAGTGTGGAGTGATCTCAAATGGCAACCTATACCTGTGCATACTGTTCCTCAACACCTTGACAAGGTTTGCCCATTGAAAATATTGTGCTATCTATATTTCACTGCTCCATATTCATTATTATATATTTTTCAGGTTCTTTCAATGAACTGTCCCTGTCCTAAATATGAAGTTGAGTATGAAGCATTTAAAAAATCAAAAATAATTTCTGGGTACAATGAAAAACATAAAGAGTTGTATCGTTACTTAACAGAAAATTCTGGTGATTCAATTCAAGGTCCAGTTCATACTGAATATTTATACAGTAATTTATTCATCGAGGTATTCCTGATTTGATTATTTATGTAGTTTAACTTACCAAGCGATATTTACTTATTCTAAGACTTTCTTTTTTTTTTAATCAATAATCACTAGTTTAAAATATAGGAAAATCAGCTTTATATTGCAGAGGTGTAATGAGCAACTATTTTGTTACAATTTTTATGTTGTAAAGTGAAATAATAATAATATCTTCCATGTATATTGAAAGTTAACAAAACTTTTAATATTCTGTTTAAATATATGTATCATGCTTAAATTTTGTTTTAATCTCTTAGAATGAAAATTGATTCCGATAGTTAGGTATATTATACAATTATTATTAATACTAAGTTATTTACTGAAAAGTTTATATGCCTCCTAGGATTAATTAAATTTTGATTACCATTTATCATCATTCTTCACTATTTAGATTTTAAAATGATGTTAGCTTTGTAAATGATTCTAAAGTTAATTCTGCAATTATTTGTGATATTTAAATTTTACTCGATTGTAACTGTTTGGGCATGAGGTTTTAATTTCTTTTTTCCTGGAAATTAAGCACGACCAAATATTTAAAAAAATATCAAATAGAGTTCATTGGAGATAAATCTATATACCTTCAATAAAAATTAATCAATATACCTCAGCAATATTTAGAGAAATGTCTTTAAAATGGAATCATCTTGAATGATTACTATTTTTAAGTCTTAAAAAAAATTTCCTTAAATTTTAGAGTATTTTTTAAAATATATTCATTTTTAGGGTAAAATAATAATAATAATAACTATTTTAAATTAGTGATCCATTTATTAAAAATAAAAGTTTACTCTAAAGAAAGGCATTAACATTATCTATTAACTTATTTGATTTTTTTTTAACAACTGTTAAAAAAAATTATAAGTAACATTAATTTTGGTAAAAGCATTTTATAAAATATGAAACATTTTAAATAGGTCAGGGTTACTAAATCGGGATTAGAGGTAGGTACCAAAAGTTAGTCTACATAATTTTGAAATAGTCTACTCAGCTCTCTTACATAAGCTGTAATTACTGGATGCAGTACTACTGGAACAGTAGTTTGATTTTTTGTGTATACCATTCAGTATCCTCTTAATCCTTGTTGAGAGAAGGAGTTTGTACTTTAAAGAAATAAAAAATTTTTTTTTAATAATTAATAAATAATTTTTGGCATATTATATATGCTAGTTATGCCCAGTAATTCCATCAAATCCTGTTGGTAAAATGGTGTGAGTAGTCACAGATTAGTTCCTCACAACTTTAATTTAAGTTTTGAGGCCAGTAGCCATTACTTCATCTAAATAATTACTCCTTCAAGTCATAGGTTCTTACTTTTCAAAAACTAGCCCTTGAGAATAGAGTCTGATATGAACGTTCTGTAATAAAATGTGATAACCTTAATGATGGTCGGCATTTATTTATTCTTTATTGCTATAGTTATTTAGTTTTAACAGATTTCATTTATTTTATTATTGATGATGAATTTAAAATTCACAGCTATTTAATTAATTAGCCAAATTAAATACAGCCTTTTCTTTGTCAAATACTACCATTTGCAAGTAAAATACTATGCTTTCCGAATCAGTTACAGTCTTATTGATCTGAAGAGTATTCTTATTATTCTCATGAGTAATCTTTCATATTGAAAATTTAACATCTCCTAAAAGTCTAGCAATTCCATGTAGGTATCAATATTTAAATAATAATAATGATCATAAAATAAAAGCTTTTTTTTTTCATTTTAGAGATTAAAAAATTCTTTTAGTATACATGTTCGGGTCTTTAATATTCTACATGATTAAAATAGTTCAATTCTACAATAGATTGTTTTTACAATGTAATGTTGTTCTAGTGAACAGAAGGAAAAAAACTCACTTCACAGAATATAATCAATGTATAATAACTAATATGTATACATAAAAACCAAGTAACGTGTGAACTAAGTAAGATTTGGAGGTTTGTTCTTCTTTTGAATGTATCTTTTTATGGCAATTACCAAATATCAATAAAAATTGGTTCGGTTTATTTATTTATTTATTTTTTATTTTTTAATGATAATTATCAATTTCTTGGATAAAGGGATTTTCTGAATTGGTTCTTTTTTCAAAGTATGTTTTGGTTTGGTCATAGATATAACGTTCGACAGGGAAAAGATTTATCCTCTTGTATAAATTTTGTATTTATGAGTTTACTGAAGTTGGTTAAACAAGTTGAGTTCCATATCGGTTAAGTATAAGTAATATAAGCTTAAATTAGCCCCATCACAATTTGTTTTTTCTCACTTCTAGTTTCCTTTGTTTTGCTATCTGAACAATATTTTTAAAATGCCTTATTGGCTTATATTTTGGTGTCTCTTTTGTTAGAGGATCTTTTTTTACTTCTTATATGTTTTCCCACTTTCCAAGGTTCTGTTTCAGTGCAGCCTAAGAACCAATTATAAAATTACAACTACTAAAATTAAATAATAAATTATTCCCTTCAGTAATTTTATTAATTGAAAATATTTTTTTTCGGTTATAGACTATAAATAATTTCACTCTGCCTAATTGGACTGACAGTGTCTTTCCTGATAAAATGTATCCAGTTGCCGCATTTAGTTTTTCCATGCCAACTATGACACGTACTTTAAAACGACTAAAAGGAGGTATGTATTTTTGATATTATATGATACTGTTATAACTTTTTTCTTATTTGTCTATTTAAATTTGTTTTTTTACAGGACCCCTTCTGAAAGAAATTATAACCCATATGAAACAAAAACGAGCTGGAACATTGATTCCTGACAGAAATCTTTGGATTTATTCTGCACATGACACAACTGTTGCCAATTTCCTCAACACTATCGGACTATTTGAAGAACACACCCCTCCGTTTGCTGCAACTGTTCTTGTTGAATTGAGAAAGAGCAAAACAAATGATTACTTTGTTTCAGTAAATATTAGTACTTATGTATTTAAAAACATACTTTTTTTTTTTTTTTTTTTTTTTTTATGTCTCATTTATTACCAATTATTTGCAGAAGAACAATTTATATTTTGATAAATTATCATTTTATAAACATCTGGTCATTAATTTTCAGGTATTTTATAAAAATACTACCGAGGATCCAAGATTGTTAACCATTCCAGGCTGCAATTCAGCTTGCCCTTTGGATAAGTTTAATTCACTTTTATCAGATGTCATTCCCGTTGATTGGGATTCGGAATGTCACTCACACCAACTTTTTGATCTTACATCTGATCAGCCCTACAATTCACTTGCAATATTCGGTAATAAAATATTTCATGAAAATATAATTATGTCATGAAATAATTTTCTTTTTATTATGAATATCTCTTATGCATTAATGCTTAATTTTTTATATTTTATTTTTGTGTTTCATAACATGAGTTACAGTTATGCACCGACTTGGTTTAGTAGAACAAATCGGAGAATGATTGGAAGATTTTAATTCTAGCATTGTAAGGAATCATTGTGAAGAAATGTGGACCACTATGACCTATCAATTGTCTTATTTATTGAACAGTGAAGTTATTATAAATAATGAAATCAGAGACTCGCACTGTTGTGATGGTTCAGTATGTACAATGCAATGTATTGAAAAAGAGAATTAGACAATGAAAAAAACTGCAAAAGCAGCTATTCAAGATCTACCTGAAAAACAAACAGTGTATAAGACCAGTTCTGATGTATGGTTTTGAAACTTGAGTAATCTCTAAAAAGAATTAGGATTACAGTGTAGCCCTTCAACAATGCGTTTTCATTGTATTTAAAAGATTTTTATTGAACGAGAGGTGTGTGTATATTGTTCCCACCAAGATATATATTTCTCTTCTAATTGACTTATAAATTGTTAAACTAACTTATCTATGCTTGTCTAGTCATGATGTTAAGAATAATCAACTCGAGATTATCCATGAAGAATTCTCATTGACTGATTGAAGAGTCTGTGAATGAATATCTGAAAATGTGATGGTTTTATATACAAAGAAGATGTCACAAATGTTTTAGAAATTCAGGGTGCATATTTATGCTATAAATTCTGTTGTAGAGAGATCAAGGTGGTCATGGCCCAATACTAAAGATATATATATGCTTAATTATATATGATATGCTTAATTAGTTATATAGCAGAATTTTAATTTTAATTCTAAGAATTGTAGAAATTGTACTTCATAATCAATGATTGTCTGCTCTCAATTGATCATGCAGAGCCTAGAAGACTGAGTATTCAAAGTTTCTTATTACTCACCAAACCAATAAAAACTGTTTTCTAAACAGCTAAGAGTTACACTGGCAGTGTGATACAAAAGTTTTTTTTTTTACAAGTTTATTTCCTTTATGATTTTTAGCTTTTTTGAAAATGGAATAGAAAAACTTGTTAAATAGAAGAAAATAATTAAGAATTCAAAGACCATCTTTGACTTTTTATTAAATTAGATTACATTATTTTATGTATTTCTAAAAATATCCCAAATTGAAATATTGTGTGATAGCATCAGTTATTTGTTATCAGGGTTATTTTTTGATTGTTTAAACAAAAGTAAATTTTTTAAAATGATACTGCCACCAATTTTTAGTTCTCAAATATGAGTCGGTTCATGTTTTAGTGATTGTTTAAATAGCTTAGGATATAAATTTATCCTAATAATAAAGCTGCAAATATCAATGTCATTAATGACTGTTTTGGTAATTTATTTAAACAAGTGTGGTTAGTGGTATTTTTTAAAAATGTATTTAGCATTATACTTTATCAGATTTATTAGATAAAGATATATATATACATATTTTTTAATATTTGTGGAGGCTGACTTTGCTGATGTTTCTAATAATAAATTTAAATCTTTTTTTTTTTTTTTTTTTTTGAATCATATTTTACACAGCTTGTCAGTCTTCAAAAATATTTATCCTAAGAAATTAAGTATTAATTAATCCATTGTTGTTTTCATGGTCAATCAATGGTTCATCAGCCATGGTCACATCAACACTTCTTGTCTTCCTTCTATTGGCAATGACATCACTCTACTGGCATAAGCAAAAGCCTACTGTACATCTCTACAAAAAATTAAATATGGAAACTCTTTAATTCTTGTTTTGACATTATTTCATTAAGTATTAAATCACTGTAAATTCCTTTTTCGACTACGAGATGTGCTATCTTAAACTGGATGCAGTAGACTCTTTCTTAACTGGCTTTGCTGGGATTGACTCTAAGTCCGATAATTGTAAATACCTGAGTACCCAAATCATCAATTAAACATAAAATATGGTACCATCTATATGCTTATAGACGATATAATAAAGTTTTTGAGATCGTCAATTATAATATCAAACATATAAGTCAACAGCTTCTAAGTTTTTTTAAAGCCAGTTGTGTAATAAGATAAACTTAATTGATGAATTTTATTAAATTTGAAACCATTGGCTCTGATTAGTTTAGGATTTTGAGAATTTTTTTTTTTAATTCAGTTTTTTCCTATTCCAGCAACATTTTGGTTGTTGGTTGGGGATTAGATTACTTAATAATCAAGATAAGTTACTGATTAAGTTTGTTTTGACAATCTTTTTCAATATTCTCACTATTTTAATTTTTGGAATGTAATGATTAAATTTGATATTTGTTTGATTCTTTATTTTTTTGGGGCTTAGCATCCTTATGTACTCCAACTAGGGCAAGAAGGATGGGTTATCCTACAGGTTACCAACCTATTCTAGCCTGGGTGGGAGGATCAAGATTTATTCGTGGGTTTGCCACAAAATAAATTTTATCCTGCCCAGGTGGGATTTGAACCCACAAATTTGATATTTGTTAATAACTTTACCATTTGTTTTCTGATTTTTATGGAAATATGAAGCACAAAAATTTAATTCCTATTAAAATAGGGGTGTTCTACACTACATAGGGCACAAAGGGTGGTTTATCTTATATTCTTATGATTGTATATTACATTATATCAAGAGTCATCCTACTGTTTAAATCAATTTGTTATGCAACTAAGAGGTTTTTTTTATCTTTTCCTGTTCATTCGATGTTTCTCTTGTCATTTCAAAGTTGAAAAGAAAGCAAATAAGCTCAATGGCAACAAGTAAACAATATATATAGCCAAAGTAATTTTTGTTTTAAACAAAATAATATTGAGGTGAACTGAAATCAATAAAAAACACATGTCATTGAATCGGAAAGAAGGGGATTAGGTGAGATAAAATAGGGAAGCGCTCGAATGTTGAGAAAAACTGATGCCTTGTTGATCATCTCAGTATGTCCATTTATTGAATTTTTAAAGATGAAATAACTGTTTATGAGACAAGCATTGATGACTGAGAGGTTTTACATTTTAAAACCCAAATGAACTATTCATGAGATTACAACTGCACTGACAAAATTGTTATATATTTTTTTAAGTACCTCACCGTAAATTCTATACCAGCATTTGATTGCAATTATTTAAAAATATTTATTATTTATAAAGTTAAGTAATAACATGTAAATTTTCTAACTTTGTACATGCCGGTAAACATAACGCCGGATAAGTGAGAGTAAACTGATACTGTTAACCTAAGGTTATATTGTTTTATAACATATCATTTTGTTGCATTTACAATATCCTAAAAGTTGTTACCATCCCTTAATTTAGTTTGGAAAAAAAAAAAAAAAATGAATATTCTTCCAAAATGAAACACAATTTTTTATTGATCTCACCATTTAAACATAAATTAATCATTGTGATAATTAATAGTATAATTAGTAAATTAAAAGTCATATTTTTAAGTTTTTTTAGTGAATGATTTCCTGTATTTATTTGACACACAACCCAATCAGACTGTGTCAAACTATGTAATTAATTAACTAACCAAGACAAGATTAATTACAAGCAAATCGTATGTACTTAGTTAAGTATTAGTTGTGAGCACTAAGTCAGTGCTCTTACGTAATATTGTTTTATTTATGACTGATTTAAATTATAAACTTTGTTAAGTCACTGACAGAAATTTGTTGTTTTTTTTAGAGAACTGTTTTTTTGAAAATTTAATCATCGAATTTTGTCTTATTTATTTTTTTATGTTAAAAAGTAGTGTGCTATCATTTCATGTATGATTTGAAGAAATAATAAATGCCCTCAGTGTTGTATTTTGAAGTTTGTAAAGGCTTATGCAAAAGGCCTTATATCATTCCTTGACATTTTTTCCTTTAAACCTCAACAACTTGTAATTTAATTTATTTGTATAAGATAGATTTATAAGAATGTACAAGTAATATAAATACTCTGAGATTTCAAATTTTATCCTTAATTATATTGTATGAATACAACTGAGATTCATAGAAAATAGTCATTTTATTATAATCTATCCTTTAAAATTTTATCAACTGCTCATTCTAAGAAAATAAATAAGTGCTATGTAATTAAACTTAGTATTATACATATTTTGAGCTATTAAATAATTATCAGTGGTTAGTTTAGTTTTGTCTTCCAGTTCTCTATAATGTTAATACATGGTACTTGTTAACACTTGAAGCAGTTGACTCTTGTAATTAATTTAATCGTCCATTAAGCTCTGATTCCATTTTTAATTTGTAAAATAACAATAAATAAAGGTTTATCTACAATTTTTTTTTTAATTGATTTTAAAAATTGAAAGAAAAAAAATTGATTTTATTATTCTGTTTATTTCTTAAATCTTTTGACCACTCTTAAATTCAAAAAATTATATTTTTTTGCAAAATATAAAAACTGAATGGCTCAATATCTCTTGTCATTACTATCACTCGAGGCAATTCCAAACCAAAACTCTTGTGACTTATAGTCTGCTTACGCCAAGCCTGAACAGATCTCTTGTGAAGTTGAAGCCCATGCATATATTATCTCTGGAGTAAAACTTTATTTATGGCTCTTCTAGGAAGTGCTATTTGATTTTTTTTTATATACATGTGACAGCTGCTAACAATTACCACTCCTTATATCAATTAGACTGAGAACACTTTGGATTACATCATTAAGAAAAGCCATTCTCTCTGAGGTATACTTTGGTTGGAAGTCTGTCCCATAATCAGATAACAGATTGTAGAACTCGTCATCCCAGAGAAATGAAAGTTTCTTGATAACTGAGTCCATTATCATGAGAAACTAATTATAATAAGAGCAATTCTTCAATCTCAACAATATTGTTTATTATGACTAAAAAACAATTATATTTAATTTTTAAAAGGTTAGCAGAAGCTCTTAGGTCAGATGATGGCAGAAAACTTATAGGAGGTTGTTTTATAGGAAGTCTTTGAGGAATATTCTTTGAACTTCTATAGATATAGACTTACATATCACCTTTGTCAATTGGCTATAATTACTTTTCAAGGCTCAGGAAATTCCTTCTTATATGTTATGTAGGCCAGTCTTCCATAACATCCTTGATCGAAGGGCCTCCATCGTAGTTTAACATGATATTACTAGGTGTTCTCCGGTACTCTGCAACTCGGAAATGGGGAGGGTCAACATCTCTTCTACCTTGTTTCCAAAGTTTAGCTCTGAATCCTCCACTATTTTGACTCCTAGGTTGGTGGTCAATTGTAATATTGATAGGGTGAGCCATCGCCGTCTTCCTTTTCAAGACCACTTAAACTTGTTTGCAACCAGCCTCATCCTTTTCCGCCCTCGACAGATTCCTACTGTATTGGTGCACCTTTCCCTTCCGTTGCAACCTAAGAAAGGCTATTATTGTAAATAAGTCGTTTATATAGGCGGTTGTGGGTAAATTATATTCCAGGATACTGAGGATTTTGTCAAAGACAAGTTTCCACAACAATGTACTAAGAACAGAGACCTGCAGGCAAGCCATCCCGACGTCCTCTTTGCCCTTTATGAAATTGCCTTTTATCCTAATCTTTCTCCCCTCAAGTATGCTGGGAGCTTCGTGGCTCTGAATTTGCTACAAGACACTTGGGCACCATACGCGTCCGTCGAAGGTGGAGGACGGACCATACATTGCCGAAGGCGCACCTTTATATGTTGTTTATGGAATGGTACGTTGTGGTTAGAGAAAACTCGACAATTGCCAACGTCTGCTATCAATCGTCACACAGTATCTTAACTCGTAATTAATTAAATAGGTTTAGGAAAATTGAGATATAGCCACTTGTATCGTTCTCCTCCTTTAATGTTCGTGCCTAATCGATTGAAGTTATAAAGAATGCCTATCTACTTTAATTTTAGATTCATCAAGAAAATATTTTATATATATATATATATATATATATATATATATATATATATATATATATATATATATATATATATATATATATATTCTTTTTTTTTTTTTTATATATATATCTTTTTTCTTCAAAAATAAAAAAATATATTTAAAAAATAATTATTAACAACCAAGATATATATTATATATATATATATATATATATATAACAGTAATATAAAAATAGTAATTATGAAAACATAACAGTAATGAAAATTGTCTTTACAAACTAACGCACGAATACTGAGATTATGTGCCAACGGTCTAAGGACATTAGGTTGTTACCAAACCGTGCGTTCTGTAAACTTCCACCACTGAACTTAATGTGTCAACAACACAATTTTACTCATTTCGTGATTGAAAGTCTAAACAATACTGATTACCAGTTTTGGTTTCTCTTAGCCTGCTATTTCCGTACTGCAATGTTACCCTTTTATTCTATGTCTCATAAGAACTATTCTCAACTTTTTCAGCCGCTTTCTTTAAGTTCGATCAGATACTTGAGCGAGTTGGTGCGAGGGTCCCAGCAGGCTCGGTACTGAAGGTCGGGGGTCAAAAACTTCGTTGTTCTTCTTTATGCGGATTTTTACATCTTCTCTGAACCACCTTCTTTCCTTACAATGCTCCCTAGGTAGACAAATTTATCCACTTGTTCTACGGTATCACCCATCAGGACAAGGGATCCTGCACATCTCTCATTGGACTTCATCTCTTTAGTCTTCCTAATCGGTCCTCCTCTTTAGTCTTCCTAAGACCTAGTCGGCCTGCAATTCGACAAAGGGTGTCCAACTTGCCGTGTAGGTCGCTGAACCTCTGCGCTCACAACAGGTATATAATTTCATAGTTAATCCATTAATTGAGGACTTTAAACTTGAACTGATAAGGCCTAGAGACCCTCCTTAGCTGAAAAGGAGCTCCTTTTCCTTTATTTAAAAGCTTTTTATAATGTATTAAAAAACCCGTAAGCCAATTGGAGGATGCTTCTTATAATGGTACTCCATATTGGGTTACACTTTTATGCTTTGCTTTTCCAATGGCAATTAAAAATATAATTGAAACTTTTATATCAATGAACTTCCTGGGATCAGCTGCAGTTGCTCACTTTTTTTTTTCCGATGGTAACTTTCTATGATTCACAGTCACTGGCACCAGAAGATATATCTTCAACTGGATTGTGCATACATTACTTCGATTATAAATGAAAACCGCCAAAAAATGTTTTTTCTTATGGAAATTGTTTGATTTAACCAAGTTAATAAAAATCTTTTGTCAGAATCTTAGCGAAATTGACTGAGTATTTTGATTGTGGCTCCTTAACTAAAATAAAATAAAAGCTATTTTCCCGAATAATAGTGTATATTTGAAATAACTGAAACTATCACAAACAAATAAAATATATAAAACATGGTGTATGTTCTAGATGGTCTGGAGGAGCAAAATTATTGTTAAGATGTTTTACCCAGATAGTTGGAAACGCAGCAGACCTTCAAAAGAGGTCGAATAGATGGTGTGCCCATGGCTGCATTCACTGAAAATCGATAACAAAAACTAATAAAGTCTTCTCTGAGATGGCACCTATTCACGATTTTTTACCACACTGCCCCATCATTAGCATCAGCTGGTCTAAACATAGAACCGTTGCTTAGTTACGAAATAGCAGAAGCCGGGAGCTATCGTGGCGAATGTTCTCAATCACATTATTAATGAGATATAATTTAACAATTTACATTTATGTTTATTATTTCTATTAACAAAACTTAATACAAAGCAATTGAAATCTATCTACAACGTAATAGATACATTCGCTACATATATGTAGCCAAAGATATAGTATAAAATTTATGTATCATTATCACGGCGTTAGCACAATTATTTTTTCTTTCCATCTCCCTATTTTTTTAAATTTCGATTTTCTGATATCTTTAAAATACTACTTGTTCCCATTACCCAAAAACTCCTGAGTAGTGGCGGACAAAAAAATACGCGAGGTATTCATACGCATCTCTTATTTTTTTTAGCTTACAATCTTTATGAATCTAGCTAAGAAAGAAAGGAATGGTCAACCTTTATGTTACCGACCTATTCTAATAGAGTGGCCGAGATTCATTCCTTGGGCTTTTGCAAAAATTAAAATTCATCCTGCCCAAGCTGAAATAGAACCCTCGCCACTTCTCACTTGATATTTCTTTTTCTAATCCCCCTTGAATTGGTATTTATTTACAAACAAAGGATAAGGAATCAGGGGTTAGATATTGTTCTAACTTGACGATGCCCAAGTGCTGCGTTATATAACTGGGCCAGTGGACTCATACCTATCTTTAACTTAGTTAATGAAATTTTATATTCTACCTCAGTCGTTCTTAATACAGCACTGATCTCTTTGTTATCATTAGTCACGTGTTGTATACATGTGGTGATAACAATGATAATTTTGTATTTAATTGATTTAATATTTTTTTAATCGGATAAGATGTAGAAAGAATTGACCACCATGAAATATTTCCCCCCATTCACATTAGAATTAACTCTTGCACTAATTAAACCTCATGCAGCCAAAGTTCCTTCTGCTGTAAAAGTGGGTTGATTAAAATTGTTTTAAGTGACCGACTAGAGATTTAGTAATTCTATATAGTTAGTATACTAACATCAACTTTTACTTTAGGAGATTGAACAACGGATAATTAAAAAAAAATTTTACATTGTGAAACGTTGTCGTTGTGTTATGCGTACAGAACATGCTAGTAAAATGTATGAAGAACACCAAGGGAAACCATTTTATAAAAGATTGGTGGAAATGATGACCAGGTAGTATGAAGTTACATGACTTATTTTCAATAATAATTACCTTAGAAATAATTATTTTTGATTTCCCATTTAAGTGGTCCAATCGAAGCATTTATTTTAGCCCGTGAAGATGGTATCCATACATGGAGAGGACTTATGGGACCAACACGAGCATTAGATGCTCAATATACTCAACCCACATCACTTCGAGGGATATATGGCCTTTCAAATACTCGAAATGCCACTCATGGATCTGGTAAGCTAGCTTAATTAGGTACTTCTCATTTTTAATTTGTATATGATTAAATATATTTTAGAGTGCTTCTAGGAATTTTATGAGAATCTATTTCATTGTCATCTTTGTAAACATGGAGTGCCCTTTAACATTAATAACTAATTTTTTAAACAAACAAGGGAAGATGCTTGAGGTTGCGGTAAATAGGAACTTAATTTTACTCTGTAGATTTACACATTAACTTCCTTTGGATTACCTGATAAATTTGTATGGGACAAGCTGAAAAACGTTGCCTCATTAAAGCTTTAACTGATTATCGTATTTCTGTCGACAGCACTCTCTATCATCTCTATCAGTTTAGAGATGATAGAAACTACCACATTACATTAATGAAAGATGAATAAAAATAATTTCTTTCAAGAAAATATTATAAATTCTTTCAGAACATCATAATGAAAATATTTAACTAGAAACCATCTATTCTGAAAAAATAAATAATATTTTAGGTTCTGATGTGGAAATTAAACAGATATATAAAAATATGTTTTTTTTTCATCTCCTTTCCCACCGCATTTTTCCATTCATTGCAGATAGCTCCTTTAAAGAAGGTCACTCAAATTGAATCATTATTAATTAAAATTAATTGAAGTAGATCATACCAGGCATATTTATTCATATTGTAGTATATTTGTTATTTACGTAATTCTGTATTCAGGTAATTAGCCTTGCTGATATTGAATGTTTATATAACTGTTCTGTAATAAATTAAAAGCTTTAGATAAGGACTTACCTTCTACATTAAATTATGTCCACATCAGAGTTAGGTAGTCTCTAAAATGAGTGAGATGGGTGTGAGCAAGTAAATCATGTTTCTGTGTTACCTAGAGCAATGCAGTTATTGACCAATCTTGCAATAATTTTCTTCTTAAATTGCACTCTGTAATATTACCTGGACCCAGTATTTAATAAAGATAAACATTATAGCTACCGAAGTATGCTTCAGAGAAATGATAAAATTATAAATATTAATATAAAATGGTTTGACATACAATATGATCGTTTTGAAAATTTTCTAATGAATTAGCACTTTTTTTACATTCAACTACTAATTCTTTTCATCAAGGAAAAATGGTTCTTTGCTTATTGAAAATTGAAAAATTATTTGTATTTATTTATTATTTGAATATTCTTGTACTTAGAGTGAGAATCCTAAAGACTACCTGTATAGGCCTTTTCATACTACCCTTGTTAGTGGTGGATTACTGTTACTAGCCGAATGATTGTGAAAGGAAGAGATTTTGACCAAAATAACTCTCAATCACACATTTTTTCCCCAATTAAGGATACCAACTTTATAGAGGTTGGGTGTGCCCCAAAAGGATATCCCGACCTCGAACTCGATAGATGGCTGAAATAACAGATTTAAAATTTTCTGGCTTCAGTGAGACTGGAACTCAGGCCTGGGAGCTTGTCTAGTCACTTACCCACTGAGCTACCACTTAACCCTTTCACTATATTACATACTAGTAATCACCCAAGCTCATCAAGGATCTCGATCTACCAAGGATGCCATATCTTCCTATAAATAAGTGATTGATTTCCTATGAATAAAATAATTTAAAATGAAATAATTATAAATTTGAGCAGCTGTACTTATTCTAATAATTTAATAAAATAAATTCTTCGGGCAGTATAGGACTTCAATGGAAGTCTTTGGCCCAAAAAAAAAAATTAAATAAAAAAATTCTGAAGTAGCAGGTAAGCTACCAATATTTAACGTAAATGGCACAATCTTAAACATTCATCATTAGTTCTAAAAATATGCAAAAATTCAAAACATCTGAAATTTGATGTACTGATTATTTCTTAAATGTAAGACTGGAAATTAAACATTTTGACACTGACCTAAGGACGTCAAGTGGAAGGGCTTTTGGAAGCTATTCATATAGTGAGTGAACTGTGGAGTAATAGATAGAAAGGAGTGGTGTAGACAGCTAAATAATCATATAAATTGACAATCCGTTAAGGTTTTCCTATGACTAGCCAGTATGAATGTTCCTGCTGGAAACATATTGAATGTGGTACTATTGGAAATATTTACCTGGTCATTTAGCCAAAAATTTATATTGATTTTTTTAAAACAATTATATTATTTCTAGTGGTTCAAAAATATTTAACTTAAGTCTGTTATCTATGTGATGTATTAGTTTCACTCCCAAGTTTTTGTCTAAGTTTTTTTTACAAATGATGATGCATTTCTAACATTTGAAACTAGTTTTTTAATAAAAAATACCAATGGAAAGGGCAAATAATTCATCGATCCTGTTTGTGTTTATCCTTCTATATAATCATGTGTACCTCAACTGATAATAGATAACCCTCTTAAGCTTTTCACTGCAGGGTCTAGCAGCAACCCTTAATGAAATTCTTAGAGCATTCTGAATCTTACTTTTATTAATATTTAGCCTTGAAAGTTAACTGGTTTATAAACTGCTTTTCATTTTAAAGTTTATCTTAGGTTTTAAAAAAGTTCACTGCTATTTATTACAAGTATCTTTGTAATATCTGTGATTAACGTCATTATCAAAACAAATCTTAATATTTGACTTCCTTTTCATGACCAATTCATTTTTTTTCTTTTTGTACACTCAAATTGTGTAGAGTGACAATTTAGAGTAATTATAAAAGAAGATGATTTAATTTTCACTTATAAGTACTAATCTAATTTGGTCCTATTTTTATTCAGAACTCAAATTGTCTGTTTAATAACACACTCATTATCACTTAGAAGATTACCAACTGTTCATAATCTATATGTTTGTTGTTTTAAGTATGTTTTGATTCATTCATTCCCCTCCATTTATATTAATGAATTATGTGAGAATGTTTTGTTAGAGCATAAAATGGATAGTGTTTTTGATCATGGTAGTTAAAAAATTTACCATTGATTAGAATTATGAATAGCTTTAAAATTATAGATAGAAAATTTATATTTAAATTATTATTGTAATGGAATTCTTGTTCCTCCATTGTTCATAGATTCTCCTCACTCTGTCTTCAAGGAAGCTGGAGTTTTTTTCCCATCTTTTGATATCTGTGATTGGTACGATAATGACGAAGAATATTTTCGAAATGGCTATGTAAGGTTTTGCGATGAAACTTTAGTCCATGTTAAGGAAGTAATTGATGCACCTACAGACATAAGTGTTAAAAAAGAATAGGTGAATCCAAATATCAATGATTATTTGTCACTTATATACAGCACACCTTTCATAATATAAGTTTAAAAAAAAGAAAAGCATGATTTTCAATATCATTGTTGTTTTTTTCTTTATTAATGAAATTTCATTCAATTAATTTTTATTTTAAATTAAAATATGATAGTATATCACCACATCAAGATCAGAATTTTAAAGCTATGTTGTGGCTGAAATTCCAAAGAGAAAAAAGAAAACTTTTAAGCTTAAAAATGTTTTTTCTTTCCTTCCTTGCCGTTTTGGCAGTGCTAGGTTGTCTTGGCCTGGAGGCAGGAGGTTAATGAATTGCCTGATCAATCCATATCATCCTGCCACTGCCAGATTTGGAGGCATAATCCTCTGTTTACCTGGTTGCTGGAGTGATGCACTTTTTGCCATATGCATTACCACTGGGCTATGCCTGCCCCATTCAAATTAATACCATATGTAAAGATTTAAAGGTGTTTTAATAGCGTAAAACTTTTTATAATTTTTATTTTCATAGGTAACATAAAATAGATGAAAACCTTTTACTTTATAATGATTGATAATCATATTGATGATCTTAATCTGTAATAAGTTATTTATTAGTGCCTTGCTGTAAAATAAATAAATAATAAAAATAAGTGACACAGTTGAATGAAGAATTAATATTAAACTCTGTTAGGTATTTATTAATCATTCTGTTTCCTTTTACAGTTGGCTTATAGAAGGTTCTATTACTTATATCACATTCCATTTAGAAAAACATACATTAATTATTTGTTGAATGGTTCATTAAGTTAGTCATCCTTTAGTTTCAAACATTCCTTTTTCCATAACAGGGAAGCTATGAAAATACTATAGAAGTCAAGGTTTCAGTGAATGTTGTTTTGATTAAACATTCCAATAAATACAGTTTATATATATATATATATATATATATATATATATATATATATATATATATATATATATATATATATATATATATATATATATTGGTATCTTTAACTGAAGTCATAAATTTTCTATGAATTTTTAATCTCCTAAGATATTAACAATCTTTTAATTTATTAGTATATATAACATCTGAGTCACTTATTTTTTATTATTATAAGTATTAAACCTATTTATTGATCAATGTAAAAATATTATTTTTGAACTATTCTCTTCTTTAAAGATCATAAGTATACTCATTTGTTAAATACATGCAGCAAAAAAATTTAAGCACCACTTGTATTAGAATGAGAATTACAAAAGTAGTTTTCGTAAAAAAAAGTAATTAGTTATTTATTGTTGAAATCCAAGAATGATATCTTGGAAGGCATTTTTACTAGCTTTATTTTAATGTTTAATGACATGTAATAAAGTAAATTGTTTAATAGCTTATAGACTATTTACTTAAAGTAGACTTATGCTTATATGTCATTACTATTTAAATGTAAGAGATGGTTAAAATGAAGCTTTCTAATTTACATAAAACTAACTTCATTTTTTTTTTTACTAAAATCATACGAGGAGCATTACTCATTTATAGCTTTCTGTAGTAAATATTTTATAGAGCAATATAAAATGAAAGGTCAGGACTCTTGCTTTGATACTTGAAATCTGGTAATTTTTTATTATTCGTTCATATTTTACAAATCATCCTATAATGCATTTAGAATATTATTTTGAAATATATAAGTATATATTTACCAATATAAATTTATGTATTGCTTTTTTATTTTAATTTTCTTTTTAATTGGGAGTCTTCTGTACTGTTACTATTTCTGAATTATTCCAGAAAGAATGTGATATTTCTTTCGAATTTATATGTTTAGTGCAGTAATTTTGTTAGAGGAGGTTATTGAAGGATGTGGAGTTATTGTTTTCATGACCACGGTGGTCGATGGTTTCTTTGATAAGCTGCTAGATTGTCAAGAAGAATTACATTATTAGATAATGACTTATTTATAGGTAAATAGCAAGTTCTAGGATAGTATAAATCACTGCTCATTAGATAGGTGCGGCATTCCACAAGGGCTGCAATTTTAGTTTAAACTATTAAAAAATGTTTTAATAATTGTTATTTCTTAGTATAGGTGTATAGAAATAGTGTGTGTTGATATAATATGGATAAGAATGGATTTTTATCCTTGAATTTCTAATGTCAAAAATACTTGTTAGCAGTGGCTCAATCATGGAATTTCAGATGACAATAGTGTGCTGGTTATTACTAGAAATATATGTTTAAAAGTAAATCATTGGAAGTGGTATGGACTCACGTGTTCAGGACCAATGCTAGAATAGTAATGATATATTTTTTATGAATATGAACCTCTAACCTATACTTGAAAGCTGTCAAGTAGTACTGATACTGATAGCAAGTTTGATTGGCTTGCATGTAATCCAGATCTGAACCTTTTTAAAACCAGCTGAGGCAAGTCATATGTTGCGGTTCAGACCTGCCTCTGAGCTTATTAGAATTAAGAGTTATTATTATTAAGAGCATTTGGAAAGGATTCCTTTGGATTTAGCAAACCTAATGCCATTAGTCTAGTCTAAACTCAGGGATAACAAAGCCACTTAAGTTATACAGTCTATTAGGGTAATAAAGCTAAATGTATTTTGTAGTTTTAGCAGTTTCTTTTCAGTTTGAAATTAAAGAAGTTATCATTTCAGTTCGGGATATTTTAATATTCTCTTAATTAAAGTCCAGTTATTAATTTTTCTTCTGAACACAAAATGTATAAATTTGTTGCATTCAGTGGTCCTTAATTTTCTTGCTGTGTGTATATAAGTTGATACTTTCCCATAATCTCATTACTTCACAATTTTTTGTGTATTGTGCTGAATTAGTAAATATAGATATTATTTATTTGTTCTATGGTTTATCCATCTGTGATATTTATGTGTTGTTAATATTTATTAAATATATTTTTGTTATAAAGACTAGTGGCCATATGGAGCCATTCTGTATACCCAGTATCACCAAATCTTTGGTATTTGTCACTTAATAAGGCTATTACTTAATGATTTTATGGAAACTTCCTATTTTAGATTGATCTACCAGTACAAAGCAGAATGGATGGCGAGTTTATCATTAGTTCTTTTACCAATTGTATTCAACTGCTGTTCTCAGAAGATTCTCTTATAATTTTACAGCTTCGACAAGCAAAGCCTCATAGGCTTACACAAATTTTCCATGCATTATAGCCATTCAGTATATTTTGATTTACATGACTAAAAATGTGAAATATTATACATATATTTCTAATGTGGCATATTCGAAAATATGTTTTGAGATGTCACCATGATCAAATACTTAAATTAGTTGTCTATAAAATATCATAAGTTTGACAAAAAATAATTTTAAAATGCCACCTCCACTGCTCACTTGTATAACATTTATTATAATTATGCAGACCAGTCATTTTATAGTTTAATGCAACTGTCATTAAAAAAATTGATAGTAATATTGAAACATCTCATTTCAATTACTGGGTGTGTGAATATAAAATAAATAAAATAAAAAAAGTTCTTTATTAATTCTGGGACCTTAAGTCCCTTAAGAATAAAAAATAATGTACAATCAGGGGCCTACAGAGCCTCAAGATGGTTATGAAATATAATAAAATAGTAATTAATAATGATAACAAATAAAGATTAAACTTAGAAATATTGACTAAAAGAAACAGAAATATTTTGATTCATTTTGTGAATCAATTGTGTAAAAACAGGGTTTGATCGAAAATGACTCCGATATTTTTGACTGAGGGGTAGAATTTTATAGGATCACTGCTCAGGAAAATGGTGGGAATAGGAGGCATGGTTTTCAGGAGGTAACTCGAACCTATTACAAGCGCTTTGGTCTTTTCAGTATTTAAATTCAACTTGTTTGTCACTGCCCAGTTATAGATTCAACCCAAGTCTTCCTGGATTTTTCTAGTAGCTTACAGTGGGTCAGAATTGGGAAAGGATACATAGATTTGGAGATCATCTGCGTAAAGGTGATAACGGCAATGATGGATGGAAAGGAGAAGGTCATTAATGTAAACAAAAAAGTGTGGGTGAAAGTGAAGATCCCTGAGGAACACCACAGGAAAGAGGTAGGGTCTTGGACGGAGGTTTATTTGGAATGACTACATACTGTGATCGGTCAGAAAGGAAGGATTTAAACCAAAGGAAGGAAGGATTTAAAATAAAGTAAGGCAGATTTGGACAAGGAAAGGTTTCGGAGTTTGGATAGGAGGATGTTGTTGGTCAACATTATCGAAAGCTCTTGAAAAATCTAAAAGGATAAGGATGGTAATCTCTTGGCAATCAATTGCGGAGTGTAAATCTTGAGATATTTTCAGGAGGGCGGGCGGATTGAGTGGAGTATCCGGAATGGAAACTGGATTGATATGGAGTAAGGAGAGAGCGTTCTTCTAGGAAATCTGAAAGTTGGGACTGAACGATCCGGTCCAGTGGTTTGGACAGGTTGGAGAGGAGGGAAATCGGACGGAAGTCATTAGGGGAGGCGGGATTGGGAATTTTATTCAAGGGGTGGACTAGTGCTGCTTTCCAAGAAGGAAATATCGAGTTTTGAAGGGAAAGGTTGTAAATGAGGTGAAGGATAGGAATAAGTGCGGGAAGGCATGATTTGATGAGTTTAAATGGAATATTATCGGGTCCATAATCATTTGTGCGGGATTTTTTAATGACCGAGAGTATGTCATCATAGGACACATGGAAAAAGAAGAAATTGGTTGGATCAAAGCTAGGGTAAGTTATTTCTGCTTCGAACGGAGGGTTTGGAGCTAATGAAATTAAATGTTGCTTTAGTTCATTGGTTTAAACAGGAAAGGAGTTGCAATTGGGTTCAGGAAAGGTTAGTTTTCTTAGGATTTTCCACTTGGATTTAGAATCGGGAGCGGTAGAAAGGACATTATGCATGTATTTGAATTTAGAGTATCAGATGGCGGATTGGGTTTGGTTTCGTAAAATTTTGAAGGTGGTGTAATCTGATGGCAATCGAGTTCGATGAAATTTGCGTCTGGCTGCTTCCCTTTTTTTCATCAGCTCTCTAATCTCAGCTGTCAGCCATGGAGCAGCAGGACGGTGCATCTTTAGGGTTTTCAGAGGAGCATGGTTGTTTAAAATTGAATGAAGGTTTGCGGTGAGGGTAGAGATCATCGGCTCAATCGAGGTAAAGGAATATATTATATCCCATGGGATGGAATTGAGGTCAGATTGTACGGATTCGAATGACAGGAGGTCCAGATTTCGAAAGGAAACAACTGTTAGGGCAAAAGATTTGGTTGGATATGACTGTGAAATTGTGATGGTAAATATGACTGTTTAATTCTGAAAATTAAACACTTGCTTCTTAATGAAATGAAAGAATTATTTATTCAGAGTATCCTCCATCTGCAGCTACAACCTTTGACCTTTCTGGAAATTTATGGATGTTCGAAGTCCTGGTCTTGAGAATCCAGAACTTTAATTATCAAGCCAAATTTTGATGCTTTCATTAGAAGAACGTTACTCCCCCATAAGATCTATCGGCTTTGACTGGAATAAGTGGTAATTGTATGGAACGTTGTCTGGGGAATATGCAAAAAATCTTTTCTTTCATGTCTTAAAAAGCATCATTTCACAAATAATTTTCCTATGCTCAATGTCACTGTCTATAAGCCATGTGGAACCCACTAGCTTTTTAAGCCATAGCCATTGCTTGCAAACATTTTGCAACAGTTGATCAATCAGTATGTATTGTTTTTTTGCCAATTCTGATTATATTTGAAAACTATATTCTTCAGTATCTTCAAATTCTTTAAATGATTTTTCAAGTTCTTTGTCCTCAGTATAAAAATCATATTTTTTAAATCATTAAAACCATAATGTTAAATATGTTAATAAAAAGTTGTATTTGATGGAGTATGTGCAAATATTCACAAGTAAACGATTATTCCCACAGCACTTTTCTTTGTTATAAAACTTTCTGCAAATGACTTTATTTGGAATAAAACAATACATTTGAAATGCGATGAAATTACTAGTTAACTTATCTCATTCTTTACCTTTAATAGCTAACACGATGTACTTTAAAAAACAAACATTGACATTTCAAAGTCTAAGTGTAAGCTGTGATACAAGCCGACCTATAAGATAAGGGTAGAGTCATATTCACACATCCAATATAAATAAAAAACATTATTTTAAAAAGTGATTAATTTACTCACAAAGCACAAGCTCAAGTAGTGTCATGTTATATCAAAAAGAGTCAACATCTTACAATAAAAGCTCAATGCTTATGACTAGAAAAGTTAGAAGATATAATTAAATAAATGACATATTATATTGATTTATTAATTGAAAAATGTACAAAGTACACAGTTATAACATTTAATTTACTTACTAACTAATTCATCTTTAAAAAATGTAAAAATTTCATCAATATCAATATATAAATAAAATAACCATCTCCATTGGTGAGGTAGTATTTACTGCAACACAGAAGATAAGTTATCAATAACAATTTTTGTACAGTAAAAAAAATTGCTATGCTTTTTGGTACATTTTTAATTATTTTTCAAGAGATCAGCTAATTTTCAAAAACAATTTTTCTCTGGAGAAAAGCTTAATACCATCTTCTAACTTGTGAAGGGTATTTTCAATCTGCTCTCTCCTAGCTTGTGTTTTTGGAGAGTCACAACGAATTGGAAGGGCATTTAATTCCGTAACCAACTGGGCATAAGCTTAAAACAAAATAAAGAGAAAAATTAAAAATAAATAGTTATATTGAGGAGTTTGTATAAACTGCAGTTGAATTAGTAAATTTTTACTCTTCATAGAAGTGTGACATGGAATTAAATAAGTGATAATCAAATGGAACGAGGTATGTACTGAATCATAGTAGTAGTTATGGCAGAAGTCTGGGTCTGACTGGAAGGGAGTAGCTGAGCATTACTCTGCTGGAATAGATGCACCATGAAGATGGTAAGTAAACGAGTCTGATAAGCTACATTTTATTTAAAACTTGGGCAGTGGAACTTCTCAAATATTTTCAATTATTTCATAATATTAGGAGTTTTTCCTTTTTCCTTTTAGGAGTTGTTTAATAGGCACTGATGAACTAAGACTTTATATAAGATGTCGAATTTCAAAAATAAGCCTACTTAACCCTTTACCTGAGAGTTGTTATAGTTTAATAATGAATAAGTTTACATTTAGGAAGGTAGTTCATCCCTTGATAAAATAGAAATTATTTTTTATAGATACCAATAGATATGAATGATAAATGATCATTACTAAAAGAAAAATAACTATCAAATCATCAATAATACAGAACAAAGTTATTATGTCCCATATCCTTGCTAAAAGGTCACACAAGAAAAATAAAGATTAGTAAATTAGAGCTATCGTAAAATCAGTAAGTACCAAATCTTATTTCTCTCAAACGTTCCTTTTTTTCATCTTCACTAATGGCAGTATAACAATTCTCATCTAGTTCATCTATCATTTCTACAAGACCTTTCTCTTGCACTTCTTCAATTTGTTGCTTTTTAGCATCTCTTAAGTACCTGGAAAAATAATTAAGTCAGTAATTATAAACAAAACAAAACAAATCAATAAAACATGAAATAATTTAATATTTGGAGAAGAAGATAGTCAGGGATGCAGTCAAAGTAACACCACGTCAAAGAAGAATTCTTTAATACGTGCCAACGTTTCGACCTGCGTTGCAGGTCTTCTTCAGGGCCACCGAACCACACTTGTGAGGAGAAGGACGATGACGATTTGCTTGAGAAATAAAAATTAATTTTTGATGATGGTTGTATTGTTGACTATGAGTTTTTACTAAGGAGATGAATTTGTCAGGGGTGCAGTCAAGGTTGAATAAACAGTCTAATATTTCAAAAAAGTGTCCTTTTAAGGTCCGCCATCTTAAAACCGTTAAATATTTTAAAACAGTATCCTGGAGGACATCAATGGCGGAAGTTATCCTTAAAAACCGTTAAAACAGCAATCCTTAAGGACGAAAAAGCTAATTCTAATTGTGGATGGAGAGAGTGGCCAAGGATGTCCTTCGGCCTCAAAAAATCGTCAGATCTGTAAAACATCTCCTTAGTAAAAATTAATTTTAGGTTGATATATTGTACAAAATCTGGTTAAAATTATGGTTTTCAATCTTTTTGTCTTCATCACATTTGATATAGTCGATCACATCCTTTATAATGTCCATAATCTCTCAATATTTAAACAACATTAACTTTCTTCCTTCTTGATCCATCACTATCTAACACGTGAAATTTCCCTTTCTCAATGTTATTCTTTTCCATCAACCCTCTTTTTCATTTTTATTAATTATTTATATCACTCATTCTTGTTCCTAATATCACCTCACATACAAACCGAAGACCTTCAAATTTAACAATTTGTTGATCCTTCTAATCTCACCTAGGTAAAATGTAGACTTTAATACACTGATAGTATAAATCTTTGGATATAACCATAAGCCTCAGCTCAATGCAGGAAAAACCAAAGCCACTTCTATTGAGATTATGTTATTTGAAAACTAGTTTCGAATGCTAAACATTCATCTTCAGTTCTTCGAGGTAACTAAAACTGAAGATGAATGTTTAGCATTCGAAACTAGTTTTCAAATAAAATAATCTCAATAGAAGTGGCACTTAATTCATCAATCCTAATTGTATTGATCCTTCTATATCATCATGCGTACCTCAAGTAAAACCAAAGCGATTATTTTTAGTTCCGAAAACTAACTATTCTTTCTTCTTCTTTATCTTTCTTCAAATTCTTTAATTTGGTTTAAAATATTTATATAAACTTTGAAAATTTGCATTGAAATGGTCACATTTTTCAAATTAAATTTAAATTCATTATCAGTCTTAACTAACAAGATCCTGTGAATCATTTCAATAATTGTTGACGTTTTGAATACAGTTGCTCCCTGTTCTATAGGGGACTGTCAGTGGAATTAAGCTTAAAGAGATCTGCCATAGTTTAGTTTGAAACCAGTAACAGATCCGCTTTATTTAAAATAATCATGTACGATCTGACCCACTATGTATTAGAATTTCTTATCTCTATCCATGATGTTTCCTCAATCAATTTATAACCATATATATTTTTTAATTATGTTTATTTGTTTATTTATTACTTTAAAAAAACAAAAAAGAATACATCATATAATATCACTTTATTATTATATGTTGTTTTCTTAACCACATGAGAAAAATCTATATATTAGTCGTATATTTTTAAGAAAATGCATGCATTTAATGGGAAATTTCAGAATTGAGAAGAATGAATTATATTGATTATATAGCTTAAAGTTTGGTACAATTGAATATCATTTTGCTTGAAAATTATCGACAAATGAGGCATTGTAGAGATATAAGCATTTAATGGCAAACTTGAGAATTGAGAAGAATGAATTATATTGATTATATAGCTTAAAGTTCGGTACAATTGAATATCATTTTGCTTGAAAATTATGGACAAATGAGGCATTGTAGAGATATAAGAACAACATTCTGATTAGATTTGGTATTAATAAGAAATGATTAGACAAAAGAAGCAATTAGATAATGTAAGAATTAAAGGTTTTTAAAGCTCATAAGAATGTAGTTTGATGAGGAATAACAGCTTTATGCTTTTATAATTTTAATGAACGACTAAGTATTGATACTTTGTGTCATTAATTATTAAGAATATCAATACTTAATAGTTTTTGCAGAAATATATTTGTATTAACACCAGCCTCCCAAGGAAACAAATGTATATTATATGAAAAAACATTGTACACAAAAATAAGAAACAACCATTTTTTTTTTTTTTTTTTTTTTTTTTTTTTTCCATACATCCCTCTCTTACATAACAAATAGTTGGTTAAAAAAAAAAAAAAGTACAAATATAAACATAGATATAAAGAGATACCTACTTAGGTAAGACACCCCGTTGATAAGTGGGAGGAGGTTTGATAGGATCATACTTCCCAGATCTTGTTTTTTTCTTGGGAGAAATCAGCATATTCAATTTAACAAAGTCAACTTTGCCATCCTTGAAAATATAAAAAAATGCTAACTAAATGAAAAACAAGGGAGTCAATGAAAGTACACAAGAAACTAATTGATATTTACTTGCTATGGCAAATCCCCTGCTAATTTATAGCTTGGTTCCTTAAAATTCATTACTCTATAACACTTTGAATATTTGCAACACATAAAAGTGATAATTAACAAATCAAACTTTAAAAAAATTAAGAAAAACACGTTACTTAATCCTATAAGAAGTAAAATATTAATTTTTGAGTTAATAAAAATTAAATGGAGTGGTATTACGAGAACAGAGACAACATAATCTATCATAGCTGATTTTCAAGCTCACCACACGGTAATAAATGTAGTAATAGGTCCAAGGACATGACAAAAGAGAAATATACATAATATTTCTCATATAAAAATAAATAAAACGAGGAAAAGGTTTAAGCCCTCTTCCACTTATAAATTTAAAATTTATTTCCTTTTAAATTTCGGGGAAAGGATGGTGAATAGTAATGAACAAGGGTGCAGAATATGATATATTGATCATTTAGGTTTAAGGCAGGAATGTTGTCATAGGATCTGAGGAGAAAACTGAAAAAAATAAATAAATAATATTTACGTCCTTGATTGGTAGTTGACTTGGAGCAATAATATTAACTGAATTATTAGATTTATAAACTAAATCCATCAATGGATTAACTTGAAGACTCATATTTTTTCTCCCTTCAGGTGGGGGTGGTGTCTTTAATCTCCCTTTAGGAAATCGAATTTGACCACCATCTAAGTAATTTGCAGAAGTCTGACACCCTGAAACAAATAATAGCTTACTTTTCATAAACATCAGAAGATGTAAAACTGCTTCAATAGTATTAATACAACCTTGCTCCTTAAAGTCTATATTCTTTTCAGTTATCACTTTGTTAGCACCGGTATGAAGTTTTTCTTGAGCTAAAGTAGCTTTTTCTTCCTCAGTCTTTTTAGTGTTTTTTTTCCCCGAAGTTTTTTTCATTTCACTTTTCTGAAAAATCATATAAATAATTTGATATTTATATAAAAGTAACAGTGACTCTTATTTAAATACCTCTTTAGTTCCAATTTGCAATTTCTTGACTAACTTCATATTTTCCTTGATGAAATTCTTTTTGGGTTTGTTGAATTTGTCTATGAGAAATAATAGATATTCATATAACAAAGAATATACTGTATTTCCATTAAACTTTTGCTAAAATGTCAACGTGTTACCTGGATATATGTAGTTTTGAATGGTGGATGTTAAAGCACTCATCTCGACATTAATTTTAACAAACAAATTTATAACTTATAACACTTGTAATTTTTTTAAAGAAACGTTATAAAGGAACTCACTTACAGTTCAAAATAAAACCGCTAAAATCAGCTGTGTTCAAATATCGAGGGAAACACCAACGAGCTAAGAATGATTATATGAAAAAAATAATTTTGGCATCTTTTAACGCACACATTAAATAATTACACTCACACTGGTATATTTTGAGTCGTATTTATAACTGCTCAAATGCAACACAACAGTAATAATAATCTACCTTTAAAGGCTGCGATCTTTAGACAGATTATAATAATAAAAACTACTTTTCAATAAAAACATTTCATTATCCCGTGTATAAGTGTTAACTTTAAAAAAATCTAAATTCGAATAATATATATGATCGATATAAGAATTCAAGCACATTAATGTTGAATAAACTACAATCCAGATATTTGACAATCAAGGATCGGCATATTCAATTTATCCTACTTATACAGGGTGTCCCGAATTTAAATGGCTAAACTTCAGGAACTTATAGGGGACCGAAAAACTAAGACAAAAAGTCCTTTAGAGATTTGCTCGTTTTTGCTTAGTTTTAGAGAAAATCGCAAAAAAAGAAAACAAAACAAAAATGTTACAGGTAGCGATTATCACCTTTCAAAGTTCGTCAGGCAAGGCAGTGAGATATGTAAACACTTAATGTTATCCTTTACATTCTTTTATTTGTTTACATTTTGGCTTCCTTCTAGGATTATAATTCCTAAATCAGTCTTCAGTCAGTAACTCAGATATTTTTGTGTGAATAGCATCAGCCACAATTCCGCATACATATTCTAATGTTGAATACGCTGATATGATTTTTGTGTATGGTTTCTGTAACGGTAATGCTTTAGAAGCGGTGCGGGAGTATGCGCGCCGATTTCCAAATATAACAGTGCCTAATCGACGAGTCTTTTGGTTAACTTTCAATAGACTACGAAAGACTGGGTCATTCTTAATACTTAATGAAGGCGACAAATTCCAGGCAGCAATAAGAGCAGATTATTGGAGAAGAAATTGTGTCCAATGCCACTTCGATAACAATCCTGAGACTAGCATCCGAAGAGCATCTGCTGCATTAGCAATATCGCGGCAAGCAATATGGCGAACTTTGAAAGGTGATAATCGCTACCCATACCATCTTCAAAAAGTTCACAATTTATTACCTCAAGATTATGTCAAGAGCTTGAATTTTAGTAACTGGTTTCTTGACAAAATTCGCGATGATAATTTATTTTCATTAAAAATCCATTAACGTTTGACTTGGTATTTGGAACGGATTACTGATGGGACCATATTTTTTACCTGGAAGATTGAATGGTATCACATTTACACATTTTTTGGAGAACGACTTTTCTAATTATTTAGATGACATTCCCTTACAGCAGTGGATTGAAATGTGGTTCCAACTCGATGAATGTCCAGCTCATTATAGCAGAGTTGCTCGAGCTTGGCTGGATATAAATTATCCACAACGATGGATTGGACGAGGAGGAGTAGTACCTTGGCCACCCAGATCACCTCATATGACACCCATGGATTTCTTCGTATGGGGAACCTTGAAGCAGAAAGTTTATTCGGTGTCAATCAACTCAAGAGAGCAATTAAGAAACCGAATCATAGATGCAGTGCACCAAATATCATCAGAACAATGTTTAGCTGCAATTTATCAAGTGAGTGCTAGATGTAATGCTTGCATTGGTGCAAGAGGAAAACATTTTGAGCAATATTTACATTAAAAAGAACATAACATAAATATAAATGTAAATAAATAAGTATAAAAATGAAAACTTTTTTTTTTTTTTTTTTTTTTTTTTTTGCGATTTTCTCTAAAACTAAGCAAAAACGAGCAAATCTCTGAAGGACTTTTTGTCTTAGTTTTTCGGTCCCCTATAAGTTCCTGAAGTTTTGCCATTTAAATTCGGGACACCCTGTATTATATTTTAAGGTAATACCACCGCAGTGCTATATTAAAAAAAATAATCGTGTAGAAAAATAACATTTATTACTCTTCCAACGTTAGCATATAAACAAACTTCACAATCTACAGTGTTTTATTAAGATGTTAGGTAGTTGGGGTATGCAGTCATAGAAACACAGCAATTAAAAATAAATTTTAATGCTTAGGAAATCGATTTACCCATTATTGGTTCATAAGAACAATACATAACCATTCATTTATAACCTTTTGATAGGTCTATCATATAACTTAAATTACAAATCGCTTTGCATAAAATATTTTATTCATGGAAAAGCCGTCAAGGAAAAGTGTAAATGAATTGAAACAGGAGAGGGAGATCAGCTATAAAGAGATTAAAAAGGAAAAGCCAGTGAACTATTATTATGAAAATTATCCTTATATGCCGTAAGATAAATTTTAATCACTTATTTCTATTTACAAATATGTATTAAAAGTCATAAACTTATTATGTATTCTAAGAAACCAAAGAGAGAGCGAGGGAGGGAGGTAGTGAGAGAGTGTGTGTGTGTGAGAGAGAGAGAGAGAGAGTGAGAGAGAGAGAGAGAGAGAGAGAGAGAGAGAGAGAGAGAGAGAGAGAGAGAGAGAGAGAGAGAGAGAGAGAGAGAGAGAGAGAGAGAGAGAGAGAGAGAGAGAGAGAGAGAGAGAGAGAGAGAGAGAGAGAGAGAGAGAGAGAGAGAGAGAGAGAGAGAGAGAGAGAGAGAGAGAGAGAGAGAGAGAGAGAGAGAGAGAGAGAGAGAGAGAGAGAGAGAGAGAGAGAGAGAGAGAGAGAGAGAGAGGGGGAGATGATTTCATGTAACTCCTATACTTTTGTTTTTTAGAGCGGAAATAGAAATAGAAGCAGAAGTTTCCATGATGATCATGCAGATAAGAGAAGAAATTTTGGAAAAATCAATAGAAAGAGCTTTTAACAAATATTTCGATTCTCAAATCATCCCTTTCACTGTTCATTGCATTAAGCAATCTCTGAGAAGAATAATAAACGTAAAAAAATACATTTTATCTTATTAATTAAAAAAAAATCGTTAAATGCATTCAAATATAAATTTAATTAATATTAAAATAAAAATACAAATTTTGGGTTTCTTATGCACTTAAATCTAAAAATTCAGTAGTAAACTGTTTAGGATCTGTATATAAAAATGATCTCTGCCGTTTTTATTTTTTTGAAATCATTATTTCACACAAGAGTTCATACTGACACTTTTCAAGCCGTTTGAGGCTACTTTTATTTCACATATTTGGATGTTATTGCATATTTGATCGAAATAAATACATATTTACACACATTTAATCAAAATAAGTACATATTTCCACATATTTTTCATTTTGGGCATATTTTCATATTTTGGAGGTGGTTGAACAGGTACTATGAACCACAGACTGTAGGGCTGTGAATCACAGTGGGTACAATAGTTCAGTAAAATAAGGCTCCAAAAGGTCGTTTTCAAGAAAAAACTGCCGATCTTTTATTCTTAACGAATCTTCATGTTTTTTGGGATGCTGAATCCGAATCTGAACTTAGCTACCACGGCAGCGATCGACTGGTTATTCAAAATCGCAAAAAACGACCAAAATACCGGTTATTTTCGTTTTTACCTATAAGACGAAAACGAAGCTTTTTTCAGAAAAAAGTCTGCAAATATTAAATATAGCTGGAACCAGAACCTACGAAATGAATAAACAACTCCGAATCGTACCATTTTCCGCGAAGTTATGGTCTTGGGAAAAATTGTAGAAATTGGCCAACTTGCGGCTTAATTCCGACACAATTTTTCCGATCCCAAATTTCCTTGTTTTTTTTTTTTTTTTATCTCAAAGCTGGTTAAATTTACTAGTAGATCCTATATACATATTTATATTCAATCTCGTGAAACACCCACGATAGCAAGTTAAATGTGTGTGTTTTGACAATTATGACAAGTTCAGTGGGCTGGCTTGGGTATTTCATGGGATTTAATATAAATTACATATATATGACCAAATTGTAAATTTGATCAACTTTGAGACGAAAAAAATAAATTTTATATCGGACAAATAGTTTTGGAGTTATAGTGAAAAATATCCTTAAAAACGTGATTCACAAAAGAACGGGAATTGTAGCGTTCTGGTATGTGTATTTTATAAGACATAATTTAAACTTGATATATGACGCCTAATAGTATATTTAACTAGCTTTTAGAAGAAAAAAGTAATTTTAGATCTGACTAATAGTTTTGGAGATATAGATAGCCTTAAGAGTACGACAGATCATCGTTGCTTTACGTTCCAACATTTGAAATTACATGTGGGGTTGCAAACAATTTCGAAGAGAGAAGTTTTCAAAATTAAAAATTTAACACATCTTCTATTATTATATACTGTAAAAATGATCTTTTGTTCTATAAATCATTATAACTTGTAAAAAAAAAAATGCTTTTGCTCCTAATAATTATTATAAACTGTAAAAGTGTTCTTTTGTTGTATATATCATTACAACTTTAAAAAAAAAAAAATTCCATTTTCCTTAGATATTTCGGAAAATATTTTAAGAAAATCACATATTTAACGAAAATAAATGCATATTTTAATTAAATATTTGGCATTTTTAAATACATAAAAATCCGATCCCTAGTAATCACATAACATCTGTGCATCCAGATTTCAAACCATGGTCTCTGTGTGCCTGGGGCGTTCTCTTCTCATGTGCACCCTTACTAAAGATATTTTGTGTATAGATTTAATCCCTGCTATCAGTACTCACATCCCCCCACTTCTAAATACAATGTATAACACTCCAGATAACGGAAAATTGTTAGTTTAGTTATACTTCCATATTGCGTACATTTTAACTTTTTTATTCTATTTAATTTTTTTTTTTACTATTCTTGATTTTTTTTCTGCCTCAAAATTCCAGTTTATTGGTCAATAAACTAATATTATTAGTAATATTATATTAGTAATGTTATTATTATTACAGCAATATTTTGATTGGTGGAGTAACTTAATATAAGTGCACATAGGGGACATAACCATAAGTATTACCTATACACTCGTATATTCCTAAGTGCACATATACTATTCGTGCACTTAGGAATAGTATTCGCTATTCGAAAAAAGCTGAAGGGTTAAAAGATTTTGGAGATTAAATTTAGTCAGGGCCTACGCATTCGTGGGTGCGTAGCATGCAAGAGCACAGAGTGATAGAAAATGAAGGATGGCAATAATGATTTAAGTGTTAATACTTTTTAATAAGAGTTTCTAAAGTTTATCTTTAAAGTAACATTTTTATTCTGTAAATGTATGGTATAGTTCTAATATTGGTAATAATTGCATAGCTTTTATTAAAAAAGTTAATCGTGTTCTTTGATACTAAAGCTGAATTAAGTAAAATGTAATACATTAAAATCTTTATTGTAGGCCTAGACTGAAGCTTGCAGATTGTTTATATTATTATTAATTTATTTTTATAAAATGTTAAAAGTCTATATTTATCGAACGCTATATCACAAATGTAAATGGGGGAGGGGGGTCGACGAGATGTTTTAGTTAGTTCAATTTTAATGTGCAATTAGTTTTCTTGCCCTGAGCTTAGTTTAGTATATTCAATTTGTAATTTCTCAATAACTAAAATATTGTTTTTTTTAGTGGATGTATTTAGTTAAAGAAGATCAAGAAGTAGATATAACATGGAAAGCTGGCCCAGAACCGCACCCTGCTCCAATTGATGGTTTTTGTTCTGGCGTGGTACCTAATTTAGATGAAGGATTTCAAGCCGTTTTTATGGATAAAGTGCCAAAGGTTGACGATATAGATCGTTCTCTGGGAAGTATTTCATCACTTTCTTATGCCTTACAAGAAGAAGTACATTCAGTAAGAAACTTTGATGATACAATTGAGATATTTTATATCCTTTATATTAAATCTAAACAAATAACTAAGATAGAGACTGCCTGTATGGAAATTTGAAAAAGTTATAGCAGTTTAAGAAATCAATAACCATCAGTATTTTAAATAAATAAATAAATATTATATATGTATATACATTAAGGTATGCAAGCTACGTACCTATTTATAATTTATAATTTGTATATTATTGACAAACCAATATAAAATATTCCATGTTGATAAAACTACTTTTAGCTTGATATTGAACAATTGAAATTGTTTTTAATTACTAGAATAAATTTACTTACTAACATATTTATATTAATAAATTATAAATTTACTTCATTCATTATTTTTTTGTATACTTCAACAAAGTAATCCTATGTATTGTAATGTAGGTACTGGTTTCTTCCAATAATTGTTGTTAGAATGTTGGTAGTGGTTTCCTTTTTCAACTAAATAATGCTGGTGACTTTCCTTAATTACATGTTTATTCAGAAATTGTAACATCAGTTAATTACAGTATAAGAATTAAAATGATTGGTAAACAAACTTTAAATACTGTCTTATAAATTCTAAATTGGAAAACAATAAATCATAATAATTATGAGTATTGGTTAATTTCCTAATTACATTTTTATGTATTAGCGTACTACCAATAGGTAGCTCCTTTACAAGTTTTAATTATGTCATTGTATTTTGCTTTGTATATTAAAAATTTACTAGATGTGTTTTTTAATACAGTTGTAAATTTCTGTTAATACTAAAATAAAATAAAGAACATTTATATGTTTTTTTTTTTAAATATTTTAAACTTTAAAAAGTTTAGTTTGTAAGTTAATTCATGCCTAAAAACTCATAATTGTAATTAGTGAAGTTGTTGACTTATCATCCTCAGATATAATTTTCCTTTATAATTAGGATTGATGCATTAATTGTCACTTCTATTGGAATTATTTTATTTGAAAACTAGTATCGAATGTTAAACATTCACCATCAGTTCTCAAAAATACAAAGTTTTCAAAAAATTGTACTTGTGCTGATGTTTAAAACAAAAAAAAAAAAAAAATTGTATGCTTTAGAACTGATTATGAATGTTTAACATTTGAAACTAGTTTTCAAATAAAATAATTCCAATAGAAGGGGCAATTAATTCATCAATCCTAATTGTATTGATCCTTCTATACCATTGTTTGTATCTCAAGTGATTTTCTTTTATGTTAATTGTCTTACAATATATTTTAGCTGCGTAGAATTCAATCTTAATTTCAAATTATTTAAATATTTTATTTTTCAACAGAAGAAAAAGAAGAAGAAGACTGTTAAATCTAAGACTTTGGTATCGATAGAGACTGAAAAAACACCCAGTCCTCTTCCCTCTGTGTCTATGAGCTATAAATCTAAAAGCATCTACAGCAAATCAATGGGCTTCAATGAGACGAGAAGTCAGAGACATAAATATGTGCGACAGTTAGCAAATTACATCCATCCGAAGAATTTTCAACGGAATTTGTGAGTTATATTTTTTAATTTTGTATTTTATAGTTATATTTTTCTAAAATTAATTACATGTTGAATTTTTGTATTTTTAATTAGAAGTTTAGGCCTATAATTATAATTTCTTAATTGGCTTGTTATTAAGGAGTGACAAAAGTTCATAGTTTATTTGTAATCAGAGGAGGGCACTCCTGTGCTTAAGAGAGTTATTTTAAATTAATTGATTTTAATAGAAGACATATGCTTAAATGAAATAAAACTATTGGATTCCTGTAATGCATAACAAGAGAGCAGAAAAGATACCGAACTTTGCATAATTTTTGTTTATTTTTATTAACTATATTAGTGTATCAATTGCTCAAATAAATGATGACCTCAAAAATAAGCCTTTGCATAATTTTTGTTTATTTTTATTAACTATATTAGTGTATCAATTGCTCAAATAAATGATGACCTCAAAAATAAGCCTGTTTGACGGAAAGTTGATAAAACTTGATTACTATTTATTTCAGGAAGAAACTATAAAACTTTAAAGTATTAGGTGTCTATCTGATTTATAATCTCTAGGCCAGATATAACTTATGGTCTGTCATGTAACTATTATTTCTCTTAAAGTACATTGTTGAATGAAAGAGCTTTCCTCATTACAGGAAAAATGTAATAAAAAAGCTGTTGTTTCCCATTTAAAATCTTGACTCAGACTGTTTGCTTGAAAAATTGATTAGAATTTGAGATGGCTGTTAAAGTTTTGACAAAATTCTTGTAGGAATTAGGGTGTTTCTCTTCAGTCCAAAGATACGAAAGAAGAACGACTAAACTAGGCTATCATCTGAATATAAAGGATCTAATAGGACTTGAGAAGAGCTCTAACTACAAAGGGTCTTGGGTTAAATTTTTGATTAGGAAGTATTGTTTCAAAACCAATTGTTATATTAGGAGGTGGTATAAGCAAAATCCATGCACAACTGCCTTGCTTCCCCCCTCCCCAATATGATAATTATTTAATAGAGGCTGGATGTGCCTCAGGAGGGTTTCTCAATCCCAAAATCAATCCATAGCTGAAAATACAGAAAATTAATTTTCTTTCCACATTCAGGCTCAAACTAGGTAGCTTGGAGTCCGATACCTGATCAAATGAGCATTTTTCAACCAAATATTTGTATTATTAAATCTTTCAAATATAGTACAATCAAAACTCCAAGTATAGTCTATTTTTATTAAGCATTAATAGCCATCTGCTAGCCAATTGCTCAATCCTACGCTGATACCATCATTTGGGATGGCTGTCGAAGAAGTCTTGGACCATAATATCTGTAAAACCATAATCATAACTTCTGCAAAATTCTCTAATTTTTTTTTCCTTAAAAAAAAAATGGGTAATGGATCAAAAGAATTAGTAATCTGATGGTAGAAGGTCTGGATTATATGCTGGGTGTGGAAAAAGTTTGATACCTTCAAGATTTTTAAACCTTTTTTTAAATACGCTACAGGATATTGTCTGGCTAAAACTGAACCCCTTTAGAGTTGGCTCTAGGTGGATAATGCTGCGACAGTTTTGAGTATATTATATGTAACTGTTTGCAACAGAGGTCAGACTTTATTGAACGTCCATCAAGTACGTTGATTATTATGATTGATTTTTTGCAATAATGCTCTAAAATTACAAGAATTTCTTATGACACCGTCATGTTGCTTTTTCAATAAAAAAATTTGAACTAAGGCATTATCAAGATAGTCCATTGTTGATAAATAAGCTGAGATTAGTGTTCTAAAGAGAGAATAAATTGTTGGTAAACAAGTTATATAAATGTAGGTAACGGTTGGGTTAAGAGGAGGCAGCTCCTACGCCCGCCGAGAATACCTTTTATCGATTCTTACCTTCTTCCGATTTATTTCGGTGTTTTAGTCGCTACTTTTTGAGGGGAAAGGTTATTCTCATTTATTTACGGAGAAACTTTAAATCCCTGTTCAAAGTAATATTAACTTCTGTTTACCTTATGATATTAAAATGAGAAATAAGAAAATGTCAAAAATATAAGACACTAAATCAATTTTGAATTAATTTTATATTAAATGAAAATTAATATTATGCTAAACCACCAGTTATGTTAATTCCTGATAAACTTTTTGATGTGAGGGAAGTGTAAATAACAAATTATAAATATTTAAAAGACAGAATCCTTAAGTATTTATTTCACATAACTCCTATTTATTTAACAATTGCAGCTACATGATTCGGAGACAATGCTCCATCATCAGGCTTCTAAAAATGTTTAAAAATACATTAATCTATAACATTACACCAATAGTTTTACAATTATATTATGTCATTTACCTCTTAATCTGTGATTATTTTCACATTGTCCATTCTCCATGTTATAAGGGATATAATATATGACAGAATCCTTATTGAAAGTTATGATGTTAATTTCTGCTATATTTTCTCAAGGGAAGTGGAAATAAGAAAATATGGAACCTATGATATACTTTCTCACATTTATTTTTAGATTGATATGTTTTATTGAAATAATTATACAATCTGTCTCACTTTAGGGCAATAAGTATTATGACAAAGAATGCATTCACAAAATATGCATACTGAAATTTTATCACTTAAATTGATACAACAAATAAAAATATATAAAACACCAAATCCATATACAAATCAATGTTCTTAAGTTTTGTAACACCTTTACACATTAGATAAGAGGAAATAAGAAAACATGAATTGATAAAACACTTAATCCTTTATGAAATTCATTTTGTTAACTTCTGTTTCACTTATTTTCATTTAAGAAGACTAAATATCAATAGAACACACTAAACAACACAATCCAAGATGAAACTGTAGAAGTGATTGTTTACATGTGAGGTTATAGGAAAGAGCTATCGATAAATGTAAACTCGAAGTGAAGCGTAAGGATCGAACTGGTTGGTGTAGCGCGGGTAAGGCCAGTTTGGTGCCTCCTCTTAACCCGACCGTTACCTAAATGTATTTATAGTTCTTTAGATTCATGTGATTGACAAAATGGTCCTTTATGGAATTAATGGTGCAATGATTAGAACTGTTTTTTTAAAAGTAAAACCTGTTCTTGATAGATTAGAGTTGTCCATATAGTTATTTTTAGAAGGCCAGATTGTATAGAATTACAAAAATGGGTAAGGTGGTCTATCAGTAATTTCTTCAATGGTTTAGTTCTCCTCATTCTTATACTTAAAAGAGAAGCAGAACTATTGAAATTTTTTAAAATATAAGTATCAGGCACTTTGTTTTGAAAAGTAAAATTGAAAATTGAAAAAAAAATATAAAAATAATCTAGTTTAAATTTCATAGATGGACTAGGTACCTATCCTTTCATAGTAAGCTCCATAACCACTCCAATCCACTAGTCTCCCAACTTGCTTCCCACTCCATTCCTGATAATCCTCCGAGGTGTTTGAAAAGAAGATGGCCTAGAGACCTTTTAGTGTAGATTTTTATTGAAGTGCTACTATTCAGTAGTTCTTCACAAGTTATTTACATGCCATTGCATTCATTATCAAGACATATACTTGATGTATATTATTTTGTACAGTTGTAAACATCAATAGATGAAGAAAAAAAAAAAAATTCATAGATATATGAATTTTTCTCGGACCATTTTGCTATGGGGCACAGGTAGAGTTGGGCATCATAGCTATTTGACAACTTATTTCCAGAAATCAATTACCTAATTTAATAATGATTAAATCTTTCAGTCAAATAATCATTAGTTCAGTAAAAAATGACTGGAAGATTTAATCATTATTAAATTAGGTGATTGATTTGTGGAAATAAGTTGTCCATAACCACTCCAATCCACTAGTCTCCCAACTTGCTTCCCTCTCCATTCCTGATAATCCCCCGAGGCATCTGAAAAGAAGATGGCTTAGAGACCTTTTAGAGTAGATTTGTATTGAAGTGCTACTATTGAGTAGTTCTTCACAAGTTATTTAAATGCCATTTTATTTACTATCAACACATTCACTCGATGTATACTATTTTATATAGTTGTAATTATCAATAAATGAAGAAAAAAAAAATTTCATAGATATATGAAGGTTTCTCTAGCCATTTTGCCATGGGATACAAGTAGAGTTGGGCATCATAGCTAAAATTTAATCATAGCTATTTGACAACTTATTTCCAGAAATTAATTACCTAATTTAATAATGATTAAATCTTTCAGTCAAATAATCATTATTTCAGTAAAAAATGACTGGAAGATTTAATCATTATTAAATTAGGTAATTGATTTCTGTAAATAAGTTGTCAATTAGCTATGATTAAATTTTGACTAAATTTTAGCTATTGTTAAATTTTGCTCAATTTTGGACACCAGGAAATATATTGTATATAACTAATTCCAAAGTTTTCCCTGGAACGTGCTGCACTCTTGTGGTATAAAAAGAAACTTTTGTAATATGAGCAATGCAGCTTTTTACAAATGATTCATTCCATGATGATTTTATGTATATATGAATAACCTCTACTTAGTTAATGGCATTTGTTTTAAGTTTGTAAATACAAATATTTTTTAAATTAATTTATTTTAATTGAGTCTGTTGGAGGGAAATATCATTTTTATCACTCAAGGGTTGAAAATATTAAAAGTTTGTAAAAAAGAAGTTTTTTTTTCACTATATTCCTTTTATCCACACGTATTGCTCAAACCATGACAATGAGTGGATGTGATATAAAAAATTATATAAATTTGGCATGACATGCATGAGGGAATTCAGCACCCATCGGTACCTACTCCAGAAAAAAGAAAAAAAAAAGTGAGATAAATAAAAAACTAAAATAAAATAAAAGTTTTTATATCAATTGACATATGATCCATGGTTCATTATATGAAAGAATAGGGATGGAAAATTTACCAGGCTTTCTTTGGACAATGTTTTTACGATTTTATAATAATACTAACAATTGAACCTTTAATAGTATTTGTCATATTTGTAAACCACCTATACATTCAATTTCAATAGCTTCTGATTAGTGTGGTTAGGAGACGATAATTAATGCCAAGGAGACGACCGCTGCTCCATACAGAGATCATCTATTAATTGATTAATTAACATGATATAATTTCTAGCAAAATATTATAAACTGTGCTGGAAGAATTTAAATAAAGAGTTTTTTTACTTTATGTACTTTTCTTATTTGTGCACATGTACTTTTCTTGTGTTAGTATTATGCTTAGATTGAAAAATTGAAATGACAATAAAATAACTATTATATTTGCATTAATCAATTATTAAAGTTCAGCATATTATTTATATCAGATATTATCTAAGGTTTATATCATTTGCTGTTTTCTGTTTACTCAGTGATGTCATTTGATTTTATTTTTTTTCTATTGGAAATAACATCATAAAAAAAATGTATGTTTTAATTCCTCTTCAGAAATTTTTGGAAACTTTTTATGTTGGTGCGAATACAGTTTGCATTTTTGGCTATTTAGCTAGTGTTTTCTATTTATTTACTTTTCATCAATTAATGTTGGAATAATGATAGCATTTTTTGCTGATTAAAACAACTTTTCTTGATTTTTTTTTTTTATTCTATGACAGATGTTAGTTTAGTCTTAATTTGATATATATTAGAAACACAGGGATTTTTCTTTTAATTTACTATTTTAATTCTCTTATCAATTAGACATATTTTTTATTAATCCAAGTGATTAAATGGCAGATACTACAAAGTGCAGTGTATTATACTGTATACTTTTCTTAATAAGTGGATTTGCAGTGGAGAAACAAAAATTTTTTTTTTAAGTTTAATATTTTTGTTAATGTTGCTTTCTCTGCTTGACCATTATTTTCATTTTGATGATCTTCTTAAAGATTGTTTTTATTTATGTCATCAAGTATTATAGCACATGTTGCTTTTAATTTGATTTACGTGGCAAAATCAGAAACTTTGAGTATGTCCTAAAAACAGATTAAAATGTACGAACATTAATAGTTTAACATTCATTTAGAAGAACAATTAATAGTCTTAATCTGACCAGTGGATTTAAAAAAAAAAAAATTCCTTCTAAAGAGGAAGGGGATGGCACTTCTTTATAAATTGAATGGAGAATTATTTTTTTTTTTTTTTTAAATTATATAGTAGCCTCCATTTTTCATAATTTAAAATTTCAAGTAAAGAGGGAACTTAACAGGAGAATAAAGCTATGCAATGCCTTTCAAGCCAGATTTTATAAATATTATGTATGCCAACATATCTGCTGGTTCTTCCCATTGGCACATGTGAAGATTGAAAAATTAAGAAACGTTTAATATATACATATATTTTTTAATTTATTTTGACTCGCTCTAACTCTGTTGATGTTGAAAATTTGAAGACAGTTTCTAATCATAAATTTAATGGAGAATATCTTTTATTGTATAACACTTGTAGCCAGGACATACAGGTTGGGAACTATATTGGTTTGAATGATAAAAGTTGCATTTGAAACTGATGTTTTCTCTCGACATTGTTTATTTCGAATAATCGTTGATTATTAATTTAATTCAATTATTAATTTAAATAATTTGATCTTTTTAAATCTAACATGTAAATTAGGAAAAGTAGTATATCATAGATAAATATATCCAGGATCTATTGTTTTTCCCAGTCAGGGAGAAATTGCGTTTTTTTCACATTCTTTTTTTTATAATCTGTGATTGTCATGTACGGTAGACCAGTTTTTGTTATGTTCGTAATTAATTATATTTTTCTGTTATGTAAGTTTTGAGGTCATTAATGATGAAAATATAATTTATTATAGAATGAATTTGTACTTCGGGATTTCTGTTACTTATGTAATTAAAAGCAGTAAGCTGTGATTGTGATTTGCGGTAGTGTATATGAGACGTGAAGGCCAGAAGGAGTGGGGGGAAGAGAAAAGGTAGACAGTTCGGCGCCTAGCAACAGGCTCCTGTAGTTTTCTTCCTTGTTTCCTTCCTCCGAGCTGTAAATGGTTGATACAAATTGATGAATAATTGATTTAAATTAATAGCATGTTTATCAACCAATAATCATCATTATAATACCCACTATTCGAAGTCCGAAAAGTTTAGAAATAGCGTTTTTAAAGATAAATTTCATAGTCGCTATCAAGTCGTATTTTTTATTAAAAAAACAAAACAAATTAGACATTTGTATATCTCAAGGCGTGTTAGAGAATTTTCTTGATAACTATCATCGAATTCCCAGGGGGTCACCTGTGGTGTAGTGGTTAGCATAGCAACCTACTAAACCCAAGATCGCGGGTTCGCAGCCCGGCAGATGACCTTAGGATTTTTTAAAGGGAGTAAAAAATCCTTAGCTATGCCGTCCTTCGGAAGGGACGTAAAATGGGGGTCCCGAGCCTGTGCGATGTCAGGTACTCGTTAAAGATCCCTATCCCAATTATACCTGGATAGGCAAAATTTAGGACTCCCACCGTAGCATCGTCCGATTAGCCATAGCAGCATAAAGTGACGTTAAACTAAATAAACAATCGAATTCCCAGAAGGTAAAACAAGATCTATTCACTCATCCTTATTTAATTATTAAATTTTTTAATTAATAAAGTCGGAGGATTAGAAAAAATATAAATATTTCCACAGTTAGATTTATTTTTTTAGTTAGATTGCTTCATTTATTTAATTTTTGTTACTTTTTGTGTAGGTAAAAAGAAAAATGTTTTATTTTATTTGTATAATTTCAAGTTAGTACCGATTGTCAATTTCACTTTAATGTATTTGTAATGAACAGCGTGTAGTAAGACCATTTCGTTTTTAAAAAAATAAAAATATCGTATAACGAGTTGGAATGAAGGTCAGAAATCTTTTATTAATATTACTGGAGTATTGCTCGGTTGCCAAAAAAATATATCTATTAATTTAAATACTCTACTGCATTGTGTTATAGCATTTTGAGAAAAATAAGATATTAATATTATTATCACAAATAAATGAATTTTATAAATGACTAGGATAACACGTCTTCGCTCAATCCACTTAGTAAGAAACAATTTTTTTTTTTTTTCAATTCTGCAGAAATAATTTTATTGATTTCATCTAGTTGGATTTTAATTCATAGCCATAACCATACATGACAATGTGAAAAACCTCGGTTCTGCCATTAATCATTGTTCATTTAAATTTTTATTATTGTAAATTTTATTACTCCTAAACCTTCCTACAAATATAATAATAATATTTAAATTATTTAGTTAAAATTTGGTACAGATGGTTTTAGTAGTATTACCATTCAGAATGGTGCTAACCATATATCGCTCGATTTTAAAACTTCACTAAGAACCACATGTCGCACATTTTTCAATCTTTTTTTTTATAATTTAATTGAATATAAGTAAATTTTGTTATCAATTTGAAGCTCTCTATAACACAGTATCTTGTACACAGAACCTCTCATGTAGAATGGCGCTTGCCACCAACCAGTCAATTTTCAAACTTCAATGTTAACCACATATTGTCGGTTTTTCTGTGACAATTTAATTGAAAATCTTTAAATGTTGTTATTGGTAAACCTTACTTGAACTGTGAAGATGATGTTAAAATTTGGTACAGATTGGTTCAGTAGTTTTCGCGGTTAGTGATCACAAACGAAAAATAGCTTGTTTTTTTATGTAATGGTATTGATGATAATGGATTGCTTAAAATTTCACTGTGAATTAGCTTACTCGAAGTCTATAATGTATAAGTTTAATTTGAATTTTTTAGCTATAGTTTTAATACTGAACTTCATGTGTCGAAAAACTCTATATACAATTTTTTTTTCAAGAATCTTATATCTTATACGGAAAACAACCTGTATATAAAAAAAAGTATACATTTATTTATACTTAACAAAACGTTTGCGTATGTAAAATGATCAAATGTTTATAATTAATTATATTAAGAAAATTTTGTTTTGAGACTGACTGTTTTCCCACAATCAATGGCGCCCAATTAATAGAGGCTAGAATAGGACATATATTCCGCGCTCAAACTTGGGGCCGGAGTTCGGAATTTTGTGCCTCACCACCTAGCTGCCCCACTCCTTAGTGAATTATTAACGTTCAGTAACGTTCTTAATACTCCTACTTCATGATTTTTCAATCAACGCATTAACTAATAACAGAAGCATGTTTCGAAAAGTTCTACGATATTACAAGTTCGAAATAAAATAGGGTTGGTATAGGATTTTTTTTATGGAATAAAGAACATAAGCAGATAGAACTTTTTCTCCTTGCCTTCGATTTCATAATTTATGTATTATTATGTATAGTAATTTTTATATGAAGTATGAAGTTTAACGGCGTATCAAGTAATCTTTACTTACGTATTTTCTTACTAAAAGTTTGGTTTCAAATAAAGACAATGTCATCCCTAAGTTGTCCTAATTGTGCCTATTTTTTTTCAACGAAGCAGGTGCTCGACACCTTGGGCCATTTGCTATACAGAACCAGCAGGTTGTGGACAAAAGGATGCCGGGAAGCTTTGGCCGGCCCAGCGTAAACAAATAATGCTTCCATTATGACCATATGGACCACTACCACCGAGATCAAAACACATCAATCTACATGTTAGACCGGTGGAGGGCTGTTTAAAGATCTCTTAGGGCTATGGTGAAGGGAACCACATGTGGCCCAGGAAGCATTAATTGTAGTGTAGAGCACCACTTCCAATGAACTGTATTTATCGTTGTAAACATTCGTCGGCTATATCAATCCTATGCTCAGGAAAAAATCTAAAATTCGAAAATCCAATGAGTTAGGGCTTTTCTTCGTCCATTGCTTAACAATAATTTTGAAAGTTTTATACAATGCATAAAGATTATTAAAAATATTGGAGTAGTCAAAAACCATGAGCAGTTTCTTGTCGTTTAAGTCTCGATTGTTAAAATATAATTCTAAAATCAAATTAATTACAATACATACCAGACTTAAAAGACAAGAAACTGCTCCTCGTTTCCGACTACTCCAACATTTACTAGACAAGCGTTCAAAACTCCCAATAAATTACAAAAGACTTATTTACATGGCAGTAACTAGACCCTTTTGTACATACGGAGTTGATCTTTGAGACTCCACCAAACCTTCCCATTCTTCTCGTATCCAACCCTTGCAATAAAAAATCTTTCCTAAACTCCTCAGTGCTTCCTATTATGTCACAAACAAACTTATCCATTAAGATCTTAATGTTCTATATGTTGCTGATTTGGCCAATGAGATACCTATCCTTTCATATTAAACTCCATACCCACTGGAATCCACTATTCTCCTAGTGGAGTTAACTCACGCTTCATTCCCGATAATCCTCCTAGGTGTATGAAAAAAGATGGCCAAGAGACCTTCTAATGTAGAACTATTTAAGTGTTACTAGTGAGTAAGTAGTTCTTTACATGCTATTGACATATCATTTTAATTATTTTCTTCAAATTTACTTTTTATATATAATGTAAAAAATATCAATAAATAGTTTTAAAAAAAAATATTGCAATAATAAGGGAATTACGTACATATTTGTGGAATAATTTATACTAATTCTTAAATTTTGTATATAATTTGACTTTATTTTCTTTGCTATAAATTCTCGTCATAGTATATAACAAAAAAAAATTATTGTATAAATTAACTTATTTTATGTATATGTTTTTCGTAAGAGAATAATTATTTTATGTAAATGGGGAAATTATTTATAAGAATCTTACAATAAAAAATTTTATCAAAGAAACAGTAGTTCCTACAAGTGCTTTTAAAATGGCTGGCTGGCTATTGAGGAATATGAAAAGTTTGTTGAAACCGAGGCGATATCCGATTGCTACCGGTTTGTTGCTGCACCGACTCCTGATTCTTCGCACGAAGAGCTCGTAAATATTGCCGTGGCTGTGCAACAGGAAGGGGCTGTACCGGCCATGAATTTTTGCTGACCCGAATTTCCTCTATTGGAAGAGGTCGAAGTAAATTGAGGTATGGCCTCATCGGAAAATTGAACTCAGAAATTTCGATTATTATTTTCTTTCTTGGTTTATTATGATTATATAGGGCACCTATCAAGTCAGAATTTTTTATATCAAGTGGAATTCTTCGTACCACTATTTCTCATTAAACTTCTGACTGCAATATGACGCTATTGTGGGAACGTACTAAGAGCTCCACGTGCTCATATTACTTCCAAGATCTAGGAGGATAATCAGGATTGGGAAGCGTTATGAACTTGGGGATTTGTTTGGGTACGGATGTTATGATGGAAGGATAAGTAAACTTGGTAAAGAGTATTAAGGTATTTTCAAACGTTTTTCATTGTCATATTAGCTGTAAGAGTATTTTAATGATTTTGAATCTCTCTAAAAAAAAATAATAAAATAAAAAGACTGACCCTGAATAGGTATTTAAAAAAAAAAAAAATTACAACTGTATAAAATATGTAAATTTAATAAATGTGAGTAAAATAATTTCAATAACTAGTCAATAATTTTTAAAGCAACTGGTAGCTCTTCAATAAAAGTTCTACAAGCCATCTTCTTTTCAGACGCTTATTTTTTTCTAAACTATTCTCCGGAATCGGGTGGAAATCTCCCCGGAAAGTTAAAGTTAATGTTGGGAGAAAATTTGTTTAATTAATTTAAATCTTTCCTAACGATATTGAATTTTAATGATATTTTTTTTTTTTTTTGTAATCTCTCTCTCTCGCAAAAAAACAAACAAAAAAAACTGACAGAACTGATATAAATGAAATAAATGTGTGAAATGCTTTCAGCAGTTTGTAAACCAATTGCCCGTTGGTAGCACTTCAACATAAGTTTTAAATTACAAGTTCCGTAAGCCATCTTCTTTTCAGACGTCTCGGAGGGTTATCTGGATCGAAAGAATGGGAAGTAAGTTGAGATACTAGTGGATTTGATTGGTTATGAAGTTTACTATGAAAGGGTAGATATCCAGTTTGAGCAATTTCAGAAACGTATGGCACATTGAAATCTTTAGGGATAACTTTGTGACAAAGTAAGGAGCATGGAATATTTTTCGAAGGATTTTGGATTGTAATGATGAATTGTTTGGTTTAGTTGAATCCCAAATCTCAACTCCGTATGTCCGAATAGGTCTGAATCTGTCACGTGAATGAATCTTTTGTAATTAATGGGATATTTAGTACGTTTGTCGTATTTAGTATATGTTATCGAAAACAAGGAGCCGTTTCTTATCGTTTCAGTCTTGAATATGGATTCCAAGTTGGACATTCGTCCATATGGAGTCCTAGATAGTGGTTCTGTTTAACAGGGATAAGTGTAATGTTATTAATGGATACTATAAGAAAGGGAGACGTAGATTGTTTTCGATGAAAGTTAAAGTTTAATGAGACGAGTTTAGATTTATTTTTATATTCCAATTTTTACACTATTATTAGATCAGGCGATACGTATACTGGATTTTTGTCTTTACAGCCTGTTTGATCTGTTTACCTCTCTGGTTCTCAAAACAAAACTGTTATCTCCCTAACCATGTTTACTCATATCACAAGTTCGTTACCCTATTTTCATGTTACTAATGACACTATCTTGACAATATTTATCTTATCGCCTCAAAATAAGGCTGTAGTAGGTCCGATGTGGCTACGTGATGTCTGCCTCGTTCCACAGGATTTCTTTGGGAAATAGCCATTATACTCGTAGTTTGTTAGGATAAGGTTTGGGTGTGATTTTAACGTCACATATATAATAGCTATTGACTATTGTCTTGATAAACTACGTGTAGAATCATTTTAGTTTGAACAATGGGGCGTTCAGCAGTTACTTTCGAAATGAATACCATATTTTTAACATACAATTTTTCATGAACAACGTTTTAAAGTTTTTATGTATATACTTACTGCGTATTATAATTGTTTCTATATTTCATTGTATGTCGTGAATAAGTGGATAAGTCAACATTGTGCACTTTTCACTATGGAATTTTTGATAGTTTTTTAAAATCCTATAAATACACTGGAAACTTGTCAAAATTTCGATTTGAGCAACACCGATAGAGCTAGAGCGTGTCAAAATGTTATATTTTTGAGTGTGAAAAAAAAACGGTACACATTTTGAGGGTGAAAAAGAAGTTAAACAAGAAAACTAGAGATCCCCAGGCGAAAAACATATCCATGTCATCCAAGATATTTTGTCATCCAAACAGATCTACAGCTCCAGTTCATGTTATGTATGAATGTATATATCTTGAATCTATGATTCGAATGGATGTTTGCTTTTTTATGACATTCTTTGTATTTTTCAACTTATTTTATATTTTATCTTTAAAAAATCCTAAATAATCTCTTTAGATTAAAAAAAAAAAATTCTGCGCTATGTGTGTTAGTTACGAACAATTGCAGCAATTGTTGGTGTAAATCTAATTATTGGTTGCTGATACTGTTTCCTTATTTTTTCCACCCTATTTTCCAAAATAAACGAGTTTCCTCTGTTATAGAAGTCGAGTACAGTCAAAACCTCGGCAACAAGGACACCTCTTGGCCGGTTCTATGCTAAGCCGAGGCTATTATCTCGCCCTATTGTTGCTCTATCCTGACTGTACCTGTATCGAGGGACCTTCGCTGTGGCCAAGGTCTCCCAAACTACCTCAATTATCCTAGCTCTTCCTTTCTAAGCCATTTCCCCCCTCCATTTTACATCTCCTCCCTCTTTCTCCATAAGCGAGTCTTTAAGGATTATTATTAACCATTAAATCTTTCATTCCGTTCCTTCGTTTCTCCGTAATTCCCTCGAGTGCTGTACCATAATTTACTTTCTCATTGTGGGCCTTTTAACTTATATGGCCATGGTGGTTTGAGGTAGAGATGCGTAGATCCGAAAGGCGGTTCTCGATTTTATCGATTTTTCAGAAAAATATGGGTTATCCAAAGTTGATTTCTAGGTACCCATTGATGCTACAGATGTTGGTTGATCGTAGAATTATTACAGGGGTTTACTTGCAATATGTATGGTATAAGATAGTTTTGTTATACCTAATTATGTAATTATTATTTATCAGTTATTTCATCGTTAGTGAGAGAGCATTTTCGGTGTACTAGGTCTACACTTATTCATACATGACTTCAAACAACTCTTTTTAAAGATTAAACGTTACTAATGAAAGCTAAATATAACATTCCTAAAGACATATATTCGCTGTCTGGGAATAAACAAATAGGATGTTAATTTGATGGCAATAAAAATATTGATAAGGTTTTTTTCTTATAAAAAGGTTGCGGTTAGCAAAACAGCAAAAGCTCTCTTAGCTGTGCCATTTAAAGCAAGTTGTGGGTCTGTATTGAAGAGTTATTAAAAATCCTCTTAAAAAATATTGGATAAAAAAAAAATGTATAGCTTGAATTTATTAAAGGAGATTGTTAAACAATATTTTTAATTTGCCAACGTTTCGGTCATAACTTTGAAAACAAAAAAAATTGAATAAAATGAATAAAATAAAAATAGAAGTAAATTAAAATTAAATGTTGTGGTTGCAAGAGCAAGTTGTAGGGTAAAGCATGTTGTGGGTTTGTATTGAAGAGTTATTAAAAATCCTTTTAAAAAATATTGGATAAAAAAAAAATTGTATAGCTTGAATTTATTAAAGGAGATTGTTAAAAAATATTTTTAATTTGCCAACGTTTCGGTCATAACTTCGACGGCTATCATATGGGCTAAACCAATACAGTTGAATACAGAATCAGAAGAGAAAAGGAAAAAAAAAAAATAAAATTGAATAAAATAAATAAAATAAAAATAGAAGTAAATTAAAATTAAATGAAATATAATAAGGTTATCTAAAAAATATGTAAGTAAATTATACAATGAAAAAGAAAATAAGTTTTAAGAAATACTGTATGTAAAGGTAGTTCAAAAATAAAAAAGTAAATTAGGTTAGATAAAAGTGATCAAAATAGACAAACAGATAAAATAGCTCTGTCTCTTTTGTAATATTTTGTTTTTTTTTATAAATGGGATTTGAAAAATCCCTTTTTGCAGTTTTTAGTGGAAGGTTTTAGTGATATTCGCGATTCAAAAACTACTTGCGAAAATGTTCATTATAATAACAATTTTAAAATTTCTCACTTTTTATGTGATCAGAATTGTTATCAATTATACTAGAAACTAGTATCCCACATTGCGGCTTCGCCCGCTCTCAAAACAAATAACTTGGCTAATTTCAACTAATAATTGAAGTTTTATTTTTTAGCTATAGAAATCTGGTACTGAAGTATGCAATTGAGGATTATTTCTTTAATGATATTTTCAACAATAGCAGTAATATTTAACATGGTTAAATTTGCACTGATTAGGTGTAATTTACACAAAAGCGTAATTGGACACCTAATTTTTAATTTTAATATATGAGTTAGTAATCCAGGCAGACAGATACTATTAAGAAACACTTGTGGATAATGGACTGCATTATCTGTGCTTGCAACGAACGGCCCATAGATCATATTTTTACACGCAACATCGGAAAAATTTTGATTTGGTAATATTTGTCATTAGGCAAAAATTATTTTATTTATTTCATTGGGCTGTATTTTAATTTCTAACCCCATAAGTTTATGGCAGTGTGACAAACATCGTTTAACAGTGTACATTTAAATTATTATTATTACTATAGCAAACTTTACAGTTGGAAACCTTCCTAAAACTATGAATATGTAGTTAATTTTGTGTTGCGTCGGTACCAATAGTTTCGATCTGAACTGGAACCAAAAAATTCGATTCTCGATTCTTAATTATTTTCTGCATTCATTCGTTAGCTGCTTCAGTTTCGGCGTTGTTCTCCAATTTATTTATTTTGTTACACAAGATAAAAAAATACCTTTTGTAACATTTTTTTTATTATTTGGGAGAAGAACCGATGAATAATAATTACATAATTATGTCTCAAAAAACTATCGCCAACGTCAGCGGCATCGATCAGTTCCTAGGAATCGACTTTGGATCATCGATTCTCGACACCGATTATTTCTCAAATATTGGTGAATTCGGGAATCGACATATCTCTAATATTATTGTATTATATTCCTTAATACTAATTGGGAAAACTTCATTATTATTAAACAAAATATTTATTTTTATTAATTAATCTTATACATGGTGTTAAAGTTTGAAGCCTGGAGTTGACTGGTTGGGTGCCTCGTGGAAGGCGTCCTGTTGCTAGGTCGCCCTTCACTAGGCCTCTCTTCTAGCTTTGTTCCACGTCTCTGAGGACCCAGCCCACGTCACTGTATTCTCTTTCGCTCCTTCTATTACAGCTCGGTTTTGTATTTTCTTTGTTGTGTTGGTAACACCTCAAGCCTTTGTTACTAGTAAAACTTGAATAGGTGTAAAGTAACACCAAAAAAATAAATAAAATAAAATAAAAACTAGTATTAAAATAGATTGTGCAAAATCTTACCTGTTGTTAGAAATTGTAATAAAGATTCATAAGATCATAAAAAGTTTATCTTCTTAGGTCTATTAAATTTTTTTTTCCTGAGAGAACTCTATTTAATGACAGATTTATTTATTAAGAACATTTCAAATTGTTATGGATGTATTCAAAATATTCTTGATGTTTAAACTAGGCCAATATAATTTTTTTTCTCGAGTATAATTTTCTTAATTTTGAACATACTAAAAATTTTATATAAATTTAAACGTTGTGGCTTAAAACACCATGGCAAATTTCATGTTGCTATCTTTGCATAAGGATGTTGTGATAGTGGCTTTATTTTGAAATTATCTATATTTTGAAATTGAATTAAATACGATAAACTTATTTTTATACGTTTTATATGTTTGCAGTGTTTTGCATTTATTATGAATAACTATTGAAAATGTCATAGATAAAATGTTTATTGATTTAATAAACATCATATCAGAATACGATATTCGTCTGTTTTTCAGATACTGTGGTAATATGGAATCCCTAAAAATTTACATATTGACTATACGGGGTGTCCCGAATTTAAATGGCAAAACTTCAGGAACTTATAGGAGACCGAAAAACTAAGACAAAAAGTCCTTTAGAGATTTGCTCGTTTTTGCTTAGTTTTAGACCAAATCGCAAAAAAAAAGAAACAAAACAAGTTTTCATTTTTATACTTATTTATTTACATTTATATTTATGTTATGCTCTTTTTAATGTAAATATTGCTCAAAATGTTGTCCTCTTGCACCAATGCAAGCATTACATCTAGCACTCACTTGATAAATTGCAGCTAAACATTGTTCTGATGATATTTGGTGCACTGCATCTATGATTCGGTCTCTTAATTGCTCTCTTGAGTTGATTGCCACCGAATAAACTTTCTGCTTCAAGGTTCCCCATACGAAGAAATCCATGGGTGTCATATCAGGTGATCTGGGTGGCCAAGGTACTACTCCTCCACGTCCAATCCATCGTTGCGGATAATTTATATCCAGCCAAGTTCGAGTAACTCTGCTATAATGAGCTGGACATTCATCGAGCTGGAACCACATTTCAATCCGCTGCTGTAAGGGAATGTCATCTAAATAATTAGAAAAGTCGTTCTCCAAAAAATGTGTAAATGTGATACCATTCAATCTTCCAGGTAAAAAATATGGTCCCACCAGTAATCCGTTCCAAATTCCAAGCCAAACGTTAATGGATTTTTAATGAAAATAAATTATCATCACGAATTTTGTCAAGAAACCAGTTACTAAAATTTAATCTCTTGACATAATCTTGAGGTAATAAATTCTGAACTTTTTGAAGATGGTATGGGTAGCGATTATCACCATTCTAAGTTCGCCATATTGCTTACCGCGATATTGCTAATGCAGCAGATGCTCTTCGGATGCTATTAGCAATATCAATATCTTAGCTCAGGATTGTTATCGAAGTGGCGTTGGACACAATTTCATCTCCGATAATCTGCTCTTATTGCTGCCTGGAATTGGTCGCCTTCATTAAGTATTAAGAATGACCCAGTCTCTCGTAGTCTATTAAAAGTTAACGAAAAGACTCGTCGATTAGGCACTCATTTATTTGGAAATCGGCGCGCATACTCCCGCACCGCTTCTAAAGCATTAACGTAACAGAAACCATACACAAGAATCATATCAGCGTATTCAACATTAGAATATGTATGCGGCATTGTGGTTGATGCTATTCACACAAAAATATCTGAGTAACTGACTGAAGACTGATTTAGGAATTATAATCCTAGAAGGAAGCCAAAATGTAAACAAATAAAAGAATGTAAAGGATAACATTAAGTGTTTACATATCTCACTGTCTAGCCTGACGAACTTTAAAAGGTGATAATCGCTACCTGTAATATTTTTGTTTTGTTTCTTTTTTTTTTGCGATTTTCTCTAAAACTAAGCAAAAACGAGCAAATCTCTAAAGATAGTTCCTGAAGTTTTGCCATTTAAATTCGGGACACCCTGTATATAACTAACTCACTGGTATAAATCACGAAACTATAATTTAATTACTATTCGGTGTTAAAATAATAATTTAAGTTTCCATAACTCAAATTCGGAAAAAAATGGTGTAATATTGAAATTCAGTTATTAAGATTTTCCCAACCATTTCTTAGATTCTGCCATTATATAAATTATATATTTTTAATTACTTTAAATTAAACAGCGCGTTTGTCTTTCAAGTTTATAAAAAAATAACATATTATATCGATGATCAGAGGAAATAGTGAATAGAGGTAATACATTCTATAATACGTTCTATCGATAATTGTTAATATGATATAAAAATAATCATTGCAAACAAATTCTTACTTATTTCTGTCTTTATTTTATTACTTTTCTTATAAACAAAAATTATACTTCAAAAAATTATTTTTTACTTTTCATAGTAATAAAAACATTTTCTAGTAACTAACTGTTTATTATACCTACATTTCCTTTAGGTCTTCATTTACAGATCTATGTAATAGAAAAAAATACAAAGAAAATGGTACCAACTTAAACATGATTAAAACTATGGTTCATAATATAGTAGGTGGGACAAAGTTAATAAGTGAATAAATTGTCCAGTTCTGGTAAATAATGAGGTAACTTAAGAATGGTTTTCTTCAAACCCATTAATTATAAACTATAAACGTTGTCATAGTGACATGTCAACAAAAAAAAAAATAACTGTATTACAGTAAAAGCACAAATTACAAGAAGTGCTGCCTTGAAAAGTTGCGATTTTAGATTTACCAACATATTCCCTGTGACTTCCGATGTAATGCAGTGTTTTACTAAAGTTCTTAGTAATTTCAAAATGCTATCTTTCTAAACGTAAGATCTTTCATGAATCTTTTAAGGAAATTATTAATAATCTTAATAAAGAAATTATTAATAATTAATAAAAATACAAAAGAGGATGTTACTTTAATCTTGAGATATTGATATGAAATTCTATGTTATGCCGTGACGGCGATGCCAGTAATAATATAATAATCATGATTCCGACACTAACATTATTATTCAGCCCTTTCATTATTCCGCTACAGATAAGTAACATTTGGTTATTAAATACGAAATAAAAACTATAAAAATATTATTTAATAATTAATTATAAGTTGATTTGTTCTATTTTTTCAAAAAAAAAAATTCCCTCATGAAAGCTAACATAGAATTTCATATCAATATCTCAAGATTAAAGTAACATCCTCTTTTGTATTTTTATTAATTATTAATAATTTCTTTATTAAACTTATTAATAATTTCCTTAAAAGATTCATGAAAGATCTTACGTTTAGAAAGATAGCATTTTGCATGAATTAGAATGATGTAATGATCGCATGTTTTCTTTCATTATAGTAGAGCCTCTGCCATTATTTTATAATACTAAAAATGTAGACATCTAAAAGAAAAAGGTTAATTGTGATGAAGAAAACTCAAAGATCCACATATCTTTTACAACTTTTGACTTCACAACTTTTAAAAGCTTGTAAACTTTTATAAAAGCCCCTTTCGAGTTTAAGGTTGTTTTAGATTTCTCTTTTGAGATCGAACTGATTACGGACCAATTTACCAGGCACCCGATTACGGCTTTCGAACCAGGTCAAAACTATGTCAGTATTTAAAACATAATTTTCATGTTAATACGTCTTAAGTGGATTTAAACCTTTTATGATACTTCAACAACCCAGTCAGGCTGCCTTAAATGATTTTAAACCTCAACAATAACATGAAACAAAAGGGAAAACATGATTAAGTTTCCACCAATCTAAGCATCAATCATTATTAACTATCAATATTGATTTTTATAAATATTCTTATTATTAATTAATTAATATCTGGAGTGCACGAAATAAATAAACATTAGTTTGAAATTACTAAGAACTTTAGCAAAACACTGCATTACATCGGAAGTCACAGGGAAAATGTTGGTAAATCTAAAATCGCAACTTTTCAAGGCAGCACTTCTTGTAATTTGTGCTTTTACTGTAATACAGTTATTTTTTTTGTTGACATGTCACTATGACAACGTTTATAGTTTATAATTAATGGGTTTGAAGAAAACCATTCTTAAGTTACCTCATTATTTACCAGAACTGGACAATTTATTCACTTATTAACTTTGTCCCACCTACTATATTATGAACCATAGTTTTAATCATGTTTAAGTTGGTACCATTTTCTTTGTATTTTTTTCTATTACATAGATCTGTAAATGAAGACCTAAAGGAAATGTAGGTATAATAAACAGTTAGTTACTAGAAAATGTTTTTATTACTATGAAAAGTAAAAAAATAATTTTTTGAAGTATAATTTTTTTGTTTATAAGAAAAGTAATAAAATAAAGACAGAAATAAGTAAGAATTTGTTTGCAATGATTATTTTTATATCATATTAACAATTATCGATAGAACGTATTATAGAATGTATTACCTCTATTCACTATTTCCTCTGATCATCGATATAATATGTTATTTTTTTATATAAACTTGAAAGACAAACGCGCTGTTTAATTTAAAGTAATTAAAAATATATAATTTATATAATGGCAGAATCTAAGAAATGGTTGGGAAAATCTTAATAACTGAATTTCAATTTTACACCACTTTTTTATAACACCGAATAGTTATTAAATTATAGTTTCGTGATTTATACCAGTGAGTTAGTTATATACAGGGTGTCCCGAATTTAAATGGCAAAACTTCAGGAACTATCTTTAGAGATTTGCTCGTTTTTGCTTAGTTTTAGAGAGAAAATCGCAAAAAAAAAAAGAAAGAAAACAAAAATATTACAGGTAGCGATTATCACCTTTTAAAGTTCGTCAGGCTAGACAGTGAGATATGTAAACACTTAATGTTATCCTTTACATTCTTTTATTTGTTTACATTTTGGCTTCCTTCTAGGATTATAATTCCTAAATCAGTCTTCAGTCAGTTACTCAGATATTTTTGTGTGAATAGCATCAACCACAATGCCGCATACATATTCTAATGTTGAATACGCTGATATGATTCTTGTGTATGGTTTCTGTTACGGTAATGCTTTAGAAGTGGTGCGGGAGTATGCGCGCCGATTTCCAAATAGAAGTGTGCCTAATCGACGAGTCTTTCCGTTAACTTTTAATGGACTATGAGAGACTGGGTCATTCTTAATACGTAATGAAGGCGACCAATTCCAGGCAGCAATAAGAGCAGATTATCGGAGATGAAATTGTGTCCAACGCCACTTCGATAACAATCCTGAGCTAAGATATTGATATTGCTAATAGCATCCGAAGAGCATCTGCTGCATTAGCAATATCGCGGTAAGCAATATGGCGAACTTAGAATGGTGATAATCGCTACCCATACCATCTTCAAAAAGTTCAGAATTTATTACCTCAAGATTATGTCAAGAGATTAAATTTTAGTAACTGGTTTCTTGCAAAATTCGTGATGATAATTTATTTTCATTAAAAATCCATTAACGTTTGGCTTGGAATTTGGAACGGATTACTGGTGGGACCATATTTTTTACCTGGAAGATTGAATGGTATCACATTTACACATTTTTTGGAGAACGACTTTTCTAATTATTTAGATGACATTCCCTTACAGCAGCGGATTGAAATGTGGTTCCAGCTCGATGAATGTCCAGCTCATTATAGCAGAGTTACTCGAACTTGGCTGGATATAAATTATCCGCAACGATGGATTGGACGTGGAGGAGTAGTACCTTGGCCACCCAGATCACCTGATATGACACCCATGGATTTCTTCGTATGGGGAACCTTGAAGCAGAAAGTTTATTCGGTGGCAATCAACTCAAGAGAGCAATTAAGAGACCGAATCATAGATGCAGTGCACCAAATATCATCAGAACAATGTTTAGCTGCAATTTATCAAGTGAGTGCTAGATGTAATGCTTGCATTGGTGCAAGAGGACAACATTTTGAGCAATATTTACATTAAAAAGAGCATAACATAAATATAAATGTAAATAAATAAGTATAAAAATGAAAACTTGTTTTGTTTCTTTTTTTTTGCGATTTGGTCTAAAACTAAGCAAAAACGAGCAAATCTCTAAAGGACTTTTTAGATGATATACGCGTGGTCCACCGTTGGCCTGTATCGCGATAAATAAATATATATATATATATATATATATATATATATATATATATATATATGGCTTCAAGCTATCAAAACATGTTTCTGGATAAAGACTGATGGGTCAGTTGCTGCCTATATGTTTTTATGGCTATTGTTGTCATTTTTTAACAACAAACGACTATTCAATAACTAAGACTATTTGTGGATCAGGTTGAGATCATGGAGCGCAACGAATAAACTGTCTATATAATTTTACCTACTCCTAATAATATATACTTTTTTTTTCTTTAATATTTTCTCTTTTTTATTCATTTATATATTTTTTATTCAATTTTTTTTTTCTCCAATCTTTATTCTATTCATCAATTAGTGTTTAAATTCATTTGATAATTATTGCTTAAATTTCATCATAACTCAATTATTTTAAATTAAAGTTAAATTTTTTGAGTATTATTCTAAAAATATATTATGTATTATTATTTTATAATTATTTAAATATGCGTTATGTCGAGTAATATATTCATGAGAACGCATAGAAATATATGCACCTAATGCAGGGCGCCAATAACCATTACTGCAATGTAGAAAAACTTAAGAAAATAACATAATTAAGACTAAACATTTTGAAATTAACAAAATACAATTCTAAACTAAAAATTACAAATATTGTTTTGTTTTTCATAACTGGGAAAGGTACAAATAAAAATAAAGGTTGATGGTTTAATTAGGTCGAATTACAACATTAGAAATATATAAACTATGCTTAACCACGGGTTAATTCGGCCATGTTCGGAAAATAATGGAACGTATTTATCTCATTAAATACCTAAGGTAAAAGTATATGAAGTCCATTTTTTGGATAAATTTGGACGTTTTCTTTAACACGCAATAATGTACTCGAAACACCCTGAAAGTTACTCCACATGTCATTGTTTTATAAAATCCTGATTCTTTCTAATGATAAAACCATCACTACTATATTTTTTTTTAGTTTGAATAGACTAGTATGGAATAGAAAGTAATTTTTTATTTGAGATTATGAGGTATAATTATCAGTAAAATTTATAAAGTTACAGGAACAATCATAATCACTAAATACAATTTCGTGTATTTTTATGTCAATTTACATTACCTTTTTATTTTAAAACAGCATTTTCACAACGTATTTCTGAAAAATTTCCACGTTTTCTTATTCCTAAGATGTTAGAAGATGGTGCAAAGTGGTCGGAGATTGCAATAAAATAGTTTAAATTTTTAGTGCATGTCTGGAAATTTGGGCCATTCGTCATATATAATAGACTGATAGTAAATTCCATAAACTTTAAGATGAATAAAAGTAATTTTGGATCGGACTAATAGTTTCGGAGTTACAGCCAAAAGAGTACAACAAAACATGTTTTCGCGACATCGCGGAGAAGTGGGATTGACCGCCAGTTGGCCAATTTCTTAACGTTTTCCCAAGACCATATCTTCGCGAAAAATGCTCTGTTTTCGGAGTTGTTTTTTTTATTTCGTAGGGACTTTCTTTTAAAAAAAGCTTTATTTTTGTGTTATAGTTGAAAACGGAAAACAACCGGTATTTTGAGTGTTTGTTTGCGAATTTGGATATGAAGCTGACGGCTGCCGTGGTGGTTCGGCACTTTTTCTTGGCCAAACCCTTATTATACTGGACTGGTAGTCCAAGTAGGCTAGCTAGACATATTTGGAGTTTCAGAGAAAAGTTTTGTTATAGTATTGATTTCCTCACCTCTTTGGGCCACTGAACAAGAAGTTTGCAGGCAAAACTTTTACCCGGAACAATTTTTTTTTGTGTGTGTTTTATGGGTTTTTATTTACTATATCTCGGAAACAAAACAGTTTTAAATTTACTATACTCACAATTTAAGTAGACAAAATTTCCAACATTTTTGATTTGTAAAGTTTTTATGTATAGAGCGCGTCAAAATATGGACAAAATTGCCTGACTACATATACATGAACTATATATACATATGAGCTATGTACACATGGATAATTTTGTAATTCTTGCATTTCTGAATTTATTTCAGCGAGTCAAACATAATTGACGGTTAACAGTTTCAAAAATCGTGGGATTACCTCTGTCTATTTTTTGATACGCTCTAGCGACAAAACGGTCAAAGTTTACGAATCAAAATTGTAGAAAATTTTGTCTACTTAAATTGTGAATACAGTAAATTTAAAACTGCTTAGTTTTCGAGATAGTAAGAACCTAACTCTTGTACCTCATTAATCTCACCTTCTCCTTAAGTTTTGTTAATTTTACGAGCCAGTTTGGTGGCTCAACAAGATTTTTTCCAATAATGTCTTAAAATAACAAGAATTTCGGAAGATCTTCCTTTGTCAAAAAACACTTCTGAACTAACACAATAATCGAGGTAGTCGATAGTTGATAAATAAACTTAATGTTCTAACTAGATAATTTGACAAACAATAAATAAGATAAACATATTCATAGTTCTTGGGATTCAAACATTTGACAAAACGGTCAATTTTTTTTTTTTACACCCAAAAGTATAATTTAAATGATAATAATAAAACTGTTTATCAGAACATATAAATCTTTACTGTTGCATATCATTGGTGCTAGCACAACCTCCTGGCCCCAATCTCCAATTGAACTGGTGGAGAAGTAGTTCGTCATTTTGTAAAAGAACCCTCTAATCACAGAGAGAAACGATTGTGAACAATTCAGAAATTTTGACTTGTTGAGGAATAAATGATGCAGATTTGAATGATTTTTATGTCTTTGTTCGTAACTGTTCATGAAATGATATGGAAATGGCTTGACTAACAGATGTTTAATTTATCTATTATATATTTGTCAAATACCACTCACTCACTTAACACGAAATCTCAGAAACCATCGAACGGATTGGAATGAAATTCGATATGTAGCTTCCTCTAGGGCCGTAGGTACTCGCTAAGAAAGGAATTTTAAAAAATCGGCCTGCATCGCGGCTAATTTGCAAAAAATGCGATTTCAATTTTTATTGGGTGAATAATAAAAGATTAATTATCATATGGTATTTGGATATAAGCTAAGTTAAAAAATAGGTTAGATCTTTAAGCCGCAAACTTTGACCACCGTTTAAGTTCCTTATAGTTGTAAACAAACAAAAATACGATCGATGTCGAAACCTTATAATATTGGTACTTTCTGTGAACTCATGGTAGCTGCAGAGGTTACTTACAACTTACAAGTTTGAGTTGTTTCGTGAAGAGAAGCCATTAAAAGACTTATGTTAAAGAGGAGGTTAACATGTAAGGCCAGTTCGATGTAGGGACAAAAAACAGATAAGAATCAATAATTCTACCAAGTGTATGATTCTCTTTAGTAACGTATCATGTTCTACCATAGAGAAGAAAGCTACAGTATTAACATCCCTCAGCGTGACCCAAACTCCAATACATCACTTAAGAAAACTGTGTCTGCAGCTGATTTTTACGCCTAAATGTTAGTGGAGCGAGGAGGTGAAGAACCTTATTTACTTTAATTTCGCTATCTCCTGAACCAATTTATGCTTGATATGTACGCAAAAATAGAAACAGAAAGACTAAACTTTCTTCAAAAAAGTTAAGAAGTTAAGACTATATTCACTTAAAGTATGCCATAAGAAAAGCTGATGGTCTGGTATCAGAGCTGGGTAAGATGGTAGTGCTGCCTCGAAGCTTCACTAAAGGGCTATCAAAATAATATAAAATTAACTTTTGCAAATTGTCAAATTTACTTATTGAAATTATTCTAAGAATGGAATTGTTCAGGGTTATTTAAGTAATAATAATTATCAACGTTAAGCTTAACTTTTACTAATTTAAGTTGTCTTCATCCTAATGATATTAAACCGTAGCGGAGCGGGGTATTTTCAGCTAGTTTTCTATAAATCACACGATTTAATTACTTGAAAACTTTTTCGAAGGAATAACCTTATTTTAAAAAAAAATTAAATATAAATAAACTATTTCAATCTTCCCAAGAAGTGAGAATAGAACAAACTAGAGTCACCTTCAGCTGTGACAAGATGTCTCCCTTACCCCTACCTCTAATGGATCTTTCCTACCCCTCCGCACCCGGTGATCGTTCCTTTTCTTATCAGTTGTAAATTGATAAGATGATACGTACCCATCGAAAACAAATAGATGTGATTTATAATATCACTCACTGCTAGTGAGCAAAATTTTAGAATGGGACGGAAATTGGTTCTTAATAAAAATAAAATATTTTGTCTTTTTTATTTTTTAATGAACAGCGGAAGGTCCCTTTTTTTGGTTTTGCGCTCATATCTCAAAAACGGTGCATCGTATGCAAAACATGACTATTCACTAAGCTCTCTAAAACCTTTATTCTATACACATTTTTCATATTCCGCACCGTTTCCGAGATATACGCTTGGCAAATGTGAAGGACTTTTAGTATGCTTAGTTTACCAAGAAAAGTTAAAATATATGCAACTTTTGACAAGTTGGAGATAAATTGGCATATATATGTATGTGTATTTTGAAGGAAATGTAATGTTCAACAATATTATCTATAAAGACGATTTAGAAGATATGGAGGGAAGTTTAACAGAAAACGTGAAGTGAACACTTTTTGTTCACATGTTCACATTTACACAATACATTTACCAGGCGTATATCTCGGAAACGTTACAGAATATAAAAAATGTGTATAGAACAAAGGTTGTAAAGAATTTAAGTACCTTTAATTTAGTGATGCAGAGTCATGTTTTGTATATGATGCACCGTTTTCGAAATATGAGTGCAAAACCAAAAAAAGGGACATTTCGCGCTCCCCCTTTCTGGTCTCAGATCCGAAAACTCCAGGACATTTAGTATGTTTACTTTCTAACTACTCTGACCAAGTTTCCAAAGAAAAACCTTGGATTACAGAAAACCTGTTTTATAATTCTTTTCTAACTAAATTTACTGTCCTTTAAAAAAAGGCAAAATATTTTTTTTCATCAAGAACCCCTTTCCGTCCCATTATAAAATTTAGCTTACATGTGGCCAGTAATAGTATAAATTACATAAATTTTTTGAAAAAAATCGAAGGGTACGTATTTTTGGTAATTACGAAACCCGTTTTTGGACGTTTCGAAAAAAAATTAAAATAAACCGAAAATATATCAAGTGATATATCGAATTAAAGGGCATTTCAAATGGAAATTAATGCCGCACATTTCAGCTCTCTAAGAGAAATAGATTTTTAATTGCGTAATTTTGAATATACTGAGTGAGAAAAATGTAATATTTTACATATTTACTAGTCTTGGTAAGTACAGATACTAGACCAAAAATCATAGAAATCGGAGAGGACAAGGTCCAAATCTATTGTAGAATTGGTTGATTTGACATAGAATGACCCATGAGTAAAAAAAGTATGAAAAAAAATGTGCCAGAGATTAGTTAATGATAACAAAATTACTAATCTGCATACCAATATGTACTAAACAAACCAGGATCACTTGGAGAGGTTGTTGGGCTATGTAAGAGGAAAAAGGATTAAAATGACTAAGTGCAATGGAGTTTTGCGATTTGTGTCGAAAAATAATTGTGCATAAAACCACGAATTCCATGCCAGTAGTAGTAATGCTTCTATACCACTTCATAAAATAAATCTTCTTGGATACGAAACGGGGCCTTAAATTTATATTGTGGATAAAATTAATTTTTCCATACCGAATTACTGATAAACAGCAGCCTCCTAAATATCCGCCATATAATAAGAGCGGGTGACTATAACTAGGCAGTATTATAGAGGAGCTAGGTAGGACACTAGAGCTCCCCTGGCCTACAGAGTGCTACAGTGTTGCCACGTCTAGGGCAACCGGTTTTAAAGTTTTAAAGGCCAACCCAGTCAGCTGACTCCAGTCACGTTCCGGGCTCTTCTATCCGTCTTATTACATACAGTCCAGGAGCCCACTACATGTAAATTTAACTGGAAAGACAAGAATTTGTTTCCTTACCCATTTCATAGAATCATCCGCCTTGAAATGAGATATGATTTATACTATTACTGGCTACATGTAGGCAAAATTTTCGAATGGGACGGAAAGGGGTTCTTGATGAAAAAAAATATTTTGCCTTTTTTTAAAGGACAGTAAATTTAGTTAGAAAAGTATTATAGAATGGGTTTTCTGTAATCCAAGGTTTTTCTTTGGAAACTTGTTCAGAGTAGTTATAAAGTAAACATACTAAATGTCTTGTAGTTTTCGGACCTGAGACCAGAAAAGCGCGAAATGGGGATCTCGCGCGAAATGTACAACCTATGTTCTATACCTTTTTTGGTTTTGCTCATCTCGAAAAAAATGTTTTATTTTACATTTTAACTAGTCTTAGTAAGTACAACTTCTATACCAAAAATCATAGAAATCAGAGAGGTCAAGGTCCAACCATTGGTTGATTTGACATGGAACGAAAAAGAAGTTTTCTTTTTTTTCCTGTTGCTGCCACCGAAGGCGACACACATGCTAATTTTATTACTTTTCAAAGATCAAGCTATCAAAATAAATAAACAAATCATCTTATCAATTTACAACTGACAAGAAAAGGTACCTGGTGCAGAGGGATAGGAAAGATCCATTAGGGGTGGGAGTAAGGGAGACATCTTGTCTCAGCTGCAGGTGACTCTAGTTTGTTCTATTTTCACTGCTTGGGAAGATTGAAATAGTTTATTTATATTTAATTTTTTTTTAAAATAAGGTTATTCCTTCGAAAAAGTTTTCAAGTAATTAAATCATGTGATTTATGCAACATATGCTGCAGTAGAAATTAATTAAACATCTGTAACTCAAGCCATTTCCATATCATTTCATGAACAAAGACATAAAAATCATTCAAATCTGCATTATTTATTCCTCAACATGTCAAAATTTCTGAATTGTTCACAACCGTTTCTCTCTGTGATCAGAGGGCCCTTTTACAAAAGGACGAACTACTTCTCCACCAGTTCAATCTTATATACCCCGGAAATTGAGAAGGAAATCGCTGATTTATTGAAAGTGCAGAAAATGATTTTAGCTGAGAACCCTGATGACGTGGCTGCTAAAAAAGAATTAGCTGTAATAGATATAGCGTTAAAAATCCTGAGAGGAGAACCTTTTCACTGAAGGATATGCAGGAGATCTAGATGAATGCGAAGGAGATTGGGGCCAGGAGGTTGTGCTAGCACCAATGATATGCAACAGTAAAGATTTATATGTTCTGATAAATAATTTTATTATTATCATTTAAATTATACATTTGGCTGTATAAAAAAAGATTGACCGTTTTGTCATATTCATGAATCCCAAGAACTATGAATATGTTTATATTATTTATTGTTTGTCAGATTATCTAATTAGAACATTAAGTTTATTTATCAACTATGGACTGACAACCTCGATTATTTTGTTAGTTCAGAAGTGTTTTTTGAGAAAGCAACATTTTCCGAAATTCTTGTTATTTTAAGACATTATTTGTGAGCCACCAAACTGGCTAGTAAAATTAACAAAACTTAAGGAGAAGGTGAGATTAATGAGGTTCAAGAGTTAGGTTCTTACTATCTCGAAAACTAAGCAGTTTTATATTTACTGTATTCAAAATTTAAGTAGACAAAATTTTCTACAATTTTGATTTGGAAACTTTGACCGTTTTTTGTCGCTAGAGGGTATCAAAAAATAGACAGAGGTAATCCCACGATTTTTAAAACTGTTAACCGTCAATTATGTTTGACTCGCTGAAATAAATTCAGAAATGCAAGAATTACAAAATTATCCATGTGTACATAGCTCATATGTATATATAGTTCGTGTATATGTAGTCAGGCAATTTTGACCATATTTTGACGCGCTCTATACATAAAAACTTTACAAATCAAAAATGTTGGAAATTTTTTCTACTTAAATTGTGATTATAGTAAATTTAAAACTGTTTTGTTTTCGAGATATATTAAAAAAAAAAACCATAAAACACACACAAAAAAAACTTGTTCCGGGTAAAAGTTTTGCCTGCAAACTTCTTGTTCAGTGACCCAAAGAGGTGAGGAAATCAATACTATAACAAAACTTTTCTCTGAAACTCCAAATATGTCTAGCTAGCCTACTTGGACTACCAGTCCAGTATAATAAGGGTTTGGCCAAGAAAAAGTGCCGAACCACCACGGCAGCCGTCAGCTTCATATCCAAAATCGCAAACAAACACTCAAAATACCGGTTATTTTCCGTTTTCAACTATAACACAAAAATAAAGCTTTTTTTTAAAAGAAAGTCCGTACGAAATAAAAAAAACAACTCCGAAAACAGAGCATTTTTCGCGAAGATATGGTCTTGGGAAAACGTTAAGAAATTGGCCAACTGGCGGTCAATCCCACTTCTCCGCGAAAACATGTTTGTTGTACTCTTGGCTGTAACTCTGAAACTATTAGTCCGATCCAAAATTACTTTTATTCATCTTAAAGTTGATGGAATTTACTATCAGACTATTATATATGAAGTTTTATTTAAGTCTCTTAAAATGCACATTCTAGAACGCTTTAGATCCCGTGCTGTTGTGAAATGAAACGTTTTTTTGGCACATTTTTCATTATGTTTTAATTAGCATTCTAGTGTGACTCATAAATAACAATATTCCAGTACAGCATGTTGTGGCTTTTGTTTAATCTTGGTGTTTGCATGTAATAGGTATCAATCTCATCAGTTCTTTACCTACTTTACTTAGGATAAACCTATTTTAGCTATAACCGAAAAATGAGTGTACATACTGTTCCTACCCGAATATAAATATAAATATATACCTATCCGAAAGACATGTTCCATGCTTCCTTGCTTTGATCCTTGAACAAATATGATCCACATTGCTGTTGGATTATCTTGACTAAACGCGTTGTATATTGACATAATGGACAGGATTGGAATATCATGTAAAAAGGTTGGTGCTGGCTGAGGTATTGGGCACGGAACGGGTGAGTGAACTTGAGCCCGCCTGTTGGGCAGCTCTGATAACACCCGAGGGGGTAACTCCATCTCCAACAGAACCTCCGCGTCCTAACATCCTACTTCTACAGTTTATTCAGTTTTAATTCATTGTTCTAAGGTACCTTTCGTTTAGAAAGAACTTGTTACTAATACGGTTACGACAATACGTTTACAGTGCAATCTTATAAAGTTTGTATATAATGTTAGTTAAGACTTGTTGTGGTTGGGACCTTTATTAAAAGGATATTGTTAAAATTATTTATTCAGCTTTATACATTGTTTTATAACATTCGCTATAGTCTAATCTCCTCTTTTGTTTAATCGAACCTCGTCACGTAGTTTTCTTGATGTTGTTCCTTTCTTTATATCCCGTTTCTATTTTCTCGGTACTCCTACTCTTTTCCTACACCATAGTTAAAACATTTCAAAATTTTCTTTGGCCATCTGTTTTGATCTATTCTCATGTAATGAACGTAACACTTAAATCTCCAGGTTTCAATATGTTTAAAATATTTATTCCTGTTTTATGTTTTCTTATAGTATCAGAAATATACCATCACTTCTCAGATCATTCATTACATTAACTTAAAGTATCAGGAAGTGTTTTTAATACAAGCACAGATGATACTGGGTATCGATTGTTCAAGTAAACCAGTGACAAAATCCTTTTTCCAGGTCCTGTCAAGTTTAGATCAATCAACCCATTTTGTGGAAACATTGCACATCATAGAAGAATTGGTGGTAGCTTAGTGTGTAAGACACGATATTACTATTTCCCCGGCCGGAGTTCGAATCCAGCTGTAAACAGAAACTTATTTTCTATTATTTCAGGAACGAGTCGACTAACCCGTGCTGTGAAACCCTCCTTTCGTTTCATAGTCAATAATTTTATAATTTATAGCTCTATAAAGTGGGTATTCCCATTTAGGGGGAAACTTAAATCTTATTAAGTAAATAAGATAAACAGACTTTTTGTATGTGACCAGTCTTCAAACAAAACCCACACTTTAATTTTTCATACGGGATTCGGCAGTTGTTTGACCTATTAACTGTTGATCGTGATTTAAAATTTCGTATGCTTTGTATATATTTTTCTCTTTCTCCTTACTGCATCCCAGCCTTATCTCTAGACTTTTTTTTTATATTTCTTAACGGTCAACTATACTATATTATTATTTATATAATATTTCTATTATGGTAAGTAGTTTCCTCTATAATAACGATTATCATTAATGATTAGGATATTATAAAAATTTAAATTGACTTTTGTTGTAAAAATTTAATAAAGTTTAAATCCCTGGCTTTCCTGAAGAAGTCGATTAGTCAAAATTGTTCACTTTTCAGTGAGGTATTTTTGATCGCTTTCCAGAATCCTGTAATTACTCTAAAAATACTATCTTTGCCAAAATGGATACTTTAATTTGTACTTTATACATTTACTAGCATCCCCTGTCGATGCTTCGACCACAGTCATAACTAAAGAATTTAGAATAATTTAAGTAATTGAAGTTTTACTTGTCCATTGATAAAAATCATATTTTGAGGTATATAGTCGAGCATTATTTCTTCAGTGATATTTTTTAGCTAAGCAGTAATTGAATCGTTTATTTCAGAAACCAGCTAAGGGACAAAATATCAAAACATGCTTTTTTTGTGGTACTGTACAATTTAAAGATAAATACATCTTTTAGTGTAGAAATAACTTATGTTCCATATCAGCAATGCTTTTTGGCAGCCTTGAAAATAATCCGTTTATTTCAGAAAGAACCCAAGCGCAGTTTTTTTTTTAGTTTTCCGAAAGTTGATAAAAGCGCACTTAGGTGGTTTCTGAAATAAACGATTCAATTGTTAACCTGGTTGAAAATGCATAGGTTAGGTATTTGAAGATTACATAAAAGCATAATTAGACGTTAAATTTTTACTTTTAATTTATAAGTTGGTAATCCAGATGGGTAGAGATTATTAAGAAACTATTGTAGATAATGGATTGCGTTATCAGTGTTTACAACTAAAGCCCTATGAATCATATTTTTGTATACAATATCAAAAAGCAAAGGATCGACATTTTTGTTTGGTAATCATTTCTAACCATAAAAGTATATGGTTACTCAACATTGCACATTTTAATTTTTATTATTCTAAATGTTATTATAGCTAAACCTTTCTACAAATATGAAAATGATGTAGTAAAATTTGGTATAGATGGGTTCATTAGTTTCAAACTGTATTGCGGAACGGTACTAACCATATACCACTCGACTCTCAAACTTCAGTGGGAACCACATGTCGCTCCACCAATTTTAATAATCTAATTGAATATAAGTAAATTTTATTATCAATGTCTAGCTCTATACAACACCTTATCTTTGTAACCTCTCTTGAATAGCGTATCGCTATATTTATCGCTTTTCTAATAGCAAATTAATGGAAAATCAGCAGATATGATTGTTGCTAAACCATCCTGGAACAGTAGAGATGATGCAGTCAAAATTTGATACAGATTAGTTCAGTAGTTTTCGCGGTCAGCGGCCACAAACGAAAAATGGCTTGTCCTTTTATATAATAGTATAGATAAGTTTTTTATTTTATAATATACCGATGTCTTTGGTCTATGTTTGGTGATAAATACACTTTGGCGTGTAAAAAACCTTTATTGATGTGACGTTTCGAGCTGCCCTAAGAATCTTTTTCAGGGCACCTTGTGACTAGGTTTTTTACGAAGTTGAGTGTGTTTTTCATTAAATCCTGACTGCATCCCTGGTAGTTACCTTTTCTATAAATTAATATTTTATTAATATCACCCGGTATTATTCCGGTAATATTGATGTTTTTATTATAGTTTTAACAGTGTTTTTTTTTTTTTTTTCTTTTTTTTTTTTTTTTTTTTTTTTTTTTTTTTTTTTCTTTTTTTTTTTTAAATATGGAAGATTTTGAAAAAAGAGTACTCATTTAATCTCGAATTTAAATTAAATTGGATGCGTTTTTGTGACTACTTTTTATTATTTTATTATGTTAAGTTGCTATCTGATTTTTCCAAGATAAAAGAGTCTTTAAGATGTACGAGATTAGTTCTTTAACTGTTTTTTAGTTTCGAAACCTGATTTGTTTCATTTTATATTTTAAAATCCAAAAGAGATTAGATATAAAGATAAGCCGTAGAATGGGGCGAGGAGAAGAGGTAGAGATCAATAGGGAGCCCATTCATAGCCCCATTCACCTCATCCCGCTCATTGCCTAGACCATTCCCATTATTTAAATAGTCCTTCCTTGTTTATATTTAACCTTAGACTTTGTTCTTTATTCTATATTTATTGCTGGATCCAAAGAGCGCGGCCGAGTTCAACTATTTATAAATAAATCCTCTGGTATATTATGTAATGCCAAATGAAATTTTTCATTATTAATTAAGATAATTTGTGTCCGCAAAACTCGAAAAGTAGTCCGTAGTTTGACTCAATATTTCATTTCCATATGTGTGTTTTTCATATTCTTTTTGTCCTGAATTTTCCAATGGAATAAGAATGCCAACCTTCTTCGGGAGATTTAAATGAAATCTACCATATCTGCCATATGGATTGGTAAATAAAAATGCAGCTTTCATATGTTTTCCATGTTTCTGTATAGTCAGGGTGATCTAAAGCAAAAACATAAAGATTCATTTGTAAATATCTGATTTTAATTAGATACATTAATTGGCACCAAACTTTAGACTGTATTCATTTTATCTATTTAAACCTAGCAATAGCTAAGTGTTTTCGGGTTTGCTAATTTGTTTTTGTAAATTGTGTTTTCTTAAAAGGTATATTAATAAAACATATTAACCTAATTTTTTGTTAAATAAGCTGTTTTAAATGAATGAAGTATTTGCAACTTGTTTCTAATTTATTGTAAGAAATAAATAAAAATATTCGCATAGGAATTAAGAAAAGCTCTGAGTGTGATAGTTGTAACAAAAGAGAAACCCTCCAACGCATAATAATCGAATACCCGTCTTACAAAAATCAAAGAGAAAAGTTTCATATTTTTTTTTAAACCTTTCAATAATAATATCCAGTATAAAATTTTATTAGCAACAAACAAAACAGAGGAAATCAGCATCACACAATATTTATATTCCATAAATAAATCTATTTAACATATAAATGGTAAAGAAGATCTAAACAGATAACATAATTTCACGATTAGCCGATGAATTTAATATAATGACATTGCACAAATAAATAAACAATCGTAAAATATGGTTAAAAAGGGATAAATTAATTTTGTAAGGTTTAGTCAAGAGAGTGCCTGGTAATGGGTTATATCTCGAAACATGTTGCTAATATTTTTTAATAGACATAAGAGGAACTTAATTTTGCTCTTTAACCTTAAATTTAAAAGACAACCCGATTAAAAAGAATTACTCAGTTAATTACGTATGATTAAACTTTGATAGAGCCTGACACGGGCTTATTTAAACAGACAGGACTTAAAATACTCGTAAGCGTATATGAGTTAATGTTAGATCTGTTACAAAGATGCTATTTATTGAACTAAAACATCAGCTAAATACCAACACAAACATTTGTGCAATTCGATATTGGAGATTGGCAAAAAAAAAGTGTTTCTATGGAAAAAAAAATGTTAAATCTCAATGAAACATTAGCCATAGAATAAAATATAGCAGGCATACTGTTAAAAATATATGTTTTGGTAACTTTTTTTTTCCAAAGTACAACATTGCACCTAGACAATTTACAGTACACTTCACTTCATTACTGTCCTAACAGTCTTTTATAAGATACACTTACAACAAATATTGTTGTAGTATTGCTGGCATATACCGAAGGGGTTGGATGAAGGAACTATTCAAATAAAAATAAAAAAAAAGGCTAAAACAAAGTCAGAGGGAGGTACGATAGATCTCCATTTATCTCATGCTTTTGTGTTCATGTACCTGTATCTGCAAATTCACACATAGGCTGTCTTCAGTCTGAAGACCGCTCGAGTGGTGTAAATAAAGAGATAAAGTTGATATTAAAAGAAGCTGATTGTTATGACATGTTTGCGGTTGCCAGGTAACATAATTCCTTCTAATAATGTTCTTTATGTTCTCACGAAAGTAAAAACGTATGTCTATCTAATGATGGCTACGCTGTATTTTTGTTTGTTTATTTCGTTTAACGTCACTTTATGCTGCTATGGCTAATCGGATGATGCTACGGTGGGAGTCCTAAATTTTGCCTATGCAGGTATAATTAGGATAGAGATCTTTAACGAGTACCTGACATCGCACAGGCTCGGGACCCCCATTTTACGTCCCTCCTAAGAAGGACGGCATAGCTAAGGATTTTTTACTCCCTTTAAAAAGTCCTAAGGACATCTGCCGGGCTGCGAACGCGCGATCTTGGGTTTAGTAGGTTGCTATGCTAACCACTACACCACACGTGACCCCCATATTTATATATATATATATATATATATATATATATATATATATATATATATATATATATATATATATATATATATATATATATATATATATATTTAAATATTTAGCATATTTAATATTTAGCATATTTAATATTTAGCATATTATCAGCGTATTTAAATATTTAGCATCATCCAATGGATTTTTGTGCTACTGTTTAATCGTATGGTGATTTCCTGAAGCTAACTGGTAAAAGTTTTCGATTTAAAAAAAAAAAAAAAAAATAGTTTCTACATGTTTTTTGAGATGAGGAATTTGAAAATAATATCAGTTCTTAGTTTAAAAATTTTCCTTACCCATGTTTTATTTCAAATTGCATTGAAACCCTAGGATTGATGAATAATCTAAAATTAATATCAGGTTTAGGTTAAAAAATAAAAAAAAACTCCCCTTACCTATATTTTTTTTAAATGGTCTTACTTGAAATTTATTATGTAAAAATTAAAATAATGATAGAAATAGATCATTTTAAAACGTCTTATTTATATAACATACGTGAGGAAAATTTTTAAACTAAAAACTGATATTATTTTCAGATTCCTTATCTCAAAAAACATGTAGAAAATAAATTTTGTCGAAATCAAAAATACATTTTTTTTTACCTTTAAAATTTTGATGCTGTCAATTTCTGAAAAAATGTAAATAATTTGCGTTATCTCACACATTTCGCCACCGATTAAAACCAAATTTTAAGGTCATCTAAAAGCCGTAAACTGCTAAGTTTAGCCCAAATCCGGAGGTCGCAGGATTTTCCCATATTGAGATATCTCAAGTTATAGCTGACCTCGGATTTTTTCATTCACACCAGTTTTTGTTCACTAAAATCTGGAGTAATCCCAATATTACATGCATGGATAAAAAACAGAATGTATACTGATTCTATTGTAATTGGTTGAACGCAGCAGTTGTTATGGCCGGTAGAAATTGTTGATGAAATCTCAACAAAATTTTAACCTACTCGAAAGGGGTAAAAAATCAATATTTTTTGATTTTGATAAAATTTTACATATAAGGGTTTTATGGTGTGTTAAATCGAGCTTTGAGGTCAGTTGTTCATGAAAAAAAAAATTTCACTGATTTACAGCGGATTTTCTTGGAATTGTGTCATTTTTTTAGAGTTTTTGAGCACCCAAAAGCCGGGTGGTGTCTTGAGCATAACGGAAGACACCAGATTTTTTATATAAAAAAACATACATAACTGCAATTAAACGTAAAAGAATCATTTCTCTATCTTGACTGAGAGCTGAGAAAAAAAATAAAACGTGATTTTCATATTTTAATTTTTTTTCTCGGCTCCTAATGCTCATTGGCGGCTACAACTCTAGTTTTGCACTATTATAAGTCCCTACTACTCACACACAAATCTGCATTCAAGTCTGTGAGTTACAACTGCTAACGTCCCCTTGTAAGATGGTAAAGAAGAAGCAAGAGCTACTAGAGAAGGTGAAGGCTGCTGAGGACTCTAGAAAGAGTAGTGACACAAGAAAGTTTTTTTGAAGAAGTCAAAGCCTTAACTACAGGCTTCAGCAACAATTCAACAATCAGGAATGCTGAAGGAATGCTACTAGTGGTGGACCAGGGCATAAAAGAAAGATAGACCACTTAAAGATACTCCTTAATCCCATAACTGTGGATCAGAAGATTGGTAACCCGCCAGAAGAGGAAAATGAGAGGGAGTCGTTACCACCTGATAGTATTGATATTCAAATTATTTTGAATAAATTAAAAAACAACAAAGCACCTGGATCAGATAGCATCCTAGCAGAATTTCTTAAGGCAGGAGGTCCGCAACTAATAAAAGAAATTATAAAGCTAATAGAACAAGTGTGGATCTCGGAGACGATGCCACAAGAATGGAGTGAGTCTATCATTGTACCAATTTTTAAAAAGAAAGGCGACTCGACTGAATGCAACAACTATATAGGAATCAGTCTGCTAAATAAGGGGTATAAAGTGTTCTGAATTGCATTGTATAACCGTCTAATCCCATAAGAGTGGATTTAGGGCCAATCGTTCAACCATTGACCAAATATTCTCACTTGGGCAGATGATGGAAAAAAATGAATGAGTTCGGTAGTTGCATATGGCTACTTTTTATAGACTATAAAGCTGCATATGACTCAGTCATTAGGAAGGATTATTAATCGTGGAACTGGATAATTAATGAACAAGAGGTTTAAGGTGGTTGGAAAGATTTTGATGGAATTTAGAGAATTTAAGGGGTATCATCTCATGGACAAAAGGTATATTAAGATCATTATGTAGGGTTTTGCTGGAGACCTAATATTGAACATTTTCAATAGTACGAAGGACTTTAGATTGGAAGGATTGAAGGCGTTTGATATTCGATTGTTTTGCTGTCCTCCACAGTTCAAAACAAAAACAAATTTACGAAATAAAAACTAATTTCTACTTTTTAGTTCATTTTGCTATTTAAGCGTTTTTTTCTTTTTTTAAACTATAATTTATTTTTCATATATTCATTGTGTATTGCAAGCTGAAAATAAATTAGCTTGCTTTTTAATGTTTTAAACTACCTTGGAACAATAACCGGATATTTTAGCGGTTAATATATCTATCATAGAAAAACGAATGCGAAAAGAATATTAAATTAAATGATATGTACGATGAATATCAACTAATTATAGAGCGTACCGAAAATGGAGCTGAACATTTGAGCCAGGGAGCCCTTATCTGCCCGACCGTTTTGGCAGTCCAAGCACGTAGGATTGCCTACAGCCAAGTTTCATAACCCCCTTTCCTTTCCTAACTTATAAAATTATGTCACTTTTCTCCTGGGAAATTGCTCTATTATCTTTCAAAAATTGAAAAATTATCAAGTTGAATCGTTTTAAAAGTAAGTTAGCGTGTAATTAATTTATAAACTTGCCCTTGTTTACTGAAAGTTTCAATAGTGTTGCTATTGTCTGGTCCTAAGAATTAATGATAGTTATAGGCTGGTGACGTTTGATTTTTTTTTTTTTTGAGGTTTAGTTCTTATGTATAATTAAATATGAGATAGAAAGATTAAAACAACGCTTATTAATATAATACACAAAGAAAAACAATCGAAAAGTCTTTCGATAAGTCCCAGAATTATATTTAAATAATAGCAAATATGACAAAAAAATTATATATTTTGAAATATTTATGTACAAAATTGCCAGATGTATATTTCTTAAAATAAACTAAAACAATTACAAAATAAAAAATTTTGCCGCCTGTGATTTGTGTTTATCGTGGTACATGCATTTTCTTATTAATTGTGGGAGAAACCCCCAAAACCCGGAGTATCTCAGTTTAGATCGAGGATCAAAGCAAGAATACATGGGGCATGTTTTTCGAATAGGAATGTATTTACATTCTTATGTACAATCATTTCGATATAATAATATTTTTATAAATGTAATCATAATGATATTAATATTAATTCACACAAGACTCTAGTGTGACCTTGAAGCGGAAACGCAATTTTAGAAATATTTATATTAATTAATAATATTACTTTTTAATTATTGTTAATTAATAGAATAATAACGAGTAACAATAACATAATTAACAAACGGACGGTTACACTCTTGAAACCGATTTACTCCCCGTTAAAACATGTACCATGTTAAAAAAAATTATTTAAAGATGTTTTTTTTTTCTTTGAAAGGTCAGATGATCATTTAAAAAAAAAATTAAATCCGTTTACCGTTTTCTGTCTGTATTTAGTTGCTTATCCAAAGTACTACGTAAAAGGACAAGCCATTTTTCGTTTGTGATCTCCAATTACCAAAACTACTGAACCAATTTTTATCAACTTTTAACTACATCATCTTCATAGTTCCAGGAAGGTTTACCAATAATAATATTTACTGATTTTTTAAATTAAAAATGCGATAAACATGTGAATTTCAATGAAGTTTGAAAACCGTCCGATAGGTGGCGAACGCTTTTCAGCAAGAGAGGTTACATATAGAGCTTAAAATTGATAATTAAATTTACGCATTTCCAATTAAATTGTTAATGAAAAAGAGATTAATATGGGAAGCGACATGTGGATCCTAGTGAAGTTTGAAAATGTACCGATGAATGGTTATATAATATGGTGAAAAATTATGTTTTTTTGTGAACTTTACCCACATAATCTTTGTAATAATAATGAGCTATAATGGAACAACAACAGGAGTGATCGCTTTTATTCCGAGAATCCCTATGAATCCTTCCGATCTGTCATTTCAAATAATTAAAATATCCTGTTAATGTTTATCTTGTTACAATTAACAAATCACAAGGCCAGATTTACAAAAACATTGTAGTGGATCATGAGATCGACTGTTTTCTAACGGACAGTAGTATGTAGGACTTTCCAGGACTGGAAACCCTAACAATCAAACCATTCTCATAATATTGGGAGACAAAACTCGGATGTCTTTTGAATTTAAGTTTTCCTTTTTATAATACACGATATTTTTTGATAAATTAAAAAAACTTCAATTATTAATTAAAATTATTTAAGTTCATTACTTATGAGGGCGTGTGAAGCCGCGACAGGGAATGCTATTTTTAAATAAATAAACAATGTACCATTGGATATTCCTTTTCTTAAGAATTTGTTCTAATATCTACAAGTCCTCCATATGGACATTTTTCCGATGGATTTTGATTACACTCGCTTTAATTTTTTGTTATAATAACGGCTGGAGAGTAATTCAAATGCAATGATTCTACTACAGCGTTAAATATTTACAAGAGATAATAAATATCGTTATCATAAGCAAGATAATGGTTTAGAAATTTATTGGTGTTTTTGGAGGAATTATGGGTTCTTCGGGAGCTCCAAAAAGTCGTAGAGTGCTTGGGCGCTTCATCTTCATTGGTGAAAAGAATACATTTAAAAATTAGTTTGTTAAATAACTTTTGCCTAATCTTGTGGGATTTCGCGTTTTACAATTTTCCATTTTTTTGAGACATTTTATGGAATTATTTCAAAGTTTTATTTTCTCCTTATAAATAATGCTATGTTAAAAGGAAATCACAGTACGGAACTGCTGGCAGTGACAAAGCTTCAAGGGCGGATAAAGAAAGAGTTACCGTCTGGCCGGGGAGCAAATTAAATAATAAGGCAGATATGGTTGAGCACCTCGTGTTCTGCATGACGTACCTTCAGCGCTTTCTCCTTTTTTGTCCCTTTCCTAGGATTGCTCACTCATCGTAGGTAAAAGAACGTGGATTAGCGGTCATATCTGGAAAATGGAAGCCTCATGTGCTGCAAGGAGAGAATAGGTGAGATATATAGGTAACGAATGAAGTGGGAATAATGAAAATGTGTATATTGGGAGATAAAGAAATAGATTAAAGTAGTAGTTTATGTTTGGTTTTATCAGTTATTTTTAGAATCGGTGCCAGCCAAGAACGGCAGTTTAATACTGCCTTTGCATTGCACTTTCAAATGGCCCGAGACAGCGGTGTGGCGGTGATGAAACAGTGGGAGTATCTTTACAATTACCATTTCTTTTCGAATTCTGTTTGTTTTGGTTGGCACCGACTCCAAAAATAACTGATCATAAATTGTGAATAGGTATATAAGTATCGATAATTTCGTTGATTGTCATTTAATGGTTTTTGTTTCGAAGGAGTTAAAATTTTTTTTTTTAGTTCAAGTTTGTATATGCAGGTTTAATCTTGAAGTCGGTTTTGTTTTTTTTCTAAAAATTATTTTTATTTTTCACTTTTTAGTGGTGAGTGTATTTTTGTTTATATAGTCAATTCTCGATCTTCAAGCTAGCCTGAAAAATAGTTCGACTTACTGAACAAAGAGTTATCGAGGTTATTATTCCACTTATCTTCATGAAAATGGAAAAATTAAACACAAAATTGGAGTTGAAATCATTACGTATTTTATTCATTAATGGGTATGTGTATGTTGTTTTTACTTACATATAAAATCATTGATACAGAAAATTAAATACCCGATACCAATTTATCATATAACTTTTAACTGAACTGCGCTTTTTCTGGAGATGCTTAAAAGTAGTCTTATCGCCTTCCACCAGTGGCGATCTTTTCTTTATTCTTTAAGCTTATCGAAGTACGACACATCAAGAGTCGACTGTGTATGCAAATTATTTTTTTTTAACAATTTAGCTTTAGTTAACATGGAGATTTTAGATTATCATAATTATAAATATGTTAAAATGGAAGGTTATATAACAGTGATTTTTATTAACTGTTTTTTTTTTTATTTTTCTTAAAAAGTACTAAGTTAATTTCAAACTATTTTTTATTGGACCACCTCTGAAGTATACCCAACCGACCTAAAAAAGAATCATCAAAATTGATTCAGAATTGACGGAGTAATCGCATAACATAAACACACAAAAAAAAAAAACAGACGAGTTGAGAACCTCCTCTTTTTTGAAGTCGGTTGAAAATGAATGTGAATCTGTCTGTCTGTACTCGATAGATTCAAAAACCATGCATCCAACCGCCGTGAAAATTTTGGAAATTATTAGGTATATCCCCGGGAAGGTTTTTGAAAAAAAAATTTTAAATCAGAGTTGGGGTTCCCGAACAAATATCCCAAAAATATCAAAATAACATTTATTTTTTTATAAATACTACTTTAGTGCAGGTCTTTATAAACAATTAGCAATAAAACATATGTTCTAAATTAATCTATATCTATATTATTGTATAAAAGGACAAGCCATTTTTCGTTTGTGATCACTAACCGCAAAAACTACTGAATCAATCTTTACCAAATCTTAACTACATCATCTTCATAGTTAAAGGAAGGTTTAGCAGTAAGAAACTTTACATATTTTATATTAAATTGGTTCTAAAAAGCGATAAATATGTAGTACGCAGTGAATTTTGAAAATTGACCGATCACTTGAGGTACGCATGATGACATAGAAGGATCAATACAATTAGAATTGTCAATACAATTGACCGATGTGTGGCGAGTGCCATTTAAGAGAGGTTATAACGGTACAGTTTTATATAGAGCTAGAAATTGATAATAAATTGTTATAAAAAAAGATATAAATATTGAGTATGACGTGTGGACCCTAGCGATGTTTAATAATCGAAGGATATGTGGGTAGCGGCATTGTGCAACAGAGTTTGCAATGGTAAAATTATTAAAATTTCAATGATTTCAAATTCATTTTGATGCTTCAGGTTTATATAATAAATCGTACCATTGGTTGTGAGAAAGATTAGTAATTTTACATACAAATACTATATCAGAGAATATTAGTAACATTTTTATAGAATAAGTAAATTGTGACAGCTGAGAATATCTCTATTGATAGGGTTGTAAGTACAGATAATGAAGTCCATTATTCGCCAGAGTTTCTTTCTAAAAAGTCTCTGTCCATCTGAATTACCAACTCATAGATTAGAATTAATGATTGAATATCCTATAATGATTTAATGTAAATTTCAACCATGTAATGATTCCAATAATACCGGGTTAAAAATATATAGGAGCTTTGATAGCTTTGAGTGAAAATATATAGAAATATTGTGAGAAAATAATTCTCAACTGCATGCTAAGATTTTTGTTGTTAAAAAAAAAAAAAATTTCAATTATTATATAAACCTATCCAATTTCTTTACTTATAAGAGCGGGGGAAGCCGCGACTGGGGATGCTAGTTTTATTATATAATTCAAAAGACTGTAGTTATCATAGCTATATCATTGTTATCGGTTCACAGTTATCAGACCTATTTGTACATTCAAAGTTGAGCTTCGGGGCTTCTCTAAACCTTTCAGTTCATCTCGTATCCAATCCTTGCAATCAAAAATCCTTCGAAAAACCCTCAATGCGCCTTAGTTTGTTACAAACAAACTTATCCATAAAGACGTTAAGTGTTCCGTATGTTGCTGATCCAGTCCACTACCTACCTTTCATACTAAACTCCATGGCCATTCTAATCCACTAGTCTTCCAACTTGCTTCTCACTTGATTCCCGATGACCCTTTGATGCGTTTACAAAATAGATGGCATTGGGACATTGTAATGTAGAACGGTCATTGAAATACTAAGTTTTTTTTGTGATATAATAAGAAGCATTGAGGAGTTTTCGAAGGATTTTGGATTGTAAGGATTGGATACTAGATGAATTGGATGGTTTAGTAGAGCCCCAAAACTCAACTCCGTACGTCCAAATAGGTCTAAACAAAGTCATGTAAATGAGTCTTTTGTAATTAATTGGGAGCTTTGAACGCTTGTCTAGTAAATGGTGAAATAGTCTGTAACGACGGGCAGTTTCTTGTCGTTTTAGTTTTGTATGTGGATTCCAAGTTAGATGTTTGTCCAAGTGGAGTCCTAGATAGCGGATCTGTTCAACAGGGATTAGTGGAATATCATTAAACAAGAACTTTAAATTATTGTGTGACAATTTTTTTTTTTTTTAAATATAGCTTAATTTTATTTAATTAGTATTTTTAAGAATGATAATAAGTTTCATATGCCCTAGATATAAGTATATGGAGACGTAAATATCTAAATCGGAATGAAAATTTAAGTCGAGAAAATGAAAAATCAATTGGATGGAATTTTTCGGCTGTCAGTTTATATAATTGTATATAATAATATGTCAATGATTTATACAGCAATTGCTCATTATTAGCTCTTCAATTGATGTTCTATATTAGAAGGTCCCGAGACCATGTTCTTTTCTTACGCCTCAGAGAGTTATTATAATGTTTCTGATTAACTATTTAAGCATGCTCACTGGATTCCATTGACCTACAATATAAAATTCAAACAGAAGCATAAACTTAGAGGGCACAGCTGACCGGGAGAGGAGCTCGACGGAATAGTGATCGCTAGCACCCCCCCCCCCCCCCTCCCTCAGCTGGGGTAATCAATATCTACGAGGATCCCATTCTAAAGAGGATATAGTAACAAGATAATGTCCCACCTTCCTTCTTTTAGAATCGATATAATATCGATTTATTATTATTACTTTTTTATGTTCCGTTATGAATAAAACTAACCCCTGCTTGAAACAAATATTATAATTTATATTTAATATCATTCCACTAATTTTTGTTGAACAGATTTGCTACCTAAGACTTCGTCTTAACAAACGTCTTACAAAGAATCCTCATTGATTTACGATTTTTTCTTTTTTTTAAATCCTCATAAGATACTTTTAAAGACAAGAAACTGCTCGCTAGCGCGGGTTCGCAGCTCGGCAGATGACCTTAGGATTTTTTAAAGGGAGTAAAAAATCCTCAGCTATGCCGTCCTTCGGAAGGGACGTAAAATGGGGGTCCCGAGCCTGTGCGATGTCAGGTACTCGTTAAAGATCCCTATTCTAATTATACCTGGATAGGCAAAATTTAGGACTCCCACCGTAGCATCGTCCGATTAGCCATAGCAGCATAAAGTGACGTTAAACGAAACAAACAACTCCAAATTCCGTACAAAAGACTTATTTACTTGACAGCAATTAGACTTATTTGGACCTAAGAAGTCGAGCTTTGTGCTCCACTAAACCTCTCAACTCTTCTCTTATCCAATCCAAAAACTTATCTATAAAGACCTTAATGTTCCATATGTTGCTGATTTATCCCAAACCAGATACCTATCCTTTCATAGTAATCTCCATAACCATTCAAATCCACTAGTCTCTTAATTTCCTTCCTATTCTATTCCTTACAAACCTCCGAGGCGTCGGAAAAGATGATGGCCTCGGGACCTTCTCAAATAAAACTTTTCTTGAAGTGCTACCAACCAGTGGGTAGTTGTTTCACAAGTGATTGTCATGTTATTATTTTATGTTTTAATCGCATTTACTGGATCTATGTTGTTTTTATATACAGTCCTGAATTTTAGTAAATAGATAAAAAAAAAAAATTCAACATAAGGAAGTTCTTTTTTATCATAAAGGAGAATAGTCGATGTATAAAAATCAAATAATTATCACCTATCATCTTTTTTAGCAGTATCGATCGGTTCCTGGGAATTGACTATGGATCATTGGTTCTCAATACCGTTTTTCTTAAGAATCTGTGTAATCTAGAATCGGGACGTTCCTAATCTTAACGTGTTATTAGTTTCTTACTAATCTAAAACTAGCTCTCTCTCTCTCTCTCTCTCTCTCTCTCTCTCTCTCTCTCTCTCTCTCTCTCTCTCTCTCTATATATATATATATATATATATATATATATTTATTTTTTATTTATTAAGTAAATTGTGTGCACGGTTTCTTTTACAAATGCCCTACTTTTGAACTTGCTTCTCACTCGCTTCCCGATGAACCTCTGGGATGTCTGGAGAGAAGTTGGTTTCGGATCCTCCCAATATACTAAAACCAATCATAAGCTACTCCTAACTTATTTCAGTATTGTATTCTGTGCTTGATTTAGAGATACGTGTATTTTTCTTTTGTGTTAGAGGTTTTGTTATTTTCGATTCAGGTAGTTGTTTATTGAATCCAAAGATACTCTGGGGTGCTGAGTATTGCGAAAATAGCAAATACATAAATCAGTGGGCCAGCTGACACCGTAGTTCCTGTGCCGCGATGACCCGGTTCCGCGGGAGCTTGGATACCCGAGAGGGGTGAAGCCCCACTTCGCCTTAGCTCCCACCTCGGGAGGAACTCTGCTCTGCTGGGTGGTCACGTCTCAAGAAAAAACGAGGATGTTGGCTTTAAATCTCTGCCGGACCTGGTTTAAATGTCAGTTAAAGGAATATACGCTAGATAAATAATTACCCTCAAGCACGTTTAATTAATTTAACATTTCTTTGACCTTTTGGAGTTTGTAATTATATTTTTTTAATTTCGTAATTATAATTTAATAAAAATTCTACTCCATGGGATTAAATTGTAACTTATAGTATGACTATTTTTATTTCTGCCTTTACTTTTAAGAGCCTTCAGCGCTCGAAAATAATTATTAAACTCGGTATAAAAAAAAAAAAATCCTTATAAATTTAAACGCGACCTTGTCTCCGCTGTCTAATCCTGAATGTTGATATTGATTCAATAGTAAGGAATCAAAATTAAGAAAAACAAATCTACAGAAATTCTTTTCACAAAAGGAAGACCTACAATGGACCTCTATATATCCATAGAAGACTACCATAACCAGTGGGCACAATAACCAACTTATCTTGGTGTAGAAATAGACTGACCCCTCACATTCACGGCAGATGTAAATAATAAATTCAACAATATAAAAAATCTGATTAACAAAGCGTCCCCTTACTTCAAAAAGCTCTCCGATTTACCCAATCGAAACAAATTAATATTGTACAAAGCTGTAATCAAACCAATGATAACCTACTAATCACCTGTTTGGAGCGATACTTGTATAACAAATTTCAGGAAACTGGAAGTTATACAAAACATTTGTATGTGAATCATAAACAACTACCCCAGATATACAAAAGTATCCACTATCCAAACTGATCTCAAACTACCTACAGTCAAAAAACACATTCAGTCGCAAACAGTTTTTTTTTTCTTTAAAACTGCTATACAGGGTGTATCGCAAGTAGATGACAATAAGCATGATGAACAAAACTGGATAAAAAATGTAGGTAAAAAACGCAAACCGCATGTTTCTATCTCATTCCGTTCCAGACATATGCCGTTCCAAAGGTTATTTCGAGAAAACCGTGGTTTTTATAGGAAAACCTCAATTTTCTGTGCTTTCATACATTTTTTTCAACGTTCCATCACAGTTTTAAAGTCAGCATTAAATTTTCTTTGTTTTATGCACTTTCAATGTTCACAAGTATCTTTTTAAACCTCAATAATATATCAAAAAATAAAAATATTTAAAAATGTTTTGTTAGCGACAAGCTTTCACGTTCTTTTAGGTTTCAACTCTCCCCTAGTAGATTTCTTTGTAATTTACATAAAAAATAAATTAAATTTATTGAAGATAAGACCACACAAAATAACCATGACATCAGTTATTTTTCCCTTCTCATTCCAATTGCAATTCGAAATTGAGAGATAATTGCAGTTCTGAGTGCACCGTTAGAAAGTTAATTAAATTTCACAACATTTGTGAGATTCGGTAGCTTGCACTCTTTTTTTTTTTTTTTTGGAAGAATAGTGATCTTCAAAAGTTTGTCGCTAACAAAACGTTTTTAAAATTTTTATTTTTTGATATATTATTGCGGTTTAAAAAGATACTTGTGAACATTGAAAGTGCATAAGACTTAAAGAAAATTTAATGCTGACTTCAAAACTGTGATGGAACGTTGAAAAAAATGTATAAAAGAAGAGAAAATTGAGGTTTTCCTATAAAAACCACGGGTTTCTCGAAATAACCTTTGGAGTGGCATATGTCTGGAACGGAATGAGATAGAAACATGCGGTTTGCGTTTTTTACCTACATTTTTTATCTAGTTTTGTTCATCTTGCTTATTGTCATCTACTTGCGATACACCCTGTATAGGAAAACCCAAAAATCCAAGAAATAGGAAACTACAGCAATAAAACTCTAAAAAGATACAAACACAAACAGACAAAACACATATTTCCTGATGATTGAAAAACTAATTTCTATAAATTACAAAATAGTACACACATTAGAATAGTGTAAATATCTTATTTCTACCATAAAGTTAAGTAATAAAAGTTTAATTTTGTATTACACCATAAAAGAGTTTTATTTTAATTTTGATTGTATTATTATATAAGGTGTATATTATCATTTTTATTACTCTGGCTTTGATTGTAATTTAACTTTTATTTATTATTATTCGCACTAATATTGTTTATTTTGTTGCGTGTTTTTTTTTCCCCACTGTTTTATCTTATTTACATTTTACATTTGTTTATAGATTCCTTCTTATTACTTATTGTTTCATGTGATATGGATGTGTATCCAGACATGTGTCTATGTTATTATTAGCTTAGTTCGGCTTTATGTAATTTATTTTCAATAAAGCCGAAGATCACACTCTATTATTTTATTAGTGAATAATGAATAATTTAAAAATTTTACTCCAAAGGATTTAAATGATATTCTATTTTTATTTTTGCCTTCAATTCTAAGAGCCTTTAGCGTTCAGAAATAATTATTAAATTCGATTTAAAAAAAAAAAAAAAAAAATCCTTCTATATTTAATCACGACCTAATCTCTATTGTCTAATCCGGAATTTTGAAGTTTTTTTTTTTTTTTTTTTTTTTTTAATTTTGGGCAGTGTTTGAATTGTTAGTTTGATAAATCGATCAAATCACTTAAGAAATTGATTAACCATTTTAGTTATCAGTCATTAATTATTATTTGTTTGAGACCTTGTAATTTCAAATAATCCTATTTTCTAATCTCAAAATAATAATAAAAAGTAGGAGGCTCGGCACTGAAGGTTGTGGGTTCGAATCCCACCTGGTATGGTTAAAATGTATTTCGTGCCGAAGCCACGAATAAACCTTGACCTTCCCACCATGGCTAGAATAGGGTAGTAATCCTGTAGGATAACTTCCTGCTCTAGTTGGAGTACATAAGGACGTTAAGCCCAAATAAACAAACAACAAAAACAATAATAAAAAGGTTTGTTACAGTTTGTTGCAGTTACTTTTATATTATTATAATATTTTTTTTTATCTGATTAATAAAAATCAAAATATTTAAATATATTTGAATATGTCGAATAAAGAATTATTGGAATAAATTGCTATTAGGTGAATAAAAAATACGAATACATTTTTTACTTGTTATTCGTTAACGAAAAATAAAATTAAAACAACAATTGAATAAACTATTAGTTATTTGAAATTGACAAATAATTTCTTTCTCTAAAATAAAGAATAAACTAGATTTATTATTTTATTTTTTTTATTTGTTATGCGAATGAAATTTGGCTCAGAACATAAATTCTTTTTTATTTTTTTTAGGAATATTAGTAATAGTCGGCACAATATATTTTTTTAACATTCTGTGTGTTTCTTTTTAACCATACTTTCAACTATATCATAGTTTCTTCCTTTCTCGATTTTATGTTTTTGTCCATTTAGTACCTTTTTTTTTCTTCATGTTTGGAATCATTTGTTTACTCCTATTTTATTATAATTCAGTTTTGATAGTCTTTTATTTTATGTATTTTTATCCAATTCAAAATGCTTCTCATTTTCTCGTCCAATTATGATTTTGGTCTAGGTTTCACCCAAGGTTATTTTATTATTTTTTTTTATTATCTATTTATTAAAAATTACAACTGATCAGAAAAAATACATCTAGTTAATGTAAACGTACTACATGTAAAGTGACTATCACATGGTAAATACTTATATAATAGTTTTATATTAGAAGTTCCCTAGGCCATCTTCTTTTTAGAAGCCTCGGAGTTATTACTATGGGATGCCAGTTTTGAAATTTGTGTCAAAGTAAGTGGATATCTAGCAGGATTTATGACTGCAAGGATTGGATTCGAAATTAATTGAATGGTTTAGAGGAGCATCTAAGCCCAATTCCGTATGTTCAACCTGGTCTGATTAAAAAAAATAAAAAGATATATTAAATTGAAAATGCACTGCTGGTAATAGTTTTAACGATCATCGGGTTTGTTACCACCAACTGGCACTACAATTATTTTCACATCCTATCAAATAAAGTGTTTTCTTTAAGGCTGTTGCCTCTCGGCTAAAAATGGAACCCTCCCCAGGAAAGTTAAACAGAAAACTTTTCTGTTTACTGTTCAATGTGCTACCTGTAGTTAAATTATTTTCAGAGGTCTAGAATAAAATCTTATATTATTCAACTGTTTAATTCTTTTGGAAACTAACAACAAAATGTTGAATTTGTTTTATAGAAAATGTTTTTCGAGTAGTTGTATAACTTTGAGATTTATTTCTGATCAACTGTATGATTGGACCATAAATTGATTTAATTTATATTGTTAAGGAAATATTCGGAGATATATATATAATATAAATTTAGAAATAATTGTTCAATAATGTTGAAATTTGCAGTCATTTTTACTTAATTACTATACTTTAAGCTAAACAAGAAAGTTCACACCAAACATTATTCCTGGAATGTATTTTACAAGATAGTGACAATAAATAATGTAAAATTAGTTGTTGACACTCTATGAATATATTTTAAAATCCTAACAGAATTAAATTTTTTTTTTACACTGTTGGGTTGTAGGATTTAAATGGAATTTTCTGATTTTGTTTTTTCGGCTAAATTTGTTTTTTTTTAAATTTTTAATTTAGGGTGTGAATAACTATCTCGGGTGTAAATGACTGTTTAGTTCACCTAATTGACTAAATATTTACTTTTCATCTAACTTTTTTATGAACATTTTTTAATAAGTAGAATTTTTTTGGGGGAGGGGAGGTTAGGAGATAACAGGCGAACTGAAATTATTCCAACGTTTCATGTTTTTTTGTTGTAGTTTTTTTTTAAATGTAATTATATGTCCATTTGTCACTAACTTGTAAAGAATTTCTTATTAGTAGTAGTACTATATAAGTTTTATATTTGAAGGGCTCTTGGCCACCTTTTCAGCCGCCTAAGAGACTTATCGGGAATCGAGTGTGTAGGAAGTTGATAGACTAGTGGATTTGAGTCGACATGGGGTTGACTATGAAAGGGTAGATATCTAGGTTTGGGCTAAATCAGCAATGTATGGAACATTAAGGTCTTTATGGACTAGTTTATTTGTAACATAACAAGGAGTGATGAGAAATTTAAGAATGGTTTTGGATTGGATTTATACGGTATATTAAATTGTGAAGTAAATATTTTAAACTACCACACCCCGTCGCGGCATCGCCCGCTCTCATAAATAAAGAACGTAGTTTATTTTATCTAATAATTGAATTTAATTTATTTATCACTAAAAATCTTGTATTGAAAAAAATCTTGTATTGAAATATGGAATTATTTCTTCAATGATACTTTCACACATGGCAGTAATTTTAACCTGCTTGAAATTTGTATTTATCAGGTATTAGAAGAGTGTAAATTGAAGCTGATAAAGGCGGATGTCTATAGTTTTTTTAAAAAAATTTTTTTAAGTTATTTATTTCCACATTAGTTCCATGTTATTTTTATTTGTATTATAACCAGTAAAATATATAAGGTTTATTATCATAAATGATATAGTTTAAAGTAATCCCCTCAAAGCTGGTAAGTTGGGACTTACAAAAAGACTTAGTGACAAATGTAGGGTACTTTATGACTATTGCCTTTACAATGGGCACTACTACCTGGGACTAGGGATTGCTCTCAGGCGGCCATTAGGTTCAGTACCGACTCAAGATATACAAGCCCGGTCTGCCTCGTAAGTTCTCCAGCCCTGAGTTTTATCAGGCGCACTTCATGGTACTACGTGACCAGGTGTGTTGAGGCTGCGTTTCTTGGGGTTCTGCAATTCTTACAGTTCTAGAGTAAAGGAATAAAAAAATTGTAAACCGATGATGTAAATCGAATAAGTGTTAACAGATTCCAACGATAATCACAAAAAGAGGGTGTTCTGTAATATATATTTTAACACTCTTTTAATTTTGTTTTCACACCTGTCATTAAAGTAATAATAAGTGAACACTGGCCTAATAGACGTGAGGGAGAGAAGCACTGAACAGTATCTTCTCCTGGCATGGATTACAGGCACAGAAAGATTTTATTTGAGTAAATTTCTCATCCATCTTCTTTTTAGTTTTCTGAGAGTATTTCCGGGTATGTCAGTCATGACCATGTCATTAATGAGTATGTTACTAATATTCATGGGGAATGTCTATAGTGGCTATATATATCTTCGTTTACTGTGGCTCCTTTTAAATCTGAGTGAAGTGTGTGGTTCGAAATGTTCCAGAGTGATCTAGTGATTAGTCTAAGTATTTTTTTATTAAAATATTTGTTTTTTTTATTGTGCGTATTTTTGACAGTCGTATATGTTGTGCGGCGTATTTCCATATGGGTTTGAGTAAATAGGTGTAAGTATTTAGTCACTGTCGGTGTTTTAATGTCGACCGTTTATGGAGGATGGGATAAAAGAGTTTTAGTCTCTAGTTTAGACTGAGACGCTTTTGTATTACATGTGGGCCCCTGGTCATTCTTCTATCGAATGTTCTTCTAAAGACAATAGAGTCACGTATGAGGGTAATAGTGCTTTATTTTCTATTTTTTAAACAAGCCTTGTAGTAAAAAAAAAAAAAAAAAAAAAAAATGTCTTGAACGTTTATCAACTATATATTACTAAGTAATGAAATGTTTGTTCTCTGATATCTAAGCAAATAGGATGCTTGACATTTGTACATGCTAACTTCAGTCTAGACAAGTATACTTATTGGGCAGTAAAAAAAAAGAAAGAAAATTAAATGAAAAAAAAAAAAACTTAGAAACGTGAAGGTTTGAAGTCGACCTCACCAAAACCCGAATCCTCTGGATTATTCCTGACGCAATTCTTCCGTCTTCGCCTCGGTCAACCACTCGGACGTTTAGCTGGCAGCTCAAAACTGATGCCCTTTTTTTTTTTTAGAATTTGATCATTATTAAATCTAATGACTTTAGATTTCCCTTTTAACCTATCGCCTCTATTACCTGTACTCTATTTACCGGATAAAGCTACCACAATTTCAAATTGTGTAATTTTTTTGTGCCACAGTACATTTTTTTGTAAGTTTTAAGACGTTGCTCTTCCCTTTATGTAAGAGGCTACATTTACTTTACGGAAAGATGAGCTTAATAAATCTAGAATATCAGAGTCTTATCCTCACGTTTTGGCAGATGTTTTTTTCTTGCATTAAATATACCTCACGAAATATTTTTAAAAAGTTAGCGAATATCTATATCAAAATACTGTTAATATTGGAATGATGAAAGGTCGATCACAGAGACGTTAAATACTCCAGGATTAGGGGTGGCCCGAAGAAATGACTCCGGGGAGAGGATAGCTGAGCAGTAAAAGGATTTTCTGGTGGGGAAAAAACACCATTAGTCAACCTTTGAAGAAAACGAAAAAACGATACTTTAACAAATGAATCTTTCTTTGGATCTTAATACTAATTGTTTTTTAAATATTTCAGTACTCGCATTTACCTAATGTATTTTTTTATACAGTTGTAAATATTACTAAATAAAAAAAAAAAAAATTAGATTTATTTTGTTTTAAAAACGATTATTATTTTTAACTATTTTCGTTTAAAAACAAAACAAAAAAGATTTATTTTGTTTTAAAAACGATTATTATTTTTAACAATTTTTCGTTTATTGATTGTTTTAATTTTATTGCGGATTTTTCTTTCATATATTACAATAATTAAACTAAATTTGTAATTTAGTAAAAATAAATAAATAATATAATATCATTATAAATAACAAACATTAGAATATCTTTGCTTAGTTTACATTGTATATATATATATATTGTATATATACAATACAAGGACAAATACAATACTAAACATACATAATATACATTACATAATATATACAATACTATATACTAGGAGAACAAATAGGGCATAAACATTTATTACTTATTAAATATACGAAAGGTGTCAATAGTGTTTATTCCCTTTTTTTTTTTTATTGTAATGATTTATTGAATTTATTGAAATAAAAAAAAAAATAATTTCCCGGAGATCACGGATATGTTTTAAATGATTTTTGAAAGATTAAAAAATCCAAGCTGTAGGTGCAATTGTTGCTGGGGGTTGTGCGGGTGAGATATACCCAGAGCGCCGTGATTCTCATATTTTTTCCAGTTCCTTAATATACCTAATATGATCTAACGTATTTGATTTTATTATCTCATTGGTAAAATGAAAAATTAAGAGTTTTCCAAAAATTTACTTTATTTTTCAATTTACGTGGAAAATATAATACTTTATATATATTTAATTTTATATATAATATAATACGTCTATTTGTTATTATAATCTATTCTATTCCACCTTCTAAGTTGCCTGAGGCACGAAAACTTAGGCAAACTTATTTATACTGATAAAAAAAAAATAAATTGATTGATACATTATTTAAAATGTTTAATAATTTAAATATTTATAGAGTTATCTCTATTCGAACCATTCTTGGATTAGAATAATTTATGGAAATTCTACATATATTACTAATTTTTTTTAATATTATTAAAATGTTTGCATTCAAATCATTTCAATACCTGTCTAGTTTTAGTTTTTGTATCATTAATACATTACGAAAAAAATTTCAAGCAAAAATAATTTGTGTTTGATAATTAGTAAAAATTTGGTTTACTTATTCTAAAGAAATTGTTGAAAGGGTAGTCTTTTATTGTGATTTATTTTATTATTTTTATTGAAAACGATGCAGATAGAATCCAAAATAATATAATATTTAAAAAAAAATAATAATCTTTGATATTAATTAGTTCACTGTTCACTATGTTCCATATATTCGCTAAATTATATATATATATATATATATATATATATATATATATATATATATATATATATATATATGAAGCGAAGTTTCTAATATTTGTGTAGTCTTAATATTATTCGTCGTGGTTCCTCTCTAATACTTCATTGGTTAGAAAGTTTAGGAGTTTTATGTTATAATTCTAGCAATGATTGGTTCGTTTACGGCTTTAGCTGTTTGGCATCATAATTGTATGTAATTACGTTAGGGCCACATTATTATAGGTGAATGGGAAAATGAAATTAATGATGTATTATCATTAATGGTTTCTTCATGAAATAAGAATATTTCATTTGTTAATAAAATATCTTCTAATAAATTATTAAATTATTAATATATATATTTTTTTATTACTAAAAAAATTGTTACTCAATATTTCTCCACAAAATCAAAGTCAGGAGAAAACGACTAAGTCCGGATTATCTTTTCTCCTCTGGAATTGGCGTAGAAGCGTCCAATTTGTCGAGGATTACTTTTTGTAGGATCTGTTTTCCCGCAGAGCATTTTCCATTTTTCGAATCCTTCCCCAGGATAAACCGAGGGCCAGGAGCCTCCAGGAGCGGGGCAGAAATCAAATTAGTGAGCCGTGCCACGGCATTACTACCTACGTGATCCGAATCCGATGTTTCTTTTTGTCGGCAGTGGTGAGAACCTATCAGGGATGCTGTTAGATGTGTCACTCACTGTTCGGACTGGTAATCAGGGGCGGACTATAGGCGGCTAGCGGATCTGTGCTCTATGGAAAATCTTTTCATTCTCTGATTCCTTTTTGTTCATAAATTTATAGGTATATAATACTAGCATACCCCGCTGCGGCTTCGCATGCTCTTCATATATAAAGAACTAAGATTATTTCAACTAACAATGGAATTTCACTTGTTTTTTGATAAAAATCTTGTATTGAAGTATGGAATTAGCATTAGTTCTTAAATGATATTTTCACGCATAGCAGGAACTTTTAACCTGGTCATAATTGCATTGATTAAGTGTTTGAAAAGTACGCAAAAGTATAATTATACATCCAATTTCCCATAAATAATTTTATTGACTTCATTTGGTTGGATTTAAATTTCTAACCATAAAGGTATATGACAGTGAGACAAACCTCGTTTCTGGTACCTAAGACTATACATTTTAAATAGTGTAGTTGTGAAAATTAAGATTAAAAATTATTATTATAAACCTTCCTAAAACTATGAAGATGTTGGAGTTAAAGTTTGGTAAAGTTGGGTTTAATAGTTTTACCATTGCAAACTCTGTTGCAGAATAGCGGTAGATTTTTAAACTGCACTGGGATCCACATATCACTCCTGAAAATAAGTAAATTTTATCATAAATTTCTAGCTTAATATAACGCCATACATTTGTTACCTCAATCGAATGGTGCTCGCCAACTATCGGCCCTTTCTTTATCAAACTTTACTACTGACCACATATTTATCGCTGTTTTATGACAATATAATTGAAAATCTTTAAATTTTATTATTGCTAAACCATTCTTGAACAATGAAGATGATATGGTTAAAATTTGTTACAGATTGGTTCAGTAGTTTTCGCGTTTAGTGAGCAGAAACGAACTAAAACTTGTCTCTTTATATCATAGTATAGATAAACCATAGAAAAATAAGGGTGATTCCTATGTATAAAAATAAGGATGACTTATTTATATTTTGAACTTAATTTAACATTTTCAACATTAGCCTGAATTTGAATATAAACTATTTATTGATTTATTGACAACTGTATACATTATATACAATTAAATTTGAGGAAAATGATTATAATGACATGCTAAAATATTTCAATATCAAATAAAGAACCGCTCACTAGTAGCACTTCAATAAAAGTTTAACATTAAGAAAGTCACTTGTCCATTTTCATGCGCCTCGGAGGATTATCGAGAATTGTGTGTAAGGTAAGTCAGGAGACTTGTGGATTCGGGTAGGCATAGAGTTTACCATGAAAGGATAGGAAAAGGTATGGTTTAGGAACATTAATGTCTTTATGGATAATTATGCTTGTGACATAATAAGGAGCATTGGGGATTTTATGGAGGGTTTCGGTTTGTAAGGATTGGATACGAGAGGAATTGAGAGGTTTACTCTCCAGATATCAGCAATTTTCATCATTTGCTATGTTTTTTGATACAGACTATTCATTCTTTTAATGTTGCTTAAAATATTAATTCCTATATACTATGAACTATAATTATAAACAGTTTATATTTAAGAAATCTTTTTCTTTTTGTAAAAAATTAATATAAATTTTCTGTTACTTTTTATTAATATCTTCTTTCTGCTCTTTTTTTAATTTTTTTTTTATTATTATTATTATCTGTTACTTTGTTATGTAAATATTATTTTATTTTAAGGCTCTGAAGGCCCTTGATTGTACATTATTTTTTATTCTTAAGGGACTTAAGGTCCCAGAATAAATAAAGAACTTTATTATTATTATTATATTAAGCATTTTTAATATTTTTTATTTTTTTCTGTATCTAGTTTCTTTTTTTTAGCTTTGTTTTTCTCTCTGTTATTTTATAATGTAAACCTTTATTAACTTTTGCTTGCTATATTTTAAAAATCTCTTAAACAGTTATGAATTTACCTTCTGTTGTGTAATATCATTCGTATGAGACATAGTCCCAGGATAAAGTTTTATTTTAATGCTATTTTATACATTTATATTTCAATGCACTATGATACATTTCAAATTTACAATTCTCAATGATTTACTAAGATTATCTATATCTATTTACATATATATCAAATATAACAATTTTTACTTTCTATACAACAAAATCTAAATTCACTTGTTGAGACTATTTCTCCTTTCCTGATATAAGCAACCCTTTCTGAGTAAGCGTAAGAAATTTCATGTTGGATAAACTTTTACTAATTTATTTTATTATATTTAATGATGCATTCTTCTTCTTTTTTTTAAAATATTTTTTTCACTAGTATTATATTAATTTCAAAGAAAAAAATAATATATATCTCATAAAACAAACAAAAGAAACTCTGCAGTTGTAAATTAGAAAAAATAAAAAAATAATTTAAAGCATTAACATTAAATTAATTAACAACACGGAACGTATTGACTTTTAAAAATGTTAAAGTTAGCGTTATAATTATTTAGTATTATAATAATATCTAATATTTAAGTGAATCAACTGAAATTTAAATGAGCTAAATTGTTTATAGTAACTATTTATTTTTACTGCTAAATAACCAGTTCCAGGCTGATATGAAGTTTAAAAATTAGGTTGACTATAAACAATTAATTTATTGAGCTGCTTAAGTATTAGGCAGACGACTTACCATTTTTCAATGTTATTTAATGAAATTTACTGCTGTATAAAGTATTTATTTGTATATCAAGTAAATCTGAGGAGATATGTTTATAACGTAAATAATTTATAAGGAAACCCATTTGTAGCACTTTAATCGAATGTGCATTAGAAGGTCCCTAGGCCATATTCTTATTTAAAATAATTAAGTATCCTCAACCGTTATTGAAAATTATGTGAATATATAGTTTTTTCTTGTACCTCAATCCAGCTGTAGAGGAAGTGAAGATAATGAATGCCCTTATATCATGAACATTAGTTTTACATTGAAGTAACGAGTAGATTAGAACTACGTGAAAGCTCGATTTCCCTGGCCGTGTCCCGTCTTCCAGGAGCGTCAAAAAGGCCATCCGGGCTGGAGGAAACCCATTAGCCAAGACCTTGGAGTGAAAAGAATGGCACAATGGACAGCCAGAGAGCCAGGAAGAGGCCCGGTCCTTAAGTAATGAAACATGATCCATTTTTAATGGCTTCCTTTCGCCTTGGGGTAGGAGGGGGGAGCTCTTCTCGAATAGTTAGAGGAAACTATTAAATAGCTCTCCTGTATTTCGAAATAGACTTTTACTTCTATGGCTTGCTACTTCTGTCTTGAAACATAATGGAAGTCTTTGGGTTGTGTAGCTCAGAGTTCTCTGTGAACTTATCTTATTGTCTTTAAAAAGGTTTTACTATCTGATAAAACAAAAATTTTTTCTGTTGGTATGTCAAAAATTCTTCTTTCTTTCTATATCGTTTAATAACGTTAGGTGAAGTGATTAAAAAGAAGCAACTACTTACTATACAATAAAACAGCATTATCGCTAATCGTTGTGATAAAAAAAAGGCTACGTAACAATTTGTAGTTACAACGCTCAAAAACCAGTGAAGGATATTGTTTTCAGGTCTGCCAAGATCTAGGGCTGCTATTTGTGTCATCATTCAAAAAATCTTGTTGCAGCTCTTTCGAAATCAGTTACAATCTAATTTTCAAAACAAACCACGCCTCTGAGGCGTTGAGTGTACTTCAAACGTAAATCTTTACACGCCTCTTGAGCGCTGTGTATAGCTGAACCACATATTTTATTGTGATTTGTAGTGTTTCTATCAACTGTTCAAGATTCCTCAAGTTCTGATTAATGGAAATGAATAAAAAAAAAAAAAAAAAAATAAAATAATAATAATAAAAAAAAAAGAAATGAAAATTCCTGTTTATTTATAACAAGGGCTCAATGAAAATACAACTGGACGAATAAGAAATTAATCGTAGGGAAAGATTTTACTGTTTGGAAAACCAAACTGATTTATACTGGTGGAAAATCTTTAAAAAAATGTTGGATTAAAAGTGGCCAGGAATAATGGTAGGTTTTTAGTATATGAAAATCAATGTCTAAGAAATTCATATTGAAATTAATGTTTATTTTTGTTTCATGTAAACTTTGTTCGATATTTGCTAATTGTGAATTTAAAAAATATTGAAAATATTATCAGTTATTAGAAACTTTTTTACTGTGGTTAAATTACATAAACAAACTTTTTTTTTTTATTTTACGCTTTTTTTAATGCACTTCTGTTTAAATATAATAATCGCGAGAGCTATTCCATTTACATGGAAATGACCTCCTCAGACATCCTGAATTTAACTTGTGTTATTATACACTCCTGAGAAGCGTGTATTGTTACTAAAAAGGGTAATGTCGAGGGTGTTATCTTTAGAGTTAATAAATAGAGTATTGAAAGTTAAATCATGGACATATTGTTTGATCAATCCAGTTTTTTAAAAAATAAATAATTTATTTTATGAAACTGATTCCTATAAAATGTATTTACGTGGGACTTGAAATAAAATTTATCTTTGGTCATGATTTTTGGTAAAGAGCATTGATTACAGCTGAAGTTTTCGAGATTTTCTATCTATTTATATATATAATAGTTTATCCTCTGTGTGTCTTGGACGCTTGTGCTGTGCGCTTTTGCACTCCATTTAGGCCTCGGCCGCTTTAAATAGCTGGTGAATAAAAGTGCAGCGTCACCGCGCGGGATCGACCATTGTCCCGGCTCTATAATGGCCTACTGAACTAGCACTCAGGTGATCAGGTGAGAGGCTATTCTCTCTGTCGAAGAATATTCCACCACCTAAAAGGCTGCGGAGTCAGGTATAACTGAGTAGCATGCGGTAATAAATAAATAGATAAAAGCCCGAAGGCTCGATGCCGACACCACTAATCCTTGACCACACACCTTCCTCGATCCCACCCAATTACAACCCTAATCCCCTGGACCAGTGCTGACACAATCCTCCCATCCACTTATTGGTTCACCCCGGACGTTTACCCAACAGTACAACTCTAACTTTTTGAGATTCGGTTACAACTGAATCCAACATCTTTACTTGACAATTGTTAACGTTGCGCGTTTTTTTTTTCATAAAATCTCTCTTTTTTTTTTTTTTTTTTTTTTTTTTTTTTTTTTTTTTTTTTTTTTTTTTTTTTTTTTTGTGCTAGATACTTTACGAAATAGTTTATCTTCGGAACTTTTAAGGTGTTTTTCCTCCCTCAATGTAAGCGCCCATGTTCCGGATTCGTAAGTTACTGAAAATACAATAAAAGTCTCTGTAGTAAAGAGTCGCTTTGTCTCGTAGAATGAACTAAGCTTCCCCATTTGCTAGATACTTTACGAAATAGTTTATCTTCTGAGATATGAAGTCTCTGTAGAAAAGAATAAATATATAATATGTATAATTATTTTAGAAAAGAGCCTGAAGATGACAGGCATCATGAGCGGTTTTTCGGTGTATGGTTATTTTTACATACATTTCATTGACACGGTCTACCTCTTTTAGTGTTGGTCGGATCGAAGTTTTGGCTAGTTCCCTTATCAGAAATTTGATGGAGAATATGTTTCGTTCTATAACATTTGTTGCTAGTACTTAGTGTTAAGGAGATGTATTTGTTTGAATAAGTCAAGCTTGAAGCCTATGTTTTCTCGCAAAAATAATTACTCTATAGATAATGTGTATAACTTGTGTTTGTATATGTTTTCAATGCATTGGCTTTAATTATTTTGAGGAATTTTTCATGTATTTCTATAAAATTTACTATTTATTTATTTACAAATAATTCTTTTTAAACTTTATTATAGCTTCTCTCAAGGTTTGAATATAATACAGACACATTTCGTAACGTTTTATTTGCTTCCAATATTCTGATATAAAGGAAGTGGCTCCTCTCCCGCGTGAAAAGGGACGGAAATAGAAAGAGGGCCATATAAAAGAAGCAAGGTGATATAGAGAAATCGATATTGAGGAATCGATAGGCCACTGTATCCCAGGGCCCGGGGATTGACGAAGGGAAAAAATCTGACAAAATTGAATTGGTCCAAGAAGAGGGGAAGCTGTAATTGACTGTTGCTAGGCAAACCTTCCCGCTGAGGTTAGCGCCACCCTCCTACCTCAGGTCGTTTATCATCTCGTCTTTGAATAGCGCCAAATATTGTGATAAAATTCTGGGTAGAACTTCACTCTCAGTGAGGGATGGGATCCGCTTACGGGTTGTTAGATATATATTTGATTTTGATAATCGAATGGACATCTCCGTGGTTATACACTTGATTAATTAAAATAAATTATATATGGTTATAAAATACAATTATACTAATTCGATTAACTAGAAGGTTTTAATTTGGAAAAGGTGTATTCAACGTGTATAATTATGTTACAGAACTCATAATTTGCGATTTTATATTTCTTGGATATCGTTTTCTTAATCGCTCCTACCTTTGTTTTTTATTATATTCAAGGCTCCCCGGAAAAAAAAAAATCTCTGAAATCGATCTCTTAAAGGCTTTTCATAATTTCAGTTAAACCATCTCTTTCGGTTTACTATTTTAGCTCTGTTGGCACGATAGCTAACACGTTAAGCAGGGAAGGTTGGAAGAGTCTTGTACGAAACCTCTTAACCAAACGTTCTACTTACTTTTTAAATTATAGGAATAGAAATGTTCTATTTCCTACCAGCTCATTAATTTATGTGACACTGTCTTTGTTTTTTTACAATGTTTGACTCTGACCTTTCAGCTTAGATAAAACATATTGCCACCATCATGTAAAACTAACGAATGTTAAAAAACACATTTTTTATTTCGTTTTTTCACCGTTTTATTCTACAAGGTCTTCCTGTGGTAAAATGCCAGAAATTCGTTAAAATGACATTCATGATTTCGGTCTTCTATGTGCCAATCAGATTCGATCTTTAAAAAAAGAAGCCATTTTTAATCTAGGCGGCCAAAAATCGATTTTATAAAATCTACAGAAGGTGAAAAAAACCAAGATATTTATAAAGTTAGATAAACATAGGAAATTATGTGACCCTTGTCCCTTCCCTCCCAGCAATACCTAAGTCGTACGATTAGTCGAAACTGCCACATCTCGTCAGGCCAACATATACTTTCTGCTTTCTAAGTGTAATCGCTTGATTTAAAATGGGCTTTCTTATATTTAGTGATATTCTTCATAAATAGGGTTATATGGATCTGGAAACTGCAGGTGAGGACACACACTTTTGAAGTGGTTATTATTTTATTAATTGATGTATCAGTACCATTTCGGCTGTTTGAAAATTATTCTATTTTTTTTTTTATTTTCAACCACATTTCAGCATATTTTAGTGTTTTTGTTGTACTTCAGGGTGCGTCGCGGCTGTTATTTTTAATTTCTTTGAAAGATTGGACTTTTTGTAAAATAATGATGACAAAATCAGTTTTTTGAGTGAACTGGAACTAATCAATAATAAATTAAATATTAAAATTCTTTTAACGAGATCTTCAATTTTTTTTTATATGTGTCCATTTGTTCAGGTGATAAATTTTCTAAATGTCCCATATATTGCTGGATGGGTACAAACCAGATGATAAACTAAACAAAACTTCCCTGATAAACTTTATACTCCCACGAAGTCACTAGTCTCCTAAATTGCTTACACTTGTATTTCCGATAACTCTCTGAGGCGCCTGAAAAGATGTCTTCAGGATCTTCTAATATAGAACAGTTCTTAATGTGCTACCTTGTTATTGAAGTGGTAGTTATTTTACAAGTTATTGACGTTATTGTGATTATGTCTCACTCACTTACTTGATGCATGTATTTTATACAGTGTAAATATCAATAAGTAAGAAAAAGAATTCGATTGTTGGGTCTCTCAACTCTTATTTAATTCGGTCAAGGGTTTCCATAACCGTAAAGAAGCTTTATCAAGTTGGGCTATCTGGAGCAGACACGTGGACTGGTTTAGAAACAAAAGGGCTCTGGATATATATCTGCTGGTCTGGAAGGAGGGATGAGGGATGGTCTCCTCTAGGGCCATCCGAACCAAGGAGATGGCCTCCGCAGCGCTGGAGATTTAACGTATGAGCTGTCAGGGGCCGCTTTGTAAACAGTGCTCTTCTATCGCCGCTGGATATTGGAGTCACGGTTCCTCTCTGGAATCGAACTTCCAAAGGCATAGCCAGAACTGACAGGCTCCTCGAGTCAATAATATTTTAGTCGATAGAACATTTAGTGAAGTATTTTCTATTTATATTATTTTATAATCAAACGATTTATTTACTTTTTATTTTTAATTATAAACTTTCTTAAAAGTTTGTTTATTTGTTTATTTCATTTAACGTCACTTTATGCTGCTATGGCTAATCGGACGATGCTACTACGGTGGGAGTCCTAAATTTTACCTATCCGGGTATAATTAGGATAGGGATCTTTAACGAGTACCTGACATCGCACAGGCTCGGGACCCCCATTTTACGTCCCTTCCGAAGGACGGCATAGCTAAGGATTTTTTAATCCCTTTAAAAAATCCTAAGGTCATCTGCCGGGCTGCGAACCCGCGATCTTGGGTTTAGTAGGTTGCTATGCTAACCACTACACCACAGGTAACCCCCTTTCTTAAAAGTTATGTTGATTTCCATTTCAAAGTTTTTTATAAAAACGCTCTTTAAATTGGATATATTAATAATAAATATCATTCCTATAATATATGAACTACTTACATTGAATTTATTGAGGCTATAATAAAATTTTAATATTCCCTATACATTTCCTTCGATATAAGTCCACGAATATATCCTATTCGTTTAAAAATATAAATATATATTTTAAGTTTAAATACTATAAAGTCCCTTTATAGTGATTTTTTTTTTTAATTACAAGACTTATTTACACAACTGTTGACCTGTTTGATCATTGTGAGTTCAGCCAGAACTGCCATTCCTCTCTGTTCCTGAACAGATCTTCACTAGATCAGGATACTAGATCTAGCGAAGATCTGTTCATTTCTTCCGCAAAGCCTTTCTATGTAATCGAGGATATTCTTGGTCGGCCTCGTGGTCTTCTACCATAATTTTTATCGGATCTCTGTGTTCGTTGATTAGTAAAAAATGGCCGAAGCACTTGAGTTGTCGGGTCTCGGGGACTTCCAACTCCTCTTATTCTTACATTACGGATGCAGTCTTCTCAGCAAACCCACGGAGGAACTTGTTATCAATGTATTTAATATGATTTAAGAACAAAACGAAGTGAGAATTTCATGAGGAAGCCCTTGTAATAGGAACAACGTATTATTACAACAGTGTCAACTCTGTAATGTTACTCTCACAGTGAGACACATATTCGAGGAGTGTCCTCAGTACTAGAGAGATATGGATAAATGGTGTACCTCGTCAGCTCTGTATAGCCTTGGGCGATAGTGAACAGTACATTTGTAATACCTAAAATTTATCGAGAAAATCGGATTATATAATGTTATTTAATGTTCATTACTTTATTCATTTTAAATTATTTTTTCTCTTTTAAATTATTATTATTTTGTTTTATTTTTTGTAAAACGTATTTATCTTTTTTTTAATTGTTAAGATTAATATAGTTTTGTTAGAGCAATGACATTCAAATTTCTTATTGCTACAGTTCAAAGAGATAATATGGTAATGTTTACATGGCTGTACAATGCAGACGGTATACTGTTCAAGTATATTGGCAATAATAACTACCAGCAGTTTTTGCATGCCCTTAAGAACAAACAACAATGTATTATTTAGCAAAGATGGTTCTACTATGATACCAGAGTTTGTTAAAATTCAATTATCTGGGTTGGAGGATAAAAGTTATCCTAAAAGTTACCAAATTATTCCAGCCAAAGTGAAAATTCTGAGATTCATTTCGCTGAATGCTTCTAGAAAGAATTTTATTATAAAAAAAATTAATACGATCAATGCATTACGAAATGAATCATGTTCTTGTATCTGTGAAGTTTTACTGTTATTGTTTTACTTTTATTTCTTAGGTTAGGCCAACTAAAAGAAAAGAATAACCCTATCCTCTAATAATTATTAAATGTAATAAACAATGTTCCAATTCTTAATTTCTTTTTACACATAAATTTCTTAAAATGTAACTTGGTTACAACGCAAGGAGACGAAAGTAAAATATACAATTATCATTTCTGGCAAAAAAAATAAAAAATAATAATAATGGATTTTTGAAAAAAAATAAAAATCTTTTGGGCACGTTTTAGATCACTGGTTGTTATTTTAAATTGAATATATTACAAACTATACATTACCTGCTGAAATGTACTTAATATTCGCGAAGATAAATTAGTTGAAGGAGCGTAATTATAGAGGTTAGAAAAAGTAGCTATAAATAAGCGTGAAGGAGGACTGTTGCCAGGGAGCTGTTGCTAGGCGGAGAGAAGCGCCCCCTGCTGGGATTACGGCCATCAACTCGCTAGTGTTTGCCCTAGCTACCTCTATCTTCCCGGTTAGCAACTTAGTTCTCCTGTCTCTTCACTCCGGAACTACCTACATAAATCCTTCCACTAAAGATATAAATATTTTTAAATATAAGTTATTTACAAGTACTCACAGTGAACGAACATATACATACCTTTATAGACGATTTCACGACAGACTTCATGGACATAATAACATGCTCAATGGCATGACCACGACTGACACACCTGGAAATACTCTCAGAATGCTAAAAAGAAGCTGTATGAGAGATTTGCTCGAATAAATCTTTTTTCTTTTTTTAATCTATGCCAGGAGTTACTGTTGAGTGCTATTCTCTCCCACGTCTATAACACCTGTATTATTACACATTCATCAAATTCACTTATTGTTAATTTACTTATTTACTTACACTTATTTACAATTTACTGTTTACTGAGCATAGGGACTTCGTGTTGGAACGTCATGAAATTGAAGGCTCAGAATCGAATATGTAATTTTTCGTAGATTCACTAGTGTGACATGAATTTTTATTTAACCAATTCGATACTTTACATAATAAATCGAGTAAATATTAAAAAAAAAGGTTGTAAACAAAAGGTAAATTGTAAAAAAATATACATATGTACATGAAACGTACTCAAGAAAGACATAATGATACTCAAAAAAACTTTTTCTACGCAAAAAATATAAACTGGTCGATTGTTTAAAAAATATTAATTTATTTAATTAGTTTTAAATTATTTTTTATTGAAACATTAATAACAAAAATTTTAGAAGAAGAATCGTAGATATTAAGCTTGGAAAATTTTGAATTTAATATTTTTTACCCTTTGAAGTGATTTATTCATACCTGCCTATGAAAATACAAAATTGAGATAGTGTAGGCAGTAGATAAAGCGAATTATAGAATTTTAGGCATGGGGGAAAAAATACAAACCGGCACTCACTCCTGGCTACCAATTATTGGTATCAATACCTCAATCAGGGCTCATCCAGTATTTTTTTTTGAAAATTTAAATGCGTAGAGAGATATCGCTGGGTATTGTATTTCCTCATCCCTGTCATTCCATTACCACCCTAACGAGTTCCCCAGGCAATCTGCTAATTGTCAGTATTGACAGGTGTGGATATTGGAATAAAGTCAAAAATAAATACATTTAAAAAAAAAAATAAGAGTTCACACTGACTAAAAATTAAAAAAAACAACTATTAAATTAACAATTTAACCAAAACTATATCTATTGATTATTTATTTATTTATATAGAATAAAAATTACATTAAGACTACGACCAATCTGTTGGCATCATTTTATCTTTGTATTTTAAATAATCTTTATTTATGATAATATATTTATTTATATTTACAACTGTATACATTATATACAGCAAGTAAAATTGAGAAAAATTATTACAATGAATTTCAATAACATGTAAAGAACTACTCATTACTTGCACGTCTAGCACTTGAACTAGAACTTCAATAAAAGTTTTACAATAGAAGATCTCTTGACCATCTTCTTTTCAGACGCCTCGAAGGATTATCGGGAATCGAGTGTCAGGCAAGTTCGGAGACTTGTGGGTTCGAGTGGGTTTGGATTTAACTATGAAAGAATTAGGAACATATTAAATATTAAGATCTTTATGAATAAGTTTATTTGTGACAAATTATGTAAGATTGAGGATTTCACTAAAGATTCTGGATTGTAAGGAACGGATATGATAAGAATGGGAAGGTTTAGTGGAGCACCAAAGCTCAACTCCGTATGTCCAAATGGATCTATGGTAATTACTGTCAAGTAAATAATTCTTTTTTTATTGGGAACTTTAAACGCTTGTCTAGTAAATGCTGGAGCGGTCGGAAATTACGGGAAGTTTCTTATATTTTAAGTCCGGTATGTTTTAGTAAAATTTTAAAAAAGAAATACAATAATATTGTACATAAAACATTATCCTGAGGAACTCCGATTCAATCCTGATCCCTCACTTTGTTTGGAGGCAAAGCTGGATCCTAAGAGATGCCTACGCTGTTCACTCAAGTATTCAGTTATAAAGGTTCAAAGGTAATTACAACATGAAGAGTAATGGCCACTATACATAATAAAAGATAGATTCACTGAATCTGAAGAAATCGCATGGAGAACAATTTATTGAAAGAGGCAAATTTTTTTCAGCATTTCGCAGCCTAAACTTTTGTTACCAGAACAATCATCAATAGATTGACAAAAAGAACTCACAAAGAGTCAGCTTGAGATAGTGAATCGTATTTTCTTATTAACGTCCCAGTATTTCCTGGATATTTCTATCATAATTCATACCACAGACTAATAAATAAAACAGACACCAACATTGACTGACAGTTTTCCTCTTCAGTTTTACAATACGGTAATAAGGTGCATATCAAGATTTTTAAAATAAAAAATAAATATATGTTAGAAAAGATATTTTAAAAATTATATTATGGTTATATTCCGTTGGATTATTTCGTTCTTCATCAATCAGATTTTTAAAACTTTTGGCCGCTTCAAATATTTAAATAAAAACCAACAAGACACAGTTGGTTCAATGTATTTTATATCCTGCATTGAATTTATTAACATTATTTACACGCCATTCTGAAATATTTTGTGGAGGGCTCAAACCCTTCCTTGAATCCATTCATACAGCCTTTGGTATATGGTACCATGAGTTGCCGCTGTCCAATGAATAGTCGATGAATTCGTACTCCAGATGATATTGACATTGATGGATATATTTTTTTCCAAGAGGAATTGATATATTTTTTTGTTGGTCATGTTATAATAAACTCGGCAGGGAGACATTGTTTGCAGAGATCCTTCCCCAACCCTCCTCCTCCTAGAGCAAACAGCGCTGCTTTCAGCCTCAGCGACACAAAACTCCATGCATCTACTAGTCATAAAAGGCTTTCTTTCTTTCTTTTTTTCTCTCTCTTCTTTTTTTAGAATCATAGCGGAGATGAAGAAAGGAGTTCACATTAACTGAGGAGGGTTCTCGAGACGCCTTTCTTAAAGCGCCCCAGAAGAGTCGAAAAAAGAATCCTTTATTCGCTCCTGCTCATTATATTCTCAGCCTTAATCTCGATAATGGCTATGTCTGTGAAGGATACACTTCTCGGGATTCGAAGCTAACAAGTTTATGATACTTAGTAAAAGGGAAAGTCAGTTTGATTTTGAAAAAAACAAAAAAAACTCTTCAACATTTTTATAACTTGATATATTAATTATTTTTTTCAAACATGAAAGAAATTGTATATTATTTGATAAGTTTTACTTTTTAATTAATATTGACATTTTCTATATCGAATATTTGTAATGGACCCAGTTACAAATAATAGATACAAAGTTCAGTTTATTATTGGAATATAAATAAACGTTTAAGGATGTTTTCTGACTGTTCAAAAAAATATAAAACTTATGAGTTGTATTTATTCGTTTCTATGAAAAATATTTATTTATTACATATAACAAAATCTTGTAAATTTTCTATATGATGGGATTAGAAAATATAATGGACATTTAGATAATTACTGATGAATTTTTTGTAGAGCTTTTCCGCCGTTTGAATTGGTGGAACCCCATAATTCTACGCCGTACCATCTAACTGTCTGATAATGGTGATAATGGTTTTTGTAGTGAATCAGGGAATAGAATGTTTATCAAGTGAGTGCCGGAGTATTCAAAATTGACGAGCAGCTTCTTGTCCGTGTGGGTCTCTATTCGAGATAAAATAGAATGTCTTTTCAATGGTATTTAGTGACATTACATTAGAGGATGTGGAAGGACATTAAGTGATAGGTTTTCGGTGCTGAGTCAAGGTTTTTTGTTGGGATTTGTTTGGAAATCATCTTAAATCTCCAATAATGAAACCATTATTGTACTATTGTATTATCTCACATAGCATATGTGTGATTCTCAACATGTCCCAAAGTTTATTTTTTCATTTCATATGTGACCTGATAATCTGGGATACATTATACGAATAAGCAAAAATTAAAAGCTTATAGCTCGTGGGTTGCAAAGATAGTTAATACCGACAATAATAACCCTAAAAAACGTTGGTTACTTATCTCTGAACTATTATATCAAAAAAATATTACAGTCGCCCTCAATCAAGAGCAATGTGGATGACAATGAATACATCCATACTATATAATTATCTGTCAACATTATTAACTAATTATTATTTATCTCAGATGTTTAAAATTGTTAAAAATTTTTGATGATAAGTATTGATTTATTATAATATGTTAAAAATTTACACATTTTTATTTATTATCAGGTTAGCACTTTGGGCAAAACCCTTAATCAATCCTTCAGCGACAATATATCAAGCAGTTAATCTCATATGTGCTATTACCAGAATCTTAATTTTATTTATAGTATGGCGTAAGAGAGAATCTTCAACATTTGTTAACGATATTTCAGTAAAAATATAATTTAACCAATTTCTCCTGACTAGGAAACATAATAGGTCATGGATATGAATATCTATAATCTACTGCTTTTAAATCTACAGCTTCTGATAAGGAAACTGTCGTCACATTTTCGATTCGAGTCACACTGACAGAGCTAGAGCGGGTCGAAAGAGCCCCAACACTTAAAAAACGTTGGCAAAACGTTGAATTTTTTCATTTAAAACAATATAGCTCCTAGGTAGGTCCTCAAGACAAATGTTATTTAATTAAAAATGTCTTCTATGAATTTCTGATGAGGAAACTGTCGTCAAATTTTCAATCAGAGCAACAAAACAAGAGCGTGTGAAAAGGTTAGATTTTTGACTGTGAAAAAAACAAAAAAAACAAAACAAGAAAACTGTATACCCCCAGCCAAAAGACATATCATGTCATTTATTATTATTTTCTTTTCGATTATTATTAAGCTAAAATAATAAAAGTAGACTGTTGTTTCAACATTGCAATTATAGCATGATCTATTTGATTTTGAGATCGTCAATTCAATTTAATTTCATTAAAGAGTTACAAAAGATTTTTAAAATATTATGAATATGATACTATCAGTACGTTTCTGGACGTTAAAAACTGGACTATATATATGCCACGGGACGTCTCCTAATTACGCTAGACACTCTTTCCTCCCTCTTTGTGAGACCGTTTAAAATAAAATGTAAGTGAACTCCGTCACTCGATATTTAATTTATCAAACTAAAAGTAAAATAAATAATTATTAGCTTGTAGCTAAAGAAGTGTTTCTATGCTAACAACTATTCCGCGGAAGAGCGTCTTAATCGATTTCAAAATCTAAGTTAAAAATTGAGAATGATATTCCGGTTATTTTGACGATCTTACCAAACCGAAGAAGAGGAGGCACAAAGAAAGTTGGAGGAGAGAGCCCCAGCTGATAAAGAGGTCGTAGCCACGGGGGACCGGTTCTGGAGGATAACTGATGGCACCTCCGTCCCGTTCCAACTCTCAGGTCATCCGAGAGTGAATCTGAGCGATCGAGCTTCAGGCGAGGGCAGAATATAAGGCAACTAATAGCTAATTATTAAAAGAGAAAACAAGTCTGATAGAGTCAAAATATTGGGCTGCCCTTAAATCAGCGCAGGTATAAGTTTTCTTTTTTTTTATTATAAAAAAACTTTTATTGGAATAGATGTTACAATCTGCCTCAGTGAAGGGCAATAGGTAACATAGATAACGATGTATTCATTCATGCCGTATATACAAGTACACAAACACAATTAATAATAATAAAATATATAAATAAAACTGATGATTATCATAAAAATAAAAGTAATAATTATCTTATAATCATTAAAAATATCAACAAAAATTAATATACATTCATACCACATGTATAGACACAATCAGCCTGCGGAACCCCGATTCGATTGGGAGTTAAAGCCAGACCCGAAGAGATCCCAGCGCTAATCTCTCAGCTGAATCTGTTATATCCATCCAGTGGAGTCTGAGTGAGAGCGCTATAGACACAGATGCTCAGGACCTGTGTGGAGAAGCTGCTGGTCATTACCTGGACTCCAATACGACTCTATATTAGAAAATGTCTCCGAGCCATTGCCGTTTCAACCCTCTGTGAGGGTTAAGGGATGGTTAAAATGGGATAGAGATTGAGCCAGAGGATTGGGATGATTGGATAGGTTTCGATGAAATTTAGAGAGTTTTGAAGGAATGAGATCAGGGACAAAAGGTATTTTTAGGTCATTAGTATAAGGTTTTAAAATAAAGCTATAAAATAAAAGTAAGAAGAACATGAAGAACATTCAGGAGAAAGAAAAAACACGTCCAAGTAAAAACTTATTACGCAGAGCAGAGTTTTCGAGCTGTCTAGCAGGTCTTATGGGATAAAATCTGCCAAAAAACTTGGTGTGACGAACTGATAACTGTCATAAACTAATGATATAAATGACAAATGAATATCAGAAGAGCTTACAACGTAATCAAGTTTGGCATGGATGTCATAGTATACGTAAAACATATAGTTATAGTGTAATAATGCCAATTGAAATAAACAGCTTCATTAAAAATTGATGATGCAGAAGTAAAGTAGGTAGGGACAAGGACAAGACAGGAAAGATAAGAGAGAAAAATGAAACAAATTAGAAATCTGATGATATTAATATAAAAAGATTAAAATAAAAAAATAAAATGGAAAAAATATTTATTGAAATTTACAACTGTATATTAAAAAAAAGAAAATTCATTCAGTAAATGTGATTATATCATTCATAATAACAAAACAATTGCTTATAGAGCAACTTCCCTCTGGTAGCACTTCAATGAAAGTTCTATATGAGAAGCTCCCGAAGCTATCTTCTTTTCAGACGCCTCAGAAGATTGTCGAGAATATAATGGGAAGCAAGTTATGTGGCTAGTGGATTTTAAAGGTTATGAATTTTACTATGAAAAGATAGTTTTCTGGTTTGGGCTAAATCAGCAACAAATGGAACGTTATGGTCTTTATGGATAAGTTCATTTGTGACGTCAGCAGCATCAAGGATTTTTCGTGAATTGTGCATTGCAAGGATGAATTAAATGGTTTAGTGGAGTCCCAGATTTTTACTCCCTATATCTCAATAGCTCTAATTACTGTCATATAAATGAATCTTTTGTACTTAATCGGCATCTTAAAGCTTTAGTCTAGTAGGAAACATATATAAAATAATAATAGTAAAAAAAATTATAGAATAAATGAAAAATGAAAGAGGGCAGAAGGAAAGGTTACAGTTGATATAAATAGATTTACACCAGTTTTCCTCATGTTTGTTGTTGTACCTATCTTTACGTTCTACCTTTTCTTTCTTATACCACCATTATTGATTACTGTGTATTTCCCTCTCTCTTTCCCTGGTCTTAATAGAATTATATCACCTACAACCTCAACAGTCAACTATGCTATTCTTATTATCATCTATACTTCTTTAAAAATTTGTTCAAGTTGCAAGTAAATAGTTTTTCCAGAATAGAAAAAATATAATATTAGGTTGGTCCAAAAATAATGCAGTATTTTATATGTGAAAAAATAAATTATAGTTTTGTGTGGCTTATCATGTTGAATGGTCAACACTAACTTCTCTGGGAATGTTCCGAGTAGTTTTGTGAGGGTTTTCTTCTACCAAAGCCATCAGGAGGTCGTGATCAGCAACAGAAGGCTAACCTTCTTTGTCTTCGAGATCAAAATCGTTAAGATGAAATTTTTGGATCCATCGCTGCACTAAATATTCACTGATGCTCCCTTCACTCAAAACAGCATTGATATTGGGCGTGGTTTGGACCGTACTTCTCTCAAGTTTTTTGTTTTATTTTATTATATTCATATGCCATGTCAGTATTTTTTTCTTAAATTTTTTTGAACGAAATATTGTGATTTAAGATCTTTTAAAAATTTAAGAGGTCCTTACGCGTATAAAATTAACAAGAAATAAACTAATCTTTGAATAATCAAAACCAATAATAATCATTGCTTATAATCCTTTCACTAGACTAGTATATTTTTTTACTTGGCAAGCACTTGCCTAAACCAAATAACTATTCAAAACCTGCATTATTTTTGTACCAACCCAATACGATAAGAGAAACAAAAAGTGCTTGCATCTCTTATTGATCCGCCATTTTAGATAAAGGATTTCTAAAAAGGAATACGATTCAAAATCTTTTCTGGATATAATGTGAAACTAGTTTCGAAAATTATAGCTTGTTATGAATTAATTTCCCACCGAATCTTAAATTTACTGGGCAATAACTGAATGTCTTTATGAAGTTAAGAGATTTGTAATCGAGAAGATGAGAAAATGTTTACACCAGTTCTTGTTTTATTTTATTATATTCATATGCCATGTCAGTATTTTTTTCGTATTATTTCTCGTATTTTTTTAAAGAAATATTGTGATTTAAGATCTTTAAAAATTTATTTTGAACTCCACATGCGAACCCGTTTTTCTAGCTCAAATGAGTGATACCAAAGGTCTGTTTTTGCTATAGGGAAGATTTTTACTGTCTTTTTAAGAATATATTCTCATTTTTTTCTTTATAACTCATTTAAAGAAAATTATTAGCATTGCAATAAGCTAACGAGGAAGGAAACAGATTATAATAACGTGGGGTGGGGGAGGTGGACTCCCTCACCCTCCCCGATAGCTGGGATGTATTAATTTCCTGTGGGAGGTCCTTGAAAGCAGGTCCCTGGAGCGCGGTGAGGACCCTTGGGATTACTTGGAGGGGGTCGTCGCCGGGGTCCTGCTTACTTAGCTCGTGCTAATTAATTGCATGTGTCTTCTGTTTGATAAATGTCTTCGCAATCAACGAGTTTGCATTGGGGCAAAAAAATCGAAAAAGTTTTAAGTTAATTTGAAGTGGTCTCACTAATTTATAATTGGAACTCATTTTTATTTTAAATTAATTTCTGAATGACACTTTATCAGACATAATATGACAAACACTTTCTTAAAGTACAAACCATACATTCTAAAATAATTATAGCAATACTACACAATGCATAAACATAATATAAATCTTCACATTTCTGTTCAAAATCCTCAACTTTTACAGATTATTTCTTCTTTCCTGTTACCCGCAACCCTTTTCATTCACTTAAAATTACCCAAAGATCTTTTATCAGATTAACATTTTATTCATTTTACTAATATTATTGTAATTTCAAGAGAATAGAAACGAATTTGAAATATATCTCCTTCGTTGTCGAAAAGAAACTGCAGTTTTGATTTTAATTAATTAAGTAATTAAAAAGCCAGGTTTATCTCAAGATTTACGAATATTTTTAATTAATTTTTTTATTCCATTTACGCTTGTATTTTATCAATTTAGTAATCACAATTTCGAATTTCCTTCTTCTGAGCCTAGCAGCAGTCCATATATATATTCCACACCAGACTTAAAATATAAGAAATTGCTCGTCGTTTCCGACAACTCTAACATTTTCTAGACAAGCGTTCAATAAATAAATTACAAAAGACATATGAAAGTAATTCGACCCATTTGGACATATGGAGTTGAACTTTAGGGCTCCACTAAACTCCACAATCCTTACAATCCAAAATCCTTCGTAAAATCCTCAATGCTTCTTATTATATCACAAAAAAATTTATCCATAAAGATCTTAATGTTCTGTATGGTGCTGATTTGGCTCAAACCAGATACCTATCTTTTTATAGTGAACTCTATATCCACTCGAATCCTCTAGTGTCCCAACTTGCCTTACACTTAATCTTCGTTAATCCTCCGAGCGTCTGAAAAGGAAATGGCCAAGATACCTTCTAATGTAGAACTTTTATTGAATTGCTACAGTGAGTAGTACACATGTAGTTTACATGTTATTGACATTACTTGTATAATATGCATGATGTCACTTAACAAGGCCCCTCAGTGAATTGTGTACTAAAAAGTAAAAAATCCAACTTAATGATCCAATACTCGGGAATAAAAAAAAAAAAAAAAAAAAAAAATAGTAGAAGAGTATTAATATAAAATAATTTAGGTTAAGAAATCTTTTTCATAGGATATTTACGATGTGTAATATTTCTCTGCTAGTATGCGGGCTAAGGGAGTAGGGAAAATAAATTCCAAGATAAAGCTGTTCCCATTTTGCAAAGAGCTCTCTTTGATTTAAATAAATGCAGGAACCTTACCCCCACTCTATCCTTACCCTACCCCCACCCTACCCTTTCCAAATCCCCAAATATATATTCGCTACGTAGTGGCCGTTAATTAATTTAAATTTTATTGTCGCTCAGATCGGAGAGACAGGGGCCACTTAGAGGAGGCTATCCGGATAGATGAGGGAGCTCTAAGCCTGCTTTAGCATAAATCCCTTAATCCGGCTACGGGGCTCGGCTGACAAACACCTCTCGTCGTAAATCTACGCTGCCACGGTTCTGTCTCCTCGTGCGTAATGGTCACTGTACAATTCTAACCCTCGTCACTACAACTTGTATTGATAAATATCTAGTCGATTTATTCTTCTAGGTTAGTAAGAAGGATCAGTTAAAGGGATAAAATATAATAATTGTTAAAAGTAACAGCACATTATTTTATTATGCCAATTATTCGGCCATAGGTTTGAAGCTCATCATCAGGACTAAAAATATTTCGAATATAAAATATGCTAAAAAAGACACAAGGCAATAGGCAATGAAAGTTAAATAGGTATTCCTCTGATCCCAGTTAAACAGGTCCACTACCTAGGACTCCATATGGAGAAACGTCTTACTTGGAATCAGACCCTTTTGGATATATTGAGCTCAACTAAACCTACCAATTCTTATCCAATCCTTACAATCTAAGAAATTCAGTGCTCCTTTTTATGTCACAAACCAACATATGCATAAGGATCTCAATATCTCTTATGTTGCATATTTGCCCCAAACAAGATACCTATCATACCATGTCAACCTATAAACCAACTCGAATCCATTAATCTTCCAATTTGGTTCCCACTCGATCCCTGGTTCTCACCCTCCGCTTCGTCAGAAAAGAAGATAAAGAGTTTTTAATGAAAAACATTTATTGAAGTGCTACTAATGGACAGTTCTTTACAAGCTATTGACGTATTGAATCATTTCACAGTACATTTACTTATTGCTGAAATTATCGATAAAGTAAAAATAAAAAAAATTAAAATAAAATAAAATATATAAAATAAAATATATAAAATAAATAAATGATCTTAGGATGGTAATATTTGCCAAGATGGGAAGAATCCATATTTTAATGACACGTAACAATGTAGGTAAATTATAAATATTTACGTCATTAAATTATTATCAGCCAATAAATTATAAATATTACGCCGAAGTTTAGACCTGATTGCAGGTCTTCTTCAGGACTAAAAGAAACAAAAGACCATTGTATGTTACCAAAATGATACAATAATTAACAAACAAATTAAATTAATTTACAAAAGTATTAATATAAAACTTAATTGAACGAAAATCAAACACGTTAATTGCATAAGGAAAATAAAGCGGTTTCAAAATATAGTTGAACGACATAATTGTTAATTGAATTATTGATGGAATAATACAATTTTTGATTGATTGAAATAATTAAATGATACACTTTTTGATATATGATTTTTTTTATAAATATAAAAAGTTATTTAAAGTTTTTTAAAAAATAAAAATAAGAAAGATATATGAATGGGAGTTGCAAGTTATAAATATAAGAAATAAAATCAAGTTGTCATAATATTAAACGAAAGGAGAGGTTGAGGAATATGATGTGATATCAGAAATTATAATAAATTAACTTATAGATTGTTGCCAGGTTGAACACACCACCAACAGACATCTATTTTCTTTTGTTTATTGTTATTTCTAGCTCTGAAGAAGACCTCCAAGGCAGATCGAAACCTCGGCACTCGTTATATAAAGTTTTTTTAAACTTGCATGTTTAGTATATGAACCTTATTGCATCCCTGACTATCTTCTTCAACCGTTTAATATAATTTGGATTCATTGATGCAAAAGGAAATATTTGTAATTCTCTATAGACAGCTTTGTCCAAATCGTTTGTTGACATAATTGTCAACATGGATTTGGTTGGTTGCTTTCAGCTGATCCAGTCACCGAAAGGTCATCAACCTTCACCCGATAGGTGAACCGCCCAGGCAAAATAAAAGAGGCGAAATGTAAAAGAGTTCCCTCCAGCTGTTATTGGCCATTGTACTTCCCTCACCCCTTTCCCTCCTACTCCGCTGTCAATTTACACTGTCGGGGCTACGGCAGCAATATATGGGGAAGTAATCGGTTTTTTTAGAAAAAAAGAATTGAAAACGTTTTTTACTGATATTTTAATTTAAATGGTTGATCTAGTTAATTTATCTATTTCTTAGTAAAGTATTGTGATACAAAAAAAAAAATAAAAGAAAAAAAAAGTTAAACATGTGGTGTGATGCGAATGATATATGTCTTACTAAAAAGGCAGTTAACAAATGTGCTGAAAAAAAAATATGTATGTGAATTCTATTTTAGGATTATTTTAAGGAGCTTTCTTTTCCAACCACTTTTTAGCTTTTTACGTGCTTTTTCTGAAGAAATAATTTGTTGTAACTAGGGAAGTGTATCGATAAACAACATATAGAAATATCGGTATTTTTATTTCGATTATCTGATAATTTTGTATCGATATTTTTCCTTCCCGCTATATCGATTTATCGATACGTACCCTACGATGTATCTTTTTTCTATTTTATATACGTAAAAAATGCAACTATATATATTTAATAAAACGTAAAGAAACATATAATTGGTTTAAATAAGGGAACGTTTTGTTACGTAACTTTCCCATTAATTGGATGAAATTATTTGATGTACTTTGGTTAGTAAATATGCTGTTATTGTTTCCACTATAGGGTTAACTGAGCGATTAATTTCCAGAGCAGGGCGAACCATCTCACCCACAAGAAACAAATTAAGTTGAAAATTTTTGGGTAAGTTACTTTTTCTACAATCCATTGACGATATACAGGACTTAAATTGTTGACATCATAGAATTGAAAGTTTATCGGTGAAGTTATAGGAATGTGCTATCGATAAATTTGAAATTTTAACTGAAACATCTAAATCGATCTGCAAGAGTGATGCCGGTTTGACGAATTTGGGGGAACATTGGATTGATGTCGTTATCTTAATTAACTAAAATGATGAAATAATGGGGAGTGACGTGATTGTGATATTTTAAATGCCATTTCATAAAAAAAATATGTATATCACGGTTTACCGATATTTTAATATTTCTAGTCACCGATATATCGTGTATCGATATTAAGAGCTGAAAAAACCATCGATATGTATACCGATATTATTCTTACGATACCCATTCCTAGTTGTAACTCTGTTTCTCTTCGGAAGACGATTTAAAATATGCAAATAAAAAGAAGATAATGGTGAAGGTCATTATTATCTGATGTAATAATTGTTACTTCTTAAGTAACACTCATAGCTAAGCCATAAAAAATATATTAAAAGACTCCTAAAGAATAAATGAATAATGTAATTAGAATTATAAAATATTTAAATTTTTGGTTGTATCAGATGAAATGTTTTCCTTGGCTTTAATAACTGTCTGTTCCTATGTGCAGTTAGATCTATTTGGCAGAGTTCCAAACAATGCAATGGGCGCTGCATGTGGATTCGTAACCCGTTTTTTAGGGTAGATCCGTAATTTAGCTCTGAGTGCAATAGTCGACTGATAATCCTCTAGAATTCAGTATATATATATATATATATATATATATATATATATATATATATATATATATATGAAATGAATGAATTAATTAATGAAAAAATAATCTTTATTCTGGGACGTAATGTTCCCTAAGAATAACAAAGTTGTGTATCATAAGGTAGTACAATGGTCTGGCTTGCATATCTTCATACAAAGATATTTATATATGAGAAACATGAGACGTGCAAATACAGTTAATTGCAAATAATTGTAGAAAGAACTTAAGTAGATATGATAACATAAGAAGGAGAAATAAAAAAAAAAAAACCATGAGAATAATACATTGAATTAAGAAAATATTTACAGATACCACGTATGTATATTTATATATACATAAGAACCTCACTAATCCGACCCCTAAAGGACCAAGGGGTAGGGTGGAACGACCAAAAGTTAACCGGGGATTTCTATGAAGCACATCGTACTTGTATTTCAAAAGTGACACAACTCAAAAATCTTTATTTCTGAGTAATCGTCATGTATAAAACTTTTGTATGAAATGCCAAAAGTGTATCGAATTTACTTCAAGTCACACTTAATACGTCTTACTTGCGGTTGGGATTAACAGATAATTCAGGTACAGTTTCAGTATTTCATACAAGAATGTGAGAACTTTACATTTTTTTAGTGCAGGTTTTTGAGTTGAGTCATTTTTGAAATACATGTGCGACATGTTTTACATAGTAAAAAGTGTATTAAAAATAGATTAAAACTTATATATTAATATTCTGAAAAAGTAAAGGATTTAGTAATGTTTGTTACACCAATAGACTAATTTGTTTGCTTAGAAATGTTTTAGAAATATATAGAAGCAATGGTCATAATAGCACTGTGTTATGCTTTGTTTATAACATACTAAATCCTTTTTTAAATCGTTCATAATAAATTATGCTCTAAACTTCGTTGTTAAGGTCGTATAGACAAAATATCGTAAAAAAAACAACACATTTTCTGCTACTTTTTAAGAAAATTCCTAGCATTTGAAAATCTGTATCTTACTCCCTGTTTAAGCTATAGAACTTATTTTACTCAATATGCTCAATATACTGAATATAGCAAGAGTTATTGATAAAGTATTAGTTAACCGAGAAGGATTTAGAGATATAGATTGTTGGGGTATGCAGTCATGGATACTCAGCAATTATAAATAATATTTTAATTTATAATGCCGACGTTTCGACTTGCATAGGAACCCTTCATCAGGGCTAGAAGAAAAAGAAAACCGACAAAAAGGTATGACTAAATTGTATATAATATCAAAAAGCAAGGGTATGAAAAGAATAAATGTATAAGAGTAAAGACAATAACATAAAGGCAATATCTAAAGGCCGTGAAGACAATACATAAAGACTATTGAATTAAGATTAAAATGAAAAGAAATTAAAATGAGTGATAGTTAATTAAAAGTTAATGGAAAAATTCAAAAATATTATTGGTAAACATAAAAAATGAGTAGATACGAATTATACAATTATGTTGTTGAATTTACTCATTAACTTTTAAGTAACCATTACTCATTTTAATCTTAATTCAATAGTCTTTATGTATTGCCTTCATGGCTTTTAAATAATGCCTTTATGTTAATGTCTTTACTGTTATACATTTATTCTTTTCATACCCTTGCTTTTTGATATTATCTACAATTTAGTCATACCTTTTTGTTGCTTTTCTTTTTCTTCTAGCCCTGATTAAGGGTTCCTATGCAAGATGAAACGTCGGCATTATAAATTAAAATATTATTTTTAATTGCTGTGTATCTATGACTGCATACCCCAACAATCTACATCTCTAACAAGAGTTACTTCAAAAGCAACCGTGCAACAGATATTTTGGAGATACGTAAACAAATTAAACAAAATTTAATTTTTTTTTTTTTTACAGTTTCCTACTAGGTTCACTTGATGAGCAATATGTTGTTTATGAATTTATGATATTATGTAAAAAAAAATGTTGCTTATAAGTGGTGGGTGAGAGTCATGTATGATTAGTTCAAATAGGAAGGGATCCCGGAGCAAATTTCGAAGAGAGTGTATCTTGCCGACAGAGGATTTCCTCAAGGGCTGGCGATGGGCCAATGTCGTTTGATCCATGGCTCAGTTAGCTTCAACAAGAGCCAATAATCGCTACTACTTTCCCTAGAAAATATTTATCTCTCCTTTAGTCGATGGCCTTCTTGGCTCCTGTGTTCTTCCCTTTCTTATAATGCTGCTGCGTTATATGTCATAGTTCTTTTTGTTCGCGGCCGCTCTTTCGTTTGTGTTTTAAGATCATGTTTATGATATAGGTAGATATGTCTATAAAGGTGTAAAATATTGGGTTGATCGGAAAACGATGCAGGCTCTCTTATTTTCTTTAAATAGCTCCTGTTTGTAATATTACATTTAATAGATTATTTTTTGATAAGGATGACAGTATTTATTATTTCAATATAACAAATATAAAATATTTTAAAACCTCTTCAGTATTTTACTAAAGTCTTTATCCTCTAGTTTACACATTATTTACGTATAATTTCACTTTACGAGTTCAAACTTGGACAGAACAGGGTCTCTATAAAATGTGGAGTGACGGACAATAGCATGAGAGTTTGCACCGTTTAACAATGGTTTAAAAAATTTCGAAAGAGAGACTTCGAATTTGAAGAAAAGGAGGTTCGTGACAAGACTTCTTCCCTGAATGATAATATTATTCTGCGAGCTTTGTTGGATGGAAATCCCAGAAGTGTTGGTAACCGTTCCGAGGAAATAGCAGTCTGCGAATCAAACGACGCTGACTATTTGGAGGCGACCGAAAGACCCCAAGCATAGAATGGCAACCGCCAGGTTTTTCCCCAATTAAAAAAAAAAAAAAAAAAAAAAAATTAAAACAAATTTATTGATGAAAAGCCAATAGAAATCAAAAATGGTTAATATTAGGAATCCAAAGTTTAATTCAGAAGAGAGAACATGTTGGCAGAAAATTATTGAGAAGGTTTAAGCGTATTTTGCTCCAATCAAATTACAGTTTGAGCCTTATAAAAGGTGGTCTAGATGATTTTATATGGTCCAGATGAGTCCTGAGAATAAAATATCATAAATGAGACTAAATTTGATTGGAGGGGGGGATTTGGGAAGGGGCCGAAAAACCTTAAAATGTTTCCACTTTTTTCATATTATAAACACATTTACAAAAATGCTTTTATTCCAAAGACCCATTTGGACTATATAAAACATAAAACCTACATCTACACCTTTTTTTTTTTTTGGATAATTTGACTGGACTATTTTGATTAATAAAATTTACAATTTATGCAGAAGGGGATTTTATAATTATACAACTCCTTTTGGCATAACTCCATAGTTTATTCATTAGAAACATGTAGCAACATACTTATGAATAAACTAGGAGTTATGTCAAAAAGAGTTTTATAATAAATAAAAATGTTTTAGAATCATTTATTTTAAATACCTTCAATAATTTTCGGGAAAACCAAGTATAATTTAAAATTTACTATCATTTATCTTTATTGATTATCATGACCTATTTACTTATAATGCTGCTATAATTTTCGATTTTTTTGTGATTTTAATTTTTAATCATTATTTTTGTTTATTTTATAAGATTTTTATGTTGAAATCTGAAGCACTTTACTGCATCAAATACCTGTTTCCTTTATTTTATTTTTTAATTGTAACTCATATTTGCTATTTTCCTTTAAATTAAGTTTTTATTTCTCAATGAGTCACTGCTATATTCTTATCATATTATACTCTATTATTACATCTACTTATTTATTTCTTTGATTTTTAATAAGTAAATTGAAAAAATAAAGTCTTATGTTATAAGTTTTATGGGAAGAGTATTTTTATTGGTAAAATATTTATATTTTAGGACTTTTCTTTAATTCCATATAAAATTATATTTTACAAAAAAACCCAGAATATATAATCAAATTATACACATCAAAGTTCGATGTTTATGTTTGCTTATGATTATTCATCTAATCACCCTTTCAATATATATCTATTTATGGATCCTAGGTACTAACTATTACTACAGCTGAGATAGTTAGCAAGATCCCGGTTCAGTGGCCGGCCAGCTACCCCCGTTTCCTCTCCCCGGATCTAAAAGAGGCGAATACCTTCCGTCTCCATGGCGACCGCTGGTTCCCATGGCAGCCCAGCTGTTCACCAGCTGATGCTAGTCAATACTCAGCTGTTGAGGACCCCGTCCTGTCGCAATCTTCCAGTCGTAGACCTCTAGCTCTGCAGAAAATGAAACTGTTTTGAAATTCAGTAGATCTTTTATTTCAAACGACTTGTTCGTTTATTGATACTAAACATGAAGATTTCTTTACAACTAGGGCCATTTTCACTCTGTGATAAATGCCCGGTTTGTTCCATTGCCAGGAAAATAATATTTGGTCCATTAGCAAACTGAGCATTTGGATTAGTTTTTAACTTCTTCCTTACTTATCTACTTATATTAAAGTTAATGTAGATACAACTATGTATATCTGACTTGTTTAACTTGGTACCATATATGTATGTATATGTAAATGTATATGCATGTATATATTTTATATAAGTGGAACCTCGATATATTGATATAGTTTTTCTATTCCCCTTGAATCCGATAATCATTCCTTTGTTTTTTTATACCTCTGCATAAAATTAACTTTACCTTTTAATATATTTTGCGTAATTTTTCAGTTTTTACTTTTCTTTATAATTAAAGAATGGGCATTTTAATAAAAACATCCTGATAAAAAATAAAATTAATTAAATTTCCTTCAAGTTATATTGTAAAGGTGTTTTTATTGAATCAATTATTTATTCACTGTTGCTTGTTCTCAATAGAGAAAAATTGTTGTTCTCTATCCGCTTTATCAGTTGCATGTACCTATTTAATTTCGAAACCCAACAGCTACCACCCACTCACCATTAAACTGCACATTCTTAATTTGTATGTAAAAAAAAATAAATTAAAATTAGCTATTTTTTGGACCTGCTGTATTCTCAATGGTCGTAGTTAAAATTTAAACTGTTGATGAATATTGTGAAATCATTTCTAAAGTTATCTTGGAAATCATATTCTGTTGACCAGTTATTTAATTCGAAAAATAATGTCATAATTATTTCGTTTCTATTGTCTTTTACACAATGTATCCCAGGCTGCCGTGAAGAAGTGGTTATGTCAAAGTTGTGCATTTTTCAGTCGGTCAATGTTGATATCGATTTCCAAGTATCACAATAATTTAGTATATTGTAAATACAGTAATATACATAGGTCTAGTTTATCGATAGTGGCTGAATTCTTCTCAAAAGGCTGAATTCTTCTGAATTCTTCTCAAGCATATAAAATCACTTGATAGCCTCTGTTACATGATAAAACCTTTTTTTATTTACTGCTAAAGGAAGAACGAAACTATATCAGGCTATACTAAACTTAGTTTAGATCCCTGGTCTTTTATCTAAAAAAAAAAAAGAAAGAAAAAAATATATTGATTCCCATCACTAGATAATGAAGGTGATACCAAACGTTTTAGTCAAACCACCCCTTTCCAAAAAATCTCTTGAAATGCACCTGTCACTGTAAAAGGGATGGAATCCTATTCCATCCTCTCAATCCATTAAAGCCCAAGAAGAGCTTAGGCGAAAAAGTATCCATTATTCTTAGCTGTTCTGTTGGGGTTTTTTTTTGTATTTTAATTTCAAATCAGTTCCGCCAAGGAAGGAGCCACATAAATATCCTCCGAAGAATTGATTTTAGAAAAGTGTTTATTTTCCGTTAAAGAATCTTTGTTCACATCGGTAATGTAATAATGTAATCATATTAAATAAACTGTAATTACGTTCCATGCAATAATGTTATTTTATCAATGTACCCGAGGAGAAAAGTATCTTTGTCTTGACAAGTAGAAGGTTTTTCATATTATCAGTTTTATAAGAAATATGAGGATAATCCTTTTGAGTTAGATATATCAAGAAGATAACAATAATTTAATTACGTTTACAGGAATAAATCATTTCAAAACCATAAAAAGGGTGTAGATTAAAAATAAATAAACATCGAATGATATCGGTTAAGATGGTTAGGGATGCAGTCTGGTTGATAAATTACACATTCAAATTAAAAAAAAAAAAAAATTATAATTGAGTGCCAACGTTACGACCTTCCTTGCCGGACCATATTCTCAAGCATTATATCTTATAGTCAACCATAATATTTCTATTGAATAATATTGAATGCACCCAAACATAACAAAATAAAATACTGGACTCCATAGAAAATGAAATATTTAAATTCTCGACTATAATTTAAATAATTAAATTACTGGTTATATCATAAACGTCAATAGACTTTATATTGATTGCGAAAAATAGCTTTACTAGACGTATATACTGATATGTATGAGTCTAAATGTGTCTTGTTAAGCATTTCAATTATAGTTCTATATCAGAAAGTCGCAAGGAATTTTTTTCTTCATGCGCCTCAGACGTTTATCTGTAATCCAATGGGAAGCAAATTGGGAACAAGTGCATTTGGGTGGTTACAGTTTTTTTATGTTTATCATTTTATTATTCTACCTCTGTTCTCATTTTGGAATCAAAAGATAAGTCCGCTATGTCAGAAAGGTCAAACTAGACAGAAATCTAAGATTAAACTATATGTAAAATTTATCGGGAACTAAATCAGGAAAAGGAAGAACAGTTCATTACATCTTTAAAATTCTGAAGGCATCTTTCTATATACCTTTTTTGTTTTTAATCATACGAATACTTTTTCTATATACAATATACTAAATTATTTTAATACTTGGAAATCGATATCAACATTGACCGACTGAAAAATGCACAACTTTGACTTAACCACTTCTTCACGGCAGCCAGGGATACATTGTGTAAAAGACAATAGAAACGAAAAAATTATGACATTATTTTTCGAATTAAATAACTGGTCAACAGAATATGATTTACAAGATAACTTTAGAAATGATTTCACAATATTCATCAACAGTTTAAATTTTAACAACAACCATTGAGAATACAGCAGGTCCAAAAAATAGCTAACACTGAAACATATTTATTTCTTTATCGTATGTATATTTAATCTTGTGGGCATTAAATTATCATTTGCAATGTTTAATGTTTTTTTTCTGTTCATCTTTTTCATCTGCTCATCACCATGAATGTCTGCTAGACCCTGAAGCTTTGTTGGTTTGTTATAGGCGAAGAAAAAAAAAACACCTTTTTCACGCCTTTAGTACAATACTTCTGAGAACTTACATCACGGTGAATAAGAACTTCCTCGATTCCTCGTAAAAAAGGCAGGGGAATGATGTTGGAAAAATGAACTCGCGAAGTGTGTGAACTTGACGAACAGCTGTTCCGATCGGAAGGGGAGCCACCCCCGAAGCGGAGAACAAAAAACAGTGGAACAAACTTATTAGGGCCGCCTGCTCAACCTTCCAACTTGGCTCGTTCTTGTCGGTCGTAACTCTTTAATAATATATTCGTCTTCCAAACTCAACTTTAGCCCTAGTATTTGTAGCCTTGGCAAGATGGGTCTTTTCAAGAAGTTCTCTAAAAATTATTGTTCATGTTCCAGAAGTTTTCTTACTGAAATGGCTTAGGGTCATACCTCCTTTAATATTTATAACCAAATTCGAAACTAGTTGATTATAGCTCGATACTATTTATAATCTAGGATCGATAAATTATTTGCCAATTCCATTGCAACTTTTTATTCATTTTTTTTTTATTATATTATATTGATCTTAGAAGGTTGGGGGAAAAAACAGGTAACTCAACTTTTATCGTATCTGAGAAAAGCAATTTAAAGTTTTCAACTTCATAAAACTATTCTATTGTTCTGAAAAAAAAAAAAAAAAATAGATTATTTTAGATTGCGATTCAAGATTTGCAAATGAAAGACTGAAATTAGAGATAAAGGATTCCAGAAAAATTCTAAAACTGTGAAACTTGACACCCTTACATGCCTTCCTACCCATGCAGTAAAACTTCAATAGAATATATTTTTTGACTCGTTTAGTTTTTCCACATTTAACTCATTTAGGAAACTGCAGCTTTTCATTCTGAATCGATTGACGCCCGTAACTTATTTTCATGAAATATTTGACTTACCTGGTATCTTTCTCTGGCTCTTCACTTACAGCTGTACAATATATTCAATAAGTATATATGCGGTAGAATGATTACAATGACATGCCAATCCCTTCTGAGCAACTGCCCTTAGCACTTCAATAAATCTTCTACACTAGTCCCTGGGCCATCTTTAAGATGCCTCAAAGGGATATTGAGAATACAATGAGAAGCAAGTTGGAAAACAAATAGATTCGAGTGGGTATAAAGCTTTTCATGGAAGGATAGGTGTCTTATTTGAGTCAAAACTGGAACATATGGGACATTTATATTGTTACTGATAAGTTTATTCGTGACATAATCATGAGCATTGCGGATTTTATAAAGGATTTCGGATTATAAGGATTGGATACGAGAAGAATTGGAACGTTCAACTCCAGGTATAAAAAAGCTTAGTTCCGTACGTCAAAATTGGCCTAATTAGTTTTATCAAAATAATTCTTTTGTAATTAAGCTGAAGCTTTGAACGCTTCAATGGAAGCATGGAGCTGGAAGGAGTATAAGTATCTGGTGTAGGACATTGAATTAACATATAGATCATTAAAACAGTATAGATATTCGGTGATTAATTATTAAAAATTAAATAAATATATAAAATTTCCAATACAAGAATAGTTATTTCGTATTGTAAAATATAAAAGGTAGCGAGTAATACAAATGTCAGTTCTGATTTAAAAGAAAAAAATTAATATTTATTAAAGTGATAATAACATGAAGTTATTATATGAAAAATAATAAATTTTACTTTATTTTTTAAAATTATAAAGGTATACTATTGTATATATCAATTATGCTTACATAAATGTTTATAAAATCTGAACGATTATTATTTCATATGCTAAACAAACCCTGTACATATCCACATTTTAAGTAGTAAGTTTTCTCTTGGCTTAAGCCATTTGGGACCAACGTTCCATTTATGGAACAAATTTTAAAAATACATTATTATTATTACATCAATGATAGAACTAATTCAATTCCAGGTATTTTCAGAATTAGCAATCATTTTTTTAGAACTGGCATTTTTTTATAGCCGTACATAAAGCATATAAACATTAAGCACTTTTGAGGGCTTTATGCATACTGCATGCCAAATTCCAAAAACCTCATAAATCAGTATTATATTCAAACAAATTACCAAAAAATTTGGACACAAAATAGTGGTCCCGAATGGGCTAAGTATAATTGCCAATAAAAAGGAATCATTGCCAAGAATAAGTTATAATTGAATAGTTTGTATTGTAATAAATGAACATATATTTACTTGTTAGGTGGACTTATCTTTACTTGTTCGAGTTTTTGTTATTTATACGTCCAACTTCTCTAAAATATATAATTAAAAATAAACGTTAACAAAGATCTCTGTTTCTTTATTATCTGAGTAATATTTTGACAATTTAAGGGAGGCTTTAAAAATGTTTTTTTTTGTGGAGTAATGAGGGTATTACAGCGGGGTACTGTAGGATGCCATAACGTTGAAGCAACTGGATATTTATGATAGGCCCTAAGAAGGAGACGGGGCGATAACATATTGGCAAGGAGGGGGGACGGTAGGGCCCAATCTGGCGAAGGGTCCCCAGGAGATTGAACGATCTGGTTGGGTAATGAGCCACCTCAGGAGACCCCAGGCCGGTCTCATAATCCCGCAAATGATCTGGGGGTAATCACTTTCTTCAAGCGGGCTCTGCTGTTCTCCAATGCACTTATCTACGCTTCTGAGGGCGAGGAGATGAAAGATTAGGTACTTGAAGCAGATAGAGTACTTACAGAAAACGATGTTTGATACTGAACTTATATTTATGCTAGGGAATAAATCATTTCTTTCTAAAATTGTTTACGAAATAAATGATACTCTTTATAGAAGAAGAAGATGCAGTCAAAAAGAAACTACACGTCAAAGTAAAAATATTATAATTGTCTGCCAACGTGTCGACCTGCCTTGTAGGTTATATAGTACTTATAGTATTATATAGTACTTATATAGGTTATATAAGGTTAAATAGGTACTTATAGGTTATATAGTACTTATATAGTAATTATAGTACTTTTACTTGGACGTGTTGTTTCTTTTTGACTGCATCCCTGATCATCTTCTTTAGCCATCTTAACAATCAACTATACTTTTCGCATTATCGATACTTGTATTTCTTTGATGCTTGTTATAATCTACGAAATAATACTTTAGATGTGGTCTTTAGAAGTCTGAAGTTATGGAAACACCGTTATTTATTGTGTGTAGAAGTTGGTAGTTCAAGTCGATCTTTATTGTAGTTCTCTTTTGGGGCTTTGAAAAAATGTTTGAATATAAGTATGAAAAAAAATTTGTTTCTATGATCAAGGCTGACTAGCGGCCCAGGAGCCACATCCAAAAAAAAAAAAGAAAACATTTTTTAAAATAATTTATTAATAAATTCAAATCTGTCTTCAAGTTGTATAGAGACAATAGGCAAATGTGCTTCGTTACAAAATAATTAGTATGGACCTATATGAAATGACAATGTGCAAATAACCACAGCTAAGAGAAGCCTGATGATGGGAAATTAGTCCTGAAACATGTTGCATATACATAAGAATTAAATAGGAGTTATGCCCAACAAGACTTGAATAATTAATAAATTCTCAAATAAATTGTAATTAAAAAAAACAAAACATGATATCATGTTACGCATGAGGCAGATCAATACCTACTTCCTGTCTGCTTTATTTATTTATTTTTTTCTTCCTTAAGAAGATTCCTCATTTAACTTTTTTTTAGTCTTCGGTATGTGTTGTCAGAAATATTTGTTGTAACAATGTTTTCTATTAGCCTATGGTCATAAAATTTGTCACGATATATTTTGTATATCGTCTGCTTGGAGGTAAAAGTCATTAAGCAACAGAATCAATTTTTTTCCGTTTCAATAATCAAACTGGAATATCCTCATTAAAAATTTCTCAGATAGTTGTATAGCGAAAAATATAATTCTCTAATATGCATATATAGCAGTTACATTCACTTGGTGAATATACACTTGGTGAAACAGACATTTTGTCACCTTCAAGCCGACGATTTAGTTTTAATTTGGCCTGTGTCAATGTTCTGTTACTTATCATGGATATCGTGCAATGAGTTGCTGCTTCTTTGGTTGAAACATTTTTAGTTGCTCTGTCTATTCTATGTGAGCTTTTAGGCATCTTACTATTTCAAGTATTTATAATAAATAATATTCTGTGTATAATATTTTTGATTAAAAAGTGATGAGAAACAAAATGGAAAAACAAATGTGTATACTATTAAATTAAGTTTTGATATGTTTCGCAACAGCTATTAAAAATAAATCTGACAGAGACAAATCCCGCTCTCGGGGTTTGGTTAAATATATAAAATATATCTTTTGAGATGATTTTCTGTAGGGATAGGAGCATCGCTATAACGGGTCTAAATATAAATTATTTGAAGAAAGAGAAAAATTGGTTGAGGGGGCCTTATGAAAGATGTATGCTGTTGAAGGGCCCCCTATCTTGTTGGGTATATAAAGGAGCTTGAAAACGAGACTTATGCTCGAACATAAAGGTTCAAACCTGGCGTATCCTTCACGTCCGCCGGGGCATCTGTCTCTGTTCCAGCCTTCCTCTGTCTTGTCAGGATCTGCTAGGGGAGGGGGAAGACTATCTTCTGCCGAACAGATCTTGGGGCTTGGATTCCATTAACTTCAATCTCTTTTTGTTCAGGTGAACCGGGGGCCAAGTCGAATGGATGTTATCATTGTCTAATTGCTTCGCCTTCTATCTATTTTCTATTTACTGCAGAAAATATTATCTAACAATTTAATTATTATTATGGAGGTAATCAATTACAAAATTATCATATAGAAAATGTATATAACAAACACACACACAAACTATATGATATATGACGCTTGTTGTATTATGGTTACTTACATTTTCACAAGACTACTAGGAAATCGCCCTTTAATATTAAAGAAGCTTTATAAAAATTGCGAATGGCTGATGTCCACAAATCTTCTATTATATGTCCTCTCTATTCTTCTATTAGATCTCCTCTAACACGTCTTGAGGCATGGAATACAATAATAATCACGATAATCTATCTGAAGACTGATCGATAGTTCCTTTATTGAATAGGTTGGATCTCGCATTCATGGCTTTGTTGTTTGTTGGTATTTTACCCTTGATGAGAGCTTTGTACAATCAGAAATATGTGCCAAGCTTTTTTTTTTAAATGAAGGAAAACTCAAAATTTCGGTAGCTTTTCTTTTCTTGTAGGTAAATATTTAATAATATCATCTTCTTCGTATTTTTTTCTATACCTGTTAGATCTTATCTAAATTCTTATATAATTTTCATTTGTTTACTTAAACTCTGTGAATATATTGCACACTCGTGTACTGCGTTGACGAAATTTGGCACCTAAAAAAAAATACAAATGTACCAATTAATAATACAATGACAAACGACGAAATCTCTAAACAACATGCTTCACTCACATTTGCATGGGGAATCAGTAAATGAATATATACATACCCTTTATAGATGATTTCGTTAATGACTTCATGGGTATAACATCATCATATTAACATGGCCGTGACATACACGGAAATATACTCAGAAGCTAAAAAGAAGCTGGATAAGATATGTACTAACAAAAATAATTTGTTTCCCCCCCCCTCTCTCTCTCTCTCTCTCTATAGAACGATGTACTTATAAGTACTACTCTTCCTCGTGCCTATCGTGCCAGGCCTTACATCGTCATTTCTTTAAATATGAGAAAGGAAAAAAGTATGTTTTGCTTAATTGATTGTTTTATAAAATATAATTTTTTTTTTATAACTAATCCTGATAAAAGTAATTCCTTTACGTTCATTAATTTGTCCAAAATTGGTTATTGTTTTCATCACGGAACTGTTGAAACAAGGAAAACATTTATTCAAAAGGAAATAGCCAGTAATTTTGGTAACCTCAAACAACAAGAGTGCTTTTCTGAAAAAAAAAAAAAAAACTCAATCCACATTTGGTATTCCAATGGTTGAAGTAAATCACAAACATGCACAGTTCCCTGGTTCCCTTTTAGCGTACATTCTCCTCCGCCTGGGACATTAGCCGTGTCTTTTATTTTTGCTTTTTGCCTTTCATCCACTTAGCTCTTTGTACATCACTCCTCCTGTTACATCGAGAACAAAGGTTTATTCATTTATTCAAGGCAGTAGCGGGGGCATGGCCTATAATTACATTTGAATTCTTTACCATTGTAGAAGTACTTGCTCTATTTTTTGGCCATATCATGTCCGTTGGTGGAGTAATTAAGCCTGAGGTTTTGTTGTTTTACAAGTGTATGCTAAATGAAATTCTGTATGTATTAAATCCATATTTTATTTGATGTAACACTAGTATACATAAAAAATTTATTTTTCATATTTTTTGACAGTTAAAAATATGTTTTTTGGTATTTTAGATAATGATTACGATTTATGATCCTTTAATTTTGAAAAAAGAGAGCTATTAAGTCATCCGTTCTTAGCAGAGAAGCTTTGAAAAAAAACTTTATTTCTCCCTGACTGGGAAAAACAATAGATCATAGATATGTCTACCTGCAATCTACTGCTTTTATATTTACTGCTTCTGATAATGAAACTGGTGGAAGAATATCAATCCAAGCAACACCAACAGATCAAGAGTATGCCAAAAAGCCAAATAAAAAATGTTCGCAAAACGTGACTTTTTTCATACAAACCATTTTAGCTTCTAAACAGTAGGTCCTACCGATAAATGCAACATAACAAAAATATTCTCTATTTTTCTGATACGGTAAAATGTCGTCAAATTTTCGATCCGAACAACACCAAAAGAGCTAGAGCGTGTCAAAATTTTTGAGTGTGAAAAAACGTTACACAAGAAAACAATAAACCCCTAGCCAAAAGAGATATCTATGTAAAAAATATAAAGTGTGAGACTCTTATTTTATATTTTGAGTTTGAAATATAATATGCCCATTTAAAATAATATTCAAACAATTGCCTATAATTCCATGACCAAATTTATATTGTATTTAATAGCTCCTAATGTATGCGTTTTACTTCAACTAGAATGACCCTATTTAGAGAATGGTTTCTTTGATTTAAGTATAAAAACCAAAGAATTGGATTTGGATTTTATTTTTCAACCACATATTTTACAAAACATTTCTTAGGTTAGACATTGAATTCTTATACGAATGAAATGAAGATCTCTTTTCAACCATTCAGGAATTGTCGCTCTCGGGCTAATTGACGGTTCAGTGCTTGAAACGTGAATTTGTCCTCTAAGTCTTAGCTTTCCTCGATAAAGCTAAAAATTAAAAAAATCTTTTGTTTTTATTTTTTTTTTATCGCAAGGATTTTTAGGTGTGTTATATTAGTGGGTAGAAACTCCCATCTCTTGTGCCCAGTGTTCGATTCTGGCTGTCAGTCGATAATTTATTTTTTTTTATTTCAGCCGTCGACTTTGGGGTCAAGATACCCTCCTCCAGCATACCCTGTCTTTATAAAGTGGTTACCCTTTATTAGGGGGAAATGGCGGTTGAGCGTGATTTTAGTCATTCTTCTTAACTGTAGTTTTGGAAGCAGTATGTCCTTGATGACAGAGGGGAGTATCTAGGAGGAGTTGTAAAAATTGAGGATTTCAGCTTCGATCGTGTAGAGGAATTTATTTACCTTGGAACGCAATTGAATTCCACCAATTATAAGAAACCAGAGATTCAGTGTCGGGCTGCTAATAGGTGCTACTATGGACTTCAGAAGCTCCTAAAAAGCTAATCTCTTTCCAGAACAACAAAAATGCAAATATATAAAACTTTGATCAGGCCCGTTATCGCATTCTCATCAGAATGCAGGAAGGTAACGAAAGCCCTAGAATCGCCCTAGTGTGATTTGAAAGGAAGATTTTGAGAAGGATTTTCGGGCCTGTGTGTGACAACAGGATATGGAGGCTGAGAAAAAACGCTGAGCTCATGGATCTCTATAAAGACCTGGATATTTTACAGTTTATTAAATCCGGACATCTGATATGGCCAGGGCATGTTGCTAGTCGATATCAGCATGTTGCTAGAATGAACAATAATGAAATCCCCAAAAGGGTACTAGATGAAAAGATATATGGACGCAGAAAAGTGGGAAGAACTCGCCTGCGGTGGGTGAATTGTGACTGCAGACGCGGAGAGGATGTTAACAATAATAAATTTGAGAGCAGCAGCACAAGACAAAAGTTTGGCGACAGACTAAGGGAGGCCTTGACTCTTCACGAGTTGTAGCGCCAACAAATTATAATAATAATAATAATAACATCCTTGCTAAAGTAGCGAACCCAAGACCAGAGTTGGGTATCATTGAATCATGATTAAATATTTGACGACTAATCTCCTGGAATCAATCAACTAATTTAATCATGATTAAATTTTTCATTTCATTTTTTAATGAACTAAATCATCAATTGACAAAAACGGACTTCAAAATTTAATCATGATTGAATTAGATGATTGATTCCAGGAAATTAGTGGTCACATAATAAATCATGGTTAAATTTTACCTGACTCTGCCCAAGATCCTTCATAGGTTGTAGTAGTACAGGGTTTCATTTTTTAAAAATTGAATTTTCTTTTTTAATTGTAAGTTGTGCAGAAGTTAATATAGTATTTATTGTGTTTGATAATTAGAGTATTTATTTAAATGCTTATCCAGAGTATACGGTTATGCTTCAGATGTTATCATCCCGTTACCTTCCCTCCGACAACGAAATAAAGCCCTCAAATTTATGTGATATAGATAATGCCGATAAAGCGTGAGGATGAAGAGGTGATATATATTATATTTAGCCGCTCAATATCCCCGGGGCCTTGTACTACAGAATTATGAGCACATTTTCCTCAATTCAGCCTAACCTGGCTTGGAAATCGTTAAAGGAGGATATGCGCAGTCTCTCACCCCTTCATATATTTTTCATTGATAGATTTAATATTAAATTTTTCATTGATAGATTAAATGTTAAAAATATTCAATAGTAATTTATATTTAAAGTTTTGAATATAAATGACTATCTTCATCGCTCTGAACCAATCCCGTGTAACAAAATTCTCGAAATAATTGGGTAGTTAAAGTGGTTACGGTGCTATGTAATTTTCGTAATTTTGAAACCATATCCCATTAAAAAAAAATTTTTTCAACTCCTTATATTAATTTTAGCATTAACTATTTATTTTTTTTAATATTTGAAAAAAAAAATTATTTTTTTAACATTCATATTCTCTTGAAAAATAATCGAGTCCATTTTAGACTACACAATAGTAGAACTTGTTTGCTAAATTTAATAGAAGTTACATTATCGCGAAAGTTGAAACGGACAATTAAAGTTGTTTTTTTTTCATGATGAATAACGATCTTAAAATCAGCTAATCGCTGGTAAACTAATGTGAAAATATTCCAGAGACTAAGACGTAGCTGGAAGGATTCTAATTGGCCTTAGATGGAGTTAGTAAAAAAAAGGTACGTTGGCTACGATCGACGGTGGAATCGACTTTTTAGGTATAATACTTTGATTTGTGAAATCTTCTTCTTATGTATATATAGGTATATATATTTAATTTAGACGAAGTAAGGTCGATTTTTGTCATGTTAACACAAAATCGATTGAAGGGGATTCCATTTTCAGTCAATGAAATGTATGAATATAATGTGTATATATATATATATATATATATATATATATATATATATATATATATATATATATATATATACATACACGTTATATATATATATATATATATACACGTATATATATAATGTAAAACAAATAATAATATGTTGCAAACAATAACGTAACCAAAAAAATAAACTGAGTTAATTTAGTTTTGAATAAACAAAATTATAATGCAATAATATCAGTTTCTGGTGACAGTTTCTAGATAGCTTCCTTCTTGATTTTGAGTTTCGATACTTAAGCATTTGTTGCACGGAAAATGTTTTATATCGTAACTAATTTTAATTTTACTATTTTCTGGATAAATAAGGAATTCCTTATAAATAATAAAATAATTTAATTTTCGGATTTAAAATATTTTTCTAAAAAAACTATATCATTTCGTTTTGTGATATCGAGATAATATGTAATTCATCTTAAAGTATATTATATTAAAGATGTTATATTTAAAGATGAAATATAATATATTTGAAGATATTTATATATATATAATTGCTTTAAAGAAATATAATTTATTAAAGTATAGTATTATTAAAGTAATAAAGTGCTATTCAAGTATATATTTAAAGATGAATTACATATTTGAATGCAATTTTACATATGTTTATTATATTTGCTTAAAATTACTTTTTTAACTGAGTTATTAATATATTATATTCAGCGAAATGATTTTTAATGATCGTAAATTGCAAATATGATGTATGTATATTGTTTTTATAAGAGGGCCATAAATATTAGACAATAATTTAATGTTATTTTTGTGGTTTAAATAACTGATTAAATTAGAGCTGAAGTTGCAACGTATATTGAGGAAGTGAAAAAAAAATAAGTTATAGATAGTGCAAATGCTTTATATGTGGTAAATAAGAAGTATTTTAAAGTGAATATCATAGTTAATTTTCACTTTAAAGTTTATAATATTTACCACTGTACTAGCTATAATTAAAAGGAATTTATTGATTTGCACTTATCTACACTCCAATCTAATAATATTATTTATTACGTGTCTTGTCAATTATTTTTTTAGTTAATTTGTTAATGCTTGATGCTTAGGATTCGATGTTTGACACCTCTCTCTGATATAATTATATCTTAACAGGATTTTGTCTCATTAGTATGATTCTTGTTGTGCAATTATTTAATTATAGTTATTTAAATAATTAGTTATTTATTTATTAATTATTATATTAGGCAATTATATTAAAATAAATAAATAAAATAATAGGGCCAGTTGTATAGAGTAGATAAGAGTAGGATAGGTGGTGCCCTTGAGGGGAGCCCGGACCTAGGGCAACTTGGTATTGATTCCTGCGCTCAGCTGGCCTCTCACTTTCAACTATATATCAGCCGCTCTGAAAACATAATTCCTCCACTCATAATATTATTTTAGTTAAAGTTGGGGGGGCAGGGGTGGAGGATAAATATATTGTTTACGATGTGGTACTGGTTTATGTACTGGTTTACAGGAGGGTTTATTTAAAGATTATTTCTGATATGTCTCATGGATCATAATGGTACAGGCTTCAAAAGGAAAATCGAGGAAATATTGCTCATTACAAAAGAGACAAAAAAATACAAAAATTTCCTGATGAGGGAAACGTCATCAAATTTTCGATCTTAGTGACACCAACAGAGCTAAAGTGTGTCAAAAAAGAACAAACACTTAAAAAACCTAGTCACACGTGACTTTTTTCATTCGGACAATATAGCCCCTAACCGGTAAGTCCTAACGACCAAATATTCCAAAAAATTATGACATAAAATATTCTCCATTAAATTTCTAATGAGGAAACTTTTATTAAATTTTCAAGCGAGTCGAAATGAATGTGGAAAAAACGTTGCACCAAAAAAATATAGACCCTCAATCAAAAGACACATCCATGTAAAAAAAAAATAAAATTATCTAACATAAGGTATTCATGTTTTATGGATTCGCTTTTATACACGTATATAAATATTATTTTATAAATAAATTTATTTATTTTTTTGTGTGTGTTTATTGATGAATAGGGATCTGTCTTCAACTACAGACAATGCAGATTTATTATAATAGCAAAATATCATGTGAGGTATGAGATCAGTTATACTTCTTTGGTTTAAGATTTTTCATTACTTAAGGAGATCTCTCGTTCAGCTCTTTTTTACTTCGGTATACGTCGCCCTGAATTATTCTTGTAGTCATGTCATGTATAAGTCATCACAAAAAAACATACATATATTCTTTACGTAATAACTCTGCGTCCTTCTATCCGACTTCTGAAAACAAAGTCCCTACCTTTTAACCTGTATACCCTCTCATATTAAACGGTTTTTTTTTTTGGTTTTCTTTAAATCCTTCATTCTTGCTACCTTTGTACGAGCTTATAGCAGGAAGGCTGGAGGAGAGTTATTAGGGAGGACGTTCATTCACAAGTTTGCTGCGTTGGAAGGCACTTCAATCTCTGTGAGGCAGAACTGATGCAGCATCGGTGGATTTTGGAATAGAAATAGAATAGAATAGAAAAAAAAATTTATTCTGGGACAAAGTCCCTTAAGAATAATAGTTACATAACAGACCATAAGTTACATCTGGCCTAGAGATTATTAATTAGATAACAAAATAAGATCATTAAAAGTAAATACAATTTTACAATAAAATAAGTAATAAAATGAGAAAAAAAAAATCTATACGCATATATAAACACATACACACTACATACATACATAAACTATATTTACAATCAGTAAAAGAAAAAAAATATTATATAAGGAATTGACTAAATAATAGATTTCTGATGTTAAATCGAGTAAAGGATGAAGAAGAAAAAAATGATGATAAAAAATAAAAATGAAAATTATTTCAATGGTAGAGAAAACATTATCATATGAGGATTTTTTAAACAGGCTAAACTTTTATATATGATATGCTTGGGTGAAAATCATTTAAGCATCTATATAATTAGTTAGCATTCGACTGGAGTGAGGAAAAGTGGTGGAAGAGGAGTGTTTTAAAAGTTCCGAGGGAGGATGCATTACGAAAGAGGAAGAGAATCCAAAGAATAGCGGAGCGGGCAAGAAAGGAACGTTGGAAAGCTGTAGTTCTGTAGGATAGGGTGTAGAGATCGGAGAGTTTATGGTGATTTAGGTAATGGAGAGATCGTGCGATGGAAGTCAGAATGTCAGTACTTAAGGAAACGAAAATTAGTAATTTTTTTCAAGCCATAAACTTTTTGATTTACATATATTATAACGTTATTTATATATTCTATCATTGCTTACATAATAAGTGTTATTTGTTTTCGTTATTGAATAAGCTACTTATTTGTAGTCTTGATTAACCTAGGATTTGGTTACGAAACACGTTGGTTTGTCCAGTATATTTATGTTGTAAAATAAACATGCCCGTATTCGATAAATCGTACTTAAACTTCTTGACTCAACTAATAAAATCGGCACAAAATCTCGTAAAGCGTACTCGCAATGATTTTGCGATTTTGAACGATAATTTAATTCGAGCTTGGACTGGTCAATGTTAAGTTTAGGGATTAGATGGAGGGAGTGCCTCTTAATTAAGAGAGGATTTGAAAATCAAATCAATATCAGCCCTCCCCCACCCCTCTCCCCTCCCAGCCAATAAATACAACGGAATTATTTCAAAATGACAATCTTAACTCCATAAATATTCTGTTAATCCCTCTGAAATATTGGAGTACGAGGAAATATTTTTAAAACTGTATTTTCTTCCCCTCTCAAAGGCTTAGAAGATCCAATATTTCTTTATTAAATAACTTTTTTTTTTATTTAATAATTTTTCAATATATTGTTTTTTCTTATACATTCCTAAGTATACATCGGAATTTCATCGCTATCCAGTGGATATTTATACGTGTATTCTTGAATGATTGGTTTTTAACAATTTACTTTGACTTTTCAGTTATATTATATATTTTAAGCTTTTCCTATGACGGTTTAATTTTTATGATATGAAAAATAATTTTAATAACATTTTTATTTAAAATTTTTCAATATTATGCAATATGTAGCGACACGAATACCAACTAAAAATGTTTTTAATTTAGTTCTAAATGATGTCTATGTTGTTAAATTTTAATTAAACAATGCTAGGTGGATATAATGAACCGAATTTCTCTGTTTAGACTATTGTTTTAGTATGACTTATTTAGTACTGTTGTGATTTTTGTTGTTATTACAAAATTGAATTAATTTATTAAGAATATGCTTGATATATTACCCATTTCTCATACCTTTTATGTTGATAGCTTGAGGAATTCAGAGAGTTAGAATTAGACGAGTGTACATATAAATAATTATTATAAATTATTTTTTACCGTGTTGATTTGTTGCATTTGATACTTTATGTATTTAGTTATATATTGGGAAAATTATCTAACTAATTTAAATTTAAAAAATAAAAAAATAAGATGAACGTGTTTTTTATGCGCATTATGTGTTTATTTTATCAACCATATAAAATACATAAAAATTACACCTGAATTGATAAAATATAAATTGGTTTTTTATTTGAAATCTTTAAAAATAATCCTATTTTTAATTTTTCACAGACTTTTATTATGTTTATTTACCTACATATAATATCATAAATATAAATTAAAAGTTTTTTGTTACTATTTAATTTAATTATTATTAAAGAAATATTTGTCTTTGTACATATATCGAGTCTTCCTTTTTAGGTTTTAAACTTTAGTTAAAGATTTGTTCCTGCTAAACCACATGTATATTACGCTGATTTCTTGGTGTGATTTCGGCGATAACGTATTTCCCTTCGCGTAATTAATAATTAACATTAATAAAAATTTCAATTAGAGATAAAATTTTAATTAACTAAAATTAAATAAAAATCTGTTGAAATTTCTAATATGACGCAATATTGGTTATATATTTAACTATTTCTTTTGTTAATAATTTTTTTAAAAATATATGTTTATTATTGATATTGATATATTTAATGAAAAATTGTTTTATTAAAAAAAGTTTTGTTAAATCAATCAAGTAGCTAGTAGTATCTTGCGCGGCCTAATTCGTAACATATTTCATTTCTCCATCTTTACCCAGTTTTAATAAAATAATTTTAAATGATTAGTGTTAAGGTTGTAACATCAGAATTCTTTCTTTGCAAGAAAATGATCTTTACGAAATTAAAAAAAAAAAAATTATTTTGAATAATTTCCTTATTTTTGCATGCATTGTTTTCAACTCCTACATTAGTCTATCTAGTTTTGAAAAATTCATGGTTTATTATAAATAAAAAAAACCAAAAACCTTTTTTCGGTGATCTCAAAATATGTTTCAAAGTATCAAGTTTTCCTATTACATAGATCAAAGAAAGTATGCAGGGTCAAGGAAGTTAAGAAATTTGGTACTGTATGATCTTCTGACCCCATATTGTTTAATTTATTTATTATTATTTTTTTTTTAGATTTAAGCACTACAAAAGAATAGCGTAAAAGATTTTTTTAGTAAACAACTTTATTTCAATAAGATTTAGAGTATTTTTTTTATAATTGTCTTACTACTTCTTCAGTCATTAACGCCAATTATTCATATTTATTTTGCTTTATATACTTTACGTTCGCAGGTATGTATGTCATCTTTCTTTTTTTTAGACGTTTTACTTTCACATTCAGTAAAAAAATAATATCTTTAGTTAACGACCCCTGGTTTCTACTTTAAATTTGGTTTTGGCGTGGCATATACTGTTCGTTTACCCTCGCCGAACGCAATATCAATATTTCTCGCGACACGGGCTGTCGAGCATCCCAGTTAAAATTCAATTGAATATTGGGGAAAACCCGAGGCTTCATGGTTTTATTTGAAAGTATATGAAAATATGAGTTGTGTGTTGAGGAGAAAACCAATAACTGTTTTATTATAAATAATAAACGGGTTTCAAAAGCAAATAGTATTGGCAAATCCTTGTATGTATTTATAACGTGTTATTAGGATTTACTGTTTCAAAACTACATTGCTATCGATTTTAAATTTTGGTTAACCGTAGCTTTTTAGTATAACTTCTGTAAGTATTTAGTCTTTGAACTAGCCATTTAATATTAGCAATTTAGTAAGAGTTTTTAAATAATGTTGAAGTTATCGTTTTACTCAAATATATTCAAGTTTTGAATCTGTCACCTGAGTTTGATTTTAATATTGCACCATCGCTAGGAACACTGACCTACCTCTCCAGTAGTATATTGATCCTATGCCTCTGCTGAAGCAATAAAACCAGTTCTCTCCGAATGAATGTAGACTTATAGTTGTATTTTAAGAGGAGATATACAATATTTTGCTATATAAGATAATGTTTTTAATAAAACATACGAATATATTTTTAATCGGATTTATGTTAAATGTATGAACATTATAATAATAAATATTCATTTTTTTTAGTTAAATAAGAAGATGCCGTATATTTTATGTTCATGAGTTTTCACTTAAATTAATGAGTGCTTAGAGTTTCTTGAGTCTGTCTAGTGTTAATCTTATGTTTACAATTTTGTATTAACAACTATCAAGGTTTTTTACCAGTATGAGCTATAAGGCAGTGTTCAATATATGGTATCGTTTTCGATAATCTAACAAACAAATCTAGCCTAGAGGTAGTACGTTACCATAAATAAAATGAAGATCCCAAGTTCGAATCCTTAAATATACACCAATTAGTTACTATAATTGTATAGTATCAATAATACATAAATACTGACAAGAGCTACGAATTTAGATAGGAATAACAAACAAAACAATAATGGAAAATAAAATATTAAGTTGCCCAGATATTAATGTAGATTTATGATTTGAAAGTTTAAAAAAAATAAAATGAGTAATAAACAACATTTTTTATTAATCGAAATACTTTCTATTTATCTCAACACATTTCTGCTTACATGTTAATAACTAACTATCTTATATCCAGTGAAGAGAATTTTGAGATAATGGTCGGCGAGAGGTCTGGAGAGTAGGGTGGATGAAGCTCAATCTCATTACAAAGTTCAAGCAATTTTCTTGATGTCATTCAAGCGGCTGTCACCTGATGCATGATTTACCCAGGTTTATATAATAAGTGCTTATCCGATTGCCTTGGGGTGGTTAGCGACGGTAGATTCGAGGGCAGAGATTCTCTTCAAGCTATGGAACACTTTTTCTGGGGTTTTCTTCGAAAAAATCTCTCAGAACATCTTTATCAAGGGACGGACTCCTTCTACGACTTTCCTTGTCTTCAAGGCTGAAATATTCCTCCCGTTTTTTTTTAAACCAACGTGGAACAGCGGACTCACTCACACTACCATCACCTCAGACTTCATTAATAGCTCTAGTCAGGTTTAATCTTATATCTGGCGAAAATCACGCTTTCAAATCTGTGAACAAACTCGATTATATCTAAGCTATGACTTGTTACATTAGGCCAGGTATATTAGCAAAAAAATGGGGGCTCAGTTTTGCTGTAGTTTTGATTGTCTCACCTTATATGTTGTTAGGGTCGCTGAACACAGATTTGTAGTTTGCGTGCAAACATTTTTCCCGCAACGTTTTAACCAAATGTTGGCACTTCTATTTTTTTTCTAAAAAAGTAGGCGTTTTTTTTCAAAAGTTATTATGTACAGAATTAAATAAGGACACATTTTTGATCCATGAAGTTTTTTTATATTACCAATAGTTTTGCCACTAGAACGCATCAAAATATACATTAAATTGCTGGACTGTGGAAATTAAACGATTTTCGACCCTGTTGGCCGTCCATGAAGTTGAACTCATTGACATAAATTCGGGAATGCAAGAAATACAATATTATCTATGCATATATATATATATATATATATATATATATATATATATATATATATATATATATATACATAGTTCATTTATATATGTATATATAGCTCATGTATAAGTAGTCCGGCAATTTTGTCCATATTTCGAAATGTTCTAGCCGTAAAACGATAACGAACGACGGTAAGTTCTACAAAAAAACAAAAAACTTTATACGTGTAGGAGATAGTGTTGACTTTAAAAAAAAAATAACACTTTCTTTTTGAGATGTAGTCGAAATAACCGATGAAGCGCCAACATTTGGCAAAAAAGTGCCAGAAAAACAAAGTTCCGTGGAAAATTGTTGCCCGCACACTTCAAATTTGTGTTCAGCGACCCAAAAAACATAAAGGGTATATAATATACCCTATATTATTCAGATATCAATGGGTGCGTGGACTATGGTTTCAGAGACGAAATTTAAATTAGTTGTTCCATATTGTTGAATACTCTTTAGCATTGGTAGCATAAGTGTAGAGATGGGTATGCTTGGGAATAGAGATTGTATTTATTCAAGACTTTAATTACACAGATGACACAGTTACCACACTCTGCATCTTTCGATGAAGTCACTGATGCAAACTCTTCCTCAGAATCAGAATCATCACACATCTCCTTCGATTCAGTTGGTGATTGGTTGTAATTTGGAAATTGCACTTTTCTTTAATATTCTGCCACTTACTAATAAAATCGATTAACTCCTCCTTAATTTGTTCCACATTAATATCATGTTTAAACTGCTTAGAGCTTCTATTAGGGGTGAAGTCGAATTTGTCATTGGTGCATCAGTAAAAAACTTTGGATCAAAATAATGGAAGCTATGATAAATGTTTTTGTGTTCGGAAAATCTAAGTTTCAGGTATTGATAGTCCTGTCATTTATAGTATTGAAAATGTTCAATTCAAAATATTTTTCAGGAGAAAAGTTGATTTCATCCTCGCTTTCATAAGAAAAGTTTTTCTTTTTCTTATGGAATCTTTTCTTTTTAAAATGTTTTGATAATTCAATTTCTTTAAATCAGAATATTGTGTTTGCCGGTCAGTAAAATCATCGACAACTTTCTTCACATTTACAAAACTGCGTTGAATTTTTTCTAAATCTTCAACTGTTTTTTCAATCATTGTATACGCCTGTAAGATATTACAATGTTTTGATTGTAAATAATTTGGTGATGGGGTCGTATATCTAAAAATTAATAAAAATATATGAGGTGTAAAAATAAACTTATAGCTAGTCAGCGTTTCGGTGAGGCTTTGTGCCGTTGCTCCTGTTTCTGGTTTTAGAACCAAGTCTTCTAAAATGGTTAAAAAAGAAATTAAAAGTGAACTATAATTATCCTTATCACTTCTATACTCCCAAAATTTTTTTTTAATGCTACAGATTTGGCCCACCACCTTTGTTTCCCCGATAATGACACACCTCGGTTTTTTCGAGATATCCTTCCAAATGTTCATCCGTAAATGGGAATCATTCAATAATTTAAAACAAGAATTCATCATATTAAAAAGAGAAGCTGCTTCTATGACTGCAGATGTCGATTCAATAATTACTTAATTAAGTGATGTGGCATAGCACCATACGTGGATTTGATGGGGATTTTCCTTGAGAATTAAAGATGAAAATCCTTTGTATGTGCCTTGCATGTTTGAAGCACCATCAGTCGAATTACCTATACAATTCTTTAAATCCAACCCCAAAACAGCCATCTCAGACTTAAAATAATCAACAAGAGACTGCCCTGTGGTAGAGTGTAATGGTTTAACTGAAATCAATGGTTTTTTAAATTTTGTTGTCCTTTACATAACGAATGACTAAGGAGCACTGTTCCTTTACACTTATATCTTGTGTTGAATCGATTTTTGTATGGAAAACATTTTGGCTTTTTTAATTTCCTCAACTAATTTGTTTTTTATTACATCACTGCAAGCTTTAATGATATAATTGATGGTCGTCTTCGAGAGGAATGTAGTGATATTACTCCATGTTTAACTCCTTTGGCATGAAGTATTTCACTTTTCTAAATAATTTTATCTAAATGGTTTTTTTTTCAAAATAGGGTCATAAGATGATAAAGGAGAATAATTTCTATAAAATTTCCATGATTGATGCAAGAATCATTGAAGTTGTATGCCGCTTCATGTCTTTTTCCTCTATAGCTTATACATTGCTTTCCTATTAATTTGACAAACATCAATTACTCGTTTTATAACCTTTCTGTTTTCTTCCACCAACTTATTCTTTCTGAGCCTGTGTGATTGGTCGATCAAAACATCAACAGACTTACAGGACTGATCAGTTAGGTAAGCATCTACACTAATTTTGTGCACCATGGATACCTCATGCTCCTGTATTCTTTGGTACAGAGGTTTCGATGATTAATTCTAGCCCAGAGACAAATTTAGAATTGCTATCTTTGGAAAACGCTAGGCACATGGTGCAGAAAAAAAAAAGTTTGTCATCTGAATTATATGTCAGCCAAAGACGTTTAACATCATTTTAAAAAAAAATTTTTATTGTAATTTACTATATTGTTAGGTTGTTGAGGATGAAATTAAAAAAAAAAATTTAAGCTGGAAGCAGAAGGCTTTTTAAAGTAGTTGTAAACTGGCGCGGTCTCATCAGATTTTGATGAGATGTCAATCAACGGTAGATTGGGCTCGAAAGAAGGCTTTTCTGAGACTGGTTCATTATGAAAAATATTAGATAATCTAGAACCTGGAGTTGATGTGAAGGCTGAGCAGAAGTTCAGAACTTGAAGGAGGTTCAGGCAGTTTAAAATAAGATGCAATTGATCCAGTAATAGTTTCTGAAGATAATGGCTCTCTTGATGATTCAGATGGAAAATGAACTAATTCGGGAGATATTTCTTGAAGTTGAATGTTGTTGATTACTGGCTGATAGTTCAGTAGGGATGATAGTTGATGGTTGAACTTCAATAGCATTAACTTTTTCTGTCCAATTTATCTATTTATAATATTTCTTTTCTCGATTTACCAGGCTTAACTGTATTCGAATGCCTTTTAATTTTGTGCTGAGCAGAAATGATCACACTTTGCTATATTACAGGCCTTATTGTTACATAAACGCTAGGAAGCTATTGAACAGGTTACAAATACCTGAAATTTGTCAAGTTGGCTATGGTTGGCCGAAGGAGGATAAGCCAGATCATTAGTTGACTGATAGCGAGGAAAGCCAGGCTGACAAGATAAATGGTGGGAGCTGCTTCACTAAGTTGCGGTTCTCAAAGCCATTTGTGCCTCCCCCCTCCCCTCACCTGATATTGTTCTCGTCTCTGTCTTCGTCTTAACCTCTTGTCTCATCTTTGGCTTAGTTTCGTTATAGTCTCTTTTTATATTCTAAAATCATGGGTAAAAAGTTTACTGATAACATGATTTTATATGCTTCTACTGCGATTTTTTTTGTTCGATTCGGTTATAGGCAGGGCATCGATAATACATAAGGTCGATATATCGATATTTTTCTTCTAATAACCCGGTATATTAATATATCGATAGGTACCTTATGATATATCGTTTACTCTATAAAAATACACAATAAAACTACAAAGATACATTTAAAAAAATAAATCACAAAAACCTAATGAAAGTGGTTTTAATAAGGGAAAGTTTTTAGTGTATAATATTTTTTATGCAACTTTTCCAACTTTATGTAGGTAAGTTGGCTAGGAAATATGTTGCAACTGTTCCTACTTCAGTGCCAAAAGAACAAAAATTTTCTAGAGCAGGAAAAATCATCTCCAACAAGGAATAAATTAAGTGAAAAAGTTTTGGGATATTTACTTCCCCTACAATTCGCTGATGACGATAGTGGGAATTTTTTATTGACCTTATAATATTGATATCTAAGCATATGTACCTATTGCCTATTATTTAATTTATAATAAACTACTTTTAAATTTTAAACTAATTGTGTTCCTATTTATGTTGTAAAATAAATTAATATAACGACACTGAACCAACCACTGCTCTACCCCTACTCTCTCCCAAAATACTTTTATATACCAAGATAGAAAACACTAAATTAATGTTGAAAGTAAAGTTGTTAACTTCTGATAAACTTAAATATAATGACTTGAGGTACGCATGATATAAGGTCAAACCCTCTCTAGAAATAACTTGTTTATTTTCAAAAATTTAGCTGTGTGTTTCAAAGCAAAATTTACAAAGCTTTATTTGGGCATTACGTTTACTAAACGAAATTCTCATAATCCATATCATGAATATTCCACATTTCACATTCTAATTACAAAGATTATAATTGTGCCTCCATGATGTACACATTATATTTAATTAGGATTGATGAATGAATTGCCATTTCTATTGGAATTATTTTATTAGAATACTAGTTTCGAATGCTAAAAATTCATCTTCAGTTCTAAATCTTACGAATTTTTTAACACCTCTGTACCATGTTACATGGATTATATATACTAAAGTTTTCAAAAATGTAAGACAAGAAATCAAATATTGGTACTCACCTGAGGAGATGTAACAGATATCTGAAATATAACCATTGTGGAAATAAAAATGGGGCAGGTAGGTTAAATTTTTGAAATCCCATGACAAACCCCAAAAATTTAACCTACTTGCCCCATTCCCCTTTCCACAATGGATATATTTCAGATATGTATTAGGTCTCTTCAGGTAGAGTACCAATATTAGATCTCTTGAAAAGTATATGTAATCCATGCAACATAAGGGGGTTGAAAGTTTTGTATGAATTAGAACTGAAGATGAATGTTTAGCATTCGAAACTAGTATTCTAATAAAATAATTCAAATAGAAGTGGCAATTAATTCATCAATCCTAATTAAATATAATGTGTTCATTGTGGAGGCACAATAATCTTTGTAATTAGAATGTGAAATGTGGGAATATTCATGATATGGATTTTGAGAATTTCGTTTAGTAAATGTAATGCCCAAATAAAGCTTTGTAAATTTTGCTTTGAAACACACAGCTAAATTTGTTAAAATAAACAAGTTATTTGCATTTGCTTTGATCTAGAGAGGAGCTGACGCTTTTTGTTTAGTGCTTATAAAGTTTATTTAATTAAATGCCCCCTCACATTTTACTTTAAACGATTTTAATTAGGGAGAAACAATCCCCTCAAGTGGTGCTAACATGGCAATAGGCTGAGCCCCGAACCCATTCCGCCACAAAGCTATGTTAGCGACTTGTTGACTAAATTACTTCTGCTCCGGAGATCATAAGGCATTCCATTTGTGTGTTAGGATGTGGAAATGGTCCCGTCTCTGTACTCTCCTACCTTTCCTCACTTGTATTCAGACGGAGTTCAACAAAAATATTTATAAAACATTCTCTTTTTACGATTATTCCGGAAATGTTTGGAGGAGAGGACATCAATCGTTGTTTGGAAATTGAAAACATTGACAGACAACTCAAAGGGTACTTAAAAACATTTATCAGAAGGCTATTGGTTCAGTTCAAACATTTATTTAAAATAAAGTAATTGTATTCTGTTTATGCTCATAGATTAAATTTTTACTATCGTACATTATTTTTTTTTTCAAGATTTCAGCTTTATCCGTCGGTTCATCATTAATTATATTTTAAATAGTTCATTCTTTGTCTATCGAAATAGCATTGCACGGAAATTTTAACTATCTCTAAGAAGTATTTGTTATTTGCAGTATTGATTACATTTTATTTTGTTTTTATATGTCACATTTTTTGATATGGATGAATTTGTCAGTCTTAAATCTATATTAGGCAAGAGTAAGATATATAATTTATGCTTATCATTTCAGTACTTATGTTATTGTAATTTACAGTTTCCTTATGAATTTTCCAAATTGTAGCAACTCTGCAATAGGTGCAGAGTTATAACCAAGTAGTGATATATAGAGATATTTGTACTATTAATATAACATATAATATATTATAATATATAATATACTATTTGTATCTCTATATCACTACTTAGTTATCTTTCTACTTGGTTATCGAGCTCTAAATAGTCGACCTGATCCACAAATGTATTAAACTCCTCGAAATATTTGTCTATGAAACTCTTCTTTGAAGGCGGCCATTGGTCCCCGTTCAGTAGGACATGGCTAACAATTTGTATCTCTATAGTTCCAATTTCGTGCTGTTATAAATAAGATGGTCGTAGGCTCACTCATTCATTGTTTCCATCGCAGTTACAAATGCAGTTGTCAGTTAGTTTAAATCTGTATAAATGGGGCTCGTTGGTCGGGGGAGTTGGGGGGAGGCTCGGTACTAATATGGGAGTCGTTGGGTTCGAATCCTACCTATGCGGGTTAAAATTTATTTCATAGTGGACCCACGAATTTAATCTCGATCTCCACATCTTGGCTAGAATAGTTTGGTAGGATAACCCGTCCTTCCTTTCCTAGTTTGAGTACATAAGGACAATCATCCACAATAAAACAAAAAAAGAAATCTGAGTAACTTTTAGGTCGACTACTTATTTAAAAAAAATTGTCTTAGTTTTGTTTTAGTATTTTGTTCTATTTTGTTAAATTTTTGTTAAATTGTTGTTGTTTGTTGTTGTTAAATTTTGTTCTATCATCTAAAGTTTTGAATTCGTAAGCGTGCCTTTTTTTGGTTGAATTTCTATATTTTTAGTCTCATGTCGGTCTCATCCTTTCAAAATGTGTTTGACCGCACTAATTAATGTCATATCAAACAAAATTGGAAGGAGTGTTTCCTTTGCTGAATCTTTTTGCTGTCTCATCTTCCCGCTCATTCCCTGTACTGATGAGCCTTCATGAGCTTATAACCATTTGAAGGAATTTCGTATTCCTTGACTGTAACATGTACACCAGACTACTTCCACAAGAAATTCATGGAGGTGTATTTTTTTATATTTATTTTGAATTGGCTAATGTATGTTACGGTGTGCTTGAGAAACCGACTTGCTTGTTAATTTGATAATCCGTAATCCGTGTTTAATTTATTTCATTTATTGTTTGCACCTACTACATATAATCAATAAATAATCTTTTAATAACCGTATTACTTGTTATATTATTTATTTTATAACTGGCGTAAACAACTCTGACATCAGAGATTAATATAGCCCGAAGGTTCAGTGATGTCATTATGAAAAAGAATTAGACTGAGTATAAGTGGTGTGGTGTTGAGGGTAAGTGTGGGCGTGAGCTGGGGACTATAAATCATTCTAATCTACCTTACTTGTCTCATGTCTACTCTTACTTTCTTTTTATACAGATACAATTAAAAAGATAACTTAAGACACGTGTTCGCGTAACGCCTTAGAAATATTTTCTCTATTTTGCTACAACTATCGTATGTGCTAGCTCCCATTTTCTAATATTGTCCGGGCACTATGGAATGAATTGAGTAAATCCAGTAAAAATGATTTTGATTTTCGTGTTTTTTGGGGTTATAAATCTGAATTCAAAAACCAATTCAGAAAAATCGATTTAAAAATTATTAAATTAAATATTTTTTTTCAAAGCAACAAAACTGACCATTTTTAATTTGATTTCAAAAGTTGATACAATTACACATTGCAGAGAGAATGTTACAAACCAATTGACCAAATACTAGTAGTAGACAAAATTAAAATTAAAAAAAAAAAGTGGATCCACAAATTATTTCTTTTGTGGCCACAATGTTGCTTTTAACGTTAATTCTATAAGAGCAAAATTTTCGAAAATTCATCAAAACCTTTCCTCCAAAAATCCACTAGCGCAATACCTGTCCAGTTTCACACATCCCTATAGGCCTCCATGGTTTCCTGGCAATGGCTAGCTTATCCACTCATGCCCTAAGAGACTGTAATATAGCGTTCTCATTCCTCCGTTAGGTTTTTACAACAGTAAGTTTGAGGGTTTTAACATTAGGCACTTGAGAGGGCAGCGCTGCGATCTCTTTCGACCTGGGTTGTCCCTCTAAGTAAAGGGATAATGTTGTTACTGTCTGTATTTTGTATGTTGAATATGATTGTATTTTTACTATTATTTTTGTACTTATTTCACTTTATATATTGCTTGGGATCCTTATCTTTTTTAGAATTATTTTACATTTTTAATTTTTTTTTTTTTACATATTGAGTGAATGGATTCACAAAGCCATCCATATTACTTATTACTCTAGATTGATGCAGATTTTTATACTTATCCAACTAAAGTCTTTTTACTAAACAAAAAAAAGATTGTAACCTATTTGAACATTTCCGACCATTTACAAAGTTGCAATGAATTGTTCGTTACAAGGAACTGCTGTTTAAGGCATCAATGTGATTTAAGAGCTGGTATTGTTCCCGAATAGGTAGTCGGGGTCAGAGCTTCTTAGGAAAGCTTACCTCGATAGGAACACCAAAACGAGAAAGGCTTTGACAAGTCGAGGAATTGTATTTGCCGACAAGTACTAAATTGACAAGGTATTTTCCATGGCCTGTGTGAACATTCATACGATACTGGAAAACGCCGGAAGAAGTTTTCTCTCCTAGAGGCGAGGGAAATATTAACAGCTGTCGGGAGGACTTTCTTCCTCACTGGTCCCTCCCGCATGTGACGTCACAGGATTCGCGGCTCATGAATATTAAATCATGCCGACCTTAGATCACTGAGTACCTGCGCCATTTTCATTTGCACATCAGACGTGCTGTCTCCAACGTCCAAGGACTTTGCTTCCTTTGTCATCTGTCAACGTCACAACAGAAAACGGCGAAGAGGCATTCATATTCACTCTGAATATAACGTTCTTTATTACATTTCATTTTATTTATTTATGTCCCCTTTTGTTATCTGGATAAATATTATATCAATATATGCTTGTTCACAATAATCTTTTATTACTGAAAAAAAAATTACACTAAAGGGTAATAAGGTTTAAAATAATGTAAAAAAAAGTATATGTATAAATATATAAAATATAAAAAAAGTATATTCCTGAAATTTGTACTAACATAAAAATGAAATCATAAAACTTAAGTCATACGATGTAAAAGGTAGACAGGAACGGAGTAAAAAGAAAATGAAATCGTCAACAATACAGGAAAACATTTTTTTTTTTATCTGTGTGTTTTGGCCAGCTGAAAACGTCGCACGATTCAGACATTTATAGGGAGAGATGCTACATATACTTGCACAGACTTCTTACTGTCGGCATTGAAGTAAATCAAAAAGTGAGTTTTTGAACAGGGCAGCCTGAACTTAACCTTGATTAAACTTTTCAAATCGTATTGGAGGAAATAGTAATTTCGTTATATTTTGAAAGGTTTTAAAGATAAGTAAAAGTCAATTTACTGTATTTAAGAATGAAAAATCTAAGGCATAAATTTTATACTGAAATTTTTACCTATATGAAATATTACATTTAAATTAGTTAATGACTTTTAGCTACTATATATTTTAAATATGTAGCAGAATAATCATCGTTGAATGAAATTTAAAAATATTTTCAATTTAATAAGAAAAAAAATAGCAATATTAGCATAAATAATTAGTTGTGGTCATAGTTAAGGGAACTTGTCACATAAGAGACATAAGGTCAAACATGACCACTACTAGGAAAGGGTGTAGTATTTAAGTTTTAAAATGACTCAATTTTTTTCTTTTTTTAGCAAAAAGAACGTTTGTAACCCCTAAGAAAATTGAAACGGATAGGAGTGACCAAAACTCATTTTTATAAACCGGTTATGGTCAGTTCAAAATTATCGGTAATTAAAATCAAATATTCCAACATAATGGAGCATGTATGGAAGCTTGAATTTTTTTTCTTTTTGATCAATTTATTGAAATTTACAACTGTACAAGTATACATCAAATAAATGTGTTAAAAAAAACGTTTACAATAACATGCCAAAACTTGAGAAGAACTTCTCATCAGTAGCACTTCAGTAAAAAATAAAAGAATCTACACAAGAAGATCTCTGGGCCATCTTCTTTTCAGACGCCTCGGAGGATTATCGGGAATTGAGTGGGAAGCAAGTTGAGAAACTAGGGGATTTGAGAAGTTATGGAGCTTACTATGAAAGGATTGGTATCTGGTTTGGGCTAAATCAGCAACATATGGAACATTAAGATCTTTATGGATAATTTTATTGGTAACAAAGTAAGGAGCATTGAGGAACTTGAATTTTAATGAAAAGCTACGTAACTCAAACTTTAAAAATTAATGAAGCAATTTCACATTAATTCCTTAAGAATCCTTACTTTTAAAAACGATCTGACTGAAAAAAAGAGGTATTTTGGGACACTATTTGAGGAAAATATTTTTTACTGGCTACTGGAAAGTGATAGGAGAGAGAATTTCAGAAGTAAATGAATCTTCAGCCCTTTTCAGAAACGTTTCTCTTGGTGATATCACAAATAAATGGATTATACCCTTATTATTGTGAAAATTGTATTAGCCAGCCCATAATTAGTGATTTACCCTATGCGTTTATTTATGTATGTATTTAATAAATTTGCAAAATGTCGATTTCCACTTCATTTTGATCAATTATGTAAGTAAAATACCTTTGTAAATTTGTTTTGTTGGGTGCCTTAATAAAAATTTGCCTTGAAACTTTTGAAAGTTTTTTTTAACGGGTGATTCGGCTAGAATATAAAGGAGTGTTGGAACATGGGAGGGTTTGGGATAGTTTACTTTATTAATAAACGTTTATTAAATAAGATTAAAAAGATTTTAAACAAAAGATTAGTAAGCACTTTATGAATGAAAAATTATGTAAGAAACATACTATTTTTCAACATAATATAAACATAATAGTGAACACTTTGTCAATGGACAATGAAAAAAGGCATAAATAACTGACCAATATTGAGTATTTCACTGAATGATATGAGAGTTTTATTAAAACATGAAAACATTAAAAGTTTACATGAATGTAGCCTTGTCGAATAATGTAAAATATGAAATATTTTACATTACGAATGAATTATTCATTGTGTATTGTTAGTACCTTGTATTGTGGTGTATTGTTCCGGAACAAAACATGGTTTTGGAATACTTCTGTTCAGGTTCAATTCAAGTAAAAACCTTTCCAGTTGTATTTATTTGATTAAATCGATGTTTCATATCAACATAATTGCCTCCATTATTTATGAATTCTCGTTTTCACCAGTCCAGTCCTAAGTGGTATGCGGCATTGTTTGGTAGCCCCTATACCCGGAATAAATCATAATATTATACAGAAATTCAGAATTTGTTTGCTTCAATATATCAAGGGAATTTATTGTCTTCTTGTTGTGACCGTCTTTGGGAGGCTCCATCATAAATCAGTGAATAAAAATGCGGAATAGGTCTATATGGTTATTATTCGCCGTTTGCTTTATGATGCATGGCATCAACTTATTATATTGTAAATATATATAACGGCAAGTTTATATCATAGATAATTTAATGTAAATACATTGTAACATAAATCAATATAATGTGATATATGTAAAAGTAATACTGTAATAAATTATTGCTCCTTTTATTGGATTTAAAAAAAAAATTAAAATACTGGTTTTGAATGTTAAACATTAATTTTTAGTCCAAAAACATACATAACACAAAACAACATTTTTATAAATATCTATTTTAAAAAGTGTAAGGCATTATCAAACATTTAAGGAGGCAAATTGGAAGGTTTTCTTGAAGGTATTGGTTACTTGAGTAAACTGAGGAATGACTGGAAGACAGGGAATTGGGAGAGTCAGCTAAATAATCAAGTAAACAGACAATTAGGTTTTTTCTATGACTTGTCGGTTATTCTATTCCTACTGGAAGCAGATTTAAAATGGGACTATTGGGAATATTTATCCAGTTGTTTAAGCAAAAATTAGAGTTGGTTTTAAGTGATTTTATTATTTCTAACGACTGACTAGCCTATGTTAAATTTTAGGTTTTAAAAAATATACTCGGCCGTGAAACTAATACAGCACGTAGAAAATAGTCGAAAATTAAATACCAAAAACTAAACCGATAAATGTTAATCTATATAAACAACAAGTTAATGAAAATGAAAGATAGAAAAGTATTATAAATAATGGTATAATCAAAAACGTATAGATAGGTTTTTTTTTATTTTTAAAAAACACTAATCGGCCAGCAAGGCCCACACGAATATCACTTGTTCTTCTGCACACTCTCTACCTTCTACTCAAATACTCTCTTATCCTCTTGGACAGTCCATTTTCTCCCTAATCTCTCCTCTTCCCCACAAGAATCCTAACTTCATTTAGTTTTCCTCAAAAAGTTCTCTACCCTGGTAGTCTTTATCCATGATTTTTAGCCAGCCCAGTTCCTGTTTTATTTGTTTTACATACCCCTCTATTCTCTTATAGCTGCAGACTTTGTCGAATATTTTCTTCGAGACAGGTTTTTATAAAAATAAGAAATATTTTGTAATAAGAGTAACTGATCTCATGCAGAGTTTTATTTCGACAGATATCATATTCAACATTTAAAAACATGTTTCTCGATTCATGGAGAGATTCTGTTAGTTCGAACGCTTTGGTCAGTGTGTATAGTTTTGTTCTTAACGTACAATGGTGCTTATAAGTTTGTAGTCTTTCCATGTTTGTCTGTTTAGCTCTGCCATAGATTTGAGATGCATAGGAGGTTTTAGAAGGTGTCTGCAGATCAATAATTTCTTGTTTTGAATTCAGAAGTTTCACAGCTTGAGAAACTATGTAATCATGATTTCCTCCATCACCATGAAGAGAGGTGAAAGAGCCTAATGGGACTAGGCTACAGAAAAAAGCAAACCAAGGATCAAGAGGACTAGAGTCAAGGAAAAGCACATTAGTGAAAAATTAAAAACATTTGTATGTCTATATAGTATAGGCATTATTCTAAAACACATTGGATAGTGATAAACTATTATACACTTATGGATGTATATATTAAAGGCATTGTGTCGAGGTTGAGTCCTGACTATGAATAGCAGACAATGAAGCTTCCGATGCTCGGCCTTCAAAGACAATCGACTACCAGTTCTGTCCCGGTAGCTACTGGTTCTTCCTCGCTCTTCAACTCGACGCTATAGGAAATGCTTCGTTCTATTTTTATCTCGATTCTCGTTTCTTAGTTATTACTTCAATCGAGGAACAGAAAAATCGATAGTAATATTTTGTACAAAACTATTATTTTTATTTTTAAAATATATAAAATCCAAGTTGTTATTCTTATTTTTTATAAAGAGTTATTTTTTTCATTAGGTAAGGCTACTTTTCTGAGTGTTGCAGTTGAGATTAATTTTTTTTATTTAGTCTGTTATTGAAGGGTTTGGTGGATTAAGGGGTTATGTCACATATAAAAAAAAAAAAAAAATACTATCCAGTTCATTGGATGAAGAATTTATGTGCAGAAGTTTAAAGTTGCAAAATCTGAATATTTCAAAACAACTAGAAAAATATGAAGGGGGTAGGTAACATTTTCCTACTAAATGTAAAAAAAACAACTTTAAATATAAATTACTCACAATTTTTTTGTTAAATAACCACTTCATCCACCAAACCCTTCAATTAATATTTGACAAAATATTTAAATTTGCTATAAGTATTTTAATTTATTATAGCACTGTTTCTTTTGATTGATTAATAAATATATAATAAATAATAAAGCTGGGGATATAATCAACATATTGTATTCACTTCTTGTGTTTACTATTTAATTGTAATACATATTGCTCTATGTGATTTATTAGTCAAATGAAATAGCCCTCATTCTGAACAACCCCTTTGTTGGAATCCTGATTTAGAAACATAAAACACTTCTAATTAATTACAAAAGACTCATTTATGTGACAATCATTAGACTCTTTTATCATCGGGGATCTACTAATGTATGCAATCCTTTCCTTATTCAATTTAGATCTGCTAGTATCCCAAATTATTTCTCATTAGATTCCCGATAAAACTCCGAGTTATTTAAAACAAAAGTTAGCCTAGGGCATTTCTAATACACAATATTTATTTAAGTTGTTTTAAAAATTCTATAAAATTTGGGAAAAGCTAGATAAGTTCATTTTTGTCCACAATAAGATAAATATTTTGAGCAACCCATATTGTAGTCCTACTCATCATGTAAAAGTAGGCAATTGTAATGTCAATGCTATAAAAGGATACAATTGCCATTACAACTTGCCTACTTTTACATGATGAGTAGGACTCCAATATGGGTTGCTCAAAATTTTTATTTTATTGTGGACAAAAATGAACTTATCTAGATTTCCCCAAATAGTGCAGAATTATTTTTACAATTTTTCCAAACTTGCACTTAACTTATGTCTTTTGTACTGTTGCAAATATCTATAAATAAATTTAAAAAACAACAACAAAAGTTTAGTCAAAGTAATATATCTTTCTCGTAACTATTTTTAAATCTTCAAAATTTTAAGAGAGGTAGGGAAATAAGTCTATTTACTTTTTGGCGTAAATGTGCACGATGCCCTGTTATAAATCATTCCCGATATATTATTTTTTTTAAAATTCATTATTCAACGAAATTCTCCGTTATAATCAAGATGATTTTTATAATAAACGCCATTTATAACTGTAGTATCGGCACTACTGTAAGTGTATCGGTACTTGCAAGTTTTGATAGCTAACACCTCTGTGGCTTTTGATTATTACCACTAATAATACATTTCTATATGTAAACCGGGATTAGTTGCATTAATTATAATGAAAACAAATCTTTAAACTTTAATTGCTCTCGCTAAAACAATCATAACAGCTGGCAAACCGTATACTTATAACTCGGTGAGGTAATCGACCGTGCCTATTGGAGTATGAATAATGATCAATAAAAGCGGACCATTTGACAGTAATGCTTCGGGGGCAACAGTTGACAGAACCACAAAGTGCTCAGCGGATTTCACGACCCAATGAGACGATAAAACATTCAGAATCCGCCGTAATTGCTGAGGCGATGACTGTGGACTAACGGTTGGAAGGGACTATTAGAGTAAGGAGGCCATCCATCAGGCGGGGAGTCCACGTCCAATGGGGTCCAATGGGATCCAATGGGGTCCAATGTGTCTCATCTTCGCCTAATGGCCCTTCTGCTCCAACCCATTCTGTTCCGCCAAGTTTTGTACTCAGGATAGGTTTTTTTTCATCAGTGTATATGAATTTTACTGTTACCTATGCAAGAATCGGTAATCCAATATATGAGTGCATGGAAAAGTATCAAATCCTGTCAAGAAGGAAAATACATTATTTCATATTTCAAATGCTAGAAATACGCATCTGCTGTTAGAATTATTAGAAACAAATAGAACTATTTAAAAAAAAAAACATACTTATTAAAAGCTAGAGTACACTACTTAGTGTCAGATTGGCACGGAGCACATCGGAGAGGATTTTCCTATGTTGATTAAATAGGAAAATGCTCTCCGCTCCTATTCTACATAATGTACGCTTTTCCTATCTAACTAATGTAACCTATCGCTGGAAAATCGAGTTTACCTGAAGTTCCTACTAGCAAAGATATCGAAATGTTATGAAGGTTTGTAATCATTTAAGTAAAAGAAAAGTCATGGATTTCCGCTCTGAACACGATTAATACAACTAATCATAAGTAAACGAATGGTTGTAAAACTTTGATTCAGACATTAACTTATACACCTTTCCCCACCATTTCTTGTAACAATAAGGTGTTTCATTTCATTACAAATACAATTTGTTCGACAGTGTATATAAACATAAAATACGACAATTTATAAGAACTTCCTTATTGAATTGTAACTGGTAGTCCTTTACATCGTCTTAAATCTGTCAAACTCAGATATCTAATTTCGAAGAATCTGTTATTTGTTCATTCAGTATCTATTTTGATTTTCGTCATTTTATTTTATCAAATACATTGTTATCGATTATCGATATCCAATTGATATTTATTGGAAATAGTGTAATGCATGACTACTGGAGGGGCTTGGGGAGTTGAGATATAGATCGAGTGACGCTTGGGATGTGTGTGTTAAATCGTGTGTGACTTTATATAATTTCAAGACTAGTATTTTCTTTCATTTGATGTATTCTGATTCCTATTAAATTATTTGTTTAACATTGTAAACTCTTTTCAGGGCACAGTGTACTAACAGTTCACCAACAAATATATTTATTTATTTAAATTTCGGATCAACAATAAGTGTTATACACGAACTGTTTGATAAACAAATGTTATAAGCCAAGTATGTCTTGGTAAGCCCTAGGCTTTAATCTTCTTGTTATTGATGTTCCTAAGTTATACTCCTGAGCTCCAGATGCGACGTGGAGAAGTTCATGGTGTCGTCTTGTGAGCTTGCTAAAGACCTCTTCAAGTCGATCAACTCCCAGTTCCCGGTGAAGCTGGGAATTCCTTAAAAACCAGGGCGCATTAACCGCCATACGCAGAATTCTGTTTTGGAATGTCTGTAGTCTCTTTTTGGTTAATTTTGAAGTGTTATACCAGACAGGACAGGAGTAGGTCAGTAGGGGCCGCAGCATGGTTTTGTATACTAAAATAGCTGTTCTGTGACAAAGTAATGATTTTCTATTCAAAAGAGGGTACAAAAGTTTAAGTCTTGCGTTAGATGTAGTTAGTGTGTAATCTCCAAGTCAGTCTGGTGTCAAGGTGTACTCCTAGGTAACGCACTGCCTGGTCTTTAGGATTCCAGGGAACTGGGATGTGATCGAGTCGAAGTGTAATCAGGTCGGTGAGGTTGAAGCGACGAAAGGTGAAGATTTTCACTTCCGTCTTCGATGGGTTTAGTTGAAGTTTCCACTTCCGGAACCATGACGAGACACCGTTAATGCCCCATTGAAGTTTTCCGATGGCTTCGTGAAGATCATCATCTTGGGAAAGGAGTGCTGTGTCATCAGCGAATTGAGCAATAATTGTATCCTCATCACACTGGGGATTATCCGAGCAATAGAGGTTAAATAAAAGAGGACTCAGTATGGCACCCTGGGGTACTCCTGCGAGGATAATCTTTCTCTCGCTGATAGCATTTTTTATTCTCACTTGGAACGTCCTGCTGGTCAAAAATGAGTTTATAATGCTGAAAAGGTAGAGTGGAGGCCAAGTCTTCTTCAGCTTATGCAGTAAACCACGGTGCCACACTGTGTCAAATGCTGCTGCCACATCTAGGAATACTCCCGTGGTATATTTTTTTTTGCCTCAAAGCCACGGTAAATTACTTCGACGACTCTTTGGACTTGGTGTGTTGCCGAGTGGTGAGGCTTGAAGCCAAACTGATGTTGCGGGATAACTTCGTTGTCTTCTAAATGTGAGCGGAGACGCTTCTCGATAATCTTCTCCAGGAGTTTCCCCAGTGTGTTGAGGAGACTTATTGGACGATAGCTGTCTGGTTCGTGCTTGGGCTTCCCCTTTTTGTGAAAAAGGAGTACTATGGCGTTCTTCCAGGCGTGAGGGTAGAAACCAAACCGGAGACAGGCATTGTATATACTGGTGAGCTGCGCAACGGTCTTCCTAGGCAGCCGTTTGAGGACTAAATTAGGTATCAGGAGAGCTTTTTTCCTTGGCAACCTTCTTATGAGACACTTCAGCTCGATTGGAGAGACGAAGGGGATCAGGGGTTCTACTGTTGTTGTAGGTGTCGCGAGGTATGTATCTACTTCGTTGTCAGTTAGTTCATCTTGTCTGTCAAAGTATCTAAACTTAAGAGAAAGATGTTCAGCGAAAACTGCACACTTCTCGTCCTCAGTCGTTGCAGTGTCTATCCCGAGTGTTAGAGTGGGGATCTGTGTGATTTGTCCAGTCAATCGTTTGGTTTCTCCCCAAAGTCGTTGGTCCCCCGGCTCGAAACTCTCCAGGTAGCTGTTGTATTTTTGGACCCGCTCTTTGTCCAGTTCTAGTCTAATTTGCCTAGACAGTCGGTTCATCTCACGTTTGTGATCCGGTAGTCTGTAGCGTTGCCATTGACGACGAATGTGGTTTTTTGTGGTGTATAAGGTCAAGTATGTGCTGTGGAGTCTTGTGTTGTTTGTGTGTGTGAGGGTACGTATGTGAAGTGGCTGTGTTTATGGAATTGTATATGTGTTGTGTGAGTATGGATATGGTTGTGTCTGTGTAATAGTGTGAGGGGATGGGAAGCGAACACATCTCCTCGGCGAAGATCCTCCAGTCCACCTTTCCCGTGATGAGCCGAGGAAGAGAGGGTGGTGGTTGGGCTCGGGTGCCTAGAGAGCAGATCACAGGGAGGTGGTCCGAATCCAAGTCTGTTACAGGGGTATGATGAATGGGAGTGGGAAAGTTGCTGACGAGACCTATGTCTAATATGTCTGGGCGGTAGCCGTACTGGGTTGATAAAATGTGGGCTCTTCTGGAGAACTTATTTGGAGAACAAGTTTATCAGTGATTTTTAGAAGTTTGGTCCCATTTGAATTTCGGGTCCGGCAGCCAAAGTCTGTATGTTTGCTGTTGAAGTCTCCGAGTAATAGTGTTGGATGTCCAGTAAATATCTTTTCGAAATCTGTGTCTGTCAGTCGTTTGCTTGGTCTTTGGTAGGCCGAAACAATATTTAAAGTATTATCTGTTAGTTTCAGTCTAGCTGCTACTGCGTCTAAATTTTGAAGTCGGGATAGGATTATTTCGGATTGCTCTAGATCTTTCCTAATAAGAAGTGCTACTCCTCCAAATCTATCCTCCGTGTCTAACAGTTCACCACAATTCGATAGGTTCTTTGGAGGGGTCCCATCAATCAAAAACATTTAATGAGGTTAAGTTGTAATAAATGAAAGTAATTTTTTTTTTGATTTATTTTTATTTTAGACCTACAAAAAAAACAGTGAATTTAAATCTTCTTAAATATATATGCTTGACTTGAAAAGGTTAATCTTTCTTTGTGTGTAAGTTGTGTATTCTCATCTTCACTGTGTGTTATGAAGTAGAAGGGGAGACAAAAATATATTTATTAATTATTTCTAAAACCGAAGACAAAAAAAAAAAAAAAAAAAAAAAAAAAAAATAAAAAATAAATAATACTCGCCACATGCTTTTGTTCAGATAATACCAATCATTGTAGTAAATTTCACTAAATAAATAAATAAAAATTATTAGTTTTATTTTTTATTTAGAATAGCTGCTTTTATTGAATAGATATATTTTGCAACAGTCTGCTTCACTGGGAGAAAATTATCGAGATAAATTGCATAGTGGAAATGAAAACCGGGCTAAAAAATCAAAAATAGAGTTAAGCGTCAAAATGTGTGCTACGTGCAAAGCACAATACACTGAAAAGCGGGTTATCTGCAAATACCACTTCTCAAGAGGTTAATATCACGTCTTAAGAATGCGCATGGATCAACTCCATTACCTGAGTAAATGAAAACCGGGCTAAGTGCCAAGATCCTTGGAACCCATTATGAGCTTATAACATGGTTATAGTGTTGACTGTGTTGTTGAAAGTTTAATAAGTTTATAGAAGTTTTTATCTACCATAAATATGGCAAAGCAAAACCATTAATAGTAATTGTTTTATACATATTTTATCTACATACAAGACTTAAACGATAAGATACTGCTCGTCGTTACAGACTACTTCAACATTTACTAGACAAACGATCAAAGCTCCCAATTAATTATAAAAGACTCATTTACATGACTGTGATTAGACCTATTTGGACGTACGGAGTTGAGCTATGGGGCTCTACTAAACCATCCAATTCATCTCGTATTCAATCCTTGCAATCCAAAATCCTTCGAAAAATCCTTAATGCTCCTTACTATGTAACCAATAAACTTATCCATAAAGACCTTAATGTTCCTTATGTTACTGCCCAGACCAGATATCTATCCTTCCATAGTAAGCTCCATAACCACTCCAATCCACTAGTCTCCCAGCTTGCTTCCCACTCCATTCCCGATAATCCTCCGAGGCGTCTGAAAAGAAGATGGCCTAGAGACCTTTTTGTGTAGATTTAGTAAGTAAAAAAAAAAAAAAAGATGGCCTAGAGACCTATTTATATATATATATATATATATATATATATATAAGATTAATTTTATTGAGATTTTCTCTAGTCTTCTCTCATTCGGTTTTTCTTCCATCTCTTTTTTTCCGGCCAACCATACTTTCAGCCATATCTCTCGATCTAATGCGAGGCCTACCTCTCCTTCTCCTAACTTCTTCTTCCCATTCATAAGCTATTTTGGGGATTCTTTTAACAACGAAGCTATTCAGCTTCTGGCAGCCCAATGTGGTCATGCCATAGTGATACTGCCCTTCATTACCGGAATGCCTGTCATAACATTATAATAAACATAAAGTTTATTTTCTATTCTATTCTATAACATACATCAGGAAGAGGAGGGTCGATTTGGGCATATCAGATCCGCTTCGGGCTAGTTTGCTGGATTTTCTGAAGATAACAGTGCCTTGGTACTCATTGAAATATTACCCAGATCCATTCTTTTATTAGATTGTTAATCATCGTCCTAGAGTAAACAACCTCCGAATGATCGTAACCGTGCCTACTGCAGATCGACAGTATAGCAGCTTGGGTTTCAATTAAGAACTCTGACTGAGTATAGCACAGCTTTTACTTCACCATTATAGCGTTTGTCTAAATTGTTCACGATTCTGGCAATGATCATCCGTGAATTTTCTCCATTTCTTCCAGGATATTCCTCTTTACTTTCATCCTCCAAAACTTCATCACCACAGCCAGGAATCTTTTGCCTTGCAATTTTACTAGAGGCCATGTTTCTGAGCGGTATATGGATCCCCGCCCTATATTAGGATATTAGGATGACATAAGCTGCTCTATGGGAAGCGGACCACCCCCAGCAGATGCAGCCTAATCCTCTGCAGCTCTGGTCTTCGGTGACCATCAATATTGATTCATCAATTTGTGTTGACGTGGGGAGGGGGGTTTATTGTAGGACCAGGACAGAGGAGTATTAATGTAAATAGGCTTTGTACGTTATTGATGTAACTCTGGCAAACAGGACATGCTCTTCCTCCCTAATGGTTACTAATCATATCTCTTCTGCTGGAAGTTCTTTAGTTCTATAAATCTGATAATGTAGAGATATCGGTTCGATTAGTCATGACCTAAATTGTCATGGAGCATAAATTACAAACAAGAATATTTAAGCATTAATTTCGTATTTTTGAATATTGAATTGAATGAATACTTTTACTCGTATAATCCACTACATTTAACTGAAAAAACCCCCCCGAAAAAACGAAATTTCTCCCCGACACTGGGAAAAACAATATTTCATGGATATATAAAGGAGAACAATATTCTAAATTCAATATATCATTATTTCTCCAACTTCACTTAATTTCTTTATTTTTATTTTAATAATATTTAATACAATAATTATAGTATAACAATATCTATGGTCCAGGAAATGTAACATTTCATTGTTTTCGTTTTAATATGAAGTTTATTATTATGAGGATATATCTCTCTATCACTTGCCTTTTCTTTGTCTCTTTCACTCTCTCTTTCATTAAAAAAACATAAAATAACATTTATGTTTTAATTCCTATAAAAAAATATATTTTATCATTTCTATCAATTTTTGTAATAAGAATTTTTAAACATTATTATTTATATTATTTAATGTTTCATATCTATTATAAACTTAATATTGGATACAAAGATAACCGAAACTTCGACTTGAATGATTAAAAAAAACTCTTTACACATTTTATCATTTTTTAAAATGTAGAATGACTTAAACTTATCTCCGACTAACTTTATGTTTTTGTAGATGGAATAAGCAAAAATATCTTAGGATACATTTACCTCCACTACAACAATGGCCCTCTGGACTAGAGTAGTATACTAATTTATTTTTATGTTATTATCTTATTTTTATTTTTTTTTACATTTGTTATTATTTTAGTACTAGATAGTGGCTAATTCAATTTTAATTTACAAAAAAAAAGATATCACTTTGTAAATTATTGCCAGCGCATAGCTGGTACACTTACTTCATGGTCATTAGACCCAAACAGAAACAACACTCAGTTTTCTGAATAGCCTTTCAAGTCACTTCATTTGTGACAAATGTGATTTTTCCACGTCAGTGATGGGGTATTCATTTGTCATTGCCAAAGCGGTCTATTTTTTTTTTTTTTTAGTTTTTTTCCTTCTGTGAACTGAATATTTTTTTTAATCAGGGCAGGTTCCAACCTCTTCAGAAGTTTCAGATAATAAAGGCTTTTACATTTTTTATGTTGATCGCATTAGCTGGTTTTCTGATAAGCTTTCTATTCTTGACATCAGAACTAAGCGTTTCTAAAAAACAAAAAAAATAAAATGAATTTTATCATTCAATACACTTTTATGTTTATTTAATATTTTTATTAACGTACTGGTTGTTTAATTTATCATCAGATCGATGTTATTTAAGTCATAAAGTTGTGGTATAAAAAGGATTAGAACACATTTTTTAATAACATTATCGTTGGAATCATAACTTTAATGAATTCCAACGATAATGTTGGAGAGAGAGAAACTCTTTATTAAGTGGTGCTGCCCATTTTAAATGGGTTGCTAAATACACAGCATACTTAATCAATCAAATATGACATTTTACAATATTTAATATTAAAAAGAAAGAAAAAAAAAAAAAAAAAAAACCCGTAATAGTCATTATTTTAAAAATATAAAAGTCTACATATAAAAATGATCGATCCCATGCGGAATTACAATTAAAACGAAATTTAAAATATTAAAAAGATAATATATAACCTTATTTAGGTATAACAATATAAAATATAATAAATAACATAAATATAAAACTATTCACATAAATAACAATAACAATAACTGTATAACTAATAACAATAACAATAACTGTATAACTAATAACTATAACAATAACTATATAACTAATAACAATAACAATAACTATATAACTAATAACATTAACATTAACAATAACTATATAAAAACTAGGATAAACATGCAATACATCTCCCCTGCTCTTCCCAAACCATCAGTTACCATATATGTGGTGGTGGATTATTCCCAGGGAGTCCAATATAATATTTTCCGCTAACACAGCCAAATCCTTCATATCAATGCCCAGGTCTTCCATGAAACTCCTTGTTCTATTAGGTATAGTTCCGCGAGCTCCGAACCATAGGCCTCTCACGTGGAATTCTCTCTCGCCGAAAGTCTCACGGAACTTTTCTTTAAGGAAAGGGATGCATTTGTCATATATTCCTTTCTTTTCCCTTTCCACTTTACCTGCCTGATCCGGATCGTTGCTTTCGAATCTAACCGTGGGATCTATAATCAGTGCTGAATTTCCTTTTCGTGAAAAAGCAACGATATCAGCGTATCGTGTAGATCCATCGGTATCGATGCAATACACCTCATCGAAGCAGGCAAAATCTTTCTCTTCAAGGAGCCTCACTATTTCCTTTTTAACTCTGTGATGACGGCGTGTTATAAGGAGGGAGTAGTTGGGGTAAATTCCCAGCACATGTGCTGGTGTTTCAGACTCTCTGCCGCATTTGCGACAGAGGGGCCCAACTTCTCTCTTCTGCTCGCTGACGCCTGGGACTCCACGCAGGGGTGCGTAGTTAATGTTAAGCTTAAGGGCGTTGGACCATTCAGACCCGGATAGCACCTTCTTGTCGTACAGGTAACTATTAGCTTTTGGGGTTTCTTTAAAGTGTCGAACACCAACGCCCTGCCACCTGCAACTGGCCCACTCTTCAAAGGCATTTTCTCTCAGCGACTGCCGTAGAGCTCTCACATTCCGGTACCCCTGATCAACACCCAATCTATCAGCGCACTCGGAGATTTCCGCTGTATAATCAAAGACAGATTGGAACAGAGCATCCGGCACATTAGACAGTCGCTGGGCGATGGACCAATGCTGAAGAGGGGCCTCCCATTGACAACGCATCAGTCCCAATCCTCTAAACCTCCTTGGTGCATACAGCATCGCCGTCGATGTATTCGCTGGAAGACCAACAATGGACTTGACGCTTCTCCGAATCATTGTATCGATTCCATCTAGTAGAGAAGGACGCAGCTTCGTCAGGGGCGCTGTTTGAAGAGGGTACGTGAGACCCGGGAACAAATATTGATTAACAATGTTGAGCTTTTGCTCCGGCTTGAGCAAACTGGACGTTACTAATTTGTCCAAATTACCATTAATCTTTGTCACCGAATCCTCGTTAAATATTAGCTCCCCCGAGAATGTGCATCCAAGATACTTCACTGTTTCTTCTTGCTTTATTGTCCGGATTGCACTTCCATTCTCTAGGGAGAGCATCGCTGATTGCAGCTCTCCTTTATTTAATATTATTCCCACGCTTTTCTGTGGGTTAATTGCCAGACCTATTTCATCAAATATTTTTTGGATGCTGTTGATCACTCTCTCCGCGGCACCCTTGTCTCGCGCCGACACAACCTGGCCATCAGCAAAGCCTGTGAGGACCACACTCTCTTGGTCACTCTTCAGGTTGTACCCGTATTGCATAGAAAATTGTTGATCGCACATTTCACGGTACATATGGTCGATGGCCAAGTTGAAGAGAGATGATGACAAGGGGCCGCCTTGGGGTACTCCCCTTAGCACCCTGATCTGGCTTGTCGTATGAGCACCAACATTGATACTAATCTTGTTGGTGCCTAGGAGAGCAGCAATTACATCCCCGAGATCCGGTGACACACCTCTAGCCTCCAGTGAGCAAACTATGTGGTCATGCCCAACATTGTCAAAAGCCCCAATCACGTCAAGAAAGGCCACAGCGCAATCCCTTCTTTTAGTAGTGGCGTCCTTTATGATTGCATCCACAATCCTGGCATTGACATGAGTTCCCGGGAGACCTTTAATAAAACCTCTCTGATTTTTGTTGAAGGCGACCTGTTTCCCAAGCTCGCAGTCCAAAGCCTTTTCTATTATTCGGCGTACAATTGAGTAAATGGTGATAGGCCTCCAGGATGAAATATCCTTAACTTCACCCTTACCTTTGTAAATTAAAATTGTACGCCCCTGACGCAGCGATTCCGGTACATAGGCCTCCTTCAACATTATCTCCGCAATGGTCTTGATGATGTGAGAGACATCAAAATATTTTAACGTGCGGACTAATACTCCATCAGGCCCCGGCGATGAATCCAACGATGTAGATTTTATAGCTTTTTTAATTGCTTGAATATCGATGGACATCAAATTTGGCCTCGGGGAACACTGTTCATAATCCACACGTTTGCGGGAGTTCGTATTCTCAAAGAGGTTTTTAAAGTGGCACTCAACCTCAGCCACCTTCAAAGGGCATTGCTTGGGAGCGTCGGCATTCATAATAGTTTGTACTACCTTTTTTCTCCTATTGTAGTAATTATACTGTGCTAGTTCATATTGGTATTGTTCCTGCCGACGACTCCTGTTTTTTATTGACTCTCTGGGGATTCGTCACTTTCCCAACACCCTTATCTGCCATAATTGTTTTATTTTTTTTTCTCATTTTGTAAAATCTAACGGCAGGGTGCTGGGGGCCAGGCAATTCAGCATTTACATTTCTTAAAAACTTGAGGAAGCTGAATACCGCTTCGTCAAAATCCCCTTTTTCAATTATCTCCCTTTTTTGTAAATTCTTAAAGGTGGCCGACCATTTATCAATCTCTGCTTTAGTGCCACAAGCCTCCCCCTCTTCATTGATAGGATTCAGTCCTTTTTTTAATATATCCCTGACCGTTCTACAATTTGCCTCCCTGGGATGTTTTTTTTGCGATATGGGTTCCCAGACCTTTTTCTCCTTTAAAACTTAATCCACATATGGGACATACCCTACTTTCGGGGACCTGAACAATTCCAGCCTGAAGCTCGGGAGGACAAGGCAGCACATCGTCAACAGACACAGTCTTGCCTAAAACTCGGCCGTCCTCACCCTCCCATTCAACCTTAATAAATTCTTTTTCCTCGCCTTCTGTGATAGCCACATGCATAATAGATGCCACCACAGCCTCTTGGACCAGTCCCCCGGTTCTTGGAACCCATATCGTCTCACCAATTTTGAAATTCTTTGCTCTCCGCCTAGTCGCGTCTGATTCCATAAAAAAAAAAATAAAATAAAATAAATAAATAAAAATAACAATAAAATAAATAAGATAAAATAATTTTTATTCAATTTCTCGACGGAGACCACCACATATATATCAAACTCAAGTTTAAATATACAATATTAAAGTTATATTAATAAACAAAATGAGACAATACCGCATGAAAATTATACCATGTCAAATATATAAACAAAAATAAATAAATAAATTAAAAAAAAAAAAAAAAAAAAAAAAAAAAAAAAAAAAAAAAGGCAGTATTTACAGACCCTAGGATAAGATGAATAATAAATAAATAAATAAAAATATAAAATATATTCTTTAAAAAAAACAAAAAAAAAAAAAAAAAAACTCTTAACAAATATTGATAAAAACGTAAAAAAAAAAAAAAAAAAAAACATGCAAACACACAGACATAGACACACACTCACATATATATAAATTATTCTAAAGCCAGAAAAAAAAAATAAATAAATAAAATAACTAAATAAATAAAATAAAAATAGAGTATACAGGATAAATGTTTGTGTACAAGGATATACAACTCTCTTTAGATATAGAAAAAATAATAATAATGGTTATTGAATATTTTAAATAAAAATTCAATAATAATAATAAAACTGAAGAAACTAGATAAATAAATTAAGAAATTAAAGAACACAACGGAGCTAAAAACTTATATAAACATATAAACCATTCATTCGTCTATATTAATTAAAAAACACTGCGCATGGATCGAAATAAACTCTTAACTACGGGAAAAAAAAAAAAAAATAATAATAATAAAATAGATTTAAATCTTATTATCACTAATCAGTTGATTAACAAATAGGTAAAATTCCGTAGGGCCGGTTCGGTGACAAGAGATAACAGCGAGCGTAGATGACACTGACCTTAAGGGCTCAGCTGACTGCGGGCCGGTATGATGGTGTGGTGGGGAGCGACAGGATCCTTCCGAACAAATAGATAAGGGCTCTGGCAATTAAACTCACCGCTTCGTTCCCATCAAATTATCTGCGATGATCCTTGGTCAATATTCACCTAACTTCGTATGCTTCAACTCAACCTTCCGTTCTAGGACTGTGCCAAATTTCGTCTTCATATGTAGCAAATAACCCCATCAAGCAAATGATTGACATAGAGCCGATCCTACATAGTCACCGGCCATAGCCGAACTCGGCTTAAAGTTATGACTTCAAGCCTTAACTTAAAGTTATGATTTCAAGTTACCTACCACTAGACGCTTTAATAAATTCCATTGACCACCAATTAGAACATCTCTCCTATCCATAAAAACAACTCTCATATAAACAAAACTGTTATAAAACCTATTTAGACGTATAGACTATAAATCATGATTTTGATTCAACTTTTACCTTAAGATAGTCCAATAGAAAAAATATATTAAGAAAAATCTCGAAACTGGAATTCTCGTTTTGGATTTCCACGCCTGATTTCTTTTAATCATAAAATTTAATTGATCCCACTAAAACTATTCTATAATTCACCATACATTTAAACATTAATATTCCTTATATTTTAGTAATTTTCTGACTCGATACCGAACTTAGATATTTTCTTTTTTTTCTAGCGTAAATATTTTGGTCATCAATGACTATTTGATCTTTGTAATAAATGACATATGAATGAATCAGCCTATAGTTGATAATAAATTAAAATATTATGTAAGAGTTCTTGTTTGCCCAACGCTACTGAAAGGAAGAATTCTCGATTTATTTAACTATATGATGTAAAAAGTGTTTTAATTAAACATATATGTTATTGATAAGCTAATGTTTACATTTGGGAGAATCTTCTTTGGTTATTAGTGAAAGTGTATTGTTAGTCTGTTAGTGTTTAAGTAGATACATGTAGTAACTGATAATAATGTAAAGGGGTCATGAAATTTTACTTCTTATTGTAACTTATTGAGTTGAAGTATTAAATATACTAAAGTTTCCATAATTTATGTATTAAAATAAGATGAACAAGAAAAGAGAGACTAGAAAAACATTTCATTTCGGAAAAGGCGCTGGTTTAAAGGGAGGAATCCTAATGGGCGGTGATAAAGAGAATAAAAACTAAGAGGAGAGAACAATAGAAGACAGAAGAACAAAGAACATGATATGAATAACAAATCGATCCTAGGCTATGAACCCTCTCCGATGATAGAAATTTATTATTGCCTATTATTATTCCAAACATAGAATAAAAATGTACAATAATCTTCAAAGGAGCCAGCCGGCGTCGTGAGAAGAAGAGAAAATTTATAATGTGAAGCATCATTGTCCTTTTGTTTTATTAATGAAGACCGATTCTGAATACTTTCATCTATTTTTTATTAAACGTTTAATGTTTAGGACAAGATATGAATTGGTTAATTTACATTTTCAATCAGACCATGCATATAAACAGTTTTGTTATTAATTAAATTGGCAGTGTAAAGATGGTTAGAGTTTTCTTTTTTTTTTGTTTCATAAATGCTTAATTACTAGGAATTTACTGGAAATGTGGAAATTAAGATGCCTTTTTAAGGCATCAGTGTTTACAATTAAACTCATTGTTCAAGTGATAATGGTCACATTATGAGGATATTTCTGTTTAGTTTTTTCTTGAGCATTTAAATTTTAAAATATAATAAATTATTTAATTGTCGGTATCTCTTTCTCAATCATTATCCTAACCCACTTTTCTTAAAACCCACTTTTTATATTAAAATGGAATGGCTTTTAGAGTTTTCGTAAATATATAATTAACGTGGGGTTCTTGCTATGACCAGCTTCTCTGCTAAAGTCCTAAGCGATTGTGCTATCGAACTCACAGCCTTTACTAGGATATAACACCAATGACGCAACCGAGAGAGCTTCACTAGGATCTTTTTGGGTCTGGCTAATCCCGGTTTGGGATCTCCTAGGCTGAGTGTTTGTAAACATTTCTTTACAATTGGTCATTTTCACACAATACATTTATATTCATTGCTATTTTTCCTCTCTTATTTTCTATTGTAGTCACTCAATAAGCCTTCTACATCCATCTCGGTACGTGGCTCTGCGGCGCCATCCTCTCACTCCGGCCTGACGGCTATATTGTTCCACGTCATCTAGCCTTGAATGTCTTTCTTGAATGTGGGTTCTTGTTTTCGTCAAAATTGAAAAAGTTAGTATTGTAAGTGAGAAACAAAAAACATATATGCCATGGTGTATGAATATGACCATATTGTATGAATATATATGGTTGTATCGCGGTGTCTTTTGTATTTTATATATTTTTGTATGTATGCATTCATTATCATCCATATGCATTCATTTATATCCATGCTTTAACCTCTATAATGTATATTGTAATATTTATTAAAAAAAAAAAAAATCGATCGTTGGATGCATTTGAGACATGAAGGGGAGCTATGCGTAACAGTATTTTCTCAGGCAATGAATAAATTTCTTTGAAATTATAATTAGTAATTCGACAAAAATATCGACATCAAATTATTATTGAAGGTAGCTTTTGGTTTCCAATATTGAAATCGCGTTCCTGTATTCTGATATGTTTTCTTATCATATATGTTTAAAATATTAATAAGGTTTTGACTACCCTTAGGTAATAAAATAAAGACACAAGTGTGTTTCTCTCTGTAACAAACCATATTCGCAATACATATTTAAATTAACTATTAAAAAGTAACATTAGCTGTTAATACAAGGGATTCATACACCTGTAACAAAAGAAACTACCTATATTTAAATGTCCGTTATATATTCTAAAGTTTATATTAATGTAGTTGTTCAGGTTAATTGTTTATAACGCACTCTCATCACTCACAGCTGTCAGTCATAACTTCTAATAGCTATTCTAGGTAATGGTGGATGTATTGCATTCTGGATTATTTAAGAAAAGAATTCATACATGAATTATGTGGTTTTATTTACATATATTGTTATATAATTTAGCAATATTATATAATTATAATTTATATTCGAATTAAGTATTTCCAATTGTTGCGGTATATTAAAATATATTAGTGTTTTCTAAATCATATACTGATTTACTAGGCATGATCCAAATCCCACTTTTTAGGAATTGAAATCACTCCAAGGACTGTAATAAACTAGCTATTTATTTTATTTTATTTTTTTGTTATAGCTTATTGCTAATTAAAATCAAGTCGCTCATTTCTTTACTCTTCGTTTCGAAAGAGGAATTTGTTCTGACATTTTGTTGTATCCATGATTCGTCGTTTATTATTGATTAATTAATTCAGCTAAACATTTACGTTGTTGTTGTTATTACTAGAAGCTCAACTCAAATAAGTTGATGAGTTGATCGGATATATCTAATCAATATGGGATGATTTGTTGAACATCTGGCGAGAAGATGGTGTAGGTAGAAAACTATGGAATGGTTCATATAATATTTACATTTCCATTTAGCTCCCGGTCTTATAAAGGAGCTCTATGTAAAACAAATGTGATAGTTATTAATGACCAATAAGATATAAGACAGATAATATTATCTTCTGTCTCTAAATGCTAATGTGGTTTCACATTTAATTATAGCCCCAAGCCTCGCCCTCCCTCTTCAGAAACCACTCCTATTTTTGCTCCTTTTGCTCCTTCTCCTTCTTCTTCTTCTTCTTATTGGCTACCTATACGGTTGATTGATATTCCCATCGTGCAATCAGGGTCCTTGGCACATAACAAACGAGCCATTACGATCGCTACCGAATTCCCTACACGTCGGCTCATTGTTGTCTTATCTTGGTCCCTTTCAGGCCCTAATGCCCACCCTTTCCGAAATTCCGGTCTTCTTGTTCCCTTTGAATAAAGTATCTTGGCATTAACTGAATTTCCCCTAATTATTCATTCTCCCCCCAGGGTTATTTCCTCTTTTGTTTCATTGGCTGTCCGTCGAATGATCTGGGGGAAGGGATATTGTATAAAATCCTCTTAGTGACTGAATCTGTATTGCCAGGGATTATTTGTTGCTTTTCAGATGAAATGATATTTATCTTTGTTTGCGAGATGTTCGTAAATAATTATATAAATATTTTCCTTTTCATACACTAACACTAGATTACTAACTTATTGAGGCAGAAGTACATTGTAATTACAGCCAAGCATTATATATTTTATAAGGCCTGAAATTGTGGTATTGCCATGAAACACAGTTTAGTACAATCTAAAAAAAAAAAAAAAAAAAAAAAAAAAAAAAAAAAAAAAAAAAAAAAAAAAAAAAAAAAAAAAAAAAAAAAAAAAAAAAAAAAAAAAAAAAAAAAAAAAAAAAAAAAAAAAAAAAAAAAAAAAAAAAAAAAAAAAAAAAAAAAAAAAAAAAAAAAAAGAGTAGGATTTGCGCTTATTTCAATATTCCTTTATATTTTCTTCTATATTGTATGTAGAAGGTAATAAAATGGAGTACCATTGTACCAGGAATACCCGATAGTTTCAATAAAATGTTTACTACCCTATTTCTTGAATAATTGTTGTTTTTAATTTATTTAGTTTGATTTTTTAGCTCTCATACACATCATTTTTTTAATGGAAATTTATTTTTAAAACGAGGTATCAAGAATTGAAAAAAAATAAAATATATATGATAGGGATGTGTTGATTTCTAATTGGCTTTCGATTCTACTGATATTTTCAGAAAAGAATCAGAGTCAAGAATTGATCCAAAGATTTTTCTAGGAATCTATCGATTTCGCTGACGTTGGCGATAATTTCGTGATACCTAATTATATATGATTTAATCGTCAATTTTTCCATAATGATAAAAAAAAAAAAAATAATAATTTCTTATAAATAATAATAATTCTTAAAAAATAAAGCGTAACTATAAGTCAAACGTCAATTCGTTGAAGATATCTTTTTGCTTTTAGAAAATGAAGAAATCAGAGCGCTATTTCCAACTGCTACAGCTAAAACACCAAAAAAATAAATGCAGCCTGACCATAATATCATTTGATTGTAATGTTCCGTTATTCTTAGAGTATTTTTGCAATCCCTATTTTTAGTAGTAGAGTATTTTATGCAATATTTTTGAATTTGTGAAAGGAATTTTATTTTTTTACATTAACTCATATATGTCATGTCATATATCGTATGTTGAACATAACAGATGTGGTTAACATTTTTAGATCGAAGTATCAGAATCGAGAATCGAGAAACGATTGTTTGATACCGATACCGGAATCGAGGGTCGAAACATTTTGGTACCGACACACCATTGGTACAAACATTTAAAAATTTTATTCTTAACAAGGCCCGTTCATGCGAAAACCATTCCTATTAATCCAAAGGCGCTGAATATTTTTGAAATATGTTTTCTTATGTGCGAGGCAAGAATGATTACTGCGTTACGCATCTTGTGAGTGTCGAAGGGAGATAAGCGTTGCGTGTTTTCTCAGGTAGGGAGCCAACACTGCACCTCATAACTCTTCTTAAATGGAACTTATATATTTTTTTTTTCACAGAATTATTACTTTATTAATATAATTTCTTTTCCAAACACGCTATCGCAGGCTAATTCCTCCTTGACTCGTATGAATTTAAGCTTACAAATGTAATAAAAATCGACTAATTATTATTTTAATTATTTTTCCAAACTATTGTTTCGAAACGTTATTTCTAATCATAAAAATCAACTTATAGTGATATCACTCTACCATCTGCTTTAAATAAATCTGATCATTAGTGCCAACACGACCGATGTACATGTCACAACGTACCATTACACGGACTAATATATTCAACATGGAACAGCTGTATTGTTGATGAATATATAATGTAATTTCTTGTTATTCCCATCAAGAGAATAATAAATGCACTCTTTCAATTGTTAAAGTGAAATTAAATCAGAGTATATCAAAATGGAAAAAACAATTCTGCCTCCTCGATAATTTGCTGTTGATTGTTTTTTAAAATTTATTGTTGCACGTGCGTTGCAATCATTTCTGCCTCCAGTAACTTTGAAATTTTCAAGTTTAATTTGAATATTGAAATAATTTATTAAACATTATGAAGCTGTGTTCGTTAATTAATTAATTTTTTGTTCGTTTAATTTTTTTTTTTTTTATGGTTTTATATTTTCCTCATCGTTTTGATTACTTTTGAATGCTTCATTTCTTTAATTTATTAATTTATTTTGTATTATATTTAGGAATGATAAATGTATACTATTATTTTATGTAGAAGATAGTCTAGGATGTAGTTAGGAGTAAGAAAAAATACGTCCAAGTTAAGAATATCTTAATGGAGTCCTATGTTGGTCTTTTTCAGGGCTAAGAATAACAAACATGTATATTCAAAGAGCACACTTCTTTATTGTATTCTTAATATAATCACAAATCTTAATAATCAAAAGTAATTAAATACAGGCTGTCCCAGGAATGTTTTGTCAGGCTAATAAAACCCAGAGTCTAAGGAATTTCAATGCGATAATCAGGGATCTTATATTGCATCATATTAGTTACCTTTTGAAGATATTCAACCCTTCCAGAATTTCTCCAGTATTGCTGGAATGGCTCCAGTACTGGAAATTTCACCATTAGTGACTGGTTTTTATGACGGATTCTGATGGTGTGTCGAATTCTAAAACTGTTTTGTATCGGTTACTTTTTCAACCAGATGCACCCCTACGTCGATAACAGCCTAATCCTCTTATTTGAAAGGAACCCGGGAACTCCTGGTTTGTTAGATGACAAGTTAATTATGGATTCTGAAGGAAATTGAATTTTATTAATTAAGTAAATATTACATTATTTGAAAATGCAATAGGGTTAAAAATATTTGTTTATTTACATAAAAATACTATTTTATGTGTTCATAGTGACGGCCTTCTTCATATATGCAGAACAAAAGTCTATATCAGAAGTCTCGCTTGCTGTATTTCTTCCGGTGGAATGGAAAGATTCGCATTTTGTATTTCTGCCCTCATTTCTTCTAATGTCGACGGTCTATTCGTGTAGACGAGATCTTTCAATCTTCCCCAAAAGAAATAATATAAAATTTTAAGTCCGGAGATCTTGCTGGCCAATTAATATGCAGACTCCTTCCAATGCATCTATTGGAAAACATATGTTTTATAACGTTCCTAGCTCTAATGGAATAGTGATCCGGATACCCATCCTGTTGGAACCACATCACCATACGTTTTTCAAGCGGCACCTGTTCCAGTAAAATCGGAAGATCTTGTTCAATGAACTTCGAATAGCTGATGGAATTCAATGATTTTTCGAAGAAATGTGGTACAATGATCTGGTCCCCTATAATGCCGCACCAGACGTTCACTTTCCACCTGTGTTGCTGGTCACGTTGTAACATCCAGTGAGGAGTTTCTCTGGACCAATAATGTGCGTTGTGCATGTTCATTAAGCCAGTGCTACAAAAGGTAGCTTCATCTGTCCAAAGCACATTAGAAAAGAAATTAGAATTTTCAGGTATAATTGTTTGTGCCCAATGGCAAAACCTCAATCGCTGGTCCAAGTCACTTTCGGACAATGCTTGTTGCACTGAAACATGGTAAGGTCTGAATTTTTCTTTTTTTATAAGCCTATGTACCGAACTTCGGGATATGTCAGTTTCCCTACCAATATCCCTTACACTCATCTGCGGATCCTCTTCAACTAAAGCTAATCTAAAGCTACATCTGTATTAGCATTATTCAAAACTGGATGGACACGGTGGCAATATTTACTGTAAGGCTTAATTGTATCTGTTATTTTTATCCTGTCAGCAATGCGTGAGGATTCTTGATACTTGGGGTGGTGCCGCTGTGGATAACGCTCTGCATATAGCCTTGCAGCTGCTCTAAAGTTTCTGTAACATCGTCCTAATGCCATGAGCCAAGTCAGTATGACATGACTGACTTACAAAACGAGCCATTTTTTTTAAATTGACCGATTTACATTTACAAATACTGACAAACTAATAATCTTATAACCAAGAAATACAGATGGAACAGATGGAAATATTGAAATAACAGCTGACATTTACATGTGTTATATCATCAGCATATCAGCCTGTTATCGAGATAAGGGTGCATCTGATTGAAAAAGGTAACCGATACAAAACAGTTTTAGAATTCGATTCACCATCAGAATCCGTCATAAAAACCAGTCACTTATGGTGAAATTTCCAGTACTGGAGCCATTCCAGCAATACTGGAGAAATTCTGGAAGGGTTGAATATCTTCAAAAGGTAACTAATATGACGCAATATAAGATCCCTGATTATCGCATTGAAATTCTATAGACTCTGGGTTTTATTAGCCTGACACAACATTCGTGGGACACCCTGTAAATGATTAAAAACAGTTATAAACAAAATGCAAATTAAACAATATATTTAAAATTTGCAAAAGTTGCAAGTTTCCTTAAAAATACATATCAATTATTTGTATAGGTATTTATTTATAGTTTTAAAAGTATTTTACTATATTTACTGGCATAAAACTTTAGTATTATACATCAAAAAATCAATTTTCATCAAAATCTCATACCAAATAACAATTTTTAAAATAACAATTTATGGACATTTACGTCTGTACAAAATATATACATCAAGTAAATGTGCTGTTAACTATTATAATATCGTGACAAAACTTGAAAAGAACTACTCATCAGTAGCACTTTAATAAAAATTCTACACTAGAAGGTCTCTGGGCCATCTTCTTTTCAGGCGCCTCGGAGGATTATCGGGACTGGTGTGGGAAGCAAGTTGAGAGTTTAGGGGATTTGAGTGGTTATGAAGTTTACTATGAAAGGATAGATATCTGGTTTGGGCTAAATCAGTAACATATGGAACATTAAGATCTTTATGGATAAGTTTATTGGTGACAAAGTAAGGAGCATTGAGGATTTTTCGAAAGATTTTGGATAAGAGATGAATTGGATGGTTTAGTGACGATTTTTTTTTTTTTGATTTATTTTAATTCATCTGACACCATTCTTGAAGGGTTAGGATATGGGATTGGAAAATAAAAATGTTAGTATTATAAAATAGTGTTATTGAGCACATCAATAGAATCATTACTGAACAAATGGAAATCATTTTGAGATACTAATCTAATTTCAAATGCCTCAGCTGGAATCGAACTTGGATCCATGATTCAGGAATTAGTTGATCGAACTGCCCTCTAAGCTACTTGAAATGAAATGAAAAATAAAAAATAATCTTTATTCCGGGACACCTAATGTGTCCTAAGAATAACATGAAAGTACAATAAAAAAGTATTATTGCCTGGCTGCGTACATATCAAACAGCAACTTAAATGTAAACCATATACTTATAAATATATAAGGTAGGATTTTAAAGCTAAAAATTAAACTTTGAGTTTATGTAAAATAAAAAAAAATAAAAATAAAATAACTTCACCTCCTTATATATATTTGTTTTCTTCACTTTTTATATTAAATTTTAATACCGTTCTTGACTGAACCTTTATACATTTATTTATTTATTTTGTGATCCATTTTTGGCAAAGTTTGATTTCTTTTTTCATTCACTATAAGTTATGAAGGTTATGAATAATATAATTTGTTTTACAAAATAATAATTTTAATATGCAGAGGTTAAAATTTATTTTTGTTAACGTTTACTGAGATTTTCCCCTTGCAAAGCTCCATCAATCATGTACCATTGCTATCTTGTTTCCTTTTCCAACGCAACGAAAATGCTTGTCATTGTGCCTTGCTGCTGTCAATGCTCTGTCTGCTTTTGTTTCAGATATCCCAACTCCCAACTGATCCAGCCAGCGATATTTATATCAGAAATCATGATCTTATTTTGCAACGAAGTCGCTGTCACATAGAATCTGAGGTGTGTCTGCATGTTTTAATATTTATGCATGTTTTGCTTCCTATGCTTATTGCATGTTCATATATGGATTACTGGTGCTGTTCGTAAATCGAAAAATGACTTAAGATTACCTTATTTTATTCCTCAATATTGGATTCTTTTAAAATATTGTAATTCATTTAATAATTATTTGAACAAATCGCTCATGGGCAAGAAAAGTGACACAACTGAAAAAAATTCATTTTACGTTTTATTTCAGAATAATGATCGTTTTTGGTTTGCCTTACAACTGGAAAAGTTTAATAAAGGTATCTCAGCGGGCGGCCGCAAAGTTGCGTTATGTGTGATTTATCCGAAGTTACGATGGAAGCAGGAACAGTGACACTTTTCGGTTGTGTCTTGACCTTCACAAAGGTAACTTGTACGGGGAGTTAAGAACAGTGTCATATTTGAGTTGGGACGGTTTTCTTGCCCATGAGCGATATTATTATAACTTCTAAAACATCTTTTGACTCTCCCGAAAAATTTGATGTTTTTGAGTTGTGTTACTTTTCTTGCCCATGAGCGAAATGATCATCATTTAAAAAAAACAAAACAATTAGCTTATGTTTTATTTATAAATTTATAATATGGTATTGTATATTTTTAATTTGAATTGGTATTGATTGAAACCTTTATAAAAAGTTTGGCGTACCTTTAACACAAATGTTGATAATTTTAAAACAATTTCATTTTTTTTCTAAATAGTAGGTATTTTTTTGGTAAGCCGAAGGAAAGTATTATTCTATTTCATAAATAATAAATACATTTAATTCTTTGATGACTGTTTCATATATGCAATTCTTTATTAGATTGTGTTTTTCTTCGGGCGATTAACATCTAGGTTACTACGCTCTTTGCATTCTATCGTTGGAGATTTGGTCTTAATTTTAAATTTTTTTTGTCTAGTATACACATTATTTTTGTATTATATTTAATGATATATCTCCATTTCTTTAAAAAACTTTATCATTTTGTCTATAGAATTTTCCGAGTTCTCTGGAGCAAGGATATGTGGATTGGGGAATTTTATTATTTCCAATGGCTTGTTGCAGTAATGTACTATTTTCTGTTATTTGTATATTAATCTCCAATGGCTATTAAGCAGTACAATATTTTAGTATTTTTTAGTTACTATGAAAATATATAGTTTCAATAAATAATACTGTTAAAAATATAATGATGGTATTTGCCCGGATATAAATTAGGCCCCGTGTTAAAAAGGTTTTTTATGTAAAAATAAAAAGGAGGGGAAAAAAATAATCCGAAACAGAACGATGATTTAAACATTTAATAGGGATTTTATGTTTTAACTGAGAGTCAAACCAGATACCAATCCTTTCACAGTAAACTCTATTCCTTCTCGAATCCATTAGTCTCCTAACATGCTTCACACTCGAATCCTGATAACCCACCAAGGTGTCTGAAAAGAAGATGGCGAAGAGACCTTCTAATGTAAAACTTTTATTGAAGTGCTACTAGCGAGTTGTTCTTCACAAGTTATTTACATTTTATAATAATTTTCATCAAATGTATTTGTTGTATATTGCATAAAGTTATAAATATCAATAAATAGCTAAACAAAAAATAATAATAATAAAATAAATCTGAGAGTAATATTTGGAATTAAGATTTGAGAATACAAGCCTCATTAGAATATTAGTTTAGACGAAACAAAGGTCGTTAAGAAAGTATCACGTTTGAATTACACATCAAATTTGGAATTACCTATACGTGAATTACATGTACAATTAACTCACTAGGAAACCAACCAAAACTAAGTAACCAAAATTATTTTTTATTTTATTAATTTTGATTTCATTTCGATTTAAATCATTTAAAAAATATCAAAATAAAATATAATATCGTCTTTGCACGATTTACGATTATGATATCGAATCCACATTACGATTTAGATATGATAGTTACACCTTTGGGTAAAAAGGAGAAATGAATTATACCTGCCATTGATCTTCACATAGGAACCAATAATTTTTTGGATTCACTTTTTTGTTTATTATTGTTTCAGATATTTTCCATTCATCCTAAAGCTTCATCTTTTTATAAAGTATGACTCTGCCTTTAGATTTGGTGTCTTGGGTTTTTAGAATGTATACAAAATAATTCTCAACTAGTCGCTTTAACTGGCCTAGGAAGGAATTTCGGAAATAGAAGGGCCGCAATGAAATCATGGAGCAAAATATTGATCCCCTAAGTGCGTTAGGCCCTCGCCCCCGCCCCCCTGAATACTAAATGCAGGTTAGGGAGGGTCCTGCTTTATATCCGATAAAACATTCAATTGGGCTCCCTTCCCTCTTCATATTGATTCCGACCAAAGGCTGCCGGTCCTTGATTTCCAGGTGCTGATGGATTACGTAGGGTGGAGTCCGGGTGGCGGATGAGGACAATACCATCGAAAAAATATTAAAACGTACAGATGGATTGGTTCAGTGATAATATAACTTACATAAAAATAATAATGCATTATTTCTTAAATCTATACTATTAAATAAAAGGACTAGCCTTTTTTCGTTTGTGATCACTAACCACAAAAACTACTGAACTAATCTCTACCAAATTTTAACCATAACATCTTCATAATTCAAGAAAAGTTGAGCAATAATAGAATTTAAATATTTTTCAATTTCATTGCCTTAAAAAAGCGATAAATATGTGCAGTGAAGTTAGATAATCGTCCGATAGATGGCGAGCACCATTCGAGAGAGGTTAGAAAGGTACGGTGTTATATAGAGCTAGAAATTTATTATAAAATTTACTTATTTTCAATTCGATTGTTATTAAAACTATAAATATATGGAGCGACATATGGATCCCAGTGCAGTTTAAAAATCTACCGATATGTGGCCATTCTGCAAAAAGTTTTAAGGTGATATATTAAACTGAACTGTGCTAAATTTTAACAACATCTTCATAGATCTTGGAAGGTTTATAATAATAAATTTTACTATAATATAATTAAAATGTATTGTCAAACTGTCAAATAGGTACTTTTATGGTTAGAAATTAAAATCCAACCAGATGGATCAATAAATTATTTCTACCAAAGTAGATATCTAATTATACTTTTACGTACTCTTAAAGCCGTAACCAATGCAATTTTAACCAGGTTAAAATTATTGCCTTGCGTGAAAATATCATGAAGAAATAATGCTTAATTTTATACTTCAATACAAGATGTTTATCGATAAACAAATGAAATTCAATTATTATTTAAAATAATTTATTCTTAAATTTAAAATAATGAGAGCGAGCAAAGCCGCGACAAAGTATGCTAGTCAAATAATATAAATTTATAAATGATTGTATTTGTATCGATTACTTGAAACAGCCTTGTATGCTAGCATATGCTATTACGATCGATTAAAAAAAGAGTAAATAATTATAATTTGATCTAACTATCATTGTATGCTTTGTAAGGGTACCTCATTACGAAATTCAATGATTTAATCGAGTTTCATTTGGAAGTGATAAAAATATTATTTTAAGAAAAACGCTGTTCTTACCATAATGATTCACAAATTACTATTTATCTCTGTAAGTCTCATAAATAAGTCTAAGACACAAATAATTAGAATTTTAACCATAACATCTTCATAATTCAAGAAAAGTTGAGCAATAATAGAATTTAAATATTTTTCAATTTCATTGCCTTAAAAAAGCGATAAATATGTGCAGTGAAGTTAGATAATCGTCCGATAGATGGCGAGCACCATTCGAGAGAGGTTACAAAGGTACGGTGTTATATAGAGCTAGAAATGTATTATAAAATTTACTTATTTTCAATTCTATTGTTATTAAAACTATAAATATATGGAGCGACATATGGATCCCAGTGCAGTTTAAAAATCTACCGATATGTGGCCATTCTGCAAAAAGTTTGAAATGGTAATACTATTAAACTTAACTGTACTAAATTTTAACTACATCATCTTCATAGTTCTAGGAAGGTTTATAATAATAAATTTTACTATAATATTAATTAAAATGTATTGCCAAACTGTCATATAGGTACTTTTATGGTTAGAAATTAAAATCCAACCAGATGGATCAATAAATTATTTCTACCAAAGTAGATATCTAATTATACTTTTACGTACTCTTAAAGCCGTAACCAATGCAATTTTAACCAGGTTAAAATTATTGTCTTGCGTGAAAATATCATGAAGAAATAATGCTAAATTTTATACTTCAATACAAGATGTTTATCAATAAACAAATGAAATTCAATTATTATTTAAAATAATTTATTCTTAAGTTTAAAATAATGAAAGCGAGCAAAGCCGCGACAAAGTATGCTAGTCAAATAATATAAATTTATAAATGATTGTATTTGTATCGATTACTTGAAACAGCCTTGTATGCTAGCATATGCTATTACGATCGATTAAAAAAAGAGTAAATAATTATAATTTGATCTAACTATCATTGTATGCTTTGTAAGGGTACCTCATTACGAAATTCAATGATTTAATCGAGTTTCATTTGGAAGTGATAAAAATATTATTTTAGGAAAAACGCTGTTCTTACCATAATGGTTCACAAATTACTATTTATCTCTGTAAGTCTCATAAATAAGTCTAAGACATAAATAATTAGAAAATAAAAAGCTTTTGTGTGATAACCAATACCCTAACCCAAATTTCACAAACACACAAAGTGCACTTAACAAACTATTCACAAGTGCCACAGATATAATAAAAGTTATTAAATTGTAGTTGATTCATCTAGTATCTAATCCTTCCAATCCAAAATCCTCAATGACCCTTACTTTGTCACAAATAAACTTATCCTTAAAGACCTTAATGTTCCATATGTTGCTGATTTAACCCATTCCAGATTCCTATCCTTTCATAGTAAACTCCATAGCTATTCAAATCCACTAGTCTCTCTACTTGATTCCCATTTTTTTTTTTATTGAAGTGCTACTATTGACTGGTGTTTTACATCTTGTTGACAAATCATTAAATAATTTCCTCAAATTTACTTATTGTATATATGTATACAGTTGTAATTATCAATAAAAATATTTTTTTTTTTAATTTTAAGTAAAATAATCATACGTGAAAAAATATGTTATGAATTTTTCAATGAGGAATTCTTGAACTTAAAAGGTAATATATAACAAAGGTCCTATTTCACTAACTGTTTTTGTAATCCATACATTATGTTTTTCTAAAAATATGAAATGAAAGGTATATTTATATTTTATGATGAATGAGAGACTCGTGTTATCAATTTAATCATACCTTGTTAATCCGTGTTTGACAGGTTCTAACAATGATGGAAGTTAATTGGTAATTTAATCTATAGCTTTTGTAACTCGTGTAAGCTGATACCTCCTCATCAAGTGACCCGGCTTCGGTTCACAATGGGATTCGTCGATAATGGAAGGGGAAATGGTTATGCAACCCTTGTTTTATTTCAAAATAACTTCTCGGGAACATGAGTAATAATATCTCCTTGCATAACGATGTCTGTATAAATAAATCGAATGAAATAAATTAATATAAATTATAATAAGAATAAAAATGCATGGAAAACATTTGTGACTTAAGTTACCTATATACTGGAAGTCGTAATTATGTATTATACTCATTCAGAAACAGTTTTGCATATTGCTTTGGATACGAGATGAATTTGATGGTTTAGTGGAGCCCCAGAGCTCAACTTCGTACGTTCAAATAGATCTAATCACAGTGATGTAATTAATGTAAATGAAGCTTTTGTTATTGGGAGCTTTGAACGTTTGGCTAGTAAATGTTAAATTAGTCTGTAACGGCGGGCAGTTTCTTGTCGTTTTAGTCTTGTAGAGTAAAAGTATAAAAATATATTTCATAGTCAGATAAATGTTTCATTTTAGTTAAAAAAATATATATAAAATGAAATTATTATTTTACCATAGGAACATATGTGATCCGGGAAAAATATTTCTTAGATAGGTAAAGAATTATTATAATCTCAAAACCTTTTATAATCTCTGTTTTTTATTTATTTTTTATCATTTTTTTATTTTGTGGCTACATTTGAGCTCTTTTAATTGCTTTGAAGAGGTCAGCGTCATTCGATTTACTAAATGTTATCTTCTCTGCGCGTGATTCACCCAATGTGAATATTTATTGTATTAAAGCTCCTGCAATGACCAGTATCTTAACTCAAGTCCTGATTGTGCCATAACGAAAATATTGTAAATATTGTGTGATTGTATTTAAATTATTTCTTGTTCTTGCCCTATTTTAGTTTATATTACTAATTACCTTTTGTGTAATTAGTATATTTATTAAATGAATAAATTCCGGAAAACCCAGTATTTTTGAATACATATATATATATATTCATTCTACTAAATGACAAATATATAATTAATTTATTTTGTAATTTTTTAGTTACGCCTAATAATGAAAAAAATATTGGTGTATTAGGGGAATAAACAATACGAAGCATGAACATTGGTTTTTGTCAGTTATCCCCTGCTTTGCATATCGATCGGCACATCCCTTCTTCTTTACTACTTTCGAATTGAATTAATCCTTGATGAACTATGACAGAACTCCGACGGCTATTCCACCGTTACAAATTATACTACAAGTTCTCACGGTGTAGGGTTGTCACCGCCCTCTGAGTGACTACTGAAGGGGTCTCCTCACTTCCAGGGGTCGCTGAGTTCCGACAATGGAATGACCTAACTCAATGTTACTACTAAATGCTAGTAATAACTCGGCGACAATGGCCTTCAACATCCAACGACTCTTAAGTCCTACAATACCTCTACAGATTCCCTCCTCCTTGTTTATGGGCTTTAAATCGTCAAGTCTGGAATCGCATTGTGTGCTCCTTAAAACTACCCTCTAGGGTATGTTTGTTTAAGCTCAAAGGATTTTTTTTTTTTTTTTAATATATTCAACTTATTCATAACATTATTCAACTAGGCATTTTCCCGTTTGGAAACTGTCAGTGTAGTTTCTCAGAGGGTCAATTCACTAACCATTCTCAATTTAAGTTTATTGAGATTGATTGGTACACTCGTTCATTGATTTCAGTTACCTAGAAAAATTCAATTTTATTTTATTAATTTATTTATAACAATAAAAGGCAATAATAATTATTATTAATATTTTTTTGATGTAATATTCCTGAATATGTAGGACCTGGACTTTGTCAGCTAGTTTTCTCCGTTCATTTAGGTCAGGGGCCATGTAGCGCCATCATCTCACTTCCGCTTGACAAAGGTCTTGCTGCTTTTTTTTTTTTTCCTTATCCTCCATTTATTAATATAAAAAACAAACAAATAATTGGAATCGAATGATCTTCTGTTGCCTTCTCAGCATTTTAAGATCTGTTGCTATCGTAGATCCTGGCGCCTCGGTTGACTGTTGTCTTCCTGTTGTCTTGATCGAAGGAGGAGGAATCACTCTTGCTGCTTTACTTTTACAAAAACTAATAATAATAATCGTAATTGTAATAAGTGGGAAGCTACATATAACGGTTAACATTATTATAGCAAACATCTATAATTGATTAATATATATATAGTTGAAATATTAAATAATAACAAATATTTCATTGTATTATAATATTTCCCAAATCTTTTAGGTTTATGTAATTTGATAAGAAATATTTAAAAGTAAAGACTTTTCCTTCTTCTGTATGTATTTTTTTTTATAAAAAAAAATGTTCTTATTACAGTAAAGGAACTTTTGATAAAAATAATATCAGAACTCTCGTATTTACTCTTTAAATGGTTTTTGTGATAGAGGGTTTTGGAGTATCTACAAACAATCATTTTTTACATCAATCAGTGATAATTATATTTTACTAATTTATATCCTTAAACGTATGCTAAAAAGTATGCACTACTTATTTTTTAAATCGTAACTAATGGTCAATTTCATTATACGATGCAATTGTCGTCTAAAATAGTTGCAAATTTAATACATTATATAATTATAGCTATAATAATTATAGCATGTAATTATAAAAAAAAAGCCTCTATAAACTTTCTTTTCGAAATTCACTCAATAAAGTAACAACTAGATTATGGCGACGTTTCGAGACTATATTATTCTCGTAATAATGCTATTGGTTACCACATAGGTAATAAACCTTACATTTTTAAGTAGAGATGTGTCGATTCTCGATTACTTTGATTATTTAGGATAGCTCTCGTGCCACAATCGATTATTTAGAGTGTTCAATTTGAATTTTTAGTGTACATGTTCCTTCATACATCCATTTCTAAAAAACGTGTAATTAGAGTTTAGGTTGATAGATGCAATTCCAAAAGAAATTTAATTTAACCCAGAACGTGTGAAAATGTTTTAAATAAGAATTTTTGAAAGAATTCATTTATAGTAAAATTTATGTATTTGTTTATTGATAAATTAATAATTGGATTTTTTTTTTTTAAATGCCACTTTCTCTGAAGTAATTTATTTCTTGTATTATTATTGTTTTTGTAATACTTTATTTTATTTTTTTTTACTTGTAAATGTATTTTTATTGTTATTTAGTTTTAAAAAACATAAATATAGGTATTGCTATCCAGAATCGATTGATTTTCTTGTACCATTATTACATGATACCATTACACCATTATACCATTATACGAGAATCGAAAAATTTCAGCACAGACACATCACTAACTTTAGGGATTACGTACGCCACACATCACACCCTCCTATACTATAAATCGTTATATTTAGAACTAACCATTAGGGTAAATAAAATTTTTGAATACAATGGAATAGCTGTAAGATTGCTAAGGCGTGGCAGAGTTAGAATTGAGTGAAACGCGAGCTTATTGCAGAGGTCGTTGGCTAGAGAGAGTAATAGAGGACAGGATTGTCATATTGTCAGCTAACCACAGTTATTTAATGCGTTCGGCAGTCTCTCTAATTATTGTGGGGGCATTGTTCTCTTTGTGTGTGTTTTAGTTTCAGCTGGTCATTGTATCCACGCGCCCTCCTGAATTTACTTTTTGCATAATGATATGTCTTCGTTAGGTCAAAATTTCCATTTTGTCTTGTTTGCAACTTTAAAATACACGGTCTGTTCACTTGCATATCTGGTTGAGATGCTTGCTTATCACATTTACATTTCTAAAACTCGAGAGTCCTTTTTAGTTCCATTTAGAAAAAAAGTAATATGTAATTTTTCTTTTTTTAATTTCTATTATACCATAGTCAAAGTTATAATGTTTTTAACCATCAATGCTATCGACCAGGATTGCAGACTAATGCTTAAAAAAATAACTCTATGAATACAGGAATATAATGTTCTTTGTTAATTTCAAAATATACATGGTTAATAGACATGAGTCCATTACACCATGACATCAAATACAAAAAAAAAAGTTTTTTTTTCAAAAATACACAAAAAGTTAATATAAATATACGCAACATATAAGCATTTATACAGAGACACTGCGTTTACTGCTTTACAAATCTGTTCGATTTAACGAAATATTTTTTACAGACTAATATACTACTGTTTCAATCTCATGAAACTTTAAACAAACGAAAAATATTTTTTATTAAGTTATAATTCTTCGTATTATTTTTCTTTAACGGAAAAATATTTATTATTAATAACATTTATAAATAATAACCAGTAATGTGTCGGTTCCAAATTTTTTCGATTCACGTTAACGGTACATGGGTTAAAAATAAATTGTTGCACATAGAATAATTGATATGAGAACTAAAATAGCATTCCAAATCTTATAATAAAATAATAATAAACTAAGAAATAAATTAGTAAGCAGCAAATAGCATTCATTATCCATAAAATACTTAAGTAAAGTTAATTGCAGTTAAAAAAATATTCGATATTATTAATTATTATTTAAGCAGATAAATAATGATTTCGTTTGTTACATAAGGAAGAGCAATTATTACAATGTGAACTAAAACTTTTCACAAAACGCTGTAGTTAGGAAGATGCACTGATATATTTTTCTGTGTGATGATATTAATCGCGTATTAGGGTTCGAAAGCTAGTGTAAGCATTTAATGAAGTGAAAACTAATCTTTATTCTTAGATTATAAAAACCCTCGAAGAATAACTAAAAAATATTTTAAAATGGTGCTATTGTCAAACCGCATAAATTTGTTTAGTGTTGGAATTAGTAATCGTGGTTCTTCATTTTCCTATAACGAACGTATATATTCAACAATTTTTCTTTTTGTTTGCAGTAGAAATGCTTGATTTTTCAAAGAAATGTTATAATTATCGAGCAGTGTTGACTTATTATATGAAAAATTGCTCTGTTATTATAAGGTATAAAATATATAATTTTGAAATTAATTACCTTTTTTTTTTATAGTTTAGAAGAAGAATCGATGTATATATAATAATTATATTATTGTATATTACAAAAATATTTCCAATAGCGTCGATCGGTTCCTAGGAATCGACTGTGGGTGTGATCGATTCTCGATAACCATTAATTTCACAAAAATTGGTGGAATATAGAATTGAGACGTACCTAATAAGAACATAATTATATTGGTCTATGTGATTGTTTTTTGTGTCGTACCCTGTATTTTTAGCTATTATTAATTTGGGAAACTACGTTCTATGTTGACGAAATGGTATCTTAATAGAATTAATAACACTGTTCGCACGGCAAACTTGTTCTCAAATTTGGGAAAAGAATGTAATCCTTTTTAACAACTAATTATTTTTATTGATCACAAAGATAGCATCTTATATTATGTACCAACCACAAGAACCCATGAATGGTCTTGCGTTCAATACTTGAGCAAGGGTATACTTTTTTTTGACAATGATTTGAAAGAAAGGAATATAACCTTTTTTTCCACCGAGTAATGGTGGATTATACAGAGGCTATATCTATTATACAGAGGTTGGATGTGTCCCAGGATCGATTTTGGTATAGCAGAATAAATAATTATCACCTTCAGCCGGAATTGAACCTGTGCCCGAGTGTATTCCTAACACCTTCCTCAAAAAGCTACCTTTCTTCCTTATTTCATTATTGATATATGTTTTTACGTCATGATTATTGTTCCAAAGGATGTAATTTAACTTATAATATTGAAATCGTTTCAACATAAAAGTATTAGCAAAAATAACGCCTTAATTTATTTACATTTATTCTATCCCTAATAGTTTCAGATATGCATCAGTACTGAAACAAGTAATTTCCTTTAGAATGTATGCGTGAACATTTAAATTTCAAATTGATCTTCAATAAAAATTGGAAAACGAATTCTAATCTTCTGGACACGACAGATAGATTTTTTTTTTTATTTTAGTAGCCCTGATATGTTAAATATGATTTATAGAGAACGGAAGCCGGCCTGGCGGAAAATTGTTTATTTCGCTGGTATGTTTATTCATGAGGAGGATTTGCATAACCGACCGATAATGTTTTTTGTCGTTCAGGAGGGCTATCACAAGCTGCTCTTTAATTATTACATGGTTTGTTTAGAAAACAGTTTATTGAATGGAACCAACCAGTTTTTTTATTTTTCATCCTCAGAGTTCTTCAACTTAGATAAAGCTATGAATATAGATAACGATATGTATATGTTTGTTTAGTATAATTGAGTACCATGTGGTTATAGTTTCTACTTTTCACCTTCAGTTTTTCGTACATTATGTTTTATGTAGGACGCTGATTGGCGTTGGAGACGTTATTTTTTTTATTTATGGATATTTCCAAACGTATACAATATACTCTTCAAGGAAATGTGTTGAAAAATTATTAAAATGATATATAACTTTTAATCCAATTACTCTTTATTACTACATATTTACTACAGTTAGAGGCTCCTAGGTTATCTTTTCAGACGTGGAACAGTAGCCGTTGTCCAGTTTGGCCGCAGAGCACCTTGCCCTAATGGAGACAGCAGTATGCAAATGGTTCGATCTCATCAACTTCTTCATCAGCCCCCCGAGTTTATATTAGGCCTGTTTAGATCTCTCTCAGGGCTCGCGGCCATTCATTTAGGAACCCTTCGATGTAGAATAGGTTTTTGCTTCGGAAGATTTTATCTCTTCCAGCCTAACGGCGTCGTTAAGAGCAATGAATTAAGGTGTATGGGTATTTAACTAGTATTACTTACGTAGAATAGGGGTTATAAAAAAAAAAAAAAGAAGCTGTTATTAACAATAATAACGAGTTTTTCAAACAAATGTTTGTATCATTATTTCTGTAATATGAAATAAAATAAGTAATAAAATTAAAAAACAAATACTACTCAAAGTGTAGTTCATTGCGATCTTCTAGTAGTAGCTATCTGGTAGCCTACTGTTCCATCCCAAATTGATACCCCAATTGGAATAGTTTTCGAAACACTATTAGACTGTAATTTTGACTTTCGCAAACTTCTATGCGGTTCACCCAAGCTATTTGCAATAGTAGTCATGGTTTCTCGTTCGTCCATCGAGTACAAAACCATTGTAGATTACTCCTTCTTCGTTCCAAAAAAAGTCCTTTCCAAGGATTTTCTCCACTAGAAAATTTTAAGGATTGCAAACGAGAAGAATTGGAGAGTTTAGTGGAGCCCCTAAGTTCAACTCAGTATGTCCAAATGGGTCTAATTACTGTCATGTAAATAATTTTTTTCTAATTAACTAAGAACTTTGAATGCTTATCTAGTAAATAATGGAGAAGTTGAAAACGACGAGCAGTTTCTTGTCGTCTATGTTTACTAAGTTATAATTTAAATTCTTTTATTTTTTTTTAAGTTCTTGCTTCGCCGGTACATATACTAAAATTGGAACGATACAGAAGATTAGCATGGCCCCTGCGCAAATGATATTCCACTAATCCCTATTTAACAGATCCGCTACCTAGGACTCCACTTGGACAAACGTCTAACTTGGAATCCACATGCAAGACTAAAACGACAAGAAACTACCCGTTGTTACAGACTACTTCAACATTTACTAGACAAACGTTTAAAACTCCCAATTAATTAGAAAAGACTCATATACATGACTGTGACCTATTTGGACGTATGGAGTTGAGCTTTGGGGCTCCACTAAACCATCCAATTCATCTCGTATTTAATCCTTACACTCCAAAATCCTTCGAAAAATCCTCAATGCTCCTTACTTTGTCAACAATAAACTTATCCATAATGACCTTAATGTTCCATATGTTGCTGAGTTAGCCCAAACCAGATACCTATCTTTTCGTAGTAAGCTCCATAATCACTCAAATCCGTTAGTTTCTCAACTTGCTTCCCAATCCATTCCTGATAATCCTCCAAAGCGTCTGAAAAGAAGATGGCCTAGAGACCTTCCAGTGTAAAGTTTTTAATAAAGTTCTACTGATGATTAGTTCTTTTCAAGTTTTAACATGTTATAATTATCGTTGTCAATACATTTACTTGATGTATATATTTTGTATAGTTGTAAATTTCAATAAATGTACATAAAAAAAAAAATATATTTTTTTTACTTTTACGTTCCACACAATAATATTAAAGCGAGCTAAAATAACTCCTCGCTCAGATAAATTGGAAGTTAACCATCGCTTTAGCTGAACAAAGATATTAAATACACGGGCACGGCCTGAACAAAGAAACCGTTTCCAAGAGTTCAATCAAAGAAAAAGAGCATTGTTGAGAGCCATTACCTCCCAGCCCCCCTCCCAGGAGAAAACCAGACCCCTGCAGGCAATTTAAACTTCAGATTTCCTCAGACAAGGGATTTATTGTTCGGGAAATTGTAATAAATGGCCTTCCATCGGTCCCGAACTTGAATGATATTTCATTTTTTGCCAGTTGTAAATCGACCCCGGGTTATAGAACAACGATACAATCTCCCTCCTCAGATTTAAGACTTTCCATGATATATATATTTTTTTTTAATATCAAATTAAATTTTAGGATACTTTATAATATTTTCCAGACTTTCATTAACTTTTTTACCGATTGGATGTTCCCTGAACTATTTCTATATACTGTGTACTTCACAGACAATAAATAAATGCTAATGTCTGTTTACCAATTTATTTCTGAAATAAATAAATAAATAAATATATATATATATATATATATATATATATATATATATATATATATATATATATATATATTAATTTAATAGATTTAATTTGTTTTTTTAGCTCCGTGTGACTTATATTTTGTGAAACCTATTTATTTTCAAACCTTGGAGTAGGTATCGAGAATCTTTTTTTTTTTCAATTTATTTATTTTATTATTATTTTTTTATTTATTTATTTTTTTAGAAGTAAGTACCTATACCAAGAATCGAAATAATTTGACACCGACTAATAACTAATGTAATATAAGATTGGACCACTTTTCAACTACTTTTATATTAATGTGTGATTCGTCCAACTCTGCTGTATTTTTTTCTAAACATAAGAAAACAAAAAATAAGAAAACAACAAAAAAAACGTAAATGGGACTACAATGCAAAGATTTAAAAAATCAAAGCTACATCAGGAGTTCAAAGTAACAAAAGGATGTTTTTAGATACAATTTATTGATTTAATAGACCATCTATCAATCCCTCTGTACAGCCGAATTTCACAAACAAAGAAATGTATCCTACAGGTTACAGAGCTGTTCTAGCTAGAGCGGTAGGACCAAGATTTTACTCGCCACGAAATTAATTTGATCACGCCCAGGTGGGATTCGAACCTTTTGTCTAATCTTCACGACCTTTTGTACCGAGGTTACTGAGACCTTCGCCCCAACTTTCTTGTCCATCTAGTCTAAAAATTATTTTTAATGTGATATAGGTTTCGGCTTATTGTAGTGTTTAAGGTATTTACATAAAAAAAAATATAATAAAATAAAAAACAATAAAAATAAGTCATCTTAGAAAAATATGATACTTTAAAACAATAAAAATCAGAAAGAAAAGAATGTGCAAACTATTAGATTGGCATTATGGTTCTTATTTTCCTAGTGACGCAGCTGAGAGAGTAGCGCTAGGATCTCTTTTAGTCTGGCTGGCCCATCCACAATTGGGCAAATGTTTGGTTTTGAGCTTCTTGGGATGTTTTTTGTATTATATACCTATAGTTTGATGTATTTACAAATTTTTTTTTAAATTTTATTTATTTTTTCTACTATCATTTTACATATTGTATAAGTAGAATCATTACAGTTCACATTACTTATTGCCCTTGAGTGAGGCAGCACGTTTATTCAATAACAATAACAGTTTATAAAGAAAAAAATATATTAAAAAAGAAAGAAAAAATAGGGACCTACAGAAAAAAACAAATTAGAATCCAATTTTCCTGTGGCAACAGTTGTTGATGAATAAATAGATTAATAATAGATTTTAGCCCAGTGGTTTATATAAAAGGTCAGAATAGAAAAAAAAAATGACTAACTATGAAGTTAGTCATAACAATCATTATAACTGTGCTATAACTATGATAGTCGTGTATTGTACATTTTTTATTTAATTTAAATTATACTTCACCGTACCTTGATTGTTATTTTATTTTAACTGTTACTCGAGTGTTCACTTTAAATAATGACAATTTCTGTTGCAATTGTTTCAATGAATTACTAATTAATCCTCGTGGGTGTAGTTCATTTAAATATATTGTTCTAATTGCAGCTGCGAAGGCCGTGTCCCGAAACGACGTGCACACGTAATGCGAATTGAAACACGCTTGTTTTTATTGTTTATATTTAGGTTTTAAATCAGTTAGGGTTAGAATGGTCGTTGATAAATATTTACTATCGTCTATTGTTGATCAATTGATGCAATTTCAAAAACAAAATTCTATTTCAGACAATTCATTGACGCGTGTGTGATTGACTTGTTTAAATTTATTTTTACTTTTTATAAGATGTGCAGATAAAAATTTAATAATAATTAAATTGTTTTTATTTATTCTTTATCTATTTTAATGTGTTGTTATTGAACCACAAATATTTTGATAAGGATAATCTTCAATAAAAAAAACTCAACCTTGCCTGTAGTTCTATTTTTGTACCTAAGTTCATACAATTTGATTTATAGTACGTTTAATAATTTGCTAATATGCATTTCAAATTAATTTGTACATTTTCCCCACTAAAAAAAATAAAGTAAATAATATGTCTTTTGGAAATAATATAGTCTAAAATTAACAGGCTCATTCTAGTGTTTAAATTTAACAATGAAGAATCCCAAATCTATATGATTTTCCATTATTAGTATCATTGCAACTGATGGCTTTGGGTTCGGCTATTAGCTTGGAACTGTAATTATTTTAAAAAATATATGAAATGTATAAATATTAAAAATTTAATATTATGAACTCAAATATTCATATAGTTTGTCTTTTTGTTGTACATACAATTTTAATCGAACATTTTTTTTTTTTTATTCAATATTCAATTTTTTTTTCTGCCTTTAAAAATATTGATCCGGTTTTTAAATAGCTGATCGTTACTAGAGCTAGAAACAACTTAATCATGATTAAATATTTGACTAATAATCTCTAGAATCTATCACCTAATTTAATCATGATAAAATCTTTTAGTACATTTTTTAGCCAATTAATGATTTAATTCACTAAAAAAACAACTGACAGATTTATTCATGATTAAATTAGAGGATTGATTCCAAAGAATTGGTCATCAAATATTAATCATGATTACACTTTGCCCTACTCTTACTGTTACTCATAGTCCTATTGATATTTTTGTAAAAAAAAAAAAAAAAATCATCTAATATGTGTTAAGATCATTTAAAAAAGAGTCCAGCAAAAAAAAAAAAAAAAAAAAAAAAAAAAAAAAAAAAAAAAAAAAAAAAAAAAAAAAAAAATGAAATGAAAACAATTTAAATTGTTTAATATCTTTTAGAAATGTAATAATAAGTGAAATAATTCAGATTATACAACCATGCAACAATTTTAAAATTCATATCCCTGGTTGTCGTGAGATAATGAATAAGTCAAAATTGTGTACTTTTCACTTGGGAATTTTTGATAGTTTTCCAAAATCCTGTAAATACCATTTGCGCAAAACATATATTTGAACGCCTTTAAAAAAAAAAAAAAAAAAAAAAAAAAAAAAAAAAAAAAAAAAAAAAAAAACATATATATTGAACGCTATATATATATAATATATATATATATATATATATATATAATTAAATATCTCTAACATTAAGAAGCACACCTCAATCAATTTTTTACAACGCAGTAAAAATCTTGTTTTGAAGCTTACTAATTGACTCCTTTTCAAGGTAATGGCACTGGTCTACTTCTTCACGACTACAACCTATATATATAACAAACCAATTGATTTGTAATTAAAAGTTTAGCAGTGTGAAGTCCAGTAGGTTTAGTTCGCTAGATATTTTTGTTTCGGAAACATTGTTTCGTTGCGGTTATTGAATAATATTTTTAAAAAAGCAATCAAAATTTACGTTTTTCAGCGAGATTGCTGTCATTTTTATAGGTTGAATGTTTAAGTACTAGTTTTTTTAATCTAAATGGCTGTTTATTGGGTTGGGATAAAAACACATTATTTGATATATCTGTGTCACCTGTGAGTAGTGTGTTAAGTTCAATTATCTGTATTTTGTTTTATGAGTTTTTTCAGATACCATTTTTTTTTTTTTTTTTATTTGTGTGTAAAGGGCTAAGATAAGCAGTTATTAAAAAGATGAATATTTTCTTGTGAATCATTGTGGAAACAATTCGAAACTTTGTGTTTTTTCTAAAACATGATTTTTATCATGTTTTTATTAGCTTCAGTAACGGAATCAGCGTGATTTTCACCAATTTCCAGCAATCTGATTGACTTAAAATATGCACTCGTGTCAAGAACTAATGTCAATTTCAGAATAAAAGAAAATATTTAGATAAGTTTGAAAGCTAATCAAACACTATTTAAGGGACGTCGGTAAATGTCGCTCTTCTTAACCGATAAAAAAAAATCTTACAAATGGAAGATTATTGGAGAATATAAATATTAATGACTAGCGTCCCCCGTCGCGGCTTCGACCGCTCTCATAAGTAAAGACTTCAGATAATTTTTACGAATAATTGAGGTTTTATGTTTTTATCAATAAAATTCTTGTTTTGAAGTATGCATTTGAGCATTATTATATTTCTTCAATGATATGTTCACGCCTAGCCTATTTTTAACCTGGTTAAAATTGCATTGATTAGTTGTTTGAAGATTGCCTAAAATCATGATTGGATATCTAATCTTTAATTTTAATATATGAATTGGTAATCCAGACGGACAGAGACTATTAAAAAACTCTTGCGGATAATGGACTGCATCATCAGTGATTGCAACTAAAGACCCATCTATCATATTTTTACATACAATAAAATGCAAAGGATTGACGTTTTAACTTGGTATTGTAATAATTTGTATCTGGCAGAAATAATTTTATCGATTTCATCTGGTTGGCTTTTAATTTCTAACCTTAAAAGTTTATGAAGTATTTTATTATAGTAAACATTACTAATGTAAACCTTCCTAGTACTATGAAGATGTTCTAGTTATTATTTGGTTCAATAGTTTTACTAAAACTTTGTTGCAGAATGGGGCTACATATTGTTCGATTTTTAAACTGCACTGGGATCCACACACCGCACCACAAATTTATAGCATTTTATAAATTATACTATTATAATAATATAATTGAATTAAGCAAATTTTATTATCAATTTCCAGTTCTATATAACAACGTATATTTGTAACCTTTCTAAAATGGCGCTAGCCAGCTAGCGGTTAATTTTGAAACTTCACTGCGCACCACATATTTATCGTTTTTTAACCATCATTTAATAGAAAATATGTAAATTTAATTATTGCTAAACCTTCCTTGAACAATGAAGACGATGTATTTAAAATATGGTACATATTGGTTCTGTAGTTTTCGCGGTTAGTGATCACAAACGAAAATGGCTTGTCCTTCTATATAACAGTATAGATTGTGATACCGCAGATGTTGCTACGGCGTTTTTTTATTGGAGAAATTGACTGCTCGTAGTTAACACAGAAAGTTTCATGTAATAGTAATGTGTGAGATGAAATAGAAGGGTTACGTAAAAATTTCTTAAATCGAGGCTCTGGATTATAAATATTGTTGAAATCGTTTTGAGATTAAAAATTAAGAAATTATATAATATAAAAAAAAAAAAAAAAAAAAAAAAAAAAAAAAAAAAAAAACACACGCTTTAATAGAAAACCTGACTAAGAAGTAGAAAATAATTTGTAGTTCATGAATAGTTTGTGTTACGGTTGAAGAAAGCCAGAAAATCCATTATGATTAATTAATTTGGAAAAAATTACTGAATATAACTTGAATTATGATTTCAGAATTCTTAAAAATTTAGTGTTATAATATTCCTTTTTCTTTTCTTTTTAACTATACTTTTCGTAGTGTTGCTAAATGTTTAACCAGTATGGTCGAAAGCTGGAAATCTGTTGCTACCTCACTGTCCCCCCCCCCCAAAACCATTAGCTGACCACAGCAGATCCCTCCTCAGTGGGCCACATTAACATTAATAGCGGCTAATCGCAGGCTCCCGTTGGTGGAATTTATCCCCGTAGGGCGCCGGCAATGACCGCAGCAGTCCTAAAAACAATGGGCCATTCCGTTTGAATTAGTAGTGATTACAGGGCGGCCCTCTAAGGAGTTTGCATTCACGAGGAGGGGCATAACCGTTTGCAATGTCTGATGTGTGCTACCGAAGGGTACGCTACTCCTTTTGTGCAGTGGACAAATGGTAATTTGAGTCTCTCAGTAGCCATGAATATATATATATATATATATATATATATATATATATATATATATATATATATATATATATATATCTGGTTATAGTTCAATGCATCTCGTGCTTTAGTACAATACTGCATAAGTAAAAACGTTTATTACCAGGTTTTCTTGTTCTATTGTTTTGAGTGTTACTACTTCTTTCGTTATTCAAGGCTGACTATTACCCCTTTAATCTGGCCCTTCTAAGGTCTAAGATCCCTTAACCTAAGCTACTATTAAACCGAAGCACTGCCCTATGAATATATCTAACGATGCTTGTTTACTTGTTTAACGATTCCCAAATTCGATCACCTTCATAATCTTTGAAAATGATTTGAGATCACTTATAATTGACACCACCCTTAGAAAACTTAAACTATTGTTAAATATTGTTAATATTCTTGATTGTTCATAAACTTCTTCCAAAATTATATTTCTACTAAATATTCCAGTAATTTACAAAATATCCTCAACAGTTGCCCAACACGAACACAATTAAATTAACTTGGGAATACAATTTTACTTTTTTTTCTGTAGTACTATACTAAAATATTCAATTATAATATACATACTCATTAATATGACATTGGAAGAAAGGTTGGTGGAGCATCGACGGCCGGGCGCGTTGGTGCGAGGGTCTTATAGCGTTACAATTGGTCGTGGGTTCGATTCTCACCTTAGTGGGTTAAATTTTATTTCATGGTGGACTCCCGGAAATAATCTTGAACTTCCCAGTCTTGTTAGAATAGGTTGGTATCATGTAGGATAACTCGTCCTCCAATTAGAGCAGGATGGTTTATCCTTAGTCCTTATCATACATATTTCTACTCAGGCTGAGGACCACGAAGCTAGAGTAGAACTGAAGAGTTTCCTACAGTCAATATGTAAGGGAATGAACAGGGATCCATGAGATCCTAGAGCTTCTCTGTCGCCTAGAAGAAAGTAGCCTAAGATGTAGACTACCCTGAATAAAATTATTGGTTGTAGTTAAAAATCAGGCAATAAGTATGAATGGCAGCATACAGTGTAGGGTGGTAATAGAGGTGATGGTTGTCTTTAGTCTTGGTTTGGGTGTTCCATGAAGTCTGCAAACTAAAGTGATATATACATATATAATATTTGTGGACATCGTAATCCATCGATCCATTTGACCCAAGTACCAATCAACTGTTTGCACCAAATGTTATAATAGTCTCTAAATACTCCTCCCTTGTTACACGAGGAAGTCTTGGCGAGATTAGAGAGGACCTAACAATAAATATACTGATAGCGCTCAAAGGGGCTGGTGCTATTCCACGCCGGTGCCAAAACCTCCTGGTAGCGGTGAGTCAGCTGTCTAGGGGGGGATTTAGATGTAGCTGTAGTCGTCCCTTTTAACATTTATCTCCTACAGCACTCTGCCTGGATCTAAAAATAAAATTGTCTTTATAAATAATTAACAAATTGTTGATACTTATTTATTACAATTAAGAATTGCTACTGTTACTCTATTTTTTTGCCAGTTTTTACTGTGTACTTGAGGAGGTGAGATGCAAAACTCGTTTGTTCCATTTTTTTGAAAAGTTGGATATTAATTATCTTTTAGAAAGATTTATTTAAAGATATTAGATTAGAAAGATAATACATATAAAGATATTTATTGATAAATATATAAAGATAGTTAATATCTTTTAGAATCCACTGATATCTCAATTTAAAAAAAAAAAAAAAATGGAACGAACGAGTTTTGCATCTCACCTCCTCACTTATTCATTCCATTTCAAAAAATATTTATCAATTTAATGAATGGAATTTGTGACTGTTTATAGCGTTTAGTTTGACATGTAAGTCTGCTACGATTCTTGAAAAAATTATATTGGAACCATTGCATATTTTGGATGTAACGTATTTTGGCAGGTCAATAACTTTTGTTTGTGTTCGTTGAGATGTGTTCTAACAAATATCAGTAAATCAGTAAAGTTGATTTCTTATTAAATTTAAAAGAAAAAAAAAATGTCACATTATTGCTATATAGTTGGTACTTGGCTTTGCATCTAAAGATTGACTTTACATACTCGTTAAAGATCCCTATCCTAATTACACCTGGATAGGCAAAATTTAGGACTCCCACCGTAGCATCGTCCGATTAGCCATAGCAGCATAAAGTGACGTTAAACAAAATAAACAAACAAATAAAGATTGACTACGTGAAGTCTAAAAAACAATCTGTACCATTACAATACATGAAGTGTCTTGGGTTCAGTACCTAGGCAAAGTTGTACTGCTCTAGACCAACGGTTGTGAAAGAAGGAGATTTAGCCTAAATCAGGCTCAAGTACTCACTTTGCTGAAGCTCCCCAAGAGGGTCTCTCGACCTCGAAGTCGACCCACGACCGAAATAGCAGAAAATAAGTTTTCTGCCCTCAGTCGGATTCTAACTTGGCCCGGGAGCTTGTTCAAGTGGCTTACCCACTGAGCTGCTCTCTACTTGAAAATTATTCAGTCTTTATTCGCAGGTTTACGCGTGATTTTCCGATAGTTTCTTATTACTAGTTCAAACTCGGCTGTAACAGCTTAAAACGAGTATAATTTCTACTTCGCGTTCCAAGCAATATCAGAAACTTCATTTCGATCTAAATTGCATAAATTTATTTTCATTTATGGACTGATCTCAATGAGTAATTATTACTGTAAAGGAACATGAATATAAGCTTATTTACTGTTAATCATTCATGAAAATACTCGATCATCATTCATAAAAGTTCATTAAGTAAAAATATTGTCAATTTAGTACTTGAATGTGGCCATATTTTAAAATCAAGGTGTCTGATAGAATCTTGAGAACGTAAAAGCATCTTGATCTTTTTTAAAAAAATATTAATATGAATTTTGTTGATGAAGTATTGTTTTATATTGGTCCTAAATGAATCTAAGAAAAATTCTTATTAACAGTTGGTTTTATAGTTAAACAGCAGTTTTTGACAGATTGTAAACTGGCAGCTTTGTATTTCTATGAAATATAGTTTTACGGTTTTTATGATGTTAGTCGTATGAATAAAATTATGTATACTATGTCGAGAAATTCTTGAATACATAAAGGAATAATATATTGATTATTTTATAAATTTAATTTATTTTTACCCTTCCCTGTTGACTCTCTTTTGGCTTACTAACTGAGCTTTTGAATTTTAAATAAACAAAGTTGTGTTTGAGATACAGAACTGATAACTCACCTTATATAAAACTTAAGTTTATCTAATTAGTTCAATAGAAACCAATGTATTTACAAAAATAATAAAGTAGACGTTTCATTTGTAGGTACTTAAATTTTATATGTCCCTGCAATTATTGATTCAGCTTAAAGTGTTTCTTTAAAATTTAATATCAGAAAGTTTGTGACCATCTGTTTTTTATACAACCCAGAGAGTCATCTTGAATCAACATATTGTGAAAATAGTGGATTTGAGTAGATTTGGGATTTACTGAAAAATATAGGGTTCTGATTTGGATGAAATTAGCAACATAAGGGACATTAGCTTCATAATCGACAAGAACAAAATGTAGAATTGTTTGGTTAAGTGGAGCTCCGAAGCTCAACACTGTAAGCCCAAGAACGTCTTCCTACATTCCAGAAATCGAGTATTTTGTTATTAAATGAAAGCTAAGAGTTGTCAAGTAGAGATTGAAGAATCGTCAGAAATGACTTGGAGTTCATCTTAAGTTCATAATAGTTTGAGAATATGTTTAAAAAATATTAAAAAATTCAGAATAAATAAATAACAAGAAATCATTTATCTTTCGAAAGTGACCAGGATGTCACGAAAGGTCCCCATAGAGAACCTTAAAAAGGTGTTTAGCGATCGAGGAGGGGCGTGTAACCCTTTTAAAGCGCTCATCGGTTAGAACGTGGCTTTGGTCTTCTATTTTGTTGACTAGGTACCAGTAAATTATGAGTCGAAGTAATTGGAAGTCGTGACGTCGGTCCTGGGGTCGTGTACTCTCTATTGTTTTATAAGGAGAACATTTTTTTTTTCTTCATGTTAATAGGAGTTTGGATGGTAAGAAAAAATCGTGAGAATCAAGAACGAACTTTAGGACTTCCGCAAGTGATCTATGAACTAAGAATTTCACGTTTTAGTTATTTATTATTTGTTAAGTGATCCAGAATATTTAAACTAACCTGCTTATCGCTGGATCTGAACATTCCGTGTAGGTCAAACACAACTAAATAGAATATAAATTTAGTACATACGGCAAACATTAACAGTATTTCAACAAAGGTTTGATAAAGTGGTTCTAAAGTTAAATTTTTTGATTACAAACATTGCAAATATTCTCGAGAAAAAAAAATACTGTTGTATTTAGAAAAACTTTTAGGCTCTTAAAACCATAAAAAAAACATTACATCCTCGAGAATGTTTATAATCTTATAATTTTATCCGTAATTTGGCTCTTAAACTTTATTATTATTACCATTATTAATAAAACATTTTAGTTCGCACCATCAATTGGTATATGATCTATTTATAGTTATATTATTAATAAATAGTATTGTTATGATCTGAGGCAATAGTAATACTAATAGATTGGCTTAGTGAACACAGAGGCTAGATGCCGACTCAACTATTTTCTGACCACCAACCTCTCTATCTCTAAGCATCAAAACCCAAATCTCCAAAGTCCAAAACAGCCATTACACAATCCTCCCATAAACGTATCAATCTATTCCTAGGACGTTTACCCGACAGTTTAACGTTTGTTGGAATGTTTTTATTATTATTATACCCATTATATTAACACATTATATTTTTTATTTTATTATATAACGACTTAATATATCCATTTCAACCTCAATTGTCTTAACTATACCATTCGGATTAATATCCCGCAATTCTGTATTGTGGAGCCTTCTAAATCCTCCAATGTGCTTTTCTTTTTTTTGAGCTGGATATTATACTCAGTACTTAATTTTTAAAAACTTGATGGCATTGTTTTCCCTGAGCTGAAACTGTAAAAATAAAAATTTTTTTTTCCTTCACCATTTAATGTCTGCCTATTTTTTAAATTTTTTTTAAGATCATTCATCATTTACACTCCATCAACTTCATCTTAAAGTCGTTTAATATTGACAATACCAAGAATTGATGAGTTGTATACGTTATGAAACAAAATATAATATTAATTAATTAATATAAATATATAATTATCGCTGTATATTATATACTATATTACTTAAACTGAAAATTTATTTTTATTTTTTTAAAAACTATTTATTGATATTTCGACTGTATACATATATATACAATAAGTAAATTTCAGGACATTATTGCAATGACTTGTTAATAACATGTAAAGAACCACACATTATAGTAGCACTTCAATAAAAAGAAAAAAAAATCTATATAAGAAGGTCTCTCTTCTTTTCAGACGCCTCGGTGGATTATCGGGAATAGAATGTGAAGTAAGTTGAGAGACTAGTGGATTAGAATGGTTATGGAGTTTATCATGAAAGGGTAGGTATCTGGTTTGAGCTCAGCAACATATGGAATATCAAGGTCTTTATGGATAAGGTTATTTGTGACAAAGAAAGGAGCATTAAGGATTTTTCGAAGTATTTTGGATTGCTAGGGTTGTATGCGAGATGAATTAGATGGGATGGTGGAACCCAAAGCTCAACTCCATAAGTTCAAATAGGTCTGATAAATGAGACTTTTGTAATTAATTGATAGGTTTGAACGTCTGTCTAGTAAATGTTGAAGAAGTCGAATACTGAAAATCTTAGAATTAGATTTAATGCTTTTTTACCTATACAACGTAGGATTCTGATGTAACATGATGCAAATTTTATCAACTTATTCATTAAACACCAGACTTTATTCATTAAACAGCATACTTAAAGAAGAAACACTTCAAGAAGGCCATCATTAAACCAACAGTTATGACAGGCAAAACAACTTAAGTAACCGGATAGGAGATGTTGAGGGGCGAGGGGCTATGTGGGTGTTGATAACGGTAGGACAGGTTGTGTCAGTCAGTCTTAACCTAACAAGCAAGGATCACCTTTCAGAAAATCAACAAATTTACTAGCAAAAAGGAATAACAAGATATTTTCGTTAAAATTAACAAATGATTTTTGTATAGTAAAAAGTGATAATCATATATAATTATTAATTCTAAAAATAAAATTAAGCTATAAAGCTTCCATTCTATTTCCACCAGTTTCCGAAAGTATGGAAGACCAACAAAGGATATTAATAAAATGTTTTATTTCAATCTAATCTGATTGAATTCTATTTCAAGAGATTTGGGCTTGGAAATTAATGTTTGTAAGATCATGTATGTCAGAGAAAACATATGACAGAAGGAGAAATACTGTAGGAAATCTTATTTTGAAAACAGAATTTAAGTACTACGAAGGTAGTGTAAAAAAATATGCTAATAGAATGGATAAAAATATAAAGACTAGGATTACAGCAGGAAACAAATTTCTGATTAGTATGTAATTACTTAAGATCAAAAGACTACTTTTTTTTTAAGACTTACTTAGATTCTACTTAACGGAAGTTCTCTTTGCTACCTATATGACTTTTAGTTGCTTTGTCTTATTTATTTTATACTACATTGCACTATAGAAACTGATTTTTTATTATTATTGGTGGAGATTGTTTTATTTTTTTGTTGTAAATTTAGTTAGTATAGTATAGTGAGTGAGCTTATTACTCATATTCCTTCTAATATGTTTTTTGACCAGTAGTAACGTATTCATCTCTAGCCCAGAATAAAATTGGTTTTATATTACATGAATATATATATACATTTACTTGTTTATAAATATTTTTCTATTATGTATGAATATATATATAATGGTCATGTTGTCTGCTTGTTGGAAAAAGTACCAAAATATATTTTTTTCCTTTTCATTATTCAAACATGAATTTCCTCATTAAATATTTCTCAGACAGTTATATAGTGAATTTTCTCATTCTCTAATGTGCATATATAGCAGTTATATTCACTCGAACCTTTTATACTTATTGGAAATGATAATATTAACACAATGACTTCTTGTCGAATTCGGAAAAAATTTCACTTAGTGACTTTTACCTCCATATTTTTTCACGCATATCAGTAATTTGTTAACCCGGTTAAAATTGCACTAATTAGGTGGTTGAAGGTAATGTAAAGTCATAATTAGAAATGCAATTTATAATTTTTATGAGTTGGTGATCCAGATGGACATTATCAGTGCTTACAGCTAAAGGCCTATAAATCGTATTTTTACATACAGTATCAAAAAGCAAAGGGTCGGCATTTGGATTTAGAAATAATAATAATTCGGCAGAAATTTATTTCGAGGCGGACCCAGGAAATGAATCTTGACTATCCCACCCTGGGCAGTATAGGACTTCAATGGAAGTCTTGGCCCAAAAAAAAAAAAAAAAAAAAAAAAAAAAAAAAAAAAAAAAAAAAAAAAAAAAAAAAAAAAAAAAAAAAAAAAAAAAAAAAAAAAAAAAAAAAAAAAAAAAAAAAAAAAAAAAAAAAAAAAAAAAAAAAAAAAAAAAAAAAAAAAAAAAAAAAAAAAAAAAAAAAAAAAAAAAAAAAAAAATTGGCAGAAATAATTCTATTAATTTTATCTGGTTGGATCTTAATTTCGAAACATAAAATCATATGACAGTGTGGCACTCATTCCTTCCACTCAGCATTGCACATTTAAAAATTTACTGCCGTTATTTTTATTATTGGTAAACCTTTTTAGAACAATGGCAACAGAACAAGGATAGTCGGTTGATTTTCAAACATCACTGGAATTCACATATTAAAATATTTTTGATAATTCAAATGAATATAATTAAATTTGTTATCAATTTCAAGCTCTATAGAAAATCGTACCGTAACCTCTCATGTCGAACAGACCTATCGGTCAATTTTTAAACTTCGCGGTCATTGCTTTTTTTTAAAAAAAGTTAATTGAAAATCGGTTGTTTTTATTATTGCTTAACTTTCTTGGAACTGTAAAGATGATGTGGTTAAAATATGGTACAGTATTTTTCGTGGTTAGTGATCATAAACGAAAAATGACATGTCCTTATATTTGTTACAAAAGTAAAATAACATGAGCGTATTGGAAAATGACAATATTACACCACAAGTAATGACCATTAACTGCCACTGACTCATATATCACTTAGAAAGCTCGGATAAATGCCAAGGCGGGAGAGGAATTATTGGAACAAGGACCTCATCAGTCTATAACAAAGTGATCTGGACGCTTAGATTAGAAATTGATCTAGAAATAGAGAGATCATACATAATATTAGAACTTTCTTTAAGTTGTTTATGAATTCCATAGTTTACAAATTGAGGATCAGAGCCCACTTTGCGATAAAGAGAAATTATATTTCTTTAATAAATTTTAATTTATGAACATTGACCGTCCACGAGAGATAAGCCAGTGCTTTAATTAAAAATAAAATTCTTAATTTCTCCCTAACACGAATCCGAAGTCAGAAAATCTCAATCAGGCACCTTTCTTTGTAAAATTGGTTTTTAGGTCGGAAAATGAGGTGTTTTTCGACATTGCAAGCATTTTTTATCATTGAAAACTTTAACAAAAAATTAAAAAACCTATTTATTTGGTTTTGAAACGTTTACAACGTATTACGGAATGGAAAAAAAATGGAGAGCATAAGTGTTAGGTTTTGATGTATAAATGACATTGTTGAAGAATTGTTTTTATCATTTCAGGCCATGGGTGCAGTATGTCACCAAAAATTTAATTTTTGCATTCCCATTTGAATTTCCTCCTTCCCGAATTGGGAGCAGTTTATATGAACACGGGGAACGATTTCATCAAGAGATAACCCAAATGGATAAAAGGTATAGCGGTAAATGCTATGATGTTCACCGACTACTGTTGGACTCTACAACGACGAAGACACTTGATGTAGAGTACATAAGGAAAAAATAAACGCCTTAATTGTGTTCAGTATTGAATACTATTATTTTACATATTACCGTTTTTCACCAAAAAAAAAATGTTAAAATAATATATGAAAAAAGTGCTATCTCAGTCGTTGTTTTTTAAACAACCTCTAATTACTAAAAAACGGTACTTGGTAGAATTGTTTTAACTATTGCTTCGAATTAAACACACTTGTAAGTATAAAAGTCACAAAAAATGTTTTAGGAATTTTTTTCTCCAACAGTCCTTGTCCAAAAATTCTATAGTGACAAAATTTTAAATAATGTTTGCAAAAGGTGACTTTATCCATTCAAACCAATACGTCTCTTAAACGTAAGGTTCTAACGACAAAAGTTATACAACAAACAATATTCCCTATTGAATTTTTGACTGGAAAAGTGTCGTCAAATTTTCGATCCAAACAACACTAACAGAGCTGGAGCTTGTCAAAGTGTTACTTTTTTGATTGTGAAAATGAAGTTACACTCTAAGTTGCCAGGAGGACACTTTACGTTAAAAAAAAAAACTATAGACCTCCAACCAAAAAACATATACATATCAAAAACATAATTTTTTTTCATAATTCTGATAAAACTGCTATGCTACTTGTTCTATTAATCGTAGAGTTACTTAGGAATAGTTGCCCAGTAAAAAAAATTCTATAGTGACAAATTTTTATTTTTAGCTTGGTATATCGATAACAAACTCCAATCCTGACATATTTTATCTCTTTTTAGAAATTCCTGAAGTCTAAAAAGATAGTGATCGAAATATAATTATAATAAAAAAAATATATTTGAAACTACTTTGTATGTAAACTAAACACCATAGAAGAACTTAAAATCACAGACAATTTCAGATTTATAAACTAGTTATTAATGAGTTTCTGATTTAAAAAAAAATATAATATTTTCATTTTGAAAAAATTCTTATTACTATCAATCGCATATAATTGATAGAGCTAGAAAACTTTACAATGATACGAACTAAACTCATATCTCTAGAAAACTGAAAATATAATTAATATAATATAGATTAAATATTTTTTACCACCATAGGAGTAGACTTGTTACAAAATTACATTTTACTGACAAGAGAGTATTTTAAAAAATTAAAAATTATTAATTGTAATTTTTGAATTTGTTTTTATTTGACGGGCAATCGTGATGTGGTATATTTTCATCATAATTGCGTAATAATACCGAAAATAAGTGGAGTAAGACGTTAAAAAACGTTAAGGTTACTGTAAAACTTTCGTCTAGTATATAATAGTCTGGTCCCGTAGTTCTTTTGTGGGCCCGTTTTTCATGGTGCCAGGCTTTCACATCACTGTTCTGGATAGTGTCTAGGCTGAGCCTCCTTCACTCTTCCTATGGTGAAGAAGACTACATTTAAAATGGGTGTTAGCATTTCATAATTAGGTAGTTGAAACTTTATAAATTATAAATATATCATATAATTTTATTGAAAATCTTCTTTCTTCCTATAAAAAATCTTGTATGTATATATATATATTTAGAAAACAATGTTATCTGAGATTAGTGGTTATTATATTAAATCAATGTGGCATACAAATTAAATTTTTATATTAGCAAATAGAACTAGAAACACGGAAGCACGTTGTCCCACGGTTTTTCGATTTTGTTATTTTAAACACATTAGAATTTTTATGTGTTTCGAGTATCTTTTATTACATATAAACAATGTTTCGTATGTCAGATATGCTCGCATCTGCCTTATCAATATGATTTATACTTAGATTTATATATTTATACTTATACATTGACATAGTATCAAATGTTAAGTGGCAAAAGTATTCAAGTTATTAAACAATGATAAAACAGTTGATTGAATCTCTTCCTCATCCTTTATGCATTTAGCGACCGTTATGCTAAGTGTCATGTACATCAACAACACCGTTCTATTATAAACACTTCGTTACAGTAACTTCACTTCTACAGGGTTAAACTAAATCAGTACATTTTGATTGAAGCCTTTATTTATTTTTTTTGGGCCCAAGACTTCCATTGAAGTCCTATACTGCCCGAAGCCTTTATTTTGACAAAAAATTAAATTTATCACCATGAAGGCTGGAGGACTTACACTATTCACATGGTTCTTTCACTAAAATATTTCTACTTTAGGATAGACAAAAAAAAATTAGTAATAATATTAAAAATTGTCATTAAATCATTTAGTAATCTAGCTTTACAGATTTTTTCACACTAAACCAAAAAATAATGACAGATTATAATGAATTTATGTTTCATTCTATTTTCAGTTTGTAAAGTTGCCATGTTTCTGACTGGTTTGGAATAATCATCATCTTATTATTACTATAATTTATAGCCTTTATGAATAATCATTGTGTTGCCTTAAAAATTATATATTAAAACCGTGAATGACAAATAAAAACAAAATCAAAATCGAAGTTTTCAACCACTACAGTTGGTGTAAATCGCTTACATTATGACCTTTTACCTATTACATAAATTCATTTTTAGTAGCTTAAGAGGTGATGGAATTGTGGGCAGTTGTTCGAATTTCGAAAATAATGTTGAGGGTCACGCGTAGGTAACTTTTTTCGTCAATTAATTTCATTTTTAGATTCTCTAGGAAATTTAGGATTTTCTGGAGTACTAAAAACAAACATAACACCAGTTTTGTTTAAAAATAATTTTGACGCTATGAACCAATGAATTATATTGTTATCCTAATATGTAAAATACGGTGGGCCTCCATCCTACAGGATATTCAAAAAATGACTATTCAGTGATATGGAATCATTGGTAAAATTAAAAAAACAAAATCTTAAAATATGGCAACATTTCGAAAACATTTTTTTTTCTCCTAGGGTGGGTACATGTAATATCATAAAAAAAAGTATAGGAATATTAAAAAAAAAAGGTTACTTTATTTAGTTTATATGTTTTATTTTTACAAAAATTTAATTCAGTTAAGTAGGCGCGGTATCTCTGTGTGTAGGGCACTAGACTGCCAATCTATTTCGAGCTTGGTTGAAGGCAGGTTGGAAATACAGAAAAATTTATTTTATGTTATTCCAAGCTCTATAAAGTGGGTACCCTTTAATTGAGGAACAAACCTGGCGGGTGAGAGTGATTTCGGCCCAGTATCCTCCTTTCACAACTCTTGGCCTAATGACGGTACATCCTTACTAAAGTACTTAGCCTAAGATCCTTCATGGGTTGTTAGTGATACTGTATTTTTTATTTTTATTTTATTTTTTATACATGTTTCGAAAACATGGCTCTCTATAATCAGCAACCTCTATAATGTCATATTATATTCCTCTTTTCTTAATGTAGCTCGTGGTAGAAATGGTTTAGTTTATCTAAATTAAACATTCTAAACGATTCCTGTCATCGCCAGGCAGCGGGTATGTTTCAAGTACTTGTTTAATTGACCGAAGGTAACTCAAAACTTAAACATGGTCTCTGTATTTGATAGTTGTGAAGATAGGAGAGGCTGGGAAAACGTATGGAAGTCCCAGGGCTGTGAGTTATGGCTCTCATTAGTTAGCTTAACCTTTACTTCCTACTCGGCTGGCCTTACAACTCGCCAACCCCTCAGCTCTCAGTTCATGGTTTTCTGTTTACTAAGCTACAACGTTTCGTATCTGATAGAAAGGACTTTGTTAAAACAATCTATGAGCTGGCATGTTGAGAAGCTGATGTCCTTGAAAACGTATCCAAACTAGGTTTTATCCTATTTTCCTATTACTTCAATAGTCGTGATGTAGGACATTTTACTTTTCTGTAACTTTATTCATTGCCAAAGCTCCATTATTTTTACTTTTAAAAAGCGAAATTCAAAGACTATTATTTGATTATAATATCTATATATGATCCAATCTGCTGAAGATTTTATAATATTAGCAAATTAACATTTGTTATATTTAAAATAATTACGATTAATTTAAATTAATATATAAATAACTATAACATGTTTATTTTACTCTTTAGTTTTTTGAAATACACAAGAGTATATTTGTATATGTAATGTTTTTGTGAGAATATCTTCAACGAACTATTTGCATCTAGAATCCACGACATCGATAATGCATTTGGATTCCTTTCAGAGGAAATTTTGAGGTCTAGTTTATTTTTAATTTTTTTCACTATATTGTTAGCGACACCTGCTGCTGAAATCACGACAATAAGCGGTTGGAATATAAAATTATGTAAAATTGGCATGTCAGATATGAGGGAGTTCAGCACCCATCGGTACCTAATCCAGTCTTGCATCAAGATTTATCTTATAGAAGATCTCTTAGGAGGGTTAGAAACAATTATCATCATTACAATTTAATTGATTTCAGTTCATATATGAATAGTTGATAGTTGATAGTTAAAAACTGTTTTAATTCTCGTGAAATATTCATAGAAACATTCAATTTATTATACATTACTAAAAGAACGTGGTTGTCAAAGTTTGGGTAAATTTACTCATAACTAAATATTAATCATAACTAATCTCTTGGAATCAATCACCTAATTTAATAATGATTTAATCTTTCATTCGATTTTTCAGTCCAATAATCATTCGCTATAAAATCGACTAACTTAAATCATGATTAAAATCGGTGATTCATTGCAAGAAATTAGTTGTGAGTAATATTTAGCTACGATTAAATTTTGCCCAACTCTGGTGATCATTAAATAATAAGCAAACGCGTTTATAAATAAAAATTCATACAAGATAAATATAAACTATCATCGAAAAGTATTGTAAATATAAAATTCAGCCGCTATTGCTTTTTCTTAAGAAATTATTGATATGTGCTTTGTTATGGTTTTAGAAATTAACTGTTCTCCAACTTATTATTCCTTAATTTTTTAATGTTTTTTCTATAACTGCACTATATAGAACTATATAGGTCTATTTTAATGAAACTTGATTTCACCCATACATTTATTTTTCTTTTTATATCGAAATTATTTTGCCGGATGCTTTATTTACTACTGGTCAGGTAAAATTATGCAAAAAAAAGTGGGTTTTGCCGCATGTTCCTATTTTTTCAGTAATGTTTAGGACAAGGTTCCCTAAATGTCGCCTCCCCTAGCGATTTCGGGTGCCACGATGGATAAGGTAACTGACAAAAAACGTTTTCGGGCAGTATTGGACTTCAGTGGGAGTCTTGGGCCAAAAAAAAAATAAAATAAAAAATAACGTTGTTTTTTTTCGGAATACTTTTCATTTTCGGCGGCTTATATCTTTGAGACTATATTACTAGAGATAAATTTAAACATGATTTTTTTTTTTTTTTTTTTTTTTTTTTTTTTTTAATAGAATTCAGTCAAATTTTCTTCTGGAACCAGAAGAAACTATTTTATATATTTGACAAAGATTCTCTCATGATTGAAGAATGTGTTCATCTTTGTTTATCAGTTTATCAAATTCAGCATTTAATAAAACTTCTACGGACATGATTGTTTTTCCTTCTTATTCCACAAATATATTTATCCGTTTAAAATGACATATATGAAAGTTCAAATTTTTTTGTTATCTTGTCTTGAAATCACAAAAAGTAATTACAATTCAAACCAGTTGAAGTACTTTCTCTTCGCTTCGGTTTCCATCCTGATTCAACAGTAGCGGACGATGTCATCAGTGTCAGAGGGGATGATGTAACTCCAGGAGCCTCCTAAATCGTGGCCGGAGGAACTGGTCCAGGATGACCCCCGGGCCGGCGGACGTACGGAGGGGAGAGGAGTACCGTTAGGCCAAGGACCGGTTGTGGCCCTTCGCCCTCGTCCCCTTGCCTTGGCTCTTTATGGCCCCGGTGATAGCTATTTATCTTTATGGTTCTTGTTCTTAGCTCCCTCTATCTATCTCCTCTTCTTATTAAAGGTATCTAATGATGTCTAGTTCTAATCGAATTGGGCTTCGTCATTAGTAACTTCTTAACCTTACGATTAATAATCAAAAATGAAAATTAAGTTGTTTATTGGGGCTGAACATCCTTATGTACTCCAACCAGGACAGGAAGTACGGGTAGTCCTACAAGCTATCAACCTATTCTAGCCATGGTGGGAAGGCATGATTACTTTCGTGGGTCCAACATTCACAAAACAGTATTATTCAAACGCACTTTTTTTGCCAGAAAACCTAATTTTTGGAACACTACCATCCTACATTCGCCCTTCCTCTACTATCAATAGCTATGAATCTCGACTCTTTCCTTACTTAGGTATTCAATCCAACTGTCATATTAAATAATAAAATATGTATCACAATAAAATATGAATGTTCGCAATATAATTTTAATATAACTTGTATTATTATCTCAGATATCATTTATGAACTCCAAATATGATATATTTTAGCTCATGCCTTTCAAGCCATTTAAATTCGTACAGCAAATTCATTTGACAGGTGTGGATAAATATATAAAGTAAAAAAAAAAAAAAAAAAAAAAATTATTTAATATATATATTAAAAACTTATAACGCGTTTGTAATATTAATTTTATACTATAATCTTATTTTATTATTGTTTTCTTTCTTATTCATGTCCTTAATTACGGATTATGTTTTGATATCCAGTATTCCTTTAACGTCCTTGAAAGCATCCTGCACGTTTCTGATGTCCTCTTGTAAATCAACATTAAGTAGTAAATTTTCTTGGTGGGTCGTACTGATCCTCTTGGTGCAAATGTGTGGTAATCAAAATTACTGTTCTTCAGTAAATTAAGAACCCTGGAATGCTCTGACAGGTTTTCTTGGATAAATCCTTATGCTATCAGCACAGGGCCTGACAAGAATAAATTACACGTTATGGTAGGGTTGCTGACACTGGTTGTGGGAATTGGTTCAATTTTGTTTAACTCCGAATATCTGTTAGAAGTTCTAATTGAAATTTGTTCTCTAGCCGGGATCTCTCCTCTTTACAAATTTCTTAGGAGTGAAAAATTTTCCTTCTTCTTCAGAGCTAGGTTTTTAATTACACGAGAGCTAGGCCGCGTTATATTGTTTACTGTAATTATTACTATGTAATAATTATATGTAATTTGTAATTATAATTTATTTTCATTTTATTTCCTTAAAAAATTAATTGTAGCCCACTTATGTGGGATTCGAACTCAGCCGAGTGTACTAAGAAGATGTATTCACGAAACTTATTTTGACTAAAATTCATTCCTATAAACTATTAGTATAAACTAATAATAGCAAAATTCTATATTCATGTAGCAGAAGCATGACATTACCACTATGTCGCTAATTATAAATTTAATGACTGCTACTATAAACCTATAACACTAAACCCTTTGGTTATGTTCAGTGTTTAATAAGAAAATTTCGTTTTACGGCCCACGTTAATATAAGAAGCTGATTTGATCAGCATCTATCCTTAACTAACATGTCTTTTCTCTTATTGCATCACCATATACTCCATTTCATGAAATTTAAATGTACATTGTTGAGTTTTAGAAACAATATTGGCTACACAGTCGCATACTTTTATGGTTAGAAATCACAATCCAACCAAATGAAATCATAATACTATTTCTTCCGAATAAAAATTATTACTAAATCAAAATGCCGATTCTATGCTTTTTGATATTGTGTGTTAAAATATAATTCATCTCAGTCCATTATCCGTTTCTTAATAATAGTCTCTGTCCAGATTACAACTCATACATTAAAATTAAAAATTTGATGTCCAAATATGCTTGCTTATAAGTAATCTTCAAACACCTGAACAGTGCAATTTTTACCAGGTTAAAAATCGCTGTGCGCGAAAATAATTTTTACATTAGTATGATTTAGATTATATGTTCATTTTAAGTAAAATGATTAGTTTCACATGTTTTTTATTTTATTTTTTTATTCATTTATTTATTTTATTATATTTTTTTAATATATAGAATGTATAATATATGTTGGTATATGTATTGTATATGTTGAGCATTAATGAAGAAATAATGCTCAATTGCATTCTTCAATACAAAAATTTGGTAGATAAAAAAAAAATAAAACTTAAATCATTAGATCAAATTATTTACGTTCTTTACTTATGAGAGCGAACAAAGCCGCAATAGGGGGTGCTAGTGTTGGTAAAAACAGTTTTTCCATCGCTACTTACAATTAATAAATATAAAAGTGCAAAATGCAAATATTTAAAAAATATAAATATATAACACAAAGGAAAATAAACGTTAAACAATATTTACTAAATTTAACATTCATCTAGGATAAAACGACCTTAAGTCACACTAATTATTGTTCTTAATATCTGAAATAATTATTTTTTCATCGAGATGTGAGAATGTTTTGTGAAAACATAGTTTCCAGCTCCTTGGCCAATGCCTTGAAGAGAAGCTGTTGGTAAATTTTAGCTAGGCAATTTGTTAGCTGTCCAAGTTCACCTGGCAACATGTCAAATTATTGAAACAAATTGCCTCCTTTCCTAGCTTTAACGATGTACAATTTTCTCCATGATCCAAGTCCCAAACATGTTCTTCTCCTGAAGGAAATTCCATGATTTATGATTGAGCCTTCAACCGTAGACTTTTTTAAGGGATATATCGTTCTTGAAGAGAAATCAATCGTTCACTTGAGTGATGGATTATTCTATATACCATATTTACGATAATTTGTTTAATATTTAAAAAGCTTATACTTTTTAAAACGATAAAATTTTAAACAAATTCATTATTGCTAATAAGAAAAAGATTTTGTTGTATTAAATGTTGATACAAAATCTAAATGTGTTAGATGTCAGTGGTTAATTTTTATATGCAAGGAATAAAATTCATAATTTTGTTTATTTTATTTTTATAGGTCTACATCTGGACAAATGGCTTACTTGTAATTCATTTACAAGACTTAAACGTCAAGAAACACCTCGATGTTTTCTACTTCTTCAACATTGAACTTGACAAACATTTAAAACTTCCGATTAATGCAAAATACCTATGAATATATCAGTGATTAGGCTTTTTTGGACGTACGGAGTTGAACTTAGGGTCTCCACTAAACCATCTAATTCATGTCGTATCCAATCCATACAACCAAAATTCTTCGAAACTTCCTTCATACTCCTTACTTTTTAATCAACTAACTCATCCGTAAAAATCTTAATGTTCCATAAACAGCTAATCTAGCCCGAACCATATACCTGTCCGTTCATAGTGAACTCCATTGTCACTCAAATCCACGATTTATTTTTATCACCTAACACATTTTGATCAAAATGCGACTTAACCACTTATTCAGTGTGATGACAGATATATATAATTAGTTAATGTACGGTAAAATTATTATAATGACATGTCAATACATTGTAAAGAATTACCCATTAGTAGCACTTTAGTTAATCATCTACATTAAAAACTCCCAAGACCATCTTCTTTTCAGACGCCACGGAGGATTATCGGGAATCGGGTGAGAATCTTGTTGGGAAACTTGTGTATTCGAGTGGGTATGTCATGGTATGTTAAGGGAAGGATAGGTAACTTGTTTAGGCCTATATCTGCAAATTATTGAACATTTAGTTCGTTATAGAAAACTTTATTTATGAGATAATAAAGAGGATTGAGGATTTGACGAAGGAGTTTGGATTTAGAGAATTGGATACGAGACGAATTGAAAATATTATTTTATTTATTCTTTAATTTAATTATTTATTATTATAATTATTATTGTTTTTTGATTTATTATATGCGGTGTATTGTTAAAGTTTTCTTCTTTTTTTTTTCGTTTTAATGTACATATTGTGTGAATAGATTCATTACCATGCTTATTACTTATTACACTAATATTAATTACACTATGTAATATTTATCCAACAAAAGCAGTTTTATAGATTTTTTTTTTTTTTTTTTTTTAAATTACGCTCCAGAGAACTCGATCCTAAATCGAGCGATTTTGTAGTCATTGGGGATAAGAAGCTCGGATAGTTTGTTATGCGGTATTGTATACCTGAGGCGCCTACGGGATTATGTTTTTTAATGTTTTACCTACTTTTTTAATTCATTTACACTTTTTTTTTTAGTTGAAATTGAACGGTATCAATTTATATTTTGAATTATGATATTAACAAAAAGTATATAAACATTGCATAAATTTTTATTTTAACAAATATTACAATTACGTGAAATAAATAGCTGTGAACTCGAAAGTTCAATTTCATCACTTATTACCAAGAAAATCAGACAATCATTTATATTTACAATATTTACACTAAGGCTAACGACCTTAATCAGCTCTTAGCTATTCTCCTTCCTGAAAGGTTAACAGGTCTTTAGGTGTTTCCGTCACTTGTTCGTGAGCCAGTGGAGACTGAGGGAGAGCGAACATTTAATATTAAAAATAATTCAAACAAGTTGTGAAATTGATAAATTAATTATTCCTAGTTAAACATTCTTTGCTACTCCATTTTATTTTCTTATCTTCTTTTACATCACCCTGTAGTACCTTCCAGTTCAGAGGAGCGTTCAGCCAGGATCGATACTGATCTTGTATCGTGTTATGTTTCAGTTTTATAACACATTATTTTATAATTTTATAAATCATGTTCAGTTCCCATTGCCAAATTGACTGATAGAGAACTTAAATAAAAATGTTGCCAATTAATATCCTTTAGAAGTTATTACGAGGTTCGACGATGATGAAGCCGAGTAGCATTAAAATTAATTACCTGCTCACGTATAACAGTGCTCAGTGTTCTAACACCATATTGGGAGGCCATATTGAGGGGTGCAATAGAGTAGGAAGCCGATTGATTAAGTTAGATGAACCTGAACCACAATCACAGCTACACAATGATCGAGCGGTTCAAACTTTAACTAAGTCCTTGGACTTTATCCTCCTGATTGCATCAACAATTTAGCCTCGACACTAACTCCCTCTGTGTGTCCCGTCGAGAAATAATTACTAGCAGTGGCCTGCCTGAATATTCAGTTTCACTATTGCACCCCCTCCCCCTCCACCACCACTCCTGGTCTAATGGTCGGTTTGCTATTCTGTTTGCTTTTCGGTCAGGTTTCTGATTACCACCGTTGTCGTTTCAGTGGGTAGGGAAACAGTAGTGCACTCTATTTTAGCGAAATTACATTGAAATACCTGGCTATTGGATTGCTGTGTGAATCAACTCTCTAACTAATTAATTAATTATTACGGAAATACGAATATAACCATTAATGTGTATTATGGACATTACGATTATTAGGCTTTAGTAAATTAATTATTTGAATACCCAATTAATAAATAATTTGTAAAAAATGCACGTCATAATTATTTTTTTAAATGATTTATTAATCTTGAAAATGCTAAGAATTCCCAGAAGTATTTAAAAAAAAATAAATTATTGATATTTACAACTGTATACATTATACACAATTATATTTGAGGAAAATAATTACAATAGCAATTAAAGAACTACTCACTAGTAGCACTTCAATAAATGTTCTACATTATATGGTCTCTTCGCCATATTCTTTTCAGACACTTCAAAAGATTATTGGGAATGGAGTGTGGGGCAAATCGGGAGACTAGTGGATTGGAGTGGCTATGGAGCTTACTATGAAAGAATAGGTATCTGGCTCGGGCTAAATCAGAAACATATGGAACATTAAGATCTTAATGGATAAGTTTGTTTGTGACGTAATAAGAAGGATTGAGGATTTTACGAAGGATTTTGGATTGTGAGGAAAAAAAGTTTTAGTGGAGCCCAAAGCCCAACTCCGTATATATAACTTAAGTTGCATCGTAGGAATATTTTTTACGCAATTTCTGAGGTTGGTAGCCTTGATCCTGGCCGTGAAAGGGCGAGCGGCTGACCCGCGGCAACAAGGTAATAACCCTCAGTCATGACCCAAAAGGTTCAATTTTGCCTAAAAGATTTTAACCGCCCCCGTTTTCAGGAAAATGTGCAACATTGTTACCTGGTTACTACGTTGTTGCCAGAATTTATTCATAATTTTCATATCTTTATTTGACTTAGGTATCGAATATGGCTGAAAGTTTTTACATGGTTTGCTTAGTGCAAGCAACGCGGCTATACTATTTTCAAGTTAAAAAAGAAATGGCTCCAATTGTGTAGAACATTTTAGGCTCTCTTGAAAATATTCCTGTGGGTTACACCGTTGTTGAGGTTACCCATCCAATGAATGATTAATGCAGGCTAAAAAAAATTACCAAACTCATTAAAACTTAATTTTTATGATAAATATTCCAAGATTATATTACGATTAGTGATGAATATATACAGTAAAGTATTATAGAAAACTGTCATGTACTCATTTATTTATTTGTTCATTCATAATTCTTTATTATTTCGGCAGTTCGTATAATTATGTGATTTACTTTCAATTTAACTTTATCAGCATTATATCTTTACTAATTATGTCTCATTCAGTATACCTAGTAGATTGAAGTAATTGTAAAAAAAAAAAAAATTAAATATTTTTAAATAAATAATCCTTATGAAAATGAAAATGAAATTTAAAATGTGGAATAAAACCTAAAAGGTTGGTGAGTTATATTGATTTTATTAATAACCTTTTTGTTAAATAAAAGTAGAACACCTTCCTTTTACCCATTGCTCTTAAAATCAAAATCAAAATTATATAAAATGAAGAAATCCAAGATTGAAATGAAAGCTCACTTGAAGGATTTGATTGAAGTATTCGGGGAATCGGGAGCAATACTTTTAAGCGGCTACCGGCAGATGAAAAGGCACTCGAGAACAGAAGCCACTCGGAGAAGTGGAGAAGGATCCGAGATCTTTGTTGCCAAGGGCTCTAAAACGAAGCTTTGTGTAACGCTCCGATGATTTTTTAAAAACATCCTTTCCTTTCTCGAAGGATATTTCCAAAGAACGGAGCCATCAAATACAGCTTCTCTAAGGATTGTGGCCATTGCGAGCTACTGCTCATGACGTGTTTACCAGCTGAGCCCCGCAGATATTGTGTGCCGATTGTGCGGTGTGTGTCAATAGTAAATGGAATATTCTATTGTATGATCAATAATGCGGTTGGAGTATGAATTGCCTTGGCGGAGGGTGTTATTTTGTAATTTGTTACTCCTTGTATTACATGATGTGTACATGGGCTTACTATTATAGCAAACCTATAGTCCAATAATGGCAATTAAAATTGATGAGCAGTAATTTAAGTATAAATTTTTATTTACAAGTAGCTTTAATAAATATATTTTGTATATTGTGTAAAACGTTTTCTATTATCTATTTCTATTAACAAAAAAAATAAAATAAAAATAAAATTGTAATAATAACAGTAAATTTAATAATGTCTTAATTTTTAAAGATATTTATTAATTTGTTAATATTTGTTAATATTTATTCGCATTAAAGGGACCCCATATTTTATCCTTCGCAAATTTTTCAAAGCACAGTAACCAACAAATATAATTAGTAACATTTACTTTTTTTAAAAATAAAAACCGTGTATAATTGTGCATGTTTATAAACAATACTAATCTAACTGGAGGGGATATGTAACTGATCATATCAGTTATATGTCTATTTGATTGGTATGTTTGAAATTGATTAATATAACATAAAAATAAAACATTTACTATTATAAAAAAATCAAATATCTCCGATTCTACAAATAATATTTTTAATTTAATATTAATTAATTTATTTTTCAAAAAGAGTGGAAAGTTTAATTTATTATATATAAAATTTATTATACATAAATTTTAATTATGTAAAAAGAAATGAAAATTTACATTTAATTTTGAAATTAATAATTACATTTTTCAAACATTATTCACAAAGGCAGTGGTACAGTTAAAATATTTCAGTCTTTTTGATAAAGTGTTTTAATAACAAGTACTGTGCACATCCTTCATATAATTATGAAAATTTTCCATAAATAATTTTATAAAATTGAGTTAAAATCAAAATATGTAAATGGTTAAAATATGTAATGTAAAAAAAGATTCAAAATATATTTTAAAACATGATGAACCTTACTAAAAATATGTATTAATAAAACAAACGAAACCAGCACTATATGATTAAGAAGGCAGTGATGAGAACCAGATGTTTTTTTGGAAGAAGAGGAACTTTGATTTGAAGGAATCATAAAGAAAGAATTATTTGAAAATTAATAATGAAGGGAATTATAGCGGGGAATTTACGACTGATTATTTAATAGAAGAAAAATAGGAGGTTGTTTAATTAACCAATTACGTAACAGTTCCAAATTAAATATAAAATGGAAAATAATAATTAGAGTATCTAAAAAAAATATTATTATTGTTACGTTGGTATGTGAAATATCTGAGGGATGTCTTTCGTACTAATTACATGTATAGACGATAAATAAAAAAATAATTATAAATGCAGTGTATTAAAAAAAAAAATCAATATTATAGTTCAACATACATTTTTTGTTGTTCATTTTTGTTGTACATATTGTTTGAATGTATTATCACCATGCATATTACATATTTACTTTGAAAAAAGCCGATGCTAAAATAAAAATAAGAAATAGATTCGCCTCAGAGAACAGGATGCTAAATTGTGTTTGGAATAATATAAGAAGTTTTATATAGTTTTTAAAGCGGTATTTTATATCGTTGGCGCCAACAGAAATTTATTTTTAAATGTTTTCTAAGACTAAAGCGACAGGAAACTGCTCTTCGTTTCAGACTACTTCAACATTTACTAGACAAACGATCAAACCTTCCAATTCATTACAAAAGACTTATTTACATGACTGTTATTAGACCTATTTGGACGTATGGAGTTGAGCTTTGGGGCTCTACTAAACCATCAAATTCACCTCGTATCCAATCCTTACAATCCAAAATCCTACGAAAAAACCTAAATGCCCCTTACTTTGTCACCAATAAGCTTATCCATAATGACCTTAATGTTCCATATGTTGCTGAGTTAGCCCAAACCAGATACCTGGAGTAAGCTCCATAACCACTTAAATCCATTAGTTTCTCAACTTGCTTCCCACTCCATTCCCGATAATCCTCCGAGGCGTCTGAAAAGAAGATGGCCTAGAGATCTTCTAGTGTAGAATTTTATTGAAGTGCTACTGATGAGTAGTTCTTTTCAAGTTTTTACATGTCATTGTAATCGTTATCAGCTCATTTACTTGATGTACATATTTGTATAGTTGTAAATTTCAATAAATGGATACATATAAAAAATAAAAAAATGTTTTCTACACTTATTAATGGCAGTTCCTCGCAAAAATTAGGAACGTTCTTTGATTCTGAAACTCAATTTCTTGGTGAGATTTCTTTAAAAAAAAGTGTGAGTATGTAATTTATTTTTAACATCCGAGATTCATTTGATTTTTGTTAACAAATATATCAATGGCTTGTGATTATGTATGGTATTTTTAATTAATATCCTCTTTAAATCTAATTCTTATTATATATTTAATAGATAAACGGTTAACGAATGCAATTCCTCATGGAGATGAAATATTTCGTGAGTAAACCGTTGACCTGGCTGACAGAGACAATTTGCTCCTCACTAATTGATATGTATCGGACGACTCCTAAGTTAATATTAAATATTAAAGTTTAAAAGGAAACTCCCGTTAGGTTGGTTAGTGAAGATGATTGAACGAGAGTCCCTCGGCTAAAAGAATAAGCCTTCAACTCGCCGAGAGCACTCCAAAATTCATTAAAAGTTGTTCTTCGCTGAGTGTGTATTATGGGCGGGTCCTTGTAGAACAACTTAATCCTCTTCAACTTGGCGATAACTTCCTTCTAACTTAGTTTCAAAGCAGCTTTTCTCAGCATCAAGTGAAGTAACATCGGCTTAAATATGCCTTATGACGGTAGCTTGTTATGAAATCCTGATGATGTTTTGTCAGTTAGGAGTGTCTGCCAGTTTTAGCTTAAAAGTTGATGTTTATTATACACGTAAGGAAATACTTGAAAAGGGAATAGGATAATAAAATAATGCTGTTTGGGAAACAATTAATATGTTTGTGTCATATGAAAAATTGATATTTAAAAAATGTCGATCGATAATTATTAGTAATTCTATTAAAAACGTTTAAACTTACGTCTAAACGTTACTATTCAGGATTTAACATTTTTTAAGTTATCCGAAAAATATTCTACCATTGTTGTCCTTTTAGTTTTTGTCCTTAAGGATACTATTTTGAAATATTAGAATATTTAACGATTTTAAGACGGTGGAAGGATATTCTGCCATTGTTGTCCTTAAGGATACTTTTTTGAAATATTCCAGGATTTAACGGTTTTTAAGTTGGAGGGAGGATATTCCGCCGTTGTTTACGCATAAAGTAAAACAGTAATCTATAAATTTGATTTATTAAGTTACTTCTTTGTGGGTAATTTCCATCAACATTCCAACAACAGAGGGTGAGGCAAAATTAACTAAGGCTTTAAGGATTTGGATTTAGCTCATAGAAATCTATAAAGATTAGCTATTACAGTTAAAAAAAATTTCATACTAATTTTTTTGTTGGCTTGTTAACAGAATCAACAGAATTATATAAAACAATAAATATAAATGTAATATTATATTTTTTTCATTTCTTAGATGCAAGAAATAAAAATAAAGAAAAAAATATAGCTTAATGACATGCTGTTGTGTAAAATGGTCAAGAAATACTGACATATATATCCACATGAGATCGAGCTATAGGTTAATTCCTTTCGTTAATACATAATGTGGTCGAAAGTTATAATTTACTATGACTTCAACAATTGTAATCGTTCCGGACTTTTTTAAGTCTCAATTAAACAACGGAGGAAATGGATTTAGCCACGAAGCTGTCAGTAAGAAAATGCCCACATGGGTCATCTAAGCAAAAACAGCTTTACAGGAACGTGGAAAGAACTGACCACAAATATAATTCGGCATGAAGAACATGTTGAAGAAGAAACACCTTGCAATCAAGACTTGAAAAAAATGTCTGACCCACCTTCTCAGATAGAGTTATATAAAAAGTTAAGATTTTTTAAAGGCCGTCACAACTATTTCAGTCTAGAACGTAATAGCACGCTCGGAGATTTATATTAGATTTCTTTTGTTTTTTTAGTCATAGATGTTACCTACTGAACCTTATATTTTGTTTAATCCATTGTTCCTTTTGTTTCTGCAAACTTCATAAGCTTTGTTATGCTTTTACGTTTATTAAATAATCATTATCATCATGCGTTATCTGGATCCATGCATGAGACATAAACGGCAAGAAACTCCTCGTCGTTATCGACTACTCCAACACTAACTAGAAAACGTTCAATGCTTTTAATAAAATACAAAGACTTTTTTTACATAACGGTAATTATACCTATTTGGTCATATGCAGTTGAGCTTTGAGGCTTCATTAAAAATTCCAATACCACTCATACACAATCATTAAAATCCGAAATACTGCGTGAAATCCTCAATGCTTCTTATTATGTCACAAACATAAAGATTTTAATGTTCCATATGTTGCTGTTTTAGCCCAAACCAAATACCGATTATTTCATAGTAAACTCCATCCCCTCTTGAATCCATTAGTCTCCTAACTTGCTTCACATTCGATTTCTAACAACCCACTGAGGTGTCCGAAAAGAAGATGGTCAAGAGACCTTCTAATCTAAAACTTTTATTGAAGTGCTGCTAGTGAGTAGTCTTTCACAAGTTATTTTCATTATCAGCTCTTCTTTTCATTCCAGGTTTTCTTCGTCTAGCAGATACGCGGAGATTCTTTTTGGATTTAGAACTATTTATTTAAAAATCTCTACGTCCAATAGATTGTTCTTCTTTGTTATGCTCTATCTTTAAAACAATAGGAATTGAACGAAAATACAATTTGTTCGGAACTAATATTTTCAATTGTTATTGGGTTTTCCCGAATATCTTTTACCTGGTTTCTGTACTATGGGCTTGACTTCATATATAGATATGCTACCTAAACTTATATTAGGTACAAGATAATAAATTTACATATGTATTTATATATGTAAATTTATATATAATTACATAGGTACCTATCGGCTAGGTAACTTATGAAATTTATTTGGAATATTTTATATTAATTGCCCCTAATACATTACCGGTGAAAAGGGTCAGATAGTGTAAGATTTCCTGCAGTAAGTAAACAAAACTTTTTCTCTATTTGAAAATAAGAAGTAAACAATAACTCACACCTTATTATTATTACCTTCAGGACTGTTAATATTATCAGTGATAATATTCCTAAGAATATAAACTTTGTAGCTCTCTTGAAGCGGTTTCCAGCCCCTTCAATGTATCTATTTACGTTTTATCTTTGCTTGTTACCATATATTGAGTTTTGCCTTTACTTGTCATGAGTCCTACATTCCTTGCAGCTTTTTTATATTTCTCGAAAGCTCCTAGGAGTGCATTGATTGCTCTTCCTGTAATTACTACATCATATTCTGTTGCTAATATAAAACCCTTGTTAGAGAAGATATATGAACAACATGGTGAAGCCATTCTCTTACAGCACTAGACCGAATGATCATTCCCTCCCCTCCCGGACTATACTTCCTCGGCTCCTTCCTCTGCAATCACTCTCCTCACACCCTCCCTCCTTATTGTTGAAGCATTAACCGTAAAGTCATCAGCGAGCTCCCGCAACACCGGTCCCCCCTGACCTCCACTCAGTCCCCTTCTAAACCAGGAAATCTATACCAGGGGTTCCCAGCTTGTAAGTTCCGAGGGCTACGTTGGAGAACTTGAGAAATTGATTGAATGTCTTACTAATAATTAGTCAGCAGAAGTACAAGTACCAAGCTTTTTGTTTTTACATTTATTTACTTATACAATAAGTAAATATGCGGAAATATTTTTACAATGACATGTCAACAACTTTTAAATAACTACTGACTAATAGTGCCTTAATAAATGTTTTACTTTAGAAAATTTTTTTCGGACGCCTTGGAGAGTTATCGGAAATTAATTGGTAAGCAAGCTGTGAGACAAGTGGATTCGAGTGGATAAGCAGCTTGTCATGGAACGGTAGGTTTCTTGATCGGGCCAAATGTGCAAAATATGGAATGTTAAGATCGATGTGAATAAAGTTATTTGTTACATAATATGGAGTATTGAAGATTTTACAAAGGATTTTGGATTGTAAGGATATGTTACCTTGAAAAATTTGAAGGTTTAGTGGAGCCATAATCCTCATCTTTATATATTCAAATAGGTTTATTTACGTAGTATTTTGTTTTAAATTTTGCTGTACTTTAAAATACCTCATGTTGCGAATATTGTACAAGGCCTTTTCAAAAGTCCTGTCGTTTTTTCTTTAGTTAGGAAGTTTATTTATAACAAAGACAGTACAGACGTCATTGTTATAATTCTATTAATATTTTCAAAGCAACCTATTTCAATATAAACAATATTGTTTACTATCTTGGAAATAAAAATTACCTTTTTATTTAGTCACTGCTAAACGTTTCAAGAAATATATCAAAGTGGTGAGTGTTGAAATTCAAATTCCGTCAATTTTATTATATGCTCGTCATGGAGCATCAACTTGAGGAAGTTGCCGACGAAAAGGAAATTCGAGAATTAATTTATTGGGATCTTCATTAAAAAAGGTAACATTTCCCCATCCTCCATATTCACCCGATCTTTCACCACTGATTATCATCTTTTCAGATCTCTGGACAAATCAGTTATTTGCCAGCAAGAATTAATCATTTTTTAAAAACGGTATTAGGGATCTTGTTATGGTGGGATATGGTTATTAGTTGTAATTGGGATTGTTTTAATGAATAATGCTTTTATTGTATTGTTATTGGTTCATTGATTTTTTTTTAATAACTCAAAAAATAAATACAGGACTTTTGAAACGGCCTGGAAGTTTACGGACTGAAAAGCCACCGCGGTGGGCAATGTGGAGAGGTGAATAGGAGCGGAGGAGGTAGCTGATATATGGAGCCAGTGCGAGGCAATAGCGACCTGGGCATTTATCATAACCCCCGTCGGAAAATGAAAGCAATACATCCCCTCTGTGTGTGGAGGAGGGGGAAAGAGAGTAGTGGTGGGGGGCACGCTTTATATGTAGATTTATCTTTATTAGCTCTTCCTTTACCAATAAGGATCCACTCCTTAGCAGTTACCTTTCTTAATATTTTCAATTCGTGTAGCAGTTATCTTTCGAACATAGCTGCATTTTCATTATCTAATTATAAAGAAACAAGTCTGTCGGCTAAAGAAAGAATAACATGGAACATGATTTATGGGTTGCCCCTTGACCATCGATGCTTGTATGCTTACAATTTTTTTTTCTCGCTTACCTGCGATTCATTTGTCTGTAGCAGATAAAGTTTTAAATTAAAAGGCTTCATTTGAACAACAGAGCTACAGAGTGTCAAAAAAGCCCCTACACTTGAAAATAGGGGTTGCAAACGTGACTTACTTCATTCAAACCAGATTATTTACATTTTTAAAAACAGCTCCTGAACGTATGGGGAAAAAGTTATGCTTTATGTATGGTTAAACTTCGAAGACGTTTTGGATTTTGAGTTTTGTCCTGCTGGTCAAGCAGTGGACTCAAACCTTTATTGTCAACATAGTTGAGTTTTTGCACTTGTGTGTACAAAATACCCAGATTTTGTCTACTCTTTTAACCAAGGAAAAATTATCGAAAGGAGTAAATATTTTACCCTATTCCAACAGGAAAATAGGAATAGTACAGTAATAGAGTACAGTCCAAATATTAATTACTCCAACAGCTTATGGATTGTATTCGACCAATGACTTTTTAAAAGGCCAGATCTTTGATAAAACCGAGGATTTAAAAACAAGTTGTGAATACTTTGTCTCAAAACCGAAGGAGTGATACCGGTATTAATCCAATCTCTGGCAGAAAGATCGTTGAAACTTGTAAAAGGACTTTTTTAACATCCTAGTATCATGGCTTGATATTACATTGGGTCTTAACCGTTTGTACGAGTTATACTGCTAGTCCATTTTTTGAGTTCTTAATTGTTCATTAGTTGGTTCACTGCTATAGTCCATTGTGATATTTTGTCTAGTTTAAGAGAAGTATTCCTTTTTATCAAATATTTACTGCTTAAAGCCAACTTATTCTCCTTCTATACCGCGTAACAGGATAATTTCGAAATTAAAAAATAAAAATAATGTTTTCTGATGAACTTTGATTTCTTTGATCTGGCTTTGTATGATTATTTCCTTTAAAAAACAACAGAGACACTTTCATATTCATTCACAAAGGTTTCTCTAGAATTATAAATGCTATAGCAGAAGTAAAACGGCCAATCAAAATAAAATCGATTATAGAAGACTTTTCATCTTGCCTGCAGCTTGGGATATCAAGCATGCAGTCGTGAAACTTTATACTTTTTATCAAAGAACTGATAGTGTGCTCCGACAGTTTGTTCCGTACGATTTGGTTTCCACCCCACGTATTCTTATAGTTCACAATCCTCCCCGACCCGCTGACTAAGAACTCATAAGCGACAGTTGACCAATTGTCGTAATCGTAAAGCGGCGATATGAGCCGAAGCGTGAAGCGAAGGAATCCGTAATTTATAGCTGCTCCGAAATTAAACTATCTCCAGGCATCAACTGACGTTCCCACACCCCTGCCGGATTTTACGACTAGGTAGGGGAGGATTTTATGGCGGCCTTTTATGACACCGAATCCTCCCCACTCCATGATAACTTTTACCCTCCTAAAGCCCCGATCGTAAAGATTATTATGAGTTATACCGTCAGAACCGGTATCATCAGATGCTACACAAAGCGCTCCGGACGTTTTTGTGTAAACAGAGATGGTCGTAAAGCGAAAAGTTTACTGCGTCCGAGGTAGAAATTTGTTTGTTCTGCTTTGGAAAGTTGCTCCTTAACTTTGGTCCCTAACGACTCAGTACGACTGTTTAATACCTCACAATAGAACCACCCCGCCGTTCTAAGGAACTTTATGATTCAGATGTAAGCTGTAATGATAGCAATGTGCTTTTGAAAATTATAGTAGCTACAGTTTACATTTTCCTCTCGCTAAGATGAAAACACCAAGCACGACGCTTATCCTACACAGTTGTCTCTGAGTGTTTCCCTTAATTTGTTCCTTTTTTAAATATTATTAAAAATAATTGTTCTTATAAAAATGACTTTATCAAAAACTACAAAAATATTTTTATATTCTGATAGTGTTAAAACTTTTTATTAAAAATTTGGCAATTCAAGGAAATAGGTTATCGAATACATTCAATCAAATACACATTGATCATAACGTACTCTGTTTAAATATATTGTTTCTGTTCTAAGTTTGAATCTTTGTTCACACCTGTCAATAAAAGTATTTGAAAATAGTGAATTTGGTGAAATACTAAAGTACTGAGGGGAAGAGAACCCTATGGCACCTTTTTAAACTTAGACCTGGAGATTCCTCATCCAGCCTTCTCTGGGTGTCGTTCTGAATGTGAGTTGTGGAATGTGTCGTTTATAAGCGTGTTGAGATATCCATGTAAATTATTGTGAAATCGTTTTTGTTCCGTATTCGTGCGTTTAACGTTTGCTTGTGAAACTCAGTATGTAGACTTATCTAGCTTACGTACCTGTGATCACATAAGCCCAAATAGATTTTAGTAAGAGTAAATATTGATTTTGTGTCTAAGTCATTGAATGTCTTGAGAGAACTGAATCATAAAAGTCTTAGTTAAGCCTTCGGTATGAAATATATAAATTCAATTAAATTATTTAATGCATGCAGAAAATTAAATTTGAGAATAAAAATAAATTTATCTGTAAATAAATGGTTAATTAGCAGTAGAAAAGTAAAAGAAAATAATTAATTTTGTATTCGATAGAGGAGTCAGTAAATATAATTATTTATTAATATTTACAACTGTATTCCATTACAACTTATTGGCTATGTAGTGTAAAATGTTTTCCTCAAATTTAACAATTTTTTATTTATTATTAAATTTGAGAAAATTTTTTTTACACTACATTGACAATAAGTTGTATTGGAATCATTGATACCACTTATAGGTATAAGAGTTCGGCATTTTAAGGCTCCAGGGCGGTCATTTTTTTTTCTCAGAAAAAAACTTCAGAAAGAAGTTGGGAGACTAGTGGATTCGAGTGATATTAAGTAGCTTATCATATATGGATAGATATGGTATGGGCCAAATCAGCAACATATAGATCATTTAGAATTGAATAGAATATTTTATTTTTGGCATGGTAAGAGACTTTGTGAATTTTACGAAGCAATTTGGATTGCAAGTATAGGTTACGAGATGAATTGGATTGCTTAGTGAACATCCTAAGCTCGATTCCGGATTCTACATTAGAAGGTCCCTAGGCCATTTTTTTTTAGACGCCTAGGACGGTTATTGGGAATTTATTGGGAAGCAAGTTAGGAGACTAGTGGATTTGATTGGGTAAAAAGCATATCGTGGAAGGATACGTATCATTTTTGGGGGAAGTCAGAAACAAATCTCTAGTCACAGGCCATAACTAGTTAAATTGACTTGCGTTAAGTTTATCATTGGTATTACAGTTGGTGATAGTTGGTAACACTATAAAGAACAATCTTCCAAAAGAAAACTAATGGGATCTTGAGTTACCAACTTGCACAAATGCTGAAAGCCCAAGAATCAAACAATGATCAGCTTAAAGCAAGACGACTTAAATAGTTAAAACCAGTGACCAGATATATAAGACATTAATAGCATTACAGATTAGTTTGTTTTCGGCATGACAAGATGCATTCAGGATTTTACGAAAGCTTTTGGATTGTAGGGATTGGATACGAGTTGAATTACATGATTTAGTGGAACAACCAATATCTACTCGAGGCTTCCATATCCAGGCAATTCCGTTTTTGAAATTCTTCACAAATGGTCGACGAAGGTAAAGGTCTGGCTGGATCAGGAAGAGGCCTTATTTTTTTTATTTTTGGCTGTCTTCAATGTGATTTAACGTTTAACTTTTAGGAGAAAAGCTTAAACCTACAGGTGATCGAGTTGAAAAACTAATAAAAAAAAATGGAAAGTGGACTTGGCTGGTTTAGAAATTCTACGCCTCACTTATTATCTCCAAATAGGTCTAATTATTGTTGTGAAAATTAGTATTTAGTAATTAACCGGAAGCTTTGATTGTTCGTCTAGTCAATGTTGGAGTTCTCGAAAATGATGAGCAGTTTTCTAGTCGTTTAAGTCTTGCGTTTTTCTACATATATATGTAATAGTGAATAAGTGTAAAAATTTAATACAAAATGATAACAAATGATTTCAAATAGTTGATAAACGTAACTTTTAAAACCTCATTTAATATAGATAAGACTAAGAAACCGCATTAATGAAACATTAGTTATTCCACATGAGGTTGGTGGAGGATAGGGATTCTCCTAAAGCCGGAGAGGACAGAGTGAATAGAGCCATTGAAGAGAAGGAAGGCTATCCCTTGGCCAAGTGCCCTTAAGCTCCAATCCTGTGCCCTAGCATCCTCCGCCCTTCGCTCTAAACTGTTACTGCCTACCTCGTCCACTATAGTCCCGCTTTGTATCCGTCCTTGTCCCGTCTGTTTTTCTTCTTTTTGTATCTCTCCCTCTCTCCCCATTCCTGTGAAAAACTCGGCCTCACTAACATTTTTGCCGAAGGTTGTTTTTTTATGTGCCTTCATGAGATTCGTCTTGAATTGTTATCGCCCAACATATCCAACAGCGTTATACTAAGGAATATGTCGACTGTGAGTAAAATTTATTAAGTTTAAACGCTCATTCTTCCGACCTTTCATAGAATCAATATTACATTAGATGTCCCAAAAATCTTTCAACATAATGTAGATAATCCATGTTACTTTATATTATCTTGAATCAGGATTGATGAATTATTTATATTATTAAATGTTATTTATATGGGATTTTTTTTGGGTTTTATACATTTATCATCAGTTTTAAAATATACAATTAGTTCAAAACAATTGATAGCAACAATTATTTGCCACTTCTGTTGGAATAATTTTTATTTGAAAACTTGTTTCGAATTCATCATCAGATCTAAAAACATACAGAAAATTTCAAAATATCAACATATTATTATTATATTTTTTAAAGTGTAAGAACAGAAATCTAACATGTTGATACTATATCAAGGAGGCAAAATGAAAAGGACGCCTGGAAGATATCAGAACCTTGAGCAGTCTGATTTTAATGGTGCAAAGGTCTAAATGTAAAGGTGAGATAGCTGGGTTAAAACCTTTCGTTTTTCTTTATGACTGGTTAGTTTTTTCCGTTCTTACTGGGAAAAAAATTAGAATGGGATTCGAAACTAGTTAAAAAAAAAAAAAAATTCCAATAGAAGTGGCAAATAATTCATATTGATCTTTCTATGCCATCACACGTACCTTAAGTGAAAAGTTCAAAGAATCAGCTCTTTGATACATAAATTATATATTGCTGTGTTGTTTTTCATAGCTTGGAAGTTATCATACATTTTACATTTATCAATAATAGACTTTGTCTCACGTGACATAATAGTCAAAACCTTTGGTGTCTAAGTTATTGGCTTCTTACTACTATCTTACCATGTATCCAAGTCTACTCCAATGAGGAGCAATTACACGATGAATTATTAATAACGTTGGTGAATATATTTTATTTAATGGTATTATAAATTTAAGAGTTACTATGGATCATTTTATAATTTCTTTACTCTTGAGTCAGCACATAATGTACGTTGTGTACTTATTAAAGGCTATTGACGCATTATGGTACTTTTTAAAGGTGTTTGTCTGAGCCGTCATCCTAAGAACCGTATCTACCTGGTACCTCATCTTCCATTAAGGTCCGCTTCTCATAGGACTCCTTATCCCTCCGGCATCTACTTCCTCCATCACAAGATCTACAAAACATATTTTCTTATTTCCCGGATCTATCTTAAATGGGGGTGGCTGCTCTCCATATTTCACTAATATTACCGAATCTAGAATCTCTAGTTAGAAAACTTTTTAGCAGAAGTTCAAGGTAACTTGCCAACAACCTTGCAACAAAGGACGTAAGTGTTCATAGTACATCTAAGTATACCCCAATCGGGTACCCCGCTGAAAGTCAGTTCTTGGTGCCGCTCATCTTCCTTCTTCATTGAAGGATTTTTCTCCGCTATTCGAAGTTTTCTTCAACCAAATTCAATTCCTTAGATTTTCTTATAACTCGTCAGTTTTTTTGTTCCTTCTGGAAAAAAATTTAAAATGGGGATATTGGAAATATTCATCTGTTCATTTCAACAAATATCTGAATTAGTTTTTACGTTTTTTTACTTTTTTTTTCTTTTTTTTTTTTTAATTTTCGGGAAGTTTTTATTATTTCTAATGGTTTTTAAATATTTAATTTTAGAGTTTTTTTTACGTGATGTATTAGTTTATCTCCCGAGTATTTATTGTTATTTTCATTTAAATGGATAACGAAGTTGAAATTCTGAGTTTTATTGTATGTCCTTAAATGCCTACCTCAAGTCGTTATTGTGAATATTACCTCTTGATATCTACTAACTACTTAATTTTTAGTGTACCAATCTTTCTCTTCATCTTTCAGTTTAGTGTTTTTTAATTATTTTTGGAAAATATGTATTTGTGAAAAATAATTAATATTAATTTAATATATATATATATATATATATATATATATATATATATATATATATATATATATATATATATATATATATATATTTAATAGATAAAGGCTTTAATAAAGGCTTTATTTACATAGATGTTCGTGAAAATGAATTTTTGACTCTTGTTACAATTAATAATGTGGTAAATGCTTATAACTATAATTTACAGGATATTTATCATATTACAAATGGAAGGTACTTACTGTGGCAGTAGCGTATGTTCGTGTAGTGTATATTTCCCCCCGTGCAGCAAAAAGTTATAAGTTTCCCTCTCAAACTGGGCCACAGCATTAATACTCGCAACTTGATTGTTCAACCAACCGACTCAACCGTACTTTTTAAGAAAGGCTTTCCATTTGTGAGGAAGGTGACGTCTGTCTGCTTCTGTTTTTAATAATTCCCCTCGCCTCCCTTTGTGAGTTAGCAGCGGTATGAATGTTAGACATTATCCACCAAGTTTACGGTAAGCCGACTTACTCTTGAATGAAAAATTCATGAAGTTACGAGGGAAGTTAGTGGAAAGTGTAAATATTCAGGGGAGGGGGAGGCTGGATTTAAGACAGGAGGGACTTTTCATATCCAGCTGTCCGTGTCTTCCCGAAAAAAGACCATTCCATTGTACTGCTTCACTTCCTGGAACACTCCCTGTCTGTTGATAACTTCCAACCCGCCAGTTCTCCTGCCATTTCTCGAGAGTTTCCAACCCTTTCAAGAAGTCTCCTCACCTTCTATACTGGTTTTCTTAACTTTAATGATTGAAATTCATTTTCGCACAAATTCAGTAAATTCAGTAACAATTCCATTTTTATTTTAACATAAGTAAAATATACTATTATACTTGGTTATACTATGAATTATAGATTCGTATTTTAATAATTTTAGTTACTGACATTTTTGAACAATTCCTAGCAGAAAATATATTTAATAAACATTTTAATTTCATAATTAGTTTATTTGGATTAAGCTATTAATTGATATTCAATATTCTTTTAGCTGAAAAAAAATTTTTTAAATCGATATGATGAGTAATTAAAAATAGCGGGTTTAATTTATTAATCGATAAATAAAGGTAAATATAAGTTTAATCTAAAATTTCGGTTCAAAAAAGTGCGTTACACTAGAATCCATGCATGGTAAACAAACGATCCCTGATTTGGACCTGATTGGCGCAAGGTAGAATTAATTTTGTATAATTAACCATCCTAGCTAGAAAACCCCGTGCTGCCGAGACAGCTAGAAAGGGGACGTAAAAAACAAAAAATAAATCCATATGGTTGAAATGTTATTAAAAAAAAAAAATTCTAATTTCATTTAAAACAATTTACCTAGTTGTAAAATTATTTATTCTAAGAATTATATCATATGGTTATCCGGTTTTCCTTCATCTTTAAAGAAAATAGTGAAAAATGAGTTGTGTTTTTTAGATTCTCAACTGTCAAAACAAACAAAATGGAAAAGCATTGAATGTAATGATAAACTTCAGCCGGTTTTGAGGGTTATTTAAAAATACTAAAAGATTTCATACAGTTCTGGGTTGATGCCAAACTAAAGCAGTTTGGAAAAATCAATCAATTACCACTTCTATTGGAATTATTGGAAAGATACAACTTATTAGTTCTCATACAGATTTTAAAATAGTTACAATAATTTAAATTTATATTTATATATACCGATTAATTTATTACATAATAAGGTAAGCAAAGATAAAATAAAAATATGTAAAAAATAATGACCATAAAAAAACCGATGATAAAAATTTTAGTTCAAATATGATTTAATTTTTACATGAACAGAAAATAATTTAAGGATGATATAGATAGTTGTGGTGTCATATTCTAACATTAATATTTTTATATTTCTAAAAACAAAATTAAAAATATTAGTTAATTGTGCCTACGTTTCGTCTTACAATGTAAGCCTTCATCAGGGTTCCTTAGCGATCTCTTGGACAACATATCAAAACACTAACATGATGAGAACTACTATTCAGTTCTACTACTACTTATCAGTTCCCTTCATGACAGCGTTTTGATGATATGTTGATTACTATTTAGTTTATTTTAATTTCTTTATATTTCATGATAATGACCGTCAAAGCTATGGCCGAAACGTTGGCATAATAGGATTATATTTTTTAATTTTAACAGTTCCTATTATCTTTTTTCAACTTTTCCAAGTGTATAGTTTAACTGTACTAAAAAAATATCTGTTTTTTATTTTCATAAAATACTAAGTTCTAACAAATATATATATCTATATAAACAAAACTCAGACGCTTGTAAATGTGACGGACTAACTCCAGAAAAATTCTTGCACATTTTAAATGTGTGCAACTTATACGAAGACGAGAGACACACATTAGTTAGGGCTTCTCTAATGGAAGGGGGTACATGGCCTCTTCAACAGGAAGCTTTATACCAGAAGTATAAAAAAGAATTGCCGGAATACAGCAATGATTTAAAACTGCAGTAACACTACTCGAAGTATTGTGGAGAACTAATTGTGTATCTAACTATCTTATTTTTATTTGTTCTCATTTTATTTTTTTGTTCAGTTTATTCATTTAATTTTTTTTTTTTTGTTGAAAGTTATTGCTATTTCGAATATTTGATTCATATTAGAAGAAAAAAACATTTGAAACATTGTATGATTATACAAAATAGTTGTTTTATTTATTGATTGAACCTCAAGAACCTTACTAAACACACACATGTATGTATATATATATATATATATATATATATATGATCATTAATATTAATTCTTATAAGTTGGAAGCTTGGATACAGGGTGGTTATGGGCTGTGATATCTGCAAAGGTTGTAATTTATTTTGACTGCGAATGAGATACTTGTTAGGCCTCCCTCCAGGGTTATGGAGACAATGAAGCCACTATTTCTGGATGAGGCTGATGTATTTATTTATACCGAGCCCTGTGTGGCCCATCGCTGGGGTTAAAAGTCATAAAAACGGAGAAAACTCACAAAGGAGAAGATCATTTTGTTAAACAGGCCACTCCCCTTTAAAGCCGTCTATAAATAGCAACATAGGCTTCTCTCGAGCAATGTTTTTTTTTTTAAACTCTTTTTTTCTCCTAGACTTTTTCAAGGGTTATTTAAATGGCCGCTGTAGGGCGGGTACTGTACTCCACTAATGGTTCATTTAACAGATTGACTATTCCTACTAGGCAGAGAACATATATAGATAGCTTTGACGTTTATCAATGTTCTTGTATAGTTAAAATATATAATTAGCCGGGAGGGGGGAATGAGTTATACCATTGTATATTAATTATGAAACTAATTTGAGTTATTAATATCTAATACAAGAACATAACAGGAGTTTCAGCTTATGTCCTTAAATAGAACATCTTTCTATTGGTAACATATTTCTCTTACGCGGATCCATTAAAATCTTTTTGGATATGAACAAAAATTTAATATGTTAAACTATCGAATATGAATCATATTAAATCCTTTCTTTCCAAAGTCCTCCTAACTATAGTAAATGCTCTTGTGTTTCAAATAATATTGTTTCTAATAAAAATCTTAGATAATTATTTCAATATATTCTTTTGTTTGTCCTCAACCTCATACCAAAAAGTTTTGAAATCCAATTCATACCTTTCCTACCAAACCCTCTGGCTTATCGGTAATCCGTTTCCGCACTCTTTCATAATGGTATGAATAGTAATATATCGGTTTGAACTCTTGGGATTTGCCACTCTCAACATCTCCTCTCATTAAATTGTCATAAATTCATAGAAGTTAAGTATTTGATAAAAAAAACCTGAATTTTAGTTTATGTAAACCAGACAGCTATTGGCACACTTAAACAATATCCATACTATAATTATAGAAGGAATTGTTTAAGTAAGTTGAAATTTACAGTTATTTTCTCTTAATTACTTTACTTTAAGATAAACAAGAAAGTTCACACCAAACATTATTACTATAATGTATTTTACAAGATAGTGAGTGACAGTAACTAATGTCAAATCAGTTATTGACACTCTATGGATATCTTTTAAAATACTGACAGAATTGAAAGTATTTTAACACAGTTGAGTTGTAGGATTTAAAATAAATGTTATTGATTTTTTTTGTGTTAATTTTTTTATTTCTAAGTTAGGGTGTCAACAGCTATCGAGATGTAAATAACTACCTGGATTATATAGATTATAACGTATTCTTGTCCCGCAACGTTTATAGTTTATATAAATTTATTTATTTTTATTAAACCAGTATATAATTATCTTGGTGGAAGAGGAGGTGATAAAGATGAAAAATGTATTGAATATATATATAATATTAATTCCATTAGGTTCTGACATTGTTAGCCTTGGGATCTCAATGGATCTGGCTTGCCCCTCCATAAGTTCAGAAATCTCCAGACTGAGTATTTATTGTGTATATGTTATAAGGTTGCATTTTAGTTTAGAGTTTTTAATTTATTTTATTTATTTTTTTTTTGCGTATATTTATAAATGGATCTTGATTGTCCTTGAGTGAGATTAATTACTTCTTTAATATTTTCATTTTTTTTTCTTTACTTTTTTTCATATTTCTGTATCTTATGTATTTTTGTAATTTAAATATGTAGGTAGTTGGGGTATGCAGTAGTCATAGATACACATAAATTAAAAATAAATTAATATATAATGCCGACGTTCGACTTTCATTACAAGCCTTCATCAGGGTTTCCGCGAGAGTCGTGATCGGAAATCAAGAAATGAGTTATCCCGAAACGTCGGCATTATAAATTAATTTATTTTTAATTGCTGTGCATCTATGACTGCATACCCAAACTACCTACATCTTTAAATACTTCAGTCAACAAATACCCCATCAATTCAAATATTTTGTTTATTGAAAACTTTTTATTCATTTGTCCTTCATTCTTCATGAAGAGGAATCTCATGTCTGATGGTTGAAAAGAAGTAAGAACTGAGAATGAACATTAGATCTCACGGTTAGCCCTCTATGCTGACTGCTCTTCAAACATTTTATATAATATTTTGATATATATTTTTAGATGTATTCCGTAAAAGATAAAATTAACTATACGGAGTTAGACTAAATCCTAAGAATTGTTTTTTGTGAATTTCAATAGAATACAGACTTTCCAGTCAATTTCAGTGGTACCACTTTTATAGCAATATTTTGTATTGTAGCACATCTGTTGGTTGTTCCTTCGCCATAGGTGTAGATTAAATAAAAACGAATTCTGATTGATATTTTTAATTTTTAATTATTTATTAATTCATTCGTAAATGTATGTTATGGACCACTTAAGCAAATCATTATAATACATATTGTTTCCTTGGGAAAATAAAAAATAAATCATTGAATATTAAATCTTGAAACTGAATATAGCTCCGCATATGAAAACGATTTCGTAATACTGGAGAGATATGAGAAGGAGGTCCGGCTATAAAAATGCAGAACTTTGTTCAAACAAGCCACCATGTTGTCCTATTTTAGAATTGCTAGTGTTCTTTCGGAATATGGGAGTAAACATCTCCGCTTAGTAAGTGGGTTAAAGTTGTTTATTTAGGGCGAAGAGGCCATGTTGTAGAGGAAAGCTTCTATTGTCGATGGTGGAATATATGGTTGTTATGAGGGCAATATCTACTAGCCTCGTATCCATATCCCTTCCTATGTATAAAGTAAGTTCGTAATATAGTCATCTCCGGAAATCCAGGACAATTTTACAAGTGTTGTGTAAACAGCGTCTTGATAAAAATTTGGGATATTGAAGTGCAGGTTTAGAATAAGCATATAGTTGCTGAATGCTTGTAGTAATATCAATATAAATGACGAGAGTAATTTTATATATATTTTTATAACCTAGTTATTTCTTTTCAACTGATTTTACTTATTTGCTGATAAGTGTAAAATATTTTAAAGGGGAATCGGATGGTTGAGTGAGACGTAGTTTTGAGGATTGCGTCATCATGGAGATTTGATGGTTTGGGTTGGAGGGATGTGTATGGTAAGAGGTTTCGGTATCGAGCCATGTGGTTCGCCTAACCCTTTATATTATTTATAATAATAATGTAAAATAAATTAAAATATTAAAAGTATTAAGAAATAAAATAAAATAGTGAAAAAAATTAAATAAACGCATACTATAAATAGAATATATTCATATATAGCATCTCGGAAAACCTAAAACCCTTAAAAGTGGGTGTAAAAAAGAATTTATATGTCTAAAAGGAGTAATAAAAATTCCAATGAATTTTTTAAAATTTATTAATATTTTTGTTTTCATAAATTTATTAAAATTTAGATTGTATAACAATCAAATAAATCTACTGATTGCGAATAGGATAAAAAAAAAAAAAAAAAAAAAAAAAATTATTTGTTTGTGTTTGAACTAAAATTTTAACAAATTACAAATGTTTGAATCGTCTTCATCGACCTTCAATGAATTTTTGAAATTTTAAAGAACATAAATTTTTTTTTTTTTTTTTTAGCTCCTTTATACTCATAAAATTAAAGTTGAAAATTTTAAAGGCTGTTTATTTTAATTTTCTTACTTTATTTCTTTAAATTTATTTTATATCATTGTAGATAGTGTATGAATGAGTCTCTGTCATCCATCCATAATACTTATTGCTCTTGAGTGAGGCAGCTTGTAATTATTTAAATAAAAAGTTTTTCTAAAAAAAAAAAGGTTTAAAATATTCTTTTTATGGATCTGTCACTCTTCTCTTTTACAGAATTATGTTTTTAATTATTTTAATATATTTTTTTTGTCTTAAATAGTACAGTCTTATTTGTAACGCTTTGGTCTGTATCAGAGTCCGCTAGATTTTGCACATAGGGAGTGCGTATTGCAGGAGAGGTCAGTAGATTTGATCGGTTGAAGTTTAATGTATGATGAACGTTGGGATTGAAGTACTAGGCTGAGAAAGGATTCCGGCATACGATATTGGAATATAACAAAAGGCTGAATGAACCCTTATGAGTTAAATATTCATCAGCTATTCGCTATTCTCTCGGCACTGAATGAACTTGTTATTCAATGAGCATATTGCCATCATAACGATAGCCGGCGGAATGCGGGCGTCACCTGGAGAAATGCACATGTGGGCTTATCCTACATCTTCCTCTACCTTATGTGCATATTAATTGTGTATGGAGGTGTTATCTTGTCAAAAATAGTCAACAACTGTTATTATCGGAGGTAGCCAACGCGTTTGGTAATGAGCGCACTTTCAGCAGGTATGAAAAGTAACAATAGTACATCTACAGAAACATAATATACGTTTTAGTTTTGTGTCTGATGATTGTTAAGTAAATCCGATTCTCAATTTTTTTTTTTTAATCGATTCAAATCAGTGATATTGAATCCTCACGCTTCCCTGAAACAGTAACTGTTTATCGACTTCTTGTTATCAAAAATATTACTGAATAAATACCTGAAACACTTCACTACATTAAGTTATTCGTATTTAATTATATTTATTAGATATTGCATATACGTATTTAATGCAGAAATTCATTTTAATTATAGAAGATAATATTCCACTGATCCCTATTGATCAGATTCGCTACCTTGGACTCCTACTGGACAAACGTTTAACTTGGAATCTACATACAAGACTAAAATGACAAGAAACTGTTAGTCGTTTTCGACTACTCCAACATTAACTACACAAGCGTTCAAAGCTCCCAATAAATTACACAATACTTATTTAGATAACAGTAATAAGCCCCGTTTGGACGAACGAAGATGTGCTTTGTGGCTCTAATCAACCTTCTAATTCTTCTCGTATCCAATCCTTATAATCCAAAATCACACATATCCTTTCATAGCTAACTCCATTCCCACTGCAATCCACTACTCTCCCAACTTTCTTCACAATCAATAAATATTGATAAATACCGATAATACTCCGAGGTACTTAACATTTTATTGACATGATGTAATCATTTTCTTTAAATTTACTAGTTGTATATAATGTAAGCAGTTTATAAATATCAATAAATGTTAAAAAAAAAGCATGACATTGATATCATGATATAGCTAAATAATAAAATATTATTTAACTTAGTAAAATAAAAAAAATGCCACAGAAATTACAGTTGCAGTAAATTTTTGATCATAAAAATATTACGCTAAGGTCTCGGACAAGATATGAAAGATTAGAAAGGGGAAAAAATGTTATATAAATATATAAAGAAACATATTTTAAATAAAGATATCTGAAATCTGAGATAAGGTGAACGGTAAGATAAAAATATAAGAGAGAAATTTAAGTTTGGCATAGTAATAAACGAAAGGATCTGTTGAGGTACGCACGATGGTATAGTAGGAACTTGTATTGATCTTATGATTGATGAATTAATTGTCACTTTAATTGGAATTATTTTATTTGAAAACTAGTTATTTAAATTATTAATAAATTTTTTGTTTGTGATTTAATTGAAACAGTAAGACTGTCATTGAGGTAAAGGCTATACTTAATGAGGCAAAGATAACTGATCTAAGCAAACGAGCAGAAACCAACAGAACCTAAGAACAATTTGATATAACTCTCGACATTTTTCTGAGCAGTCCTTCTTTCTTCTGTAGCCATTACCTGGCCCTGTAAAAAAGGCCACTAGGGACATTGATGGTCGGATGCCGTGATTTGGCCCGGACCAATAGCCGCCGGAGAAACAACACTATTTTATGTCCGTCCTGGGGTTGATTGTCCTTCAGGAGGATGGGGGATTTAGAGCCTCTCTTAAGGGAGCTATGCTTTTTTCTATAGTCGTCATTTTCCCATGTTTTATACCACTCGACCTGAGCTCACTATAAAACGCAGGTCGGAATACGAAAAATCGTCGGTAACAAAAACGAGATTTATTTTTATATAGCCAATGAAAAGGGTCCTTTGAAATCCATGCCCTAATCAAATCCAAATCCACACGGCAGCATTGGAATTTATATCATCCAGATAATTATACCCCGGTATGCCTTTCAGCCCTTACCGCATTCCCACTGAACTCTAGGCTTCAATCAGCATGTATTAATGCTCTTTGTAACATCCATTTCACAATAGTATTCGTCGAGCATATATATAAAACGTTAAATTATATATTATTATTATTCATTTTTTTTGTAAACTCTGGTAAACAAATTGAAAGTTGTGATTGAAAAACAAAAATGGTATGTGATTAATTTTCATGTAAAGAAAAATATATATACGTACACCACTTTGAACTAGTTTAGAAAAATATAATTAGTTATTACATCAGCTTTAGGTTAGGTTAGGTTAGGTTGATTGTTTTTGGACACTCAACTTCTATGGTCTTTAGTGTCCTGGTTCCTCAGTTTTTTTTTTATTTATATTTTTTCGAAAAAATTATATTGCTTCAAAAATGTGATAATTTTGTCAATATTGTATTTGTTATCTCCAAGCAGTACCGAGAGTCTTCTTTCCAGCCGTTCCTGCTCAAAAAAAGTTTCGTACTGCGGGCATTCCTCGAGTATATGTCTGATCGTTAGTTGACACTGGCAGTATAAACATTTCGGTGAGGCTTCCTTCATTCTAAGATAGCCATGAGTAAGGCGAGTATGGCCAATCCTCAATCTGGTCATCACCACTTCTTCTTTTCTCTTTTTTCGATGTGATGAATACCATTGTTTGATGTCGTCACCTTTAATTATTTTTAACTTATTATCTGCCTGGGTTTTATGCCATAATTCTATCCAAGTATTCCTGGCCAAATACTTTTAAAAATTGCAAACACCCGAAGGGGTATAGATTGTTTTGACGTCCAACGAGGATATGGCTGCTTCGTCTGCGGCTTCATTCCCTTTTATCCCCACGTGGGATGGTATCCAGATAAGTACCAAGTTTTTTTGTAAATCTTTTAGCATTGAGGCATATGCCTGTGCCTTTGTTATGGCTGGATCCTTGGTATACAGGTTAAGAAAAGATATTATAAAAGAAAAGGAATCAGTAAATATGGCAAGATTTTTTTCTTCTAGGTGCATTGCATAATGCCCGCAGTAACCGCCCAACATTCCGCTGTAAAGTTACTAGTGATTGGCGGTAGTTTGTATTTCAAAATCGTAGAGTCTAAATCGACGGAACACCGTTCTTTTGGAACATTGTGTTTTGATTTTGAGCCATATGTAAATATGTATCTAAAGTTTTTGTATTTTAATTATCAGCTTTAGGGATTTATATCTCAAAATAAAAATGATTGATTAATTTTATTACATCTTCTTTACCGAATGATTAATCATGGAATTTCTACAATGCAATTATAAGTAATAATTTTGGATCATTTAAACCTGAAGATAGGGAGAGTAAGGAATAATTGCATTGGAAAACTAGTTTCGAATGTTAAAAATTTATCTTCAGTTCTAAAACATTCAAAATTTCAACACGTCAGCACTATGCTACATGACTTATATATACTAAAATTTTCAAAAATGTAAAACAAGAAATCAAATATATTGTAAATGTAGATAGAGATTTAATTAATAGCCTAAAATTAAATAATTATGAATCATTACAAATAAGAAAATCGTTTAAAACCGATTCAGATTTTTGTTTGAATGATCAGATAAACATTTCCAATAGCCCCATTTAAACTTGTTTCCAATAGGAACGGAAAAATCGAAGTAGTCATAAGGGAAATCCCAAGGTAAACCCCCCAAAAAATTAATATAGCTTCCCCCTTCCACTATGGAAATATTTCAGATATATGTTAGATCTCTTAAGGTGTGTACCAATATTTTATATCTTGTCTTACATTTTTGAAAACTTTAGTATATATATTCCATGTATTATAGTGATGATGTGTTGACAATTTTGTATGTTTTAGAACTGAAGATGAATGTTTAGCATTCGACACTAGTTTCCTAATGAAATAATCCCAATAGAAGTGGCAATTAATTTAACAATCCTAATTATATTGATCCTAATATATTAACAGGCATTCGGAAATTCGAGATTTATTCCGTGGATTAACATGAGAAGAATGTCAATACGTTTAGGCGAAACTTGAACCTGATCCGCTTTTGACTACAGTATATTTGTGTATTATGAGGCTCGGATACCATATCCTCCATGATTAGTGAGTTAGTAATAGTATTACTATATAAACTACTTTCGGGAGCGTTTTTGGAAAAAAAAAATCAGGATATTATTTCTTGTTTCGAGTTGTAGGATTGATTACCTTGGTTTAACCATTACTATTTAGAACTATGTGTTTTTTATTTCATTATTCATTTTATATTCTTTTGTAGTTTTGTATAGTCATACACATCCGGCCCCCTTCCATCTTCTTCTTTTTATCCAGTCATCCTCTGAAACTTGAGACGATGTTAACTTATATAAGGGCTATTTCAGTGAGGATGAGAGAGAGTGTTTGAAGGTTTCTCTCGGTCCCGTTTGTTGGATGTCACCTGCTAAAGGTCAGCTGGTGTAATTAAGAAGGGTACACTAATGTGAGAACAACTTCTATAGGAGAGGATGATTGGTCAACCTTCAAGAAGAAGGAGAAAACCGGCTGCCTCATGCCTTTATACAGGGGCTGCTTGTTGGCTACACTTATCACCATTACACAGGTTTCAACAAATTCTTCGTAACATTGCGGTTATGTAACAAAATATACCTCTGATACAATTATCATATTAGAAATAAGGTTTCCTTAATATAAATCGGTACATTGCTAGTTGACGATCAGAGATTTGGGTACTGTAGGATTTCGGTAACACGGTAGGATTTCATAAAACTTAGTTATAATTTTCTTATTCTGGAAATGTTTTTCACATTGGCGAGATTGTTTTAAAATATTATATTATACTAGAATTCCACGTCGCACAGTGGGGCAAACGCGGAAAAAACTCTAAAAATGATTTTATTGTTTTCGTCGTGTTTGGTGGCTAATGTATTCATTATTGTTTGGCGTAAACATTTCCAGCTTGTTTTTTTCAATTTTATTTTTATTTTCTCCTCTGAGACCTTCTAAATTTGGACAATATTACTCCACTCGAAAATGGCTTATTTCGATTGAGCAACAATTTGGACCACTGTGGATTTATTTTTATAGATTATAGAACTTGACAGATTTGTAGTGAAAGAATAGTGGAAAAAAAAAATTAAATTGGTCCAATGTATGAAATATATTACCAATAAATATACTAGAGCGAGAGGGAAAAAGTAACCATAGTTTTTGAACATGTTTTTGAAAAAACTCCGTAGAGCTGAATGCCGATTTTTGTGTGGGAAGTAGGGACTTATAATAGTGCAAAATTAGAGTTATAGTCACTAATGAGCATTGGGAGCCGAAAAAAATAAATAAAATATGAAAATCACGTTTTATTTTTTTTTCTCATCTATGAGTCAAGATAAAGAAATGTTTTTTTTTCTTCACTTATTTTAAAGAGTGATCCGGCTTTTGGGTGCTCAAAAAATTACAAAATTCCAATGAAATCCGCTGTAAATTAGTGGAAAACTTTTTTTTTAAATAAAAAAACTGACCTCAAATCTCGATTTAGCGCACCAAAAACCCCTTATATATGAAATTTTATCAAAATAAAAAAAAATATAAAGTTGAGATTTCATCAACAAGAATTAGTGTACATTCTGTTTTTTATCCGTTTATATAACATTGGGTTTACTCCAGATTTTAGTGGACAAAAGCTGATGTGAATAAAAAATCCCGAGGTCAACTATAACATGAGATATCTCAATAAGGAGAAATCCTGCGACCTCCGAATTCGGGCTAAATTATGCAGTTTTACGGTTTCTTGATGTCCATAAAATGTGGTTACAATCGGAGGCGAAATATGTGATAGCGCAAATAATTTACGTTTCTTTGTATTGTAGGGGAATCTGAAAATGATATTTTCATTTTTTAATAAAATTTTATATATAAGGGGTTTTCGGTTCGTCAAATCGAGATTTCAGGTCAGTTCTTTATAAAAAACTTTTTCCACTGATTGCAGAAAAAACTGGTTAAGTTACGTTTCTTCATACTTTAAGGACATATAAATCAATTTTGGCACAAATAGTGTTTTAAGTGTAATTACATAAGTTTTGAAAACGATCAAAAATTTGCCTACTGAAAAGTGTACCTACTGTTTTTTACTTCGTGTAAAGAGAGTTGTAAGGACAGTGTTAATCATGTTTAAATTACATTTTGTTAGATTTTTTCTCAAGACTACTAAAATAGTGTTTAAAAAATACTGAGATAGTTGTTATTAGGCCCAACCTTGTTTTTTGTGTTTTTCCTCTTTATCCCCCCCCCAGACATAGAGAGCCTCAAGAACCCCGCCTGACAATGGGAAGGTTCACCCACCGTAGCCATAGCCTCAGAGAACTAGCCAAGATGAGTGATAAGTCTCCATGGTCCATCACTCATGACTTATGCCTCAGTCGTCAATCACAGTCATCAGTCATTGCCCCGCCCTCCGCCTCTCTGTATTCATTACTGTCGCTACTGTCGGCTCGTCTGCCCTTATCTTCTTCTCTATTATAATCATCTTTCTTATTCCTTTCTTTTTCTCCATATGTTTTTAAAATATTTGATGTTTCACAATATTATTTAAATTTCAAATATTTAAAAACCGATAAAAGTACCTCATCGGATACTCATTACACACTGTTCAAATACAGACAAATTGATGCAATCATATGGTTTGAGGAATGCCTTAATTTAAACTCACCAGAAAGCCTCCTAGACTTTCCTTCGTCGATTTTCATTTAGTTTTTCTGTGACTCTACTTCGAAAAATTATTATAGCTCCATTTTGGAAATATTAGGCAAGTTCAAAACCACAGGTGTTTAGGTTTTTTTTATATCAATTTGCAACTGTACAAAATATATAATAATAAGCAATTTTAAACTTATCAAAATTTTAAATTAATAAGGTTTATATCCGCCTTTTGTGTTCATTACATCTTGCATTCGATGGAGGTAAAGTTGTAATGTGGTATGAATAAATTCTTGAGGGATATGACCCAACTAATGCAAAACAGTTATAAATCATATATATTAAAATTTCGCATCTTTAATTTTTTTTGTGTGTTGGTAAGATGTGTCTTGGTAATATTATATGGGGACGTGAACACCTAACAAGGAATTGAAAATGAAAGAATTGATTGACTGGATTTTTTTGGAAGTTAGTTAACACACAAACAAAAAAAAAATTAATTATCATGGAAATCATAAAGCATAATTTTTTCACTTCAAAACGGGTCAATATTCTGATTGCATGAATTTACGTTTCACTTTGAATCTTGTATCTAATAATTACATTTCGATTTGTCTCGGCAAAGTTGAGAGAAGATTTTTTTCTTTTTTCTTGTAAAATAACCCATCATGCTATTTTGAAAGCCATGTGTCGAAAATTATATTGAAAAATAAAAATGAAATTGATTTTTTTTTTTTGCTGGCGTTCTAAAATACCAGATCAGTAAAATGAAATTATGTACATTTGGGCTCATTACCTACTATTTAAATTTTTTTGATTCGTTTAAGGAATGATGGAATTATGGTCAATTATTATTCTAATTATTTCGTCTTTATTTTGTATTAGTAATGTCTATAACAGAGGATTTAGTAAAATGAGTAAGTTGTAAAATAAGAGCTCAAACATTACGAATGCCCTGGTTTATGACTATCGTAAAATAATGACAGAATGAGTAAGTTGTAAAAAAAAAAAAAAACGTTGAAAAAAAAAAAAAACGTTTTTGGGGGGATTACTGTGCCTTAAGAATAATTAATAACTGACCATCTTAACTATAAATGTTCTTGTTACGAAATAATATTCTATATTATACTAAGATCTATTAACTTATAAAATATTGTTTTATTAGATTGTATAATTAATGATATTATTAAGTACTTTGTAGTGTGTTTGATCTTAGAATATTTTTAGAATGAAAGTCCATGTTCCTCACAATAATATAGATAAGTAGAATTTTTTTAAAATTTATTATTGTATTAGAAGATTTTAGATATTAGATAGCTCATAATTTTCTAAATGATACTGCTGTGTTAATCACTCACTTATTACTAGTCTGCCTCAATTTTTACTAGTGATCAAACTGGTTGTGTACGCATCACCTGCACATTAGCTAAATATTATTGGATTTTGTTTAGATTTTTTAAAACATAATGACAACATATTTATCTTTTATAATTATTACCATTGTAAAATATAAAAATAATAAGAAGAGACTCGTATGAAGGGATATTAAGTTTCTACAATAAGTTTTCCTTGTGATGGAACTAACTGCTGCTCCCTAACGAATGGAACCGTCTTTGTGTGACTTTTTCCTTTCAGAAATAAGGGATATAAACCTGGGCTTCTTTGATGTCAACACAATTGCTTCCATAACAATAGATCCTACATATTATTTCTTTATTATTTGCTTTTATACCTGTTTATGTGATAGTGAATAAACTGGTTATTCCAATAGTGGTCTGTTAGTTATTATGTTGTATAATAATTATATAGTTATATCGTATATATTATGCAGTATATGAAAGATGTTTATTAGATTGGTAAAAATTGTGTCCATTATGCCTTTCCAGTCTTAACTGGACACTCCTGGACTGTCAGCCCACTTTCAGTCCTTGATGGACTTCGATATCAAACTAATTTTAAATTCATTAGCATTTGGTTTGAAAAAGGTCGGGTTAATAAAGTTTGGATTATTTTTCGGTCATACCAAACTATTCATGCTTTTCCTTTGTCTTCTCTGAATTTAGATATACTGAACTTCGGTTAGTAGATTTTGAAGATGATCATTAATAATGATGAATGTACTAATATTTGCATTTAAAATTAAATATATTCAATGTTTAGTTATGTAAAATAATTTATTATTATTTTTATATTTTACTTCGAAACTGTGCTGTATGTATTACTTCTATTTAGTAAAGCTTATTTTAAATTATATTTCGTAATGATCCTTTAATCGTATCCCATGTTCTCTAATTTCATATCACGGATCTTTAAGAACGTTGTTGAAGTTAAAGGATGGAAATAAATTCTAACAAATCTCATCAGATAATCTTTACCTTGTCGTAGATCTTTGACGATTTGTCCTTCTGTTTCTTTTTATAATATACCCCTAATCTCTGTTGAACAGATCCGCTACCTATGACTTCATCTGGACGAACGTCTTATTTGGGAAGCACATACATGACTAATAAGACAAGAATTTGTTGTTCGTTATAGACTACTTCAACATTTAATAGAAAAACGTTCTAAGCTTCTGATCAACTTCAAAAGGCTCGATACATAATATAAATCATACCTATTTGAACATACGGAGTTGAGTATTAGGCCTCCACTAAACGATCCAATCTTTCTCATATCCGATCCTTATAATCTGAGATCCTCATTGCTTCTTATTATATCACTAATATTGTGGCACTTATCTATATTCGTATAAGTACCCGGTATATTGCTGAATTATCGCATACTAAATACCTATACTTTTAGAATGAAAGTCCACGTTCCTCACAATAATATATATGGGAAGAATTGTGTTTTTCTTTTTGTATTAGAAGATCATATTTTCCTAAAAAAGAGTTAGCCACTCACTTATTACTAGTCTGTCTCAATTTTAACTAATTGTCTACACATTACCTGAGTTCTCATTAGCTAAGCAATACTAGACTTTGTTTAGATTTTTTAAAACATTATGTAAACATATTTATCTTTTATAATTATTACCATTGTAAAATAAAAAAAATAATAAAAAGAGATTCGTTTGAAGGGATATTAAGTTAATATTGAAATCTCTGAAAATTTGATGACCTTGGGAAAATGGTACTAATGGATACATTTTTCAACACTTGATATACTTGATATACAGTTGTAAATATCAATAAATACATAAAAAATATATACATTTCGGAAATACAATAGTTAAAAATAATTGTAATGTAAAAATGATATAAACATAGAAAATAAAAAGAACTTTGTAGTATTTGGGATATAGTTGTAATTATACTGACATATCGCTCATTTGCTGCAACAATGATATAAATCAAAAACAAGCTTTAGAGTTATGCCGAGCTTTTGACTGTATAATAAACCATTCCACCATTGTATGTCTACATATCGTCCTGTACTTTATTCACAAGACTTTCCTTCAGCAAAATTGAAGTTTTTGAGATATGTCGTTGTTGCAGCAAATGAGCGATATAAGAACATTATTGTAGCTGGGTATATATGTCCACTAAAGCTCATTTTATACTATTTATTTGTTAAAAAATTTATTATTATTTATTTGTCTGATTTTTAAATATATTTTATTCATTTATCTACGTTTTCGTTTTCAAAGATATAGTCTAGTAATGATGGTCATTATTTTTTATCCCTCAATTTTCGATTTTCTTTTATTGTTTCTATCCATGTAGTTGATTGGAGGCTGTATTTAGTTAATTAAAAAACTATATTCAGTGGTTTTTATATCGAACACATAAGTCCATTACACAGTTGTTAAACATTTCGTACTCGTAAATTTTCTCCTTTCCAGCACAGTAGCACTTCATATTTTATCTGTTATTACTTTATTATACAATAAATATATTTATGACATATTGCAGCAATAAATAATTGATACTGGGATAAGATGGGACATTAATAAATTGGCTGAATGAAGTAGGGGCTGACTTGAGTAGCCGGTTGTTGCCGCCCTATAATGAAGTGGCCGGACTTGTTGCTACAACACGCCATCTCACCGTTAGCGTCTGCACTTCACGCCAGTCTCTTGTTATCTGCCAGGTTAACCTAAATAATAACTGTGTCCGTCTGTATGTTGGTAGGCCTGGGTACTTATCTATCAGGATTCTTCAATGACCTTTATATTTAAAAAAAAAACAACTAAAAATAAATAAATAAAAATTTAAACAGTTGTGAGAAACTATTTATTATAGGAAGCCAGGAGAAATAATCGTTCTAGCAATATATTTTTTATTACATATGTGTATGTATTTTCTCATATATATATAAGAAATGCATGAAAATGCATTTATATTTCTTATCATTGAGATGCTGCCGTCAAAAATATCAAGCACATTCAAAAATTACTTCATTCAATAAACTGATTTTATTGTTATTTCTGCTTACAAAACATTTATTGGATTAGAATTAAAAGGATAGATTTTTTTAAGATAAAAAATTTAGGAAGCAACTATAGAAATAAAATTAGTTTACTGAATGAAGTAAACGATTTTTCAAGATGCCTAATATTTTTGACCATGTACGTAAAAGATAATCAATCCATTGCGATGATAATCTTTTTTCAAAGTACATGGACTCATAAGACAGAGCTATTTTGAAAAAAAGTTATATATTTTTAATAGAATATGTGATACAGAGGAAGTACGAAGTTTTGATGCATATTTCAAAATACTTTATTTAATAATTTTTTTGTTTATGTATTGTTTGTATTATATTGTGGGGACTATGTAAAACTAACGAATTGAAAAGTCGTTTTTTTTTTTTTTTTTTAAATCCGTTTGTTTACTGTTGTTTTATACCAAGTCTTATCGTAAAATTTCGAATCTGATCGGTAGTTAGAAGACCGAAATCAGTAATTCACGAATTTCTAGCATGTTACCTCAGGTAGGCCTTGTAGAATACAACGGTAAAAGAACGAAATTTCGTTAGTTTTACATAGTGGCGACGATTAAAACTATGTGCTCTGTATACAAGATGCATATGCATCAACATCTTATACTAAAATATGCTTAATATAAACAGACAGACATAATAAGGAAGATATTATAGAATAAACAATACAAAAATATGAGTATTGAGTAAAAAAAGTTACATTATTTTTCATTAAAAATAGCGCCATTAAATTAATAATATTTTTTAATTATTACTTATAAATTTTAAAAGTGACCTACAGTTTCATGAAATTCATTATAATAGGTTATTAAAAATAGCCTCCTTTTTTTGAAAAAAAAAAATCTTACAAAAGATTAAGACTTCGTCTCAAATTTAGCTATCGGTTACTTTTTTATATTCGGGTTAGGCTTAAGGTCAAATTTGATTGTGTTGGAAAATAATATAATATAAATTTCAAGTTCATCTATAGTACTTTAAATTTTGTTTTACTTTCAATTCTTCCACGGTCCTGAACTAAGGTCTGCATATTACTTAAATTTAGAGAAAGGTAATTGATTAGTTTAGGAGACTGGGATATCTTTAGAATCAAGAGAGGGTGAAAACGGTGACATTAAAAAAAAAAAAAAAATTAACTATTGATTAGTAAATTACTTCATCGGCCTAGAAAAATAAGTAAAAATAAAATAAAAATACGAAAATATCCAATTTTTCACAACCGTACTAATTTCCTAAACGATTTATAATCCTAAAAAATATTCATTTGAATTTAGCGGCTCAGCAGTAGAGACCTCTATTGGTGACTTTTAGAACCAGAGTTTATCCAATGCCGCTAGATAGCGCTAGCTGCTTTTTAACTCGTCGAGTCTGTTATCAGATAACGAACAGCTGTTCTGGCTTCCCTTGGCAACAGTCGCTTCTATTCTCAACTCTCGTGAAATAAACCACGGCTCGCTCTTTATTTATTGATTTTCTTAAACCCTATAACGTAAATATATCCTATTATGTATACTTCATTAAAAATAATACTTATGAAGAAGTAATACTGAACAAAGATAATATTTTTCTTATATCTTGGTTATATTACAACTAGAAAGTTCTTTTCTTCTTTTTTTTTTTTGTAATATTTTGTACTTCTTAAATGGGTATTCCTTGTTATCGATATGCAATAAATTATATAACAGATCAACACTTTTTATATTTTTTTGGTAACCTACAAGGTGAGATTCACAGTTAATCTGTGCTGATGCAACTTGATAACTTTTGATAATTTGTTAACTTTCTTTTGAACAAAAATAAAGATAAAATCTGAAGATAATAAAAAATATACAATACGAACTCTTTAATACCGACTCTAAATTGTAATTAATAATAATAATAATAATCTACATCAAACAAAATAATTTAATAAAATAAGAAGGTAAATTTAAAAAACTATTTCCTAAAAATACTTCTTATATCTTAAATTTAATAAATACATACAAAGGTTATTTGGAGTATAAGATTTAATATTATTCAGTATCATGTCCTATAAACTGTACTCCGTGTTTAAAATTAGAACATATTATTCAAGACTCACTTTGATTTTTCACATTTGGCTCGCAAACTAATTTCAAAAAATTTGATTTTCTGACGCCTTCGTTTAATAGTCATATAATGTAATAATTAATTCATGAAGATATGCATATTCGCACATGCTTTTGTAGTCGTTTTTCAAATGTCTTTAATGGCGATATTTAAATGTTGTGTATATTTATTGTGTTTTGTTTCGTTCGATAATTGTCATCTACTTCTAGCCAATCCTGTGATAGAAACTCAGCTTTCTTTCAGGATAATGCGAATCACATCTAAAAATAAATAAATAAAATACAAACATGGGCAATATGAACTATTTGTTATGATACTTATATATCTAACCTTTTAGACATACCATACAACTGTATAATATTGTTGTATTAAATTTAGTTTGTTGCTGTAGAAACTTATAATAACAATGTTGTTTACTAGGTCAAATAAATGTTTATAAAAATACTTCAAAATAAACACATAAAAATAATATGTTATTTGGAACGATATGAAAAAATCTATTTTAATGCTATCTATTTTAACCGTGATCATTTAGTATATTTAGGTACTTGCTGAATTTTTAAAAACAGTTTCTATTGCCAATACTACTAGATATACGCTTTTTATTTCGTTTTTACTACGAACGCTTCCTAATTATTCATGTTATAATGATTTGTTTTGTCCATAATTTAAATACCGTAACTTGGGGCTGCTTGCTCATAAATATAAGTTTTTAAAATTATTAACTGATTTGACTAGTTGGGTAGTATCTTAGGCGCCCAAGGGGTTTTTGAAAACATTTATCCTCGTTTTATATACAAATAAATTATTAAATTTTCAGTTCAATTAACTATTTGATTGGGCTTTAAGCGACTAAGTTTACTTAATATAAACACATCGAATGAATGTAAGTGTTTGTATGTAAAACGACATGTCAACGACTTCTAAAGCAACTACACATTGGCAACACTTCAATTTAAGTTCTATATTAAAAGCTCTCTATGTTTAAGACGCCTCAGATGTTATAAGGAATATAATGGAAAACAAATTGAGACATTAGTGAGTTATTTAACTTCAAAACTGAGAATTATTATTATTTTTTTTAATTTATTTTTCCATTACAATATTGAATATTGTTTTTCCATTACACCTCCTATAAAATGAAATGTTATTATCCCGAACCTATTTTAAAACCTTTTAGCGATGAATTGAAGTCTCTTTTACCTTTCGGTAGCACTCCGATGGAATGTTAGAATATGATGACGCAATTTTATTTTCAGACGTTCCGCAGGATTATCAGAAATCAAATGTAAAGCTGGTCCAGATGCAGGTAGATTTGATTTGGAATTCAGTTTATAATGGAACGTTATGTATCTGTTTCTTGCCAAACCACAATTTGACATGAAGATCATTGTAGATTTTACGATAATGATTAAGATTTAAGTGTTTATATATATGATTTTGGATTGGGCAGGCTAGATACAACTTTTGAAATTTGGGGGACTCGATGGCCGAGTGAGTTGAGGTGTGGGTCTCAGCGCGCTCGTAACCAAAAGGTCGTGGGTTCGAATCCCACCTGGGCGGGTTAAAATGTATTTCGTAGCGAACCCACGTATAAGTATTGACCTTTCCACCCTGGCTAGAATAGGTTGGTAACCTGTAGGAAAACCCGTTCTTCCTGTCCAACTTGGAGTACATAAGGATGTTAAGCCCCTAAATAACAAAAACAAACCTTTGAAATTTAGTATAACTCTTCACATACAAGACTATAAAGACAAGATACAGATCGTTTTTGCCTATTTCAGCAATTTTTTTTTAGATGGGCTTAATGTCCTTATGTACTCCAACTAGGGCAGGAAGAACGGGTTATCCTACAGGTTACCAATCTTTTCTAGCCATAGTGGAAAGGTCAAGATTCATTTTGTGGGTGTCCCCCAGAAAATAAATTTTAACCCGCCGGGCTGGACTTTAACACAGGACCCTTCAGTTAGTACTGAACCCTCGACTCGCTTGGCCATCGAGTCCCCTATTTATTTCTATATTTTCAAGAAAAATGTTCAAAGTTTCTTATTAATTACAATAGAATCAATTATGTAATAGACCTTTTTGGACATATGGAGTTCTGAACTCCATTAAACCATCCAATTCATCTCGAATCCAAAAATTTTGGTCCATCATCATGAAGAGTATGTAGCATTTTTCGACATGTTCTTTATTAAGTCACAAATAAACCCCTATTAGTTATGATTTAAATGTCCCGTATCTTGCTGCTTTGGCCAAAAAACAAATACCTATTCTTCTATTGTATGGCTTATACCTACTTGAATTCATTAGCCTCCACTCTTGCTTCTTATTTGATTCCTGATAACGCTCCGAGGCCTCTGACAAGAAGATGGCCTATTGCTACAAATGGGACAAATATATTCTATAACTTCGTAAGTATAGTTTTTATAATTAATAATTTTGATGAAAATAATGTATAACTAACATAACAATTCATTGACTCCTTATTAATTAACAGCTGCGCTAATTTTGCTTATAATTATGTTAAAATCAATCAATCAATAAAAACATAACGAATAGTTCGCATTGGAGTGGCACCCATCAGCGCGGATTTTTTAACAGCGATCGTTAGGTTGAATACATACGGAAAACTCATACTACGTCGGCACGGAGCACGGCACATTTTCTCGTGTAATCAAGGTTTTTGGAATATCCGCCCTGATCAGTTACTTGTGTGCACTAGGCGTTGGACTTAATAGAATCCTGAGTTAAGATAATTTACATTTTAAAAAAATCAAAATATTAAGAATTAGTTATATAATTTTTAGTTTTAATGAAATATGATGATTTGATCATTAATTCTCGCCCATTCATATTTGAAAACAACTAATACCTGTAACCGTCCTTGAATGTCTTTACACATGTACGTCTCTAACTGATCCCTGAGACAAGAAATATTACTACTCGTTTGAAAGACGTTCACGTTTGATGGATGATTCGTTCCTTGGGAGGGAGAACTAGTAAACTTTCTCCACAAAACTCTATCCATTACATGTAACTCAACAAAAGACATTACTGCTCTAGGAATTAGCATATCTCGGCAAGTTAGTTGCTAGTAAGTTATCCTTTAATATTCTCCATGCCGGGCCACAACTTCTCCTTCACAACAAATTAGCAACACGTTTCAACTTGTGACTACTGCGGCCTCTACAAAACTGGTTTCTATTCCACCGTTTCAAATTGTAATTTATATTCTATACTAGTTTAATCTGTTAACGTCATATTGTTTATAATAATTTAAAAGTATTATGGGCCTATTTATTGATTATAAGTGCATATTATTATTTAAATGATTCAAAAATGTACATGCGCACGAAGACATATGACATCCAAATAGGTGCAAAAAAAAAAAAAATTAACCATATCGCTTGTATATTTAATTATTACTTAATGGGGGTGTGTTAGCTCAGCTGGTATGGACACAAGATTTCCAAACTCGGGATGGGTTCGAGTCCGGCTGTAGGCCTTCGAATTTAGGAGGCCATCCTGGAGTGCATCAAGACTCTAAAAGTGGGTACCCATAGGTAAAGAAAAACTAAATACTGTACTAAAAACAAAACAAAAAAACATATTTGAACCAAATTTTCTCCTTTCACAACCGTTGATCAGGAAACCAAGACCTTTCAGGGGTTTTAATAGTGCAGTTTTTTATTACGTATTTTTGGAATTATGACGAATTAAATAAGTGACAGGGTAGCATGTACTAGATATACGCTACTAAATTCAGGTGAGATATGGAAAATGAATATGATTTATAGCAATCGAACATTTGACATGTCAAAGGAGAAAGAAAACATTTATTTATTTCTTATGTTCTTTTCTTTTAAACATTTTGGTTTATTGTTAGAAACAATCAATAGCTTAAAGAAATCTTAAAATATTTGTAAATTTCTAGAGTTGATTGTAATTATTTGAATACAATTCTGAGATCTCCACTGATGGACTTGCGTCTATTTATTATTTAGGTCATTCATTTTTTCTGTGGTTATGATTATCGTTATCTATATGGTCAGATTTTCCTTTAACCGCTCAACTCAAGCCAGGTAACTTTGAAAAGCCTTGATTTCCCTCAGATGGATCTTCCAGTCCTATTTAGATAATAATAGATACAAAAAAAAAAATACGCAAGTGCTTATGTGCAAGTGTTTAGAATTGTACACATGAATTTCCCTTAAGTTTTATACTTCGTGTAAACCGAGGTACACGGATAATGATAAGAATGTTTGAATTAAATTATGTTAGATTTTTTTTTTTTCATGACTGCTAATTTCATCTTAGATTTGTAAATCAAGGTCCCAGGTTCGATTCCGGCTATGGGGAGGGTTTCATTTTCGGTTATATAAGCTACGAATCGTCAGCAGATTCGAAATATCCTTTTGGGGAACACCCACGTCTATAATGCTGTTCACGGTTCTTAGATAGGTTTGGGAAAAACCTGGCTGTCGGACGTGGATAGTTCACTTTCTGTATAACAGTTAGTCATGAAAAAAGATTTCCTTACCACGAATTGAATATTTTTCAATAATATTTTCTAATGGATTGTGCACCTATATGAAATCATAATGCGGTTGTATCTGGTGCTTATTCGCGGCTGAAATTCTTTTTTATTTATGTTTTTTTTTTATATTTTTCAAGAGTGTTTCAAATAAATCAAATAAAACATTCCTTGAAGTTCGCTGTACCAAAATATTAATTTAGTTTTCATTTTAATTTTTTTATTAACACCTGCTATAAATATAACAATAAGTGAATTCGCTGACACTACATGTTTTAATATAGGCCTTAAAGACCTGAGGGAGAGAAGCTCCCAACAGTACCTCCTCCCGGCATGGAGAAAATAAAGATTTATTTGAGCACATCTCTATTCTAGCTTCTTTTCATGCTTCTAAGAGTATTTCTGAATAGAAATCTCAAATCGGTTAAGCATTGGCAAAAATAGAACTATTAAAGAGGAGGAAGGAAAAATCAATAAAAATACTACAAATACGAAATCATACTTTAATATAGGATAATGTGTTTGAAACTACATTTTTTATTTTTATAATACATTTTCAATGTGGCGCCCTCTATTCCCAATGCACATACGTGCTCTTCTTATTACAGTTGATTTTACTACTTCCAAATTCCTAAGAGAGGAATGAATTTCTTGTGCTGCATGTATTATCTTGTTTCTGAGGTCTTCTATTGCGGGTACAGGATTTTGATCAGATACTAAAGTTTTCATGCGACCCTAAACAAACATTTTTTAAAAAGTTTTATGACTTGTTTAACGTATGAATGGCGTTAATTTGATAAAATCTTTAAAATTAGCATAACTCGAAAATGGCTGATTTTCAGACAGTAGTTCTTTAGTAAAATCGACTCAGATCAAACTGTACTATCTATCTACTGGCTCCGTATCTATTTTCTAGTCACCCTGTATAATAGTACAGTTAATAAATTATACATTTAGATCGATGTTATATAGCTATTGGTACGAATGGTGGTAGTACCTGTAGTCAAATCAAATATTACCTTCCACATTTCATCACCTGCTGATTGGTGAGGATGAAACTTGGAAGATGTAATGACTCCCTAATGAAGGAATCACGGAGGGAAGCAGTTGCCGGTGTTATTAAGCGAAATGGCAGGACCTCGGAAGTTTGCTTAAGCAGCACAAACTAACAGTCGCATCATTATGCAAGCCTCGGAATTTGCATAAGAGGAATACTATTAACCATTGATCGACGAAGAGGATTGGAGGGGAAGAGAGGGTTGATGGCTGTCCAGGTGGCCACGTTAAATCAAGATTGGAGCCCGAGCAACAATATTAGGCACTATCTTATTCATTGAATTTCTCGGAGCTCTATCAGTATGCAGATCCCTCCCCGAATATTGTTTCCCTAATCTACATACATAACCGCAAAAGGCAATATTACTTCTCCGTCTCTCGTTCGCGTGCTGTTTCGATTGCAACTGTGTGGCTGTATGGCTGACCGGGAAATCAATTATCTCAACCATTTCGATCGCTTCCTCACAGCATTAAATTGAAGAAAGTTGGGAAATTTTGCAGAACGGTCTTCATCATTTATTTCTAAGACATCCTGAAATATCATCTATGAAGTCATCATATTTTCCACTGAATACATGAAGGTTATTTTACGGTAATAATTTTTTTTTATAACTCAGTGTTTTTTTTTTGTGTAATTTTTGCCACAAAAGTGGGACAATATAAAGTAATACAGATGGCTTTTTATTTTTGGAGTTTAAGATTTGATTTTTTCACACACAGCATTCTTCATATAAAGTAGGGCCATGAGTGAGAAAGTTGGGTAATTATTACAATCTGCCACAAAAGTGGACAATAAGTATATGGCTTATGATTTATTATATATATATATATATTGTTATATATATATATATATATATATATATATATATACAACCAATATATTCCCGAATGTTTAAGTATATAAATTTATAACAATGTAACATATTTTTTATCGATTTCAAAAATTTTGGCTGTTTTTTATATTTTTCTTGTGTTAAGTTATATCATTCTTAAAATGTGTAACCTTTTTTCAAAATCAAAAATGTAACATCAAAATGTCAAAACACGCTTTGTTGGTGTTGCTCAGATCAAGAATTGAACATTAGTTTCCAGATCAGAAATTAAATAATGGATAATATTTTTTGTTAAATAACATTTGTCGGCAGGACCTACTGTTTTGTAGCTAAATTGATTTGAATGAATAAAAGTAACGGTTCAACTACATTTTTTATGTTTTGTGGCTTTTTTGACGCTCTAGCTCTGTTGTTGCTTGGATCAAACATATACCGACTGTTACCTTATCAGAAGTTATAGACATGATAACAGTAGATTATAGATAGACAAATCCATGATCTATTGTATCCAGTCAGAGTGAAATTGAGTTTTATGTTTGAATTATAAGTTTAATGTTATAAAATACAAGTCTAAAAGGTATGATACCAGTCAGAAAGTAATAAATTATAGCACAATTATTTCCTCAGAGATTTTATCGAAAAATGTTATACTAATAAAAACAATAATCATAATAATTGCAAGATTATTTAAAAGAAAATGGGGAGTAGTTTTTAAATTTGAAATTTTATTTTTATTAAGAATTGATGATTTTTATTAATTTCAATGATTAGTTTATTCAAAGACCACATTACGGCACGATATCAACCCATGTAGGCAAGGAATTAAGAACATTAGGTTTAAATTCCAGGTTTAAAATAGAGGAACCATTCTCTTAACAGAAAGACAAAATAGACCCTTCCAAAAATGCGGTGAATATGAATTAAAATTGAATTCCTGTATAGCTAAATGTATCCGAAAAACTGGACGTTCTTTAAATCAAAGATGAAAAGAACATATAAAGGAATACAATAATAAGACCCTGAATTTCAACTTATATATATATATATATATATATATATATATATATATATATATATATATATATATATATATATATATATATATATATATATATATATATATACAACTTTATATATATATAGTTCTGATGTTTTGACGTGGACGTATCATTTTTGAACGATGAATGTTTAACATTTAATTAGTTTTAGAAAACATAAATCCAATAGAAGCGGCAAATTACTCATCATTCTCTATTGCATTCACAGAAATTTTCACCGTTGTAACTACTAACCAAGTATTTCTTCTTTTGGTATTAACCTCTCGACTTAATTCTGTACGGGCTTATATAAACCTTGCTATGCATGATTAAAAAGTCTCCTCATCTTGACCCAACTTCACCAAATCATCAAAACTGGTATTTTATCACGCATTTCTGTATATTTTCTCGTACACATTACATTCCTAATGACGTATTCTAGCGCTATTAAATAATACCTGAGAAAGAGAATCTCCCTATTTTAAACCAGAACGTACCTCAAACTTTTCAAAATAATATGCATCGATTCAGACTCTATTAACTGTTTCGAATATGAACATCTTGAATTGATCAACTAATTTCTTTAGCATTACAAGCTCAATCAAAATATTAAAACATTTCTGATGGTTAATCGATTCGCTTTGGAAACAAATACAAAGGTGATGCTATACAATTTTACAAATAATAAATAAAAATAATGCCTTAAAATAGAGATTCCCAGGGTACTGAGTTGCATACGTTGTATAAATTGTATGTTTTTATCAAATTTTATTTTATTTTTTCAATTTTATCTCATAATTTGTATTTGCAGAGGCAAATAACAGCTATTTTGTAAGAAAAAAAAAGTTATTCTTAGATCGGTACCGTCATTCCTCTATTGTTTTTTTTTCTTTCTTTTTTTTTTTTTTTGGCAGCAGACCTGCCTGCTGTACTTCTTTCGTTAAAAGACAAATGGAACCGTTAGATTATCACAGGCCGAAATTTTCAGCATCTGCACAAACCGGAACGCAAACATCTGCCTCAGTCATCCTCATCTGCTGTTTTGTAACTTAGAAAAAAAAAAAACTGACTTCGACCTTGACTTGTATAAATTATTTTCTTTACTTTCATTTATGTTGAGTCTCAAATAAAATACTAGTAAATATTTCAAAATAGAAAACTTATTTTAAGTGATTGTTTTAAGAGATTCTTGTATTTTAAAAAAAATTGTTTCCTACTCAAAATAATAAATAATAGTGCTATGAGCTTTTAGGTACCTCTGAATCAAACTGGCAATTTAATGCAAGAAGGAGGTACTGTTGAGTGCTACTCTCCCTCACGTATATAAGGGATATTACTCATGTTTATAATATTGTTAAATGTTCAGCGAACTCACTTATTAACACATTTATAAAAGGTGTAAATAAAAAATGAAAGAGAAAAAAAAAATGTAACAATACAAACATATATAAAAAAATATATAATATTGATTATACAATGTGCAAAATGATAAAGAGATATAGTCGAGAGTTTGGGTGGTTATGCAATTTACTATGAAAGGATAGGAATCTGGTTTGGCCTAAATCAGCAACATATGGAACATTAATTTATCTATGAATAAGCTTAACTTTGATTTAACTTTGGCATTGAGATTTTTTTCTATGGATGTTAGTTTATAAGGATTAAATGAGATGATTTAGAGAAGCCCCAAAGACCAACTCCATTCTTACATACAGGTTTAATTATAGTCATGAAAATGATGCTGTTGTAATTTATTAGTAATTTAAAGCATTTGTCAATTAAATGTTGATGTAGTAGAAAATTTGTTGTTTCTTCTTATGGTTTGGTATGTGCATTGTAAGGTGTTTGTTTAAATGGAGTTCTATGAGGATTTGTCCAACTTTATAATTGGATAAAGGAAGAATTTGATGGTGTAGTGAAGCTATAAAGGTCAACTCAGTATAAACAAAAAGGTCTAATAATAGCTTAAGATGTAAATCTCAAGGTCTATAGTGCGATTTTCTTGTTTTAGTCTTATATGATGATTCGAGAAGTTTTGGATACGAAATGAATTGCATGGTATAGTGGGGCGCCAAAACTATGATCCCTACGTCCAAAAATTTTGATTTTTACGAGAATCTAAAAGTAAAATCTTGCGACACTAATTTTAGATTTTATTTAAGACAAGAAACTGTTCGTCGTTAACGACTATTCTAACATTTACTAGACGAGCGTTCAAAGCTTCCAATTAATTACAAAAGACTTATTTACATGGCAGTAAATAAACACATTGGGAAATACGGAGTTGAGTTTTGTGGCTTTACTAAACTAAATTCTTCTCGTATGGAATCCTTACAATCTAAAATCCTCAATGCTCTTTATTACGTCACAAACAAACTTATACATAAAGATTTAATGTCCCATATATTGCTAATTTGGCCAAAACCAGATACCTATCCTTTAATAGTAAATTGCATGTTCACTCATAATCCACTAGTTTCCCAACTCTAGTTGGCTCACTCTCGATCCCAATAATCCTCCGAGGCATCTGAAAAGAAGATGGTCAAGAGATACTCTAATGTATGTAGAACTTTTATAAAGAACTACTAGTGAGTAGTTCTTTACATGTTATTGACAAGTATTCGTTATAATCTTCCTCAAATTTGCTTGTTGGTTATATCGTTACCATCATGTAAAACTAACGAATGTGAAAAAACACATTTTTATTATGTTGATTCACCGTTGTATTCTACAAGGCCTACCTTGCGGTAAAACGCTAGAAATTCGTAAAAATAAAACTACCAATTTCGGTCTTCCTAATTGCTGATCTGATTCGAAATTTTGATGTAAGGGCTTCTAGAATACAACGGTAAACAAAGAAATAAAAAAAGCGATTTTTCACATTCTTTAATTTTTACATAGTAGAGACGATATAAACAGCAATTAAATTTGAGGAAAATGTTTAAAATTACTTGTCAATAACATGTAAAGAACTACTAGTGACTTAGTGGTAGTACTTCATAAAAGTTCTACATTAGAAGGTCTCTTGGCAATCTTCTTTTCAGATGCCTCGGAGGATTATCGGAAAGGAGTGCGAGGCAACTAGTGTTGGGAAACTAGTGGATACGAGTGGACATGCAATTTACTATGAAAAGATAGGTATCTGGTTTGGGCCAAATCAGCAGCAAATGGAACATTATGATATTTATGGATATGTTAACTTGTAGGTATTGATAATAAGGAGGCATTGAGGATTTTAGATTGTAACGATTCAATACGAAAATAATTGGAGTGGAGCCGCAAAGCTCAACTCCGTATTTCCAAATGGGTCTAATTACTGTCATGTAAATCAGTATTTTGTAATTTATTGGGAGCTTTAAACGCGTCGACGATACTGTATAGTTTTAAATATCAATAACATTCAGGATAATTTAATATTATTCAAACTTTGATTTTACCGTCTCTTTATTTTTTATTGGCAGACAAAATTATATGGCCAAGAACCTGGAATTGATTCTATGCCTTTGAAAAAAAAGAATATGGCTCTTATCTTTTGTTCCAGATAATACTCATTCGTAAACGCTGTATTTAAATTGTCTGTTGCTTTGAGAAAGCTGGGTGTTTACAAGTGGATAATATTGAGCAAGCTCCAAGTACAATGAACCCTTTGATCTAAAATTGGCGATCCATTACGACCCGGAGTGTGCTCCTTTTGACGCGACATTGAGCTCTGATCGGAAGGCTGAGCCGACTGTTGGCCTTAAACAATAATTATGACGAAGAAGGAATGAGCGACGCTTTGAGCGGCGATGGGCGATTAAGACAAAGGGAACTGCTACTGTAATTAACAGTCAGCTCTATTGAGCCGTGGGAGAGCGCTCTGCTCCATTGTCTTCTCTCTAAGGGCATCGGGCCCTTGAAAGGTCACCTCTTGGGCCCTTAAGGCTATTCAATGCCTTTAACATGGCGGAAAATATTGATGAGTCGGTTAGGCTTTATTAAATACATCTCTCGTTATGGGAAAATCCCTTATCTCTTACCTCTTCAAGCGAATGTTCCAAATTAGATTTTCCTTCTTTGACAGGAAATGGTGATTCACTTTTTTATCCTTCGTAATAATAGCTACTATTAATAAGGTGTTTTATTGATTTTGTTATTTGATTTGCCTTCATACTTCAGGCTTCGGGGGCAGTTCACTTATTTCATTTATACTATAAATGCCTAGTTGTGTAACGTTTTCTCAAATTTTGTTTTGAAGTGTCAACTCCTGTGATTTTGAAAACAATCAGTCGAAGAAAAAATGTTCAATCAGAAATAATTATAATATGTTGCAAAGGGAGATAACAAAATTTTTCATGTGATTGACTTCCTTGAGCGAGGAGGATTTTATCAGTTGATGATATATAGCCATTATTGCCAATCAAAAGAGGTATCTTCGAATTTCAAGTCTACGTCTCGGCTCACATTAGTCAATCCATCAATGCAATTAATGAAAATATAATATCAATTTAGTATGACAATTCCATTGACGAATTACAAGTAACAGGTAAAGATATTATGTAAATTAGAAAAGTATGCATTGATTTATTTGTTTGTATCATTATAGCTAGAGTATTTATTAAAATATCGATAGTGGGGAATTGCGTTTAGCGAAATTGATAGACACCATGTTATAGCTGGCCCATGTGTGGTGTTTACTCTTACAATTACTTTTCATATCCTTAGAAAACTTTAAACCTTTGCCAGATTTGACAATATTAAAAAAAAAAAGAACTTTTAGTTTAAAAATATCTCAATCTTTCATAGTTAAGAACAATAAGTAATAGCGCTGTATGTACACATTTAAGCCTTACCCTCAATTATTGAAGATAACCAATTTTAACCGGTCTCCTCCAGACAATACAGTAAATATTTAATGATAAAGACATTTTTCTTCTTCTTTGTAAGGATCTACTTCATTATTCAAAGTTTCCCTCAGCCAAACTCCTCCTTCAGTCGGTTCCTCCACTCCTTTCTGTTAATCGCTTCCTCTTCCATTAACCCCCGGCCAGCCATACTTTCAGCCACAAAACCTCTTCACCTGACGCGACACCTGCATTACCTTCTCTTACCTTCTGCTTACTTTTGAAATTCTATTATAAGGATTGTTTAATCATCCATCCCCTTAATATTCCGAACCATCTCAATTCCTTCCCTCTATTTCTCCAAGGTTATTCCTTCCTACTTCCACATTTTTTTCTAAAAGTTTAATTTCTAATGAACTTATATGCTGGGCGAATTCTTCCAAAAATTCTCGAAGCCAGGAATATTTTGCCTTGCAATATTTTTAGGGGTATTTTTTCCGAGCTATGGAGTCGTTTCGCTTTCTACCAGGGCTTTGTATACTTATTGTTTACATTTGTATAATATTCTCCACTGCAGAGGACTGAATTTAGCATACCAATATCCTTCCGTCCGTGGGTTAGTTCTTTTTCACATCCTCTCTCGCTCTTCCACTGCTCCCAAGCGATTATTTAATTTTTAATTTAAAAACTATGCATTATACTTACTATAAATATTATGAACTATACGCCACATATATCAAATACTATTTCTTACATTATACGTTATAAATTGCAACTTTCTCACAATATATGTTTATTTTAAAATATCAAAAACGTTTCAAGAGAAATTTTATATTGATTCACTGAACTTAAGGGAACTGAATTCAAAATATTAACAGTAATTTCAAATATTAACATTATAATGAATATCTATATGTTACATCTTGATCTAAAAGTTTTATCAGAACCTTTCTCATCAATGACGACAGTAACTGCTGATATGTGGACAATGTGTTCAAAACTTATACAAAAAACTGTGTTAAAAAACGTTTTACACTTTTGCCTCTCTTGGAATGATACCTATTTCGGATTCCGTTGAAAATCCATCTTATTTCTAAAAGAGCTTTTAAAATTCAGTGATTCATTACCCGAAATACATGTTTACTCCTGGTATCCTGGAGAAACTCTACATCCGTGTTCAAACTAATATTAACTTCAGTTCACCTTCTGACATTAAAATGAGAAATAAGAAAATAATGAAGTGGAAATAAGAAAATATCAAAATATAAAACACTATAAATCAATGCTGAATTAATAATGAATCATATGAAAAATATAATGCTAAATTACTAGTAATGTTAACTGCTGATAAACTTTCTGATGTCAGGGAAGCGGAAATAGCAAATTATAAATACATAAAATACAGAATCCTTGTGAAAGTTATGATGTTAATTTCTGATGTATTTTCTCAAGGGAAGTGGAAATAAGAAAATATGAAAATTCTGATATACTTTCTTATATTCAATATTAGATCGATGTGTTTTATTGAATTAATAATACAATCTGTCTCTCTTTAGGGCAATAAGTAATACGGACGACAATGAATCCATTCACAAAATATGTAGACTTAAAATTTCTAACTTGAATTGATATAACAAATATAAATATATAAAACTCCAAATACATGTAGAAATTGATCTTTAGTAACAATTTTACGAATTGGGGAAGAGGAAATAAGGAAACATCAATTTATAAAATACTTAATCTATTATGAAACTCATGTTGTTAACTTCTGTTTCATTTTTTTATGTTTAAGAAGAATAAATATCAATATAATATACTATATCCAGCTGTTTGGGCTCCATGTGAAGAAGACACGCTTCAGGTCAGTCCCAAAGATTTATATATTTCGAGTGCTATTTATGCATTTATTGACTTTATTTTGTGCACATTGAACAATATTAGTGCGCGTGTACCATTATTAAAAAAAAAGTGATATATATAGTCAGTCAATTTATTTAACGCCTTTTACAGGCGTACAGAGCTTTGGCTCTGGAACAATATGGCAACAGTTCTTAATACCTCAAAAATGTCTCAGAATGTTTTGAAACCAACAAATCAAAAACAGAAAGAAATGGAACTAATCCAAAGCAGTAATTACTCGAAAACCCAGTCTAACCTCAACGCAACTGAAACCACATATGCTAAAGCCACCGCTTCAGACCGTTTTTCAAAACGAGAAAATGCTATCATTTTACATACATTACCAGGCATAAAACAAAAAGAATATGTTCTCAAAATCGCATAATTAATAGACCCAAAATTCATAAGATACACCTCTAGAATATCCAATTCAAGATTTTGTATCCATTTTAGCAATAAGGAAGCAATCGATAACCTCCTAAAAAAACATCAATCGATAACCATCGACAACAAACAAATAATTATAAAACGTCTAATTAACCCAGCCAAACGTATAATAATTTCTAATGATTGCCCTTCAATTCCACACGAAGCAATAGAAAATGAACTCAGAAGCCTAGGTATTAAATTAGTCTCTCCCATGCATTTTCTAAGAGCTGGTTACCAAGACCCAAGGCTGGCGCACGTTCTAAGTTTTAGACGGCAAGTGTATATTCCACCCGAAGATTTGAATAAACTTCCAACGTCTTTACTTATAAAACATGACAATGTATCATATCGAATTTTTTTCAGTGAAGACATTGTCACTTGTTTTATTTGTAAACAACCGGGTCATATATCTACAGATTGCCCTGAGTGCGATAATGATAACAATATTCAGGAGGCATCTAACGGGAAAGAAAACCTATTAATACATTTTGATCAAGATGTTAAAAATAATTGTGAAACAATAACAAATTCTTCAATATTAGACACACCAAATCATATGGTTAATAAGGCTCCAACGACCATAGGAGGTTGTCATGGAGACCCTTTGAAAATAGAGTCACTAGAAGACAGTAACGGAATAGAGCCTTTAAACCAAGTATCACGTAGCCATGGTGATGAGTCAAACAATATCACTGTAGATAGTTCCGGTGCCGAATCAGCTGTTAATTCGAGCAATAATTTAGCAGCGTTACCCGTGGCGGTTTCTGGCACTAAACGATGTTACTCAAGTCCTCCTGCTTCTACTTTATCCAATATAGAATTAAGTTTATCTCTAGATTCTCCGGATGAGTTTGAAAATACCATTAATTTACAAGATTTCCCACCAATACCAGCACCTCAACCTTCTCGGAATAAGTCAAAAAAACTGAAAAAGACCAATATCAATACTGAAACCAACTTCGAAAATGCTAGACAGTTAATAGAAGATAATTTACATAAATATCCCATTTCTTTTGATGAAATGGTGAAATTCATTCAAATGTCGTCTGAAACTAAAAACTTCAGCGAACTAGTTCACGAGTTCACGAACAACAAAGAGGGCTTAAAAGACATGCTTGCCGAAGCAAAGAAACACACAACTGACAGACGATCCAAATTAAGGATATCCAAGATATTAAAAAGAAAGTGGGACTCTACAGAAAATACATTAAATACAGACGACAGCACCGACAACTAGGAACTGACTAACAACTTTTCATTACTTTAATAAAATGACTACAACAAAAAACCCAATCATATTACAGTGGAATTGTAACGGATTTTACAAACATTACGAGCACTTCAAATTACTTTTAGCTGAAGAAAATCCCATATGCTGCTGTTTACAAGAGACACATTTTTTAAAATCACAAGCTGTTAATTTAAAAAAATTTAACATCTACCGAAAAGACAGAAATGATTGCAGATCTGCCTGGGGAGGAGTAGCGATTATGGTAAAAAAAGAAGTATATTCTGAACGGATTAATATTGACTCATCCTTAGAAGTTGTTGCTATAAAATTATACAAACCTGAACCTATCACAGTCTGCAATATCTATATACCTCCAAACCGAGACTTCACTGCCAATGATCTCCAAACTTTAGTTGACCAACTCCCAAGACCTCTAATCATGGTCGGAGATATGAATGGTCACAATAAATTGTGGGGTTCAACTTTATCAGACTACAAGAATAGAGGAAGAGAAATAGAGAAATTTTTAGATCTCAATAGTTTTTTAATTCTACTTAATGACGGTTCCCCTACTCATTTTTGTGCCAATGGATCCTTTTCCGCAATCGACTTATCATTCATAGACGTTAAACTTTTACATAAAGTTCAGTGGAGCGTAAAGGAGACCTTGTATGGAAGTGATCATTTTCCTGTGACTGTTAAATTTTATGATATTTCAAATGCTACATTACATAGAGTTCCGAGATGGTCAATTAAAAGAGCGAATTGGGAAAAGTTTTCATTGTTGATAGAATCAGAAATGGTAATGAAAAAAGAATCATATGTCAATCTGGAGAACAAAATTACTTTCTTTAACCAAAGTGTCATAGAGTCAGCAAAAATGAATATTCCACACAAAGTAATTTATAATGACAGACGTCTAGTTCCTTGGTGGAATGAAGACTGCCGGATCGCAATTATGAATAAAAAAAAAAAACACTGAACCGATACAAAAAAACAAGATCGCTGGAAGATTTAATTGAATTTAAAAAAATGAGATCAATTGCTAACAAGATATTGAGGGCCAGCAAAAAAAAATTCATGGATGACTTACGTCAATTCTATCAACAATAATACTACCATAACAGAAGTATGGAAAAAAGTTAATGCCATCCAAGGATCCAAAAAACTTGACTTTGTTTCTTCGGTTTCAGTAGATAATCAAATCATAACTGACCCTGGTAAAATAGTTGAGCATTTTGGAAATCACTTTTCTACTATGTCGAAAACTGATAATTATAACATCGATTTTCTGCAGCATAAATGTGAACAAGAAAAAAGCTCGATTGAATTTCATACACATGGCTCAGAAATTTTTAATCAGCCATTTACTCTAGCTGAAATGAATTTTATCTTAAACACATGCAAAGATAAATCTACTGCAGGCCCCGATCAGATCCCATATATTTTTTTGAAGAAACTACCGTCAATTGCACATTCATTTCTCCTTTCAATTTATAATGAAATCTGGACGACAGGGATGTTTCCCGAAGCCTGGAGGAAGGCCATCGTTATTCCAATCAGGAAAACTACAAAAGATATAAACATCGATAACTATAGGCCTATTTCACTACTTTCTTGTGTATCTAAACTTCTCGAAAAGATGGTTAATAATAGACTAATTTATTTCTTGGACTCAAAAAAATTCATTTCAACTTCCCAGTGTGGATTCAGAAAACACCGCTCTGCTATCGACCAAATCACGAAGCTTGAAAACGAAATTCAAAGGGCTTTTTCAAACAAAGAACACCTGGTAGCTGTCTTCATAGATATCACAAAAGCATATGACATGATGTGGCGCTATAATGTTGTCAGTACACTATCCAAACTCGGTCTCTCAGGGCAGCTATTGACATTTATTAACAATTTTCTTAAAGATAGGTCGTTTCAAGTTAAGGTTGGATCTAACCTTTCTCAATCATTCCATCAGGAAAATGGAACGCCCCAAGGATCTCCGCTAAGCGTAACATTATTTTTAATAGCCATAAATAGCATTGTAAATACAACGCCTGCAGAAGTAAATTGTTCTTTGTTTGCTGACGACTTTGCTATTTATATAAGAAGCAAGTCAATAGAATATATCGAGTGGAAATTAAGAACAACTCTAGGGAATCTCGAATCATGGTCTAAAAATACTGGTTTCAACTTTTCAAGTTCCAAAACGGTGGCCATCCATTTTTGTAAAAGGAGAAAATGCCAAACGCACCCGTCATTAAGTTTGTTTCAACAACCTATTATGTTTGAAGAAGTTTTCAAATTCCTAGGAATCTACTTCGATAAAAAGCTAACATGGTCTGAACATATTCGTCAAATAAAAGCAAAATGCCAGAAAGGGCTAAATTTATTAAAAGTTCTGTCCAGCACTCAGTGGGGATCAGATCGACGAACTTTATTAATGATGTACCGTACTCTGATCAGGCCTATCATTGATTATGGAGCTGTTGCCTACAGTTCTGCTAGTGTTTCAACACTGAAATCACTAGATACTATTCATAATCAGGGACTTCGTCTTTGTATTGGTGCATTCAGAACCACACCTGCCCAAAGTTTGTACATAGAGAGTGGTGAGCCATCTTTAGAATTAAGGAGAAAATATTTGAGTTTAGCATACTTCGGCCAAATTATGTCAAAAAAAACACCTCCTCGCTTACGATCCTACAACACATACGATTTTGAATGAAGAGCATAGACGATCCTGCAAATGTTTCCATTGTAGATGCAAAATATGGGCAAATGATTTACAATTATCTTTCCCTAAATATTTTAAATTCCCAGGCAATCCAATACCTAACTGGATACAAACAGAAAGTACGATTGATTACAGTCTATCATTTTTTTCAAAACCCACGACTCCTCATCACATTTACCAAAAAATGTTTAATGAACGAAAAGAAGTGTACTTCAACTACTGTTTTTGGTTTACCGATGCTTCAAAATCCAGCTCTGAAGTTGGATGTGCCATTATTATGGGCTCTGTTTGTTACAAATTTCTTCTACCAGAATCGAATAGTGCATACACCGGTGAGCTCTATTCAATCTGGAAATCGTTGACATTCATAATGAATAGTCAATGCAAATATCATCTGATTGTATCCGATTCATTAAGCTCACTGAAATCATTGGAAAACAGAAACTCAAAAGACGTTTTGGTGATGAAAATCCAACTTCTTGAGAAGGAATGTCTACGTTCAGGCAAAGTGGTAAGATTTCTTTGGGTTCCTTCTCATCTGGGCATCGGAAGAAACGAAGAAGCAGACCAAGCTGCAAATGCTGCAAGATTGAAACCCAATTCAGACGTCATATACATCAATAAAACGACTGCATCGGATTGGCGTATTCATATAAAAAAAAGAATATATGAATCATGGATTACAGAGTGGAACAAAACAGCTGAAAAATTAGGCAAAATTAAAAGTAGTCCTGACGTATGGAGAACATCAGAAAGGAGAAATCGCCGCGAAGAAGCTGTCTTGGCAAGGATACGAATGGGACACACAGCCATAACGCACACGTATCTTCTAAAGGGACTCTATCCACCGACCTGCAGGATCTGCAATGTACCCATGACCGTGGAGCACATCTTAATGGACTGCGAGGAATACAAGGATGTAAGGAAAGATTGCGGAATGGCCAACCGGATGGACATCGCTCTTGGTGACAGTGAAACGTCTGTGCAAAGTTTATTTAAATTTTTGAAAATATCCAATGTTTATAACTTTGTATAATTATGCTTACTTTTAATACCAATAATGTTTGAATTAACTGAATGTTAAAAAACACATATATTTGTTGTTGCTAATGACCCTCTAGGGTAGATGCTTGTAAAATAAATAAATAAATAAATATACTAAATGACCTATTGATAAATGTAAACTTGAAGTTAAGTGTTAGGATCGAACTGGTCGGTGTAGCGCTGGTCAGGCCGCACAGTGGGGCAAGTGCGGAAAAAATTCGATTTTTCGAAATTTTTGATTTTGATCATCTGGTTCGTGTTTCTGTTGTACATTAGCCACTGCATCTAGATATAGCACAAATTTCATACGAACTAATGTTTAGCCCCATTTATTGAGGCTTAAAGTCAAGCTAGTGGAAGTTTTGGTTAAATTACACCTAACTTTCTGAGTTTGGTATATGAATAGGAAAAATAGTGGAATAATTCTAATGTTTTATTCCTGTTCTAGGATGTTTAAATATGCCACGCATTACACGAATTGGTCAAAAAAATATTTTTCATCACGTTACTAGACTAGAGTTACGAGCTACCATAAACATTTTGAAAAGGTAGTGCTACAAAAAAAGCTCCGGTTTCCTCCGGGATGGGGAAGGTATTTTCTCAAACTAGACGTATTAAAGTATAGATTAGAACAAAAATAATCTGCCTATCCGATCATAACACCGCAAAGAAAGGAAAGGATTAGAGTACACCTTTGTTTGTTTACCCAATTGGCTCAGAAAATACATGTCCCCACGTCAAAACACTTTTAATTTGTGTGAGTGCTTGTGGGGTGGTATAAACTTCGACAATTTTCTTCAACGAAATCACCCTGAACTTGAGGAGGAAAACATTTCTTCAATTGTGACAGCTCTAAGTAAGAGATTTTTGCCTCATTTTAATGAAAAAAAAGTTAAGGTAAATCGGGACCGGGCGAGGGAGGAGAAAAAGATTCAGTGAATGGATGGAGAATGAATATATTTTTCACATACCAGACGACGAATCCATAGGATGTGTTGGGAGACCAAGTAAAGGCTTTGATGATTCTGGTAAAAGAAGCAAGAGGAATAAAATACGCAGCCTTCAAGCATCGTAAGAACAAAGCTTGATTAACGCAGCTGCGAGACACGAAGACCACGATACACCCTAAGTTTTGTCATCCTATCAGGCATTAGCTATATTTCTCCAGGCCGACCTGACAAAATATCAGTACGAGATGATTCGACAAGCGCTAAAAGACCTTGGGTGCCATGTATTTCCAAGTTATAAAAAATTAATCCTTTCAAAGAAACAGTGCTATCCTGAAAATATGTCAATTAATGAAACATCCGCAAAAGTACATTTGCAGAATTTGCTTAACCATACTGCCCTACGAATTCTGGAAACAAAACCTCCAAAAGAACTAGAAAAATTAAATAATTATGAATTAATATTGATGACGAAATGGGGATTCGACGGTGCCTCAGGCCAAAGTGAATTCGCCCAAAAATATTCGATCGACAACAACGGAATTAGTGACTCGAATTCATTTATGACGTCAATAGTTCCTCTGAAGCTCACAATCCCAATTGATGTTGATCAAAATAGATCGATTTGGGAAAATGGCCGAAACTACCTGGGGAAACTACCTCTCCTGCCACACTGAAAAGTAACTGGTGGCAAATACAGGATTATCCCCTAGTCCCCATCCCCACCCCCACTAATTAATACAACTTTTAAAACCCTAAATATACGCTAATAAGTACGAAAGAAACATAATTATCAAATTTCATTAAAATCGGACGAGCCGTTCTCAATTTAGAAATATAGCCCCCACTCCTTTCCCTAAGAAAAATATGGCGATAGTTCAAAACCGTTAACAATAATATAAAACTTAAAACTTAAATGTTGGAGGTCAAAACTGATATTCCGATATTTATTTGCCTATCTAATGGTAGAAATATTGTAATCGAATTATTAAATTACAAGAAATAGTAATCCGTAATTCAACTATGTAATCCGTAATCGAATTACATATAAAAATTATATCGTAATCGTAATTCATGAAGTAGTTGTATTATAACATGTAATGTAATCCCGGCCCGGGACAATTGCAATTACAATTACAGTGTAATCGTAATTCATAGAATTTATTTCAATTACATTTTGCCCAACTCTGCTCTGAACTACTTGGGAAACATATACTTCAATGCAAAGGAAACAAGAATTGAACTTACCTTCTTCGAAAAATTACAATGTGAGAGAAATAGAATTACATATGACGTGATTCAAACACTTGATTTAACACAAACACAGTTACAAATCTTACAAATTATGAAATTGGTAGAAACAATTATGAAATTGAATGAAAAAAATTAAAATTGGTTGAAAAAATTATGAAAAAATTATAAATTTGATTGAAAAAATTAAGAATTCGGTTGAAAAAATTATGAATTTGGCTGAAAAAAGCTATATCTTGCCTATAGGCTTTAATTTGTCATTAGTTCTTTAATTTTCTTCAAAATTTCAATAAATAACATAACCATTGAACTTGATGTATTTTTTTGTTCTGAATCGAATGAGACCCCACGTTTCTATGTTAATCAGTTTTCGAGATATTGAATTTTTTCCGCTTTTTGGCAATTTGGCCCCACTGTGGGCCGGTGTGCTGAAACCCCGCTTCTGAAAGGGTACAAAAAATTTTTTTTTTCAAATTTTCTTGATCTCAACACTGTTCTTTTCAGATAAGTCAAATTCGAATATAATGAAATTTATTTCTTGATTGCCGAATATTGCGTTACCCAGGAACATTTTTGAAATGTTTACAATTGAACCGTAAATAACTACATGCACCCTCCCCATGTCTCTCGTGTTCGGGGTGAAAAAGAGTTCCTTAAAGAAGACGATAAGGCGGAGAGGGTGGCCACTGGAGCGTGAACGCGGTTCTCCTCCTGCCCGATGTATGGCTTTCTTGTGCCTTTTTTTTCTGCCTCTTCTCTTTGTTTTATTATTTCTGTGGGATCCTCTTCCTAGCGTTGTGGTTTACAACAATAAACATCCTGTCTACACCTTCGCTTCAGGTTTGAAATAAACGACTTAGAAAACAAGTTGTACAGTTGGCTACTTTTTGATGTATTTTCTCACTTGTTTGTACTAAACGATCTCGTTATTGACTGCGCTAATATTGTTTGTAATATGATCAAGTTTAGAAATGAAACTCTTTGTTAATATTTATATGTGGATATTAGATATTGTTGTTCGAAATATCTGTTTTTTAATAGTAGCAATGACAAGTAGAAAAGTCACTTAACGTCTAGTTTCAGCACAACACTATGCCGAAAAGAAACATGCCTGAACGGAAATTAAATTTTCTAAAATACCGAATAAATTATTCTGCTATTTTCACTATAAATCTATCTAAATAAATAAGTCTACTGACAGACAAATAATTTCCAAGATTTTTATTTTTCAATAGGTGTTGATATCCTCATATATTTTAACAAGGACATATGAAATGTATCAGTGGTAAAATAAACATGGAAAGAGACTATTAAAAAACTCTTGCGGATAATGGGTTGCCTTATCGGTGCTTATATCTAAAGGCCCGTGAATCATATGTTTACACACTTTGCTTTATCAAAAGTTATTTAAAACTTCTTTGATTGTTTTGATTTTGTTCTATCGGCTAGATACTGTTATTTAATTCCCGATGCCAGAATTTCAACGTAACATTTTTTTTCCTATGCTGTATCATTTGTGGTCTTGTCATTTCTTTCTCCCATTATTATTTTTATTTTTAATAAAATGAAAGAGCTTCTTTGACTTAACCTTTAAGGATCTTCAAATCTATCGACTTCATGAAAGACAATATTTTGTTTTGGTCTCTTCCAATTTTTTTGTCTACAGGGTTATATTTTGTCTCTCTTTTCCACTCCGAATTCGTTAAATCTTATTTATTTATTTTTATTTTATTTTTATTTATTTATTTTTTTTAAATACACGAGATCAGATTTTTGGCTTCGAAACCATTCATTAATTTACATTCATGCTACAATTTTTTTTGTTCGACTTCTGTGATAACAAAGGTTAGAAGCTGAATGTCCCTTTTCTGTCGATTTACTTATGAAACAAGAATTAAGAACAATAATAAGGTATAAGGGGGAGGAGAAGCAAAAAGTTGAATACGGAATTTTTTCCTTATTTTCGTAGAAAAACAATTTAATTTGTTTTTTTTAATATATCTATTTAAAATAAAATAATTATATATGGTAACGGTCGGGTTAAGAGGAGGCAGCAAACTGCCCGCTACACCGACCAGTTCGATCCTTACGCTTCACTTCGAATTTACATATATCGATATCTCTTTCCTATAACCTCACATGAAAACAATCACTTCTACAGTTTCAACTTGGATTGTGTTTGTGTGATATTTAGTCTTCTTAAATGTAAATAACTGAAACATAAGTTAACAACATGAGTTTCATAAAGGATTAAGTGTTTTATCAATTCATGTTTTCTTATTCCCTCTTATCTAATGTGTAAAAGTGTTACAAAACTTAAGAACATTAATTTGTACATGGATTGGTGTTTTTATATATTTTTATTTATTGTATCAATTGAAGCGATAAAATTTCAGTATGCATATTTCGTGAATGGATTCTTTGTCATCCATAATACTTATTGTCCTAAAGTGTAACAGATTGTATAATGTAAATAAGTGAAACAGAAGTTAACAAAATGAGTTTCATAAAGGATTAAGTGTTTTATCAATTCATGTTTTCTTATTTCCTCTTATCTAATGTGTAAAAGTGTTACAAAACTTAAGAACATTAATTTGTACATGGATTTGGTGTTTGATATTTTTTATTTGTTGTATCAATTTAAGTGATAAAATTTCAGTATGCTTATTTTGTGAATGCATTCTGTGTCATCCATAATACTTCTTGCCCTAAAGTGAGACAGATTGTATAATTATTTCAATAAAACATATCGATCTAAAAATAAATCTGAGAAAGTATATCATAGGTTTCATATTTTCTTATTTCCACTTTCCTTGAGAAAATATAGCAGAAATTAACATCATCACTTTCAACTAGGATTCTGTCTTATAATGTATAATGGATTATAACATGAAGAAAAGACAATGTTAAAATAATCACAAATTAAGAGGTAAATGACACGTTACTATATAGTTGTAAAACTGTTGGTATAATGTTATAGATTAAAGTGTTTTAAAAAAAATTTAGAAGCCTGATGATGGAGCATTGTCTCGGAAACATGTAGCTACAAATGTTAAATAAATAGTTAAGGATTCTGTCTTTTAAATATTTATAATTTGTTATTTACACTTCCCTCACATCACAAAGTTTATCAAGAATTAACATTACTGGTGGTTTAGTATTATATTATTAATAGTATTATATTATATTAATTAATCTAAAATTGATTTAGTTTCTTATATTTTGACATTTTCTTATTTCCACTTCATTATTTTCTTATTTCTCATATTAATATCATAAGGTAAACAGAAGTTAATATTACTTTGAACAGGGATTTAAAGTTTCTCCGTAGATAAAGGAGAATAACCTTACCACTCGAAAAGTAGCGACTAAAACACCGAAATAAATCGGAAGAAGGTAAGAATCGATAAAAGGTATTGTCGGCGGGCGTAGGAGCTGCCTCCTCTTAACCCGACCGTTACCTTATATATTTATATTAAGCTTGGTATATGGGGTTAAAATTATAAAGTTAGGATTATTGCTTTAAACTACAACCATTTACTAAAAACAGAATTTGAGTTATAGTAATCCCATATTATCTTAGTTGATTTATTCAGTTGTTTAAAATTTATACTTTATGTATGAAATTATATTTGACTTAAGTATTCAAACAATGTCTAAAAACATATACTGCATACAGACTAACTTTGTATTGGGTTCTTTCCTGTAAAGAAAAATTAAACAATATTGCCTTTGTTATACGTTTTATTGTACGATTTCTGTGTCAACAAAGGTTCGAAGCAGAATATCCCTTTTCTGCCGATTTACAAGTGCCTTATGAAACGATGGCTTAAGAACAATAATAAGGTATAAAGGAGGAAAAAAAAACGTAAAAGGTTGAATACGGAATTTTTTCATTATTTCTTTAGGAAAAACCTCAACAAAAGCACACCGAATTCCCTCGGGGCAAAGTTCTAGTTGGTAAAACAGAGAACTGAACTCGTAGCCGAGGGTTGAATTCAATTTTCTTCAGGTGGAAAATAAAGAGGACTTTTCAGCTAACTTCTGGAGGGTGGGGGTGCAACGAATATCTGCTCCGTTTGACTAAATGTACATTTTTAGCCTTTTTCCTTCTCATTTAATTTAGACCGGAGCAGTAATGAAGATGAGAAGGATGGATTCATAAATAACAGGAAAATGAGGAGGGACGTTGAACACGTAAAACAAAAGGGGTTCAGAAACGGGTAGAAAAAAAAAAAGAGAGGAAAAAATTACATGGGCGAGTAAGTACGGACATCCGCCGGCATTTTATGTTGGCTGTCGTAAAGTTTGTGTAACTGACGCAATGAAACCGATGTGTTTATAACAGGAATGGCCCTTAAGTTTATTTATAACCTTCAATAAACTAAATGGTTAATTTTACCAACTCCTCCCCGAATTACTTTACTCGGAGGGGAAAATTTGGACGCTTTACAATAATTTATCACTGTCATATTTTTTCCTGTTAGATATTTGTTTAAAAATTATTTATCGAAAAATAAATATGCATCTATTATATGATGTAAACAATTGAAGGATTGCGGAGAAAAATGATCTAAGTTATATTTGTGCAAGCACTTCAGAATTCAACAAATTCAGTGCTTCATCAACGTTAGGTAATATTCTTTATGTTTACTTCGAAAAAACTTCGGAACTATATTCTTTATAGCATGAATAGTAACTCATATCCATTTTTATCAGTTAAAATTATATTGTTCGCACTGAAATTTAAAGTTGTTAAAATTGGACTATGGTCGTTCTTTCCCGCGAACTCTTTCTAAAATACAAGAGAGAAGAGAGGACCAATAAGGGCACACCATGGTTTTAGGATATTGGTTGATTTTAATGAATTGGAGGAAAAACCTCGTGGTTAAGCCTAAATGCAGATCCATAGCTTTTAATATAATAACCAAGCCTTCCTTACTGTTTTCGATATCTAAACTAGGTTTTAGTGTTACTTTTTTTTTATTTGTATATTTTTGATAATATGATTGATATGCGTATGATCTTCAGATGATATACAATTTTGGCTTGAATAATTTAGTGGGCTGTAGTTTGTTAGTTTTACCTTTATTCTTTAATAACTGTACGGCGATGGCGGTTTTACGTCGGGTGCATCTAAATCAATATGAAAGTTCAAACATTCTGGTCGCAACACCATATAATAACTCATTAATTGTTACAATTCGAAGTTATGAGGAAACAATTTCTGGTTTAGTCAAGATCCTTCTTGATCCGGCAGAACCGTCAAACAAACGATTCTGAACCCGCGTCCTCACCATGCTGAAACTTGTCGATCGACAGTGTCGAGTAAGTGTGAACGAGTACACTAGGCTTTGTCGAGCCATATCGATCCGAAACGAACGCAATCCTAACTAATTCGGTGCGGATCAAAGAAAGTAGAATAGACAACGGTATTGTGGCATTGTAGTGTTGATAAACTTCACTAAAGAAATAAACAAATATTCTTTCCCTCATGTTTCGCTAAGGAATTTATTTCTTTAAAGAAAAATAAAAGATAGAAAATCAAAAATTATCATTACAAGAAATCAAAACATTATCATAGTCAAACTATAATTTTTTCTAATGTTTCATGTCTGAAGGTCTTAGTAATTAAATTAGACGATTACATAAATAGTACATATATCCTTATAATTGGAGAGCGTCGGGTTGGAGGGAAAGAAGATGGTGAAAGAGTAGTGTTTTGAATGTTCCAAGGGAAGAAGCATTGCGGATATAGGGGGGAGGGAATTCCAAAGAGTAGAGGATCGGACAAGGAAGGAACGTTGGAATGCAGTACTTCTGTGGGATGGAGTATAGAGATCGGAAAGACGAGATCTTGTATGCAGTGATATACAATATATATATCAAGGAATCATATCTTAGCCACCGATATACTGAAGTAATGTGATATACTGCGATATACTGACCAAAAGAAGTCCACCGTTCAATCGATTTTGAGGACACGTCTTGACGTAAAATCTCTTCAACGATTCCCTCACTCATTCTCTTCCTCCAAAAATCCTCCACTATTTTAAAGTTTTCTTCTCTCTCCTGTCCTTCCATTAGACTTTTGCCTCTTTCTTCCCCACGACCCTTGAAGTTAATAAGTTGGTTCTCTAAGTCCAGGCAGTCCTCGTCAGTAATCCCAAGCATATTTATCCCAAGTCTGGTTTTTCAGGTGATATATTTTATCGAGTCTCAACCGTATTTTCCTCATTGTTGATTTCGTTTAATTTCATGTATTTCTTTCATATATTTCCCTTTTTGATCTCAGTTTAATTAACTGTATTATCCTCGCGCTATACATTCTTCTTGTTATTTCTCATTTGGATCTTCAGGAGCTTTCCCAAGTATGACTTTTTCATCAGCTTTTCCATGCTATAGGTAATATTTATTTATTCCGTTAATAAACTAAGATAAGAATCGCGAATGAAATTGGTCCAATTATCATAAAACTCTCAAAACTGTACACAATAGTATTTTTTTAGAAAGGCACCTTTTTATGATTGTTATGTGAAATAATGCTTCTTATTCTGTTAATAATATGTATTTACGTTTTGTGCGACATGTGCCGGGTAGAGGGACCCCTCGCTATTATCGCTAATACTTTAATTGAAGCAGGCGGGAGGGTATGGCATCATGTGGGCACCTGCACAACCAGAAAAATATACCACACGTACCGCCAATTTGTTTTCTCAACAGCGACACAAATTGGTACCCGCCCAACTGGGACAGATAAGGCGGTAAGGGCACCCCGGCGGTTCAACAAACCTATTCCCATCTGCCCTCCGGTGCTTTTGTCATCCCTATATTACCAAAATGTACTAAAAGCAAAACTCAACGCATGGTATAAATTTTTATGAAAATTAACCACCAACCATACTTTTCTCGATGATGGTATAACTCAGAAAATCTAATAATTTTTTGTGAATAGTTAAATCTCCAACAAACTATCGTTCTCTTGAGGCGCGCATTATGAATAGAAGGATCAATACAATTAGGTTTGCTGAATTATTTTCCACGTCTATTGGATTTTTTTTTTATTCAAAGACTAGGTTCGAATGTTAAACGTACAGTCAGTTATAAAATCATACAAACAAATTCAAAACATCATCACTTTCCTACACAGATTATCTATATTCAATTTTAAAAACGTAAAACAAGAAATCAAACATGTCGATATTCACATAAGGTGGCAAAATGGATAGCTTTCCTTGAGTAAACTGAATGAGAAGGGACGATATAGGGATTTGGGTTGTTAGGTAAATACATTTTGATCCCTACATTGACTATTTAGGCAAATGTAACGTACCTTAAGTTTTTCCTATGACTGACTGGTTTTTCTGGTCCTACTGGAAACAGATACCCATTATAAGTGGTAAATAATTTATCAATCCTAAACTAATCGTTCATACAGAGACATAATTAGTCTAAAGTAAATAGTTTATCATCAAGAGATGTGATAAAGGAAAACATATTCTATATTAACGTCCTGCCAACAGGGCCGTTATTGTATATTAATCCAATATACAGGGTATTTAGCTTAATACTGCAGCAACTTCTGGAGTCGATTCTGGGAATCAGTTGCAACGAAAAATTCCATATAAACTGTACGTTCATCCTTTTTATACATTATTTTAATTTTATGTTATTTAAAGAAATTACACCTTTTTGATAAATAATTATTATAACTAAAGAAAATATAGATAATTATTTAAATTTCCCGCACTTCTACAGCTAGAAAAATTTCAATACGCTCATTAAAAAGAAGATTTAATTTCCTTAAAAATAAATTTATTTGAATAGTTGCATCTCGTATTTCACTTATTGGTCCAGATATAAGAAATATATATTTTTCAAAGTTAGTTTGGAAATCTGACTACATTTTTCTCAAAAATATTACAGGTGTTAAAAAACGTGCACTACTGAAAGAAGAACTCCTAAAAACACATTTCGTTCGGTATAAGTGTACTACTATGATGATTTTTAAAATTGATACAGAAATCGCTATGCATAAAAGAAGGAGATACAACATCGGCATTTTGGGAAATTATAAGAAATCTTTCTCGTATACACAGCACCCATCTTCGTTTGACAGCATTCACTGCTCGACGAAGTTGATCATGATTTATATTTTAAAATATCTAAATTTTGAACAATTATTCAACAAATTCATTTTTTAATTGTACTTCATTTTATTATATTGTGCACATATATTTTTTAAAAATCTGAAAGTTTTACCTTTAAAGTCATTTTTAGGTCATAGAAGTGCTTCGAAACAAATAATTACTTTAAAGCTATAATATTGTTTTTGTTTTTCCTACGTTAAAAAAAGTAATTAAAAAAAAATAACCGAACCCATTTGAAATATTTAGGAAGAGGAGAGAGAATATACCACAGTGTGGGGGTTACTGCTAACTTGTTTGATTTGAGTTGACTTTGAAAAGGGGAATGCTTTTAAAATGTCATGGTTTGTGCGTATAAGCTATAGAGTTAGAGTGCCAGGGTGGCAGGTTTAAGCCATCAGATGGGGCTCCGTTTATTGCTATCTACCCAGAGTTAATTTGACTGCATTTCGTGCTATTAAAAAATAAAAGAAGTGAAAACGGTTATCATAATGAACGGATAGATTCATTGCTAACAGTAAGACGGATTATTATTGGAGAAATGAAAAAAATAGATATTTTTCTGTAAGCGATTACTTATCTGCAGTAAAACAATTTCATACAAATCTTAATCACTTTCACCCCACACCACACACCATTTTCATTAGATAACAGACTTAAAAGAAACTGCTCTTCGTTTCCAACCACCATAACATTTACTAGACTAGCGTTCTAAGCTCCCAATAAATGACAAAAGATTTCTTAATTTGATAGTGATTAGACCCATTTGGACATACATAGTTGAGCTTTGTGGTACTACTAAAACTTTCAATTCTTGTATCCAATCGTTAAAATCCAAAATCCTTCGTAAAGTTCTCAATGCTTCTAATTAAGTCATAAAAAAAAACTTACTAATAAAGCTCTTATTGTTCCATGTGTTGCTGATTTGGCCCAAACCATATACCTATCCTTTCACAGTAAACTCCATACCGATTCGAATCCACTAGTATCCCAACATGCCTCACACTCAGTTCCTGATAATCCTCCGAAGTGTCTGAAAAGAAGGTCACCAAGAGACATTCTAATATTGAACTTTTATTGAAGTGATAATAGGGAGTAGTTCATTGCATGTTATAATATTTTTTTCATTTTTTTTGTTATATATCTAATGCATAAAGTTGTAAATATTAATAAATAGTTTAAAGAAAATATATATATGTTCCAATAATTCAAAAATCCAAACAAATTTATATATGCAATTTATAAGTTATTGGGTTGTCCGGAAATAATTGAAAGTTAATGCTTTTATGACATAAAACTATAAAATGAATGACAAGAAAACTGTTTTGAGGCGTTAAGGCCATTGATTTTGTCTAACGTGGAAACAACAAAAAAAAAAAAATAAAATAAAATAAAGTCTGGGAAAGCTCCTGAAGAAAGAAACACGAATATTAAGAAGAATTTATGGCCCAAGAATGTCACAAGGAAGCAACAGATTGAGATCTTATAAAAAATACACAAAATGCCAGATACAAATACAACCGAAAAACCAGAGTGGTTATGATAAGCAGATGAAAGAAGAACTGGAGAGATTTGGATTCACTGATGGGGTGTACCTGGACAAAGAGAGATTCAGGAACCGAGTTAAAAACATTGTGAAAAAGAGAACAAGGAATAGGCGTAGGAATAAACGAAAGAGAGGAGACGGCAGAAGTCAGAGCGAATAAGGAATTATGGAGGAGAAGAAGAAATGTTCGTGTCATAAGAAGTTAAATATGATATATGCGTTGTTCTTTATTGGCCCGTTCCACCTCCCCCCCACAAAAAAATGAAATAAAATAATATTAAAAAAAAAAAAAATCAGAAAGCATTTGTTATTATTACTTATCAAAATTCGTTTCATTACTGTCAATACATATCTGCCAACGTGCTGGCTCCTCTGAGTAGAATTCTAACATTTTTGTTTAGAAAAGGAATGATTATTGACAATTATACAAAAGGATAATCAATCCGATGGATACACTTTATTATACCGAGGAGCAATTTAAAGAACACAAGAAAGATTGCATTATTTTCCGGACAACTCAATATTAATTATTGGAAAAAATAATTTTCCGTCTTTTAAGTGGGATTCACTGTTATGCCTCAGTATTAACATCAGCCCTACAAAAAACTGAAGTTGGCGCTGACTGAAGTGGACCACTAGGACTAACCTACCCACTGATGGCAGATAAGCCTGGAAAGCTGATATCTGACACAGAAATTTATTTCCGTCTGGCTAATGGTCCAAGAATAAGATAGCCAGGAGCACGATATCGTGGCATCCTCAATATCTTCTCCAGTGGGTTCTGTCTTCTGTCTTGTCTCTGTCTCTTCTACCGTGACCTAATGGCTATAAGGATTAAGAATTGTTTAAATTAATTTATATTCAAAAATATATATGGAGGTGAAATGAATATAAAAGAAATCTGAGAATTTATCTCGATGAAAGTTATTTCCAACTGGAAATATTTTAAGAATTCTTTTGTTATTTAAAAAATAAATAATAAATTGAATTTGAAACTTTATATACCAGAATATGAAATAAACGTTAAGTAAATGGGGAGAATAACGAATTTAGCTATCAGATAAGGACTTGTTAGTAAAATACATATTGATGGATCTCTAATTTAAATTTTTGTTTTGGAAGAAGTATGGAGTGGAAAGCGGGTTCGGAAAATCGTATCTGAATCATACTGAAGTTATCAAAATGCAATCCCAATGACATTCCTTCTTTCTCTCGTGAACTATATATATATATATATTAGAAGCTCTCAGAGCCATCCCTTTTTCTGAAGCAAGGTCAGGCTTTCGAGAATTGTATGCAAAGTGAGTTAAAAGGCTAGAGGTATGACAGGTCATAAAGTTCACTATGAAAGAATATTTTTTGGGCCAAATCTGCTGATATCGTGCTTCATATGGAACATTGAGATCTGTATGGTTAAGTACATTCATGACAAAGGGAAGAGGATTGAATATTTTTATAAGGGATTTAGGTAAGATCCATGTTTTGGGGTTCCTGGTCTTGAATCCTTGTGTAAAAGCTCTCCTTAACAATTTTCTTGACAAGATAATTTTTTTTTAATAAAAAAGAAGAAAATTGCCAGTAAAATCCCTTTAAAGGAGGTCAAATAAAACAGTGATATAAGAACTTCTGACCAAAATTATTTTTCTTAAATTACAAATGGTATCTCCTGAAATACTAAACTAAGATTGAAGTTCCCAATCACTCAAGAGTACCTCAGAAGTAGTGAAATATTGGTATGGAACCTACAAATACGTCAGAATATGCCTGAAATTTGTGAAACACACTCACAAAGGTATGGTATCTCAAGGGATACCATGCCAAGAAAAGGGTTAAAATTGCGTTTGAGACGAATAAACGTAAAACATTATTTTTTTATTTCTTAGCTATTTATTGAAGTTTATAACTGTATAAAAAATAATAACACATCAATATAATTTTAAGATATTGTTTATAATAACACGTTAATTGCGTGAAAAGTAACATTGGTAGCACATTAATAAAAGCTCTATATTAAAAAGTATTCGACTAATAAAGCACATTAACAAAAATTTAAAAATTATTTATTGATATTTACAGTTTTATACGGTATTTAAAGCATGAAAATTTATGGAAAATTATCACAATGACTTACGAAAAACTGCTCATTAGTAGGACTTCAATAAAATCTACATTAGGGCTCCCTAGGCACTTTTGTTTTTCAGACACCTTGTAAGGTTATCTGGAATCGAATGGAAAGCAAGTTGGGAGACTAGTGGATTTAAGTGGGGATGGAGTTTGCTATGGAAGGGTAGTTATCTGGTTTAGACCAGATCAGCAACGTATGGAATATAAAGAGCTTCATGGAAGAGTTTATTGGTGACAAAGTAAGGGGCATTGAGGATTTTTGATTGTAATGATTAAATACCAGAAGAATTGGTAGGTTTAGTATAAATTCATGGTTCAACTCATAGGTCTAATACTCAACCCTAATACTCAATTAAAACAAATCCAGTGCATCAATTCTATAATCAATAAATGAAATCCTGGAATGTTTATCTTCATAAACAAGAATTGGAGAATTGACTGACATTATATGCTGAATTATACATTCTGTAAATTATATGCTATAACTTAAATTACATGCTATGGATAATAAATACTACTATCGTTGTACTAATATATTTCTTTAATAATTTTCGTTTAATCGATTTGTTTTGCTTTTTACCTTATTTTTGGGTTATGTTTTGAAATAGTAGTTTATTTATAAACTGAGTTATCGGTACCGAAAATCGAAACAATTTGGTAGCGACACATCACTGCTTTGAACTAAATGTTGCAGCAGTCAAACACGGCGAGCAGTTTTTTGTTACCTGAACTTAAGTGACGATACAGCTATTATGAGCTCTTTACAACCTCTTTGGATCTAGGTATCAAATTATGCTACAACCGTGCTATTCGTTGCTTTCACCTCCCTTTGGCTTTTCCCCTGTTGGTTGCAGAACATATGGTGGTGAGTTACTAGTTTATGCAACTCCTTACGGATCGCACTCTCCTAGCGGAAGACGATCGGCTAATTGCCGAAGTGCGGGCGGAAGGAAGCAGAAGTGGGTTAGTAGTGGATTACACCTGCAGGCCAGGTGCAGAACAGCTGTAGGTGGCTAATGTATGCATGCAGTCCTCCTGACCCACATGTAACTTCCCTCCACAGCTGCCCCTCATTTCATATCTTTAATTCAGCACTTAGCCTTTCGCAAATACCTTCAGGCTTATTTATTATAATACCGGATTTACATATCTAACTCCGCTGCTAAATATTCAGGACCGAAGTAACTTGGTACATTATGAATAATGAAAATAACGATAATGCTCTTTGTGCTTCGTCGAGCCTCTCTAATGTTTATTGTTTTGTCAAATTTTGCATTTGTATTCATTCGAAACCCGGTGAAATATCGAAAATATTTAACTGTAACAATATTTTTTAAGTATTATTAAATCTGTTGAATCAAGGATGAACGTTTAGGTTCCAAACATTTCATTGCGTTCAAATCACTAATTTACATTCTTAGAAGTTTGAAACCCATTCAGCTTTAATACTGGTGAACTTCTCTTAGCCTTATTTAATAAATTGCCTAGAAATAAACCTAACTTCAAAGTTGGTTGAAGATACTACGAAGTTATTTGTAGAGATATTTACGATTAAAAGAAAATAAAACACTATGGAAAAGATTGATCGTAATCCATGTTCACCATATTTAGAGTGCAATAAGAACTGTTATAATTAGCAGAATGTCAATTTGATACCATTTAGGCAAAAGCAAGGGTGCTTCTTTCGTAATTTTTATGATAATGAAGCTTTTATTTTAGCAAAGCTAAATTGTTATCTGCCACAATAAGGGGCAATAAGTATAAGTGCTCTAGAGCACTCAGTTATATTTTTACATAAAAATAAAGGCACATCAGTTTGAATTAAACGAAAATTGAATGGTTTGGTGAAAGAAGGGGTTGTGCTACATTTAAAAAAAAAAATACAATCTAGTTTATTGGATGAAGAGTTTATATGCAGAAGTATTAGGTAACAAAATCTGAATATGTTATAACAATTGGTAAAATATATATAATGGGCTATGAAATTTTTTCCTGTTAAAAGAAATGTAAATTTAAAAAAACATTGCGCATAAAGGCCGGTTTACACGCTCATGCAATTTGCGCAAATTGGCTTGCACAAGCCAGTTTGTGCAAATAAATTGGAGGGTGTAAACGCCGATTTAAAGTTTGTACAAGCCAAAATTTTAAGATATCGAAATGATATGCTTGGCCACATATGCATTAGTTTTCATCCTTAAGGATACTATTTTGAACTTCGCTAGGATTTAATAATTTTCAAGTTATACGAAGGATATTCCGCCATTATTGTCCTTTTAGTTCTTGTCCTTAAGCATACTACTTTGAAATATTACAGGATTTAACTATTTTAAGATAGCGGAAGGATATTATATCATTGTTCTCCTTTGCAAGAATTAATAGTTCTTCGTCACAATTTTTCAGTATCCACAAAACAGAGAGGTTTTTACACAAATCTGAACGTGTAAACAGTATCGACTTGATTTGCACATAGTGGCTTGAGCGTGTAAACAGGCTTTAACTATACTTAAAAAATATTCATTCACTTTGTGAAGGATGAAAATGGACTCAAAGGATTCTAACCCCACTTCACTGGTTTCTGAGCTATTGGAGGCAGAGTAAGTGCTATAAAGTTTTTCAGTGGTAAATGTCTTTGATTCCAGCTGAGGGCGATCATAAACACATCAAGGAATCAAAAATTCTCAAACATATTAAGCGATACCATACGATTAATCACTCCTTCCTTTGAGCCTTAAAATACATGGAAACTTTTTTAAAACGTGCTGAATTATGTAATGTAAACTATTGGTATGGTTAGCAATTTCTAAAAATTCTATTTAGAATCGAAATACAGCTACTTACGTTAACTAATGATCAATGCTTTGAGGCTTTCAAAAAAAAAATTGTTAAATATCTATAAAAAGATGGGTCTACTGGAGAATTCAGATGCTTACTCAAAGCACTATTGAATTAACAACATTTAGTTATTTAATGAACTAAATCGCTGATACATAAATGGGCGAGTATATCGTTTGGACAGCAGGACATGTAAACGCCAGGTGGTTAAACCGAGGCTAAGATGGTTAGATCTTAGACCTGACCTTGCTGATTGGTATTTTGATGAGTTCTGCGGAGGATGTTATTTAGGTTGACATGGTACATACATCGATAAAATAATAATTATTTTAGTAATAAAAATCAAATTTTATTGCGATAATGGCTATATTTATCTCTGAAAGAATTATGGTAGAAATTAGGGATGTATCGATTCTAGATTCCACTGGTTCTTGAGAAAATAGTCTGTATTAAAAATCGATAATACAAAGTCGACTCCTTGGAGCCAATCGATAAAGCTGGCTTTGGCGACAGTTTTTGGTACTTAAGTAAGTTATAATTATAACAGATTTATAATTATTACTTAACAGAGTTTTTATTTCGTTTAATAGATTAGCACTGTTTTTTCATATACACAATATTCTAATAATAATTACCAAAATCGATGATTGCTACAGCAAACCAAACGTCACATTGTTGAAAATATGTTGTTCGCTATTGGAAAATGAAGGTTTATTACAATTCCACACTGCTAAATATCGAACACAAATGAAACAAATCTCTAGGCACTTAACATCACCATTTTATTCTAATACGTTTCTTTGATTTAAAAACCATTTCGTTACCCCAATGTTAAGATTGTTTTATATTACATGTTCATACTGGTTTTGGATACCTAATACAATTATATTATAACCCATCTATAGCGTTAAGTGAAATATTTTAATAATATTTGCGATTCCTCAAGTAATAAATAATATCCAGAATATTTATTTTCTTAATTACAAATATGTAAACAATATTTTGTTATGTACATTGTCCAAATTAACTAACAAATTATATGTTGCAGACTGTAAATGCTATGGGCTACTCACTTATTTATTTCCTAAAGAATTGAGACACGTAAATGGAAAAGGCTTTAAGTGCCAAAAATAAGTAAAATAAGATCTTTAATAGGAAAATAAATAAGTTCCATCGGCAATGTAATGGAAGCAGTGTTACGTACCTTTCTTGGTACCAATCCCTTCATGACAGGTACCTACCACTGCTTCCATTGCATTGGCGATGGAACTTATTTATTTTCCGATTAAAAATCTGTTATTTTATCTTTGGCACTTACAGCCTTTTCCATTTACATGCCTCAATTATTGTTTTTTAATATGTGTGGTTTGCTTTTTTAGCTCATCTATGGATATTTTTTTATTGGTAATTTTTTTTTTAAATCGAAGTATCGGCACTGAAAATCGAGAAACGATACATCGTTAGTGTAAATTATTTATTTGAATTAATAAACAAGATATTGAATGAATATTGAGATAATAAATTCGAAAGACAATTCTTGATTTTCTTAAGGTAAATGGTGACTGATCTGACATCTCAGATTATAGTAACATCTAATATTAGCGTAGTTAAATCCTGAATTATGGAAACCATTTACAACCGGTTTTTTCAACATTTTTCCTTATAAAATTTAATCATACTACTAATTTGAATTCAACACCTTTCTAATCTATATACTCGTAAGATGTTTAATATAATTTTTATGACTTTATTTTTTTAGAAACAAATAATATTTAACAATATAATCATAGCTAATATTAACGATTTGTAAAATCCTGGCCGAGAAGATCAATAGGAAATTTCGTTATTAAAATAAAAAAAAAAAGGTTTGAGGTTATGATTGACCAAAACATTAAAAACATAAATCGTTTATGGACAGGTTTTTGATCAAAGAACCTACTTAAGTTCCCTCTGTAGCTACAGTTTTATCAACTGGACATTAATGAACTTGTCATATTTTTTTTTCTTCAATTTTTCGTATTTAATAAGTCTGAAAGGCTATTTTAAAGTAAACCAGATTTTTTTTTCTTTCATCATTCCGTTTAAGTAGCACATTTTTTTTTTTCACTGTTACAACCCGTCGCAGTTTTGATTTGTAATAGAATTTAATTTTAATAGGAATTAATTATTTGCCACTTATGTGGTATTTCCGTTATTAGAAATTTTGGAACGTTAAACATTCATCAGTTTAAAAAAAAATGTTCGAACATTCAAAACATCAGCAATCTGTTTTATAGATTATAACTATTTTACTAATGTAAAAAAAGTGATAAAACGCATGTTGTCACTCACCTAGGAAAGGGAGAGACACTGTAAATTTAGCTATCGCTAAATCGAAGAATTAATTGACATAGGAAGAAGCACCATTTCGGTTTCCTAATAAATATGAATATAAAATAATAACGATTAAACAAATACTCGGATGATAAACAGCAAACATAGAGAAATTGTTGGAAGCTTGTACTAGAGTCAAGGACTGATTATTGAATTGTAGCGCCGATTGAATTGAATAGAATAGGAATAATAAAGTTGTTTAAAACAACTCTTAAGTTTTGATGTATTTTAAAACTAAAGATCGATGAAAATAATTAATCTTTTAAAAAAATGTCTTTTGTTAATTCTGTATTATCATTTCTAGCTCAATTAAATTTATTTCGAAATAATTATATATAGAAGTAGTAAAAATGTGTTATAATATTACAGGCTGTCATAAAGAAGTCGATAAGTCAAAATTGCTTATTGCTGCCCTTGGTACTGAAGGACGTGGGTTCGAATCCCATCTGGGCTCCTTAAAATTTATTTCGTGGAAGATCCACGAAATGAACCTTGACCGTCCCACCCTGGTTAGAATAGTAACCTATAGGATAATCTGTCCTTCCTGCTCGAGTTGGTGTACATAAAGATGTTAATTCGTAAAAAAAATGAATAAATAAAGAGTTAAAATTGTGCACTTTTCTGTAGAAAATTTTGGTTTGTTTTCCGAAATCCTGTGGTTGCCTTAAAAATAGCACTTGCACCGAAATAGGTACTTTAAGACATTATTAAGAATCAAAACTAAATTTTTTCCCAACGCAAATAATAATTCTGATTTGAAGATTAGCAGTTAACTTTTTTTACAGGTAATTTGATTTATCCTTGAGATCCACACGTCTCTGACTCGATTGAAGTAAAAAGTTGTCTAAATAAATTTATGAACCAAATTTTGAAGTGATCTAGGTCAGAACCATAAAATTTAGTTAAAAGAAACCATATATTATTAGGTTGGAGGAGAGACCTAAACCGATAGTCAATCTAATCTAAACATAGTTCCATTTAGCAGTTCTCTCTCTCTCTACCTCTCACACGCTCTCTCTTTCACTATCTCTCTCTCTCCCTCACTTTCTCTATCTCTCTCTCTCCCTCACTTTCTCTCTCTCTTTCGCTCTTTCTATCTCTATCTCACCCTCACCCTCTCTCTCAGATAGTTGAGCTAATAGCTTTCTGGTCGCCTGATCAAAGCTATTGGTCCTCACGCTGAGGGCTGGTTTATTAAACTTGTGGCTGGGCAAAGGGCAAGGGAAATAAATGGACCCAGTAACTAGTTTGTCACTAGCTCTATGTAGCCCATTCGTTATTTATTTAGTTTCTTGACATTCGATGATACCTAATTAAAAAAAGAACTGGAAGAGAATCCTATATCTATAAATGATTTGCCGAATCATGATTTTATAACTTGAAGCATATTTGTAGTTTACTCTATTGTGTATTTATCAATAATTTCTTATTCCTCCTGGTATCATTCAACCCATCTCTGTACTTTTTAATTAAGTTCTAAATGCCTGACATCTTGATGGCATTCTCTGTAAGAACTGAAAGGTGCATTTTTGATTAATTTAATGTATAGAATAGCTGACATTTCTTTATGTTCTGCTATCATATGGCCATTAGTTATTTAATATAGTTTAATCCCCCGAACCTTGACACTTGCTCATAAGAACCACTCTTTACAAGAGCCCACTATGACTTGTAAAAATAAGCTAGTAGGTAGAACCAGTTTAGTCAGCACGGGCGGTTCACTCTATCGAAACGTGGTAGTACAATACAGCGCAGATTGAGAGTTATGAAGTTCTTTTGTGCTTGGTTACTAAATGAAATCGCATTTCAACGTATAAAAAAATAAAACAAAATAAAAATAAAAAATAAAAGTAAATTAAAAAAAAATAATAAAGTTCGGCTTCTGTACTTTTGTATTGGTTTTTGAAAATGTAATACAGCATGATAAAAATTTACTCTGGAGCAAATATATGCATACATTCCTATAATATTATTAATATTTATTATGTTATTAGATTTATAAAATTTAAAATATTCGTTGAAAAGATATGAATTGATTTATAGACTCATTAATCAACTTTTATGCTTACTCATAAATTATCAAAATGTTTTACGTGCGGACGATTTAAGGAAAACATCTATTTTCGGCAAAGTTCTTAGTTTCTTATCCTATTTTCGGAATAGGTTCAACAATTATTGACCAATAGGGCATACAGTCTTTTTTTCAGGTACAATTCATCGAGTACAGAGTAAACAAACAGGAGACGTTCGGGAAACAGTTTGGAGCAGGAGGGACTTCCTAAATCTTGGCCGGGGATGCCTTTGGCGTTTTGTTTACCCAGCTCTGGCAGTATATTTTCCTTTAACCTCGTAAACATTAAGTCTGAGTTACGACCTATTCAGAAATCACTGGTCGGCCTTAACATCCCAGCACATAAATCTCGTTTGTTCAATCCGTATAACAGTAAAATATATGATAGCTTTCCTCCATACTTTGGGGTTCCTCCTGTTCTTCTTGGATCATTGTGTAACAGCTCTTAAAAAAAAGTGTTTGTTATGATTCTTCAGCGGTTGGAGTATCGATGTTCTCTTTGACACACACACACACAAAATAAAAAAATAATGATTCTTGGTAATGGAATGGAAAGCAATAAAACAAAAAATTAAATGATATTTTTATTATATATTATATATCATATATATATATATATATATATATAAATATGAAATGCTATATAATATGCTGAAGTATAAAAGGATGCACTTCTCAAAGCTTTAAAAATATCTATCAAGGCACACCTGCATTAATAATTTGTCAAAAAAGGTATTAATATAAATAACCAAGTCCCCCATACAGGGACTTGGGTTCAGAACTTAGGTAAGGCTGTACTGTTTCTGAGTCAACGGTTGTGAAAGGAGGTGATTTGGCCTGAATTCACGCTCAAACGCCAGGTTTTTTCCGTCAATTGAGGGTACCTACTTTTAAAGAAGCTGGATGCTCCCAACGAAGGTCTCTCGGCCTCGAAACCGATCAACGGCCGCAAAGTACTATTATCTGAACTAATAGATTATCGCAAATCAATATAGTTAAACCCCTAATGAAAAAAAATATATTGTTTTGGTCTTACTACTGTTAATAATATTCAATAAGATTCAAGAATAGCATAAAATAGTCTCAGCAGCATCTTTAGTAACCTGACTTATGGAATTTAGAATTGTTTTGTTTTACCAGTTAATTTTCCAAATATTCTAATTTCTTTTCGAAACTATACAATTGCTGGCTTCTATCCATAAGGTCAAATAGGTCTTTCGTTTGCATCTATCTCTACATGGCCCAAAAAAACATAATAAATGTAGTACAACAGACAAGTTGTAATCTCTAAATCGATCAGCCAGGGAAACGATTTATATCGTTTCCCTGGTTGATCTATATCTTGAATCCCGCAATACCTATCGATTGTTTGATTTTGTAAAACTGATTTTTTGCCGACTAAATAATAACTTTAACCTACAGTTATTCGTCAGATTGTAATCAATACAGGTTTTTAAAGTTATTGGGGTAAAAAAATAAAATTATAAAACATTAATTAACAGGGTGCATCCCTATTTATAAATTGAAAGTGAAGATACGATACGATACGAGTTTTGTGTGCTTCTACTTGTATACGGTATTTGACACTTACGATGTTCTCTAAATAAATTCCACTATTGATCTCATTGACACCGCTGTTTTAATGTTCGAGGATGATTATGGGAGCACGTAAAACTGAGTAAAGATTGAATAAGATTCGTAGGTGGGTGGGTTTTGAAATTTTGGTCAGCTAAAGTTCCAGGAATATAAACAATATTGTCATGATGTAGGGCATTATTTGAATCGCATTATCCAAAGCTGTATTATAGTTAACATCAGGTTGTGTTATTTGATTATATATTTTTTTTCATAAGCCTACGACTTCCTGCCCTACAGTATCCTTTAATAACTTTCCATTGATACCTGTTGAACAAATTCGCTTCCTAGGACTCCATCTAGACAAACGTTTAACTTGGAATCCAGATACAAGACCATAATGACAAAAAACTGCTTGTCTTTTCCAATTTCTTCATTATTTACTATACATACGTTCAAACCTACAGATTTATTACAAAAGGGTCATTTACATGACAGTTATCAGACCTATTTGGACATATGGAGTTAAGATCTTTGCAATCAAAAATCTTTCGAAAAACTTTTAATGCTCCTAACTTTGTCACAGATAAATTTAACCATACAAATCTTTAATGTTTTATACGTTACTGATTTAGCTCAAACCAGATACCTGTCCTTTTATAATAAACTCTATAACCACCCAAATCCACTAATCTGTCAACTGCCCCATTCTATTCCCGATAATCCACCGAGGCGTCTGAAAAGAAGATAGCCGAAAGACCTTCTTATATTGATTGTTTTCTTTTTATTCAAGAAAATACTAGTGAGTGGTCCATCACATGTTATTGACAAGCCGTTGTTATAATTTTCTCAAATTTACTTACTGTACATATATGTATTCAGTTGTAAATATCAATAAACAGTTTAAAAAAAAAAATATGAGACAATACAAAATATTTTAAGTATACCTTGTCAAAGTTGTCACAAATTGTTTTCCTTTTAATTGAATAGTAGCAAGAATTGAGTACAATCAGTACACTGCTCGTTTCATTTGTTCATTGTTCATTCATGGAACAATGTTTTCGGTGTTATTATCCGAGATCTAAAGTTTACAATACTCCAAGAATTGAAAATTCCACGCTGATCTTAGCTTATCAAGCAATATTGAAGGCGCTGTACCGACCTCAGGCCAGAGCAACTTAACTGATTAAGCCCATCAATGAGGTCTTGCGAGATTGGACGAGAGAGAAAGCCTTTGCTACCGTGATAGCCAATGAGCTCTTTGTGTATAAATATCAAGGCCTGCCTCCAGGGCCCAGATAGCGAATTCAATTTAGTTAGCCTGATAGCGAAGGGCTGTAACGGGCTCTCCCATTGGTCCGCTGCGGGGTCTCTCTCCCGCCAACCAGGGCCCGATAAACAAATTAATGTGCACGCGACTCGTAGATTAGTTACCTCGCACTGTGTGGCCTGAATGTTTAAACATTGTGTCCCAAAAGGAATCAAATTGTAATTGGTACTTGAAGGGAGTAAACAAAATTAAAGATGGGTTTCCCGATTGACCAGTAGAAATATTTACCACACTAGATGAATATTGGTTAAATAGTTAAAAACATGGAACTGCGTTCAAAAGCTATCCCAGGCTCCTAATTTTAAATTTTACTATTTGTCTTAATTTCTAATTTACGTGGAGAATTGTGGGAACATATGAAACTGAATAATGACTGGATAAGATTAGTATTACATTATTACATTACACTAGTATTAAATATTAGCTTGTGGCCAAGGGTGATAATCAATATCGCCATGATGTATGAAGTTGCTTCTTCGTTGCCGTTCCTCCTTAGGTGCTCCAACTGGGGAAAGAAGGACGGTTTATCCTACAGGTTACCAACCTATTCTAGCCAGAGTGAAAGGTTGGTCGGCCGCGATATAAATTTCAAACCATCTAAGTATGATTTGAACCTATGTGATTCGAAGACCTGCTCCCCAACGCACTCGGCCAATGAGTCCCTGTTTGTTTGAGATGTAAAATTTAGCAATATTAGCTATATAATGTTTACCAGTATAATTCGATTTTTTTATTTTTTAATCATTTTTTGACTTGAATATATCTTTTAGCTGGGGTCTATAATTTTTTTTAGTTTTTGTAACGTAAAGGATCGCTATGGCAAACTTTTTTAAACGTTTTGATCATCCTCAAAAACGTAACATTTTGTATCCAAGTAACTTAAATCAGCATATAGTAACAAATGGATTTTCCTCTAAAAGTAGATGACAGTCCTAATTTTTATTTGAATTTATCTTAATGATATGAATATTTTTATATTAATCAAATTAAACAGCAAAACATTTAACTTAAATATAATTCAATGTTTTAAAAAATTTTAAGAATCATAAGTTACTAATTGTAAATGTACCAATCAAAATATTACAACGATATACCCCTGTAAATTAATCGCGTAAAATGAGGTTAAAATAAACAAGAATATTCTTGAGAAAAAATCAATCCAAGTAAATTAATCCAATTTTTTTTTTTTTGGTTTGTGATTTTTATCAATTATTAATTGTCCAGAGATAAGTTATTAGTTGTCATGGCAAATTTTTTTCTTTTAATTTCTATTGCATTATGATTCGTTTAAATCAAAACCCGTTATGTCCATTTTTCACAATTTCACAATTTTGGACATACATTAAACCTATCTTAATATTGTATTCTTGGAGAAATCGTGAACTTGTGAATTTTTAATTCCAATGCATACTTAAAAAAGCAGAAAATTTCAGTATTGTGTTGGTTTTTGTTGTGAAAGTTGGACCAAATATTAATTATAAGTTTTTCCTCTTTATGGAGTTTTTTAATACTCTTTTATTTATTATAGATCATACATATGAAATATGTTGCATTTCATATGCATAATCTATTTTAAAAATTCTGAAGTTGTGAAATTTTTGTATGTTTTTAGAACTAAATGTTCAACATTCAAAACTACTTTTTAAATGAAAAGAATATCAATTGAAGTGGCAATTGATTTATCAATCCTATGTTTATAGATCGTTCTATACCATCATGCGTACCTCAATTGACAAATATAAAGAACTCACATAATTCATTTCACTAAAAACTGCCAGTATGCACATAACCTAAATATTTTCTAAACAAACTATGCGATAAAGGCCGATTAATATTAAATTTTTGTTGGGATCTAGTGGATTTGGCCTATTGCATTTAGGCCACAGGTAAAGGCACTTTTAAACTTAGATTTAAAAAAAATATATATATTTTTCAAAAAATAGAGGTCTTAACAGATTTTGATCCTGAACGACTCATATAATGTACATTAGGTTGTCCTTTTAAAACTTTGCACCTGTTAAAACCTAGAATAGTTTTTGTTTGATTTATATTGAAAGCGGTGCAGAAGAGAGGAACAAGGACAATTCCGAGGGGCACTCCTGCTGTGATTCATCCGACCCCAGATCCCAGATCCCAGACTATGCAAATAAGAACTTGTAAAAACTGCCCTTGACTTATAGAGGCTGCCTGATTAAAATACAACTTACACGAAGGCCTATTATGTAAGCTGGCCTTAGAGATAGAATCAAACCTGCCTTACATCTTTATTACCCGTGGTTTTTACTTGGATTGTTCTAAGGCTACTGGACATTGTTTGATAAATTAGGTGCTAAATCTTAAAAAGTGATATCATCAGATCATTCCTCGTCAATGGAGGGTCCTATAATACATGATGAATAACATATGTTAATGTCTTATTCATTAGTGATTGAAAACCGTAATATTTATTATTAATGTTTAAACAGGAATTTAATCAAAATAAATACAAGCACATTTTCAAATTCAATAAAATTTACTTTTTGTCCTTAAGCTGCCACTTCTTGTCCTATCCTTTAATGATATTCCATTAATCCTATTGAACAGACCCTATTCCTCCAATTCCATCTGTAAAAACGTAATTGGAATATATAAACGCTTCTAAAAAGACTCTTGTTTCTTAACTGCCCAACGTTTTCGAATTCAACATTTACCAACGTTCAAACCTTGCATTATTAAAGACTCATTCACCTGAAAGTAATTAGACCTGTTTGGAGATGCGGAGTTGAGGTTAGGGACTCCACTTAACCATCCGATTCATATCGCAACCAAAATCATTCATGCTCCTTACTTTGTCACAACAAACATATCCAAAAAGATCTTAATGTACAGTATGTTTGTAGTTTAGCTCATACCAGGTATCTATCCTTTCATAGTAAACTGAAAGTAAGATTTTAGATTGTAAAGATTGGATACGAGAAGATTTAGAGAGTTTAGTTGAGCCCCATAGCTCAACACTGTATTTTAAATTTGGTTATTAACTCATATAAAAAAAAAAAAACACATTTATTTACAATTAAAAACACCCCTTCTAGAGTTGACAAGGTGACAGGTGTATACTTATCTTCTCAATCGAAAAGTATTCGATTTTCCTTACCCAAGTTGTTTTTCGAGATTCCAAATGTGCATGTTTTGAAGCTAACAAGGTGGCCTCCAAAATCGTCTTAATAATTAGATGAAGGTGAGATCTAAATATTCAAATAGGAGCTACTTAATAATTTTGACCAACAGCTGAACAAATTATGCGAAATAACAAACATTGTTAGCCTGAAGTCTTGGCGCCTATCGGATCGCACGTGGAACAGCCGCCCTTGAACGAAATTTGAATGCCCTTGATATACAAGTGGCAACAGTGTTTTTCGGCGTTCGATAAATCTTCTTAATTTATATTTTATTTTGGTTCTCTTTCATCGTTAGAGAATTACATTTTGAATCCCTTAAGCTGCTAGTTAAAATATATATCTTGCAACAAGTTCATCTAGTATTTTCAGCACATCGTCCATAACCCTCTTGACTTAATTATATCTAAGGAATCTAAATAGTATAATCATAGCAAAAATACTTTGATTTATAAACAATGTTATGCATTATAAAGTATTTTATATAAAAATATATAAAATCTGCTTTCTTTGAACCTACATTCTAAGATAAAAAATATTTTTCCAATTTACTTGTCAGTTTATCCCATGAGCGTTTTAGGCCTAATGTTCTTTCAAAATCCAGATCAACAATTTAACTAGCTCTGTAATAATAAGCTCCTTGGTTGTATGTTTTGATTTCAGTTTTTGGCACACTTGACGCGGTTAATTTTGCGACAGAGAAGATGTGCATTTCCGCTACCAGTATACCCTTGTATTTCTAAGTAATAATGTCTGATAATACTTTTCTTTTTATTTTATTATGATATACTTATCATATGTTCTTTTGAATTGCCAAATACCATAATGATGTTTTATTAAAAGGTAATTTTTTAAAACATTCAAACATTTTCTTGATTATCTTAAAAATGAATAACAAATTCAATTTTGTTTTGTCATTGAAATTTATTATTTGTAGTACTGTTTATCACATGACTATTTATTCTACCAGTATTTGAAAAAATCTATTAGCTACTTAACCATATTTCGTTTTACATACTGAATTAAATCATCAATTATTTCGTTTGGGCGAAAACTTTAATTCCTTTCTACAATTCTCTCTCTTTTTTTTTTTTTTTTTTTTTTTTTTTTTTTTTTTTTTTTTTAACGATCTACAATTTCTTATATCTTTTCAACTCTGCTCACTATAATTTCGCTCTTTGTGTTCATCAATTTCTGAAGCCTTTTCCCTTGACACTGTTGATGTCAAAACTATTTAATTGTAATGTCAAAACTATTTAAAGCTATGTGGTTTTTTTTGTCTTTTATCTTTAGCTTTAATCCCTAATCACGAAAAAACAGAAAAAAAAGAAAAGAAAAAATAAATTCTGATAGAAAATGTTTCGCAAAAATACATTTAAAATTTTAAGTATTTGTTTCTTTGAAAATGGAGATGAAGATAATTTTGTATACCTCCACTGCTTATAGAGAAACCGACATAAAGTTCAGCTATAAATTAATCTCTCATATTTAGTTTTTTAATTCATTATAAACCACTAACTAATATTAATTATAAACTGCTATTACGCCCAAAAGGATACTGTTTTTCAGATCTGCAAGGATCTGACGATTTTTGCCGGCCGAAGGACATCCTTGGTTACTCTCCTTTCCTACTAATACGTTTTCGTCCTAAAGGATCCTAGTTTTTATTCTTCCAGGATTTAATGATTTTATTAGTTTTAGTCCTTAAGAAGACCATTTTGAAATGGCCGAAGGACATCTTAAATCCACATATATATTATTATTCGTCCTTAAGGATACTATTTTGAAATGTTCCAGGATTTTAAGACGGTGGAAGGATATTCCACCATTGTTGTCTTTTTAGTTTTCGCCCTTAAGGATAATATGTTGAAATATTCCAGGATTTAATGGTTTTTAAGTTATCCGAATGATATTTCGCCATTGTTGTCCTTTTATTTAGTTTTTGTCCTTAATAATACTGTTTTGAAATATTTCAGGATTTAACAGTTTTTAAGTTATCCGAATGATATTCCGCCATTGTTGTCCTTATAGTCTTTGTCCTTAAGGATATTACTATACGTATATAAGTTAAATTTATTTTTATTGTATTTATTTGAATTTAAGTTTTATTTTTTGGGGTTCCATTAAACCATCCAATTCATTTCGTATCCAATCCTTAAAATCCAAAATCCTTCGAAAAATACTCAATGCACCTTACTTTGTCACCAATAAACTTATCCATAAAGATCTTAATGTTCCATATGTTGCAGATTTTGCCCAAACCAGACATCAATCCTTTCATATTAAGCTCCATAACCACTCAAATCCCCTAATTTCTCAACTGCTTCCCACACCATTCCTGATAATCCTCTGAGGCGTCTGAAAAGAAGATGACCCAGAGACCTTCTTGTGTAGAATTTTTATTTTAAGTGCTACTGATGAGTAGTTATTTTCAAGTAGTCATGTTATTGTAATAATTAACAGCACATTTACTTGATGTACAAATTTTGTACAGTTGTAAATTTCAATAAATTGTTATTAAAAAAAAAAAAAAAAAAGAAAAAAAAAAGGTTTTATTTTGTTGAGTTATGAATAAAAGGCTTATTATTATTATTAAACTACTAACTACAATGTTTGTGAATAAGTGAAGTGATTAATTGTATTTTTAACTATATTTTGACTTTTTATATTAAAAACGTTATATTAGTATTCAAAATTCTTGAATAGTTCTAGATATTTGTTACTTAATAGTACTTTTGGCCATAACTGTTAACCATTCTGGCTACTGATACTCTCATCTAATTTTAAAAGAGGTGTATACATTTATTTGAAAGGATTATTTGTTAATTTTGCATAAAATTAAACGATCTTTTGTTAATCTAAATAGGGAGAAAAATATTTCATATTAGGAATTGTGCATGTACCTGCTCCCCCGACTATGATTTTCACAGGGGGTTTACCCCGTAAAAGTAAAACTTCTCTGTTTTATTGGAAATCTGATTTGATTAGTGATTAATTATTTTATTTATTAATTATCGAATAATCATAATGTTTGATTGTGTATGAAAAAAAAAAAAATACCTGGACTACCGTTGATAAATCAAAGTGTTTAAATATTTTTACTGCTAGGATAACTATCGTTTAAGTTTAAGGCCACCCTTTCCTCTTTATATAACTGTTTTTCTAGACATTTCCTTACAAGTGAATTCTTTACTAAAAGGCTCTGCGTGTATTGTCATGATGAGGTTATTTTATTTTTTTATTATGTTGGTCGATAGCTTCTTTGATCCGGGCTGTTTACAAAAGAGGACTCACAAATTAAAGGCAAACATTTAACCTATTTTTATATACAAACGTTTATTCCTTTGAAAATTGTTATTCAGTTGACATTGAGATGGTATTATGGTCTCGCTCGTTACTCGTATACTTCCCAGTCGTGCTCGTGACATTTCCTGAACCGTTCGAGGAAGTCCTAAGCAGGCATGTAGAATATGTTCAAAACGATGAAGTTTGCGGAAGATTTTCGGTGTTTCTTTTTCCGTGAGCGCAGTTTTGACCTTCTGGATTTTAAACAGCTAAATATATCTTGTGGTTACTCAATCGCTAAATAGTGACTTTGCATAAATTAGCAGAGTCATTTCTAAATCTTTGGGTGATTTTAAATATTTATAAATAAAAATTTACGATGTCATTATATTTTTATATAATCATTATTTATATCATAATTATTTTTACAAATCGTCACATTGTTCGGTTGCTCAAATTCAAGAGGTGTGTAAAGAAAAAAAAAAAAGACTTTCTTCGAATGGATGAATTTCAAGAAGTATGACAACGTTTGTCTTAATTTATTGTTTAATTTTTTTCACTATTTATTAAAAACGCCGGAGAAAACAAAAAAAAGTCTTTGGAATATTAATCCAAAGACATCATTGGAAAAAAATTTTGTTCAGGCACCTAATCTTTTGAAAAAACAAACAAAAAAAAATGGAAGTAGAAGGTGTCCTTGCCTGGTGATTAGCGCGGTATTGGTTTCAAAAATATTTTAGTGGAGATACATTCTTTAAATAATAAAAGGCGTTTTTGGATACGAAAGAGTAACTCATCATGAATTTGTTCTTAATTTGTATTTTTTTTTTGTATTATAAACTCTAACCTCCATCACAAACAGATAGATAGAATATACTCTTAACAGTCACAGCGTTATCTAGCTTTGGTGAACCACAAAAGAGTTCTGTTCCAGCAAGATAATTATCGGGATACGTTGGTCGGTATTTAATATCTCGTTTGAAATATAGGAAGGCGATTTCGCTATTAGTAACAACGATTTTGTTTGAAATGTATGCATTTTCCGAAAATGTTTTTTCTTGATGCATCCGTTAATAGAGCTCGCCTAAGTCCAAGTGGTTGTAAGTTAAGTGTGTACGTTACGTTTTTATCTTAGTAATAATTTAGGTGTTTATTAGATGAATGGGTTCTGTTACATTTTTCTAAAAATACAATCTAGTTCATCGGAGGAAGAATTTCGGAAGATGTGTTAGATAGCAAAATCTGAATATTTCAAAACAACTAGAAAAACTTATATAAAAAAGATCTTTTCATTTTACTAAAGGAAAATGTAATAACAAAAAACTTTAAAAATAAATTACTCAAAATTTTGTTGTGTTACATAACCCCTTCATTCACAAAAACCTTCAATTAAGAACGTTTGTGCAGTATTGAATACTGGAGTCTTAATAAATTTCTAAAAATACTATTATAAATGTTGAATAATATACGGTATTTTTCATTTTGATAAGAAAGTACCCTAGAATAATGACATATAATCTTATATTTTCTGCCTAAAAACAATTTTTAAAAACACAAATATATGCAATATAAATACAAGAGAAATATACTAAATAAAAAAAATAAATAAATTAATAATAAAATTAACATATAATACAAGCTGTTACCATTCCAACCCTGAATTGATACACTGTAAAAAGTAATTCTATATAGTCTGATTGGAGTTAAAAGTCATTAAGTAACACAATCAATTTTTTTCCGTTTCAATATTCAAAGGGGAATAAGCTCATTAAAAATTTCTCATATAGTTATATAGTGAATTTTCTCATTCTTAAATGTGCATATATGCTGTTATATTCACTCGGTAACTTTTTATACTTATAGGACATGATAATATCAAGACACAATGACTGTTTGTCGAATTTAAAATAAATTGCATTTAGTGACCTTCAAGCAGACGTTATGTAGTAAGCTGTGCAGAGCGGTATAAATATGAACAAAAGACAAATAATATTAAAAAATGAAAAAAAATACTGATATTATATATTTTATTAACCGAAATTCCATTTTAAAAGTTCTGTTCAACATTTACTAGACAAACGTTTAAAGCTCCTAATTAATTACAAAATACTCCTATACATAACTGTGATTAGACCTATTTGGAAGTATGGAGTTGAGCTTTGGCGCTCAACTAAACCATCCAATTCTTCTCGTATTCAATCCTTTGGACAATCCAAAATCCTTCGGAAAATCCTAAATGCACCTTAGTCTATCAGCAATATATTTATCCATTAAGATCTTAATGTTCCATATGTTGCTGATTTAGCCAACACCAGATACCTATCCTTTCATAGTTAGCTCCATAATTACCCAAATCCGTTAGTTTCTCCACTTGCTTCCCACTCCATTCCTGATAATTTTCCGAGGCGTCTGAAACGAAGATGGCCTAGAGACCTTCTAGTGTAAAATTTTTAATAAAGTGATACTAATGAGTAGTTCTTTTCAAGTTTTAACATGTTATTGCAATCGTTGTCAATACATTTAATTGATGTATATATTTGTACAGTTTTAAATTTCAATAAATGTATTTAAAAAAAAAAGAAAAAAGTTCTGCTAATTATTTTTTTTTAATTTGAATTTTAAGAGTTCTGATTAATGACTTTAAAATCATGTAATTATTCTATACTAAGTGTATTATTCACTATTACTTTAAGTTTTAGGCTATCTGTTTTGTTTTTTAAATTACCAATTGTAATTTTAAAATGGAATGGAAGGTAAAATAAACAAAGCGGTATGATTCAGACACACGTGTACTAGAATGAAAACAAGGCGCAGTAATTAAGGTGTGCTCTTAAGATATTTTCATTGAATACCCCAACCACTGCCCCAGACTGTTTACTGACATTATTGTTATTGATGATGATGATGTTTCGTTCGACCAAGGATCGCTGACGAAAAAACTTCTTGCGGTTTCATCAGGCTGTTTACCGAACGCCCAAGGACGCTTTGGCACAATTTCTTTCAGATACTAAAAAAAGGCTGGGGTTTATCGTCACTTGTTTTCGACTGGTGGCAGATGCTGTACAGATGCTGCCCGCTCGGTCAGATGTCTTCGGAGTCAAAAAGGGAAAAAAAATAAACTGAGGAACGAAACATTGTTGGAGGGAATTCGCGCCAGCTTTAAGGCTTGGTTCGACAGTTTTGGGTCATTAATTGAAAATTATTGGGTAAAAAATGGCGTTTGTTACCTCGAATTTTTTTTTTTTTTTTTTTTTATTTTTACGTATTACCTATTTTTATAAAAACTTTATAAAATTTATTATAAAATACCAAGAAACATTTAAAAATATTTCTCCTTTTATTTTTTTTTTTAAAGTACAACATAAATGTGTCTGGATATAAAATATCATTTTATTAGGTTTTATTATTTATTTTTGTTTTATTATTTATTTTCTTTCCTATATACTTTAACTATTAAAAAATTAATTAAAAATGTCAATAATATAAAATACAAAAATATTTAATATTTCAATTAAAATTTTACCGTGTAATTTTAAATTTACTAATTTTTAATTAATGGGATTTAAATTAGCCATTGGCGTTCATAACTTGCATTCGATGGGGTTTAGGTTTAATATATTTTTTTTTAATTACTTTTTACTAAATGTTTACAACTGTACACAATATACAACAAGTATATTTGATCATAATGATTACAATGGCCTGTAAATAACTAGTTAAGAACTAATCACTAGTAACACTTCAATAAAAATTTTATAATAGAAAGTTCTTGGGGCATCTTCTTTTCAGACACTTCGGAGGATTATTAGGAATGGAGTGTAAAGTAAGTTGAAGACAAGTGGATTTGAATGGTTATGGAGCTTACTACGAAAGGATAGGTATCTGGTTTGGGCTATATCTGCAACTTAAAGCAGTTTCCTGCCGTTTTAGTCTTGTATGTGGATTCAAAGTTAAACGTTTGTTGAGTTGGAGTCCTAGATAGCGAATCTGTTCAAAAGGGATCAGTGGAATGTTGGTGTAATATGATTTTAAATAAATTGTTGTGTGGGGCATATGCCCCATCTGATGCAAATACTGTATACTTTTCTTTGTTGATTATTTTTAAATACCGTAAAACGGCCTGACTGATCAGTGAGTTAGCTTTGTAGGTTTACTACAAAGTTTCAGTCGAAGAAAAAGTGTATTGTTGTCTAAATGAGAGATATTTTATATTTCTTAATTCCTTACGTTAGAATATGAAACATAAAATATCCCTCATTTAGACAAAAAACACTTTTTGTTCAACTGAAACTTTTTAGTGAACTTGCTGAAGTTAACTTACTGATACTAAGTCAGGTTTTACGGTAATCTAAATATGCTTCGTAAGCCTTGGTTACAGAATATGGGGAGATACACATCTAAAGAAATATAAAAGTTTTAGCCGAGAAAATTTGGTAGAATTTTGGCCTTTCAGCATAATTCTTATTCTAGTAATTGTATGATTTCATTAAGGAAAATGGAACCGAAAATACTGAAGTGAAAATTCTCTTTCAAAACTTTTTTTTTTTTTCATTTATTTATTTAAAACTGTAGAAAATAATATACAACTAGTAAATGTGTTGACAGTGAATACAATGGCATGTAAATAACTTTTGAAGAACTACTCACGAGTAGCACTTCAATAAAATCTACACTAAAAGGTCTCTAGGCCATCTTCTTTTCAGAAGCCTCGGAGGATTATCGGGAATGGTTTGGGAAGCAAGTTGAGAAACTAATGGATTTGAGTGGTTATGGAGCTTACTATGGAAGGATAGGTATCTGATTTGGGCTAACTCAGCAACATATGGAACATTAAGGTCTTTAAGGATAAGCTTATTGGTGACAAAGTAAGGGGCATTTAGGATTTTTCAGGGGCATTTAGGAAATTTAAATGCACTAACCTCGAGTACTAACCGTTCCATTATTCTCATTCTTCTCGTATACGTATCTCGAAACCAGATGAACTAATCCACAATGACTTTAAATGTCCCAAACGAAGCTGATTTGTCACGAACTGAATACCCACCCTTACATCAGTTTGGTAACATAAAAAATCGTTCCATTAAATCAACTTTTCATAAAACTAATTGTTCAGAAATTTGCATACTTTTTTGGTGTTATTTAAAAAAAAAACTTTAATATTTTCATTTTAGTTTATTTTAAAACAACCATTGACTAAAAATTTAGGCATTTCGATATATTTTTTTTTACGTTAGCAGTACATCATATATCGTATTATATATTTACACACATTTAATTCAATCATTTAAAACATTTTATTGGTCTTTCATAAACCTGTTTAATGTAACCTAGCATTTATATTTTAGTCTTAAAATTAAAAATTGTAACTGTTGACCATTAAAAAAAAAAAAAAATTAAATAAATCAATATATATTTTTTTTTTTCTAAATAATATAAGCATATCACAAGCAGGTCGCAGGCCACACTCATCGACCGTGTTTTCGCAGATGAGATCACTCCCCCGACTCTTTTTCGTCCTCCGCAATTCATCCCACTCCTGTTTCTTGGAAGTGTATCTTTTTACATGAATATTCTGTCTCTAATCACAAGACATGTGATTTATCAATAGATAACATATGGCCTAATTTTAAACAAATCTTATTTCTTTAGTTCTAAATAATTTACACTTAAAACATGTAAAGAAATTCTGTTATCAACAATTTTATTTTTGTGAACTCGAGTAGAACTAGAAATATTAATGATTTACAGATCAACTATGTAGGCATTTGTTTTTGTTTTTTTCAGTGGAGTTCTGTGTGTAAGCTACTTGACTCCTAGATAATCATTTATTCATTTATATCAGCTGAGGGTCCGACCCAGTGGTTGTAAGACCCTCTTGGGGTTCACCCAGCCTCTTTTAAAATACCCAAATATTCGGTTGAGAGTGATCACTTCCTAGCACTACTGTAAGCCAAGGAATAGTTTAATCTTATCAAAGTTATAACCAAAGCCATAGGTTGTGATACAGTTTTTTTTTCTTATTTTTATTTTTTCATATTTACTTATCACATGACATATTGCTCACTACATATTTAATAACAGGAATATGTTATTTCCACTTAAAAATGTAAAGAAATGCTGTTGTTAACAATTTCTTTTTTTTTTAATTGGCTTACACCTAGAAATATTAACTATTTATAAGTTTGACTTCACATTATTTCTGTAAAACTTAAAATACCTTTTTTACATCACTCGTGAGAATATAAAAATGTACATTTTACCTAGGGATATATTACATTGATATCATTGCCAGTTGGCATTGGGGTATGAACTTAGTTTAACTTTATGCACTACTTTATTGCTTGAGAAACAAATTTATTGGTTATTCTAGGAAAACTCCAACGTTTTAGTCCGTCGGAAAGTGGTTCCTACTAGAATAATTTTACAAATCAAGCATCTAGAAAATCTATCAGAAAATTAAAAATCGGTAAATTTTAATGTATCATTGTTTTTTTTCTTCTCCTCCATTTATTAATAAAAACAAACAAATAATAATAATTGGAATCCAGTAATCTTCTATTGCTTTCTCAGCATTTTAAGATTTGTTGCTATCGTAGATCCTGGCGCATCAGTCGACTGTTGTCTTCCTGTTGTATCATTGTAAAAACAAAGGCGTTTAATAAATTTTACACAATTTTTAAGTTCATGGGAAGACATCTCAAATTTATCTACTTTAAGTGGCAGAAATCAATACAACGTTTTTTTAAACATGATTAATTTTTTTTTACCTATTACTTAATTCAATATATTCAATATCAATATCACTATTTTACTTAGTGAATCTATATATAACATCCCTCAATCATCTTAGTGTTACCACCTCAACACTAATTTCTTATTTTAAAGGAAATTTCTAATTAAAATTTTCCTTAAAGAAAGCCAAGACTGGTCGCAATTAACCCTTGTAATTAGCATACTGTTTTAGACACGTTAGCGTCACCTTGTTATTCATGATCATGAATATTCACCGTCTCAGTGTAACCAATTGTAATTATTCAAATTGCAAGAAGAAAAAAATGGAATGGCTTTCAGTTGTTGCACTCTTTGAAGTATTGCAGCTGTATGCGGTTTGCTTTGACAAGTAAACTCAATTGCTTATTTACAGATAAACGTATTTGTGCCGCAAGTATTTTTTTTTCTTTTTAGTTTTTTTTTCTAGTTGCATTGGATGCATAGTTCCATAGTAACATTAAACTAATCTTGCATAAGTGGGTCTTCACATTCTTCATGCCTTATAAATATAGTTGTTTTTCTCCTCTTTTTTTATTTATTTTGACTATATTATCATGTTAATTTTTTGGTCTGATATTTGACACATTTCGATATCATGGACTTTTTGGAGACAAAAGACATACATGAAATCCCACGCCGGTTATTAAGCCAAGTGTATGAACTATTTAAAAGTACCTCTCACCTTTCTGCTTATAATAAACTTATAATATACAAAACCATAAGAAATTTTCAACCTATCACGTCTGCCATAAAATTTACTTCATTAGCTACCCATCTCTGAACTGCTGCATACACTTTAATGTTTAAATATTTTCAACTGTACGCATTTCATATTTTTAGTTGAGTTATAAGCTTTTCTTTTTTGTTTTTCATGCATAGTGCATTTATAATAACTTTTAGTTAACATCTCATAGTTATAACTTTATTGTAATATTTTACATTGTCTTGTAATGATTTGATTTTTTTCCCCTATTACTTCCTCACTCAGTCTCTTCTTGGTCCTACAATTTCTCAAATACCTGAGCCACATTTACAATAATTTTATAACGTTTTGTTGATTTGCCAATCAACTCTGCCTAGTGCTTCTCTCCTCCACCTTCTCACTTCCAAGGATTTCATGATGTTATCGACTCCGCCAATCAGCTTGTCTCGTGGTCGCCCACTTTGTTGTCTTTCCACTGGCTTACAATATAAAAGCTTTTTAGGAAGCCTACCATCAGACATAATTTTGACTTGCACAATTGAAAGTGCGTATTTGAACCTTCTTAATGAACTTAACCATATCTCGTTCCTGGATCATGAGTCGAATTTCTTCATTTTTCTCAATCTATTAATCTCTGTTAAACTTCACAGACAGGTCCGTATATATAATATAGTTCTGAGTACTTTCGGTTCCCACATCTCCAGTATCTTTTAGTTTCCTTTGTTAGTACCCAGGTTTCACAACCATAAGTTGCCATTGACGGGTTGAGTTGACAGGTATCTTAGGACCTTAGCTCTGTTACTTAATCTTCTGTAATTCAGGGGCGGAGAATATCTTGTATAGTGCGGAGAAACATTTTTTTTTCTCTTTATTTGTTATATACTCCATAATTTATATTGTAATTGCCTATAATGACCAAGGCAGACCAAGGCCTATAATGTACAAGGCCTATAATGAGGGCCAAAACTTCTGTACACCGATAAAATTTTTATATTAACCTGGATGTGTTTTTATTTATTTTTTTTCAACCTGGCTGCATCCCCTGACTACATTCTTCGTTAATATTGTATAAAATCGTACTCTTTTCTCAACAAAACCATTGTAAATAAAAAATAAAATCTTACATTGTTTACTTCGCTTACCTGGAGTAATGAGCCTGTTTTTATGCCAAAGGTAAAGAACTTGAGGTGAAGAAAATATTGTGGAGAATCTATTATTGGTTGTTTCCTGTTCCTATGCCTAGTTCAATTAACCAATGTGAATCAGCCTCTGTTGCCCTGGAGTGTGGCGGATCGCAATATCGGACAAATGCCCAGTTTCTCTTCTTTAATTTTCTGCGTGTTATAAAACTAATAGAAAAAAAAAATTAATGATAAGTCTCATATTCATGAGTTACCATATGGTTAATAGTGATTTGATTCACTAGAATCAAAATAAAATAACGAAAATATCAGAAATATAATAGCAAAAATATTCCCTAAATGTACATGTTTATTTTATTCAAACATTTTTACAATAAGGCGACTTATTTTATTTTATTTATTTTTTTTTTTTGGCTTATTTCACATTTTCAAATCCTAGAATATAGGTAATAAATAAAAAAAAAAAAAACTGTTTTACCACAAGTAAACATTATAGCTACATTTTATATAAATATTAATTTTTTATTATTTTAAAATATACTTAATAGTCTTAAAATTAAAAGATTCACTAAAACGTTTCGTCATTAGGTAAATATAGAGGAAAAGGTGTTAAAACAGGCTCTGGTGTTAATATGGGCACCCCTTCCTACTGGCTAAGGGATATATTGAAGAATGGCGGGGAGGACAGTCTTTTACTATGTAGCCATTTGCTACTATAAAATGGCAGATAGCAGTTGAAACCATTCTTTAAACTAGTGTGGATACAGCTTGAATTATTGTTCAAATTGGTGTTCATTCTGGACTGTAAACGTTTGAGAGACATGTGAAATCTTTTTCGTTTCATGTTCTTATGCTTATTAAAACATAATTTTACAATTATATATGGAAAGCGGAAGTGCTTTTTGAACCACACCTTTAGTCACGCACGCTTTTAGGTTACCTCTTATAGTAGTCATCTTTCTTAGGTGGAATTGGTGTAAATATGGGCACCCCTTTCTCACCCTTCGTGCCGGTGTTGAAAGAGCCAGTTATGATTGCGTTTTCTATAAATGATTTTTTTTTCCTGTAATAAATAAGCTCTCTGACGTTTAGAATTATTTTATAGTTTTAAACTATTTTTGGTGACTTTTTTAAAGTGGACTTATATTTAAACCCCAATTTTTCTGGTGCTAGCTTTGAAAGCTTATTGTAAATCGTCGTTTTTGAAGTGAAATAATTGATGTTAATCATTGTTTTGCCTTCTCGCATTTAAGAAACTTGTTATGGTTGTTTGAATTTTTCAAGTTAAAAGTAACATTAAATCAAAAACAAAAGAGGATACCCATATTTACACCTTTTTCTTTACTGATTTATGAAAACATAGGAAAGGTTACAACATCTGTTTGTCAATGTTTGAATAGTGTATTGCTAATAGTGTATAGACAAAACGTTTTTGTTAATATTTTAATTTTAAGACTCTAAAGTATATTTTAAGGTAATAACAATTAATGTATATCTACATAATATAAAGTTATAATCTTTTAGTTGTCGTAATACAGTTTTTTTGCTATTAATTATCGATATTATAAGGACTGAAAATGTGGCATAAGTCGTCCTGTTGTAAAGGTTTTTGGATAAAATAAATATTTATATTCAGGAGACATTTTAGCTATTAGATTTTTTATATTATTGATCTTTTTATCTTATGATATAATATATCATAATTGGGAATAATTAAACCCCAAACTTTGGTTGAACCTCCTTCTGTGTTCAACACTCTAGCATTGCCTGACTTCTAAATCGTTCCCCTCCTGCGGCGAACGGAACCACAGGAAATCGAGGATGGTCTCCTTAAATTACAGAGGAGATAAAGTGGACATTGTGCGGTCCTAACGTTGTCCAAGAACATAAAGGAGAAGTCCGGAATTGTACTGACAGCCCAAGACCGCACAATTGCGTATTGTCCGCATCTGTTCCTCTTGGGGGTTCTCCAATAATGTTTTGTTATCCTGATTTATCTATATATTTATAACCTAGGGAGCCCTATTGATTTATTTATCACATTATTCGTTTATTCATATCAGATGTGTGAATGTATGGAAGCAAATGTAATGATACGGGTGTTTTTTTTATGATTCTCGATAGTTGATCAAGGTCTGTTACGTCTGAGGACACAAGGAAATTTTACCGTCTTATTAATATTGAATTAATTATTTTTTTATTAGTGTATTCAAATGCTTAAATCAAGTAAAGTAAGGATCAGGTGGGAAGCAAGTTGGTAAACAATTTGATAAAAAAAGAAAAGGATATGTGCCAATTCAGCAACATGTGCGAAATTTTGACAACTATATTCCTGACTTGGCACGTACATTTGAAAATTTTATGCCCATAAAGCCAACTCAAGTCAGAAGGAATTAAAAGATAAGGCAAAGTAAATATTGTCATAAATGGTAGGAACAAAAACATTCTTACAAGATTGATTATAAGGTTTGAAATTAAAGGCTGTGTGCGCAATTTTTGTGTAGTATGTAATATAACATGCCACAAAAAGGATTCGAATATGTATTATATATATTAAAATGGATAAGTATTTCGTCTGGGGTCTGAACTTTTTTGGTGTAACGTTCTTTTGACATTTATTTTGATACACTATAGCTGTGTTGGTATTACTTAGATCGAAAATTTGCACAAAGTTTCCAATCAGAAATTTAATGGAAAATAGTTTTAGTTATATAGGAGCTATATTGATTTGAATGAAAAAAGTCATGTTTGAAACTTTGTTTATTTTGAATGATCATTAGAAATAAACAAAGTTGAAAATAGTGGTTTCTGACGTAACTTTTTTCATTCAAAACAATATAGCTCTTAAACGGTTGGCTAAAACGGCAAATTTTAAAAAAAAAAATATATTCTCCTCTACAGTCGAGTTTGAAACGCCGATTTTCTCTTAACTTTGTTTATTTCGAACAATCATTAATTGTTTATTTAAGTAATTTGATCCTTTTAATTCTAATATGCATGTTAGAAACATAAGACTATAGATAGACATATTTTTAATTGAATTTCATTCAATTCCATAAGTAGTCATCCCATGCATATAAAAACAATTTAGAAGTATTTTAGAGATCGATACGCCCTTAACGAAAAAAAAATATATGAAATAAATAAACATATATAAAATGAATTTCATTAAATGTATTGGCTGTAGTCATTCACGGTTGCACAGAAACTTCTAATCAACTATAAAAGTCTCCAGAAGACGCCCCATTGAGGTGCTCTTCCTTGGTCTCATTATTCTGAGCACTGCGGAATGAACGTAATCTCCTTCTGAGCTGCTTTTTCACGACTCTTTTGCTCAAAAATTAAAAAAAAAAGAAGAAGAGTACATAAAGCAGAGCTAGCAATAGCTGTAGCGTCAGCTGTAGGCAATCACCTAAGTGCTAGCAGCTAGTTGGCAGCCTATAGGATTCCCCCCTGGCCCCCTTCCCCCACAGGGAATATTGCACAGCAACATCTGTCCCTTCGCGGCCGTCAGGGATCCCCGCCCCTATCATATTTGTGATCATTTATTAAAGCTGTTTGTTTTCGTACCGTATGCTTTTTTCTCTTGTAGGTTTACTTTACCACTTCAACGGATCTGCAAGTATTTCCATTCGGCTGGATCAATATTTCTCCATCACATTGTAAAATCACTCAAGGTGTATCATAAAAGCATAATATTAAATCCTAACAGTTATTTAAAGTCTTTTAACAAAAAACATAATATATTTTGTTTATTATTTGTTTATTGTATTATTTTAATGTAACCCCAAATTTATAATCGAAGTATCACACACCAAACAATAATGAAAAGGCAGCGATTGAGAAAAATGGGCGAGAAAGATGGAAGCAGCATTCAGATTGTGTCAAAATAAATACAAATCTAGATCACTCTCATACCAAGCTAAATTTAGGCACAACAGCATGATGGTCAACCTGAAGGTTTATATGCTGCCGAAACGATAGCCAGGAAGGGACTCTCAGACTTGGAAAAGAATGAAAGGAAGTTCCTTAGAAAGATTCTTGGGCCCAGGAAAATGTCAAACGAATTCACATTCATTTACGACCAAATCAGGAATTGTATGAACAATATGAAAATATTGTCACCACAATGAAGAAAAGGGGGCTGTCATTCTATGGGAAAATTAAAAGAATGTGATCAGAGAGATTCGCCAAAATGATTTACACCATTCAGGAGAAAAGGAAAGACACAAGTCCCTTGGGTGAAAGAAGTACATCCGGATCTATAAAAATATAGGCTCAGGTAAGAAATTGAAGACAGGCAGAATTTCAATAAAAAGGATTTCACCGAGGAAAGAGGTACAGAGTAATCTCGGGAGAAGAACGGGCGCGAGGAAGCCGTCATATGTAGGAGTTCTGGCGAAAGAAGAAGGCAAAAGAGAAATTGAAAAAAAATTATGGAAGTTGTGTAATCGTAGCCCATAGATGGTTGGAATAGAATAAAAAATTATATATATATATAAAATATATATATATATATATATATATATATATATTTACATCTACTATATATATATATATATATATATATATATATATATATATATAATCGTATATAGGGTTTCTCTACAAATCGTAAAGGCTTCTGACGATCTTTGTCTCTTGTCCGCTATCTTCTTACTCTCTCTTTTAATGATACTCTTTGCCAATTTCACTTACGTCGTTCTCCGCCTCCCTCTTGTTTCCTTGCTTTAATACAATTTTTTCGGGGTATCTGTGTTCTGGTATTCTATCTACACGGTCAAGCCAAATCTCTCATGAGAGTCAGATACTTCAATAAGACATTCACTCGGATTTCACTAAAGGACTTCCAAGTTCTTTTGAATTCCTAACTAAACCTGCGTTTTCACGGGGCGTGGCACGCTAGCGTGATCCACGCATTCGTGGAATTTCCTCCGTCTGAAAAAGGTGGTGTGAATTTGCCTCTGACGTCATCTAGAGAGAAGTGAGTCCACAACCGCTCACGCTCGGTATCAAACCTTTTTGATTTTCAAGCGTGGCCACGCCAGTCGAGAGAGTGGTTTAACACGTGGTTTATTTAGAACAAAAATGGATAATATGTTGAAATATTCCAGGATCCGAACGATACTCCGCCATTTTTGTCCTTATAACGATACTGTTTTATTAATATTAAAATATTTAACGGTTTTTAAGTTATCCGAAGAATATTCAGCCATCGTTATCCTCAAGGATACTGTTTTAAAATATTTTTAATATTTACCGATTTTAATATAGTGGAAGGATATTCCGCCATTGTTGTCCTTAAGGATGCTGTTTTATTAATATTCGATGATTTTTCTTGCGAGTATCTAGTTTCTGACCCAACAATGCTTTTTTTCGTTTTTTTTATATGTCCACGTGACTCTCTCAATCTTTTCTCCAACATATCACTAAAAACTGAACTCAAAACTGCACAACGTTCCTTGAGAAGCTCCTCCATGGTAGGTTTCAGGGGGCAATCTGAATCGTGGTCGTGTGAACTGTCCACGCCTCTCGGCTAGTTCATTTTTCTCCCCCACTTTAGGCAAGCACCAAACGAGAAAACGAAGTCGTGGCACCCTTTCGTCTTTTTATTTCGTGAGAACTTAGCTTAAAGCACCGAAACTTTTAATTATTAAGTAGGAATTTCAATATGTTCTTAGTTATGTTTCTAGCTGGACTATTTAAAGGTGTGGTTCCGCATGGAGCAGCCAGCCGCAGCAGCTGCAGCCGGCTGCAGCTGCTGCGTTCAGGGTGGTTCCGCATGTAGCTTCCAAACGCGGCAGCTGGAAGTTCATCAGTTCGTTTTCTGGTGATGATTTCACAAAATATAGAAGGAGAGTTAAGAAAACTCGCTGGAACCACAATTTTTTATTTTTTTTTTCAGACGATGTATAAAGTTCCAGTTTTTTACTGTGAATATTTTATTGACAACCCTGTTTTCGTTAAATCAATTTTATCATGTAAGATAATAAAAGTGTAAGTTATCAATAATCATACATGATAAAATTGATTTAAAGAAAACAGGGTTGTCAATAAAATATTTACTGAAAAAAACTGGAACTTCATACATCGTCTGAAAAAATAATAAAATTGTGGTTCCAGCGACTTTTCTTTATTTTCTTTTGTCTTTTTTATATACTGTCTTTCTATATTTTGTGAAATCATCAAAGGGAAAATTTATATATATATATTTGTACCAAAGTTTCTTGTACCATTTTAGACTCTTTTTTTTTTAATGCCATACCGATCCATATGGCATTTTTGAAAAACAATGCTTAAAATACAATCCAGAACACAATTTTCAGATTTATAAATAATTGGATGAAACTTCAGGTTGAAATACCTCAATTTATATATATATATATATATATATACATATATATATATATATATATATATATATTGTGGTATTTCAATCTGAGGTTTTAACTAATTATTTATAAATGTATATTAAATATACCAAAACCCTAAAATTGTGTTCTGTAATGTATTTTAAGCATTGTTTTTCAAAAATACCATATAGATCGGTATGACATTAAAAAAAATATAGTCTAAAATGGTACAAGAAACTTTGGTGATGTGGGATTGCATCCTAACGCAGCAGCCAGCTTCTCAAATTTCTGGCTGCAGCCGCAGCTGCTCCCTCTTGCAACACTTCTATTAAAACCAACTGAAGCAGTGCTCAGCTTCCAGCCGCTGCGTCTGGCAGACGCAGCTGCTGCAGCTGGCTGCTCCATGCGGAACCACACCTTAAAAAAGACCTATTTTATTTTAAAATATCTAATGAGAACATTAGGCCTATGATTTATATTTGCAATATAATGATTTATAAGGTGCAAGTCCTTCTAGGTGATATAAGTATCATTCATCTAACGTTTTGTAGCTTTCATTTTAGACATCTTTTCTGAACCAAGTGTTCAAACAACCGCTACAAAAAATATCTTATTTTGAGTTATTACATTTCTTTCTAAATAACCCTGATTCATTTGTTCTTTAAAAGGGAGGGAGGCAGGAGAATAACATAGGATGCTAGGGTTGTATCCAGCGAAATTAATATCTGGAGTCAATTACTTGAAAACGAAATATAAATAAAGAAGACTCTCAGTAGATGGAAAACATCAAAGAGAAAAAAATAAATATATTGCGTTTTATTACTGCGAGTCAAACACAAAGCTCCCCCTTTCTGCAAATTTAGACATCATCAGGACTGAAGAACACCAAATTTCTTTAATGAAGACAAAAGATGATACTCTGCTTGTAAAACTTTTCATTGGTATAAAACAAATTGATTACATATAATGATCAAGAACCTAAAATAAAAAATAGATAGATTTATACTAATTTATTATTTTTATAGTAAGAAAATTATATAATAATTATTATTCTATGTATTTTTTTTATACACTGATAGGGGTAAGTTGAGGTTTGTAGAGCTAAGATCAAATTATATTTTAAACTTATAAAATGTAATTTTTTTTTTTTCATACCTTAATATCAAAAAGTGTAATCAACGTTGATCTGTCGACTAACGGTCCGCGGGTGAACATGACGTACATGGGAGGATTGATTCATGGCTAAACTTGCATATTTAATTTTGATGGTGTGAAATAGAGGGAGTTGTATGATATTGGTACTATTGTTATCAAACCTTTCGTCATAACAAAACTTCCATTTATTTATTTATTTATCATTAATTACAACTGTCCTTAAAAATATGAATTGCATTATTTTTCTTTTAGTTAAAATAAAAATAACATAATAAAAATAATCCTTTAATTTTCATAATAAATAATAATTTAATATAAAATAATAATAATTTAATAATAAAATAATCCTTTAATTTTCATATGATGTTTTCATATTTTTGCTTTAGTTCACCTAACCATACTCTATTGCTATGTGGGAGTTATATTTTCCAACTTAAGTTTTTGTATTTTCATTTTTTATGATAAAAAGTTGTTAAATAAATTATCTCTTTTGAGTTTTGCAAATATACATAAATTTAGTACCAGAAAATACTGCTGCCTTAATTTTCAATACAATTACCAAATTAGGAAAATTAATAACGGTCTGCCGAACACAGCTCTACCCAACTATTAGTAAATTAATTTTGGATAATTAAATTAACGAATCAACCTATTTCAAGGAGAATCCCTATCAAATTAGCTATCAACATATTAATATTTGGAATAAGTTTAGCATTGTTATAATTAACACAGTAGCTTATGCTATAAACTTGGGATGGGGCATTCCTACACCATAATAATTTATGGGATAATTATATAAAGTTTGAAATAAAAAAAAAAAATATTTTTTTTCTTAAACATTTATTGAGTAATTATTACAATCTGCCACAAATGCGGACAATAAGTATTATTGATGACATATGATAACAATCACACATTTTGTACAATCAAAGAAAGAACAAATAAATAAATTAATCAAATAATAATGATTGAATAAAACAAACAAAAAAATAGAAAAGAACTATGCTATACATAAATAATATACAATATAGACAAAAAATATATAAATAAATAGCTAATGAAAAATTATTTAGAAAATTAAAATAAATGTCAGTTAATCACTCATTAGTGAAAATGATAAAAATAGATGATTTTAATTAGTATTTCATGCTAGATTCTGGATTACCCATAAAGAGCTATAAAAAATTCAATGTTTCTCATATTGATTCAATGTTGCAATATCTAAGTTTTAAACATGTCTGAAAACATATGTATAATTCATGTTTAGATTTGGGTCTTAATTTTAGGGCCACCTTTTGAATAATTTAAGTTTAATAATATAGGTTATTAAATGAGTGCTTAAGGAATTGTCAGAAAATATCGGTGTTCGTCTTAATTACCCCTGTGTATTAAGTAAAACCAAAACGTTGATGTTTCTCATATTTATTTTAAATAGGATACTGAGGTTAATATATAAACCAATATGAAAATCGATGTTTTATGATTGGATTGAAGGCATAATAATAGGGTAATATCGAAACATGGATGTAGTCTTTCGATATCCAATCCCTACTTCAAACCATCAGTTATAGTTCTAGAAATTTTTCTAATTCCTAATTCCTTATTAAAATAACTGATCAGTTATGCTCAATGAATTGAAAAAAAAAAAAAAATTAAAATTAAGGTTAGAAATTTTTCATATGCAATTTTTAAAATATTTTTTTTCTCTCTTGAATGTTCCTAAATTTATCAGATTGAGACAGCTTCGAATAAAATAAACTTCTTTGAAGTTTTCCATAGATGTTAGATATTTGAATTTAGTTTTGAAAAAACTGTACAGTGTACCTTTTTTCAATTAAAAAAATTATATACATAAGAGTTTGTTTTTTTATTCAAGAATTATTAGTCGTAAAAACGAAGGGGGGAGAATCTGAAGTAATTTAATCTCCGAGGAAGGGGAGAAAGTTTCCTGGAATCCAGAATGATAAACTTTTTTTTTCAAGCCCATCGCGATTATGCCTACAAAATTTCATCAAAGTTGACCTTTCACAACTTAAGAAGAGTTTGTATCACTTTTTTTTTTTTTTAAACACTTTTGCGGTAAAGTATTTGACTTGGGAAAAAGTTTAATCATATCTCAGATGCCTGGTGGAAATGAGTCTTTTGAATTTTCAGTAATGTTGGAATAACAAAAATATTTTTAGTCGCCTTTTTTGTTAAACTGTATTTATTCCTTTAATGAATTTTTTTTGAAAAATAAAAGTATCTCCACTTGGATCTAATTACTGTCATGTCTTTTGTAATTTATTAGGAGCTTTGAACACTTTTTTAGTGAATGTTGCAGTAGTCGGAAACGACGAGCGATTTCTTTTCTCTTACGTCTCGTATGTGAATTTCAAGTAAGGCGTTTTTGCAGATTGAGTCCTACGTAGCGGATCTGTTCAACTAGGATCAGTGGAATATGTATAAAAAAAAAATTAGATTTTTTTTTCCTTACTGGGAAAAATCAATAGATCAGAAATATGTCTATCCATAATCTTCTGCTTTTCTCAATTTACATTTCAGAATTAAAAGGATTAAAATACTTAAATTATTAATTTACATTAGCAATTATTCATTGTTGGAAATCAACTATGTTGAGTGCAAATAGGTGTTTCAGACTCGATATTTTTCATTCAAACCAATATATCTCTAAACGGTGGTTCCTTGCGACAAATGTTATACAATAAGAAATATTTACCATTAAATTTCTGATAAAATAACCTTTACCCTTCCTCATAAACCTACGACTTCCTGTCCTACAGTATCCTTTAATGATGTCCCACTAATCCCCGTTGAACAGACAGATCCGCTACCTAGGACTCCACTTGGACAAACGTCTTACTTGGAACCCACATACTAGACTAAAACGACAAGAAACTGCCCGTTGTTTTCGACTACTTCAACATTTACTTGACAAACGTTCAAACCTTCCAATCAATCACAAAAGACTTATTACCTCTTTGGCAGGTAATCGATTGATGTGACGGGTTACTTAAAACACGTGGTGTACTTAACCATATTTTTTACAATTATTATCAAATAAGGGAAACAATTTGTTATATTTACAGCTAAATAGAATAAACAATTACACATTTTTATTCATAGGGAACTATAACTAATAAAAAAAGAAAATAAATGAATATTTAAAACTACGTTCAAAACTATTAATGAAAGTATAAATAATGCTTATTTATACTTATTATAGTCACTACTTGCGCGCTTATTGGTGTGCACGCTCTAGAGCCGGTTGAAACTCCACCAGTCACATCACAAGCATAAGGCCTCTGCAACCATAACCACAGTCTTCTCAGCATGTGCTCCGTTCTACAGGATGTGTGCCCTCCGTGTCAGTACTTGTTGTTACACTCAAAGCAAAGAGGTTATGGACGGCATTGTTATCGAGGTATCAACCTTGCTCTGCTACAGACTCATATACATAGCCGTAATTAGACCAATTTGGACATACGGAGTTGAGCATTGGGGCTCCACTAAACCATCCAATTCATCTCTTTTCCAATCCTTACAGTCCAAAATCCTTAGAAAAATCCTAAATGCTCCTTACTTCATCACAAACAAACTTATCCGCAAAGATCTTAATATACCTTACGTTTCTGACTTGGCTCAAGCCAGATATCTATCCTTTCATAGCAAACTCCACAAGCATTCAAATCCATTATTGTCACAACTTCCTTCTCAATCCATTCCAGATAACCCTCCGAGGCTCCTGAAAAGAAGATGGCCTCGGGACCTTCTAATATAGTACTTCATTATATAGAACCTGTAGAAGTGCTACCAATGGGTAGTTGCTTTAAAAACAAGTGACGTGTCATTTTTATCATTATCATCATATTTACTTGATGTATTGTATGTTTATATTGTAAATACTGTTGTAAATTTCAATAAAAAAAAAATTCTGATAAAAAAAAAAAAATCAGAAAATTTCAGTTACGAGAACACCAACTGCTAGAGCAAGTTAAAATGTCAATATTGTATTCAAGTCAATATAGCTCCAAAAAAGTAGATCCTCGCGTCAAATGCTTTGTATAAAAAATTATTCTCTATAAAATGTCTGATGAGCGAACTATAACCTACATAGCTAGAGTGTGTCAAAAAAGAACTATAACCACAAATATAACTCCTAAATGGCAGCTCTTAGCGACAAATGTTATATAACCAAAACTATTCTTCATAAATTTCTGATTTAACAGGACAGGAAACTGTCGTCAAATGTTCAATGTTGACAACATCAACAGAGCTAGAGCGTGATAAACTACGCGTAGTCTTCGCGTTCCCACAAAACGTATCACTTTTGACCAACTAGGCCAACAAAATATGTTCCATATTAAAATAAAATATTCAGGTTGTGTTACTTATTTAACGCATCACAGAGCGTCGATAATATAGCAAAATCAACATCATTAAATGAGAATATATGAATTGGTGATTACGAAGTTTATTAATGATTGGACGCAGGAGGTGTCGGAGCAGCTCCAGCCCTTGAATATAATTAATCTCTCAGAATATTAATCAGAGATCTTAGCTCTATTAATCTTTCCCCAGCTCTCCCAACTTTGTTAATGACCGACCTTTCGAAATTGATGACTGACTGGAGCAAATTGCACCGTACTCCTTCAAAAGTAAATATATATCATTTACTGATCTTGGTATCTGATGATCTTGGTTTGATTTGAAATAGCTCAGTGGTCTTACATACTGGTATATGTCTTCCAGTCCAGAAACCTGATACAGTCAAAACTCGATAAGTCAAAAAACTCGGCAAGTCAATGTGACACCCGTTTCCCGATTACTTTTATGCGATAAAAACCAGTCTATCTCAACCATATCTTCTGTTATTCTCAGTTTTGTTTCATTTCGGAGACAAGACAGACGTTTATTGTATCAATTATTTTTTATTAGCCATGGTTACTAGGGTTATAAGTTGAGGTATTTGCTGCTTTGAACCCAATTCTGCATGTGATGTTTTTAATTAAAACTCTACATATATGCTTAAGAAAGTTACAGAAAATTTTAAATTATGTAATTTATAACATATGTATTCTATTATGTTTAAGTTGCATTAGTAGCACCGTTTTTGTTGATTCTGCATCACACACACTTATATATTATAGGAAATACTCGATAACTCGAAAAAATATTTTTTTTTTGGACTCGATATCTCCGAAATTTGTTATCTCAAACAATAGATAACTCGAAGTAAATCCCTTCTCACTTCACTGTCAACTTCGATTTATCGAGTTTTGATCGTAGTTAAATGGGGGAAAGAACATATATATTTTTTTCTGGTTTGCCGAACCCGGAGTTCATTTCTAAACACTCGAATAACGTATTCAATGATTTTTTATCTAGATTAGAACAATTGTTATATTTACTTGTTGGGCAAACGTACAGCAAATTTCCATCAAAATATATATGATCATCAGAAAATGTAAAAGAAAAAGTACCAAACCCCAGCCAAAAGACATGTCTATGTCAATATTTTTTTTAAAACAAGGATTTCCTTAACTCTTTAGACTAAGCAATAGTTATATATTTGCATTTCTATGCACAAACATTTAACAATAATAATATTATTATTATTATTAATAATAACATTAATATCAATTCACATAGGACTGTAGTGTGACCTTAAGATGGGAATGTCATTTTTTTTTTTTTTTTCTAATCCTCCAATATCTTATTTATTTACAAAAACAAAGATAAGAAAATAAGGGTTAAGATCTTGTTTCACCTCTCTTGGTATTTGAAGATCGGTGTCCTCGGCTGTGGTTTTGGTTCCTTTGTGGACTGGAGGTCTTCTTCTGCTAGATAAGTGAGGAGGAGTCACTCTGCTGGCGGTAAAATAAAATAATTGTAACGAGAGTTAACACTCTTGAAACCGAGTTAGTCCCCGTAAAAACATATACAATCCACTTTAACAATTTATATCAAAACATATATGTTCATATGTATTCATATATATTCTGACTTTTATTTCTTCTCTTAGATCAGGATTAGTTATAAAAAATTAAATTAAAAAAGAAAAATGGTATCATATTTAGAAGAGTGTCGAAAACGAAGACATGCAATTTGAATCAAGCCTTTCTAATTTCAATTTTTTTTTTTTTTTAAATAAATAATTTTTGGTGTAACATAGATGTTTTATATAAATGGTCTTGATAAGAAAATAAGTCAGGCATAAAGGAGCTTAACACTCAGCTGTAGGTACTCGTAAATTTACCTTAAATAGATTTTGTTTGAGGAGCTTCCGTCACTTTTTATTTGCTATGAAAACTTTCTGTAAACAACTTTTTTGACGGTCAAAATAAGTGAATCTAATTGTATGCGTCCGCAAGAGTACTTACTTAGGGACGTCTAATACACATAGCATGAACTCAATTAAATATATCGCTTGATCTCATGATTATATAATGCAGTATTATTTTAATTGTATTCAATTCAGTATCTGAAGCACATATCTGATGCAAGTGAAAGTGTTTTGATTCTGGTGCAGTAGGTGTGCAAAACACACGCGTTGATTTCCGTTAGATTTCAAGGCGTTCAACATTCTAACTTATCTGGGAATAAACATCGTTCCTCGTAGTAGAACTCGGGAGAAGTTGTTTGTGCGAAACTATTTCATAACCCGAGGGTTATGTCTTAGGATGTGAAGGGGATCGCGTGGAGTCTGGTTCCTATTGTTCAATTCCGTAATGAAGCCCTAACCGAGTTTTAAACTAAAACTACACTTACTATGTATGAACTAATTTATATTAAGTTCTATTATAAGAGGAGGCTGCAACTGGCGTGTCAAGGATTTGGATGAATCTTTTTTTGACACTACATAAAAAATTTATAGAAAGAGTATCCTTGTTATAAAAACTAAAGGATTTAATAAATTTTCAAAATGGCAACAAAGACGGATTTTTAACGATTGCAGACTATCTTACAACCGTTAAACATCGTTAAATCCTTGCAGAACCTTTTTTTTCTTTTTTTTTTTTTTTTTTTTTTTTTTTTTTTTTTTTTTTTTTTTTTTTCTGCACTTTTACTCTGCTATCTGTGTAGGGTCCTTGGTCTACTGAAGGTACTCCCTCTACGTGTCGAGTGTGGAGGAAACACTCTGGAAAAACTCAAAATAGTATCCCTTTTTAATAGTATCCCATGAAAACAATTGAACGGAGAGAGAGAGTGTCTTTATAAAAAACGAAAAGATCTGATCAATTTTCATAAGGACTAAAATTAATTTGTTGGAAAGGAGTTTATCCTTCGGCAGTAAAAATAGTTGGTATCTGGCAGATCTGAAACCAGTATTCTTTAGTGGCTTTATTTGTTATAGATAACTTTACTGTAGTTGTGGTACAAGAAGGATGATAAAGAATAAGACTAAGTTCAACAGAAGGGGAAGGAAAAAAAAAATGTATCATTAACTCGTTTCGCACAAGAGAAAGAAAACTACTCATCAGTTCTGGAAAAATTTGTATTTCCGTAGCTTTGCAACTGTTACTCTTGTCAGCTCAAATTTGTTGGTGAGTTTTTGATTTTTTTGTTGTTTATTTGGGCTTATCGTCCTTATGTACTCCAACTAGGGCAGGAAGGACGGGATCGTTGTAGTTATTAATATCTAAACTAATGATCTAAACAGTTTATTAATATTACAAGTATGTTTTCCGTAGACATCTCATGAGGCATTTAAGAATAATAACCCTGACCGCCTATTTTAATTAGTGACCTCTGATGGAAATAATACATAAGCTTGTGAACTAATGCTTAATGAAGACACTTTTATTCTTCTCCTTCCTCTGATAAGGCTATTAGTGCACAACTTAATCCGATATATAATTTTTTTTAATTTATTTTGAAAAAATTTATTTAAAGAAAGTATTACAATCTGCCTCGATGTGGGCAATAAGTAATATGGATGGCTTATGATCCATTCACACAATATTTACAAGAAATAAATACAAAGAAAAGATACAAAATAAAATATAATAAAATAAAATAAGTAAATAATCTCCATATAATATATAATACAATAGAAAAAAAAATTAAAATTAAAACAAAAAAAAATTAAATTAAATCTTAAAAATACATTTGTACTTTATTTACAATATATACAAATCCGAGGGATCCCCCAACGAGACTTGTCCCTCCACTTATGGAGGGACAAGCCAGGTCCTGAGAGACCCCAGCGCTTCTCTCTCAGCTGCGTTACTGGTGTAGATAATACCAATGTAGGCTGAGTGAGAGCGCTATAGCACAGTCACTCAAAGCATTAGTGGAGAAGCTGGCCATTGCTAGGACTCCATGTCGAATTTTATAATAGATCTCGAGGCCACTGCCTTTTTAACCTGCGAGGAGGATTATAGGGGTGAGTGGAGATAGATAGGGATCGTGCTAGTGGATTAGGATGATGGGAAAGTTTTTGATGGAATTTTGAAAATTTGACAGGTATGGGTTGTAGGACAAAAGGTGTATTAAGATCGTTATGTAAGGTTTTGTTGGAGACATAGTAGGGGGCATTAGTTATGGTTCTCAGGAATTTGGATTGGAAGGATTGGATACGTTTGATGTTCGAGTGTTTTGCTGATCCCCAAATTTCTAGTCCGTAGGTCCAGATAGGCTTTGATAGATAAATAATATACCAGTTTCCACATAGCTTCTGTTATGTCCTTATCGAATCTGCGTTTTACCTTGACATTTTTAAACGACGTAAGCCGAGAATATGCTAAGGTTAACATTGAAGAATGTCAAGCCATAACTAGCATGTTTACCAAGCTCGAGATAAATACGGCAATTATTTTAGCGAGATAGGAGGCGACGGTGTACAAGAAGTGGGTACTCTCAGCCGTTTAAATATAACTTGGAGTTGTTTACCTGCAACTGTATCTACAACTTATCGCACGGGCCTTGGGAGATAAAGCAGTCGTCGAGCACTTAAGTTACCCTATCTCTGTTAGGGAAGCCAACTGGCATAGGGCTAGCCCAAATCGGATGGGTATTCGCTCATGTTAAAAAAAAAAAACAAAAGGACAAAATTTGTAAAAATAAGTAAATAAAATACACAATTTCTCCCGAACTGCGAAAGATATTAGAATGTGGATATTATTTCTATCTATAGTCTAATACTTTTTTATGTCTACTGTTTTTAATAACTCTCGCAAATAAAGGCATCAACAATTCAAAAATTTTCATTCAACTTTTTCTTCAAACCAATATAGATCCTTAACGGTAGCTCTCAGCGACCAATTTTATATATCAACAAATATTTTCATTACAATTTCAATATCCGTAAAATTTTCGGTGAAAGCAACACCAACAGAGCTAGAGCGTGTCAAAATGTTACATTTGTTTTGTGTGTAAGAAACGTTACACATTTAGAGGGTGAAAACGGTAAAAAAACACAAGAAAACTATAGACCCCCAGCTAAAAGACTTATCAGTTTTAATAAGTTAAAATAAATTATTAATTTAATGTACCAATTGATGGAACAGGGAGAAAATCCGCGGTAGATCTATTTACTCTAAATTTTAGAAAAATTTAGTTTTCAAAACGGTTTTAGTGTGTTAAAAAATAATCTTAAAACTTTCAATCTAATAATTAATTTTCAACGCCTCAGAAATAACAAAACTAAAATGCTCATTACTGTATGCAAAATCATTATTATTTCTGTTTGTTTTTTTTTAAAGTACTTATCGATGCTTACAACTGAAGGGTTTAACGGATAAAGGGGTTATGCAACAAAACAAGATTTTGAGTAATTTATGTTTAAAGTATTTTTTTTTTACATTTTCCTTCAGCAGGAAAATGTTACGTAGTCCTTTAATTTCTTCATTTATCTTTTCCTTGTTTAAAATATTCAGATTTTGTTATCTAACACTTCTGCACATAAATTCTTCATCCAATAAACTAGATTGTATTAAAAAAAAAAAAAAAGTGAAATAACTCCTTCGTCCACCAAACCCTTCAACTGTATAAAATAATGGGGTGTATAAAAAAAAATGTTCGTTTCTTAAACAAATATTTGTATTACTATTTCTTTAATATAAAATACAATTAGTACTCAAAGTTGCTCCATGCCACGCTGATACCATTCCTTGGGATGGCTGTCAAAGAACTCTTGGACAGCATTTTCAACTTCCGCAAAATTATAAAATTTTTTCCCTTAAAGAAAATGGGCCATTGATCGAAACAAGTAGAATCTGGACTATATGGTGGATGAGGCAGGAGTTCAAACCTATGAAGTTCTGTAAACTTTTCTGCTGATTGTTGAGGAGTAAGTTCGTGAGGGACCAGTCTACAGGTCTTTTTCACCTTCCCCATGGAGAGAAGATGGCGACTAACAGTATCTTTCGACACACCACATTCTCTGGCAAGTTCGCGAGTACTTGTGGACGGATTTGACTCAACAGCTTCCTCCAGAACTTCATCAATATCCATTAATGGCCGCCCGGTGCCCTTCTTTCTTTCCAACTTCGTATCTCCACTTCTAAATTTTTCAGACCAACGCCGCGCAGTGCGCTCTTCAAGGACACCTTCCCCTTCATATTCAATAATTAGACGAGTTACTTCAGTGGCTGTGGAATTTTTTTTTCCAGTAATGTCTCAAAGTGACGAGAATTTCGTAGGACACTGACATGTTTCTTCTTTGAAATAAATAACTGAACTGAGGATTTTTTTGAATAAGTCCAGTGTTAGTAAACAAGCATAGAGAATGCTCTAAAGGGATTATTAAGTATTGGTAAATAATAAATAGCATTAAGATATTTACAGACTTTTGAACTCTTGAATTTGATAAATCGGTCATTTTTTTTATACGCCCTATTATATACATCAAACATGAGAAATGTGAAAAATTATTACAATGACATGTCAATAATTTGTAAAGAACTATTCATTAGAAGTATTTCAATAAAAGTTTCAAATTTGGAGGATCTAGGCCATCTGCTTTTCAAACGCCTTTGAGGGTTATTGGAAATCGAGTGGAAAGCAAGTTGAGAGGATTTTGGATTCTAGTTCAACAGGTGTGAGTAGAGTATCACTGAAGGATACTGTAGGACAAGATGGCGTTTGATTTTCTTTTTTTGTTTTACTTCAAAACATCTTTATTTAAAAATAAAATAGTACATTGATACATTTATCATTAAAATGTAATGTATCTAGGTTTTCCAAAATATCATCCTTTTTTATGTTTTAATGTGATTAACGGTTAATGAAACGGTTACAATTGAAAAGCGACATATAGCTGATGAGAAGGCGTTTAAAAAAAATATAAATAAAAAAAAAATGAAATATTTTAGTGATGTGTTAGACTTGGTATTATTTTTGAAAGTATTAAATAAGTAATAAAATAACATTTTCAAATCTTCATAACTTTTCTGAGTTCCTAAAGCCTCTGAAAAATCATAAAAATAATTACAAAAAAAAAAAATTAAGCTGTGGATAGATTTCGATCCAACAGAATAACCGTTTTTGCAACTTTTTCAGCGGCTACTTTTTTTTTGCCGCATCAAGTAATTTTTCTCATGAGATTTATTGACCTATAAAAAAAAACTACTTAAAAAATTCCTATGGTTAATTTTTTATATGTAGCTCTTGAACTCAACATCAATAAATTGATCCAAGTGCAAATAGTGCAATCTGACATAGACAGTTGTGTCATTTATTATTAACAGCTATCTGCGGTGGTCGCTGTTATCACGGCCATTTGTTGTAGCTTTATCTTTAGAATCTATTGTTGTAAACTGTAACGAATTCTTTATTTACGCTGGCGATTCATTAACAAGGTCAGGGTCAGCCGTGCCTATCTCATCACAGTCAAGGACTCGCCAATGATTAGCAACTACATGGTTTTTTAACTCGGCATATTACAGGTTATTAATATCATGGGTATATTTTAATAATATTTATATTTTATATATTTTATATATATATATATATATATATATATATATATTTTTCTTGATATAATATATTATTATATATATATATATATATATATATATATATATTTATATATATTATATAAACACACACGGACAATAGACGCTAACACATTTACCGTCACCGTCAACTCAATCGAAGGTTTTGGTGGATGAAGTGTTAGTGACGAATTTTTTTTATTTTATTTTTTTATCACAAAGTACTTGAATGCGAAATATGAAAATGAAGGGTCGCGAGAAAGTTTAATCTTAGTCAGTGTTCGCCAATTTGAGAATGCAATAAGATCGGTTATAAATGCCAGAATGTCAATTTGATCCCATTCAGGCAAAATCAAGTGCACTTATATTTCAGCTAAGCTGAATTGCTATCTGCCGCAACAAGGGGCAATAAGTACTAGTGCTCTAGAGCACTTAGTTATATTTTTACAAAAAATTTTAAAATAAAGGCAGTTTGAATGAAAAATTGAATGGTTTGGTGGAAGAAGGGGGTATGTCATATTTTTAATAAAATACAATCTAGTTCTATGAATTAAGAGTTCATGTGTTGAAGTGTCAGGTAACAAAATCTGTATATTTCAAAAGAACTAAAAAAAAAAAAAGAGATGATGAAGTGGCTATGTATTATTTTCTTGCTAAACAAAAATGTAAAAAAAAAAAAAAATAAATAAACTTTAAACATAAATTACTGAAAGTTGTGTTTTGTTACATAACCCCTTACTCCACCAAACTTTTCAATTTACTCAAACCTAAAGGGAATACATGTACTTATATTTTTATGGGTTAGTTTTTGAAATTTAGATTAATAGAGGTACTAATTTTACGTATGTGTTAATAAGGGGTTTAAATCCCAAATTTAATTTAAATTTACCTTGAATATAAACACAAATTATTATAAAAAAAAAAAAAAAGATTTATTTACATTATATCAAAATAAAACAAATTAAGAAATAATGAAAAAAAAAAAAATTTATTTACATTATAGCATGTCTGGCTTTTCTTTCCTCCGTCCAAGCCCCACTCCTCCTTATTCTCTCCCTTCCCACGAAGACCTTTATGTCATTTAAAATTCCCACTGAATTCAAATCTGTCTAAAAAAACAAATTAAGAAATAATGATGTAATATAGATGACTGTTGTAATATACAAGGAAGTAGATAGTCTGTGGAGGAATCGAAATAAAATTGTATCAATTTATTTTATTTATATAATTTTTTTATCTTAGTTATAACTTTCTTCATAATGCATTATTGTGCATCCCCTGCCGCTACATGTCGTCCAGCTCTTCATTATCTGGTGGGTAGGATTCCTCCTCATGATGTGCAGTTTCTTTCAGACCAATAATGCCAGGAGACCACTTACACATAAACTCGCAGCCTTTATTAGCATGACTTTAACCATTAATAGCCTTTTGAACATACCGCTAAATGGACAAAATTATAATAAAGAAATCCAGACCATATACACCCAGCAATAACGGATACAGTAAAATCACGATCGACAATATTAAAAAAAAAAAATCTATAAAAAAAACTATGAATAATATATACTTAACTCTCCCAGACGACAAAGCTACTCCGAAGAAATATAGTTTGATACCATGTCACAGCCCAATATCCACCAAAGTCGGAAATGAATTTAAATTAGGTTTAAATCCCGTATTTAAAATAGATAAACCATTGTCATCTTATTTCCTTTTCGAAAAAGCGGTGTATACGAACTAAAATGTAATGACTGTGAAGCTTAATACACAGGAAAAACTGGACGATCGGTAAATCACAGAGTAAAATAACGTATAAGAGCATACAATGATCAGACCCAAAATTCCAACCTTTCTATCAATCTAACTGAAAAAAACCATGAATTCAATAAAAAATCGGATATGAAAATAACACATCAAGTAGAATATAGTCTAAAATTAAATATTCATGAATCATTAGGAGTAATAAAATCGTTAAAAACCAATCCAGATATTTGTTTAAATGACCAATTAAACATTTCTAATAGCCCCAATTTAAATTTGTTTTCAATAGGAACGGAAAAATCCAATTAGTCATAGGGAATATTTAACAAACCTAAAAACATTTAACCTACCTGGCCCCTCCCATTCCACTATAGATATATTTCAGATAACTGTTGGATCTCCTCAGGTGAGCACCAATATATTTAATTTCTTGTCTTACATTTTTGACAATTTTAGTGTACCGGGTGTTCGGAAGATCGTTGGCCAAAGAGGTATCTTGGGAAAGGAGGTTCATTTTGAAACTATTTAAGGTCACTTACCTATATACATAGTTTCACGTTTTTTTTTTTAAATAATTTTTTTAAAAAAAAATGGTCAAAACCAAATATTTATGCCTTATAAATTCGTTGTGTACTGATATATCAACGCCATTTTTTTCTGTAATTACTAATACTTCATTATCAGTTATGAGTCCATGTAAAATAAAAATTAATTTCATGCAAAAACCAATAAAAAAAGAAAAAAGGGAGATCGTTGAAATAAAAAAAAAAAAAAAAAAAAAATTAAGAACTTCAGGTTTAGGTAAAAAAAAAAAAGTAAGCACAACAACCAAATCCAAATTATTTTAAGACTAGACCTAAACTTGAAGTTCTTAATTTTTTTATTTTTTTTATTTCAACGATCTCCCTTTTTTCTTTTCTTTTTTTTTTTATTTGTTTTTGCATCAAATTAATATTTATTTTACATGGACAATGTATTAGTAATTACAGCAAAAATAAAAAATAAAAAAGGCGGCTTCGATATATCAGTAAACAACGAAGTTATAAGGCATAAATGTTTGTTTTTGGCCATTTTTTCAAAAACATTCATAAAAAAAAAAAAATAAAACCCATCAGACTTTGAGTCTTATTTAAGTGACCTTAAATAGATTCAAAATGAACCTCCCTACCCGAGATACCTCTTTGGTCTACGATCTTCCGAACACTCTGTATATAATCCTTGTAACAAAGTGCTAATGTCTTGAAAATGTTTCAGAACTGAAGATGAACGTTTAGCATTCGAAACTAGTTTTCAAATAAAATAGTTCCAATAAAAGTGGCAATTAATTCACCAATCCTAAAAATTTAATTAATCTCAAAGCTTATACTAACGCTACTAAATTTTTAAACAGTTGTTGTTTATTTTGATATGTAAATTTTGATATTTGTGGAATATAAGCTATGTACCTAGGATAGTTTAGACATTTTACCTGCCCCTTATGTTATAAGATTACATCAATACACCTACTCCTCCCTAGCAGTGAACACGTGCTAGCACCCACGAACTTACTCATATCCATTCAATTGGTTAATCTTAGGATCCATTGTTCACTAATAGAAGAAATCAATTACGTAATATCTGAGAATAGAATTGAAAACACCGCTCTCAGCTGTGAGTGAGAATTAAAGTTGACCTTCCTAAACCAATGATTAACTTGTCACTCCTTGGTTAGGAATAAGAATAGGGTTCAAGAACCTCTTGTTGGATCATCTTTCTCTCTATTATTAGCTGATTTAATATTTATGGATTTTGAAAATAGTGAACAATTTTCTGTTCTTCGACATGTGTCCGGTCCAATCTTAAATTTTAAATGTTTAAAAAATGTACAGAAGGTACAATATCTCAATGTGCTGTTGAGAAAAAGCAAAAGCAGAATGCGAATAGAAGAAAGTTAATCGCATTAGGTTTCCATCATCAGCTTTTTAAAACCATGATTAAAAATTCAACTCAGATTCTATTATATGTCTGATAAAATTCTATTAAGCAATCAACTATCTCAGAATTACGTTGGACCAAACTTTTCTGGTAAGAATAGGGCATTACTAAATTCTGAATTACCTCCATAACTTTTTTTGAATAAAATTTGACCGCTTGTCGTCATAGACCACTCCAAAGACAATTTTAAAGACAAACGTTGATAGCTCCCGGTTAACTACAAATGTAACATTGATTGTAATTAAATCTATTTAGACATTCATAGTCTTGATTCGGGGTTCCTCTAAACCATCCAATTCATCTCGAATCCAATGCTTGAAATCCAAAATCCTTTTTAAATTCCTAATGATCCTTATTCCGTCACAAGTATAGTTGTTCATAATGCTCCTAATATTCGATATATTGCTGATTTGGCCCAAATCAGATACCTATCCTTCTATTTTAAGCTTCATCCTGATTTAAAATCACTAGACTCCCAACATGTTTCTTATGTGATTCCAGTTAATCCTACGTGATGCATCAGAAAAAACAATGGTTTCTTTTACTGGAATGTTACCTTATACGATATTTCGTATAAGTCTTCTTCAGGACGAACCACACTGGAAAGGAGACGAACTGTGAGCTATCAGGTTCGCTCTGGTCGAAATGTTGGCATATCATTAAAGTATTTCTACTTGGTCGTGGTGTTTCAGTTTCAGTAAACTATTATTTTATTACAACGAATGTTTCGTTTGAAATTATGTTATTTTTCACAATTCTCACAATTTTTCAAACGGTTCGGTAGATCTTTCCTTATCTCATCATGGTATCTTCTACGTATCTCCATTTCATCTTTTCCTTCATCCTTTTCTCTAATGCCCTTCCCATTTTAAAATCCCACATTTTCAAACAATGTCTATGCACTCACCATTAAATCGGTGTTAATGCATTCTTTTTTTTTTTTAATTTGAGTAAATGTTTTATAAAGAACATTAAGATCGATTTTTATTTGGTTCTGCTTTCGATTTGTCAATTATTCTACATTTGGCGTCTATTGCTCATTTTCGTATTATAAAGAAACATATCACTGAACTAATAAACATATATAAATATTCCACAAGAAAAAATATAAAATTCATTTAAATAGTAAATATTCTCAGTTTGCTAGAATAGTAAATATATTTTTAAAAAAATGTCAAACTGAAAATATTGAGGTTTAAAAAAAAAAGGAGTAAGATATATTGTACATAGCAATGTGTCTGGGCTTGGTTCTGAAACTGTTCTGAATCGGCAAAGCTAAATTGCCATCGGATATTGGAAAATCGTAAATTATCACTGAGCCCTTTATCAGTTGTTGTAGGTTCGGGGCTATCTCCCTTCCTCCCCCCCCCCCCCCCCTTATAATGCTATAAAGGATGGGGAAAGCTTCAAGGCTGTAAAAATATATTTTTTTTTAGCACTTTATTTATTAAATCAACTAGGTACTGAAAAAATGTCTTTAACCTGTAAATATAAAATATATGATATATTTTGTAAACACTTAGGAGGTTCCTATTATGAATCTTTATTAATCATTAAGATTCAAGTGTCTCGTTGAAATATTCCCTTAAGTCAAAAGATTTGAATGTGCCTAACGTGTTAGTGACAAAATTATTTTAATTTTTTTAATAGGGTTTAACATACTTAAGTTGGAGGAGCGGTAGCTTAAGGTTAGGCACTTCGTAAGTGCCGATTTTTTTCTTTTTTTTACGTACTTGGGTACTTTCAACTAGGGCAGAAAGGACGGTAGTGAAGATCAAGATTTATTGCGTGGATCAACCAAGAAATTACTTTCAACTCGCCTAGATGGGGTTAGAACCCACGACCCCCTGTACCATGAAAGCTGAGACCCGCGCCCTAGAGGTAGAATTTGATATGATGGGTGAATTCTTAACATGCTAAGTATGTAATTCCCATATGGTTCCATGGCAGGAACCAAAAAACAGGCTTCAAGTCTCACAAACTATTATTAATGCCATAATGGAAAAAGATGTGATCTTCGTGGATTTAAAAGTGGCTTATGATACTGGGTGGAGAAAAAAAATTATATACAGCATTGAAGAAACTTGGGATCTCGTCTTAATATTGGTCAAGGTGACTGAGATAGTTATCAATACTAGGCAATTGTAAGATTGCTAGGAAACGTATTAAACAAATTCGAGTGCGAACGAGGTCTATAACGAGGGATACTAGAGTATGTATTTTTTTGAATTAGGTTGTGGAAAGTTTAGTAAGAAAAACTAGCATATGGCACTTCATATTTAAAAATCACGCGAATACGGATGGTATATGCATAACAGATAGATCCTTGACGGTTACGATGGATACCTTCACCTCACTTGAAGCAGAAGAATGAAGATGGTTCCAAGACAAGAACAAGTACTTGGCAACTGACCGACCAAACTGTTTGGATTTAAGGGCAAAACTGCTGATGGTTATTATTGACCTTTTATTTGAACTTGAAATTTAGTATATTAACTTTTTAAACTACAGCAATAAGCAACTTTGATGTAAACGTTCGATCTAAATTTAAAAAAAAAATATATATATATCAAATAGATTTTAAATAAGAAAAACAAATAAAATTATATAATCCAACATACTTGAGGAATTTGGTGATACTACAATGTACTGTTCACTATCACTCCTCCAAGATGTGCCTCACTGAGAGAGCAACTTTACAGAGACACTAAGGGGATCTCTCCTTGCTATTAGGTAGTCGTGTGTTAAACGGCACCAATTTGGTTAGTAAAATTTTGAACAAGTCTAAATATTTAATTATCTAGGTTATTAGTTTCTGCTGAAAATTACGTGAACAAGGAGGTGACGCAAAGGGTTGTAGCCGAAAATAAATGCATTTATGGCCCTCTGAAGCTTTCAATGAAAACAATGCATTCATGAAAACCGTTCGCTATCATTATCTAAAAAGCTGCTCTCCTACAAAGTACTTATTCTGCCCCGAGACAGCGAAAAGTGCAGGGCGATTCTGGAGAGAGCCATCATCTTGTGACGACGGATCGTAGAGCTTGGGATGATGATGATTGTTTATAGCAGGTATGGGAAGAATTTGTATACTTCACATTAAAGTTCAATACACACATTATTATGCTTAATTAAGTGCCTTTTAATAAACTTGAAATATATTCCTAAGTCTATATAGAAATGGACACGTTTTTCAATTAATTTGACGCCAATCCTTTGAGTATTATAACCACTTGACTAGGTGCCTCATTAAATGCATCCATTATGCCTCATAGCTCTCCCCTACAACTAGTTGACAAATAACATTCAGCTATCCTGTACAGTTAGATGACCTAAATCCTCCCTGTCAACGGCTTGTTAGGAAATTTACATATTTATAAAACCAAAAACGATTCTGAAATGCCCGTTTGTTCTTCTTTTTGAGCTCTGTTTTTGTGGAAGAAAAAAAGCGTTGAATTAGTGAAGGGGCCCTACATAATGCAAACGGTTCACTCTGTTTTTAAATAAACAGTACATTATTGTGTATATCCTATTTGGGTTTTCGAAAAACGATGTGAGGAACCTTTACATAAATAATAAGGAATTAATATTACATCTGTTGCTGGTGGAAAAATTGATGTATTATTATATATTTAATAATACGTAGATAATTTTTTTTTATTAAAGTACATATTTTTAATTTTGAAAAATATCACAGCCTGCTACAATAAAGGGTGGAATTAGAGAATAAATCTATTTCGTACACATTTATTTAAACACTATAAACACTCAAGAATATCAGTGGAAATAAATGAAAATAATGATTGATTGAACAATAGATAAAAGGCTTGCAAACCAGCTCCCATATGTGTGGAGCACTTCGAGCCTCCAGGTAATCCCAGAGTTGCTCTCTAGTTGCGTCAAAGGGTCAGAAAGTTGTAAAGGCCGAGTGAGAAAGCATGAGTTGAAAATACTTAAAAATTATTAATGAAGTTAAAGTATCTCAATGCCTAAACAATAATGCATAAAGGCCACAAAATATTTGCTTTTGCTCTGTTAAAAGTCGCATTGGTTGTATCTACTGTCATGATAGAAAACCTGAACGAGTTGAGGTTACAAAAAATTAAATATTGCCCAGAATATCTGTCAGTAAAAAGGATACGGAATGTAAAATATTGACGGTTAAATAACACAGTGATGTGTGAACATGCACACGATCAATATTACTGACATATCTTGGCGACTAAAGTTAGTGTTAAAATTGTTTCATGGGATCACAAAGTAATCAACAAACCAGTAATCAGCTTTGAATCCATGATAAAAACTTTAAAGGAGTAGGTCAATAAATAGATAGAAGGGTGTGGTAAATTTAGGTTTAGCCTATCCTGGGAGTAGGTTTGTCAGTAATTTTGGTGTAATCAGTGAATCGAACTTCTAGTTAAAGGGTTTCACCAATTTCTAATTGTCTTTATCATTCTATATAGTGTTTTTTCAATTTTTTTTTAATATAAATTTGTTGAAATTTATAACTATACAAAATATATACATCAAGAAAATGAGTTGATAGTGTATAAAATACCATGTCGAAAATTGGAAAGAACTACTCACCAGTAGCACTTCAATAAAAATTCTACACTAGAAGGTCTCTAGTCCATCTTCTTTTTAGACGCCTTGGAGGATAATCAGGGATGGAGTGAAAAGCAATTTGAGAAACTAGTAGATTAATGTAGTTATGGAGTTTACTATGAAAGGATGGGTATCTGGAAATATTTTGTTAAGTGCTAAAAATCATATTTTAAGAAAAGCACAATTGAAAGTTTGGATTTTCTTCCACAATGATTCACAAAGGAATATGCATCTCTTGAGTAACCGTATAACATTTTCCACTAGACGTAAAAAAAAAAAAAAAAAAAAAAAAATAGAGGATCTGGTAATACCATATAAGACAAAAATGGACGTACTACCATAGTGACTGGACTGGTGACAGATGCATATTTTCGCTACCTTCGAAATAGTCTTTAATATTAGATTGAATAAGATTACTTAATATACTTTTTTAAAAAAACTACAATTGTAATATGAAATGGATATTAATGATTTATTTAGAAAATTTCATGAATAGTCAGAATAGTGGCTAACAGTAAGCCCTATTTGTTTTCGAACCAGGAAGCAAAACCAGCTCATTTTTAGTTTTCAGCTGTTATCTAAATATATAATACTAGCATACACTGTCCCCGTTTCGCCTCATAAATAAAGAACTTAGATTGTCTTAACTATTAAGTGAATTTCATTTGTTTATCGATACAAATCTTGTATGAAGTGTGTAATTTAGCATTATTTCTTCAATGATATTTTCATGCATGGCAGTCATTTTTAACCTGGTTATAATTGCAAAGATTAGGTGTTTGAAGAGTACGTAAGAGCATAATTAGACATCCAATTTGGCAGGAATAATTTGATCGATACATCTGGTTAGATTTTAATTTCTAACCATAAAAGTATTAGACAGTTTGGGAAACCTCGTTTCTAGCACTCAAGACTTTATTAATTATGATAGTAAAATTTATTATTATAAATCTTCCTAAAACTAAAATGATGTAGTTAATATTACGCACAGCTGGCTTAAGTAGTTTTACCATTGCAAATTCAGTTGCAGAATTGCCACAGTTCGGTTGATTTTTAAATTGCACTTGGATCCACATGTTACTACTTCATGTATTAATAGTTTTTTTAAAATAAAAATTGAATTGAAAATAAGTAAATTTTATCATAAATTTCTAGCTCTATATAACTCAGTACCTTTTTGACCTCTCTCAAATGGTGCTCGCCACCTACCGTTCGATTATCAAACTTCACTGCGCACCACATATTTATCGCTTTTTATGGCAATATAATTGAGAATTTTTAAATTTTATTATTAATAAACCTTCCTTGAACTATAAACATGACGTGGTTCAAATTCGGTACAGATTGGTTTAGTAGTTACCACGGTAGTTATCACTAGGGTCCGGATTTATATGTGTTTACATATTGTTTTTTGAACCTTGTATATCAATCTTCGATAGTTTATTTTACGTTTCATACAATTTAAAATGTAATTAAAACATTTTTTTTTTTTACATATTTGTACATAATTGGACGAAATTACATATTTTACTCTTTTTTACATATTTTTATCTATATTTAGTTAATGAAAATTGAAAAAAAAAAATCAAGAAAAACAGAAGCAAAGTTTCATAAGTTTTTTTTTTTTTTTTTTTTTTTTTTTTTTTTTTTTTTTTTTTTTTTTTAATTTTTTGAATTCAGTGAATTGTGGAAGGTGCCTGAGCCGAAAAATTCTATTAGGTTTCCGAGATTGTATAAAAAGCATTTCCCCTATCAATGTCCATTTTTCTATCCAAAATTTGTGTAATTTCATGTCGAGACTTTGTTTTGTTATCATTTAGTTAAATTTGTTGTAATGCCTAAAATCAAATCGACTTCGAAGGCTTTAGTCGCCAAATATATTAGCGAGTTTCCCGACGAAACTTTTCATGGTGTGGTTATGTTATGATGGTGATGTTTTATTATGTGATGGTTGTGGAAAAAAAGTGTCAATAAACCAACGATTTCTAATAACTCTACATATCTCAACACTTTTGCACAAGGAAATAAGGAAAAGAACATGAATCTGAAACAAAGCTTTATTTCTTCTTTTGTCTTCCTCAACTGGTAAGTTAAATTTTAATATAGGCCCATATGGGTATGCGTAGACGATACCCATGCGTACACGACTTAACTGGTGATTTTAAAGTACCACGGTGGCTGTCTGATTACGTTCCATTCTGTTCCCCTGCAATAAAAATACATTTAACAGGCAGAGCCAGTGGGGTATCAGCTACATTGATTCATGATAGCATTGCTGGAGGCACTACGATATTGGCGAGGAGCCGTTTTTGGTTATTTTTGAAAGCACAACTAGCTAATATACCATTAATAATAGGAAATATTTACCTGCCCCCAAACAGCGATATTAGTTCCTGCTTAGATGAACTTCATGCAGTAATCACTTGCTTTAAATCTAACTATCCTCATAGCTATGTTATTCTAAATGGTGACTTCAATGGGCATGTAGATGAGCTTAATGGTCTAGATAAGGAGTTCTTAGAGGGAACATGCCTTTACAGCAAAAGATTATCCTGTCACAACCAAGTAAATAGGCGAGGCAAACTTCTAGTTGAAGCTTTGGAATCACAGGGAATGATTCTTTGCAATGGTCGTAGTGTGTCGGACAGACCAGACCGGGCAAATTCTCATTCATCACAACCAAAGGAAGATCTATAATAGACTTGGTTTGGATAAATGAAAATCTCCTGGACCCATTTTTGGATATGGAAATTTTTAACATGTCGGATACCTTGGATCACATGGCTTGCGTCACCTCCATACAATATTTTGATAGGAATAAGCCCAAAACTCATAAAAAACCCTGGCAAATGAAATACTTAGTCACAAAATATACAGATTGGGATGAGGAAAAAGCATACCTGTTCTCTGATAAAATTTCGTGCTCAGAAAAAATTTATTTCCATTCAGAAGATGTGAACCTTCTTTATGATAACTTTAAGCAAACAATGTACGATAACTTATTAGAAACAGGACTAATGTACATAAAGCAGGTCACCCAAACTAATCACTACCCAATGCATCAATGGTTTGATCAGGAATGCAGTATGTATAAAAGAAGACTGAAAAAGCTGCAAAGAACAATACAGAAGAATAGCTCACTGCCTGATTTTCTAACGGATTACCTTCAAGTTAGAGAAGAATACAGAAGACTAATAAAAAGAAAGAAGACGGATTTTCGCATACAAGTCATAACTGACCTGAGAAATGTGAGGAACAGCAGACAGTTCTGGAGAACTGTAAATACCCTGAAGCCATTTAAAAACCCGAGTAACAAAATTAATCTTAAAGATTGGACCAGCTATTACCGGACTTTGTATGGTCAAAAAGTTATCCAGGACATAAGGTTTTACTCTGTGTCGCATCCGCTGCTTGATATGGATATCTCATTGGAGGAACTACAGTACAATATCCGTGCCAGTAAAAACAGAAAATCCCCAGGCCCCGATAATATTACTTATGAAGTTATCAAGCATCTCAACCCTTCTTGGGAGCATTATCTGTTAAACTTATTCAACGTGGTACTGAACTCAGAAGAAATCCCACAATCATGGGCTAAAGCCAACCTTCACCTCCTCTACAAAAAAGGTGATAAAAAGGACCCAAATAATTATAGAGGAATAGCATTGCTCAATACGATTATGAAGTTATTTACCAGCATTCTGAGGAACAGGATTACGAGTTGGGCAGAAGCAGAAAAGTTGATACCAGAGGAGCAGGCGGGTTTCAGATCGGGCAGAGGATGTATCGACCATTTATTCACTCTATATTCAGTAATTAGTATAAATCTTAGGACAAAAGGAAGCTATGTTTATGCAGTGTTTGTAGACCTCAGGAAAGCTTTCGACTCTATCAACCATATGCTATTATGGGAAAAACTTTTTAAACTTGGAATGGGAGGAAAAATGATCAGGGTACTAAAAAAACTATATGATCAGTCCTCAATGAGAATTAAGGGGGAAAGGGAGCTTTCAGAAGAGATTGACATAACCTCAGGCTTACTCCAAGGAGAAAGTCTTAGTCCTACTCTGTTCTATTTGCGTCGGACATTACTGAATTCTTTCGTACCCGAGGGGCTGTAGGTATTGGCATTGACCATGGTCACGATGTAATGTTGCTTTTGTTAGCGGATGATATAGTCATCCTTAGCAATTCCTGGCATGGTGCACAAAGGAACATCAACATACTTAATGACTATTGCAATGAGAATCTGCTAACACTAAACCCAGCCAAATCCAAAATTTTGGTGTTCCACAATCACCAAAGATGAAGAAACTAAAGCCTCTACATTGGCAGAAAACACGGTTAGAATATACAAAGAGCTGCACTTATCTGGGAGTGCCCTTTACCTCATCAGGACGATTTGAGAAAGCTGCTGATTACTTTATGCAGAGGTCTTCCATTGCAATGACTAGGGTGTTGGAGATTTTAAGGAATGGCAGGAGTGACTCTTGGGAGACTAAAACCAGACACTTTGACTCAAGTGTGGCATCAACTCTACTTTGGGGTCTTCGTTACCTGGAAGTAATAGAGAAAGGCCAAGTTATTTTTTTAAGTCATTGCTTCAGTGGCCAAGATGTACGCCGAACTATATCACACGCCTAGAATGCGGGAAGTATCCACTCAGTGTTCAAGTGCTGAAAAAAGTTGTCAACTACTGGACAAAGTTGAGCTTGATGGAGGAAGGGCGCTTACCCAGGCAATGTTTTATAGACTTCTTACCCTTGATGTATCTGAAGGAAAGTCTGACGAAGCATACAATTGGGTGACCCAAGTAAAATCGATTGCAGTGGAGTTGGGTTGCCGAAACTTGTTCTCAAGAGTACTACCCCAAGGACTGAGCACGTTTAAAGAAGACATCCTAGAAAAGATGAAGAACCATCAGTTTTCAAAGGATGTAAACAGAATTTTGAATTCCACCAACAACCCTAGGTATAGAAAAATATGCAATTTTAATATAGCAAGCCCGGAAGATTACATGCTGTTTCAGACAAATTTTAAGAAAATCAGAGTTGTGGGTCGCCTAAGAGTCTCAAGCGGGGATTACCTAAAGGTGTTTATAAAGGACACAACACTAATTATGAAATCCAGCGAAGCCTGCATGGCCTGCGGTGGTTTGGTGTCGGATCCCTTGAGCCATTTTTTCACTCAGTGCATCAAATTTGAAGAGCAGAGGAAAAAATTCTTAGGTACATACATTTCTGAATCATTGTCTATAGAGGAAATCTTAAATGTAGATTGTATTCAAAAATTAAATAGACTATATTATTTTGTAAGATGTTGTGCCATTGACTGAAAAGCTAAATGTTTTTTATTTTTGAAATAGGGTTCTGACTATGGTCTTATTGTGGTTCTTTTCTAAATTACTGGGTCACTGATTCTCTGATTCTCTTAACCTTTAATTAAATTCAATAATGACTAAATATGACTTGGTGGGAAGTTATAAATCTGTAATTCTGTATACCTTGTAATTGCATTGATCTTGTTATTAAGTTGATAATTATTTTATTTATTTATTATTATTATTTATTTATTTATTTTTTTTTAGGTAAAAGTGTCTAAACTATTTCTTTATATTTGTAGTACTTATATAATTTAATATTATCTATACAAAGTCCTAGTGCTGCTAGACAAAAAATAATTGTTTTATTTCGTATGTTATTGGTACAAGAAATATCTTTTGCAAATAAATAAAAAAATATTGATTGATTGGGTATGCGTAGACGAAACAACGGATGTTGAATCACGGTATGTGGCCAATGCCATTGTGAGGAAAATGTCCAATGAAAAAACAAAACCAATGCTTTTAAATATGGAAGATATAGAAAAATACAACCACGCAACAATTGCCCAATTTTTTTATGATTCCATGGGTGTACTTCAGCCTGGGGCTTACAGCATAAAAACGTTTTGCTTTTTACTTCTGACTCTGTGCCGTACATAATAAAGGCAGGAAAAGCTCTTAAAATATTTTACCCAAAATTAATTCACGTTACATGTCTTGCGCATGCTTGTCATAGAATTGCTGAGGATGTACGAAGCGAGTTTCAAGATGAAGATTCACTGATTTCAAATGTAAAAAAAGTATTTTTTAAAACTTGAGGATGTGATGAGAAAAAATCCTGGTATTAAAGAAACCAGAAGAATTTCTCATATTTCTCTCTTAGTGGGTAGAATTTTAGAAAATAAATTTCGCTCACACCTAACGAAATTGCAGCGTTCCAATGGGCGCCCAATACTTCGGTAGAATATTCTGCCTTCAAATCGAAGTAACTTCACATTTGATCAGTTAAAAATGTCGAAACTTCTAATAGTTTTTAGGAATAAATCATTATTTCTTTTTTCTATTTCCGTCTCGACGATAACGTAAAATCACGATTTCTACATATATATTAAAATTATGTTAATTACCTTACTATAATAAAATAGATAAGTTTTTTTTATATTACATATTTGTTATTTTTACTTACATATTTATGAAAAAGTAAATCCATATATATGTACATATTTCAAGTTTTATTTCACATATAAATCCGGTCCCTAGTTATCACGAATGAAAAAGGGCTTTTCCTTTTATATAAGAGTATAGATTATATAAATTTAGGATTTTGTATTCGATATTATATGTTAGGGAATGTTCTCTAATAAGTGTTGTTGTTTCCTAACCTGTATTTCTGAAACGACTGTCTAGTGGAAATAAAATTTACAAAATAATACTAAATAACAATCCATTAATTGATTTTACATAGTCTATTAGAGTTTAGCAAACAGATATTCTTAAAACTATTTCAACCCTTGATAATAACTGTGAAATATGTTTATTTGAAGACTATATTTTAAAAATATTCGTTCCCATTGCGGTCGTAGCCTGGCAGTGAAAGTCGATCCTCCATTTGGGCGCTCAAGGTTGCATGCATTAGCAGATCCGATGATTCCCATTCGACATGCTCACGAGTATTTTAGGGGTCAGCATATCTTATACCAAATGTTATATGACTCTAGCAACACAAAAAATGGGACTAAAAAGTTTGTAAAATTGATTTGATATATTTTTATATATTTAGCAATTAATAATGTGAACATTGTTTTACTATTAACATTAATTATTCATTTTTTGTTACAGGTGAGTACCTATTTCTTAAGCATCAATTTTATCAGTAAGTTACCTATGTTTTTCTATCATAGATATTTCGTTTTACAATCGCTTTAAAAGTTTTTCTATTCTTTATTGTATATAATTTTTTACCATCAATATAATCCAATGCATATAGTAGGAGTCATTCAATTGAATATTTTTATATTGAAATAATTTTATAGGAAAATACCAAGGATCTAAAATTTTATCTAATTAAAAAGTAAATTTTGAAAACCTTTTTGTTTTGTCGTATGGGTGTTATCCAATTAAATGATTCAAAATGGGAGGTATTTATTATGCTATGGCGTCCCTCTTGGGGATATTCTGTTTGGATATTCTGGTGATATTTGTTTTGCTGTACCAAATCTTAAATAAAACTAAAACAGATCTAAATATTTTAATTGAGGCGTCGACTTTCAAAATGAGATAAATCCACTATTAGTAAAACAAAAAAAAAGTTCTCTATCGTTCAGTAAAATTGTTTCCATTCAAAATGTTGTACGAAATGTCATTATAATACACGATATTGAAACTTGCATTTTAAATGAATAAAACCCGAAAGATTTTTTATGAAGAAAAAATGTGATTTCTTCTTACTCGTGAAAAAGAAAAATTAGAAAATTTTGGTCTTGACGTAAAACATTAAATCAATGTATCTAAGGGTCCCAGTTACCCCTTTAAATAAAAGGTTTTTACACCATGATTTTTTTTTTTTTTTTTTTTTTTTTTTCATGAATAACAAGGAAATTATTTGTATTATGGTCTGCAAAGTATTTTTCAGCCATTGAAGGTATTCTAGTAATGCCATTTTTTGTATCCTCTGAAAAAATTTACGGTTTGCAATTTAAAAGCCGACACTTTAATTAATATATTTTTTCTATTATTTATTTCTAATTTTCCCCCAAATATATTACATTTCAGACCTTTCCAAATCAAAAAAGCTTTTAATGTTGATAATTTCATCTTCTTTGAGTGTCGTCTATTTAAGTATCATGTTTTCAATGAAAAAGAAACCGGCAAATATTATAGTCATTTTGAAATATAGAAGTCATAATGTATTATAGGAATCTTTATATGTCCTACCTATGAATTACAAGATAGTAGAATATTCTACAAATAAAAAATAATCACTATGATTTATCTAGGTATTTGTAATAAATAGTTTATTTGTTGTTTTTTTTTTGTAGTAATATAATAATCAAAATCAATAAATAATGCTTGATATTTTTTGAAGTGTTTCAACTTCAACGTTGACCTATAGAATGATAACTGGTTTGAGACTGTACATCATAGATCCTATTAACGTTTAGTTGTAAATACGATCCATATTATCCGTAATGTTCGAAAATTGTTGAAAAATATAACAATTTACGAGAACACGGGCAACGTTTGAGGAATAGTTGTTGGAGTGAGTGTAGAGGACTGGCTGCAGGGACTGTACCCTAGCATTGTTGGCACTGTGTGAAGGACAACCTCCGCTCACGGTCAAGGTTAGTTTCGAAAACTTACCACACAATTAAGTTTGTTTATTTTTTTTTTTCGAATGTTTCTTTTGGAGAAGTAATAAGGTAAAAAAATATTTGGTAGTACCAGTTAGAGTTCATTAAAAATTATTAATGTTCTTGATTGCTACCCTCTGTTCATGAATCGATGAAATTAAATCAATTTTCTGCTTGCCTTTTTTTTTTAAGGCATTTAACACTGTTTATCAATTATAAGAAGGCTGCAAATTGGAAAACAAATTAATACGAAAATTCTTTTTCTGATTATTTTTTGTACCTCACAGCAGTCCACGTTTATTTTTAGTTTCATATAATTATTCGGCATATAAATATTATTAAAAAAACACATTTGTTAATTAGGATGTCTAGTATAATTAATATAATATAATAATTAATCAGACAGTTAAGTAGAATAATTTATTTCTATGATATACTTTGGTTTAATAGTGATTTTAAATTTAATTTTTCCCCTATGATGAAAAACATTGATTGGATCCTTGTTAATTTTTTTTGTGAACTAAATAAGATAGAAAACGACCTTAGTTCATTGAATTTTTTAGTTATAAAAAAGATTTTACGTTCTAGTGTCATCTAAGTCTAATAACTTGGCATCCAAATAATTCTTAAGATTTTCGTATTCAATGAAACGTTATAGGTCTGTATTTAGATATAAAAAGTATTATGGATAAAAAAAAAAAAAAAAAAAAAAAAATCAGGTATTATATAACTGGATTCATAGCCTTTATTACTTAGTCGTGTCAAACAGGTTTTAGTAAATTAAAAACAAAAATCTGTCAATTTAAATGGAGGCGAAAATTTAATAAAAAAATAATATACATATGAATTTTATCCAGTGAAGAATTTTGTATTCTAACAAATATTTATCCCAAATAAAACACATAAATAATGCTCCAATATGCTATCTTACTGTTACTAATATCGTTACTTAGTTATACATCATAGTAATAATCATAAACATATTCAGAGTATATAATTAATACGTATTATGTTTTACTTTCCAATTTTATAATAATCTTATTAAAGATTCTGTCCTATTAATCAGTAAAATATATTTTTTCAATTTGTATTAGTTATAAATGTGACCAAAATGTTGTACACAGTTCCTCAATTCTTCTGTACTTGTACATTTTGTTTATTTATTTATTTATTGTATTTATTGGCATTTAAAACTGTGTATAATATACAACAAATGCATTTGGGGAAAAGGATTACAATGACACGTCAGTAACTACTCACTAGTAGGACTTCAATATAAGTGCTAGATTATAAGGGATCTGGCCATATTTTTTGTAGACGCTTCGGTAGGTTGTCAGGAGTCTGAAGCAAGTTGGGAGACTAGTGGATTCAAGTTGAAATGGAGTTTACTTTGAAAGGATAGGTATCTTGTTTAGGGTGAATCAGCAACATATGGAACATTAAGGTCTTTATGGATGTTTGTTAGTAACGTAATAAGAAGCATTAAGGACGGTACATTTTCATAAAAAAATTAAGGTTGCAATATTGAAGATCAGCAATAGGTTTGAATTCCAAAACCGTTTTTTTTTTTTTTCATAGTTTATTTTTTTTTAATTTTTCACAGCTGATCGATAAAAGTAAAGGTCAGACTGGATCAGGAAAAAGAATTATTTTTTGTATGACCATTTTCGATGCGACTTGACTATATTTTTGAGAAAACCTTTCACCTAAAGATAGTCTAGTAGAAAAACTATATATTAAAAAAAAAGAAATGGAATTAGGACTTAGCTGGATTTGAAATTACTCCTCTCATATATAAAGTTAGTATGCTAAATTAGATAGTATTTTTTAATTCTGATACTATATTTGATATGATGAGATCTGCTACGTTCTCATTACTAAATGAGCGATCTGTGATTAGGTAAACGTGAGTGGTTGCTCAGTCGAATGAATCACTTAGAATCCAAGATTTCTGTGAGAGAGCTTTTTGATATTGTGATCGAGGTGGTATAGTCTCCATATTCATAACCAATCATTAATCATAGAGTTTGCTCGCTAGCTCATATTAAATACTTATGATCTTCCCTCAGGATCCTAAGCTCATTATTAAGTTAAATACAGACTTTCTTATTTATTTAGTACTATATTACCATTATCAATTTGTTACTTTATTGATATTACTAAATCAAGACAGTTTTTTTTTGCGTGAAAACCGTAGGTCTTTCTGATTTGATTCTTGAATTTTTGTGATTCTTTGAATTACCACTATTAAATAAATAAATAATGTATTCTGAAAAGGGTATGAATAGAGTGTAATGATTATATAACCATAAGTAATAGAAAAATAACTCCATTATAATCATAATATTAGTCATAATAATAACAATATCTCCTGATAATAAATCTATACAGTAAGTGACCGTTTAAGTTTGTCTGACTTTTAACTGTCTCATGGCCATGTCTTATGACCCTTAAAGTTTATCTCAGACTATTTTACCCTTATGAACAACAATTTCATCAATTGTGCAAGTATCTATTATATTTTTGTTTATATTATATTTTGTTATATCATCGGAAGTTTTCATCTACTGCTCTATATTTTCGAGAACAAAAACCTCATAATCGTGAAATTGATCTTTGCTCCTTTTTTAATTTTAGCAACTATTCAGCCATCTTATGTAACTCTCTTATCATACGAATGGTTCGAGATAATAGCAACTGCGCCTTAAAGTTTTTATTTTTGATCGTATTATCTCCCCTTACACACATTCATTAGATAATGATATCTGTTACGAAAATGTCGTTTTTTAACTTGTTTACTTACAAACTGGAAGATAATCTCCGAACCTCGGCGCTATCGCGTTCGAACGCTATGAGATAGCGGCATTGGTGCAATTGTTAGACGTTTTTAATTGTCTTACCACTCCTATTGATATGAGGTATCATGACATTTGACTTTCTGAGAACTATAAACTATATGAACTATTAAAATTACATTATGTCAAATATCGAATGAAAAAAGAAATAAACTTGAGTGGAAAAGTGAGGCTTATTTTTAAAAATTACATTTCTTACAAAACGCTGCAGGTTAAATAATTGACACTTTAACATCATTAACGATATCTTTTCAACGCTAGCGTTGTATAACTTTAATTTACAGTTTACTAGTTTATAATTAGTTTAACTTATATGTTGTCCCTCTCAGTGGTTGTTATATACTCAATTATTTACTTTAATTTTTATTTTAACTTTTATTAAAAAAAATTATTCACATTTTGTTTTCTACAACTGTATAAATGTAGCACATTAAGTGAGTTAGAAAAGACATGAACCTTTGAGAGATTGGTGGCAAAAACTCCACTAGTTAAAAAATGGCATGCTTGCGAAAAAATACATGTTCTTTTTTGAAACATTCAGCCTTTATAGACTTTTTACGGAATCAAGTGATATTGCACTTTCAAAATGTAGTTTCTTGACTTTTCAATCCCATAATAATAAAAAAGGGTTATATTTTCAAAAACAATTACCTTGTTATGATTTTGTTATGACTAGTGTAAAAGGCAAATGAAGTTGGAATATCAATTTCCTTTTTGAAAATTTCATGGTATGAAGATACGTCTGTTAGAAATTGAAAAAAAAAAAACTTTGCAAACATTAGAAACAAGTGTTAGATTGAAGTATATATTTCAGGAATGGAAAATAATTCATCAATTCCTAATTGCGTTAGTCATTCTGTTCCTACACTATTTTTATTTATTTTTTAAAACTATTTATTGATATTTACAACTGTATACAATAAGTAAACTTGAGGGTATGATTACAATGATTTGTCGATAACAATAATAATAATATTAATATTAAAAAGTAAATTAAAAAAAAAAATTACTGGGGTTAATAATAAGTCTAATAAATTAAATTTAAAGGCATAAAAAGTTAACTGTGGCATAGCGTCAAGGAACAAAATACTACTGTAGAACATAGTAATTACGATAAGTTTTACTATATTTTTTTATTACATTCATATACTGTAATGAAACATTTCCTTTATTAAAATAAAAAGTATTATTAATAGTTGTTTACGGAAGCAACTCGCAGAAATAGATTCGCTAAGGCCAGTAAAAGTAGAACAAAATGTAGGCTATTTATATTTAACATTAAATTATCAACTAAAATATTCTGTTTATGTCCTAATTAATAAATTTGTTTACTAGTTTAAAACTAATAACAGAAAGTGGGTTAAGCGTGCGTGCGGTACAAAAAAGGTTTGAATGGTTATTTATTTAAGGTCAGCTCGCCCGTTCGGCACAACAGCCAAGATCCCCACTCCCTTCTTCTTCTCCCATTCTTTCAATAACTTGATTTAAAATGCAAACAAGTAATATGCTGATCGCCTATTATTTGGTAAGTAAACACAAAATTTAAAAAGAAAAAGTAAAATTTTAATTTTGAATTTATGAATTATTTGTTACTTCTATGATACATAGTTTGTAAGAAGTATTGAAGTATGCAGTTGACCTTTATTTTTTCAACGATATTTTCATGTATCACAATAATTTTTAACGTGGTTAAAATTGCCCAGACTAGGTTCTTGAAAATTAAGTAAAAGCATAATTAGATATCCAATTTTTAAATTAAATGCTAAGCCAGTTAAAATTTGATACCGATAGTTTCAGTATTTTTACCATCGTAATCTATGCTAACTGGAGCCAATCACATATCGGTCGATTCCCAAACTTCACCAGGATCCACATGTTGCATTTTTAAAAAAAAAATTAATTGAATATAAGTAAATTTTATTATTAAATTCAAGCTCTATAGAACCCGTAACTTTGTAACCTCTTATGTAGAATGGAAAACGCTACCTATCCGTCAATTTTCATATTTCACTGTCTACATATAATCGTTTTTTATTACATATAATCGACAAATTTATTAAACAGATTTTATCATTGCTAAAACTTCTTTGAACTATTAAAATGATGTAGTTAAAATTTAGTAAAGATTGGTTCATTAGTTTTCGTGGTTTGCGATCACAAACGAAAAATGCCTGGTCCTTTTATATAAGAGTATAGATTATGTTTAATAATCATAAATTAACAAATACTGGAATGTAACTAGTACCTCACGTAGATAAATAGACTAAAAATAAATTCATTAGAATTATTTTAAATAAACAATCCTTCAAAACAAATCCATGTTTTTGTTTGAATGATCAAATAATTAATTAACAGACAAAAAAATTCTACCAAACCGATTTAATTTTAATTTTTTGGGCTGATTGAGCTTTGGGGCGCCACTAACACTTCCCATTCTTGATGTCCGAAATGCTTAATACAATTATTCATTATGATCTGAATTTTTCTAATTACGTAATTAATAACTATTATTGTTTCATTAAGTAGCTACACATATTTTCCCTTGGTCTAATAATTTAATTATTATAATGCTTTGGGAAGAAATCATTTACGTTTAATCGTGTTTGGTATCCCTAAAACACTGATGACGAAAAGATCGCTTGATTTGTCTGTTTAGCGATTTAGTTAGATAGATATTGTGCTACTTGACTAAATGCTTTTATTGGAAATTTCACAAATATTTATTGTGCATTTAACTTGCCAAGAAACTTTATTAGTCTTTCCTGGCCACGGGATATAGAGATACTAGTTCTACTTCCGATTAAGGGCTCAACAAGTCTTGTTAAGATAACTGTTGAGCTATTTGAATAAAGAAGGTGGGGATAACGACACGAGGAATTATATACGACTGACCACTGCGATTCCCATAACCAATTAGAGATAGGTAGCCAATTATCTATCAGGAATTTTTAACTATTATCTCCTTTCAGTAGTTACTATCTATTTAGTTTGAGAAATGATGGCTATGAAATTAAAGTTTTTCTCCTTCCTACGTTTTAACTAATGATCAAACCGTTGAAAATTAAAAATGTGTAAAGTAATTTGTTAATTACCTTTTTTATATAGTGTTGCTAATATTTGTTTTATGGTGCTAATGCTGCTTTAGTAAAATGACGGTTGAAATTTTAATAAAATTAAATTACTTAATTAATGTAGTTTTTATAGGTTTATTGGTATGTCATGGCAGAAGCTTTGACGTTAAGTTTGTTCATTTTTATAAATCTTGTTGTCTATAATCCCAGAATAAATATTCTTTATTGATAAAGCATATGTGAGTTATAGAATAAGTATTAAAATAAAAAAACTTGTGAAAAAAATAAATAAAAAATTGTATACTGGGTCAAGCTTCGTGGCTATGCTACGTTGATTTGATAATTTGATGCTATATCATAAAAACCCTATTACGATTACTAGTTAAATTGTTATATTCTATTCTTTATTAAAGAAATCTTAATTTTTATTATTATTATTATGATATTTTTGTTATTAGTATTATGTTAAAGGATTTATTTTTCATTTTTTTTTCTTTTAATTTATTGTCATTATATATTTATTCAATAGTTACCTTTAGTTTTCAAATTAATAGCAAACGTGTCTCTTATCGGTATCTCTTGCATGGGACCGTACCCTTAAATTTTCTAATGTAAAAATATTATTGATATTGTCACATCATACAAATAAGGCTTACTAGGCCGATCTGGAAAATAAAATTAAATAATAAATTCAAATTATTAAAGAAATCGTGATTAAAAAATAAAATAAATAATATATATATATATATATATATATATATATATATATATATATATATATATATATATATATATATATATATATTTACATTGTCCTTAAATGTAAATTTATCTATTTCACATTTTATAGAGTAATATAAACTTATTTATGTTCTTATTCTGTATAAGTTTCATTTGATCAAATTTATGAACTGATTTGTTGCGGTCCATGTTAAGTACAAGGACATAAAGGAGTTATGAAGTAACAGTAAGTTATTATAAGTTATAAAGTGAGACGGTTCCTCAAAGAAATAGAAACGACAATATAAATGGTGATCATAAAGGCCTTGCGGCGAAACAGTAGATCTTTCTTGATTTATTACAAAGATTTATTGATTTATTTTAAATAGGTGTAGGAAATATAAGCTTATTTGTGCGATCCTGTAGAAGTTCAAAAAAAAAAAAATAAATAAATAAAATAAAAAATAAACAAATAAAACATAATAAATAATGATAAAACTATAATCTTTAATAGCTGAATAACGCGAAAGAGGGTTGTTTGGAAAAAAAGAAAACCCAATAGAGGATAGAAGGATGTAAATGAAATAAAGAAAAATTTAGAGAATCACGTATGTTAATTTCATACATTTCGATTAAGCTTAAAAAAACCGTTCATAAAATATTTTTTTTACTTTTCTACTTTATGTGAATTTTTAATTATCCTTTGTCTCTATTTTTCCATACCTTTTAGAACAGAGTTGGGCAAAATTCAATTAAGTACATTGTAATCCGATTACAATTGCATTACATTATATTTCAAACAGATGTAATCGAAATACATCGGGTATGAATTACAGTATTCCCGCAAAGTAATTCAATTGGGATTACAATGTAATTCATCAATGTAATTCAATTACGGATTACATAATTGGATTACAGATTTCGATTACTTGTAATTCAAGGCATGAATTATTCAAATATTTAATTCGATTACAATATTTCTTCCATTAAATAGGCAAATAAATATCGGAATATCAGTTTTCACCTCCACCATTTAAGTTTTAAGTTTTCTCTTATTGTTAACGGTTTTGAACTATCGCCATCTTTTTCTTAAAGAGAGGAGTGGGGGGTTTATTTCTAAATTGAGAACGGCTGGTCCGATCTTAATGAAATTTGATAATTATGTTTCTTTTGTACTTATTAGCGTATATTTAGGGTTTTAACAGTTTACTAATTAGGGGGGGGGGGAGTGGAGGGGGGGCTAATTTTTTTAATTTCTAAATTGAGAACGGCTGGTCCGATCTTAATGAAATTTGATAATTATGTTTCTTTTGTACTTATTAGCGTATATTTGGGGTTTTAACAGTTTTACTAATTAGGTGGGGGTGGAGGGGGGGGGGGGCTAAATTTCTAAATTGAGAACGGCTGGTCCGATCTTAATGAAATTTGATAATTATGTTTCTTTTGTACTTATTAGCGTATATTTGGGGTTTTAACAGTTTTACTAATTAGGGGGGGGGGTGGAGGAGGGGCTAAATTTCTAAATTGAGAACGGCTGGTCCGATCTTAATGAAATTTGATAATTATGTTTCTTTTGTACTTATTAGCGTATATTTGGGGTTTTAACAGTTTTACTAATTAGGGGGGGGGTGGAGGGGGGGCTAAATTTCTAAATTGAGAACGGCTGGTCCGATCTTAATGAAATTTGATAATTATGTTTCTTTTGTACTTATTAGCGTATATTTAGGGTTTTAACAGTTTTACTAATTAGGGGGGGAGTGGAGGGGGGGCTAAATTTCTAAATTGAGAACGGCTGGTCCGATCTTAATGAAATTTGATAATTATGTTTCTTTTGTACTTATTAGCGTATATTTGGGGTTTTAACAGTTTTACTAATTAGGGGGGGTGGGGGGGGGGCTAAATTTCTAAATTGAGAACGGCTGGTCCGATCTTAATGAAATTTGATAATTATGTTTCTTTTGTACTTATTAGCGTATATTTGGGGTTTTAACAGTTTTACTAATTAGGGGGGGGTGGAGGGGGGGCTAAATTTCTAAATTGAGAACGGCTGGTCCGATCTTAATGAAATATGATAATTATGTTTATTTCGGACTTATTAGCGTTTAACATTATTAGTAATAAAAACATGTATACATATTTAAAATTGTAATGTGATTTCGTAATTTCTTTTACCATCTTTACTTTATTATTTATTATATCGTAAAAAGAATGGATTAAACTTCTTTTTTAATATGTTATTAACACTCATTCTTAACTTTTATGATGTTATATAACGACCAACTCTGTTTTAGAATCACTTTCCTGTCATATTTTTTTTTTCTACCCTAGTAGAAGGCTTGCTCTTTTTGAACCCGGCTTGCACCCTCGAATCAGGTGGGACATGCTTCGTTCGGGGTTTCCCTGGGATGCTTGTTAATATTCTATATAAAATGTGATTGTATTTAAGATTGTTTTCTCTGTTTATTTTAAATTTTTTTCATTCATTATTTTTTACTTTATTTTAGATCATTGTACGTATTGTATGAATGAGCATTTGTCATACATATCACTCATTGCTCTAATGAGAGGTAGCTTGTAATTATTCAAAATAAAATACAATAATAATAAGATGGCTTGCAGTGATAGCCGAAACTTATATTTTTATTGTGATAGAAACCACTACGCACTCCATTTTCTTCCTTATATATTTATATAGATATAAATATATTATTATATATTGTACATTTATGTAGAGAGTTCTATATGAACTAAAATATGTTTTTTTTTTTTTTTTTTTTTTTTTTTTTTTTTTTTTTTTTTTTTTTTTTTTTTTTTTTTTTTTTTTTTTACTGCTAATAAATCTTTTTTGAAACTTTTGATATCGGACATGTTTTACCCTGACCTAGTTGGACCCTCGAAAATTTGACGGCATAATATTTATCAAAACTTTAATAGAGAATATTTTTGTTATAAAACGTTTGTCGCTAGGACTTTCCGTGTGGAAATTATGTTGTTTTTAATGAAAAAAATTATCTTTGAAACCTCGATTTTTAAGAATAGGGGATTTTATTGACTCGCTCTAGCTCAGGAGCTTTTATTTTCATCTATTTATAGGTCAATTTAATATAATATAAACGATATGTAAATATAATAAATAACAATATAGTAAATTGTTTTAAGTTATTGATACAAAAAAGTAATAGCCTTTTTTTTAAAGCCTCAATTATACAGCCTAGGAGGAGGTTAACAAACGGCATCAATTAGTGAAACCAAACTTCGAACAAGAACTGGGGCAGCTACTGTTTAGAGCGGACAGAAAAAATAAATTGGTTCCCGATTCGGTTAATTATTCGGTCGTGGACTATAATGTATTATGTATAATGTATAATAATGTATACCGTAGAGATAAGATAAGATTCAACGTGTCAAGTTTCATGGCTAGCTACAAAAAAGAGGAAGTTGCCCTACTATCATTAGCCGACTATATATAATTGTATCCGTTCGGTAATTATTAGTACGGGGCTCTTCATTGTTCTTATAATATATCTTACCCAATGTATAATTTATAAACATTAGCATATTGTTTAAATTCCGGTAGAATACATAATTAATTAAATAATAGAGCCATTCGTTTTTCTGTTGTTGTTCCCCTTATCTCTGGTTACGTCATTTAACACAGAATGCAAACAGAACATGGGGGTATCAATGTCATTGAAAGACTGTAGACATATTATTATAGCATGAATATTACGATTATTTGATGTAAGTTATGAAAGGAATTTTATTTAGCAGATACATTGCATTGCGGATGAAAATAATTCCCCGAAGAATGCGTCCGACAATGAATAAAAAGACCAAAATCCACAGGACTAAATAGGAAGAAGGAGGGTCCTTTTTAATAACGAACTGATTTAAATCAAAATGAAATGATCAATTTTTAAAAGGACTACAACGGTGCACTATACTGCAACCGTCAAAATCATTAGATTTTTTTTTTTTTTTTTTTTTTTTTTTTTCCAAGCCCCTATGGCTAACAAAAGTCTTGATACATTCTTCATTATGATCATTCTGCTTCTTTTACTGCACCAAGGTGCATTTTAAGAGGGTTCTGAAAAGAGCAATGGTTTGGAGAAAATAGTATTATGAGTCACTATCTAGTGATGGGGCTCACTTCGGTTTTTGGGCAAAGTAGATACTGATTTTTTTTTCTTATCCTCCATTTGTTTACAGTACATACAATATACAATATATATATATATATATATATATATATATTAGGATCTTGGGATGGGTTTCCTTGGCAGCTGCTGGATCCACTCTGTTGACGGATGGTCTTCCTTCTTTTATGTTGAGCGAGGAGGAGTCACTCTGCTGACGGTGGCGGTTCTAACGGGCCAGTCTGTTGAGCCAGAATCCCTTCCCTCGGCGAGTACGTCCGCTAAGGGGGTCAAACCTTGCCACCTCCCAGGCCTGGGAGGCGGGGCTACGTCCCTAAAGAGAGGGTTGGAACAGTGCTTCAGCCCATCAAAAAATTTGATGTGCCTGCGGCCAATGTAGGTCGGGATGGAAGGCATCCTTAGCTGTTCTAGGATGTGACAGTTTTTGGCCCTCTCAAGGTTGGTACCACGGACGATTCGCCGAAGGACGGTGTTCTGGAACGTTTGGAGGGCATGTAGTGTACTCTTGTACATGTGGTGCAGCAGTGGAGCTCCATGGAGTAGGGTGGGTCTAATTATGGATTTGTATATCTGGAGCTTGAGACGGAGGGATAGTTGGGGAGAAGTCAGGAGATGATAGAGGCGGTAGGTCTTTGCCCTGGCCTGTATGATCCTGCTCTTCACGTGGGTGGAGAAGGTCAGGTGTCGGTCAATGTTGACCCCAAGATATAGGATGGAGCTTGATATTGGTTGCTCAACATTGTCTATTGTGAAGTGCTTAGGCAATCTCTGGGATCTCCTGAATTTAGCAAAGGACATCACAATAGCGTCAGTTTTCTTGGGGTTAACCTTGATTCCACAGGTGTGTAGAGCTTCGACAATGGTGGCGTATGCAGCAACTACCGCCTCGGAGTGTTTGATGGAGACCACTGGAGCCGTGAAGATGTTAAACAGAATTGGTCCAAGTACTGATCCCTGTGGTACACCGCAGGTGGTGAGGACTGGTTGAGACAGGCTCTCACCGACTCGTACGACGAAAGATCTTCCGCTAAGATAGCTTCTGATCAGTCGGCATAGGGCGGTAGGGAACCTGTATTCTTCCAGTCGGCGGAGTAGTAGGGGGTGTGAGACACAATCAAAGGCCTGTGTGCAATCCAGCGAGATGAGCGCAGTGGCTTTATTTCTATGCATCTGGTCGATGGCATAGGCCTGAAGCTTGGCCAGATGGTGTTCGCAGGCAACACCTCGCTGGAAGCCGGTCTGTTCAGGTGGTATGACTTCTTCACGGCGACAGTGATCGAGGATATGGTAGTGAGCCAGTCTTTCGAACACCTTGCTAATGTGAGAGAGGAGGCTGATAGGACGGTAATCTTCCGCTACGTTGCCACGTCTCTTAGGTTTTAAGAGGGGGACCACCACAGCCCGTTTCCAGCCCGTGGGGAAATAAGCAATTCGGAAACACGAGTTGAAGATGTTTAGTAAGAAGGCTTTACCCTTCCTAGGAAGCATCTTCAGCATAGTTGACGGGATGCCGTCCAGTCCGGATGCTCTTCTCCCTTTCCGGCGGCGGAGAACAGACTCAAGATCCTTGAAAGTAGAGAAGATGGGCATCTCATTAGGACTTGGTAGTGGTCCGCGGGGTGGCAGCGGCGCATCAGCCGTCCTCTCAGCATCCTTTGCTGAGTATGCTCTGGCTAGGTGTTCTGCCTGTCCAGCGGGTGTTAGAAGCTGGTCACCGTCAGTGATGAAAACCGCACGCCTTTTGTTGACGAAGGTTTGGACCAATCTCCAGAACTGTCTGTGGTCGTTATGGGTCCGCCGGAGCCGGTCATGCCACAAAGCCGTCTTCCAATCGCTTATGAGCCTGGCGATTTGCCGGGTCATGGCGTTGATAGCAGGCTTGAGGCTGTAGTCCTGCGTTCGCCAGAAGATGTTCCGGAGATTGTTCCTCTGTCCGATCAAGGCCAAGACGTGCGGTGGAGGAGATCGTTGACTGTTGGGTCGGGGACTGAATTTAGGGGTATAAGGACTATTCCTGCTATAAGGACACTGTTTTACAGATCTGCCAGGATCTGACGATTTTTTGAGGCCGAAGGACATCCTTAGCCACTCTCTCCATCCACAATTAGAATTAGTTTTTTCGTCCTTAAGGATTGCTGTTTTTACTGTTTTTAAGGACACTTTTTTACATATCTGCCAGGATCTGACGATATTTTGAGGCCGAAGGACACTCTTGGCCACTCTCTCCATCCACAATTAGAATTAGCTTTTTCGTCCTTAAGGATTGCTGTTTTAACGGGTTTTTTAAGTTATCCGAAGGATAACTTCCGCCATTGTTGTCCTCCAGGATACTGTTTTAAAATATTTAACGGTTTTAAGATGGCGGACCTTAAGATACTGATTGATCTCAAAGTAGTATATTTTAGTTTCCTGAGAAAAAAGATTAAAAAAACACTGTTTTACAGATCTGCCAGGGAAGAGAAGACACTTTTGGCCACTCTCTCCTATTAATTAATGCATTAAATTATCCGAAGGATAACTTCCGCCATTGTTGTCCTCCAATACTGTTGAAAACTGATTGATATCAAAGTAGTATATTTTAGGATAAAAAGGAGATGCCAAGGATGTCCTTCGGCCTTTGAAATTTGTTAGATTCTGGCAGATCTGAAACCAGTGTCCTTCAGTGGCTTTGGAGTCTTTAATTTAATCGTCAATTGAGAGCGTGGTGGCGAAGCGTGTAAAGGTTTTAGCCACTTCAGCATTTGTAACCTCTGTACTGCCGGATAGGCGTCGTCTGTTATACAGACATTTATTTAAAAAAAAAAAAAAAAATAAATTGAAATTCTTATTACAAGAAAAACTCATTTTATAATATTATTTTAAGTTCTTCTTTTTAATTTTATTTTATTGGTAATATACTGCATAGTTTTCATTGACAATTTGAATTCACTTGCACGCACACTCATTGCACGTTTATTCATATCATTGAATAAATTTAAGATAAAACTATGGTGGTTTAGAGTGTATGCTTACTGGGCATACCTCAAAGGTAACAGAATGAAAAAAAAAAAAAAATGGCATCCTGATAAACCAAAGATATAAAATTCGAATCCTGTCAGTGGTAGGGTGGAATTAATCTTCTATCCCTCATTCTTTTGGTAAAACCCGAAGTTGCACACATGAATGAATGAATGATTGAATATTTTAATGCTTTATAAATACAATTTTAGAGCAAAGAGTTGTGAGCTGTTATACAATTTAAAATTATTTAAAAAAAAATAAAATAAAATAAGAAAATTATTTACAAACTATATATTTACCTAAAATTTGATATAACTATATACATGATAAATTAATACAAAAATAAAAAATAAATGCCAAACTTTTCATACAAAAACAAAAAAGTAAATAGCAAACTAGTAATAAGTAAAAAGTAAATAGCAAACTAGTAATAAGTTAAAGTAAAATATTTCTTAATTTTAGGCAATATTTCATATAAAAAAATAAATTATTTAAATGTTTTTCATTATCTATTATCAGCCATGAACATAACTGAAAGTTATCATTTTCTGTGGAATGAATTCTTCTAAGAAACCTTTTCCTGTATATTTCATAAACGGAACAGTACATTATTAAAGGATGAAGAGAATCTGGTCCCGAGTTACACATCGGGCAGGAATTTTCTGTATTAAAGTTATAGCTTCTTCTATTGAAATATATTCTGGAGATCTTGGAGCTAGCTGAACGGAGTTGTGCGATCATTCTTAGTTTCTGGATGTTTGGATTCACGACCAAATACTTTTCACCACTTCCAAGAGAGCTACGGTGTCTGTAATGAGTGTTGTAGTGTGGGAGTTGACTGTATGTTCAATGACCACAGACAAATAATGATTCTCAAATGCTATGTTTAGGCTTGTGATATTTGCTTTAACAACATTGGCATCCTGCTTATTCCATATATCCATTGCGCCGATTCTTTCCAATTGTAGCATTAGCTGCTCTGCCCAATTAAAGGGCACGGAAGGATTGCCAATCAATGCGACAAGCTTAGTGTAACAAATCCTAGGAAATTCATCAGCTGCCATATTTAAAATTTTAATCCACCATGTTAGCATCCTTGCAAAAATTTTTACTTGGGTGTATTTTGTACCTGTTTCCAGCCTGATATAGGAATTTGAGTACTATTGAAATAGCACATATAAATACTATTATAAATAGTGCTTTTCTTTATTGCTATAGAAAATAAACTTGTTTTTTTTTTGTTTTTTTTTGACGTTCTCGAAACGACAGAATATTGTATCCCTGTATATCGTTGGTATTTAAAATTCTCATTTGAAGTTTAATAGTAAACTTGATTTCAAGGTTATGTGACATTCAATTCTTCACAATACCCGATATTGATAGATGGTATAGAAAAAATATTGTGTTTGTTATAAAGAGTTCGAATTATTGAATCTCGACATTTTCCAGACATGGTAGTGTTGTCCAAGTGAACTGTTTCCTTTGGACAAGTGGTTGATTCTACCAGCTCCAGTTTTAGAGTGTAACTTCAATTAAGGTCTTGGAGGATCCAGTTCAGATTTATTTGGGAACTGGAGCTGGAAGGAAGGTTGTCCATTGTAAGTACTAGTTCGGCATTGGTAATCAGCTGGTTCCATTAAATATGTATTTAGCCCAATGGGAAACTCACCCCCATACCTCCATTAGGAAACAGCGACTGAATACTTAAGACTTTAATTGAAATGAGAGTTCCCCTAAGGAACATCACTTGATTTTATAAAGATACAGACGTATAAATATGTATTTCAAGGTAAAATAATAACAACAATAAAGAACTAGACTAAAACAATGATAAGCAATGATACATTTATTATACCTAACGACAATCGGTGTACTTTAATTAAGATATACTAGGAGATTGGAGTATTTGAAATTCCGTAAACATTTTCAAAATGATTGATCAATAAATAAACTGTTATAGTATTAAAGGAAGCATTCTTGTTTAACATCAATGCAATACTTGTTATCTCTCAGCGCTGCAATGAGAGATAAGACAAAAATAGTTCAATGTAAAAAGCAAGGTTAGTTCAAGGTCAATTTCTATTTTGTTTGATTTCAATAATTATTTATAAATTGTTAATCTTAGGAATTAGAATATTTTATGATACGGTAAATAAAGCCGTGTTTTGACACGACAATAGAGCAAATGAAAGAAGTATATTAAAAATGGAGGTCATAGTGCTCTCCGGAGTTGGGGATAACAACGGCACTACACAGTAAAGAGGGAAAATTTAAATACAGTTCAATCTCGATTATCCGCCCTTCAAAAGTCGGACACCCGAGTAATCCGCCCTCTTGCCAGAATTTTTTCCTGAGACGAGTAATCGGACGACATTCAAGAAATCCCTACGATTTTGAGGGTGAAGTAGGGAGAAGGATTTACTTAGTTGGATAAAGTTGAAGATAATTGTGATGTTAGTTATACGATGTTGAAAAAATTAAAAGAGAAAGATTTAGAACTTGCTTTAAAGAAAAACAGAAATTGATGAGTTTTTGAAAAAAAAATATATCAATATCTTATTCTATGTATGCACATATATATGATTTTGTATCCGTGTTTTTGTGATAATGAATTTAGTTAATAAATGTAAATATTAATGATAGATTATATGTTTGATCTTGTTCCTAAAGTTTTGTTTATTTATTTATTTTAATTTTCATTGAGATACGATATTGCTACTGAATAACCTTTACATTTTTTTTTTTTTTTTTAAGACAGTTTAGTATGTTATTAAAGAAGAAAATGCAATAATTTGTATTAACATTGTTCAGCACATTTCTCCTTATGATGTATTTCCCAAGTGGGATATTTCCAATTAATGAAAAGGAGTTATTTATCCAAACTTAATTTTTTTTTTCTATTTCTTACATTTGAAACCATAAATATTAATCAAGTTTCTAGAGGACGAAAACTAATTTGGCGGGAAGTGGTCAAGGATATCTTTCGTCCGTCAAAAGTCGAATCCTGGCATATCCAAAACCAGTGTCTTTCAGAGGCTTTTGGAATGCTACAAATTAGTTTTCGTCCTTTGAAAAATTGATTAAATTGTTTTGATTTTTGAAAGAAAATTCTCTATTCCTGTTGAATTTCATGAATTTCACAAGTCACTCAATGATGCGATTTTGAGTTCTCCACGATCTTACGATTTTTGACGGATAGAGCACAGTTGTTCTTTTCGAAAATTAAATAAACTATTTCGTTTTTTAAAATAAAAATCACCTTTTACACACAAATTGATCAATATGTTTGTATATAAAATACTTAAAATACGTCTTAGAGATAATTAAAAAAAATTAACTTTCTGATTTAGAAAGAAATTACCCAAAAATTATTATTATTATTAATTGTAAAAAATTAGTTCAAAAATAAAGATCAGAATTTGATTTTTATCACTAATGATCAAAAATAAAAATCGATCTTAATAAAAATCAGCAAATGATTTTAAAAATTCCAGATAAAAGTCTTGATCGGATTTGATTTTTATTATTATTTTTTAAATTATCGATTTCAAATCCTGGTTGTTGGTTTTATTTCATTAAATTGATTTGTTAAGCTTTTATTATCTTTTTAACAGCAATTAATTTTTAAACTGAGGTATTAGTATCGAAAACCCATCTGTTGGTATTGTTACCGGTGTCGAGAATACAAAATTTATGGTACCGACACATCACAGGTCTTAGCAGACTGCATCCCAGTAATTGTTTTATAATTTAAATTAAATATTGAATCTATAAGCTACCAAGAATGAATGTTATTTCTAAAGATTTTTGGTTTAAAACCTACTTTTATCTAGCTAAAACGTGTTGATTAAACTTGAATGAGTTGTAAACCAGTCCATTGTTGTTGATTAAGCCGCCGCTTGAACCCTTCCCCCGGCCGTATTCGAGAGTTACTCCCGAAGTAAAGCAATGAGCTAGAACTGGCTGGGTATCCTCAGCCCGGGCAATAATTCATAGAGGACAAGTTAGTTCCGCAACAAGAACAATGGCTTGGTCCAGATTACAACAGGCCCCGGTATTTGTCGCAACTGTTGTTAACAATGGCGGCGGTGATAAAACGCCAACAAACACGCGTTGCCTTCCGTGTGGCCTCCCCCTCTTATCTTATTATAATTAATATTGTCTTGCAAAATGAGCAGCTTCACCGCTCTGTCCTTTTATCTCGATGGGACAAACTTTGCTCTGGATATGAACTGGATACGGTCACGAACTTGCAACTTCAATACCACAGCCAGAATTTCCAAAGAAACAAAGGAGGGTTGGTTAAATGGTAACAGATCAGAGAGCAAGTGAAATATCCCAAACCGGATTAGATCAATGAGACATTTAAAAATTTTAGATACATTATCATAAACTCTAATCGTGCTTATACAAAAGCTAAAAGCTACTGAAGGAATGAAAAAAGATACATCTTAAGCCACTCCTTCCCGACAAATCAATTTTGTTTTTTTGAAAATTGATTAAATTATTTTATTTTTTAAAAATACAGTCTATCTTTTCGTTTAATTCTTTCCACAGGACACTATTTTGAAATCTGCCAGGATCTTAAGATATTTTGGATGGCCTTTGGAGGGACTTTTATTTTATTTATTTATTTATTTCCCTTCCTTGCCTCTCGGCTACACGGGTTTTGCAGGGATGGCTTGTAGCCATCACTGCTGGTTTTAACAGTTTAACATAACATTTCAATATTACTTTTAACATTGCAAGAATAAATTTTCTTAAATATTTAACAGAACATTTCAATATTACATTTAACATTTAACATTTCAAGATTACACTACACTTTTAAAATAACATTTAATATTTAAAATACATTAAACGCTTTACATAACTACATACTTGTGTTTAATACAATATACTTTATATCTAATACAACAACCTATATTTAATACAACATACTATATTAAAATTAACTTAATACTAACTATAACATACTATAATACATAATAATAATAACTACATAATAACTATAACCTACTAATTTAAAATAACAACATACCTATATCAAATTTTTTATTTTATTTATTTTTTTTTTTTATAGCTTTACGTTTATATAGGCTTTATTCGGTGATGGGGTTGTCGTCAGCATCATTCCTGTCCAGGGTTCTTTCTGGGGCGTGGCCCCTTTTTCCTAGGTTGAAGTGCTCTACCCCCACTTCAGTTTTCCAACCATACACAAAACTTTTGTAATACGGGTAGTTGTCAGCTGATACAAGTTGAGGGAAATCACTCTCCGTTAAAACATACAAACCTGTTTCTCTCTGTAGCTTGGCTCTCAATGCCTCAAAGGCAGTGCATGAAATTACCACATGTTCAGCGGTCTCCGGTACACCACAGCTGGGACAAAGCGGGTCAATATTTTTAAGGGAGCTTGGCTCGAAAGCCCCCGTGCCCTGTGAGAAACTGTGAGATCCAGTAATCCGGGAGTACCCAAGTTGCTTTAAGACGTGACCTAACAGTGGGGAAATATTTTCTAAGAGTAGCCCCTTTCGGGGTTGTTACCCACCGCCTGTTCCATTCTTCTATCGTGTACTCTCGGATTATCTCCAACCATTTCCTTGGATTTGCGTCGATCAGAGACCGGAGATTATTTGGTAGTCCCACCGAGCCTTCCCTTTTCATTTTAAATTTAAAACCATCTTTCTTGCAGTACAAGATCAAGAGGTACCCCTCCTGCTAAGACCTGGACCCCCTCATGAGACACTGATCGGTACGCCCTGGTGACTCGCAGCAGAGAATTACGCTGAATTGTTGCCAGCCTACTCATCTGTCTGCGTGACAGATTTTGGTACCAGGCGGGAGATGCATACCGTAGGATACCAAGTATCACTCCTTTATATATCGCCATCGTAGCTGGGTATCTGAGGCCCCACAAGGCGCCCCCTAACCTACTGAGACAGTTCAATGATAAGGCCGTCCTATTGGCAAGATATTCCAAATGAGGCGTTACATCGAAATTTCTTCTTATTTTCACACCCAGGTAGGTGACAGTCTCAGTTGGACGTATTCTTTCTCCTTCAATTCTAATAATAGGGTTAGGCCTACACTTATTTCCTTTCAGAAGAATGGCCTGTGTTTTTGCAGCCGCCATTTTCATCTTCTGTTTACTACACCATCTACTAACTAGCCAGCACACCTTTCAGCTTCTTGCTTCAATTGGACTATACTGTTGGCAGACACCACGACAGCCAGATCGTCGACATAGGCAATCGCGGGGAACCGTTCTTCCTCAAGTATAGCCAACATATCATTGAAGACTAACTTCCACAGGGCCGGACCAAGTACAGAGCCCTGAGGACAGCCCCTCTCGACTACATCTTCATACTCATAGAAGTTTCCGCGTATTTTAACACGTCGGTCCTGGAGGTAGCTCATTACCAGCGCATACAAATTGCTAGGAGTATCGTATCTCTGGAGCTGGTAAAGTACGCTTGGCCACCACACACTATCAAAGGCAGAGGATATGTCAAAGAGGAGTAACATGACGTACCGATCTGCCCTCTCAGCTACGTCATGACGTACCCTCAACAAAGCATCAGCGGTTCCCCTGCCTGTAGTGGATCCGTATTGCCGTGGATGGCTTGCTCTTGTCAGAACTGGCTGCAAGCTCTTAAGCAGCAAGTTTTCCAGCACTTTACTCATAACAGGGAGGAGGCAAATAGGTCTATATGACTTCGCTAGTCGCTTGTCTTTGCCTACTCCCTTATAGAGAAGTCTAATATCTGCAGTTTTCCATAGTTTCGGGAAGTATCCCTTATCTAAGCAATCATTGAAAACCGCTAATAGCCTATCTTCTATGTAGGGAATACTGTTCTTGAGTATAGCCGTGTCTATACAATCCAATCCTGGTGCTCTTCCCACATTCTGTCTGTCCACGCTATTCCGAAGATCCCATATGTCCCATGATGGGCACATATCAGTACCAGATGGATACGTAGTAGTACGTCTCATAAATGCTTCTTCTTCATTGTCTTCGGATGGGTTGTCTCTGGGGTATGTCGCCTGGATGAATATCCTTGCCGATTCTTCTAGTGTTACTGCCTGTTCGTCTCCTTGCTTCAATGATGCAATCACCTGTCACTACAGAGCCACTGAGTAAGCTTGCCAAAGGCAGTCCTATAAGGAATACCCCAGGGATTCTTAGCCGACTCTTCCTCAATAAAATTGTCCCAAGACTTTCGCTTTTGTGAGCGCACCTGGTTTCGATATACTCGGGCCTTAGACCTGTACTCTTCACGGAAGACAGTACGCCTCTCGTCGCAACTACATCTCTGATACAACCGCCGAGCCTTATACACCTCTCTCTTTAAGGTGGTTAATCCCGGTGTCCACCATGGGACTGTTCGAGCTCTCGCCTTCCGGTGCTGGAGAGAGTCCTCTGCAGCATCGAGGATGACATTTGTGAGCCTAGACACTCTATAGTCCAGGTGATCTGTATCATCCGTCTCTGCTGGATCCCATTCTTCATCAATCAATTTTCCCTCCGACGTAGCACGAAAGGTACTCCATTCTCCTTTTCGAGTAACGTAACCTTTATGAAAGACGTGGTAACATCCTGCATACTGCACTAAAGCAATTGCATTGTGGTCGGAGCTCATCTCAGATCTAATATTCCAATCGACAATATTTCTTATCAGTGTCGGTGAGGCAAGAGTTACGTCGATCCAGCTCTGACCTTGGCCCAGAGAATGTAGGGGGGTGGTAGAGGGGTCATTAACAACCACTAACTGGTTCCTAGCAATAAACTCTATGACTCTAGCACCACTCTCCTCCTATTTGTTCGATTGGATCCCCAAACGTGCTCCAAGTTTTAGCGGGAGGAATACCTATCGACTTTTTCTTACGAGAGGAAGTATTAAAGGATAAATTAAAAAGAGGGGACTCAGTCGATCTTCCCCCGTGTAAGGATTATGAATGAAAGAAAATGGAAAAAAAAAGCTATCCGGGATCTCCAGGAATTAGTGTCTGAGCAAACAATTACATTTCTTGAGTTTTCTGTGATCGCTTCCATAGCAGATATACCATCTTCAAGATTATTATTTCCATCGGGAAGGTACACTGATGCTAGGGTGAAAGCAATGTTACCCCACCTGATATAACAAGCCACACTATCTGCTCTGGTATACTGCTCAAGACCCATTACATCAAGATTCGGGTTGATAATGACTATGGCAGCTCTAGGCCTCTCCACTGCTCAGGGCTATTATTCTCGACGTAAGGCCAAATCCAACAACCTTGTTCCCATGGCAGCTCGGTTCCTGGATCGCCATAATGTCATAGTGTAGGGTGAGAGATCGCAACTCATCCGCGACAAGACGCCGACGACCCATTTAGCTGAAGGATGGGATTTTATTCATAGAAGGTTCTTTTCGCTACCTCATTAGACCAGATTCGATAGATGCACATACCTCATTAGATAGATGCACAGGGCATTCCCGACTGCCTGCCTTGTGCTTCCTTTGACCAACAGGAGTATTTGCTCGCTCACAATTTATGCAGGAAGGGCTTTTCAGCTCTTTCTTTTTCAAGCAATCCTTTATTATGTGACCGCTACATGCACACCAGATGCAGACTGGTACATCAGCTGTCCAAGTGGCTTTTGTGTGACCGTAACCTTGACACTTAGTGCACCGAGGGGCGTCGAGGTAGTCCTTAAAGGTTATCGTCCACCATCCTCCATCCATCTTGCCCATTTCCAAAAGCAAGAAACGGACCGTTAGATGCACTTCCAACACCCCATTTTTGGTGAAGCTAGCTACTGAGGAGAAAAGTGGACGGAGATCATTCTTGATAAGAGGAGTGGAGCCCGGCCTCTCGGGCATTCTTCCCCATAAAAACGCCACTAAATCATCTGAAGTCCAGGAGTGAGGCACACCATGCACTTCCATTCTGGGTTTCTTCCTGAGGGCTAATTTGGCTTGCAGGCCTTTTTCTCGCAGTCCTTGACATCCAATAACTTTGGTAGCGTCGCTAATATCATCCATTCGCACTAGCACTGAGCCGGCTTTGGTCGCTCGGACTATAGCAGCTTTTACTCCTATTTCCTCCGGTGATGGCAACCCGTTGATTATATCTACTGGACTTTTACCCAAGCCGCTGATTGTGACATACGTCGATTTTTGGATCTGGGCCGGCTTAGCTGGCAGGGACTTAGCAATTTCAGCCATAGATCTCGGTTTCGCCTGGTTCGAACCATGGAAGATGTCTTGATTTGCGCTATTTTGGTTACTTTGTACCTTGTTTCTCGCAGTTTTTGCTTTTTTTTTTTTTCCTTCTTTTACTTTGAACAAGCTCGAAGGTCTCGGTAGGCAAGGAGGTTCCGTTTGAGTCCATGATTTGAGGTTCCGTTGCCCCTTCTGCTTCAGGCTGTGTGCATTGGGGTGCCGCACTCGATACTGAAAGCGCTTGTATGACTTTTGGCACTGCGGTCTCAATTATGATTTTCGTAACCAATTCATATACTTTCTGCGACGAGAGTGTTTCATTTACCGCCCTCTCAACAATAGAACTGATTTCACTAGGACTGTTATCATTTTCTCTGTCCGCTAATCCTTCAACGATTTCTATAAGACTCTGTATTTTGTTGTTAATGTGTTCACGAACATTTATAACAGTTTTCTTATCGTTTCTGACCATGTAACTTCGGAGATTTTCCTGAATCCGCCTAGCATCATGAATCAGTTTTTTTCTTTTCCTCGGATGTTTCTACATCGGGGGAGCCTTTCCTGGCTCTTTTAGCCGTCGGTTTTTGTCCCTTATGTCCTTTATCTTGATCCATTCCCTCTGTGTTTCCACTATCAGGATTAATATTAGAGGAATTCATCCTCTTAACCCCTAAACTTTTCAAAAAATAAAACAGCTTAACCAACCAAGAACTTAAAATTTTATCTTACTAACTACTTAACGGTTATCACTGTGAATAATAGTTCTATATAGGGTATTAAACACTTCTACCTTACAATGTTCATATGTCTTACCTTTAGATCCAAAAAAGATTGTATCAATGAGCTCATTCACTCAAAAGATAACCTAACCTACATTACAAACCAAAAAAAAAAAAAAAAACATAACTAATACATATAAACTAAGAGAATACCTAATTAGCAACGATAAACAACAAATTAACATTAACTACGAACAAGAAGGAAAACAGAAACCGTAAATTAAAAGAAAAGCTAATTAGCAACGATTTAACAACAAGGTAACATTAACTACAAACAAGAAGGAAAACAGAAGCCATAAATATAAAAGAAAAAGAAAATCTAATAAGCAACGATTTAACAACACAAATCTTAAATTACTTACAAACGATAATAAAAACAGAACTAGTAAATATAAAACTTAAAGGCTAATAAACAATGATTTTAACTACAAAAATTAAAATTAACTTCCCAAACAAAACTGGCAATCCATAGCGGCACTGTAAAAACAAACTCTTCCTGGGATCGAGCTAGCTGGTAACCCAAAGGTGGCTGCCAATTCTTCAGAAAATCTTGTTGACAAAGGAAGCCGGCACTTCAAATAGATACGAATAACACCGCGATGTTAACACTTCGAAGGCTGGAACAAGACTCCGCCTTTGGAGGGACTATCTTCAACATCCAAGAAGATTATTTGATTCTGTATGAACATTTGCTAGGGTCAGGTTAATCTATTTTATATTTGAAGCATGGAATTCCAAAACCTGCCAGGTTCAATTTTCATATTTTTTATTTATTTATTTTTTTTATTGAATAGTTTTTCTACTAGACCATCTTTAGGTGAAAGGTTTTCTTGAAAAAATAGTCAAATAACATTGAAAATAGCCATACAGAAAATAATTCTAATCCAGTCTGACCTTTGCCTATATGGACCAGGTGTGAAAAATTTAAGTAAATAGACTTGGATAGAGTAAATTCATAAATATTATCCCTGTTTTTTGTGTTTTACTTATTAAGTGTGTTTTTCACATGAATGAGGAAAAATATGAAATCGTCAAAAAAATTATTTTTTAACAGCAAGGGTAAAAGGAATTAGATATTAGTGAATTTAGTAAGAGTAAAAAAACATTTGCTGCTCATTGTATCTTATGCCTGCTCTCAAACCTAAATAACATTATATTTATACGTTGATTCTTTATATATAGAAAAGCACGAAATATTCACAATCATACATCCGTTTCACAGGATTCCACTTATTGTGTGAACTTTAACCCGATACTACCCGCCGGCAGAGACATGAAGTTGTTACCCCCGAGAGTTCAATGATTCCAGTTGAATCATTTGATTACATCATTGGCTAGTCGGTGGCTCACCCTCATTGCTGCCCATCGTCGCTTCCATAATGGCCTCGGGATTGTGTAATCTGGCCGCTCCCTCCACATTTGAATTTCTCAACAGACTATTTTATTTTCTAATGAAGTTACGGGGATGCACGGAGATATATCTTCAGGTCAAAGACCGTCCCCTAACAGCTCAATGAAGAATCAGATTCAGATTGAGTGAATCAGGTTCAACGCCCTCGCTGCCTTTTGCAGTCAGTACTTTTCTTGAACCCTCTGAATGTAATAGCACGGATCTCCTAGTTGTCTCCATATTGTTTAAACAAGTTTGTCGCCCTTACTGTATTCAAATATACCGTTGAAAAATGTTTTAAATTAAACAAAAACACACTGATTACCTGCTGCTCCCTCCCCCGACACGAAGTAAAATTGATCTAATTAACTCCGGAGTGACACACCCTCCATTTCAAGAGGTGTTAGTTAACCCTCCCTCGCACGGGGTCGAGATGAACCTTTGAATATTTAAAGGTAAATTGAGTCAATTGAAACCCCGGCTCACGCTGCGTCGAAACAAGCACTTTGTGAGGAATGTTTGAACATTTACGAAAGCTCATTGGAACAAAATTACAAATTGATGAGCCTAAAATAACATTCCAAAAAGCTTTAAACGTGAACAATGTATTATATCGATGACACTTATAACAATTTTATATAATATCCATACCCAGCAATTTGTGAGGCACATTGCGAATGTGTCCTGATTGCACTCAATTTACATGGGTTAGGTAGTTCTGATTTAAAAAAAAAAACTATTTATTGATATTTACAACTTTATACATATATACAATAAGTAAATTATTACAATGACTTGTCAATCACGTGTAACAAACCACTCACTAGTAGCATATCAATAAAAATTCTACATTAGAAGGTCTCTCGGCCATCTTGCTTTCATTCGCCTCGGAGGATTATCTGGAATTGGGAGTGAAGGAAAACTTGTGGATTCAAGTGGGAATAGTATTTATAATGAAAGAAAAGGTCTCTGGTTTGGGTCTAGTTAGCAACATATCAAACGTTAAGATCTTTAGTTTGTTCATGACATAATAAGGAGCATTGAGGATTGTAAGGATTGGGTGCGAGGAGAGTTGGAAGGTTTAGTGGGTCCGGTAAAAAAAATTATTTACAAAATTGTCGCCTCATTTTTTAGGTCTTAAAATTCTTCATAATTTTTGTTGGTGATGAATGAAATGAATAGCAGAATTAGATCCGTTGCTAACTAATTGAGTAATATTCATATTTAAACCTCCACATTGGTTAATTTTTAACCGAGATGTTATTGTTATTATTATTTTATTCTTTTATATTGACTCTTAAACCTTTTTTTTCTTAACCTATCTGTATCTGATGAGATCATGAATGAGTGGATAGTCTCTATTACTTGGTAAGCGAGTAAAATGTTCCTTCGAAGCTCGATTTTTGTTATATTAATGTTGTGAAAAGTTTTTTAAGTTGTGATTCTTAATTAGGCCTCAAAGTATTTATTTTGCCACTAGTAGTGTTTGTAAAGTAATTACAGCATTTTGAATAACTATAAAAATTTGTCTACTTAAAAGTACCTGATTTTGGTGCATCGATTTCTTCACGATAGCCAGGGATATATTTTGTTGGCATGAACATATAATTAAATCGATAAAACTCTTTAAATTTTCAGATTAAAAATAGAATGTTTCCGGTATGTTTGCAAATAACTGAGAGGCTGTTTTTTTAAAAACCAGAATTGCTCAAAGGACTTAAAGAACAGGCTAAATAATTAAAAAAAAATTGAAAAAAGATTATTTTATATAAAAGTGGCTGGAACTAAACGCTTTATATTGTTCATGGCGCGCTTAATACGGTTTAAACGCTATCTCCTTCAAATTTTAGACTTTTTCTCAAAAAATGTTAGATTTTTTTTTTTTTTATTGCTAGTGACGCAATTGAATGCCGAAAAACGTTCCAAGCGACAAACAAAATTTTGAGTAATCAGTGAAAGAAAATCAAAATTTAAAGTTCTTGTTAGTTTTGTAAGTTAGATTTTTTTTCACCTTGTAATTTGTTATATTTACATGTTTAATAACATAATGGATTGCTATATCATACTATGATGTACTATTTATAATACATTTAAAAAACTTTAAAATTGTCACTTCAAAATTTTGTCGCTTAGAACGTTTTTAGGCGGACCCATTCAATTAAGAGCAGCGCTAGGATCTCTTTGAATCTGGATTTACCTCCCATAGGGGGGATGTTTCCTTAGAATGCTTGTAAATATTGTGTGTATAGTACGATTTTATTTTTTATCTTTTTCTATATTTATTTGCTTTTACAATTATTATCCTTATTTATTTTATATAGTTATTGTTATTGTTATTAGTTATACATATTGTTATTTATGTGAATAGTTTTATATTTATTTTATATATTATATTTTATATTGTTATCTTTTTAATATTTTAAATTTTGTTTTTATTTTATTTTATATTCCGCATGGATTGGTCATTTTTAATATGTAGATTCTTATATTTTAAAAATAATGACTATTACGGTTTTTTTTTTTTTTTTTTGGTATGTCATATTTGGATTGATTAAGTATGCTGTGTTTTTTTGCAACCCATTTAAAATGGGCAGCACCACTTAATAAAGTGTTTCTTTCTCCTTGCTACGTATTGTTCCATTTCTTGTATAGTTTAAGGATGTTTTCTTTATTTCATTTTTTTCTTTGAATGAATCTATTGTCATCAATTAGGAAGGCTGTTTGTAATATGTATTAAGAAAAAAAGTGAGATTTTATTTTTAGATATTTTGGTGCGTGATAAATTTCAAAACAGTTTTGGTATTTTAATTTTTTAATCTTTAATAACTTCGCTTGTGAGCATTCTTTTAGCATGTTCTGATTCGAGAAATTTAAAGAGAAAAAAAATTTGTGAACACTTGTAATACTGTCACAAAATGCATACAATATGTTAAATTTCATGAATAATCATGAGCAATAAATTAAAATATGAATCTTTAGTAGATATAATCTCTAAAAGTAAAGAAATATTTGGTTAAACTTTTGAGGTGCTAATAATCAACGATGTTTTTATTATTTATTTTTTATACTAATACGATTTTTTTAAAATGCGATTTGGCAATATGTGGTTAATATTGGCCAATTTGTTTTCCATGCAATTATTCTAACAGTATTAATATTATGTGTTTCGTTTGTGTTACTCATTATGACTAGAAAATATATTTAATAAACGAATGAAGTCTTTCTATATAAATTCAATTTAATAAATAGCAGCGTATTGTTTCTGCCTTTCTTACAACGATTCCACCATATCGGCTGTATTGCTTGAGGTATTACTGAGGGTTGACCTTTTGAGGTTTGTAGTTTTCTCCTCGACTAGCTGATGAGGAAAATCGAATGCTTTCGAGAGACCTCAATCGAAACATCGATAGCTCCTGCTATCGAATCCAGTTGATGGTTATCGCTAGCTGGAGCTAATTTTCTTTTACGACTACCGGTTGTTTGTCCGTGGTTTATTGCCCGGCATAAAGTGACTTTGTTTATCAAGATTTTTTAACGTGCTCCCAAACAAATGGCAAATCTCGTCAACTTTTCATCAGTTGAAATATTAATTTATTTGTATTCCTATGGAATCGTAATCATCAAAAATTTTAAAAATATAACGTTTAATTTACGATCAGTAATAATAATATAATTGAAATTTTGATGATTAATATTATGTTGGTAGTTACATGAAGACCTATGCATTAAGGTTACCTCTTCAGATTATGATTTGATAATTATCATTCTGCAGATTACGGCTCTTTCTCAAAATAATTTTGTCCTTAATAATCAAATTTAAAAAGTTTGCTTTATATTTTTGTAAAATCAAAATTTTTGTTTTTTTGAAATTTAATAATGCGTATCGTAAAACTATTTAAGAACAGATCATAAATTTTGTGCCCTATCATTATCTAGTTCCACTCTTCTTTCACTAAAATCGTATGTGGCTACATATTGTTTATTATAATATTGTGAGTTTATACCTATAAATTGTGGCAGAAGTAGGTATACATGAACTGTCGGTAGGTTTAGTTTTATAAAGCTCAATTTAACCAATTTTTCATAACGCAGATATTAAAAATCCTGCTTTGAAGTCAAAATCCTGTTCACTCATTTTAAAAACAATTTGACTTTTACACTTCTTCACTACAATAATGGAATAATCAACAATGGACTGCCTCTATAAAGCGGTGATTCAAATGTTTTCAGTTAACAAGGAACATAAAGGAAATTCTTTAATTTTAGGACGTTATTAAAAAAAAAAATTGTTTAGGTGCCAAATCAGTGGTTAAAATCAACAAAACTGAAAAAGTGTTTCTTGATGGGTAAACGGCGCGGCATTGGTTTAAAAACAAAATATTAGAGGCACGTCCTTGCAAAGGAAAATAGGAGTTTCTTTTTAACTACAGGAGTTTCGTCGTAAACCTACGACATCCTGTCCTACAGTATCCTTTAATGATATTCCACTAATTCCTGTTGAACAGATCCGCTACCTAGGACTCCACTTGGACAAACGTCTAACTTGGAATCCACATACTAGACTAAAACAACAAGAAACTGCCCGGCGTTACAGACTACTTCAACATTTACTAGAAAAACGTTCAAAGCTCCCAATTAATTACAAAAGACTCATTTACCTGACTGTGATTAGACCTATTTGGACGTACGAAGTTGAGCTTTGGGGCTCTACTAAACCATCCAATTCATCTCGTATCCAATCCTTACAATCCAAAATCCTTCGAAAAATCCTCAATGCTCCTTACTTTGTGACCAATAAACTTATCCATAAAGATCTTGATGTTCCATATATTTCTGATTTAGCCCAAACCAGATACCTATCCTTCCATAGTAAGCTCCATAACCACTCCAATCCACTAGTCTCCCAACTTGCTTCCTTCTCCATCCCTGATAATCCTCCGAGGCGTCTGAGAAGAAGATGGCCTAGAGACCTTTTAGTGTAGATTTTATTGAAGTGCTACTAGTGAGTAGTTTTTCACAAGTTATTTGCATGCCATTGTATTCACTGTCAACACATTTACTTGTTGTATATTATTTTGTACAGTTGTAAGTATCAATAAATGAAAAAAAAACAAACTACAAGAGTAATTCGTCTTGTTTTGATGAGTTTTGCTCTTGACTGATATATAACAAACTCTGATTTTTTTTTTACGAATAATTTGCTCGAAATGTATTCGAAGCTGTCCCAGTATTATCGGGTTTTGGTAAACTACAAAAAGAATTCTGTTCTAGCTAGACAACAATCCCCATCAGATCAAGGATAAATTAAAAATGTTAAAGGTCTCGAAGAGAGGCATCAGCTGGGATCAAGCATCTGCTCAAACATGGGAATGAGCAGTGCACTACAATGAGTTACATTTTTGTTATTGATTTTGTGTTACATTAAACAGAGAAAAATATTATTTTTTGTTATATTTTTTCCTTTACATAGCAACTCTACAAACTTTGACGGGTCTTGGCTTACTTCACAATGTTGCTACACACTTTTCTATCCCTCGCCAAACCTCTCCATCCTTTGACACTCATATTTTTTTTTTTTTAAATCTTCTGTTAAAAAAACTGTATTTTTTTAAAACCCTATTACTCATTTATATGAATACTTTAACTATATAATGTTCTGTTGAATATGTATATACACTGAATTCTTTAATGATATTTTGGGCTGTAGATGCTATTTCGGTGGGCAGCATTAATGCTCCGATAACGCCCTACTCAGGTAAGCCATTTTTAAGAGGCCTTTTTAGCGTAAAAGGACCATAACCGACCAAGATAGCCGGGGCTTTATAAATATTGAAAGAGGGTAGGCACTATAATAGAGTTATTATAAAAGGGTTTGTCGGTCACTGGATACCAGTTCCTCTTCTTCCATCATTATTCATGAGAGGAAAATTCCACTTGTTTAAGTCTCCATCACTCGATATAAACGGGAAGTTTTATTTAATAAAAAACAAAAAAACATTTAGTCAGAAATAGAATTATTCAAATCATAAATTTATATTTAGAATTACAGTTAATTATTCTTACATTTTTTTTGTTAAAGAATGGAGTACAGTATCATTTATTAATCTTCCGCCTTTTCGAGTTTATTTATTGAAATTTAGAAGTGTTTTAAACAAAATAAATCGTTTTTATAGATAGGAAATATGAATCAAATTTCTGGAATATGACTTGTAGAGAGACTTGAGACTGCAGAGATATTATACATAAACCTCTCAAGTTTATCATAAATCGAATGAAAAGCAACTTGTGCTTGTGGGTTTTAGAAAGTATGGAACTTATTATGAAAGGATAGGTACATGGTTTGAGAAAAATCAGCATATATATATTTTTTATTGTTATTACATCATGTAAATATAATTTTATTACTATTATTATTCATTTTTATTACCATTCTATGGTTTTTTTTTTTTTTTTTTTTTTTTTTTTTTTTTGACATCTTGTATTGTTAGTATTTGTTTATTTTTTATTAGCTATATTTTTAGAAGTGATGAATTGATTGCCACTACTATTAGAATTATTTTTATTTGAAATAAACATTTTTGAATGTTCGACATTTATATTCAGTTCTTAAAGCATACAACAGATTAAAAATAGATTATTTTGTTTATAAATCTAAGACAAAAAATCAAATTACTCACCTAAAGAGGAAAAACGAAAAAAAAACTCCTATTTCATCATGCGAGCATCAAGTGACTCTATTTTTACTTTATTTTTCTAGTTTCATAATGTAACTAAATAATGTAAATATTGCCTGAATGGATTCATTGTCATCCATATTATTCATTAGCTTTGATTGAGAGAGAGCTTTTAAAATTTATCAAATTTAACAACAGTTAAATCTTTAAACAGTTAACAATAATCTAATTTTGAGGAATCGAAGGACGGAATTTATGTTTAAATGATCTTTTAGCTACAAATCATGCAATAACTAATGTATAAATTAATAACTTTTTTTTCATTAAATTGCGTATCTAAGACTATGTATGTAATAGCATAAGTAAAAATTCTTATTTTTAAGACGTGAGAATTTTTTATTTTTATTTTTTAAATGCGCCAAGCATATGAAATTATACTTCAAATCAATCCAATTTTCTCCAGACCTTTCAATAGCTGTTGCTCATAAAATACAATCTATATTCTTCTGACTAGCTTTTCCTCAAACCTGAATACTAGTTATAACTCAACATGCATTATGATTCTTTATAAAATTCCGTTATTATTTAATTTTTTTTAATTTGCTTTTGACTATTTTATTGAGCTGCCTCACTCAAAACAATCTATTCATACGATATGTGCAATGAAAGTAGACAAATAAAATAAAGAAATAAAGAAAATAAAAATAAAAGGTAAACAATATCTAACTAGATAAAGAAAACAAGTAATAAAAGAAAATATAATAAATGATGACACATTTTTTTTTCCTAATGGCTCTATCAATAATGAGCTTCGACTTTATTTGTGTTTTAATTCTAGTTATAATTATTCTTATAAATTTTTATCTCTTTTAAAAAATAATTATTAGTTGTTAGAATAGCTACTTTTTTTACGAATATAATTGGATAGTCTAAGCTGTTGGGTAAGGTAAAATACGAGACCGAGTTGATTTTTGTTATATGAGATAGAAAAACGTTGGCATAGGAGAATAAGCCTTTTCAAAAACAAAAATTAACCATCTCTATAAATTAATCATGATCTTTAATTAAACGCGAATTAACTTTTGAAGGGAACCGCCCATCGTCCCGGGGATAGCATAAAATTTCTGTTAAAGGTAAATGAAGAAAGTTTTAAACAAAAAAGAAAAGAAAGAGTTGGGAAAGAAGGAACAGATAAATTTCAACTGAAGGGAGAAGCGAAGTTTACATAATTCTGGGCAACATTAGCTTTTGAGGGGGCCAGTTTGCGAGGCTACTTATTTCGACATTAATGCGCCCTTCCCTTGGCAAATTATTCCTTTACTTTCTTTTAGATTTTCCGCCAGCCGCTGCTCTCCAACATTTACTACCCGACCAATCTGCCAAATAACTCGCTGGGAAATGGGGCGCTGTATGATGATGGAATTTATCTTTACTTCTTCTTCAGGAAATAGAGGCAATGAGCTCTACATCGATTGCAAGGCGGAAGAAATAAGGCAACATTTATTTAAATAACATAATAATTACTCGAGGTACGCTTGATAGTATATAAGCATCTCATACCATGGTATTTTTTTTATCTTATACCATTTATTCCCTGAGTTAACTAATTCTCACGGTTATAAAGGCGTCAGGAATATATTTAGTTTATTTGTCACTAAGTAAGAAGCGTTTATTATATTTCAACAATGATCATAATACAATGTCAATAGCTTGTAATGAAACTTCTGATTGGTAACTCTAATAAAAGTTCCATTTTAGAAGGTTTCGCAGGCATCTTTTATTTTTTTGAAGCCTCGGAGGGTTATCTGAAATACAATGCAAAGCAAGTTCAAATACTTGAGCATTTGAATGGTTATGGAGTTTACTATGAAAGGATAGGTATTAGGGTTGGGTCGAACCAGCGACACATGGAACATTAATATCATTTTGAATTAGTTTATTTGTCACAAAGTAAGGAGCATTTTGAATTTTTCAACAATGATAATAATGCCTTGTCAATCGCTTGTAAAGAAACAACTGATGGGCAGCCATCCGATAGAAATTCTATATACGAAGGATAAGATACGATATGAATTGAATGATTTATTTGAACCAAAATAACTCGGTTTATCCAAAAAATCTAATCACTGTCATTTAAATGAGTCTTTAGTTATTGATCGGAAGGTTAAAAAGTTTGTCTAGTAAATGTTTAAGGATTTGAAAACGACAGGCCGTTTCTTGTCGTTTTAGTCTTGTATGTGAATTCCAATGTCAGACGTTTATCCAGATGTAGTTCTCAGGAAGCGAAACTGTAAAACCGGGATTTATGAATAAAGGATAATGTAGGACAAGAAGTTGTAGGTTTACGAAGAAAGGTATAGGTTATTTGTTATGATTTGTTTGGGTTTATTTTTATTATTTTATTTCGAAACCATTCTTAAAGGTTTATGAGATGATATTGGAGTTTTTGGGAGGCAAGAAGGGAATCATTATTCACTGCTAATCATCAGCATACGTGGTGAGGACAATCCTAGGTTGAGTCGGGATGTCAGCTGTATAAACCGTTTACAGGATGGAGACCTAGGATACTTCCTTGAGGAACACCAGCAGATTGGATAAAGAGGGAAGAAGTTATACGCTTTAAACGTTATTAAAAATACGCTTTGAGGATCTATCACTGAGATAGTAATGGATATTAAGGAAGTATGTAGAAGGTTGGAACTTTACGGAATTTGTATAGCTGTCCCTGACTTGGTGCCAGACTGGATCAAATTTTGAACAATGGTTGCACTGAATACAGAATTTCTGAAAAATACATCTTCTGTTTATTATAGTATGGACTAGGATTCGCCACTCGCCTGTTTCATGAGGCATGTTTTACTTTTTTAATATTTTTATTTAAATGAGCAATGTGATGAAGTTATACAGACAAAGTGATTTTGTTTTATGTTAATGGCTATTGTGACTAATATAATTATATTTCTTCAAGCTATTATAATTTAATTTCTTTTAACAATCAACTTAAAAAAAACATGTGGCCTGAAGGACGGAAATAAGATATTAAATATCCACATTTTCCTTGTTTGTCAAGAGAATTTATCTAGATAATTAAAATAATTATTGTTGATGCAATTTGAATTTTTTTCAGTACTGATTAACGATTGTTTATATGGATGGATCTGTACATTATTTTTTATGTCAGCTTATTTAATTTATCTTTGCTTTTTCCTTTAACGCGTTCGAATAACATTAAAACAGTGTGTTTTTGATTTTTTTTTAAAAATTATACACACTCTTATACGAAAAGTTATTCAGAGGTGAGAAGATGTTACATTTCGAAATGTATTTTTTGAGTTTGTAGTAACCATTATATTATATTGGCATAAATACCTTTCCTGGATATTGTAAAAACTCCATCAATCTATGGCATATTTTGATATTGTTTTTCATATTTATTTCGGAATTTACTCGACTCAAAAGGCTAGAACTCAACAGACGCTTCAGCCAACTGTATAGACTATTAAATAGGACATCTCATCTTCCCGCTGAAAACATACTTCTCTTATACAAAACCATTATCAAACCTATTATCAAACTTGAACTGTGGGGCACAGCTAAAAAGTCGAATATCAAACGCATTCAATCCTTCCAGTCCAAATTCCTCCGAACTATAGTTAATGCTCCTTACTATATATCCAATAAAACCCTCCACAATGATCTCAACATACCATACGTCCTCGACCTCATACCTCTTAAATTTTAAAATTCCATCACAACCTTTCTTTCCATCCTAACCCTCTGACGCAATCAATATCCAGTTCAACACACCCTGATAACCTCCCTCGCAGATTAAAACAGCAGTGGCCCCGAGATCTATTGTAAAAATGTATTTATGTTAGAGTTCTGGCACTGGCCAGCTTCTCCGCTCACGCCCTGAATGACTGTACATTGCGCTCTCACTCAGCCTCCACTGGGTTTTCTTTAACACCAGTGACGCAGCTGAGAGAGAAGAGCTGGGACCTCTCTGTGCCGGGCCTGTCCTTCCATGAGTGGAGGGACAGGGTTGGTTGGGAGATCCCTAGGATGAGTGTGTATTGTAAATAAGTATGAATGTAGTTTTAACTTTTAATTTAATTTATCTTTATTTTTATTAATATTATTTATTTATTTTTACTCACTCCATGTTTTATTTTATTATCTTAGTATTTCATTTTTTTTATATGTATATTGTTTATGTATAGGAAATTCTTTCTGTTATCTTTGAATTTATTTAATTTTACATATATGATTTTTTTTTCTCTCTCTCTTTCTCTTTGTACATAATGTGTGAATGTAATCATATGCCATCTATATTACTTATTGCCCAAATTTGTGGCAGATAATTACTCAATAAAAGTTCTACAAAAAAAAATTTCTGAATTCTCACCTAAAATCAGTTATGACTAAAAAATTTAAAGTAGAAGAGCCTTGTATTAAAATAAAAATATCGTATCTCTTCCCTACGTTATTTTCGTTTAATTAAAGAAAATTATTCTCCTTAACTGTTTTCCCTAAACTGTTGAGTTGGTCTTTATAAATGGCATTTTTAATATTGCAGAGATTTAAAAAAAAAAAATCACAAATGCGTTTTTCCCTTATTGGGGAAAAGAATAGTTCTTGGATATGTCTATCTATAATGGTGTGATAGTTCTTCAAAAATCTTATTTAATAGGGGAAGAACGTTTTGAAATCTCTTTAGATCACATGCTTTTAGAATGCTATCTATGAGATAAGTGACATGCCTACCAATAGGTTTGTCTGCTGGACTTGTGAACCCATCAGTCTTTGTTCAAATTCCCTGTCGATTACCTTTTAAAATCTTCCTCAACTATTTTCCTCGTTTGATCAATTTACATTTTGAAATTAAAAGAATATAGTTGATAATTAAATTGAAATAACAATAAACAAAGTTGAGAGAAATAGGGCTTTCAAAAGTGACTTTTTTCTTTCCAACCAACATAGCTCCTAAACGGTAGGCCCTAGCGACAAATGTTACATAACAAATAATATTTTCGATTAAATTTATAATATGAAAATTGTTGTCAAATTTCGACCCGAGCAAAACTAACAGAGCCAGAGCGTGTCTATATTTTAAATTCTGAGGGTTAAAAAACGTTACAAATAAAAACTAACCAAAAGACATATTCGTGTAAATAATAAATAAATTTATTTATTGGGTATTAAAAATTTAATTATTAAAAAAACCTTTAGTTGCATTATTTGGTATTTTTGAAGAAAATAAAAATGCATTTCTGGATTACTAACATTTTAAAATTTCTAAAGAACTATATTGATATTTTCTCATCTCTTACCTTTCACCATTCATTGAGATTCATTTATCCCTACCAGCTCATAAATGATGTTATCAGGATATTCAAGTTTAATGGTCCGAAAATCTTAATGTAAAACCATGTTTACTCTAAACATTTTGGCACCTGTTCCAATTGGTGCGTCGCCAAATATCTCAACCCTTAGGCCTTAAAATTTGAAGTTAAAACCTCCGCATTTAATGTTCTTCTATTCAGTTTATTAGGGCGTTGTTATATATTTTTATTTTGGGATGCTCTATTTGTGTTGAATTTGTTTTTCAACTCAACCTTTACCAAGAAGCAGTTTTAAGATTTCGGGATTGGAATACACATTTGTTTGAATTATTGTTTATATATATATATATATATATATATATATATATATATATATATATATATATATATATATATATATATATATATATATATATATATATATATATATTGCCCTAAAACCTCTATTTTTATGATTCTTTACTTTGAAGACCCTCGTGGGGTAAATCCAACCCTGATAAAGTGAGTAACCTTAAATAGGGATTCATTTGTTATTGAAAACTTTTTTTTTTATCCATTTATTGAAATTTACAACTGTACAAAATATATACATCAAGTAAATGTGTTGATAACGAATACAATAACATGTAGAAACTTGAAAAGGACTATTAAACAGTAGCACTTCAATAAAAATTCTACACTAGAAGTTCTCTAGGCCATCTTCATTTTAGACACCTTCGAGGATTGTCTGGAATGGAGTTGATAAATTAGAGGATTTGAGTGGTTATGGAGCTTACTTTGAAAGGATAGGTATCTGGTTTGGGCTAAATCAGCAACATATGGGAAATGAAGATCTTTATGGATAAGTTCATTAGTGACGAAGTAAGGAGCATTGAGGAATTTTCGAAGGAATTTGGATTACAAGGATTAGATGGTTTACTGAAGCCCCAAAGCTCAACTCCGTACGTCGAATTAGATCTAATTACAGTCATGTATATGAGTATTTTAAATTAATTGGAAACTATGACCGTTTGTCTAGTATATGTTGAAGTAGTCTGTAACGACGGGCAGTTTCTTGTCATTTTAGTCTTGTATGTGGATTCCATGTAAGACGTTTGTCGAAGTGGAGTCCTAGGTAGCGGGCCTGTTCTATAGGGATTATTGGAATACCATTAAAGGGTATTCCAGGACAGGAATTTTGAAAACTAAGTATAATATTGATTTAACTAATAAAATTTATTCTGTACTAATAAATATATCATTTAATAGAATTTATCCATACATTGATTGTAAATTCTAAACTTTTTTTCCTAGTTAAATAAATCCCGTCGCTATTTTCGACTCCTTATTTCACACATTTGTCTAAACAACAAAGTTTAATTAACACTCATAAGGAAGTTTTACGGACATTTTTTTCTGATAAAAAAAAATTATTAATGAAGCATAATTGGGTAAGCAACAACAAGTCAAAGAAGCCTTGAAGAGCAGTGCAAAAACAAAAGTGTGGTCCTTGAAGATCCTGGGATGTTGATTTGAGCGCCAGCCGTGAACTTTCTTCTGAACTTGGCACTTACGATCTTCAATCAAGTGATTTTACCGTGTGATTCATCTGATCTGGTGTGGCGGCCTCGTGTGGAGATCTGTATCAATTGTGGTTTATAAATCAATTTGTCTGACCTGAATATGGTTCTTTAATGAAAAAAAAGTCACGTTTTCTGAAATATTGTTTATCGATTCGTTTATAAATCATTAGTACATAGCTATACTAATAATTTATGGATTATGAATTTGACCCTTTTCATATTTATACTTAATTTACCTATTCCGTTTGTGGTAATTTTTTTACAATTTAAACGATCTACAGTTGTATTTATTATAATTATTTCATTCATTATTTTCATATTTACCATTCGCTGAATTATAAATAGGTATAATTTAAGTTCGTAATGCACTTGCGCTGATGACACTTATGTATTATCAGTACATAATGATCCCTTCATTGCCTCCCAAACGTTCCAATCTTATATCTTATACCTTAAAAAATCGTGTAGGAACTGGAGAATTAAATCTTTTAATGATATTTCACTAATCCATCTTTCAGAATACGTTACCAAGAACTCCATTTGAATGAAGGTCTTACTTGGAGTCCACATACAAGACAAAAATGACAAGAAACTACCCCTCGTTTTCGACTTTTTCAACATTTACTAGACAAACGTACGAATCATGATTTTTATTTTATTTTTTTTAATATAACTTGATATACTTGTTTCTAATAGGACAAGGATCCACAAGGATAGATGCTTATTGCGTTATTGCCCGCTCTCGTATTTAGGTGTTATGATTTATGTAAATTACATAAAAGCATATTAGGACCTCCAGTTTTTAGTTTTAATGTATGAGTAGGTAATTCAGATGGAGCGACTATTAAGAAACTGTTGCGAATAATAGACTGTATTATTAAAGATTACAACTTACAAGGCCCATGATTACTTTTTTTTTATTCTCATTATAAAAAAACAAAGTATATAAACTTTTATTTGGTATTAATTTTAATTTGGCACAAATAACTTTATTAATTTTATAGGATTTAAAATTTTAACCATAAAACTGCTATTCAACATTGTACATTTAATTTTTTCTTATTGTAATTTTTTTTATTGCTAAATCTTCCTAGAGCTATGAACACGATGTAGTTGAAATTTGGTACAGCTGGGTTCAGCAGTGTCACTACAGTACGTACAGTAGATTTTTCAACTTTACTTGGATTCAAATGACGCACCGCATATTTAAATATTACACCGCAGATTTGTAAACTTTAAATTAGAATGGTGCTCACTAACTACCGGTCAATTTTCAAACTTCACTGTTATCTATATATTATCGTTTTTTTAAATAATAGATAAACTGAAAATCAGTAGATTTTGTTATTGCTAAACGTTCCTGAAATTACAAATATGATGTGGTTAAATTTGTGTACAGATTGGTTTAGCAGTCTTCGTGGTTAGTGATCACAGAAAAAAAATGGCTTGTCTTTTTATATAATAGTGTAGATTAAGAGATAAAATAATAATAATAGTGTAAGACAAGAGATAAAATATTTCAGTACTTACTTGAGGGGGCAAAACGAAACTAACTTCAATCAGACTTATCAGGACTTAAAACAGACTAGATATAAATATAGGTGGTTGTAAAGGTCAAATAGGTCGGTTAAAACCTTTCATTATTTCCTATGACTGGTTGATTTTTTCCGTTTCTTATTGAAAACAAATTTATGATAGGTCTATTAGATATATTTATCTGGCCAGCTTCGCGGTCATTGCAGTTTGGTTTGTTAACTCTGCTTTATCTGTCAGGATCTTCTTTATATTTATTCCGTAGTTTTCGTGTTTGGTGATAACTAAAGCCCGGATTTTCGTGCAACAAAAATTCTGAAATGTGCAATAAAAACTTGAAATTGTGAAAAATCGTGCAATAAAACTTAAAATCATGCAAAATAAAATGCAAATGATAAAAAAAGGTTGAACAAATAATTCGCTAGACACAATTCTTTCCAAAAAGTTGTTTTTATCTTAAAATTTATTGATCCAGTCCCTAGTAAGGTAGTAGTTAAATAACCATCTTTATTGTACGTGGTATATTTAAGCTATAAGTACATATTACTTAAGAGTATAAATATGTATGTTAGGAATGATTAAACTTTATTTAATTTCCCGTTAAGAAGACAGAAGAATAAATTTGCTTTGTTTAAAGTGAAAATGTTTACTAACAGTAAAGAGGGCTTGATTTAATAACTATATTGTACTTATTAAAAATATCCGTAATTTAGGAGGGAGAGGCAAAATTTCTTGGACGTTGGGAACCTGAGTTCCACAGCTAAAGTCAATCTAAAGTTGTTCTTAAAATTGTTACTTTTCCAAAAACACGAAAGTGTTGTGCATTCAGGATTTGAATGTAGGAACTTTTTGTATTCAAACTGCAGAATGTGCAATTTTATGCATTCAAACTGTAGAATGTGCAATTTTATGCAATAACCTCCAAAACGTGCAATTTTGTGCAATATTAAACTAAGGTAAATTTGGCCTAAACGTCCTAATTCGTATAAATAATTTGTCTCTGGCTGATTACGAACTTGCAACAAAAAGATGCAATTGCACGAGGATCCGGGCTAGTGATTAGTGATAACTAGAGCCCGGATTCTCGTGCAATTGCATCTTTTTGTTGCAAGTTCGTAATCAGCCAGAGGCAAATTATTTATACGAATTAGGACGTTTAGGCCAAATTTACCTTAGTTTAATATTGCACAAAATTGCAAGTTTTTTGGGGGTTACTGCATAAAATTGCACATTCTGCAGTTTGAATGCATAAAATTGCACAATCTGCAGTTTAAATACACAAAATTCCTGCATTCAAATCCTGAATGCACAACACTTTCGTGTTTTTGGAAAAGTAACAATTTTAAAAACAACTTTTGATTGACTTTAGCTAGGGAACTCTGGTTCCCAACTTCCAAGAAATTTTGCCTCTTCCTCCTACCTTACGGATATTTTTAATTAGTACAACATAGTTATTAAATAAGCCCTTATTACTGTTAGTAAACATTTTCACTTTAAACAAAGCAAATTTAGTCTTCTGCCTTCTTAACGGGAAATTAAATAAATTTTAATCATTCTTAACATAGATATTTATACTCCTAAGTAATATGTACATATAGCTTATGTATACCACGTACAATAAAGATATGCGATTTGTTCTAATTGTATTTTAGACAATGATTATTTAACTACTCCCTTACTAAGGACTGGATCAATAAATTTTAAGATAAAAACAACTTTTTGGAAAGACTTGTATCTAGCGAATTATTTGTTCAACCTTTTTATCACTTGCATTTTATTTTGCATGATTTTAAGTTTTATTGCACGATTTTGCACCAATTTAAAGTTTTTTATTGCACATTTCAGAATTTTTGTTGCACGAAAATCCGGGCTTTAGTGATAACAAATGAAAAATGGCTTTTCCTTTTATATAATAGTATGGATATGCAGTGATGAGCATGCTCTGGGAATTCCTGCAAAAATGCTCCACCTTTAACACCATTAGGTTTTATAATGAAGACTATATCAGTTCCATTTCATTAGATACTTATGCGATTCCAAAAGTTTTCCTCCGTTGGTGATCTATTGTTCTGATACTTGTACCTCCTAATGCCAAGATCCGATGTGAGGAGACGATCCCAGCTGTAAAGACAGTGGGGTCGGTCACCCGGGGGTGATTGGCCGCCAAAGGACGGCTAAAGCCCTTCCCTGTTGCATAATTCTTGAGAGAATCGCACGAGACTGCATAAGCACCGCATCACACGCACGTTCGCCGCCTCAACGTAATCGTAGTGACGATTCATAATGGAGCAGTGATAGGCGGGGTCATCGGCTTCTGTAGATCGCGGCTGTTGTCCTTTAGTTACTCCACGGTAGCAGTACTGTCTTCTGCTCATGTCTTCATGACTAACTTAATAATCAAAACTACATGATCATTAAGTCATTGGTACTTCCTATCTTTAATGAAAACTGGAGTATCCTTGTTTTATGAATGGGCAGAGAATTCTTTTTTTTTTTGGGGGGGGGAGGATTTCAGAGTGCTGTCTTGTGAGATTTAAATGTTGCCCTTCTCAGTAACTTACCTAACTCCTAATTTAATGAGTACAAGATAAGTGCATTACATTAGTCCCAGCTATCAGCTTTTATTTATACTAATAACCTGTTTTGTTAAATTTATTTTAGGGATTTCTAGACGTTCTCACATATATCACAGGTGTTCTGATACTGGGTGGCTTTACCTCAGTTTCTGATGTCAATACTTCCTAGGTGCACTCATATATTAATCCTTAAAAACCAAAAACCCGCCTAAATTCATGACCACCTTACTCTGCGCTCCTCCATCCTCCTTTTAAATACTGGATTCCCAACCCATCAAACTGTACACTCCTGCTCATCGAACTGCATGCTTCGAAAAAAACTTTATTATCCGCGTTTCCTCTTTATTGAATAATTGCCCATATCGATTCGGAAGAGCTCCACTCTTACTTCCTTTAAACATCATCTATTTTTTTAATTTCTAAATTTTCAAGCAAATGAACAAATGTAAAACATGAATATTTATATTATATACATTATAGTAGTATACATAAGATGTATTCTTTTACAAGATTTCTCATTAACATAGCCAGACGATTGTCCTAGGTCGTGTGCTCATATGTTTTCTTAAGTTGTCCCAAAATAAAGTTCATTTTCTACTTCTCCCTCTATATTTTTTATAAACATTGTTACTTTACTGTTGGACCCATGATCATCAGAGTATCTTACCTACTTTTGTTTTCTATGCTCCTTACCTCGCATATAGTATGCAGTTACGTTTTACGTTGGATAACGCACTTTATAATATTACATACAATTTTTATATGTAATGTTATGTAATGATAATGTTTGTTAACATATATATTTTTTAAGCAATGTGCCTGCCCATTATATTATATGGAATTGATAGTTGGATTGGATGGACAAATGCCAAATGAAATCAAGAGAAATCAGAATATCTTCGAGTGTTCTAACTAAGGGATACCATTGAAAAAAGACATCTTCGATGGTTGGGATATCTTTTCCAGATGGATAAGCACCAAAATACTCTAAAATAATATGAAACCATATAAACAATCATACTTTATTACAAGACTAATTTATAATGTTCGACATGTTTAACTATCGAAACCCACAAATATTTACATCACAAATTATATATACAGATTGTATTTATTATATTAATGTAAAAATTCGAAATTAATAAAATATAAATAAATATTATTAATTAATTAATAAAATCGAATGAATGTATTACTAGGAAGGGAGAGACAAGTATAACAGGTCGCAGCTCTGAATGAGCCGTTAAAGATGTTATGATAGAAAGAAAAGGGTAGACAAATTGAAAAAACCTATAGGTTCTCTTTTATTTGTGGTATGTTTTTGTATTTCTCTAGGAAACAAATTAAAATAGGATTATTGAAAATATTTATTTCATTAATAAATCTTTTGTTGGCATGTTATCCTTTTGAGATACCATACCTTTGCAAGTTCACAAATTCATTTGCAAGTTCAGACATATTCTGATGTATTTGTAGGCTCCTTGCGAATATTTTACTATCACTGAGACACTCTAAGTGAGTATGTATCTCAACCTTGGTATAGTATCTTAGAAGATACCAATTTTAAGAAAATAAAGTTTGGTCAAAGATTTTTATATCTATGTCCTTATTTGCTCTATTTTAAAAGGATTATACTGGGATTTTTTGTTTTTTATAAAAATCGTCTTGCCAAAAAAAAGGGCTTAAAATTATTTCTAATAATATGTAAAAATTTAATTTTAGATCAGATTTTTTCGCTAGTTTCAGTTGAATTTATAATTATTTTAAATTGTTTTTATTTTTAAAAATTTTTATTTTGTTACATTATGGGGTTAAATGTCTGCGCCTTATTTTTGATGTACATTTCATAATCCTTATAACATTATTTCAAATTAAAATTAAAATAGTAGGAATTCACATTTGTAAAAACAAAGGCAAAGTAACTTCCCATTGTAACAGAGTAAAAACATTTTTTGTAGTTTCTTAATCCTTGTGAAACGGCAAAATAATAATGAGCACCTTGTTTTAACATTTATTAAACAATACTGTTTAAGCTTTAGTATTGGTTTTATCACTAAAAACAAATAAACAACGTTAACGACATATTTTATGTTATATAAAATGAATACTGAATTTTAAAAATGGAACAAAGAATGGGATCTACTCAAATAATGTGTATATTTTTTAATATTTAATTCAAGGAAAATAAATGATGAATATGAATAAATTTATTTTAGCATATAATAAGGCATATAAGGCTGTCAAAAATATTTTATTAGATCAGGCAGTTCTGAAACGAATATCCTTTAGGAGCTTCATATATGCCTTTACTTGAGTTAGGCATGATTGTGTAAGAGGGTCATTATAATTATGATTGATGAATTATATAAATTTTTTTTATTTGAAAATTAGTTTCAAATGTTAAAATTCATCTTCAGTTCTAAAAAAAACCAGAAACATTTCGAAACATCAGCACTACGCTACATAGTTTATATGTATATATTACTAAATAGAATTATACAAATAATAAATTACTAGCAAGTAAAGAACTTACGAGGGGACGTTTGCAGTGGGTAGTATGGACCTATAATAGTGCAAAACTAGAGTTATAGCCGCCAATGAGCATCAGGAGCCGAGAAAAAAAATAAAATATGAAAATCACGTTTTAGTTTTTTTTGTCAGCTCTCAGTCAAGACAGAGAAATGATTCTTTCACGTTTAATTGCAGTTCTGTATGCTATTTGAAACAAAAATACTTTTATTATGCTCAAGATACGACCCGGCTTTAGGGTGCTCAAAAACTCCAAAAAAATGATAAAATTCTAAGGAAATCCGCTGTAAATCAGTGGAACATTTTTTTCATGAACAACTGACCTCAAATCGCGATTTACCCTTATATGTGAAATTTTATCTAAATCAAAAAATATTGATTTTTTACCTCATTTCGAGGTAAAATTTGGTTTTAATCGGTGGCGAAATATGTGAGATAGCACAAATTATTTACTTTTTTTTGAGAAATTGACAGCATTACATTTCAAATTCCATTGAAACCCTAAAATTGATGAATAGTCTAAAACTAATACCAAGTTTTGGTTTTAAAAAAACTCCCCTTACTTATATTTTTTTAAAAAAAGTCTTATTTGAAATTTAGAATGTAAAAATTAAAATAATAATAGAAATAGATCGTTTTAAAACGTCTTATTTATACAATATAGGTGAGGAAATAATGCTGTCAATTTCTGAAAAAAAGTAAATAATTTGTGCTATCTCACATATTTCACCACCGATTAAAACCAAATTTTAAGGTTTTTTAGAAGCCGTAAAACTGCATAGTTTAGTCCCAATCCGGAAGTCGCAGGATTTCCCCTTATTGAAATATCTTAAGTTATAACTTACCTCGGATTTTTCCATTCACATTTTTGTCCACTAAAATCTGGAGAAAAACCAATGTTATACACATGGATAAAAAGCAGAATTTATGCCGATTCTAGTGATGCTATTACTTTTGTAATCGGTTAAACACAGCAGTTGTTATGGCCGTTAGAAATTGTTGATGAAATCTCAACTTCCAAATTTCAACTACCTCAAAACAGGTAAAAAATCAATATTTTTTGATTTTGATCAAATTTCACATACAAGGGTTTTATGGTGCTTTAAATCGCGATTTGAGGTCAGTTGTTCATGAAAAAAATGTTCCACTGATTTACAGCGGATTTCCTTGGAATTTATCATTTTTTTGGAGTTTTTGAGCACCCTAAAGCCGGGTCGTATCTTGAGCATAACAAAAGTATTTTTATTTCAAATATCATACACAAGTGAATTAAATGTGAAAGAATCATTTCTCTGTCTTGACTGAGAGCTGAGAAAACAAATAAAACGTGATTTTCATATTTTATTTTTTTTCTCCTAATGGCTGGCCTAATGCTCAGTTTTCAGCATCAGGTCCCCACTACCCACAAAAAAATCGGCGTTCAAATCTGTGAGTTACAGCTGCAAACGTCCCCTTGTTAGATAATTTTAGCTAAAAATTTTACTTTTAATTGATTATCAATAAAAATCTTGTAGTATGCAAGCTGTAGTATGGAATTAGGCATTATTTATTCAATGATATTTTTACGTATAGCAGTCATTTTTAACTTGGCTAAAATCGCACTGATTAGGTGTTTGAAAAATACCTAAAAGCATAATTGTACATTCAATTTAAATTTTAATGTAAGAGTTGGTAATCCAGATGAACAGAGGCTATTAAGCAGCTATTTCAGATAATAGGCTGCATTATCAGTGCTTACAACTAAAAGCCCATGGATCATATTTTTACTAACAATATGAAAAAGCAAATAGATATTTTGATTTGGTAATAGTTATTGTTTGGCAGAAATAATTGTATGAATTTCATTTGGTCGAATTTTAATTTCTACCTATAAGCGTATATGATAGTGTGGAAAATCTTTTTTCCGTCAATCAACATTGTAGATTTAAATTTGTATTCTTCTGATTTATCCTTTTGCTATAACTTCCTAGAACTATGAAAATGATATTTAGTTTAGTTTTAATTTGGTAGAGATGAGTTCAGCAGTTTTACCATTGTAAACTCATTTGGGGAATGGTGCTAAAATATCGGCGGATTATCGATATAATCTAATTCTTATAAGTACATTTTATTATCAATGTCTGTATATGTACTACTAAACCTTTGGAACCTCTACGTAGAAGGGCGCTCGCCACCTATCAGTCAATTTTCAAACTTCACAGCTATCCACATATTATCGCATTATTAATAAGAAATTAATTGAAAATCGGTAGATTTTATTATTGCTAAACCTTCCTGGAACTATAAATATGATGTGGTAAAAAGTTGGTACAGATTGGTTTAGCAGTCTTCGTGGTTAGTGATCTCAGACGAAAAATGGCTTGTCTTTTTATATAATAATATAGATTTATATATGTAAGACAAGAGATAAAATATGTCAGTACTTACGTTAGCTATGTCAATGTAAACAAGTTTAATTCATTCAATATTTTGATTGTTTAACTTTTATGAGTTTGACCCTTTGCCCCTTAATGGAATATGCCTGCCTATCCTGGGGGAGGATACTGAAGCTCTCTACCTGGAACGGCTGAGGCTAAGCTGGCGGGTTGTTTGCTCGAGGAGGCTGCTTAAGTCGGTGGCTCACCCCGAGCGATTTCCATTTGTTTAACGTAACGGACACACGTGATATTGGGAAGGTCGAAGAGATAATGCCTGAGGGGGCTGGGCATATCTTATCAGGGCTATCTTTGAAAGTAAGAACAGCTTCGCTCCGGCATCATGAATAGAGTATGCACAACAGGTCTCTTGGTAAATTAATTTATCATCCTTCATGACACTACATATTTTCGTTTTGCTCTAATAGAGTTACCCACTAGTTTTAATTTTCTTAGGAGGAATTAATAAAGTTCTTCTATTTTAATTAGTCCTATTAATATCATTACGATTCAGCTCATTGTACTGACAAATACATACATACACATGTACAACAAATAGTACTATCTCTCTGTTTAAAAGAGACTCCTTTTATACAAAACCATTATCAAACCTATTTGGACCTATGGACCTCACCTGTGGGGGACAGGAAAACAAACGAATATCAAAAGCATTCAATCCATCCAATCTCAATATACATTTTGTCCTTGACCTCATAGCCCTTAAATTCTCCAAATTTTATCAAAACCTTTTCAATCACCCCAAACCTCTGTTTCATTCATTATCCAGTTCTACACATCCTTATGACCCATCTCGGAGATTAAAACGGCATTACAATAAACCCTAAGACTTATTGTAAATATTTATTATTGTAGTTCTTGAAATGGCCAGCTGCTCCAATCAAGTCCAGTGCGACTGTGCCATAGCGCTCTCTCTCAGCCTCCACTGGATTCTGCTAGTGACGCAGCTGCGAGAATCTTTGAGCCCGGATGTTTGTAAATATTTTATGTAGATTATGGCTGTTGTTTAAGATTCTTTTTTTCTTTTTTTGAGTTTATTAGTTTCAACAGTCATTATTTATTTTATATTATCATTTATTAAATTTTATTTTATTTCTCGTAAGAGGCTGTTTATTTTAATTGTCTTACTTCATTTATGTATGAACCAGTCTTTGTCATTCATATTACTAATTGCCCTTGAGTGAGGCAGCTTGCAATTATTCAAAATAAAAATATATATTTAAAAAAATAATAATATTAAACCCACTTATTACGTTTTTGAAATATGGGGACAACAAAATGTTCGTTTTCAACATTTTTAATCCAAAATCCTGAGAATCATTCTAACGTTCCATACTTCCTTTCCAACAACCGCATAAGTTATGGCCATCTTCTCTTCTTATCTTCCAAATGGTGGCTGCTTTAGCGCACTCTCTCTGCCTTTCCTGGTCCAGAACCCATTGATGTAACGAAACAGAATGGCTGGGATCGCAAGAAGGACGGGTTATTGAAATCTTGATTGACCCTTCATATGATTGGGGGAAAGCTGGTCTGGGAATTCACAACTGGAATGTAACTATTGCAAAAAAGCATAAATTTATTTGGAAATATTTTATTTACTTATTACTTAACAATATTTATTATTATTATTTTTATCAATTTATAATCTGTTTATTATTAATTAGACTTTGATTTATCAGATTATTATGAATGCGATATAAATTTATTTATTAAAGCACAATTACTTATCATCCTTAATTGTGGCAAATTATAATGTTTTTTCTATATTTCGTTACTAATTCGTGAGGAATATAATCTTCATATTAAAAGTATAATAAACTTATTATTAAGATACTTATTATTATTATACTTATTATAAATATATAATATTTATTTAGGTTTCATTTTATTATCATACTTCTGTCATATTTCATTATTTTTATAGTTATATTTATTAATTTATTATTCAATTTTTATCTTTTTTATTCTTGTTGTTTTAAGTATAACTTACATCTATTATTTTTTTATCCAATATACTTAATAGTTTTATAATAGTGTTCATTCATTATGGGAGCTTTGTCAGGGATGCGGTAAAAGTATAAATCACTTACGTCATTTACAAAATTTTATTAGTGTCCTAACGCTTTTATTGCAGACCTATTAATTAAATTTATAGTTTGTTAATTAAAAATTAAATATATAACAAAACAAGACATTACTTAAAAAAAATATGGGATATAAACATGGAGTAAAGTGGTAGGATTTTTTAATTGATAAATATAAATTATAAAATTTAACTATAAAAATGATAATAATTAAATGCGTTGAATAAAAAGAAGAAAATAAATAAATATAATAAATTAAAAAAATATATTCTAAAATCAAATCCTTAAATATCAATGTTTTTATTTATCAACATAATGACTGTTATTGATTAATTTTCTTCGAATTTATTAGTAGTATTTATAGTTTATGAACTTATATGAGAGCTAATATACCAGTTTAAAAACTATTAAATTCTATTTTTGTTTATTTAGATAAACATTTTTTTTTTATAATAATTTCTTAACGCTCTGACATCTATGCTGCAGACACTGCAGATTCCTCATCTTGCATTATCGATCACAAGACCGGCTGCTGGTAGTACAGAGTACAGAGTATGAAAAACGAAAGGATAAGGTTTGAAAAGTGTAAGCGAGTTTCGGAAAGCAGACGCTGTTGACAGCTACCCGGCCGCTGACCTCGCCTTCCTATACTAGCTGAATTGCTAATATCGCGGGTTCTTAGGAAAGTGTTCATCTTTGACGGATTGGTCTCTTATTTGATTGAGTGTTGTTTTCTTCGCTTCTTCTTTATTTAAATTATCATTCTTATTATATTTTATAATCTTCAACTGCCTCTTCAGAGATCTTCTTTCCAATATAAGATGTTGAAGAGGTTATAAGACGCGTATTTTTATGAATAAACAGTCTTCGTTTGCATCAATTATGCATGAAATAAAGCGTTGTGGTTATCAGCAAATCATTATAAATTCATGTTGCATCTCTCTCCTATTCTCGTCTTTATCGAATTCCGAATCTAGTCCTTGTGAATTTCATTTTATATCTTATACAGTCAGAAGTATTTTTTATAGTCAATTTACATATTGTACGAATGGATTCAGTGTCGTCCACTCATGAGTGAGGCAGCTTGTATTGTTTATTCAATACAGTTAAAAATAATTAAAAAATGTTTCTGAAAGTAAAATATTAGAGTTATCTATGGATTAAATAACCTTACCTGCTGAAGTACTCGGGATTTTTTAAAAGTGATAATGAAATTGAGCGTGATTTGGGCCAAAGTTGCAGTAAATCCATACCAAATTATTGAACTCATTACCCTTCATATGTTTTGATGTAAATTTTTTATTTAAATATTGCAAAAACAATAATTAAATATATCTTTCCTTAATATAAATTTTATTTGTAATTATTACAATTATGTTCCGGTTCTGTGATTATTTAATAGTACTAAAATTTTAAATAAATCAATTAGCTATTGTTTTAATTTATTATTTGCTCGTCGAAATTCGTTGAAATACGATAATTTTGTATTTTATTTATTTTATTATTTTTATTTTATGTTTTATTGTTATATAATGTAAATGTAATGGGATTATAGTCGAGCTAGTTTAAAAATTAAACAAAGTTAAAGGCAAAAATTTCAGTCAACTTTTTTTATTTTTTTTTATTTTCTTGACTAACTCCTTTTTTTTTTTTTTTTTTTTTTAGAGGTTTGCGTCCCTATATATTTTTACAATTACATAAGAATCGCATTAGGATATTTAATTAAATAAAAGCAAGAAATATTAAAAAAAAAAAAAAAAAAAAAAAAAACCAAGCAATTTTAAATTTACGACATTGTTAATTAATATGATTTGTATTCATTTCGTATTTCATTCGATGGGGTATATAGGTGTATTGTGAACTGTGAATAAATTATTAAGGCATATGCTACATTTAATGCAACACTGTAATAAATCATATTTATATAAAATTTTGCTATCAATTTTTTTTATTATTTTATAGTAATGTTTTAATAATTCTGATATGTTTTAAGACTATGGTGAGTTATACACCTAAAAAAATAACTTTTAGCCGAGAAAAATCATAGGGTGGGATTTTTCCCTTTCCGTGTATTAGCCCAATTTTGTTTGTTGCGGGACTATTATATATAGACTATTTGGTATTGTAATTATACAAACACTACAGTTAGCTAGTAACTACTAGTTTCAGTTGCTATTGTTGCAAATTGTCTTCTGGTATGTAAACAAGAGATTAAATTGACTTCGCTGTCCATTGATAATTCTTAGTCAACTATCTAATTCTTCCTGCAAATAGATTCCTTTCATAAATTCAGTGATATTAGGTGCTGCCACTGACGACTCTAAAGTATATGGTTACACATTTTTTTCGTTATCAGAGAGATGTACGTTGCTTTTTATGAAGAGTGATACACGTCCTATTTGCCTTGCCTCAGAACAAGCTGGATATAGGAATCGAGGGTTTTCAACTAAACGAACAGTGACTGCTCAGTTACACAACTCACAAATAAAAAAAAAGTGAGTGTAGGCTGGGACAAGGGATCCCTTTCAGACTGCAATCCTATTAGTAGTCTCCAACAGCCTGGGCCCAACTTCCAAATCACTGTTGATCTTTGGCTGCCTTGTCTGCTCTGAGATGAGTTGTTCTTAGCGTCGGGAATAAAAAGTATTTATGTATGTTAGGAAGATGCCTGGAATAAAAAGCTCAATTAAATTAGGTGTAGACATTTATTTATGTATGTTAGGAAGATGCCTGAAGAACAGCGTTTATGTCTACTATTAGCTCAATTAAATTAGGTGTAAACATCGTTTAATTTTTTTTATAAACCCATTATATATATAACAAGTTATATAATTTATTATCGTATTTCAACAAATTTCGACGAGCAAATAAAAATTAAAACAATAGCTATTGATTTATTGAAAATTTTAGTACTACAAAATAATATAGAACCGGAACATATACAAATAAAATTTATATTAAGGAAAGATATATTTAATTATTGTTTTTGCAGTATTTAAATAAAAAATTTACATCAAAACATATAAGGGTAATGAGTTCAATAATTTGGTATGGATTTACTGCAACTTTGGCCCAAATCACGCTCAATTTAATTATCACTTTTAAAAAATCCAGAGTAATAAGGTTATTTAATCCATAGATAACTCTGAATATTTTACTTTCAGAAACATTTTTTAATTATTTTTAACTGTATTGAATAAAATACAAGCTGCCTCACTCAAAGTGTATTGTGAAAATAAAATACATCAAGTAAATGTGACGATAATGCTAAAATGCCATGTCAAAGCAACTACCCTGGTAGTACTACACTGCTAGTAGGCACTAATGCAAGTTCTATATAATAAAGTACCATATCAAAAGTTATTCTTCTTTTCAGGCACGTTCTATATAAAATTTCTGTATTAGAAGGTCCCCAAGCTATATATTTTCAGGCACCTCAGACGGTTATAGTGTGAAGTAAGTTGTGACACTAATGGTTATTAAAGAAATCGAAAACAAACAGGGGGGTAAAGTTTATTTGATGTGATTTGTTTGGATTTATTTTAATTCTCCAATTTCGACACTATGAAGGTTTTAATACTTGATTGGAGTGTTTGGGAGGTAATGAAGGTATCTTTATTCACTAAAAACACAGTTGTGTCATCAGGTGAGGACGGTGCTGGGATGAGTCGGAATGTCAGCTGTGTACACCGTGTAGAGGATGGGGCCTAGGATACTTCCTTGATGAACACCGGCAGATTGGATAAATAGGGAAGAATAGAAAAAGTTATGATTAACTTTGAAGGTTTTATCACTGAGATAAAAGCAACAATAACTTAAATTTTTAGTTCTAAAAGACTTAAACGAAAAGAAACAGCTCGTCGTTTTCTTAAGTACAAACATGTTTGTAGTTTAGATTAACGCTTGCTTAAGTTTAGATAAATTGACAGTCAAAAGGATTGTTCAGTTGTTTTAACTTCAAGTTTTAAAAATATATAATTTGTTAAATTGAAAATAATCTTAAACTAAGTTGTAGGTGAAATCTTAATACATGTATAAATATCATATAAACATACATTAATGTATTATATGTTATCGAAGTTCATGTTTTTACAGTTCTTACTTATTAGTTTATATGATTACCTACATAATAAAAGTCATTTTTAATTTGCATATGGTATCGTCATAAAAAATAAAACGATTCGTCTTGGTAGAGTTAGGAAAAATAGAGTAATTTTGCTGACTGTTACGGAGAAACGTTTTTGACCAAAGCATTATTGTTAAACCTAAAAACGTTTAACTTAAATAAAATACGACTTATAAAGATAAATTAAATTTTAAATTTTATAAACAAACAATCCTAACCAATAATGATATTAGCGTGGTTCTGTGCGTGTTAAAAAAAAAAAAAAAAAAAAAAAAAAAAAATTAAATTTGTTAAATAAAATTTTTTTTACTAATTGCTTCATTAAAAGCCTAATATTATAATATCCATTAATGAATTAAATGAATGTTTTTGATATATGATATCGAGGAAGAGTACACCTGCATTCGGGTCAACGGCAGCCGAGACATCAACATCTATAAATTAAAACCTATGACTTCTACAAACAATCGTTGTTTACTTGGCCCGGAATCAACTTTTCCGCAATGATTGAGAACAACCGATGGAAGAAACGATTATTTTCTGGTGGTTGGGAATTTTTTAATGTACTCTAGCCAGATATTATGATTTAAACAGAAAACACAAGAACAATAAAAAAATAAGAAATAACATTTGGCGACTTTAATGTTTAGAAATTCTTTTTATGTATTCCTGGCAAGAGGTAACTCATCTTTGTGACAAGTCCTCGCTTTAGAGATCTGATGTACTGCGAGGCTCAGGTGTGATAAACTTATTTTATATAACAAGATTAGTATATATTTATACATTTCATAATTAATGAAATAAATACTAATTGATAGAGTTACAAATCTCTGATGGTTCAATAATGGAATGTTCCATCTGTTGAGTTAAGAAGCTGCCTATGCGAAATATTTTATTTTGAAACGCATTCGTTAAGCTTCTTGATGATTAATGTGTGCTATGTATGTTATGTATACATAATATTGGTTAGTACCTTTGTTTTCTTAAATAGGCTTTAGGTGTATGCGTATATTTTTTCTCATCTCTAGGAACCCTAGAGGAGAGGCGTGTATTTTGTAAATCATGGATACACCATGCCAAAAGCAGATTATATGCAATACAATGTTTAATTGTAATCGCTTATTTTTTTTTTTTAATTACTTCTTAAAACACAAAATGCTCGTCCTTTCAGACTACTACAAAATTTTACCGACAAGCGTTCATAGCTCTCTATAAATTACATAAGAATTATTTACATTACAATCTGCTAGTTAAAATTTTTCAGAAATTCTTTATTGTATTTTTGATATAATATTTCTGGCTTCTGAGGCCATGTACCCACTTTTATTAGAGAAGATTTCACCAAATTAAGTCTTTCGTATTGGTACAAGTTTCAGTCATTTAAAACGTTTTAGAAAGTTTGTGGAGTTAAAATGTTATTCCGTTTCTTGTTATTTTCGAAATAAATAAAACACATCTCGAACTAGAATGACTGCTTGAAAAGTACTTTTTCAGTAGACGTCGAATAAAAAGTATAAGTTATAGGAATTTAATATACAGAAAATATATTCAAATTATTTATTTAATTTTATTCACAACAATAATAATTCTACAGAATAGCTAGAATTGCTTTTCTTTGAAATATATTTTTGTTTAAGAACTTCACTTTTTTTCTGATGGCATTGAAGAGTTATACTTTTATCAGCAGTCATTACTAAGCAGGCTGCCCAAAAATCTTGTTTGTTTTCAACATAGCGTCATTTCCACAGACCACCCGGCTGATATGGTAGGACACAGTACTGTCCGCGAACCGTAGCAACATCCTCAGAAGCACTCTTCTTTCCAGGGCTGTACAGAATGCTAACAGAGCAGTTGGTAGTTGTTCCACGTTCTTCCTACACCTTCCTTCTTGTATTCGTTATTGATAACACAACGTCGCAGAGTTGTGTGTAGCTATCCATTTCTTATATTTCCTGAAACTTACAACCTTCAACAGATTTCGGTTCCCTTACTCCACGACTCTGTAGTAACCCTTCCTCTGTTAGATGAAGTTGGTAGATTACACGAAAATGTAGATTTTGTGCTCCAAAAGAACAAGCCAGCAACATAGTAGAGAGCATGGGTTTTAATATTTATTAATCCCACCGGTAACATTAATAAAGAAAAATAATGGACTAATTTACGAGTATTTAGACATCGAATGAAACAAGCTATATTAATATTTGTATTTAAACAGTAATGAGCATATATAATGTTTAGGGGTGGCGCTAAGAAATAAAAAAAAAAATCTGGTTATACATTACAGCTTATATACAGGGTTTCCCAGACATAGTGTAAACAAAAAGAAGGTAATACTGCATGCTAAACAGGGTAGAATGGCGCAGAAACTAGTTTCATATCTCAATCTATTGAGGAGATAGAATTTTTTCTGTTGTTATTTTTAAAATATTTATTTTTTCTGAAAAATGGCAGTTTTCTCTACTTTGGTTTAGCGTAGAAACAAAAAACAATGATATTTTCTTAATTAGCATTAAATTAAGAAAATGTGACATATGTTTAGTTATTTTAAATCCACTTTTAGAGGCCTTTTTAACGCGCAAAACACAAAACATTTATTAAAACTTAAATTTCTAATTTTTTTTAAAAATTTTCACTCCCCACTGGAGCACCCTGGAAGCCGTCAAATTTTCCAAAAACTGCGGAATTTAGTTAGCTTTTTAGTGGTGTAACTCATGATACAATTGCACTTCACCTTTTGAGTCTAACAGAACTTTTTCTGATGAAAAACACGCTAGAGAATAAATACTTGATTGCTTCACGTACCTACTAGATTGAAAAAGTGTATTAGTTATTTTATCTCTTGTCCATATGCATGAGGGGTAAAGAGTTGTGAAGGTGGCAAGCCCTCCCTCCCCCTCCCCCTCTCCAAAAAAATCTTATTTATAGGGAGTTAAGGTAGGGGGGGACCCAAATTCTTGCTGATTACCTAATGTCACATAAACGTACTTTTTTCTTTCTTTTTTTTTAATATAAAAAATAACAATTTAGGATTATTTGAAGAAATTAAATACACCAACAGAAAAATGACATTTCATAATGTGCCTGCTACTCATTAGCCCAGACAATGATATCACGTTCTGATTAGTTAAGCTTTGTAAACAATTATAATCCCACTGTTTGCAAAGGTCATAAGAAGTCCTCTCATTTCATGACTGCACCAATTACCATTCACTCTTCAACCATGGACTTCAACCACAAGTGAGTACGCAGATAGGGTTCTGCAATGGCAATGCGCTAGCAGCTCAGAGGGAGTATGAGAACCGATACCCAAATCGTCGGGTTTCAAGCTAGTAATCAGAAAGAATTTGGGTCCCCCCACCCTCCCTTAACTTCCTATAAATAAGATTTTTTTTTGGGGGGGAGGGGGAGGGAGGGCTTGCCACCTTCACAACTCTTTACCCCTCATGCATATGGACAAGAGATAAAATAACTAATACTTTTAGTCAATCAAGTAGTTTATTCTAGTAGGTACATGAAGCAATCAAGTATTTATTCTCTAGCGTGTTTTTCATCAGAAAAACTTCTGTTAGACTCAAAAGGTGAAGTGCAATTGTATCATGAGTTACACCACTAAAAAGCTAACTGAATTCCGCAGTTTTTGGGAAATTTGACGGCTTCTAGTGTGCTCCAGTGGGAAGTGAGAAATTTTCAAAAAATATTAGATATTTAAGTTTTAATAAATGTTTTGTGTTATGCGCGTTAAAAAGGCCTCTAAAAGTGGATTTAAAATAACTAAACCTATGTCATATTTTAGAAAATTTAATGTTAATTAAGAAAATATCATCGTTTTTGTTTCTACGCTAAACCAAAGTAGAGAAAACTGCCATTTTTCAGAAAAAATAAATATTTTAAAAATAAAAACAAAAAAAATTCTATCTCCTCAACAGATTGAGATATGAAACTAGTTTCTGCGCCATTCTACCCTGTTTAGCATGCAGAATTACCCATTTTTTTTTACACTATGTCTGGGACACCCTGTGTAAGCAATAATACTATAACTTCATTAAAACAGAAATAAAAGAATTCCAACAGACCATATACAGGTATAGTGCCTTAAAATCTTGATTTGACTCATCAACCAGGCTTGGCTTAAGCGTGAAAAATGCAAATTTATTATATATTCAAAAAAGTAATTCAAGATTTCAACCTTCTAAGAGGTTTGTGGGAATGTTTAAAACTCGATAGAAGTTGATAAGGATGATTGGATATATTTTGTGAAATTCCAAGAATCTAGAAGGAATTAGATCAAGATCACAACATATATTTAAGTGATTGGGTAAAGTTTTATTGGAGATATTAAAATTGATGATATGTGATTTATATTTAAGGTTCGGAGTACTTTGGATAGGAAAGATCGAATGCGTTTGATATTTCATTGTCTTTCCCCAAAGTCCGAAGATCGAAATAGATCTCAAGGTAATTTTTTAGATGAGAATTTTGTTATCCTGTAGATATCCTAGTAGTCTGGCTGAATCTTCTATTGAGTTCTTGTCTTTTGAGTCTTGTGTGAGGGTTCCAGTTCAGTATTTTTTCAAGGTGGAAACAAAGGTAGCGTTACTACATCGGATATGGGTATATGTATATCATGGAAGTGGATGCAAATACAGGATTTGTGGTGAAGGGTAAAAGGTGTGAAGGGTTGCTTTTGTATTTTTTTAACCTTCATAGCTTTTATCATGCTTGAGTCTGTAAAACATGCGGTTGGAAACTACCATCTGACTCACCTGCCTCTACAGGATAACTTTTGAAAATTCTGTTTCACCGAACTCGAATGGATTAATTTGAAAGGAAGGATTGGAGGGCGAGATCTTAGGTTAAATAATAAAAATTAATATCTGAAGATGAGAGCACTGAGAGTTAACTTAGTGACATTTTTGTCGTTAAGACTGATTTTATGTAATCTAGTTTTGGAACAAAAAATCTCAGATATCATCTACTATATTAATATATAATTATGACTAATTCATCACTCTGGTATCAACAGGTAGATTGAGTATTTTTATCCACATAGATTATTTTTATCCACAACCAGCTAAAACTGGATTTAATTGGTTGTTACTGTCGCAATGGTGTAAGTAATTCTTTCTACCCCTAAGTGGCCTGCCATTTAATTATCTTTATAATCATGACAATGTATGGAGATTCTATGGCAGTAGCCATTATACAGCTAATAAACATTAAACAGCTTTGGATCGAAGTGTTACTTTAAAACAGTATTGCACATATTACGCCATTTACTCTACCTCGGGGGATAAATTGCTCTTATCTAAGCAATAATTTCGAACGGAAAGTTCTCGCCCTTTCTATTCGGTATTAGTGCGCTAGTAAAATGGGGCAGGACTATTTTCTCTTAAGTACTCCAATCTGGGTTCAGCAACCTTTATCCCCGCCTCAGAACGCTCAACCTTTACGGTGGTGCGATACGAAGGATTTCGGTTTTATCTTTAGTAGATCTGTGGAACAATTGTAGTGAACGCACTTTATTCGGTAATGGTCGGATTTCTACTAAAGGAAAGTTGGATAAAAAAAAAAAAAAAAAAAAAAAAAACCCTGTAGAATTGCTCGATTTAAGAACATTAAAATTTAAATGTAATGTTGACACGATAAAAAAACAAAAACAAATTATAAATGAGATAAATAAATACATGCTCCAATATGTGGTGTTTTTTTCATAAACTTTACTGGTACAACACACAAACATAAAATTTAATTATTTTTTTTAAGACTAAAGCGACAAGAAACTGCTCTTCGTTACAGACTACTTCAACATTTACTAGACAAACGATCAAACCTCCCAGTTTATTACAAAAGTCTTCTTTACATGACTGTTATTAGACCTATTTGGACGTACGGAGTTGAGCTTTGGGGCTCTACTAAGCCATCCACTTCATCTCGTATCCAATCCTTACAATCCAAAATCCTAAATGCTCCTTACTTTTTCACCAATAAGCTTACCTATAAAGACCTTAATGTTCCATATGTTGCTGAGTTAGCCCAAACCAGATACCTATCCTTTCATAGTAAGCTCCATAACCACTCAAATCCATTAGTTTCTCAACTTGCTTCCCACTCCATTCCCGATAATCCTCCGAGGCGTCTGAAAAGAAGATGGCCTAGAGATCTTCTAGTGTAAAATTTTATTGAAGTGCTACTGATGAGTAGTTCTTTTCAAGTTGTTACATATCATTGTAATCGTTATCAGCTGATTACATATTTGTATAGTTGTAAATTTCAATAAACTGAGATATATATAACAAAATATTTTTTTTGTTTTTAATTTAATTTTTTTTTGCTCTTCAATAAAAGTTCTGCATTATAAGTGGATTCGAGAAGGTATGGAGTTTACTTCTAAAGGATATGTATCTGGTTTGGGCCAAATTCGCAATGTATGGAACATTGAAATCTTTATGTATAAGTTTGTTTGTGAAATAATAAGGAGCATTGTGGATTTTATAAAGGATTTTGTAAGCTCAACTGTATGTCCAAATAGGTCTAATTACAGTCTAATTATATGTAAATAAGTCTTTTGTAATTTATTGGGAGTTTTGAAAGCTGGTCTGGTAAATGTCGGAGTTGTCGGAAACGACGAGCATTTTCATGTCTTTTAAGTCTCCTATGCGGAAACATAAAATTAGAAGACAAAAACTCAATCTACTTTAGACACTATCTGTTACAAGTAAGCACCAATAATCTTTATTTAACAGCGAATAACGGATATAATATGTCATTCATATGCTAAAAATTGTATTCGTTTATTTTATTTATTGTTTTTTTTTGGTTAGTGAATAATGTTTTTTAGGCTCAGTAAATGTATCGTACATTTTCTTTATTCAATGTTGAAGTATTTAATTTAATATTCTGTACAATATTTACTTGAAACACTGAAAATAAAATGTATCGAAGCTTTTTTAACGATAAATAATCATTAAAGATAAAATGAACTTAAAATAAATATTTTTTTAAAGATAAAATAAATAAACTCTTATTAACTTATTTTTATTACGGGTCATCCTATGTCAAATCAACGAATTTTATATTAGATTTGGATTTTGACCCCTCTAGTTAAGATGTATTACATTTTTCTGACTTAGTTTTTGAGTTATAAGTTGTAAAAAAGAAAAAGAAAAAACTACTGTCGGCCCTCCCTTAATATATTTAAAATTACGCCATTAAAAAACCATTGCACCTAGAGAGCTCAAATTTGCGGCATTATTTTCCCTTTGAAATGGCCTTTCCTTTAATTCCATTTGAAAGGATTTTTTTAATTATTCATAAAGTTCATATTGTTTCCTATGCTGCTTATTTGGTCAAAACCCAATACCCATCCTTCCATACCCTCTCGAATCCAAATGTCCCAACTTGCTTCCCACTAAAAAAAAGATCTTTTAATGACTTACTAATAAAGAAATTTTATTAATGTGCTACTAATATTAGGTATTTACACATTGTTATCATTCATATTTACACATTTACTTGATGTGTATATTTTATACAGTTGTAAATAACAACAATTAGTTATTCATAAAAAATGTTCTGTAAAAATCAGAATTCCAATATTTTCTTGTTATAAGCTATGTGGCTTGATTAGTACTGTATGCTGTCGAAAATACTCACGTACTCCAAGATGGATTGTGTATTAACACAGTCTTTTAATACAATTAGTGTTATGAAATACCTGATAATAAGCAATTTTTTTTTTTTATATGTGTAGTTTCTTTAATGAAATTTAAATACTTCTCTTTCTTCTTTTTTTTTAAATACCCCTTTTTTGTGTGGGATTCTCTGTGCTGTCTATCTTTGATATTGAGCTAATAATTTACCATATCAAGTATATATTCTATTTGTACTAGTCATATGAATTCAAAACCAAAAATTTAAATAGCTAATAATTGACATATTTAAAGTGTATAGGTCCTAAGATTACACTTACTATGTTGTCACCAGACGTAATCTTGAGTGAAAATTGAAATGTTTTACTTTTGGATAACTTCCTTTATTTTCTACAATTAAAGTCTATAATATTCTAATATTAAGATTAGTTATTTTTCTTTACGCTCACTCAGATCAGTAAGCCCCACACAGTTATTACGATAGCATCGTACCAACTGAGCGCCGAGGCAGTAGACGTACTCCTCTTCCACTCCCCCCCCCACCCACACCAGGAACCGGTTGCACCAACAGGATTCGAAAAGTGGTCCACTTTCTTCTTGACCCCTGGAGGTACCCCCGAGCCCCTGCTACCGTGCCTCCGCTGAGGGGCACGTGCGAGCAATCAGCTGTTCGGGGAACCGCTCCTCCTCCAATCACGAACTGTTCCTATTAGCTATGATATGTTCCTCTTGGTGTAGCATAATCTGGGTCGTCCTGATTGTTCCATGACCTTTTCGAATATGAGGGCATCCTAATTTTAAAAATGAACATATAAATGTTAAATGAAAATATGCAATTGGAACATTGAATACATCAAATCAAATAATAACAATTAAAATAAAGTCTACCCGTAGTAGACATTGAGCCGGTAGTAGACACTTCAAACTTCAACTTAAAACAATAAGAGCTAAAACCATCAGAACGATTTAAATTTTTAAACTTTAGGTTCTATTGTGCTGCTACAATGAAGCAGTATCAGATTATGCTAGCAGTGGAAACGTTCGGTCAGTTTTTAATTAACAGTGTCATAAAAGACTCTTTCCTTAACCTATCAGCTGAAGGAGGCTAGTTTAATTTTCATCTATAAATGTTTTATTGTTACAATTGTTTATTGCAATTTTTGTTTTTAATGATAGTGTACACAATTAATTTACTAAACAACGCATTTTTTATAGTTAATTTTTGGTCAGTATATCCGATTTCTGTTCTGCTTGGATCTGGGCTAATTTATATATTTACAACTGTCTCTTTTTATAGACTAAATTTATTAATAAAAATATTCCTGTATTTTCAATTTTTATTTAACAGTTTATTAAGTTTTATAAGTGTGAAGTTACCTTATGCTTGCAATAGCACTGTACAGCTAGTTTTTAAAAAAGGAACTTCTTTTTTTTATATAAGCTACCTAAGTGCTGTGATAATAAATTCTGTAAAACCTTTACTTGTATTGTTCCTGTTCCAAGTTTATTTAAGAAAGCAAAGAGATTGGACGTGATTCATTAAGAAGATGAGAGTAGAAGTTTTGTATTATTTTTTACCTTCCTAATTTAAATACAAATATGTTTTTTTTATTTTATAAGTTTATTATTATTTAAAATCCCAGTTCTTTGGTAAGAACAACAAGTTTAAGGGTATATATGATGAGAAATAAATTAAATATATTTGTTAAATATAAGTGTCAACTAGTAGTGGGTTTATGTGTGTACTACTGGTACACAGGTGTCTACTATCGGTAAAAAAATATTACCTCAAAAACTGTATTTAAAAAACCTTAATATTAATAATAAAATATTTTAAGAAGAATTTAGGTCCGAGTTCTATTGGGCATATGTAGAGAAAAACAGGAACTTGAGGTGAATTTTTTGAAGTACTATTAAAATTACTGCAAGAATCTCACATTAGTGCCTACTACTTGTGCCTTTACCCTAGTTCTAATTACAATTTATGCAAATGAAGATTTGGTTCTTTAGTATAATGTTTTTTTTAAATGTTAAGGTGAAAAAAAGCAAAACTATGAAGGAATATATCAATATAAATACGATTGTAATAAAAAGGATAATAAAAAAACTGCACTATTTGAACAAGGTCAAAAAATTAGGACATGAATTTGACTTTGAAAACACCATAATTTTAAATCATGAACATAAAATATATAACAGAAAATTATTAGAAGCAGTATACATTAACAAAACAATAGCTAAAGCGGTCAATTATAAAACAGATATGGTATAGAAAAAATAGGAATCAATTACGCAAATATAATACACAAAATTAAAAATATAATTAAAATAATCAAATTAAAAATTAAAATATAAAAGAATAAAAAAAAAAATTAAAAGAATTAAATAAAAAATAAATATTATTAACTAAGTATCAGAAACAGAAATTATTACTAGGTTAATAATAGTAACCGATTTAAATATTTTTAGTTGATAAGTGTGAAACAACGCAAACAAGAGCTGATCATTCTGCAGTGGACTAAGAGAAAATATAGACCTTAAATGTTAGACAATGTGCACAATCCACAGCAAATGAGGCAAATAATGAATTGTAGAATTAATTAACTGTTAATTATAAAATATTAATGTGCTTGTGCAATTTTTGAGACCTGAGGATGGGATTAAAGTATAAAACATGTGGAACAAGCCAAAAAATTGATATTAAACAATTTTGTTTCTCCGGAGGTTGGAACAGTTAATTTTATTTTTTACATAGATATGTCTTTTGTTTAGCCGTGGGTATATAGGTTTCTCGTGTAACCTTTTTTTTCACCCTCAATAATGTAACATTTTGGCACGCTGTTTCTTTGTTAGTACTGCTCGAAACGAATATTTAACCAAAGTTTATTTTATAAGTTTATTATACCATTATTAAACTATATTTATTTTATAATAAATTTAATGGAGAATATTTTTTGTTATAAAACTTTTGTTGCGAGAACTTATTATTAAGGAATGATATTGGTTTGAATGCAAAAAGTAATCTTTTTTGACAGTTCGCTCTGTTTTTTTCGCTGACTGTTTCATTATCAGCAGCAGTAGATACAGAAGAAGTAGATTATTGATAGTTATAGCCATGATACCTTGTTTTTCAAGTCTGTATTATTAACAAGAGATTTCTACAATATATGTTTGAAAAAAAAAAGAAGAAATAAAAAAGATATTCAAAAGAGGTTGATCATATAACCTTACAAAGGAACCAAAGACGAATTTAAGCAGTTTTAGTAATATAGTTTTATAAAATACTACTATTAAGCTTTTACTGTTTCTGTGTAAAATAAGAGTTAAGTACAACAAAATGTAAATTTTTATGAGAGATCATTATCATTCTGCTCTGATAAGGACTCGTAGAGAAAATGCTTGAGATATCCCTAGCATCTGCTAAAAAAATCGTATATTGCATTATGCATTTAGAATTATTGTTGTATTGATATAAAATATGGAATAGCAAAACTATTTTCTGATTTAACTATTTATTGGAATATATCCAATATATTACAACTGGGCAACGTTTCTTTTGCCACATTTCAAAGCCCTGGAATATTGATAATTTATAACAAAAACGGTACCATAAAACTCAAACAAGATAAACTATACTAAATATATTGTAATCATATTTTCAAACATTTATTTAATACAAATATTGTAGATAGTTGGAGAAATAAATAAAAAAAAAACTAGTAAATTTGGAAAAACGTAACTATGGGTTAACGTTATTTTAAATATACAAAGTAAATGGTTATTAGTACAAAATTTGACATATGAAAATACTAAATTTTACTTAGGGTTTATTTTTTGCATTTAAGATACCCTAAAGTATGATAAATCATATTTCTTCGGTGGCTGGAGGACAATTGATTCGACTTTTTTTCCCACCGTGAGTGCTTGTAGTATTATGTAAATTTCGTCTCAGGCAGATAGGGAAGTCTTTTTCGCGCATGACACACCCGATTTTTTTTTTATAGTAGCAGCATAAATTCCAAAACATTTTTCCGGTTGATAAATGCTATGATCTACGGCAGAGAGGGCATTATGGTAATCCAGAACCCGCTCCGAGATGTGACTTATGCCTTATAAGGGCACCCTATTAACTAAAAGCCTTAGAGCGGATAAAAAGCCGCAGTTGTCGTGGAAGCAATATGTCGCTCTTCTTAGGTCTCCTCCATTAGTGGCTGCGGTAAAAACTCACCTAGTGTTCTTCTCATCTCCAATTCCAGTTCCAGTTCCAGGTCGTCCCGTTCTTTTATGGTGAGCGATAACTGCCCCAGCTATTGCGAGTCTTTTTGTCGTTAGGGCGTGATCTATGGCTTCGGTTGGGTTTCCTTATCGGTATTAGTCGCATTTTCGCATCGGCCAATCAAGTTCATTTGTTAAGAAATATCAAGGCCCGATCAAGTAGCCAGGGGACTGCCATTAGTTACCAGGAGCGTTTATCTTTTACCTCTCTCCCTCTTTTGATAGTGGGAACCCTCTATCAAGTTAGATTTATTTTTTTATTTTCAAATAATTAACTTTATTTACATGAATATTCCTATATTTTTTTTTTTACATACCACTAAATTATTGAGGTTCAATACTGATATGCATCTATCTTATAATTAGCTCTATTATAAACTTTAATTCTTTAAGTTAGAAAGTTAGCATGGTCTTTTATAAATGAACTACTCACAAATTGAAGTAGACCACTGATATAAAGTTAGATAACTCTGGATGGTAATGGTATTTGTTTAACAAAAAAAAATACAATAAAATTTTTTTTAAAAATGTATTTGTTTTTCTTTAGATATTTATTGACATACAAATACATTATATTTAAAATACAATAAGTAAATGTTTACTTTCCAACTACCCTTGGATTTCAGAAAACGCACTCTATAATACTTTATTGACTGGACTATATACTTACATATATGTAAATGTGTAATTTATTATGTTGTTTTGCATTAGTAAGTCTATATCTGTTAATTCTTCTTAGAACAAATTATCTAAAACACTAAGTTGTTTAAAATTAATTACCATTATATATGCTAATAAAGGACATCTCGTTGAACTAGAGAAAAAAAAAACAACGCAAAATCATTAGGGGCATCATGGGATTCAATTACAAGAATAGCATCCATTACAAAAATCCAACAAAGAAGCCTACAGTAAAATAAAGAGAATTACAGACACAATTCGTAAAAGACGGGCACGATACTACGCTTACACTTTTTTGACTCCAAACTCGAAACCACAATGCCCTGGTTTTGGAACACCAAAGAAGACCTCGAAATGCTGGACATAAAACCTGAAGACGCCTTCAATAGGGATCTCTTTCGCAAAAAGATACTGACGAATGGGATAACTCGAGACAATCAACCAAAAAGAAGACAAGGTATCACCTGGACAGAAGAGTGCAAGCTGGCTCATCCCAGAGAATGAGAGAATTCTGGGCTAAAAAGAAAGAAAAGCAGACTGAAATATATATATATATAATGTATGTAAAAAGACTATATATATATATGAATTATTATTATTACAGGAAAAACTCGAAACTTTTTTTTCTCGATAAATTTATGACTCGAAGTAAATTAGTTTACCCTTCAACATCAACCTTTGACTGTATATTACTTATTGGCTTCATTTGTGACATATTGTAATAATTACTCAATACAAATTGTATTACAATTTTTTTTAATTAATAAGAAAAATAAAATGGAGTTATATTTTCGAAAACAAGTGATGTTTTGACTTGGTGACAGCTGGGTCAAAGGTCCTCCCAAGATGATCCATCAAGGAGTGGACTCGGAGGGCAAACAAAGGGCGGGTGATGTAGAGTTATATATTGTACATTAGCCACATTAGGCCGAGTGGAGTGGATCCGCCGAGATGGATTGCCTGCCTCCCTCGACCTCTTCCTTAATCCGTATCATTAGTGTGTAATCCACCATCCGGGTCCTCCGGTCACTATCTCTATCTTATCTGGGTTACCAAAGCAACGGATATTTTTAAAAAATGTATATTTATATGTATGTATGTGTTTATGTATATATATATTTTACGAATATTCATCTGAATAATAACAATACAAGCAAAGAAATTTATAGCATATTTGTGGATTAGTAATAAATCCATGTCGAAGTAGTAATGCTTAAAAACGTTACAAATCTATCTGACAAACAAATCTAAAATCGTATCTATGCTATTGAACTAGAAAATTCCGCTTTCAATTTTCTGGCAGTTTTTATGCATATTGTGAAGATTTTGATTGGGAACTATTGCATTCACTTTAAATGGTTTTTTGTCTGTTTCGGAAAACGCATGCTGATTATTTTTTAGAAGATATCAGTTATATATGCTGTTAAATAAAATACCAGCGAGGAGATATACAATAGAGCAGACTCAAGTGGAGTGGGGATGGGATTCGTTCCCCCTCCACTATACTACCCTAACCTCAAAAGTTACAACTAAAGTTACAAGTGTTTGCTTTTAATTTCTTATTTTTTACGTAAACCTATTCTCGTTGAGTTTTTATTTTGTTTATAAATTCATTCTAATTGCTGCAATTGGATCTAAAAACAACAACAAGACTGAGAGTAAAAATGATAAGCAGCTTAGTTTTCATAGGTAAATACCTAACGCAAAATTCTTTCATTGTACCTAGTCAAATTTAGTTCACGATGGTGTTAAATGCAATTACTTTTTTATAATAAACTCCACGTCAAAAGTGTCGCAATACTTTGAAATATTTGAATTTTTATTATTAATTATAACTTTTATATTCTATAATAATCCTTTATATTAACAAAGTTTATGTAAAAAATGATACACTGTGTTTGAAGGAATTTTATTACCTATATCTGCATCAGCAGCAGTCTAAAATAATGTTGGTGAGTTGGGAACTGGGTTAACTCTGGGTAGTATAGTGGTGGGGGAAAACTGGTCCCACCTGCCTGTAGCTCCGCCCTATCTCAATACCAGCTTTATTTGTATATCTCGTTGCTGTAAAATACTTATAACAAAACATCTGCATATTTAGAAATAACCTCAAAACAAAACAATTGCAATTAAATTTTTGGATAAAAATCAGCAATGCTTTCTGAAATCTTAGTAAACAAATATTCTTTCTCGAACCTTCCCCTCCATATGAGTTCGTATAAATATGGATCCAACATATTTCCACTTGTCCCACATTCTTTTTTGTTTCTTCGTTTGACTGAAGGCCAAAGTGATTACATACACCCTCTGGGTATAAGCACCTATGTTTAAGTCAACGAAGTTTTTGAATGGTTAACAACGTAATGATTATACATAATGCCTTCAATTTGCTGTATACTCTTATAGGCCTTCCAGGAATCAGAATATATTGTTATTTCAGTTATTTCATATAAGTAATCATAATTACCGAATAAGTAATCTGCATGATTTTTCCGAAACATACCCAAAGTTTTTTTTTAAATTTACATAATGTGAAGTAAAATGTTAGATTAATTAATTCTTTATTTAATTTTTACCAAAGGTGAAAACGTAACTATCTGGTGGCAGGTCAAGTTCAGATAATTGGACGCAGTCATATGCGTTAAGAAAATTGTGTATTCTCTGAGCCTACATAGTTAAATTTAAAAGTTTAATATCGTTATGATTAATATGATTAGTGTGCTTTAAACAATAATAGTTTAAATAGATGAAATAGATTTGTGCGTGATTATTTTTTCATTTTTATTTGGCTAAAGAAAACCTTTTTAACATTCGAAAGGAAAGCGGTTAAAAAAAATTATGGATTGGAAGCTTTTTTTTTTCCTTTCTGATTCATCTGTACATTTTTAAGGTATTTTGATTTTCACCAATAATGTTAATTTTCTTCAAACCGGATTGATATCCTTGTACTATAAAGCCATTTTCTTTACAAGAGCCTAAATTCCTCTGTTATAGGTAATGATCCATATATTTGTAAGCACCTGAGGTTAATTTTACTGGAAATGAATAAAGGGTAGGAAAAATATACAGTGTCCTTAGCCTGTTGACAAAGAAGGCTGGAAGCTAACAGCCAGCCAGGGACCGCTGCTCCAGATAATAGCAATGGAAGCTTCCTTCGAGGACGGGACCAATGTCGCCAGATTGCACATAATCGCTCCAGATAGTCATGCTTCGCCTCCAGTAATACCCCGGCCATGGCGGATTGTCACAAATTAATTTAATCTTATAAAAATTGTAATAAGAGCCCTACGTATTATTGTTATCCTTCCTGATTAATAATAAGTTGGGGTGGATAAATTGACTTCAGAGTGTTGTAACTCACAGATTTGAATACCGATTTTTGTGTGGGTAGTAGGGACCTATAATAGTGCAAAACTAGAGTTATAGCCGCCAATGAGCATTAGGAGCCGAAAAAAAATAAAATATGAAAATCACGGTTTATATTTTTCTCAGCTCTCAGTCAAGAAAGAGAAATTATTCTTTCACGTTTAATGGCAGTTATGAATTTTAAAATGACATATTTGTATTTCAAATTGCATTGAAATCCTAAGATTGATGAATAATCTAAAATTAATATCAGGTTTTGGTTAAAAAATATGTATACATTTTTAAATGGTCTTATCTGAAATTTATTGTGTAAAAACCATTAAAAGTTTATAAATTTTTAAATTTTCAAACTATATAATAATATTACGCATTTAACTGTGTCTTTTTCATTAATGCTTCTAAAAGCAATTTTGTTTCTGTATTTTTTAAATTTTTTTTATTAGTGATCATACCTTTAACCTGCGCTTTCCCTTGCTCGACGCAGTGTCAGGCTGAACTATTAAAAAAAAAAGTAATAATGAAATTTGAAATTAGTTACTCTAAATTAACGTATGCCGATTTTTTTCCCATATCGCCGAAGAGCAGTTAGTGCTGGATGAGAAGGAGACAATAAATATAGATCCGAGCAACTACTGTTAACAAGCTCGGCCCTGCGCCAGGAGCAGTTGTAGGAGACCAGCTCTCCCCATCTTATTTATTACCATCGGCTATTTATAATTTATTGTGTTTGTCTTTGTTCTCCGTCCTTTATGAGGAGAAAGTCAACCTGAACAGTTCGTGATGGATGCTAAGGGGTCCATCTTGAGGTTGAGGGGTCACAGTTGGGACTTCAAGGCAGTTATCTTTAATTAATCTCGCCGTGAAAATACAGGCGGAGATGAGGCTGATATTGATCATTTTCTCTGCTTCATCAGCTGACTATTGTGGACCGGGTTCTGGTTATGGATAGCTCTGGCTATGGTGAGCTCCGGGTCGTGGAGGTCGAGGCACAAGCTCAGTGATTAGGTCGCCTTTAGGACCCCGCACAAAGGGAATGGTCTTACAGCCGCTGATGGGGGTTCCAATCAGGTTGTTTGTCGTAATTATATATAGTTGTAGAACCCTTTACGTGATAGTAAATTAAAACAAAACATCTTTTAATGCATGTTTAATTAAACGTGTACAGTGCAGTAAGATATTTAATAGTTAATAACAGAAACAATATTAAACATCTACATGAAAATGAAAATGAACTATATAAAAAGAAAAAAACCCGATCAGTTAAGAAAAGAATGATATATAGAAGGATCAACTCCTAAAAAATGAAAAGAAAAACAAAAAAAAAATTAACTTAACTAAAACTTTCTTTTTTTATTCATTTCTTTCATTTACAAGAATACCTTATCTTTTTTTATTTCTAATCTACACTCAGAGTTGAGCAAAACTTAATTATGGCTCTTTGGCAACTAATTCGCTAGGAACAAGATTAGTATTAGTAAAGGTGATATCTGTATTATTTATTTTATTGATTATTTTATTATTTTTTGTGTTCACTTTATGTATTGCATACTTGGTGGTACTTCGTTTATTCATTCATTTTTTTTCTCATAAATTTTTTCTTATTTTCATTTATTATTCACTTCTTTGTATTTTTTTCTCATTGTACATATTGTGTGAATGGATCCGTTTTGCCATTATTAATCCCATACATATTAATCACAATTTCATTTTTTTTTCTAATAAACTAAAATGTTTAATTACTTTCCTAATACGATAAATAGTCACAAAATCGTTTATATAAGGTAACATTTGTTACCTTGCCCTCCCCTGCCCCCCTCCAACGGCCCTAGATAGTGGTATAAGACACCCAATGATCATTCTAATACAGTAATTAGAAAATATAAAACGTGACAGACTTTTTAAAATTTTATTTGGCCAGGCAGTTCGATAAACGTGACGACTTTTTTAAACCACTTTTAATTTATTTGGCCACCTGGAGGCAGTTTTCGAGTTAAATGTTTTTCCAATCAAAATTTTCGCATATAGGATTTTTTCGAAACTCAAAGTTACTAATCCTCTCTTTTCTTTTAAAAACCACTTACAATCCTGTTTTGGGGCTATGGGAACCTTGAGGTGCTACCTGGAGGTCAAACGTTTCGAAAATGATAATCCAGTTAAATGTTTTAAGACGTACAGCAGTTAAATAATGTTTTAAACGTTTTATGCGTAAACGGTTTCAAAATTTCTATATTATTTACCAAAAACTAAAAACACACATACTTCGAATAAAATTATACATATAATCAACAATAATGCGCGCACACACATATAATCAACAATAATGCGCTTCGGTAATCCAAATCGGTGACTGAAGGCAAACTAGCCGAGATATTTACACTAACGTTTTTGAATAAAAATATGTAGTCACCATATTTAATCAGCGACTTCAAAAGTTTAGGCAGGGTTAGGAAAAATTTAATCATAGCTAAAATTAAATCGAAACTGTTTGTCAACTAATTTTCTCTAATCAATCACCTGCTTTAATAATGATTAAATCTGTCAGTAATTTTTTGGAGAACTGATGATAATTTAATTGAAAGATTTAATCATTATCAAATTAGGCGATTGATTCTAGGAAGTTAGGTTATGTTGTCAAATAGGTATGATTAAATTTTAGCTGTGATCAATTTTTCCCAACTCTGTATGTGCGGTTTAGTAAATAATTAGGAAATTAAAAAAAATAGCACATGAAACTTTCAAATTAACGTCAGCGTATAATTGACTTACAAGTTTAACTGAAATTATCATTTTCAAGTAATTTGATCCCTAGGACGCATTTCAAGGTTCCCAACCATCGCCACAAAATATTAATAAAAGGATAAATTTGGTCATAAGTCTGGATGGGTATCATAAGAAAATTAGCGATTCAGCGAGCACAGGATTCATCAGGGACCAGAAATATCAATACACTTCTATTTAAAATGGTACAATAAATATTCGTATTTCGTTGGAATAATATTCTTGTTTATTTTATCGTTTATTTAATTTATATCTTATCTTTAATTGGTACAAAATTATTTCAAATTAAAAAGTAGTTCACTACGAATTTAACAGTAGTCAATAGGTACGTATACTTGGTACTTGCAGATGCAACCAGGACCAGTATTGCCAACAGTTCCCTACTCCAAACATTAAATACCGTCCCTTATTTAAACTAATTTTATTAGGTTTTTAACTTTTTTTTAAATATGTATAGTTTTATGTTAGAAAGTGATAGCCGTAATGTACGCACCGATACGACAAATGTTTTAAAGAAAAAATATCGATATTTTTGATATATTTTGTAAATATACCAATCCCTAGTCATTATCATAAGTGAAGGTTTAAAACATTTATCGAACAACTTAGACAAATTAAATTTAGAAGTCTGGTACGTGTTATATGTTGTAATATCATATTGTATTAGACTGATGTTAGATGTATTGTACGTCTGATGGGTGTGATGTTTAAATCTAATTCTTCATTACGATCATTTATTTCAAAAAATCATTTATTTTAATTTTTCATCTATTTTTGTCATCCGTCATGTTAGTTTTGTATATCTCAGAACTGAAGGGCTTGAATAAATATCAACATTATTTTTGATATTTTAATGATAACGCCAGTTATTTTTTAATGTATTCTTGTTTTCCTTTGCAACATTTTCCTGAATCCCCACCTAATTGCTTTGATAGGTTTAATTTGGTTCAGGATCATGATTCTAGCTGAATCAATGTAATTTCGTTATGTCTAACTCATTACTCCAGTTGTGATACTGGTTTCCTAGTTGCCTTTCTTCATTTAATTGTTTTCCCACCAACCTTCCAACTCAGCGCTCAAACATGGCTAAAGCGAGGAAATTCCTGAGTATATTTCTGTTGACAGGCTCGTCACGTTTAAAGAAAAAAGATCTCGCGAGGAGGAGAAAGGTAGCCAATATAAATAAAACAGGTGCTATTACACTAATTAGCGAAGGCAATAACACCTGAGCCGTGGTAGCAGGAACCCTAGGACTAGATTTAGGGTTATTGGATTCCTGGGGAGAACTATAGTCCCTACGTGATGGGAGGGTGCACCTAGCGGGCCATTGCACACGTATTTAGCAGGAATTAACAGGACTATGTGGAAGAATTGCTGGTCGTTTAGAGAACTGGTGACGTGTTGGTCATAGAAATGAGTCATTTTTACTCTAGGTATACTGTGTATTAGTATGAAATATATTCATCCAATAGAACTGTAAAGTTCATCATGAGAGGAATTATATGTTTGCACTGCAACATTTTTTGTTTATCTACCAATTTTCATAAGTATATTCACCTGTGTTCTATAGGTTTAAGACAAGTTTTAAAACCAGATTATGAGTTTTATGTAAATGAGTGAGTTAGGACGGTTAGTAGTCAATAAGTTATGTTATATTTTTGTTTCATTACTCCAGTAATAATGATTTCTTTCATTAAATTGTTTTTCATAAAAAAAAAAAAAAAAAAAAAAAAAAAAAAAAAAAAAAAAAAAAAAAAAAAATAAAAAAAAAAAAAAAAAAAAAAAAAATATGAATACAAATTTCAATACTTTTTTTATTTCGAACAAGGTCATTTTGGTTAGTCTGACTGCTTGCTTAAATGTAGTCAAAAACTCACGATTGAGTGATTGCCTACTTACACCACCATAATAGAATGGATCTTAGTCAATTTTTAATATCTAAAAATATATAAGTAAATTTTCAACATGTTGAGGCAAGATGTACAAACATATAAATAAAACAACATTTAGATCATTTTTTGTTCTCTTTCAATTTTTTTAATCATACTTGTTACTGAAGTAACAATAAGTGAATTTGATCAAAGTGTAGTAATGCAGATCTTATGGACGCAAGGGAGAGTAGCACACAACAGTATCCTCCTGTCATGGATTAAAAACAAAATATTGATTTGAGCAAATCTCTCATCCAACTTCTTTTTAGCCTTTTAAAAATTATTTCAGTCGTGCCCATGCCATTTATGAGTATGTTATTATATCCATGAAGTCTGTCGTGAAATCGTCAACGAAGGTTATGTATATGTTCCTTTACTGTGTGTTCTTGTGAATCAGAGTGAAGTGTGTGGTTTGAAATGTACCAAGGTGATTTCGTGGTTATTTTAAGTATTTTTTAATGAAATATTTGTATACTTTTCGGGTCCTGTATATTTCTGTGGTGCATTTCCATATGGATTTAAGTTAATAGGTGTATATGTATGTATAGTCGTTGTCGGAGTTTTAATGTCAACCGTTTATGAAGGATTTGATACAAGACTTTTAGCCTCTTGTTTAGACTAAGGCGCTTTTCTTTTACATGTTGGCTCCAGATCATTCTTCTATCGAATTTAGATCATTTGATAATTATTAAACGACTATTATCATTAACAAATCTACTAAGGACAGATAATTTTATGTACTGATATAAATAGCAAGTTTAATTGATTATATGAATCGAGGAAACTTATAAAGGTCTGTCGTAAACAGTCTAAAAACAATTATTTAATGGTGTAATCATAAATTTTAGCCTTGTTGAAGAAGGACGCTTGAGAGTTACAATAAACAGCCAACGCAAATAAAATACGCCTATATTGGTTTTATAATAAGGCAGTCGTTAAATAAAGGTTATAGTGCTTTTAAATTTATTTACGTGATTTTATTAAGTTTTAAAACACCATTAAATGTGTTTTATTGATGTAGTAGAAAAACAAAGTACTAAGTATTTGAAAAAGATTTTGATCAATGTTAGCATTTACTCCATTGGTAATCTGAAATAACTAGGAATCCGCACTGTAAAACGTTTCAAATCTAGTTTACTCCAGATTAGTCGAGGTACTTCAAGAGTATCTTAGAAGGGACTCTTTAAACTGTCTACAGAATATTCTGTGTAACAAGGAAAAATGTCGAATTCTACTGCTTCATCAGCAACTTAACACCACTGCGTTCAGTAACTGCTATACCTAAAGTTGAATATCAAACAAAAAAAGTTCTCATGGTTTGATATAAAACATAGATGTAATCTGAAGGTATCTCGACTGATCAGTTTCCATGAATAAATCAGTGATAATCTTACCTATACGTAATGAAAGGATTTAGATGAAATGTTTAGTCTAAAAAATTCAATGCCAAAGTGTTTTTGTTTTATGATTTGGGATTTTTGCATTTTTTTGTTTTCTTATGTCATGGATCTGATCTCATTTTCAGGTAGTATTTGGGAGATTATGAATCCAAAAATAATAAAAATACTTGACTGGTAGCTATGTAATAAAATCCTGTGGAAAGTTAAATGTGAAAAAAAAAGTGCCGTCAATTATTAGTGACGAAACTGAAGATCGGCTGGAGACATTTCTTTAATTTCTTGAAATTTACAACTGTTAATGTTCACAATAACATGTCGATTGCTTGTAAAGAAACTATCCTATTCTCAGGCAGCACGTCGACAAAAATTCTACATGAGAAGATCGCGAAGTCATCTTCTTTTTAGATGATTCGGAGGGTTTTCGACAATAGAATAGAATGGAAAGCAAGTTGAGAGACTAGTAGATTTGAATGGCTATAGGGTTTTCTTTGAAAGGATAGGTGTATCGTCTGGGCTAAAACAGCAATATATGGAATATTAAGGTCTTTATGGAAAGGTTTATTCTAAGGATTTTGGATTGTAAGGATTGGATACGAGATGAGTTTGATGGTTTAGAGGAGCACCAAAGCTCAACTCCATATGTCCCAATTGGTCTAATTACTGTCATTTAAATGTATCCTTTGGAATTATTAGGCATCTTAGAGCTCTTGTCTTGTAAATTTTGAAGATGCCGAAAACCTTGAGCAGTTTCTTTCCGTTTTAGTCTTGTGTGTGGATACCAAGTTAAACGTTTGTCCAGTTAGAGTCCTAGGTAGTGGATCAGGGATCATTGGAATATTATGAAAAGTCTTAAAAATTTATTCTATGATTTCGATATTTTAATATATATATATATATATATATATATATATATACATTATTATTAAATATATTATTTTATTTTTTTGAAGAGAAAAGATTTGACCCGGTCGGGATTCGAACCCGAATTTCCACCTCTCTAGTGTGGCGCCTTATCCAACTAGGCCACCGGGGTCGTATCCGAACCAGGCAAATCCCCTCTCTTCAGTGATCCATAACCCCCGGGCACACGCAAATCGCGATGTAATTCCGGGGATGAATGTTCATATTGAACATTACATTTAAATTTGGATCTCGTGACAATCCGTCACCGTTTTAAATATATGTAATTTTTCTTGATATTACTCATTATTATTAAATATATTATTTTATTTTTTGAAGAGAAAAGATTTGACCCGGTCGGGATTCGAACCCGAATTTCCACCTCTCTAGTGTGGCGCCTTATCCAACTAGGCCACCGGGGTCGTATCCGAACCAGGCAAATCCCCTCTCTTCAGTGATCCATAACCCCCGGGCACTCGCAAATCGCGATGTAATTCCGGGGATGAATGTTCATATTGAACATTACATTTAAATTTGGATCTCGTGACAATCCGTCACCGTTTTAAATATATGTAATTTTTCTTGATATTACTCATTATTATTAAATATATTATTTTATTTTTTGAAGAGAAAAGATTTGACCCGGTCGGGATTCGAACCCGAATTTCCACCTCTCTAGTGTGGCGCCTTATCCAACTAGGCCACCGGGGTCGTATCCGAACCAGGCAAATCCCCTCTCTTCAGTGATCCATAACCCCCGGGCACTCGCAAATCGCGATGTAATTCCGGGGATGAATGTTCATATTGAACATTACATTTAAATTTGGATCTCGTGACAATCCGTCACCGTTTTAAATATATGTAATTTTTCTTGATATTACTCATTATTATTAAATATATTATTTTATTTTTTGAAGAGAAAAGATTTGACCCGGTCGGGATTCGAACCCGAATTTCCACCTCTCTAGTGTGGCGCCTTATCCAACTAGGCCACCGGGGTCGTATCCGAACCAGGCAAATCCCCTCTCTTCAGTGATCCATAACCCCCGGGCACTCGCAAATCGCGATGTAATTCCGGGGATGAATGTTCCTATTGAACATTACATTTAAATTTGGATCTCGTGACAATCCGTCCACCGTTTTAAATATATGTAATTTTTCTTGATATTACTCATTATTATTAAATATATTATTTTATTTTTTGAAGAGAAAAGATTTGACCCGGTCGGGATTCGAACCCGAATTTCCACCTCTCTAGTGTGGCGCCTTATCCAACTAGGCCACCGGGGTCGTATCCGAACCAGGCAAATCCCCTCTCTTCAGTGATCCATAACCCCCGGGCACTCGCAAATCGCGATGTAATTCCGGGGATGAATGTTCATATTGAACATTACATTTAAATTTGGATCTCGTGACAATCCGTCACCGTTTTAATATATGTAATTTTTCTTGATATTACTCATTATTATTAAATATATTATTTTATTTTTTGAAGAGAAAAGATTTGACCCGGTCGGGATTCGAACCCGAATTTCCACCTCTCTAGTGTGGCGCCTTATCCAACTAGGCCACCGGGTCGTATCCGAACCAGTCAAATCCCCTCTCTTCAGTGATCCATAACCCCCGGGCACTCGCAAATCGCGATGTAATTCCGGGGATGAATGTTCATATTGAACATTACATTTAAATTTGGATCTCGTGACAATCCGTCACCGTTTTAAATATATGTAATTTTTCTTGATATTACTCATTATTATTAAATATATTATTTTTATTTTTTGAAGAGAAAAGATTTGACCCGGTCGGGATTCGAACCCGAATTTCCACCTCTCTAGTGTGGCGCCTTATCCAACTAGGCCACCGGGGTCGTATCCGAACCAGGCAAATCCCCTCTCTTCAGTGATCCATAACCCCCGGGCACTCGCAAATCGCGATGTAATTCCGGGGATGAATGTTCATATTTAACATTACATTTAAATTTGGATCTCGTGACAATCCGTCACCGTTTTAAATATATGTAATTTTTTTCTTGATATTACTCATTATTATTAAATATATTATTTTATTTTTTGAAGAGAAAAGATTTGACCCGGTCGGGATTCGAACCCGAATTTCCACCTCTCTAGTGTGGCGCCTTATCCAACTAGGCCACCGGGGTCGTATCCGAACCAGGCAAATCCCCTCTCTTCAGTGATCCATACCCCGGTGCGATCCCGGACCGGGTCAAGACGCTTATCTTCAAAAATAAAATTTAAATCCAAAGTTGATAATTTAAAAACGGTAGATTGGTCACAGATCAAATTTTAATGTAATGTTCACATATACATTCATCCCCGGAATGTACACTCGCGATTTGCGAGTGCCCGGAGGTTATGGATCCACTGAAGAAAGGGGATTTGCCTGGTTCGGATCGACCCCGTGCCTAGTTGGATAGGCGCCACACTAGAGTAGTGTAAATTCGGGTTCGAATCCCGACCGGTCAAATCTTTTCTCTTCAAAAAAAAAAATAATATATATATATATATATATATATATATATATATATATATATATATATATATATATATATATATTTGCGATAATGTTGAGAAAGATCTGTCCAAGAACGTCTAAGAGGTATTTTGATTTTAAAAGAATGGTAATTTACAATAGAGTAATGCCTAAAATTTATCGTAAATCTACTGCACTGTTTAGAAGGAATGAGATTCATCGCATCTCCTGTGATAAAAGAACGAAAATAGAGACATGTGTTCAAAAAAGTCGTCAATTCAAAAAAATAAATCGTTAGTTTTTTAGTGATGAAGCTGTACAAATTCATTATTTATATCTTACTAAGAAGATGGTTTGAGATTCAGTCAGGAATGAGAAAAAACAAGTCTACGTTAAAGAACTTTTGCTGGTGTACAACCGTTTCTATTTGCCTTGCAGGTCTTCAGGTCTTCAGGGCTAAAACTAACAAAAAAAAAAATGGACGTGAGCAAATGATAAAAACAATTAACGAATAAACTCAATTAAATTACAAATACGTATCAAGAGTTGTAATTACATTATGAAGTTTGGCATAGGCATCATGATATAACTGAGTAATCAAATTTTTAATTACTATATTGTAATAACATAAATTTATTAAGTTTGTTTATAAACAGTTACATTAAATTTCTATTATAAAAATCATTAAATTTCAACGATAAAAACAAGGGTAAAATATTACAAATGAGAGCAGAAAAAAAAGATATTATTAAACAAATTTAATAAAAATAATAATTTTTCTAGTTTTTTTTTCTACGATACTTTCTGAAATGGGCCTATTTTGAAAAAAAAAATCAATTTTTCAAGGAAACTTTAAATAACCTTTCTGGCTTCCGTCTTGATGACGTCGATTGAGGGTGATTCTGTCCTATTTAATTTACATACAAATATGTTAATACTCATTGTTCATTGCGAAATATCTTCGCCTGTATTATAGATAAATATAACCGGTTTACATTACATAACCGGTTCCTTAGGTTCTACAAGCGTAGCTAAAGAGAATTGTTAAGCTGGAAGATAACGTGGGTTTACCTTGACCCGTTGTCATTATTTCGGCTCACGATTTATTAAAAGGCAGATATGAGTTGCCGTTCACTCAGCCTACTCGAATATTCAGGCCCTCAAGGATCTGAATAATCTTATTGACCGTCCCGAACAACGTTTAACAACTCCATTCTAATTGGTAAAAGGGAAAATTATAACCTCATTGAATATTTTGTTGCTCTACACAAGCATATTATATTTTAGGAAAATTACCTATTTTTTATATTCCTTATAAATACAACTTAAGTAGAATAGAAGATTAAATATTTGGTCAACGGTCTCTCAAAAAAACAAAAACTAAAATAGAGAAACACTTTAGGTATTCAAGCAGGTGTTGTGTATGATGGAAAAAAAAATTTCATTTCATAAACCTTCAAGAATGGTGCCAAAAATGTAGAATCAAAATAAATCCCATCAAATAATCTTTACCCTTAATCATAAACCTATGACTTCCTGTCCGTCATTATATTTTAATGATGTTCCACTAATCCCCGTTGAACAGATCCACTTCGTAGACATCGTACTTGGAATCCACTTACAAGACTTAAACGACAAGAAACTTCCCGTCGTTTTGGACTACTTCAACATTAACTAGTTAATGTTGAAGCTAATGTCTAGTTAATTTCTAGACAAGCGTTCATTACTCCCAATAAATTACAAAACACTTATTTACTTGACAGTAATTGACCCATTTGGACATACACAGTTGAGCTTTGGGACTCTACTAAACCTTCCAATTCTTCTCGTATCCAATCCTTACAGTCCGAAATCCTTAATGTTCCTTGCTTTTTCACTAACAAACCTATCAACAAAGATTTTAATATACCTTAGGTTTCTGACTTAGCTCAGACCAGGTATCTATTCTTTCGTAGCAAACTCCACAACCATTCAAAACTATTAGTATCACAACTTGCTTCTCATTCCATTCCAGGTAACCTTCCCAGGCACTTGAAAAGAAGATGACCTCGGAACCTTCATTATATAGAACCTTTATAAGTGCTACCAATGGGTAATTGTTTTAATAAGTGACAAAGTGATTTTTACCATTATCATATTTACTTTATGTATATTACTATATTATATATGCAGTTGTAAATTTCAATAAATAACTAAAAACAAAATCCTTGGTCCCACTGTCAAGCAGACTTTTTCTCATTCAATTTTTCGAAATTCACTATTCCGGTGATTATAACTAGTTAGGGAACCAACATTAGATGGAATTTACTAGAAGTTCAAAACAAGATTGTTTAATAATTTGTAGGAACAACTCTCACAAAAAATCCTCACGGTTTCTTACTCTTTGACCAATAAACTTATTCATAAAGATATTATTGTTCCATGTGTTGCTGATTTAGCCCAAACCAGATACCAGCTCCATTACCACTAAACTTCACTAGTTTTTCTACTTTCTTCCCACTCCATTCCTGATAATCCTCCGAGTTGTCTGAAAAGATGATGGCATTCTCATGCAGAACATTTATTGAAGTGCTACTGATGAGTAGTTCTTTTCAATTTTTACATTTATTGTTTTGCATTATCAACACATTTACTTGATGTATTTAAAATCTAACTGTTGGGAATATTTATCTGATCGTGTAAACAAAAATTTGGGCTGGTTTTAAACCATTTTATTATTTCGAGTAATTCGTAAATATTTAATTTTATACGTACTATGTAAACCGTACTGATAGTATGTTAGGAAAACCGCAATTAAAAGAATACTTATCTCTGTAATAACTTCATAACTTAAAAGCCCATTAGACGGAAATAAAGAATAACGTTCTGGTGATTCCCATAACCAAAAATTCACAAATTTGCTCGTGCACACAATTAATAGGTGGATATGTTCAAAGGTGAAACATATTTATATATATGTATGTTTCTGCAGAAATAAGAGAGCTACGAAAACATGTGATGAACGGTTAAATTCCTTAATTGTCCTTTAATTAAGAATTTGTTGAGGTTATCAGCAATTTTAGTGGGGTTGAAGGCAAGCTACTAATGAGAAGGCTGGCCTTGGACTCCAGGATAGGATTAGCACCTCCAAAACCCCAACGGATAATTAATAAATCTTATAAAACTTTAATCAAAAGATTAACTGAGGCGAATATTAACGCAATTTCGGGGAGAAGTGAACTTTCTGATTAATAGCAGCTCCTGGGGCTTAAAGTGTTATAAACCTTTGAAAAGTCTATTATTATTTTTATTTTTTTTTCACTTTTAATAGAAAAATGATTTTTAAATTTTGTTTAAGCCTCAGTAATATCCATGAAACACAGTTCAAATTTGTTTATGTTCGTTTAACGACTTCTGTTCTGTTTTTTTTTTTATAATTAAAAATCGATCTTTCTCTTCCATTCCAACCGTACTCGAATTATTCTTAGAGATCAAAGTTTTTAGTAATTACAAGGGATATCTTAATACCATCGTGACAGGGCTTTTGTAACAAAAATAAAAAATAAAATAAATAAATAAAAAATAACCTTCACCTCTACAATCCTTGGAGGGTCTTGGGTTCAGTACGTTTATACCAGAAGGTGATGAAACAATCACGCTCAACCACCTGGTTCTTCCCCCCAATTAAGGATACCCTATTTATAGAGGGGTGAGTCTTCTGCCTCACTCACTTTTCACTCACATTTCACATTTACTAATGTTTTGTTTCCGTTATTAATTTTATTTAACATTTGCACTGGACTTATCACAGCCCTAAGTAGACCATAAGTAATTATATCCACACGCTACGCTCGCTTAAGTGGTGAAGAAACCCCCATTGAGTCTTCCACAGTGGATACGGTACTTTACGACTGCGAACTTCAAATTTTTAAGCAGCCAAAGGTACAACTTAAGGACGGAAATTATCGATACAGGTTGAAACTTGATACCACCCGGGAAAAGACATATTTCACGGCTGGAGGTGGCGTAATGAAATGAAATGAAAAAATAAACTTTATTCTGGGACTTACTTTCCCCTAAGAATAAGAATAATGCACAGTTAAAAGTACAATTGTCTGGTCTATTATTTACAAATTAAATGCTTTAGTAATTACAGCATACATTTTTTTCAGGAAAATAAATTAAATTAAATTAATATATATATATATATGAAATAATAATTATAACATAAAATACAATCGTATATATATATGAACATATATAAGAGAAACAAAGAGAAAAAAAAAGTAATTCTAAGTATTTATTTGATTATTGACATATTCGAGAAAGATTGATTGTCTATTATATTGACTGATTCTTACCACAATCCGGATTAAGATGAAAAAAATCTGAGACGCAATTTTTTTTATAAACTTGAAGCATTGTTTTAAATATCCTGATAAATATGTTTTAATATTTACATTTTTTTTTAACTTATTCTAGTTTTTCGCATAAAGAAAAAATCGAAAAGATAGAGTGAAACAAAATTCAGATTAAGAATAAAGTGTATATGATAATTTTTATAATGTATAAGCTTGTTTTTAAATTTTATTTATCTAGACTGATAAACTATTTTTTTTTTTTTTTTTTTTAACTTATTCTAGTTTTTCGAAATGTTCTGGCTGCAGAGGTTTACATCGGGTTTGATGGTTAGAATTATTGAGTGGCTTTTTGGTTTGGATGTTTAATTTTTTTTTTTATTAAAAGTTTCTGATGAAAGAAAAAAATCGAAAAGATAGAGTGAAACAAAATTCAGATTAAGAATAAAGTGTATCATGATAATTTTTATAATGTATAAGACTTGTTTTAATATTTTAATTTTTTTTTTTAACTTGTTTTTAAATTAAGAATAAAGTTTTGAATAATTTTTATATGGAGTATTATATTTATTTTTTATGGTACAATAAATTTGAACTTATAGTTTAACATATTTTTATATATGGGCAAATAAATAATTTTAAATATTAAACTATAAATTTAAGTATATTTAAAAATACTAAATTACTAAATTAACTGATCCTGGAATCAGATTAAAAAAAATGTTTTAGATGTTTAAGGGAAATAAATTTTATTTTATTTACTGTGCTATATATTTATAATTATATATATATATATATATATATATATATATATATATATATATATATATATATATATATATATATATATATATATATATAAAAAATTAATATCGGTATACATGATACTGAAAACTATAATATGACTTTTTAAACAGGAGGCTGGTATTAATGATAATTTATGGAATAATCATTAAAGTTGACAGGTGTCTAAGAATTATTTATCGTAATTATTTTTTTATGTGTGTGTTGTAATTTTTAAATTGACTTGATTTGAACCATGAATGATAAGTACCATATATGACCAGCGCATACTTAGTATTTCTTTTTAAGTTGTCAAACACATTGTCAAGTTCAGACCTTTTTTCAACCGACTTCAAAAAAGAGGAGGTTCTCAACTCGTCTGTATTTTTTTTTTTTTTTTTTTTTTTTTTTTTTGTGTGTATGTTACGCGATTACTCCGTTAATTCTGAATCAATTTTGATGATTCTTTTTTAGATCGGTAGGGCATACCCTACCATAATCGCGTAACATAAAAAAAAAAAAAATAAATAAATAAATAAAGACGAGTTGAGAACCTCCGTCAATTCTGAATCAATTTTGATGATTCTTATTTAGATCGGTAGGGTATACTTCAGAGGTGGTCCCATAAAAATATTTTGAAATCAACGCAACACTTTTTAAGAAAAATCAAAACAACAATTAATATTAACAAAAAGTTAAAATTGATTTGCAAAGTGCATCAAGGAGAAAGAAGTTGGGCGTTTGTTGCTAGTGAATTCCGAATTCCGCGTAGTTCTCTTTCAACCGTCCTGAAGAATAAAGAAAAGATCGCCACTGGTGGAAGACGGTAAGTCTACTTTTAGGCACCCTCAGAAAAAAGCGCAATTCAGTTGAAAGTTATATGATACATTGGTACCAGGTATTTAATTTTCTGTATCAATGATTTTATATGTATGTACTAATAACATACACATACCCATTAATGAAAAATATACGTAATGATTTCAACTCCGATTTTGTGTTCAATTTTCCCAATTACATGAAGGTAAGTGAATGATAACCTCGATAAGCCTTTGTTCAGTAAGTCAAACCATTTTTCAGGGAAGCTTGAAGATCGAGAATTGACTGTATAAACAAAAATACACTCACCACTAAAAAGTGAAAAATAAAAATAATTTTTAGAGGAAAAAACAAAACCAACTTCCAGATTACACCTACATATACAAACTTGAACTAAAAAATAAAAAATAATATTTTAATTGCTTCAAAACAAAAACCATTAAATGAAAATCAACGAAATTATCGATACTTATGAACCTATTCACAATTTATAATCAGTTATTATTGGAGTCGGTGCCAACCAAAACAAACAGAATTTGAAAAGAAATTGTAATCGTAAAGATCCTCCCACTGTTTCATTACCGCCACACCGCTGTCTCCGGCCAGTCGAAAGTTTATTGTAAAGGCAGGATTAAACTGCCCTTCTTGGCTGGCACCGACCCCAAAGATAACTGGTCATAAATTGTGAATAGGTATATAAGTATCGATAATTTCGTTGATTTTCATTTAATCGTTTTTGTTTTGAAGCAATTAAAATATTATTTCTTTTTATTTTTTAGTTCAAGTTTGTATATGTAGGTTTAATCTTGAAGTCGGTTTTGTTTTTTTCTCAAAAATCATTTTTTTTTATAAATTACTTGTTATTTTTTTTTTTAAATTTACATAGCATTTGAATGTATATTATAATAATATGTAAATTATATTCATAATAAATTAAAGATATAATTATAATAATGTATGACATTGAGACCTGCCGAAACTGCTTTTTAGGTTTTAAAATTACTTAAGCTCTCACAGATTCTATTTAAATTACTTTGTAATATCTAAATGGTTTCAACTTGATTTATGATAAAAATACCTGAATAACACACACAATATTTTATACAATTTCAACTTCGTAATTAAAACACCTAATTTCAGTGTTAGCAATAACCTACAGGAAATGCGCCTTTTTTTACCGTGTCAATTTATTTATTTACACTATTTTAATATCTGTTATAATTTGTGTCTTGTTTTCTAGTGACCGTGAAGTTATAAATTGTATTTAATTCGATGCGCTGATGCCTGCTGTTGAGTAAATTATGATAATCCTGAATAAATAATTAGCAATTAGAATTGAATATAATTATTAGTCGAGTTATTTAATTATTTAGGTTAATTTCAAAGGACCAGTGTAATGCATGCAAATGTATGAGATGAATCATAGTGATTATTTTATCTAGTTATATAATTACAATTTTAACTATACCAAATTGCCAAGGTAACATTTGAAATGAAAACATTCATTTTTTTCCTTGTACAAGCAACTTTCGTTTTTAACAACTTTTTTTGTTTTTCAAAATAGCGTTATTTTAAAGGAACTCAGGAATCAAATAATCATAATGGAATCGGTCATTACGTAAAGTTATTTATACATTTTTTTTATTCAATAAAGTTAAGCTATTTTCACTATTCATTGACACAAAATTTAAAATTTCAAAATTATAAAATCCGAGATATAACAGAAAAAAATTCTTGATTTTCATATTTTTTTTTCTCGGCTCCTAATGCTCATTGGCGGCTATACTATAGTTTGTCACTATTATAGGTCCCTACTTCCCACACGAAAATCGGCATTCAAATCTGTTTCAAGTCAAAATGTCTCCTTGTAAGATGAAACCAAGCTATCACACTGTATCAGATCTGGGTAATGGGATCTCATTGAATAGGATAGTTGGGCAGGAACTACGGCGTAGAGTAAAAGTAATTTATCAGGTTTTGGTTGTGGTAGAGAGATAAATAATCTCTTTAGTAGTAATATTAGGTTTTGGTTTCAAAATGAAATCCTTCATTAATTTCCGGACAACCCAATATAATCTACTGCTTTACATTTAAGAATTAAAATGATTAAATTACTCAAATTGTAATTAAATTAACAATCAATGATTATTTGAAGTAAACAAAGTTAAGAGAAAATAGCAGTTTTTTTTAACTTGGCTGTTTTCATTCAAACCAGTCTAGCTCTTAAACATTAGGTGCTACCGACAAATGTTATATAACAAAAAATATTATCCAATGAATTTCTAATCAGGAAACTGTCGTCAAATTTTCGATCCGGAGAGCACCAACAGACCAAGAACGTGTCAAAATAAAATTAAAAAAAAAAAAAAACCTTACACCAAATAAGTATAGACTCCAGCCAAAAGACATATCCAATAAAAAAAAATCATATTTCATATACTTCTTTAAATATAACAAATATTTTATAAGACATTTGCTAAAAGTGAATACAGCCGAGTATAAAACTCGAGTCAGTCTTTTATCGACATGTAGCAGGATTATCGGACTCCATTAATGTTCTTAACGTTTCTTGTCCAGTTTTTTGCCGCCCGTTTCCTGTTTTTATCCCCCTACCCTTAGCGATCCATAAGCTGACTAGAAAAAATAATGCAGGGAACTTATCTAAGGTTTGATGGCCTATAGTAAAAGTTAATTGTGAGTATGAATTATCTTTACGACCTCTGGTGAAATGTTTATTCCCTTGAAGAAGTCGTTGGTGCCTTCGTTATCTTTGTTATCAGTGAGGTGGTGGTGGGGGAGGGGTGTCTATCTTAGCCTAGCCATCGACCATAGTGCATTAGGTCCTCGTTGGCTATTTTCGATTTATTGCTGAAGGAATACTATGCTTCAGTGAGTTTGTATTGTTTCTGATGAGGTCAAGTCGTTATAGCATCGAAAAACAAGATTTCCATTACAGAAGAACGAGTGCTTATTATTTTCTTAACGATAAATAAGAAAGACTAAATATTATTTTTAGAAAATATATAATTATTCGTTATAGATGGTAATTGTTTCCACTGAAGTGATTTACCCAAAGCCTGTAACCTAGTTATTACAAAGCTGTCTATTGTTTAATTACTTATGATCTCCACTATAATATATTTGGTTCATTGAAAATAATCCACATTATTATAAATGGTGTGACAAATAACTTGGTCATGAACTAATCAATAGAAAATATGGCCAAAATCGAAATACTTTTTTTTTAATTTTTTTTTATTATTCTTTATTAAAAATAAATTACACAAAGCCGAATTAAGCTAGTACAAACATAGGAACATGTTTGGATACACATCCATCTCATGTGAAATAGTAATAAATATGGAGGAATCTATAAACAAGTAAATGATGCAAATTTGATAAAACAGTAGGAAAAAAAAAAAAAAAAAAACCTACAAAAAAAAAAAAAAAAAAACAATACTAGTTCAATTAACAATTATAGTTAATTTAATGAATGATAATAAATAATAGTTAAATTATAATCTAAGCCACGTAATAAAGATAATAATACACAACTTATAATTACAAAATATAAACAAAAATAATAAGACTACTTTTGTGATATAATACAAAATCAACCTTTTATTTATAACTTTATGGTGTAAAAATGTTTACTCTAATCTAATCTAAATACTATTTTGTAATTTATAGAAATTTATTTTTTAGTCTTTAAGTAATATGTGTTTTGTCCGTTTGTGTTTGTATCTTTTAGAGTTTTCTTATTGTAATTACCTATTTCTTGGATATATGGGTTTTCAGATATAGCAGTTGACATGAAAAATGAGTTTGTTTGGGACTGAATGTGTTGTTTGATTGTGGGTAGGTTGAGATTAGTGAGCATAGTGGTAATTCTTGTGTATTTGGGGTAATTATTTATGATTCTCATATAAATATTTCGTATGACTTCCAGTTTTCTGTAATTTGTATTACATGTGTTACTCCAAACAGTTGATGAATAGGTTATCATAGGTCTGATTACGGATTTGTAGAGTATTAATTTGTTTCGATTGGATAAATTAGAGTGCTTATTGAAGTAAGGGGACATTTTACTGATCATATTTTTTTTTTGTTACATTTTTTATTACCATGTGCTGTAAAATTAGGGATCGGTCTAATTCTACACCAAGATATGTTGTTGATTGTGCCCAAGGGATATCGTAGTCTTCTATAGATATAAAGTGGTCTATTGTAGGTCTGCGTTTTGTGAAAATTATTGCTGTAGATTTGTTTCTGTTAATTTTGATTTTCCATTTGTTGTAGTATCTGTTAAGTTTTTTAAATACGGACGATAAACGGTGGGCTATGGTATCAATCCTGTATGAGCTTGTATATAAGGCGGTGTCATCAGCAAATAGGGATCGTTCAATGGATGGGATACTGCGGAGATCTGATAGATAAATGTTAAAGAGTGTTGGTGAAAGACATGAACCTTGAGGAAATCCAGCTGTTATTAGGTGGGTAGATGAGGAGGAATTATTAATGGTAACATATATTGATCTATTGTCTAGGAAGGAATTTATATGGTGGATTATATATGGTGGGAATTTGTATGTAATGAGTTTGTAAAATTAGTCCAGAGTGCCAAATTTTGTCAAATGCTTTTTCAATATCAAGGAGGAGCATACCTGTGTGTCTCTTGTTGTTAAAACCTTTGGTTATGTAGTCAGTCAGTCTTGCTAATTATCAAAATACCTTACATGGTGAAGGCATAAAAAGAGTTAGATTGAATCTTATCTATAACCTATAAATTAAATCCAATCTAGAACTGCTTTATTTCCGACTGAAGTGCTACAAGTAAGTATTACAATACGCTCATTTAACTTGGCAGTAATTATACCCATTTGGACATACTCAGTTGTCTCCTTACAATTTAAAATTCTTCTTAAAATCCTCAATGCTCCTTATTATATCATAAACAAATTTATCATCTTTTTCCTCAATCCTTTTGTAAACTCCATATCTTCTGGACACTCAATTTTAATGCTTCTGAAAAGAAGATTGCCAAGAAAACTACTTTTATTGAATGCTACAAGTAAGTAGTTCTTACAATGTGTCATTTTACAGGTTTTTAATGTATACTTAAAACTATTTATTGATGCTTACAATTGTATACATTATATACAACAAATGAATTCGAGGAACATGATTACAATGACTTGTAAAAAACTACTCACTAATAACACTTCTGTATAAGTTCCAGATTGGAAGGTCTCTTTGTCATCTTCTTTTCAGACGCCTCGGATGATTATTGGGAAATGAGTGTGAGGCAAGGTATGGAATTTACTATAAAAGGATAGATATCTGGTTTGTTCCAAATCAGCAACTTATAGAACATTAAGAGCTTTGTGGGTAAGTTCTTTTGTGGCATAATTATTGAGGATTTTACGAATAATTTTGGATTGTAAGGAGTGGATAAGAAAATAATTAGATGTTTCAACTCCTTATGTCCATATAGGACTAATTACTGTTATTTAAATAAGCCTTTTTAATTTTTGGGGAGCTTTGAATGCTTGTCTACTAAATGTTTGAGTAATCGGAAAAACAAGCGATTTCATGTTCCTCAAATCAGGTACAAATTATTAAATATACTTTGAGAAATCTCTATTTTTGTAAAAGTAATAATATTAGAAAGTTGACTTTGATCATGATGAAATATCAATTGAATGAAGATGAGAAAGATGTACTGCTAGGTCTTATCTCTCTCATTTCTGGTCGTGTCACGTATCTCATTATAACTCATTTTCTGACTGTATATATTGTTTATGGTTTTGAATATAGTGTTTCTAGAGATTCAAATAAAAATAAAGATAGGGGAAGGTACCTATGGACACTAATCAGTAAGTTACAAAACATTATTTTCTGTAAAAATAAAATTACTTTTCAAAAAAAAGACAACAGAGTTCGATAACCCCTTAAATTTTTTATCTAATGGTACAATAACTACTCAGATAAATAAAGCACCGAAAATTAGAAAAATTTATAAGTGAAAATTGTCCACAGGTACAGCACCTTCCCCTATAAGAAAAACTTTATTCACCATTAACTCATTTTGAACAAAACCGAAATGTAACTCCATCTTAAATTAAAAGTTGTTTCAAAGATAGAAGCTATGTTTTTAGATGGTCAATCATATTGATATTTAGGACAATAATATCAAAAGTATAAAATCTGCTCAAGAGAAGAGAAATACCACTGTCTGTCATTTTCTTCTCCTGGAAAGCAAAGCAGACGTGCCCCACGACACTCCTTCATTATGATGATCCCATGTCAGTCACCCTGAAAAATAACAGGGGATTTACCAGTTCTCATCCTGATGAGCGGAGAAGGTTACTAATATAACTCTCTTCTCTTCAGTGAGTGATGGCAGTGCATTCTGGCTCCTGTCATCTATATAACGGTTCCCCTAGAGTCGCATCTCATCCTCTTCAAGAACACTATTGATGTATTTTTTTATTCTCTGTTTTGTTCGCCAGTTTCTGTTCCCCGCTCCATCATAAAGGCTAATGATGATGTGTTCGATACTTTTGGCCTTTTTTCATTTTTTTTTTTTTTTTTTTTCGGGAAAACAATCAGTCAATTTTTCCAGCCTGAAATTGCAGTGGCAACAGAGAACGTACAGCGCAAGCTACGTAATAGAAAACCATTTTTACCTGAAAAGACTTAGTTATAAATGAAAAGATCTATGTGATAGTCACAGACTGAGCATATTATCTCAATTTATGAGGTTTTTAAGCAAACCAATCATGTTCTTTCTTGTGACTCTTCAACTACATTTGAAATTTTTGAGTTGGGGCGAGGGTCCCAGTTTACTCTGTTCTCAAGGTCGTGGGATAGAATCCGGGTTGAAATTTATTTTGTGGCGGACCACAAAATGAATTTTGACCTTCCAACCCTGGCTAGAATATGTTGGTAACCTATGAGATAACCCGTCCTTCCTGCCCTAGTTGGAGTGCATAAGGACGGATTCCTGTCTACTTCATTTACAAAAATCTGAACCATCCTGAACATATATAAATCAGGCGGTTGGGTATCAATAGAATAGCATGTAGTTCCACCTGTCTCTAAGACTTTCTTGTTGTATTTATGAATAATTGAGGCCATCTTGTATGCTAAAGCGATATATGGTTTGGTTTGGTATATACATATGTATACAAATATACATAAAATTTATGATTTGGGGATGTATCATCCCTATTGTTATACTGAATGAATAAGACTATAATTTGTTACCATTTTTTGGGTATTATTTGATTGCCTTTTTTGAGTACTTAGATTCAACGTGAAAAAAAAAAACTTACATTGGTATAAAATTGTATTTATTCATTTGCACGGTGCGACAGTTCTTAAATCAGAACCTTGTCCTCTACGATTAGTCTTTTCCTTACCTAGTAATGTTATTTATAACGATTTCGTTTTTTTTTTTTTTTTTTTTTTTTTTTTTTTTTTTTTTTTTTTTTTTTTTTTTTTTTTTTTTTTTTTTTTTTTTTTTTTTTTTTATTTTTTTTTTTTTTTTTTTTTTTTTTTTTTTTTTTTTTTTATAGTTACTAGTAAAAAATAATTACAAGGAAGGAGCTCGCATGCAGAAAATGAAGCGAGCCTTAGACAAAATGTCTATAACAAAACGCCGTTTAAAACATTATGGTCATATTCGAAGACTCCCCGAACACTGATTCACCAAGATTCACCAAGAAATTACTGGAAGCAAAACTCAAATCAAGCAGATGGGCATCATAAGTCAGACAGGACCTCTAAGGAACAAACATCAAAGATAAAAATGCCTATAGAAACTAAGTAAACAAGTGGGAAGTTTCTTCAGAGAGATATCACCAGAAAAAGGCAGAGGCTAAGTGGACTGAAGAACGAAGTGCCCCAATAAGAGAAAAATTAAAGGCTGAAGCGCAAACGCACCAACCAAAAGTGAAGCTTTGCGTGATCATGTTTCGTCTTTTTTAAAAAAAAAAAAAAATAAATAAATAAATAAATAAAAATAAACAATATAAAAACTAATGAAAATCCGTGGTTCCACTTTTGAGTAAAAAATTAAAGTATAAAAACTATACTGAGACTAAACTGAAAATTTAAGAACTTTACTGCACAAATTGATAAAATATTTATTTTTTATATCATATTTAATTTTTTTTGTTATATTTATATTCAACCTCGCTCATTACAAGGATAAATGGTTTGTTTGTTCATGTCACAATCCGCTTGTCGTTGATGAACACTAATACAAACTATTGTTGACTACAGACATAGGAAATCAAACCCGATTCCTGCTCTCCCAACACCAATATTTACCGTAGCGAGGGCTTTGGGTAGGATGGCGAAGGTTCCTAATGCCCGTGCAGAGCCGAATCACCTCAGGAGAACACGACCATTGTTTCAGTCCTGAGGAGTAAGTGCTCCTGGCGCCGGGGCGACCAGACTTGGTCCTGGCTCCGGTGCCACCTGAGATCTTCGCTGGGGCAAAAAGTTTATGTGTCTGTGGCTGCAGTGAGGAACAAAAGAGTCATTGATGGGTTAGATGCTGCTTCCGTACATATGTATATATACACACTCCTACTATGAATATTATTTTATTACATATAATAGTATCCCTCTCGCCGTCTTGGCTTCTACCGCTCTCATACGAAAAGAACTTAAATAATTGTATCTAATAATCGAAGTTTTATTTATTAACATATAAAAATCTTGTATTTTAGAATGCATGCAAAAAAAAAAAAAAGTTCATAAGACATCCGAATAAACTTCATTTCAATATGTGTCCCCCGATATTACGAGGTTGCTAGGGTTTCCTGCTGTAGAAAGTCCTAACTAACAATAACCGTGACAGAAAAAGTGACTCCGAAGATACATCACAAAGCTTTTATAAGTCTAGCCTTGAGATTTGTTTAATGTACCTACTTAATAGCAAAATAAACTTTAATTAGATATTTTAAAAACTTGGCTTGAAATGGTAGATTAGTAGGCATTATGGGGATTCAAGGAATTTCCAAGAGTAGCTGTTTTTTTGGCACCATTGCACTGATTAGGAGGTTGGAAGAGTACGTAAAAGCTTAATTGGTAATCCAGCATTTAATTTTAATGAATATGTTGGCAATATATGTACCAGGTGGACAGATAATATTTACCATATTATTAGCGATATATCGATAGATTCTAAAACTTCAAGTAAGTAAATTTTATAAACAATTTCAAGCTTTAGAAAACACCGTAACATTGCATCGTCTCTTACAGAATAGAGCTCGCCACCTATTGGTCGATTTTTAAACTTCACTGGAATCCACATATTTATCGAAATTATAATGACAATTCAATTGAAAATCTGTACATTTTATTATTGCGAAACCTTCCTTGAACTATGAAGATAATGTAGTTAGAATTTGTTACAGATTTGTTTAGCAGTTTTCGTGATTAGTGATCACAAACGAAAAATGACTTGTATTTTTTATAGTCGTAGAGATTGACTTGTCTTCAAAAAATATGATTACTGATATCCAAGCTAATTGAAGTGAAAAGAAAATTTAAACTATGGTCCTTCTGTTTTTATTCAAAATCACGCCTGCATTTGCATTATCCCAAATACATATTCTTCCACTATATTTATTTTAATTAATGTCATGATTTTACGGAATTCATATTGATATAAGATTGTTAAATTATATAAAATTTGTATTTAGTTCTTCCCGGACAGCGGTTTATTATGCCTTTTCCTCTTTGATCAACTAATTTTCTTGTCAGGAACTTTCCGCTAGCGCAGGCGAACAAAATAAGTCCCCAATTAATGAATAATTGTTAAAACATTAAAGAAGGAAATTGTCCAAGTCGAAGGAAAGAATTCATTAAGAGTTGGAAGACTGTTTGCCGTTCCTAGAGAACTAAATCAACTCTCCCGCTTTATATCTTCACTCAATTTCCCTTCTTAATTGTGGGGGGGGGGGCCTTCGAAGAACTTTACCAATTTACTTTATTGTTCGAGAAAGTTCTGACGGGCAATGGAGTGGAATCCAACTCGTTCCGCCATATTCCTCCTCCAGGCCTCCACTGCTGACTCTATCGGGATCCCAACAATATCGGTTTACAATCTCCAGCCCTGCTCCTGTTTACCGGGGCCCTTGCTTTCTAAGATAAACACGTCGGGCTAGATTATTCAAAGCCGCTATTCTGTTGGCACAAGTTCCTTTTTTTCCGATGCACATCGGGTTTGTTTTTCATGCTGCTACTTTCTCCCTCAGAATAACAAGGGTAGCATTGTTATTCAAAAAGTTGTCTGCATATTGATTAATGAGGATTTTCGTTTCAGAAAACCTTTATAAGCTTGCTCCTAAAATGTATTTCTCTGCGTGAAAAAAGAAAATAAAAAAAACACATTTCCATTGGCTCACGATCGAGTGACGCGCTAGGATCTCCAAGAGCTCTACGTAATCCCTCATATAATGTGGTAGGATCAAATCAAATATCAAATAGGTATGAATTAATGTGATGTTTTTTGGGTTTGTTCTTTTTGTATAAAATAAGTATTTTTTAATATTATTTTCATTTTAATAAAATGTCTTAGGTATTACATTACTTAATATGCATTACTTAGCCCCAAATAGTTGATTTTAGAAAAAAAAATCTCAACCAAAAGACTTTATTTAATAATTTTTTGTATATTTTTTATTACTTTAATGTACTCTTTTTCATATGGTAGCAAAAAATGAAAATTATCATTTTTGGACTTTTTTGAAACTCAAGTTTTTCGACTGGACAAAGCTGACATTCGAATTCAATATCACTGCCACCCCCCCTATTAAAAAAATAATAGTATTAAAATGTATTATGTAAATCTTATAATAATATATTTTTAAAAAAATATTTCATACTTCCTGGTTTCTAGAATGTGGATTGCTGTTTTGTGGATGATTCTTGAGACACTCTACAGCTTATTACCCTATCCACTCATTTCAACCGTTTGATAAATATTATCATTTTCAATATGATTATAATTGGAATTGATAAATTATTTATCATGTTTATTGAAATTTTTATTAAAAGAATAGTTTCGAAAGTTAAACATTCAACATCAGTTCTAAAGTTAAAAACAGCAATTTAATACACACATTATATATATTAATTTTTTTATACTTACTACCGACTTTGGTGGATATTGGGCTGTAAAATGGAAATAAAAATGTATTTTGATCCCACCACGAATAAGTTCTAATTGCATTGAGACCTCTATACCACCATACGTACCTGTGAAATATGACTTTTTTATTATCTCCCCATTTCTCTGTTCGTATTTCACAGAAATAAATTATGGCCAATATCGACGAGAGGTATATGCTTCTTTTGGAAGCCCTACTTAGAAAGCCGGACCCCTGACTTCAAAATAACGAGGAAACAATCGTCCCCATCCTCCTCCAGACCCTGAGTAGGTTTCTCCCAAATCGGATTCTCTGAAGGGATCATATATCGCCGACTCCCTCTTCACTGAAAGAGCTCGGAATGGATAAAGCCGCTTGATAAGAACTCCCTGAATGCTATTCCCATCTCGGATCACAATTTCTTTCATATGCCATCCGGAATACATTCACCGGTCCCTAACTTTAATATTAGGGATGGCCTCTTCTTCTTATGGCTATGGAGGAATAAATCTGAGGTTCGCTATCCCCTTGGTGCTGTATGATTTTCATACAATGAACAAAAAAATCATCTTGCAGGTGTTCTATTCAAATATGATTTCATTGCGCTAAACATGAGTATATTTCTTTTAATATTTTTAGAACATTTTTCTTTCTATATATCCAACAAAACCTTATGGTTTTTGAGCTCGAATCGATAACAGTGTAATTTTCGAACTTTGATTTAAATATAACTATCCATTCCAATTCACTTTCATTTATAATAATAATATTTCTTGTAGGTTAAAAAGACGGTAGCTTCTAGATCTAATGTAAGAAGATTCATAGAGTCCTGGGAATGGTAAGCTTCTAAACCCTGAGTGAATATACCATAACGCTCTTACTTGGCCTCCACTGTGTTTTTACACAAGTGACGCACCTTAGATAGCATCGTTGGGATCTCTTTGGACCTGAGTTATCCCGCCATAGATGAGGGAAGATTTAGATTGGAAATCCGAAGGCTGAGTGAATATATTGTTCAGTTTGAGAATCTCTTAGTGAAAAAAAAAAATGGTTGATACAGGTTAAAATATATAATCAAAGTTAAACAAATATATATATTTGTTATACTCCTTCACTCAGAATATTAAATATTGTCGTTAATCAAAATTATATCACACTTTTAAATAGTTTCCGAAAAAAAAATTCAACTAGATTTCATCTGAAGGAGGTAATGAAAATAAATTATACATCATTCTTGAATATTCATTTTTATCGACACAGTGTTTAGCTTACTGTTTTAGTTTGGGAAGTAGTAAACCAACATCATTACTAGATCCTAGATCTCTTATTCCCGGCTTGTTGAAGAAATTACTTTTTGAGTGTAATTTCTTTCTATATATTCGTAGAAAATGAAGTGAGGTATTTCATAAAATACTCGGAATTACTCCAATTTAAGTTAATTTAAGACTCGTATAAATATAAAATATTACTATAAAAACGTTGAATTGAAAATGTTCAAAATCAAATTCTTTAAACTAAAAAACATAAGGTATTATTCCTTAAATTGAAAAAACAAAAACAATTAATAAATAATGCTCCTGAAGAACTACACCTAAAAAAGATTGAAAATATAGTAATAATTATACAATGAAAATGAGGCTTGTATGCTATTAGTTTCTGAAAACACTTTTGTTAGTCACCTAGCTACGTCTCGAGTTCTCTAATTATCTTCTTTGAGTTATATAATTTCAACTAGAAAATAACTACAGTGGCTGAGATCGATGGGGTGTGGGGTTCCGAGCGCTTTATAAAGAGGGTTCGATTTTCATCTGGGTTAAAATTTACACCAATCTGGTCCCACAGAATGAATCTTGGTCTTTCCTCTCGGACTAGAATAGGTAAGTACCTGTAGAATAATCCGACATTCCTGCCTTGGCTGGCATAAAAACTCTTACTTAATGTTTTAAACTTACATATTTTAATGTTTAATAGAATATAATTTATCATAATAGGATACTATTTATGTAATTCTACTATGAAACTCAAAAGTGCAAAATTTTGAGTTGTGTCGCTTTAGGAATACGTGTACGACTTGCATCCATCCTGTTAAGTTTAAAAAAATAAAATAAATAAAATAAAAAATATATATATTTTTATTATAATTATATTTCGATGGTCGTCTTGAAGAAGTTGATTAGTCACGTTGAAAACGAGTTGAGTTTGCCTTCAAAGTCCGATTTCAGTAGACATGAACGCTCCAGATACTATTAAGTACGTAAAATTTCGTTTTGGATCCAATTTTGAAAAAAAAAAAAATAATAATAATCGATGGCAACACTGTTACATTCGGTTTTGTAGACATGTAACAAATGGAGTCTAATATTTTTTCCATTTGATACTCTGTCGAAAAAGATATTATACACTGTCGAAATAAGCATTCGCAAGTTTCTTATTTTTATCGTAAAAATTAAAGCAATAAACTCATTTATAATTTATAAGGATAAATATAATAATACGAAGAAATCGCTTTTAAAGTTGGGAGAAATGACTTATGACAGGTTGGTGCTTAACTATCTATACCATATTAAGCATCTATAGTGTATTTGGCCTTGAAGTATCTATTTTGGCTAAAATGGAATTGTAAAAACGATTATACAAACGATAAAAAATTCTGAAAAGTGCAAAACTTCTAATTATTGACTGCTTCACGACAGATAGGGATGTTTAACTTACTTATTAATTAATTAATTTCCTTAGTTTACTTCTTTTTTTCTCTCGATTTTGGCCGTCTAGAACCGCGTGAAGTAACCATATGCAATCATTTCCGTATTTCTTTCCTTGATTTCCAAAAGTTCATCATCCGTTTACTTTGCTGTTTCCTTCTCACTTCTGTCCAGACGCTAATTCTTTATCTCTTTTCTTTCTTCTATAATCACTTATAGTTTAGTTATCAGTTATACCAATCTCTGCTATGTCTTTCTTAATTCCCGGAATTAATTCGTTACCGTTTTTGCTCTAATGAAAATGATTGAATATTTCAGTTTACCTTATTTTTTTTATTTTTTGCTACTGGCATGCTTTTCATAAATGGTTTAATATCTCCCCTGTAAGACAAATGCCGCTCCTACATTACATGATACGCGGAGCTCACCGAGTCGGCACTGCAGAGTATCATTCTCTATAAATGCCCAAGAGTTCGTCGGCCCCTGAAATGAAATACTGGCGAAGGCTTCAAGTGTCGTCCTTCGGGCAAGCTAACAATGGATACCTAACCACTGTTTACTGAAAGCCACCAACCGGATCCCAGCTCAATATGGGGTCACCACTCTATTCAGGGGGCAGTCACTCTCGGAATAACATGTCATCAGCGATAGCTCTGTGTTTTATTCCTCGGAGTATAATTTGAATCAGCTCTTGTCTGAAATCCATGTTGTTTTTGTTAGTGAAAAGTAGAGATAACAACACACTCGAGATGGTGTAACAGTTTTAAAAATGGGCTGATAAAAATCGAGAGGAAGTAGAAAAGTCAGATGAAATATGGAACCTCCAGAGTGTAAATTGCCTTAGAGTCGAGTTGCTGTGACTTCCACAACGGTAGAACACAAGGCCCTAGAAAGGCGCAAGAGTCACCACTCACATGTACCTCAAGTTCAAAAGTTCACGGTCTCCCCCGATCATGATAATTGATCGTTTCCCCCTAACGATCGGTTTATATGTCGAAACGGGGGTTCTGTAATTTTCCATTCTTTTGTTTCTTTGTCTCTTTCCTTCTTATTTCTTTCTTCTGTGGTGATTCATCAAGGCTGAAATGTGCCTCGATTTCACTTCTTATCGCATTTCTTTCTTTTCGATCAGGAAGATAAACTTCTCCGAACGCTACCAGTTGTTCTCTGTCGAAATAGAAAGAAAACAACGGTGTCCATTTCCTTCAAGGGAGCAGCTTCGTATACAAGGGAGTTTTATTTTTTACTTAAAACCACTGTAGACGTATCAAAATATTTTAATCACAAAGTTTCTAACATTATAAGTGTTTAAGAACAATGATTCTTATTGTCTGTTAAATTATGAAGTCTTAAAAATTATCTGTTTCTAGACGGTGTGTATTATTACACTATCTTAATAGAAAAAATCTATGCGGGCAAAAATATTTTTCTAAACAAGTAATACTGGTTATTGTTGTTCTCACTCAATATTTGTATTTATAGTTCCTCTCATTCAATAAATTATAAGTTAAGATGGAAGTCAAGCTTTAATTAATTCGTATAGGTCTATTTCATATATATATTTTTTAATTAATACATATTTGTATAATATATCAATAGTCACAGGGAATAAGTATGCAATCGCAACTTTTAAGAGCAGTGCTTTTTAATTAGGATTGACGAATTAAATGCCTCCTCTATTGGAATTCTATTATTTTAAAACTAGTTTCGAATTAGGATAATGATTGCAATATTATCTCCTGAAAAATAATTATTTATCCAAAAAAATATGTTTTATTATATAATTAGGCAACGTTTTAGGCTAGTTACACACACATCGACTTTAGGTGCTTGCAGACTCACCGGTTTTTTACCGGTCAAACAATTAGAAGTTTTTTTTATAATTATAATTTTATTTTATTCTTGACTTTTCGACCTAAAACTTATAACAGTTTCTGATTAACAAATTGATATTGCTTCATTCGATTCAGTAACTCAAACAAGTAGTAGCTTTTGTATTTATAGTGCATAAAACAGCAATTATAATTCAGTGGCAGGCGCCGGCAACTCACCGGCATTTTGCCTGCACTGGTCAGTGGTCGGCGTGTGTGCAAGGTTACTATTTAACATGTAGTTCACTATTGAAATTTGGACGACCGGTAAAAAGCCGGCCGTCCAAAACCGGTGTGTGTGCAACTAGCCTTATAGTTTTGAACGTTAAACATTTATCATCAGGTCTAAAACATACAAAACATCAGCACTTTGTTACATTGACATTATATTATATATATTTAATATATTGATATATATTTTTAACTTAAAAAGTGGTAACTAAATAGTGGTCTAATTAATTATTTTGAAGAAAATTTAATTTATTGAAGCTGTTCTTGGATTTTATTTTAGTTATCTAATACTTCACCAGAACTTGCCTGTTTATTCACCAGACATCTCTAACTTTGTTCCCAGCTATCATATTATGTACCATATGGCTTTTATCGTGTAGAAGTTGGTTCCTGTTCCTTTTCAAAAGAATTTTTTTTTTTTTTTATTAACAAGATCTTTTCAATTTAGATTCAAATGAAACGTAGCTAGGTACTATAGAAAAAATAGCAAGATACTTGAAAATGTTTTTATTACTACCTTTAAAAATGAAAAATATTTTTATAAAATATAATAATTGTTAAAATAAAAGTAAATGAAATAAGAAAAAAATACGCATTTTATTGCAATAATTAAAAAAATCAAATGTCATCCTCGTCGACTTATATAAAGTCGAAAATAAATAGGCCTAAAAGTTACCTACTTATTTACAGGGTGCAGCTTATTAAGAGATTATCACAGTGCACATAACTTTTCGAAACAATTTTCGACACCAGATTTTTTCCAGTGACCAACCTATATATTTTCTATCATATGGACTGATTATATATTTATACATTTTTTAGATTCCAGGGAAAATTGCAAATTACCCTTATTTTAATCTTATTGTTGTGATATATCTTAAAAAGGACCACAGTTAGGGCTAATTAGTGATAAAAATACTGGTCGAATTTAACGGGAAAATAAAACAATGAAAAAAAGCAACCAAAAACGTAACCTTCAAATAAACAGCTAAGAGGACTTGAAAAAAAAATGGGAGTGTTCAATTTTTGACTCTAAATTAAGTGACTGATGTGTGAAATTTAACAGGTGTCAGCCAATGAGTAAAATAATTGTATTTGTTTAAGTACTTTATATATTTCAGCTTTAAAAGATAAGCATTATCTTACGTTAAAATTTACTTCGACATATAAATACGAGTATAAAACAATGATTATCGTTTTAGCATATTCAAATTAAACTTTTTAATGTCTTTCAAACCATAAGAAAGTACTCTTGTAAAACAAATACATTCTATTGCAAAAATCTATCTTTGTTGCTAACTAGTATAATTATTATGAGAAGCACATTGGTTCTATTTAGACGGAGTAATCTTTCGAAAGCTCCCTAATCTTTCGGGATGAACTGAGGAATCTCGGGGATGAGAGCACGGTCAGATTAACCCCACAGGTCTTAGAATGAAGGGAATTCCTGGAATTAGGGGATGAAATCCAGCAAATAATTTATTCATTAGTTATGATTCCGATTTTAATGGATCTTAAGATAAAGTTTAACTCTAGCTAAGAGCTTACCATCCTGGGAATGCCAACTTTTGTAAAGAGTTAACGAAAATCTAATGGGTTTATTAAAATTGTTGTTCATCTGAACAAAGACTTGAAATTTTATAATTGATTCATAAATTTAGATTGAAAGTGCTCTATTCTTATTAGGTTTCTATTTTCTTTAGTCGGAATAAAATTTACTCAATCCTAGTAACAAATATTTTTAAATTATAAACAATCATGCTTCAAATGGTTGTTGTTTTCATATTAACTTTTATTTACTCTTATATTTAATTTAATTGTTCACACTTTTACTAAAACTTACATGAAGTTAATAGGTAGAAATATACTTAGATTTAACAAGGGGACGTTTGCAGTTGTAACTCACAGATTTGAATGCCGATTTGTATGTGGGTAGTTGGGACCTATAATAGTGCAAAACTAGAGTTATAGCCGCCAATGGGCATAAGGAGCCAAGAAAAAAAAATATGGGAATCACATTTTATTTTTTTTCTCAGCTCTCAGTTAAGATAGAGAAAGGATTCTTTCACGTTTAATTGCAGTTATGTAAAGTATTTGATATAAAAATACTTTCGTTATGCTCAAGACACCACCCGGCTTTAGGGTGCTCAAAAACTCTAAAAAAATGACAAAATTCCAAGGAAATCCGCTGTAAATCAGTGGAAACTTTTTTTTTATGAAAAACTGACCTCAAATCTCGATTTAACACACCATAAAACCCTTATATGTGAAATTTATAAAAAAAAGTTTCCACAGCGGATTTTCTTGGAATTTTGTCATTTTTTTAGAGTTTTTGAGCACCCTAAAGCCGGGTGGTGTCTTGAGCATAACAAATACCTTACATAACTGCAATTAAACGTGAAAGAATCATTTCTCTATCTTAACTGAGAGCTGAGAAAAAAAATAAAATGTGATTTTCATATTTTATTTTTTTTCTTGGCTCCTTATGCCCATTGGCGGCTATAACTCTATTTTTGCACTATTATAGGTCCCTACTACCCACACACAAATCGGCATTCAAATCTGTGAGTTACAACTGCAAACGTCCCCTTGTAAGTATTAATATGAACTGAAAGTTTGGAATTTTTCACAAAGTCGACAACGTGATGAAATCTCAGTTTAAGACTTGATAATTTCGATAAATCATTTCTCTTCATAAACATCGTGTTTTTTTTGTAATTTTTGATATTTTTTTTTTAAACAATTGTATGAAAAAAATACAAATTACACCAATATATAAATATACACATAGGTGATTCGTATATTATTTCTTATAGAGTTAGACATAATGGAACATTGAAAATAATAATAATAACAAATTTTGATTATATGTATAGTAAAAAAGTAGGCAAAGCGTGAGTTTTTTTATTCAGACCTATACAGACAGCTCCTAGACGATAGGCCCTATCGAGAAACGTTATAAAACAAAAAATATCTTCATTTAATTTCTGGCAGAAGAAAAACATGAAAATATAGACATTCTGATTTACTTTCAACCCCACTATATGTCACTTGAAGAACGCATGGTGGTATAGAAGGACCAATACAAAAAAATTGCTAATTCTATTGGGATTATTTTATTAGAATACTAGTTTCGAACGCTAAACTTTCATCTTCAGTTCTAACACATATAAAATTTTCAAAACATCAGCACTTTGTTACATGGGTTCTACGTATATACTAAAGTTTTCAAAAATGTAAGACTAGAAATCAAATATGTTGGTACTCACCTTAGGAGATCTAACAGCTTTCTTAAATATATCCATAATGGAAGGAGAAGGGCTAGGTAGATTAAATGTTTTGGCGGTTTTACCGTTGGTTTAAGCCTATGGCTTAATTTAATTTAATTTAAAATTGGGCTATTGGAAATGTTTATCTCGTCATTTAAACAAAAATCTGGATTGGTTTTGAACGACTTTATTATTTATAATGATTCATAAATATTTTATTTTAGGCTATTTTCTACGTAATGTATTAGTTTCACTCTTGAATCTTTATTGAATTTATGTTTATTTTCATTTAGATGGATAGCGAAGTTGGAATTGTGGGTCTTATTATCATATATTCTTATTTGTTCTTTTACTCTTTAATTTACCGATCGTCCATTATTTCCACTATGTAAATAAATAAATTAGTTTTTTTGTTTTTTTCAATTTGGAACACCTATTTTTATCTCTTTTTTTGTTTGTTTTTTTTAAAACTTTCTGAAATATTTTATTCTCTTTATATTCTGGTATCTTCCTTAGATTAAGGATTTGCAATTTTTTTTTTTTTTTTTTTTTTTAAAATAATAATCTTGCAATCAAACATTCTTTAGCATATTTAAATTTTATTCTCTTACAAAAATTATATTTCTATATTTTTTTTATTGATTATGACGCAATCATAATCTCCATGATGCTCACCCTGTTTTCTCCCTGTTTCGCGTAAGCTGACAGGAGGGAGGTGGGATAAACAAAGGGTCCAGCAGCTGATGCAAGAACTCTCTCTGTTTGGTAGCCCTCTCTCGCTGAGGCAACAGTGTCTCTCTCATCATCATCGAGTTGATGCTGACGTATGATAATCAGCATATTAACTAATATGTATGCTTAATACTCACAAGTTAAGATAAAAATGATCAATTGAGTGAACTTAATGGGCCGTATTCATAAAAACGAGGATAACCTTACACTTGCAAAATTTGAAGCAAATGCTTCCTCTTGCATTCATAAAAAAGTGAAGCAAAACCTTTTACTTCGAGTATAAGGTTATGCTCATACTCGATTGATTCATTGGGTCATATTCATTTATAAGAAAATAACCTTATACTTGCAAAATTTGAAGCAAGTGAGTCGACTAGGACATCGACTCTGGACCTACTGCTCACCAGGGACATGCACAGCGTCACCGAATGCCGAGCACTGCCGTTCAGCACCTCCGATCATCGCCCTGTACGCTATATCTTCGAGGGTACTCCAGCCACACCACCGGCCACGAAGTACAAGCTGCAACAAGCTGACTGGAAAGGGTACAGGGCCTTGATCGAGGAGTGTCTCCCTAAGGTGACGCCTTGCCTGACCCCTGGTGAGATCGATGCAGCAGTGGAGACCATCACAACCACTATCCTCGATGCAGCCGACCTCAACATCCCGAAGTTTGCTCCACAACCGAACTACCTCCGACCTCCACCCCAGCACATCCTGGAGTTGATAAGGCAGAGGAACAACCTCCGAAACATCTTCCACCGCACAAGGGACTACGGTCTGAAGCCGGCTAATCGCCAGGCTCATGAGTGATTGGAAGACGGCCTTGTGGCACGACCAACTGCTACGGACTCACAACGACTATGGACAGTTTTGGAGGTTGGTCCGAACCTTTGTCAGCAAAAGGAGCGGGGTTTTCCTGACCGATCTAGCCCACGCATATGCTAACATGGATGCTGAGAGGACGAGTGATGCTCCGCAGCCACCTCCTGGACCTCTACCCAGCCCCAATGAAACGCCCAACTTCTCAACCTACAAGGAGCTGGAATCAGTCCTGCGCCGCATCAAAGGGAAAAAGGCACCCGGACTGGATGGTATACCCACCACGCTGCTGACGATGTTACCCAGGAGTGCCAAGGCCTTCCTGCTTAACATCTTCAAACTCATGCCTTCGGACTGCCTACTTCCCCGTGGCCTGGAAGGAAGCTGTGGTCGTCCCACTCCTGAAACCCAAGAGGTCCGGGAACGTTGCGGAGCATTATCGTCCGATCAGCCTCCTCTCGCACATCAGCAAGGTGTTCGAGCGACTGATCCACCACCACATCCTCGACCACTGCCGCCGTGAAGATGTTATTCCACCAGAACAAACAGGCTTCCAGCGAGGTGTCGCGTATGAACATCATCTGGCCAAACTCCAGGCTCACACCATCGAGCAGATGCACCGGAACAAGGCCACGGCGCTCATCTCGCTGGATTGCACTCAAGCCTTTGATTGCATCTCGCACCCCCTGTTTGCTGCACCGACTGGAGGAGTACCGGTTTCCCGTCGCCCTGTGCCGACTGATCGGAAGCTACCTCAGCGGAAGATCATTCGTTGTGCGGGTCTGCGGGAGCCTGTCTTTGCCAGTCCCCACCACCTGTGGTGTTCCTCAGGGATCAGTGCTGGGACCAATCTTGTTCAACATCTTTACGGCGCCAGTGGTATCCATCAAGCACCCTGAGGCGGTAGTGGCTGCATACGCTGACGACGTCGCAGTCTACGCGTCCAGCCTCAACCTCGGCCGGGCACTCAAGATGGCTGAGAGGGCGACCTCCACCATCGTCGATGCGCTGAAGACATGCGGCATTAAGGTGAACCCTAGGAAGACTGACGCCATAGTGATGTCCTTCTGTAAGCGTGGGAAGTCTCAAAAACTTCCCAAGAGCTTTACAGTAGACGGCATCGAGGAGTCCATCTCCAGCTCCATCTTATACTTAGGCGTCAGTCTCGATAGGCACCTCACCTTTTCGACGCATGTCAAAAGCAGAATCAAATTGGCCCGGGCGCGGACCTACCGCCTCCATCACCTCCTAACCTCTCCTCAGATATCCCTCAGGCTCAAAATCCAGATCTACAAATCCATCATCCGTCCCACCCTCCTCCACGGTGCTCCACTGCTGCATCACATGTACGCAACGACACTTCGCGCCCTCCAGACTTTCCAGAACTCCGTCCTTCGGCGAATAGTCCGCGGTACCAGCCTACAAAGGGCCAAAAACAGCCGGATCCTCGAGGAGTTGAGGATGCCAACGATACCGGCCTTTATCAGTCGCCGGCACGTCAAATTCTTTGACGGGCTGAGCTTCTGTGCAAACCCTCTCTTCAGGGACATAGCCCCACCTCCCAGGCCTGGAAGGTGGCAAGGCGAAATCCCCTTAGCGGACGTACTCGCCGAGGGAAGGGGTTCAGACCATACGGACTGACCCGATACCCACCATCGCTGGCAGAGTGTTTCCTCCGCACTCGACTTGTAGTCGGAGTGCCTCCAGCAGACCGAGGCCCACCAGAGATGGCATAGCTTTAAATAAAGTCTTAAAATGCCGAAAGGCAATAAAAGATCCTTTTTCCCTGTTTTCCTTTCTTTGCATGAAAATAAAATAAAGTCGGAGGCTAGAAAAAAAAAAAAAAAAAAAAAAAAAAAAAATTTACCTTTTACTTCAAGTATAAAGCATATCCTTCAAAAATTCTGAAGTTGGTCAGTAGCAGATTCACCTCTGTAGGTTAAGGTTTTTCTGCGTGATGGCAGATGTTGTGGATGTAAAATATTATAAAACCCGCTTACCTACACTTGTTCTATATTTCAAAGTGGTATACCGTCCTTTATATACAGTATTTATATTATACTTGAGTATTATAATAAACAATTTTAATAATACTCGTTTACATTTTTAAAAAATAATTATGTGAAAAATGTCTTGTTAAATTAATTGCACACTTAAATAAATAACTTATTTTTTTACTCAAATATCACATTTTTTTTTTTTAATTTTAATTTTCCTGAATCCAAATTGACAGGTTTTGGTGAATCTTATATAATTTATAGTACGTTGAATTTCCATATAAAAAAAGTTTCGGATCCGAATATTTGCCGAAAGTTTCCCAATCAGATATTTAATGGAAAATATTTTCTGTTATATAACATTTATCGCAAGGACCTATCGTTTTGTTTGAGCTAGTTTGGTTGAATAAAAAAAGTCACCTTTGAGACCTCCTATTTTTTCTCAACTGTGGTTATTTCGAATCATTATTTGTGAATTTAATTAAAAATTATACAGCTAACGAAAAGGAAAAAGTATAAGGTGATCATTGTCAATATGGAAAAAAGGAAATGCTTATACTTCAACCTTTTACTTGCAAGCATAACCTTATACTTCAAGCATGCAGTTATAGTAACTATGGAGATGCCCTTCCCGTATATTGTTCCGTGAGGGGCGAGACCAAAACACTAAACGGCCACGCCCACTATGCCCCATATGGGCTAGGGCAATTGAAAGGGTTCGTAATAAATGAAACAAGTAAACCATTAAAGTAAATAAATCACCAACATAAAATGACAGCAGTATAAAGCAGACCAAAATTTAAACAATATATTGATAATACGGTTCACACCAAAATGGCTGCCTGCCCTGGCTATTGAGAGGTAAGCCTCCTCCACTTGTCTATTACTCCATGACTTCAAGTAAAAGGTTTTAATTTTTTTTAAAGCATAACCTTATACTTCGAGTAAAAGGTTTTGCTCTTTTTTTATGAATAAGGTCTATTTTTTGTGATTTAATTTGAAATAATTTAATTTAAATTTAATTATAATAATTTTAATTAATATTAATTATAATAATTTAAATTTAATTTAAAATACTTCAAGTAAAAGGCTATCCTTTTTTTTTTTTAAAGCATAACCTTATACTTCAAGTTAAAGGTTTTTCTCTTTTTTATGAATACGGGCCAATGTTTCATTTCATATAGTTTATTTTTTTATTTATTTTTTTTTTTAACATAGCTTTTAATAATATTTACTGCAGATCCGCATTGTTTCAGTGACCATTCATGCAGACGCCCCCAAATAAATAAGACACTATATCACAGGGGAGAAGGGTCCGAGTAGTTCCCTCTTTAGCTAAAAGCAAGGAACCGTGAAGGAGTTTTCTCCTTGGCCGGTTCTGCAGATTTATGGAACACATTTTTTGTCTTCATTCTCCCCGTGTTAGCACCGTCCTCCTCCTAATGTATTATGTATAAAGGAACAATTGAAAAACCTAAATCTTGGCTTTCTTAAAGCGATAAATTGCTAGATGTCGGAAGCAATGGCTCTGCTAGTGAGAGGTATTTCATCACGTCAAGTATCGTTTTCGAGTTTTAAAAGATCAAACCTTATATTTTTTAAAAATCAATGGTTCTCTTGAAAATTTCCAACTACTCCAATATTTACTAGAAAAGCACTAAAAGCTCCCAATTAATTAAAAAAGACTTATTTACATTACAGTTATCAGAACCATTTAGAGTGTTGAGGATTAGGGCTCCACTAAACCTTCCCATTCTTGGTGTATCCAATCACCACTTATGATTTTTGTGAAAGCTAGAACACGCTGTAGTATTTCTCTGTGTTTGTTTTTTTGATTTTCTTCAAGTTACGAAGTGTTTTAGATTTCATATTAGCCAGTTTTTAAATCTAACTATTAGCATATAAATTGATCATTTTAAAGAAGTTATATATTATTTTTATAGGCAACTTTAAAGAAGAATAATTAGTTATAACTTTTGGAGAGGTTAGGATTGAAGCTCCAAAAAGGTAATTAACAAGCTTTATTATAGTTGGTTGCCATGGCGAACAGGGCGAGGCCATGGCCGCCTGACGAGTCTAGTACAGCAGCCAAAAGACAAGCGCTTCCCAACTCTTATGGAAATTTAATTCCCGATCTAAATTTAGACTATTTTCATCCTGACCAAAGGCCATTACTAAATACATCAGCTTCTACACATCCTTCATCTGATTCTCCTCCAAAGATTCCACCAATTATTATTTCAAACATAACGAGGAATGAATTATTAACCTTTCTCAACTCTCGACCTCATATAACTGCCTCTTTCTCCTCACTACGATCTGGAGACATTCGCCTACATCCCGCAAACACTGAAGAGAGAACAGAAATCATGAATTGGCTCACTTCGAAAGAAATCAGCCATCATACATACGGATCCGGACCCAATGATAAACGATATTTCATAACCGGCTTTTTAACAGACTTTCCCCCCTTTAGAAGATATTAACAGGACCTTTTTGGCCATTCCTGGCGTCAAATCTATACGAAGACTAAAGAAAACACTTTCAGATGGAACCAAAATGGATCTCCCTGAGATTATAGTCACCACATCCCCTTCAGTAAAACCTGAAAATCTCCAGGCTCCCGGATCAGTCAATCGCATGAGATACAGGGTCGAACTACCACGAAAAAGACCGTCAGAAGGAATTCGCCAATGTTTTCGGTGCCAATCCTTCGGGCACATTTCCACCTACTGCTTTCGCCCTATTAAATGTGTGAAATGTAGTGGCAATCACGAATTAAAAGACTGCCCTCAAGACTCCCCACTTCGTTGTGCAGGATGTAATCAAGAGCACACGGCTTCATTTAGACAATGCACACGACGTTTGGAATACATAAATGTTGCAAAAAATAAACCTGCCAAGCCTACAATAACACCTTTACCGCCACCACTATCCTCAGAAGAATTTCCAAATCTTCCACGAACTTCAGCTCCTAATATCGTGGCACCGCAGCCATCTCGCACACATGTTCGCTCAGCGCATTCTCCTCAGCCAGCAGTTTCATTCCTTCAGCAGATAACTCCGATAATACAACAAACCATCACTTCTACGCTTCAGCCCATTGTCACTCAACTCCAGGCTCTCTTAGTAAGCATCCAGCAGCTCTCTGCTTCTCTTCAGCCACTTCTTATCACTCTTCAGGCCTCATCAAATATGGACATTAATGGTTGAGATTAAGGTAGTTAACTTTAATATTAATCATTCTCCTTTCATTCCAGGTATTCACGCCCCTTCTTACTTCTGCACGCCCTGATATTCTTATTCTTACTGATACTGGTTCACTTCCCTTAAACACTCGTTTTTCTCTCTTATTCTTCCTATCATACTACTGATGTTTCCATATTTGTTCACAATTCCATTAAACATCGCTTTCTTCAAACCGCATCCCCTCATCCTTCAATTCAACTTCTGGGTATAATTTTATATGTCAATGGAGTTCCTCATCAGCTGTATGGAATTTACGCTCGTCCTTCTTCTCCAGTGAAACCTTTCACCCAGTTCCTTCAATCTGTTCCAAGATCATCGTTTGTGATAGGAGATTTTAATAGCAGACATCAAATGTGGAATAATATTTCCTCCAATCCGAGGGGAAAAGCCATCGCACAACTTCCAGGAACTATTATTTACCCTTCTTCTCCTACATTTCAGTCTTCTCGAGGCCATGTTAGTACAATAGATTTACTTTATACCCATGCACCTCATCTTATTACTTATTGTTATACTCTTAACAACATTTCCTTTTCAGATCATTTCCCAGTAGTCTATCACATATCCTCTATTAGCACCCCACCCAACTCTTCATTCCATTACAATTATTCTAAAGCTGACTGGATAAGATTTCAATCCTTTCTTTTCAAAAACTCTCCTTCTTCCTTGCCCCCTTTACCTGATACACCAACCACGGCTGATATAGACAACGCAGTTGATCGTTTCACCACTTTGCTCCAAGAAGCAGCCTCTCATTCTATCCCTACCTTCCAACCAAAACCTTTAGTATTACAAACACCTCCGAAACATATTCTTTGGTTAATATCTGTCCGTCATCGTTTGCTAAATAGGTGGCGGAGATGCCATCAACCAGAAGACCGCATTGCTCTCCGTTCTGTTACAAAACAAATCTCCCAGCTTTACAGAAAATGGAAAAACTCAATCTGGGAAAATAAAATAACAGCTGCCTCCCAAAATTTACAAAAATTTTGGAAATTATCGCGATCATCTTATCATAAACGCCTTCCTATTAACCTTCCCACTTTACACTCTCCGCTTCCTACAGCACAAGAGCAAGCACAAGCTCTTTGTGATCATTATGCTCAACATTTTTCTGCACCTCTTCCTCATGTTCCTCCTTTTCTGCCATTTAAATCTTCCGATGTACCCCATTTTGATGCTAAATTAGTTAAAGCAACGATATTTCGAATGGCACCTAAGAAAGCACCTGGGCCAGATAATATACAGGCTATTCTTCTCCGCCATCTTCCTCGCATAACCTTAAATTATCTTACCTCCATCTACAACAATTGCTCAGTTCTTGGACATTTCCCCAGCTCATGGCAAAAAGCCATTATTATACCTCTTTTGAAACCTAATAAAACTGGCTTAAATCCGGATCATTACCGTCCCATTAGCCTCCTCTCCCATTTAGGAAAGCTTTTTGAAAAATTATTGCTCCCGCATATTCAAACTTATTGCGATGAACTCTCAATTATCCCTTACGAACAGACAGGCTTCCAACCTCGTCTAAATGTTGTACATTCACTTTCACGTGTACAACATTATGTTACCACTGCTCTTCTTAAAAATCACGCCACTGCTATGATCTCCCTTGATTGTACAAAAGCTTTTGATTGCGTTCAACATGAGCAACTTTTTTTCTTCAACTTCTTCATCACGAATTTCCTCCTTTCCTCTTTAATCTACTTCGGTCTTTTTTCTCAAATCGTTCCTTTTGTTATAGAGTTGGAAACTCCTTGTCATCATATAAGTCCTCTCGGATTGGTGTTCCACAAGGCTCTGTACTTTCTCCTATCCTCTACTCCATTTACACAGCAAATGTAATCGGCACTCGTTACCCACGCGTCGAAATATCAGCTTATGCCGACGATATTGCGATCTACAGCTCCTCCATCAGCACTACAAAAGCCCTTCAAAATATACAAGCGGTGGCTCAACAAATTTCAGATTCCCTTTCCAATTTAGGTATTTGTATAAACCCTTCTAAAACTGACGCCATAGTTTTCTCATTTTCCCGTCAATCCCAAAGGAAAAAGATTCAGCCAATCAAGCTTAATAATACCGAAATTCCGATTGCATCATCTATTAACTACCTTGGTGTTCGCCTCGATCGACACCTAACCTTTTCCAGTCATTTCCGTCATCGTCTAAACTTCACTCGTCAAACATTCACTTCTCTTTCACATCTCTTTCGCTCTCCAACTTTATCTGTCCGATTGAAACTTCTTCTTTATAAAGCTATCCTTCGTCCTAGACTTCTTCATGCAGCTCCTCTTTTTCGGCACTTAGTTCAAGATACCATCAATAAATTAAACAGACTCCAAAACAGAACACTAATGACTATACGAAGACAGTCCCCTTGGCGTACAGACCGACTGACTGATTTTGCATCTCGATTTAATCTAGAAAACCCTGTTCAGTACATAAAACGTTGTCACATCAAATTTTACGACATGCTTCCTACCCTGTCCAACCCTCTTTTTTCTTACTTGAACCATCCTTCAAAGCCAACCCCAACCAACTGGAATGGAAGGAAAAATTCCCGTCTTAAAACTCTCTTTTAATTTCTGTTTATTTATTTATTTTATTTTTTATTTATTTTTTTATTTTTTTTTTTTTCCCTATCAGTTTAATTATCTAACCTTTTCTTTTTTTCCTTTGTTGCTACCTTAATCTCAGTGTAACATCGCCACTGAATGTCGCTATTTAACTGTAACACTATGTTTTTAACTAACACTCCATCACATTAAAACATCCAAAAGGATGATATTTTGTAAAACTTTGTCTAGATACATTATATTTTAATAATATATGTATCAATGTACTATTTTATTCTGAATAAAGATGTTTTGAAATAAAAAAAAAAAAAAAAAGAAACCGAAAACTAAGTTATTTCTGTACAGTCACCTTCCTACATTATAAAGACATTAACCCTAAAGTAATCAGTGAGTTTCCGCAAAACCAGATCCTGTCCTTCTTAGATTTTACGTTCCGTTTCAAGATTGGAACCAGTTCCAGTTTTCGTTTCGTTCCATTTTTCGTTCCATGTCACTTTGGCTAACCTACTACATACTAGCAAAGGGCCGTTCTGAGTTAAAAGTGGAATGAGAATTTACGATCTGTTCCAATTTTCGTTCCACGTCAGTTTTACTAACCTACAACGTATGTACCATGCATTTTCGCTACATACCATTTTGTGACTTCATGCTGTTAGCCTCCTCCTTCTAATTTATAATTAAAAATTTTATAGGCACTATAATATTAAGTAGGTTTAAATAGCTAAGTATACTTATTAAAAAAATGTATACTTTTAAAATAGTTTTATTTAATCAAGAATTTAATTTTTGGGGGAGTGAGAAGTTAGCTCAAGTATAGTGTACAATTGAGCGAGAATTTTCCAACTACATTGTTTCCGAGAAAAAAGGAGTAATCAATTCTTGTGATTGCTCCATTAGCTTTTAAACATTTTATCTTGTGTGCTTCATTTCTTTAAATCCGAAAGAAGAAGCCGAGCTCTGTCGGTAGAATAGAAAATTTCAAAGAAAGCGGTTTATTTTGAAGATGCCCATGCCCGGAGTGGCAGAGCGATGAAGTGGAGGGAGGAAATCAACAACGGAATGATCAACGCAACAAAGCAATCCGGTCTTATTTCATGCAATCACTCTAATATTTTCCTCAACTCTCAGCATTTTCAAATATCGCCTTTTTCTTTACCTGCTTTTTGCTGTAATCATATATTGTAATTGGAAAAACACGTCCTGACCTCATCTATAAGAAGTAGGAAAATTATTCTTTAATACCCTTGTAGAAAACCTGAATGTTTTATCTACAGGCAGGCATATCGTGTGTATCGGAGAGCCATTCCATATATCGAGACAAACCTGCATGTGCAATTCCGAAAAGTTAGTTGATTTTTATTTCTGAACCAGTATATCTTCCACTCGCCTTTATCTTCAATCTGCAACTACGGCTATCATTCGTTAGATAACACATGTGTGACATCAGTGTAGGTTGTGAGAACGGTGCTGGATGCATGTGAATAAATAAATCTGTAATTCTGAGAGAACGACAACAAACTAATCCCGCAGACTAACGGAGTAAAATACTTAAGACTAACATTCGATATAAGGATGCCGTGGGCTAATCGTGTTAAACAGACGTCTCTTAAAAAAAAAGCGTCTACGACTCTCGTTTTCCCAGCTACAAAGAAGACCTCTCTGAAACAAAGACAGCGCCTATTGATAACCACTTAGGTTTGCTCATCATAGATTTATGGTTCAGCCGAAATATGCTCACTTATGCAAACTACAAAAGTTTCTACCATATATACGATCTCCGTCGTACATAAGTAATACAACACTGAATACAGACTTAGGGTCCGTTTATGTTGGAGCTGCGATAAGCGAGGAGAGCGGCGATACTAGCGGAGCTTAAATCTCCGCTTGAATCACCGCTTCTATATGGTGTTTATGTTGGAGCTGCGATAAGCGAGGAGAGTGGCGATACTAGCGGAGTCTAAATAAATAGCTTAAACCACTTCTACAGTGGCGTTAAGAAATTAAATAGTAAATATAGTTTATACCGAGTGAGTATATAATGAGTGATTCCGAAAAGGAAGAAATGCTTTTGTCGTCAAGTGCTGTAAAATATTAGGTTGCTGCAGTCATGCGGAAAGAGCGCGAATTTGCAGCTCAACCTACTAATAAGGCAAGGTTTACCATCTTCATAATGGTATGGAATTCATAAAGGAATTCCACCATCTTCATAAAGATTTAAGGCAACATCCCAGAAAATTTAGTGAGTGTATGCGAATGAAAATCGAAACTTTTGACTACATATTACCAAAAATTTCGGATAAAAGGCAGAAAATGATATAAATGCCACATCTCAGCTCCAATATAAACACTACAGTGACAAACAGGAAGGTTTTCACAGCTCCGCTAGTATCACCGCTCTCCTCGCTTATCGCAGCTCCAACATAAAGGGACCCTAACACATACTCGCAGTATAGAATATATAAAAACAAAATAAAGAATATTTCACGACAGGTTTTATGACTATTCCAAAAGACGTAACGTATCGGTTCCTAGGAACCGATTTTGAATCATAAATTCTCGATACCGTTTTCTTCCTCGAAAATCGGTGGAATCTAGAATCGACATTTGAAATCGAAACATCTCTATTAAAAAAAAAAAAAATCTGATTTTGAGATGCTGAAATGTTAAAGATGTATTTCTATTTTATTTTATAGCCTAGTAAGAGGAAAACCTAGTTGGAAAGGGATCGCCTAGCTGTAGATCCGTGACCTAGCTAGATCCTTGACAGAGCCTAGCCCTAACTATAATTCAGTGGGTAATAACCTGGATGTAATTAGCTGATGAGTTAGATGGACCAAGTAAGGCAAACCTTTAATTATAACAGCATCAGCCTTCTTGCGTAATGTTCGCCGCGGCATTAGTGTCTTCTAATGGCCTCCTTCGCCACGGCTCTTCTCTCTGCCCGGTCTTATTTCCAATCCGCTTAACCCCTCCCATTTGCAATAGGAAAAGTTATCAATACCATTACTTAATTTATTAATTTGTGTGAGATAATGAAGCGAAAATTTACTTTATCATTGAAATGTATAAAATGAAAATGGATTTGTATATTCCTGGGCTGATACCTACTTTTAATTTTATAGTAATAGTGGCTAAAATTATAATAAAAATATATAATAAATTATAAATATTAATAAAAATTATAATAAATTATAAATAAAAAATATAATTATTTCACATTGTTTGTATAGGAACAAATGTCCATGATTGTCTTATTTTCATTAATTTAATTATATTATATTATAATTAATTATTAAAATTATATTAGGTATTTCACTTCGTAAAAACTATGATTTCTTTTTATTATTATTAAATAAATAAATTAAAAATTTAGAAAATTATTGTTTAAAAATATTTTTAAGGTTATAGTATGCTAATAAAGCGATAATACATTATAAAGGAAGTAAAAGAGTAAATCGTAGGAAAGGCATTAAAGTGCTCAATATTATTTTTTATTCAAATAAAAACGGTAATTGTAAATATTCAAATCACTCTTTAAACAAGTAAATCCTTATTATTAATATCGTCTAAGTCATTAAGTGCAATTTTTTTCCAAATTCGACTAAAAATCATTGTGTGATAATATCATAATATTATATTCCATAAGTATAAAAAGTGACCAAGTGAAAATAACTACTATATATTAGAGAATGAGAAAAATCGCTATATAACTATCTGAGAAATTTTTAATGAGGATATTCCAGTTTGATTATTGAAACGGAAAAAATTGATTTTGTTACTTAATGACTTTTACCTCCAAGCAGACGATGTAAGCTAAATTAAAAAAATAAAATAGAATAAACACTTTCCTACTTCTACCTTTTTCAACTTTATGCATACACAAACGCATATATATTTATAATAAGAGTTTTTTTCTATGGTAAGGAAAATTAATTTTATTAATATTTAAATAATTATCAAAAACTTTGATTCCTACATTTAAGTGGATTTTTCAAACTTGTTTGGATAAAGAAACAATTATCCTATAACCCTAAAATTCCTTTAACAAGTTGCAAATATAATATAGTTGGAAAATTACAAACCATATCAAGCTTCTTATCACGAGCTGACAATTGTTTTATAAAGCTGTGATTTTTACAATTATGTATCTGTTACAGTTATATGTAATACTAGGATAATCTTATTAAAGCAGCAATAAGGATAAACAATTATTAAAAATAAAATAATGGAAACCACTGAATATAATTCAATTATAAATGCTATATAAACATACTTTCGATGATGGAGGAGGGTGCAAAGCACTATTACAAAAAGGGTTACATTTCCATTTTATAAATCCATAATACCTCAGTATTTCAGGCAAAATGTGGGTTATCGACCTTTTTATCTCCTGGTATTAGTTAGATAAGATAGAGGGTTAATTGATATCCAAAGTAAGTGTCGTACGAATCGATTATGGAAGTGTTGCGTGCCAGATTTGGGTGTGATTGTTTTTAACATTAGGTTTGAAGCGTGTACTCTTTGTCCAACATCATGCAACTAGCAACAATTATAGTATAAATGGTCGTGCAGTCATTTCAATTTTTTTTTATTTATTTATTTATTTTTTTTTTCATAGTAAATTACTAATATTTTTCTGCTTTGTGCTTCATGAGAGCCAAGAAAAAAACACAGTCAGTTTTAAGTTAAAATTTTATTTGAATTATATGTAAAAATGACTTAGTTACCTTCTTGATGTGGATAAATTTCGTCTTTATTAAATTAAATATGAATATTGAATTTTCCAGGGCTCGATAATATAGTAACAGCTAAGTAACTTCGCACATATTTTTTAATAAATTCATTTGAAGGGTGTTAGGCTAGATGGGGAAATGTCCATATTTCCGAATAAATCGCAAATGAAAATAACCAAGTCTGTATTATTTCGCATTGGGAACGGGTTCTTCAAAATATGTGAAAATCCTTTTTATAGCCACCACGAGACCACCTTATTTAATAGTACTTGGGACAGGCTATCATGTAAAAAGATCTCAATTTAAATTTTTTCGGACATTTCCCCTTCTAGCCTAACACCCTTCATTTATATTTGGTATGAATATAAATTATTTGTTTAACTTAAAGTAGAATTTTCTTAAAATTTCAACTTTATCGATCTATTTTTTCTTGCGTGTCAGTAATAGTCTGGTTCATACAACCTTTCACAAAATAAAAATCGCATTAAACAAAAGGATCTCCTGGCTCACTAATAATTTGTTTTCTTATTATAAGTGGAATTAATGCATATAAATGTATATATACACATAAGGAATATGTTCTGAAGGAAATATATTGGATTGCCCTAAAAATAATTTAGGCTTTTTTTCATTGATTCATTCGTTAGTGGGCTCTACAGTCCTTTAAGAAACATGGCCTCTGCTATAGCCTTCTTCCACTCACCTCTGTCTACCACAAGACCCCTCCAGTGTTTAATGCCCATTTCCTTCAGGTCACTTTCCACGTCGTCCAGCCATCTGAGACAGGGTTTCCCTCTTTCTCCTGCTATAACCTCTACCTCCTGGTCTGCTATAATGTAAGCTCTTAGGTATTCTGGTCTGGTCTATCCTTTCTGCATGGCCCAAACCTCGCAGTCTCTTGAAGTGAATTTTTTTTAAAATGCACTTTCATCAAATAAGTTTATTAATTCAAGGATCGTTCAGAACCTCCACTGTTTCTCTTCTCTGACTGGATCGTGAAGAAGTAGTTTTCTCTCCCTTAACTGAAGCATCCTTTTACTTTTTTTAGGTTTTTTGTTTTCTTTAAATTAAGCCTATGTGTAATAAGCTCCATAATTATTAGTGTTATCCTAAACAAAAATGTTTTTTCACCTCAAAAATTCAGTTTACTTTATTTTCATACAATTTTACGAGTTCAAACTGGGTCAAAACAGGACCCAATGAGTCAGAAACGTTGGAAAAATTGCTGGTCAGCGATAGCTTTCGTGTGCGTAGCGTTCAACAATTTGAGAAAAAAAATTGAAAGGAATACTTCAGTCTTAAATGCAAGGAGGTTCGTAGTAGGAATTCTTCACTGGATAAAATACTCTTGATCGAAAGTCGATAGAGACAGTCGATAATTAGTGCTCGAAATTCTATTCAGAGGAACTAACTCGTTTGCAAAAATTATTCTAAAGAATAAAGTGAATTTTAATTAATAATGATGTTTTATAATGGTTTATTTTATAGTTTAATTTTTAAAACACAAACTTGCATTAGCTTCCGGACAGCCCAATTTGTAACATGGACATTGTTGCTTCAATCACTCTTATATCCCAAGTAATATTCTTTCAATGACTCTTTATTCGTTGAGCCTTACGTAATCTTGGTCCTCAGCTGTAAGGTTGCGGTTACTTTATACCCAGTGGCTGACAATACTCTGCAGGAGGCTGGAAAGTCCTCTTTAAAAATACCATCAACAACAAACGCAAGGAGGGCCCGACCTGGCTGGGGGCCAAGGGGGCGGCTCACTGCTCCCTCGTGGCTGCTACTTGCGTCCCCACCGCAGCCCCTTATCGTTAGCTTCATATTTACGACTATTTAATGGTTTATAGCTTACAGTTAGTCAACAAGGTGAAAATCTGAATATTTATCAATTTTATTGCAATACCCATGTAACAAAAAATCAAAAAAAATCAATAAAATAGAAGAAGGTAGTTATATTAATAAGTATATATTTTTTCTTTTTTGTTGGCACTACAGACTTTGAAGATCTTTCTTTGACCGCGTGAAATGATTCTTCTACAGACATTTATTGCTTGCGCAAACACATGCAGGCAGCCTGGGCAGCCTGGAGTGGGTGCGTGCATATTTTTACTGTAAGCCATGGTCTCCATGGTAAAGTATCAGTATACCTATAGCTGGATTGTTTGTCCCTTTAGGGTTAGTTCGCCAAAGCCTTTCCCACCGACGAAAGTTCAAATACTTGAATTCAAGGACTGACAGATCGTTCTAGAACCACGAATTATGGTTGCTTAGTGTGAGGATGCCCTCTTGAACCTGTACTTCTTTTCCCTTAACAGACCGTCCGTGGAACGAACCTTCGTAACGCTACATTACATCCTGGAAGGCTACCTTTCGTTACCCGATCAAGATACGCGGGGTATTGTCATCATTCCAAAGTAATCTGGTCATTTTAGGTTTAAACTGCGGAAAAATTCCTAGTAAGCTGAATTTGTGTATACACCTTTCCTACAGCATTTTAATGAATATGTGAAAAATCGACATTGATATCGTGCTGGCTAAAAAAGTTATAAAGGTCAAAATGTCGCAAAAATCGGTTTTCCGCTAATATTCCGTGACCTCCTGCTCGGAGGTCCATGAAGTTCATAACAAAAATTGTTCATCTTGCAATAATCTACAAAAAATACTTGTTGCATTTTTCTGTAAGATCAACCGTTTTTTGACCATAGCGCTGACATAAGTCGCACTTTTCCGCGAAAACACAAATTTTTGGTACTCTTTGTCTATAGCTTCGAAACAATTTGTCTGATCTAAACTATTTTTTTTTTCATCTGAGAGCTGGTTTAATTTACTGTCAGACTCTATGTATGAAGTTTTGAACAAGTCCCGTAAAATATCCATGCCAGCACGCTGAGAACTCCGTACTATTGGAAAATCCTTATTTTTTCTGCACATTTCTTGCTATAACTCCAAAAATAGTAGTCCGATTCCAAGTGTAATTACATTAAGGGTCTACATATTCATCTGGTGTAAAAACAAAAAAATCTTTTGAACCATATGTTTGTGGAGGAAGAAAATCATATAAGTTATCTTCCACAGGCAGACCAGTAACAAATATTTATCTGGATGTATCACCCCTTCCCCCTTAATGACATGGAGGGATCAAAAAGGGGAAGGAGGGACCGACTGCCCCAGGGTTCCGGTTGGAAGGGTGGGTTGGATGATGCGTGTTTTTTGTTTTACCAATGTTTTAACTTTAAGTTCCTAACAATAATGAACAATTATTTTGTAATCAACAATTATATGAATGCACTTTTATTGTTGTTTTGGCAGAGTAGTAAAGTATACCATTATTTAAAAAAAATCATACAATGGTTATTGCAACATCTATATCTAGGCACCTCTCTATCACAATACTAAGGGTGCATGTTTTGGTATAACGCGATATAAATTTTCAAACAAAACTGTAATACAAAGACATGGTTTGATTATAAATTTCAAATTGTTATAAACGAAATAATACTACGCAGTGTATTAAAAAATCGAAATTGATATTTATATTTAAAATATAATATTCTACGAATTCCTCTCAATGGATCAGCTACCTTGGACTCAATCTGGATACAATTGGAATCCTCATCCAAGAATAAAACGACAAAAACTTCTAGTCGTTTTCCACTACTTTAACATTTTCTAGCTAAATTTTCAGAGCTTCCAATAAATTACAAAATATTTAAGTACCTGTTAGTAATTAGACAGGACATACGGGGTTCTTCGAATTCTTTACGCATCCAATCCTTACAACCCAAAAAAATAAAATAATTCATAAAATCCTTAATGCTTCTTATTATATCACAAATAAAATTATCCATGACGATCTGAATGTCTAATATGTTCCAGAATTAGCCAAACCAAGATACCTATCCTTTCATGACTAGCTACTTACCTGCTCGAATTTACTAGTTGCTTGGCTTGCTTCTGCCTCGATTCCCGAAACCCTCATTGGCGTTTAAAAAGAAGATTGGCAATGGACTTTTGAATGTAGAAGATTTATTTAAGTGCTACTAATGGGCAGTTCTTTATATTCTCTACACGATACAATTCTTGAAACCATTCTTTTTTTGCCAGTTGATATAGCATTGTAATCATATTCCAAATATTTACTGGACTTATATTTTGTATATAAAGATTTCTTCGACTTGGAGTCACTTGTTACCTCAAAGGAAATCGAGAGGAGAAACTTACTGTATGTTATTTTTTCTCATTTCTATGTTACTTTGGTATTGGTAAATACTTCAGAAGTAAATTTCTGTCGTGAAATACCAGGTTACGATTATATAAAACTAATATAGTTGGTAAGACCAGTACTAACTTACGGTTTACAGTCATGGGTTGTCTTTCGATAGGACGAATGAAACCTTCGAAGAAGAATTCTACGGTGCATTTATGGACCTAAGAGAGTCGGACGAGCATTCCTTAGAAAAACTAATCAAGAAGTATAACCTCTTGCCTAGGCGAACCAGACATAGTGAGACATCCGACTGGGAAAAGTGAGGTGGCCCGACCATGTTGCTCTTATGTCTGAGAATGAGATCCCAAAAAAATAATTAAATGAGGATATACATAGGACCATATACAGGGAAAGATGCCATCTTAGACGGTGTTGCAGAGGGTGCCAGGACGGTCCTGGGAGTGGAGGATTAAAGGAGAGCTGTCTAACGACGAACAGAATGGCGCAAGTAATTGGAGTATGTCACAGACCCGTGATGGTTTGTTGATCGAATGGAAGAAGACAAATACAATTGTAAATATCAACAAGTAATCTTTTTTTTTTAAATTTTATATTCGTTTTTTTATAAAATAATCGAACATTTACAATTAAAATTTGAAAAAAAGAATGCTTCAGAGCTGTAAGTTGAAACATTTTGCATAATAACTTCTTATGTATTACAATAATTTTTCAATCAGAGTAGGTTTAAAAAAAAAAAAAACATTTGTTTAAAGATATATATTCAAGAATAATCTCAGAACTAAATTAGAACCATAAATAAATAAAAAAACATTAAGTAATCTGAGAAAGCGAGATGGCTAACTAACCCCCGGAGTGAAGAATAAGCCGCCCCAAGTGCGATCGGTTAATTACCCCCTTTGTCTCTCCTAATTAATACCGCCCGGTCCTTAATGGCCGACGGAAAAGTTTTACTTTTCTATCCGCCGATCCGTAAATATCCGGCTATAATTCATACCTTTTCCGACCAGGGAGGGGGTTCTCTGATTCCCCACCCCCTCTTTCCTTCACCAATTACAGTTTTTTTTTCCTCCTTCGTCCTTCTTACCTCAGCTCCCTCCTTCATTATTCTGACTCAGTCCAATTATTTGGGTCTCCAGTCGACTAATTTTTTTCTCGATTAGGAGAAACGCTGATGAGCTGCTGTGTCTCATCAGGAGTTTCCCTCTGACAAACACAGTAAAAAAAAAAAAAAAAAAAAAAAAAAGGAAGTTTGCGACAGGAGGAAATTTAAACTTTCCAGAAATAAAATTTTATTAAACATTTCATCCGGTACAAGGTATTACTTCTCTTTTGTTTGAAAGAAGAGATATTTATACATTTATTATTTATGCAGCAAATTAAAATATCTTTTAAATTAAAGAATCTTCTAATTAATTACAAAATACTCATTTACATGGGAATAGTGACACTTATTTAAATATACAAAATTGAGTTCTGGGGCTCCACTAAACCCATTCTTCTCTTGTCCAACTCTTAAAATTCAAAATCCTTCAAAAGTTATTAATTCGCTGAGGTTTTGTCGTTATGATAATTGTTGAAGCTTGGATATGCATTTCTGGCTCAACTACCATTCTCTTCAGAACTCTAGCCTACAACTACCTTTTTTTAAGGACCACTTTTTAAACGATAAATATTTTTTTGATCAAATGACGCTAGAAATCGGAAATAGTTAATAATAAAGAATTAGAATTCTATCTCGAGAAGGAAGCACTTTGGCAGGGATGAAGCATATTTTTATAATTAAATGCGACTTCTAATCATTTGTTTTTTAGTTGTATTTTAAAAACATTTGTTAATTTTCAGACAACCTTTCATAGGTTTCAAATAAGATATCCAGTACTGACCGTCTGTTCCATAAGAAATATCTAGAATAATGTTAACGGTACAGGATCAAGTATACAAGGCGAATTATTGAGGATTTATTTCCTCAAAGTGATCTGTTCTGCGCATGATGTTCTAATCCTAATACTTAGTTGTAGTTTTCGTATGACCAACTTCTCACTTAATGATGTGTTACACCCTGATACGTTTTCATATCTTTGAATCTTATTTACCAAAATACATTAATTCCTTATACCCTCGACTAAATATTCACAGGGATATTAAATATTTCTTTATTGTAGCAGTCAATGGCCCTCTAGCAAAGAACTTCTCATGTCCCGCTTCACTGACATTCTGGAGAGCCTCCGATTGAATTAGTATCATACGCTATAAGCCGTGGGGCCCGCCTGTTCTAAAGGCCCAAGGAGCACACTAATCCACCCTCTGTACACAGAGCACCCTCGATCTAGAGGATTGGTGTTAAATAAAGATGAGAGGGTAGCTCCGGGGGGTCACGGTCTGTTCTGGCCCGGATGAAGCCGTGCCAGTTCCTGCAGTTAGTGGCTCTATGGGGCTCTTTGTATCCCTCCCCTGGAAGGGTCTGCTAGGTCTGCTACTAATGAGTTAGGGTAGTTTTGGATTAGTTGTTTTATTTAATATATAATATATTCACGAAGATAAATCAAAGCTGATAAAGTTCTCGCAAAAAAAAAAAAAAAATGTAATCAGTGGTAAGTCATCTACTAACCAGTAGGCAGATCTGGTAGCGAAGAATTGATAAAATAATGACGAGATCTTTACACATGACATCAGTTATTTTTCCCTTCCCATTCCAATTTCAATGTAAAATTGAAAGATAATTGCAGTTCTGAGTGCACCGTTAGAAAGGTAATTTTTTTTTGTAAGATTCGGCAGCTTGAGTAGTGATCTCTAAAAGTTTGTCGCTAACAAAACGTTTTTAAAATTTTTATTTTTTGACGTATTATTGCGGTTTAAAAAGATATTTGTGAACATTGAAAGTGCATAAGACTTGAAGAAAATTTAATGCTGATTTAAAAACTGTGATGGAACGTTGAAAAAAAATGTATAAAAGCAGAGAAAATTGAGATTTTCCTCATCATAGTCATCTCCGTGACTATGAAATGAAAAAATGTGAGTATCTCTTTGGGCAACTATTCAATTCCACTGGTATCTCAACTTTCTTCCCAGTCTATTCCAGATAAACCTCCGAGGAGTCAGAAAAAAAAAAAGAAATGGCCTCGTGACCTTCAAATATAGAACTTTTATAGAAGTCATTGAGAGCCTCATCTTCATATTTATTAAATATATTTAAAAAAAATAAAAAACCCAGAGAAATAACCTAATCAGTAATACTGTCTCTATCAATCTAAAAGGCAGACATATGGGTAATACATTCTAACAAGTACTAATGACATTATATAAAAACTATAATGATGTTTACACTTTATTATTTCCTTGTTCCTTTTTCTTTCTTTTTTTTTTTTGTTTATATATCTTTATTTCATGAATCTTGAATTATATAAAATAACAAGAATAAAATGAACATTAACGTTGAACTATATTTACAGAGATTTTTATTTATTAAAATCACCATTCATTCAGATTACAAGTAAATTATGTTTCTTGGGAAAATTTACAAATAGGAGTGATTTAAAAGTAGGCAGGAAGGATGTATTACGGATTTGCAAAGATATGGTGTTCTATCAAAAATATGGAACTAACGAAGGATTTATCAAATGCGGCAGTATTATGGAAAAGGAAATTGAGATTGAAAAGGTGGCAGCGATTTCGAAATTGAAATTCAGATTTGAATGAAATGAGATATGGAGGGTGTTGGGAATGTATAATGGGGTACATTAACGAAGCAAGAAAAACATGAAGGGAAATGTCACTTAACCTAGCGTTGTTTTGAGAAATATGAGTATCTCTTTGGATCAATGTAATAAGAGTTATGGTAATTAATGAGAATCCATAGAATTGATCAGAAAAAGTTTATGATATTTACTTAGTTGTATCTAGCGATTCTAAAAGATACCCATACACTCGACGGATTTTCCACGTAATAATGAATTTTTATTGCAATTTGTTTTTTATACTTGTCTATTCAAGAAAAAAAATACTTTTTTGAGTGTATCAATAATAAAGGAATTTGTACTTAGTCCATAGCGATATGATACCATTCAAATAATTGATACAATATACAATTTTCTGAATATTAGGAAAATAAAAATATTAATATAATGTGAAAATGTTTTGAACATGTTTATTTTATAATGGATCCACTCAGATGTTTACAGCGTGATTAATAATGGGTTTGGTGGTTGTCAACCAAACATGAAGGGATGAGCACGCACGTAGCCTGTTCAAACATGAGAGACTGTGCACATCAGCGGGCGAGGCATCTGACCAATGTTTGGACAGCGGAGGACCTTGCGTGATGCTCGCTGATGGCACACTGTGAAAGCCAAATATCGAGCTCATTAGTAATATCGATTATGTAATAACGAAGGGGGGGGGGGGAGGGGAGCTCTATGTTTCCCAGCTAGATACTGTAAAATATATTCCTTCATATTTTATTTTCATATTGGGGGAATGTTCAAGAAAACTGTGATTCCATAGCCACCTGTTAGCCTGTCCTATGTAAAAATACTATCACATAAATATTAGTCTCGTGGATGCTCAGTAGGGGACGATTCCCAATGATAAAAATTATAGGCTTTGTGATTTACCTTTTTGATTGTTTTTTTAGAAGAACGGTTACCGGACTTTCAGCCTAACATCCTTCATATAATGTAGTCGATAATGAAATCATGAAAAGACATTCCAAATGTCTTTAATGCCAAACTCTGTGATTATAAGCAGGTCGCGTCTATTTAATATAATACAGCCAGTATTTAGCAGTAATTACTTCTTGCTTGAATTTCGAAAATATTTTATTAAAATACGTCTCTTAAACATCTCTTTTCTGGTCAATTGTTTTTCGATTTTTCTAGGGCCAGGTTTTTGGGAAATTTTATATTGTCCTAAAAATTTTCCATGGTATCTTAGCTAATTTTTAGTTTTATTGTGGCGCAATGGCGTAAAAAGATTATTTAGAAAGGGCTAGAATGCCGCTTAGGGGTCTTGTTTGGTACCAAAGCTCTTTGGTTCTAATTTGATTTCTTAATTTTAACCTTTCCTCCTGGCTAGAATAGGTTGTTAACAGCGAGGAAATATACAAATAGAGCTGCTATTGAGGTAGGACGGAGCTACAGGCAGGTGGGACCAGTATTCTCCCACCACTATACTACCCAGAGTTAACCCAGTTCCCAACTCACCAACATTATTTTAGACTGCTGCCGATGCAGGTTAAGGTAATAAAATACCTTCAAACACTGTGTATTATTTTTTACTTAAATTTGTTAATATAAAGGATTTTTATTGTATATAAAAGTTATAATTACTAATAAAAATTCAAATATTTCAAAGTATTGCGATACTTTTGACGTGGAGTTTATTATAAAAATTGAATTGCATTTAACACCATCGCGAACTAAATTTGACTAGGTACAATGAAAGAATTTGGCGTTAGGTACTTACCTATGAAAGCTAAGCTGCTTATCAGGTTTAGTCCCAGTCTTGTTGTTCTTACATCCAATTGCAGCACAAAAAGGCATACTTAATGTAGAATGAATTTATAAACAAAATAAAAACTCAAAGAGAATAGGTTTACGTAAAAAATAAGAAATTTAAAGCAAACACTTGCAGCTTCAAGGAAATCACGCAGCACACACGTGGTACGCTTCGGAGGTTGGGGTAGTATAGTGGAGGGGGAAGGAATCCCATCTCTACTCCACTCGAGACTGCTCTACTGTATATCTCCTCGCTGGTTGTTAACCTGCAGGATAACCTATCCTACTGTCCTAGTTGGGGAGTATAAGGACGTCAAGCCACAACAAACAAATAAACATTATTGAGATCCCACAAAATTTATTTTTTTTACTTTCTCGCCTAAAAGTTTCATTCTTTCGTAAATGTCTATATCCATATACTTTAACAACTACATATAAAACGTATTTCAATTATTAAACAAATAATTACATAAAAGCAAGAGGTATTAAAAAAAAAAAAGCTGACTATAATTTTATATTTATGAATTTTTTAATTAATAAGGATGCTATCGTTCATTACATCTTGAATGCGAAGGAGTACAGGTCTAATGTGATTTTGAAAGAATTCTTATATGCACTGTCTAATGCAAAACTGTAATATATCATATTAATTTAAAATTTCGTAATTTTTTTTCTTTGTATACGGCTTGCTTAAATTTAGTTAATATATCCGATACTTGTTATACGTTTCATATGGCTTGGTTACGGAATATAGGGACGTAAACAACTAATGAAAAATCTAACTTTTTGCTGAGAAAATGAAAAAAAAAACAACAAACAATTGGGTGGGATTTATGAACTTTTGTCAATTAAAATTATTATTTCGATTTCCCAGAAAAGCATTATCAATACCACAGAGCCGTGTATTGATGGATCTTTGCAGTCGGAGGATAACATGTGCCTGGAGGGACGGTGACTACCTAAAGAGCCCACTGTACAGAGGCTATTAGAAACAATAAAGGCTCTTGTCCTGGCTAATAGAGCCAGTTAAAAAGCACTCTGATAACACAAACTGTCCACTGTGCCCTAATTAGATGGATGAGTCTGTAAACGAACCACATCCTTCTTTGAAGGGTCTATCGTTAGTCCACCAAGAGCACTCGCTGTTGTACTCTCGCAGTCGGTATTCTAAATTCTGCAATAATTTAAAAATCAAAATATCAATCCAAGCCCCATATATCCACAAATTTCATAATTTGTTTCTGTTTTATATCAATTTATTGACGTTTACAACTCTGCAAACATATACATCAAGTAAATGTGTTAATAACGATTACAATACCTTGTCTAAATAAGAAAAGAACTACTCCTCTGCAGCACTTCAATAAAAATTCTACACTATGAGATCTCTAGGTCTTCTTCTTTTCAAAAGCCTCGGAGGATTATCGGGAATGGAGTGGAAAGCAAGTTAAGAAACTAATGGATTTGAGTGGTTATGGAGCTTACTATAAAAGGATAGGTATCTGGTTTGGGCCAAATCAGCAATATATGGAACATGAATATCTTTATGGATCAGTTTATTCGTGACAAAGTAAGGAGCATTGAGGATTTTTCGAAGGATTTTGGATTGTAAGGATTAGATAAGAGATGATTTGAGTGGTTTTGTGGGACCCCCTAACTCAACTCCGTACATCTAAATGGGTCTAATCACAGTTGCATATGAGTCTTTTTTAGTTGATTGGGAGCTTTGAATGTACATAAAACTTAAATATGTAAAATTAATAAGTCTTAAAAATTTATTCCATTCGTTTAAGAAACACAGTGATCTTTTGCAGTTTCTGTTTAAATATTTACATTGGGGGAGGGAAGGTGAGCTAATTTTTAAGTTAAAATGGTTATTCAACGCTAATGTATCAAAATTTATATTTCATTTATTTTTGTATTAAAAAAAAAATCATTTTGCATTTATTTATTTTTGTATTTAAAAGCTTAACGCTCTTATGTACTCAAACTAGGACAGGAAGGACGGGTCATCCTACAGGTTACCGACCTATTCTAAGCCAGGGTGGGAAGGCCAAGATTCATTCCGTAGGTCCGCCACGATAAAATGTTTACCCGCACAGGTCGGTCGAACCCACGACCTTCAGAACCTCGCCCCAATGTTTAATGGTTGTTTCTACACATACCATTGTTACTTTTCTTAATTGTGGTTTTATAATATTTCGTATACTTTAACTTTAAATTTGAATATTTTATTATTTTCTTTAAATTGCAGAAGCTAGATGTGAATCCTTAAGAAGCAATGATCTCTGATTTTATATCGATTATTTTTATTAGAGACTTTTTACAACCATATGTCATATGTCTTTGCCAAAAATAATAAGTTCGTTCCATTTTTTCCCGTCCAACCAGTCTCCCTCACTCATTCCCGTATTCATCTCTTCTATAATAGTCTAACGTTTTCTATGAGGACCTTTCTTCCGGTTTTTTTTTCCGGGTTCCATTCTTTAATAATTTTTTTTTGGCCATTGTTCCTCTCCTATTCTCGTAATATGCCCAAATCATTTTAGCCTCATGGTTTCAATTGGCTAGAGGATGTTATCCATTTTATATTGATATTATTTAACGTACAGGGCTTTTTATTTATTTTTTTTTCCATTTATTTATTTTTCTATAAATTATCCATTTTTTATTTTTTTTATTTAATCATAATTTTCTTTTCTTGAAGGATTTCCTTTATGCTCTAATTTATTTGTAAATAATTTACAAATATTTACTTTTTGGCACAATTACTTATGGCCCTTGAATGTTGCAGATTGTGATTTTTTTTTTTAAACTAAAGCCCGATTAAAAAGTTTTTTGTTCGTTTTTAAACGCAGATAAAGTTTGTAATTAAACGACAAAATAATGGGCATTTAATTTTGAAATAAAAATCAATGACGCCAGATAGGAAATAATCTAAATGAGTCTCGTATTAAGAAATAGGTACATCTTTTAGAGTTACCTTTTAACTTTTTTGTAAAGCCCTTGAAAGGTAGGTTTCAAACGAATTGCCGAATCTTCATCATTAAGGAACTCCCGGGTTATTATATTTAATAATCTTGCTAAACACTTTTATTGTTCTCAAAAATTTCTAGAAGGTCCTTCATAATAGATTTTAAAAAAATATGAGTTTGAAGTCTTAACATCCTACGCTTGAATTGCTATGTTAAAATATTAGCATAAATCTATTACATTAATTTTTAGAAAGCGGTAGAAGTGCTATTGGCGTCAATGAGGAATCAGAAGCTTCATTTTTAATGTATAATAATTTGCAGGTGAAAACATAACTTCATACAGCCTTCATATTTTCTGTGGTCAACAACGGTATAGATCTCTGAACTACCTTAACTGGAATAATAGAACTAAATATAAATTATCCACAGAAAGTTCTGTGGTCTCTTCGGAATACTCGGGAAAGAGGAGAATGTTTGAGGAGATAAGATTGTTTCGATAACATAAAGTTCATAATGACAAATCTAAACAGACACCTTTGGTCAAGTTGTGTCGCTTGAAGTCTAGGAACTCCTCGCAAGCTGTGGATCTTACAACAAAGGGTCGCAGACCAAATTGATATATGTGTATGAAACGTTGAACCCGAAAAATGAAGACAATGGTACAGAAAAAAGTTAGCGTAACCAGCAGAAGTTACAGTGTTGTAAGAAATCATAAGGGTCAGTGAAGTAGATAATTGAGCTATCAAAGGCGAGAAAAGGCCCACTGCTCTCATTATTTCCGGTCACATAGAACGGGCTGAATAATGGAGGAAAAAATAGAAGCCGTTATTTCCGCTCGTTGGTAAATGTACGCATGTTACGGGCATCAGGAGTGAAAGAAGGACCGCGTAGGAGGGAACTCCAAGATTGGTTCAGCTCCCCCAACTGGGTCATCAGCCTCCCTCTGCTCCCGATCATCGGTTTCTGTCTCGCTTTTCCGTTATATTGTTGGATCGCAACTGTTGGATCCGGATATTTTCTCGAATTATTTTTCATACTGTAAGAAATGGTATCTATCTAATTTGTACCTGTATAAATCTTGAATATCTTAATATCATGATATGAGTTTACTTCAATGTACCTTGAAATGTTTTTATAATGCATATACTCGAAACATTAAGAAAAATGTATCAATAAGATTTGTGGCAAGAATTGAAATTCGATTAAATATCAACTAAAACATTATTAATATTTTAAAAAAAATATTATAAGTAGTATTTCCGTATTACTGGCTAAATAAAAATTTTGCACTTTATCTTACAGCAAAATGACTAGCTCATGAAGAGTGTCGGTCAGATTGCATCAGCCAACGGAAAGTAAAAGCTAGTATTTTTCAATTAGTGTGAAAGTGAGGACGGAAACTTTTCTGACAGCGGCATTCATCCTATACTACGGGTCATTAACCCTCAACTACAAAAAAAAAATGTCATAACTTCATTTTAAATATACGTTTAAATGTCCACTGAACACATAGAACTTCTCACGTTCGTCGATTAGTGGGAAGATTATCAGGTAAATCGGTTTTAGTTTATAAAACTTGGAAAACGTTGTTATGGAAGAAATTCTTATGAACTTGTAAAAGATCTTAACTACAGAACCATAATGCACGAGATCAATTCCGACGTTTTGATTTGAGTTTCACGTTTATCGATAACTCTTTCCTATAACTTGACATGTAAACATCCATTTCCACAATTTTGATGTAGGGTATGTTATCTTGATATTTTGTCTCATTAAATATAAAAAGGGGAAGCAGAAGTTAGCAAAATGAGTTTCAACATGGATTTAGTGTTTTATAATATTAATGTTTTCTTATATTCTCTTCCCTAATGTGTGAAAGTGTTACACAAGGATTTTGTGTTTTATGCATTTATAATTCATTATTTCCTTTTCCCTAATCTGGGAAAGTTTATCAGAACTTAACATTACTTTTGATTTAGTGTTATCTTGATTCTTATTCACTGTAATATTATGTCAACATTGCTTTAATATTTAATATTTTGTTAATTTTTCATTTCCTAACAATTATTTTCTTATTTCTTATTTTTATATGAGAAGGTATAACAGAAGTTGATGTTAGTTCAAGCGTAAATTTAGAGTTTGTCAGTAAATGAAGGAGAATAACCTTCCCTTTCGAAAAGTACCGACTAAAACATCCAAAGAAGGTTAGAATTGATAAAACGATGAAAGGGCGAACCGCCTTGTTGATAAGGTACCTATAATTTTAATATAAATACCGCTTATTGTAGTACTTTTTATGGCTTATCATGTGACGTATTTCATTTGTTTTTGTTTGTTTGTTTATTTCGTTTAACGTCACTTTATGCTGCTATGGCTAATCGGACGATGCTACGGTGGGAGTCCTAAATTTTGCCTATCCAGGTATAATTAGGATAAGGATTTTTAACGAGTACCTGACATCGCACAGGCTCGGGACCCCCATTTTACGTCCCATCGCACAGGCTCGGGACCCCCATTTTACGTCCCTCCGAAAGACGGCATAGCTAAGGATTTTTTACTCCCTTTAAAAAATCCTAAGGTCATCTGCCGGGCTGCGAACCCGCGATCTTGGGTTTAGTAGGTTGCTATGCTAACCACTACACCACAGGTGGCCCTCATTTGTTTTTTGTTGGTTGTAAATCCGATCATAATTTATAATCAAATTTTTATAACGTTATACATATTTGATGAGTCTACTAGTAATTCGAAAATAAGGTCTGTGGTCTATATTTGTTCGTTTTTTTGCTACCCAAACCATTTGGGTCCCTATCTATAACTATTATCAACATGGATAGAGTCAGGGTCCCCTTAGCCAATAGGAACCTGTTATTCAGTGGCGGTAGATTGAGGAGGCTGTGGACTAATTATTAGAGAGTGAATGATGACAATTGGTCTTGCCACAAAGGCGGTGTATTGTTGAAGTGGTAACAATGGCTACTTGTTCTCTTGAACCCCCTCCGCCATCTTTGTCAATAAGACAAATAACAAGAGCCCGGTAGCGATGTCGTTTGATTTTTGTTTTAGCCAAAGGCTTTGCTAGTTACTTTGACCTTAGTCTCGGTGATACGGAAGTTCTTAAAAGAGTTTTGCAGGATCATTCACAAAGGATATTCAGAAACAGTTCACACACCGGTCGATCAAATAAACAATAACCAACAGTAAATATTTAAAAACTAAAGATTCCAACATTTCTTATGTCAGTAACAGCTGAGTACGAATTGCTTCACATCAAAACTTTTAGGTTAGATCCTTATAGGCAGAGAACAACAAATGTATACAAATAAGTACATATGTACCAAATAATATTATTGTATGTTCGTAGGATATTCGAAAGGATGTCGTTTAACGGTTGGGCCTTCCGTTCACGGACATCAGTGACTCGAACTCGTAAGTGATACGTACGTCTTATTTGGACCGTCTGTGTAATATTTCCGCAGCTACGAATCTCTTCCCTACATTATCCTTTAATGATGTTTCATTAATCCCTGTTGAACAGATCCGCTACCAAGGACTCCATTTGGACAAATGTCTTACTTTGAATGCACATACCAGACTATAACGACTAGAAATTGCTAGTCGTACAATATTAACTAGACAAACGAAAGACTGATTTACATGACAGTTATTAGACCTATTTGGACATACTATGTTGAGATATGGGGTCCACCAAACCTTTCGATTCCTCTCGTATTCAATCTTTACAGTCCAAAATTCTCAATGCTCTTTATTACGTCACAAATAAACTTATCCATAAAGATCTTAATATCCCATTAGATGGGATATGTTGTTGATTTAGCACAAACTAGATAACAGCCTTACTTCACCTTAAGACCCATTCCCACCGGAATCCATTATAGTATACTGGATTCCTAAAAATCCACCGAGGCGTCTAAAAAAGAAGGTGTCCAGGAGACCTTCTAATATAAAACTTTTTTTCGGAGTGCTACTAGTAAATAGTTCTTCACAAGTTATTTACACGTCCTTGTAATAATTATCCTCAAATTTACTTGTACATTATGTACAGTTGTAAATAAAAATAAATAGAGTTTTTAAAAAATAATAATGATAATAAATCTACTTTTAATCATTATGGAGTAAACAAATTTCTTGTTCATTGTATATTTCATTTGTCGACTAGGCTACTCTTACATGTCCTTATAAGGTTGTCCGTAAAATCCCTCATTATGAAGATTTCACTTTGTGATTCTTCGTGAAATAAACTTGTTTTGGAATTAGAAAATTAAAGGTTATTCACTTATAATCTTGAAGGTACTATAAGTTGTAGAAGGTAGGTTAATTTCCAAAAACCCGAAGGAGGCTAAAAGGACGGTAGATCCACCGCCTTACATCAGCCCTAAACGAGTAGAAAGTTTAATTACGGAAGAGTTATGCGGGAGTAGGGAGTTTAGACCTGACACACAGATGCGACTAACCGTGATAAATAACTCCAAATAGAAGGGGACATTAGCTCTTGCGGCGCAGGTGCGCACTATGTCTTGTTGCGGTGTCGCTCATCCCGCGCGGCAGATGTGGAGGGAACCCGATCTGGGAGGACCATTAAGGGATCAGGGAGGAAATTGCACCTCAACCTGGCTAATGTGAGCTACTTCATTTACACGATAAGGATGATCGCTTTTCGTAATGATTTTGATATGATAATGGGCTGTTTACATTGGAGGAAATTCCTTAACGAGGGAGATAATTCGTTCTTAATGGAGCGGAAACCTTGATCGTTGGTGTTGGTTGCGTATTTATTGCTGTATTTTTTTTATTTATTTTTTTTAATTTCTCTGATATGTCAGAGGTTGCTTAGTAATCATGATACTAGGTCGAACATGAGGACGGATCGATTAGGTTGTTAGATCATATTCTGGCACATTTAGCTTTTATAAAATCTGTACCTGATCCTTCAATGAACTGATTTGACTGATGAAGGACCCTTAACCATCACTACTATATCTTGTAATGTAGAACACTCGTACTAGAGATTAATTTCTTGTCAAGTTTAGGAACCAAAATCTCACATTTAATACAGAGCTAAGAAATGCGGGCCTGAATTAGAAAACACAATAAGTAATCATTATCTTCAATGATAAAACTGAAAAAAAATTGAAAACTATAAACGCCGTTTAGGATATGTTGAGATTTTCGAGATGCTACATCATTCCACGACAGGTGCGATATTGGAATGGTATTTATCTATATCTATACTGTTATATAAAAGGACAAGCCATTTTCGTTTTTGATCACTAACCGCAAAAACTACTACTTACTTACTGAACTAATATCTACCAAATTTTAACCACACCATCTTCATAGTTCAAAAAAGATTTAGAAGGTTTGCCATTAAAAAAACGATAAGTATATAGTGTTGAGTGAAGTTTGATAATTGACCGGTAGGTGGCGAGTACCATTTGAGAGAGGTTAAAAAGGATATATATGAAAAAATTTACTTATTTTTAACTCAATTGTTATTAAAAAAGCTATAAATATATGGAGCGACGTGTGGATCCAGTGCAGTTTAAAAATGGACTGAGATGTGGCCATTCTGCAATAGAGTTTGCAATTGTAAAAACATTAAACCCAGTTGTAGCAAATGTTAACTGTTTGTCGTATACTTCATGGTTAGAAATTGAAATCCAACCAGATGGTTCGATAAATAATATTTCTGACGAGGTGGATGTTGAGTTATACTTACGTACTCTTCAAACACCTAATCAATGCAATTTTAACCAGATTAAAAATTTCTGCCAAGCGTGGAAATAGCATTGAAAAAATAATGCTAAATTCCATACTTCAATACAAGATTTTTATCGATAAACAAATGAAATTCAATTATTAATTAAAATAATCAAAGTTCTTTAATTATGAGAGCGGGCGAAGCCGTGATGGAACAGCTTGTACTTACATATTTAAGTTAAAAAGACAAAAAAAAAAATGTTTTGTTGTTAAAATATTCCCTTAAATAAACTAGTACCAACCATCATGAACATAATGACACCTATTTTAAATTTTTCCAAAGTATCGCAGAATGTCGTTTTCTTTCACTAAGATTTTCCAGGATTATTTCCATTATCGAGGATAATTGATCATAAACAGAAAATCATAATAAACTGAGTTTGAAGGCTGAAGAAGCAAACAAATAATATTTTTTCTTTACAATTTCTTTTCTTTCTTTACCTTCATTACTAAGTGTACAATTACCTGCCCACAACTAGTAATCGTTCTATTCATGATGTATGACCTTATAAATCATTCTATTACAATTACCATTAGTATTGGAATGTTAATGGAACTGTTTGACATAGATCCCACATTTTAAAAGAATCGCCTTTTCATAACACTTTTATTATATTTTGCTGCGGACAGAATGACATATCGCTGGGCAGATCCTTGAGTTGTTCATTGAATGCTAATAACTTGACATTTCTCTGTAGTGGTATCCAATTGCATTCCGACTATTTGAATGCGCATGATGCATTTAACCACCTGATCTCAATGCATTATCTGCATATATAATCCTGCCTGACAGTAAGTAATTTAATAGGCTATTAGAGTCGAAGTGAACTTTATTTTTTATTGCTGTCTCGAGGTCAAAATACCAAACAGGTATTATGTATCCAATAAAACGGCTTCAATTTTTATGTTATTTTCTATTATAACTTTTGTTACTACACTAATACTTTGCTACTATGTGTATACATGTTTTCTGTTTTGTTTATTTAAAATTGTGATAATTTGTCCCAAAAGGATCTTTCCTAAAATTATTAGAATTTAAAGGACGATCTAGTGATGATAGATATTCATAGTGGGGATAGAAACATATATAGCGATCTTAAAATTCAAAAAAGTAATTTAATTATTTTAATAATATTAAATATTAATATTAATATATTTTATTTAAAGACAATTATTAATAGTTATTACATCATACAAATATTTTCATATTTACAAACCGGCAAAAAAATGGTAATAAAATATATTCCACTTCAATCATACTTGTCGAGACATGAGAACTCCTGGAAATCCTTGGGCTTCTGTCCTGTGGTAGTACTTGAAAAAAATCCTGTGGATGTAAAACGAGAACTCCAAACACTCAAAACATGAAATGAAAAGCTAGCTATTCCAGAAACCCATTGTCGAATTTCACAATACATCTAGTTGGAACTTGGTGAAAGTTAAAACGGATTTTAAAAGATTCTTATAAAATGATGAAAATTTTGATGCTGCGAAGTTCTGCCAGGTTCAAGCTCTAAGTTTCAGAGATATTTCTTATAACCAACAAACTATTACCTCTCACTTGAGAATGATTTAAGATAAAATTTAAAAAATAATAATTTCACAAAACTTATCCAAACATTTAAACTATTTATACATAACTATTATAAAAAATAAATACTTGTTAGTATACCTTCCAGTATAATTTAGGTTTTGATTGTTTTGTGTATAATAATAGCAGTATCATAGTTTTATGATAGAGTATACGTTATAACTTGGGAACTTTTTTTTCAGTTTCAATTTTTTTATTTATACATGTTGTATAATATAAGAATAAGTAATTTCGCTGACAATACATGTAATGAAATAGTACTTGTAGACATTAGGGAGAGTAGCAAGAGTCCTCCTGACATTGATCAAAATATATTAATAAAAATAAAACTAATTTATTTGAGCAGATCTCCCATCCAGCTTCTTTTCAGCCTTCTAAAAAGGAATTTCTGGGTATATCAGCCGTGGTCGTCACTAATGAGTATGTTATTATGTACATGGAGTCTATCTTGTGATTACAGTTTAGGTAAATGTTATTTTACTATGGGTTCATATCTGAGTGACGTGTGTGGCTTGTGAAGTATTAAGGTGATTTCGTTTATGTATTTTTGATTGAAATATTGATATTAATTTAAGGTGCGTATGTGTTAGTCGCTGTCGAAGCATGGGAACATCTTTATTTTCTATTTTTTTTATTATTCTTGTTTCCAGTCTGTTGCACCCATTTGTTTTCTTTTTGAATTAAAGGAGTAGAGAAACTATTTATTCAATGTAATTTTTTTTAGGATTTTGGACACTCATTACATCCATATTAATTATTACAAGAAATAATGGATTATAAAATATGATCAATTTGCCTCTTATTGAAAAAAAAAAATCGACTTAATGTATTTTAAAACAAAAAATTGTTTCCTTATAAATATTAGTAACTATATATTTTTTTTAGAATTTTATTTATTTAGTTTTTCAAATTCCTATTTTTTTTTTTAGATGAACCTATATCTTATTATATATATTTGAGCTTTTAAAAAAGTGAATACAGTTTTTAAATTGTTTTCATTATCTCTAAGAGTTTTGTATCTGTCGGGTGCAAGTCCTAAATTCTTAAACTGAATTATAGTGTACGGACATTCCTGAAATACATATTGCTTAATGCTTCATTCTTATTGTGCATATTGTGTAAATGTATCGGTAACATAAAGCCAACCATAATACCTCTTGCCCTCTTTGAGGCATATTGAAATACTTTCATAATAAAAGATTAAAAAAATACATTTAACAACGATATGAAAAAAAAATTATTCATTAATAAAATTTCCTTTTGGGTCTTCCTTAATTCTATATTCAGGATTACCAGGACGTGTATAATGACGGGATTTATGAACTTCCTCTATGAGCCCCATAAATTACTCCCGAGGGGAACAAATTATCATTTCGGGTAAACAAACCAATTCGTTATACAATAAGAAGGCGAAACGTATTAATATAATCCGGTCTCCCTAACTTTTGTGGCAAAGAGTGAAATATATTCCGTCATAAAGAAAGGCCGGGGCTAAATGGAAATCTGGTAATCCTCGGGAGATCTGTACCGCGGTGGCAAAGCCCTCGGATGGGATTCTCCTCACGTCCTCACAAGTATCCCCGCTAAACCTTAGGGCTAAAGGCTGAGGTATCTCTCTGAGGTAATAGCTTGTACTGCAGCTTGGGATAACAATATTAGACCGCTTTAATAAAAAAGGGGATTTCATTTCGTTTCCCCCCCTACAGTTTATTCACCATTAGGCCCCCTCGGACTTGGGGAAGGGGGTGTCGACGGGCCTATGTATAATTACTGTGTTCATTGTCCCTTGTCCCCTGTCGAGTTAGCCAGCTGAACTCTTCCCCTCCCTACTTAATTCAACCTGTGACATTTTTAGGGAGTCTAGAGAGTTGAAGCAGGTAAAGGGGGGGGGGATTGAATACAGCAGTAGGCTCGAGGAGGACTTCATGAAATGATAATTGAATCAGAGCTCTCCAAGAGTCACTGATTGCTTTCAGTTTCTCATAAAGTCTGCAAAACTTTTTTTTTTTTAATGGACACACAAAACATATATTTAAGATTGTTTTTTTTATTTTTTATTCTTCGAGGCACGAATGATGGTATAGAGGGATCAATGGTGTGCTAAAGCATAGTTGATGACAATGGTTTATTCATTTTTTATCTAATTGTTAATTTAATATAGTTATTTAGCGAATTGATTTTATTAATCAAAGAATCCAAAGAATTTTGTTTTCTAGGTTTTCCATTTTCCCATAAGTTCCCTGTCATGTCTTATAGCTTCATTTGAACCATATTGTGTTTGCTCACTTCGTTCAATTTAGTTTAATTTTAAATAATTAAACGCTGAATTTAGCAGTTACAAGAATAACTAATGACTAGTCAAAAGAATCTATTAAGTATTAATTACTAATAACTATTTTTATTTTCTATAAAACACTGGTTTTTAATGTATATTGACGATTATTTAAAATTATTGTAGACATAAATCCATGATTTATTATAAAATAACGCAAACTGATAATTATTATTCATTTAAAATATCCAATCATAATTTCAACTAAACAGAATTACCATCCATTTACTTGATAGTCCCTACTGATTGTGATAAATAATTCAACACTCAGCCTTTTAGAATGGCTTTGATAGAGGTCATTAATTGACTTATGATGATGATTTCGTCCATCACGCTGATGTGATCAGCTCTATCGTTAGGGCTTTGATTGATAAAACTAATCATCTTCGATTTTCACTAAAACGATAAATGCATTTATGAACAGTAGTATTAGATTAAATTAATTATAATTATTTGTTTGAGCATTTATTTGATACCTTTTACAAAAAATGGTGGGACCGAGAACTGACTTCCCATTAGGTAAATATTTTTCTAACTTTCAAGTTTTGCCTCGTAGTCCATTAAAATAAATAAATTTAATCAGATTTTAGATAAAAAAATTAATTTTGGTTTGAACAAATAGTTTCGGAGTTATATTAAAAAGTGTTCCAAATGACATGGATTTTACTAAAGTACGGGATTTTTTATATTCCTGGCATGTTTGTTTTAAGGGACTTGATTATAACTTGATTATATATGGATTATAATACTAAATTTAACCAAATTTGATATGAAAATAAGAAATGTTGGATCGGGCTAATAGTTTTCGAGTAACGACAAAAAAGTTTTCGCGAAGAAGTGAGACTGACCGCAAGTTGGCCAATTTCTTCAAATTCTCCTAAAACCATAACTTCACGAAAAAATGTCCGATTTCGGAGTTGATTTGTTCATTTGTAGGTACTAGTTGCAGCTACAATTAATATACAAAAAGCTCTTCGAAGAAAAGCTTCGTTGTTGTGTTACAGGTAAAAAAACAAAAATAACCGATATTTTGGGCGTTTTTTTGCGATTTTGGGTATGATGCCGACGGCTGCCGTTGTACCAAACTTCATATTCGGATTTAGCACCCCAAAAACCAAAACGATCGGTTGAATTTTTTTTTCAGTTCGTCAGTTTTTTCTTTGCCAAACCCTTATTTTACTGGACTATTGCCTTGGAATTAGACGTTATATAAAATGTTTTCTTATTTTGATTTTAAATTTGTCCTCTTAAAGACAAAAAACTGCTCGTCGTTTTTCGATCACTTCAAGTTATTTTTTAGACAAGCGTTTATGCTCCCAATAAATTACAAATGATCTATAGGGGCATAAGGAGTTGAGGTATGGGGCTTCATTAAACCTATTATTTCGGTTTGTATCCAGTCCTTACTATTAAAAATCCAACGCTTATAACGCTTAGCTAGTAAATGTTGGAGTAATTGGTTATGACTTGTCTTAAATTTAATAATTTTAATTTCTACACATAAACAGCTAACAGAAATACCGTAACGTTTAGCTTAGTATCTACCAAGAAACATCAAAAGCCATTTGTCACTGATTACTTTTTATTAACTTACTGACAGTAAATATTTTTGATATTGTAATTCATCCCTGAGAACCCTCTCAAAGCCTTTGTAAAAAAGATGGCCTTTGGATCTTATATAGATTTGATTGAAAGTACTACTAATGGGTAGTTCCTTAACATTTTTTTTTAATCTATATATCTTCACATTTACGTACATTAATATTGTATACAGTTGTAAAAAACAACAAATAAATAATAAAAAAATAATCGTTATTGAAAATTGATTACATCATGCTTACCTCTACTCCTTTTTCATCCTGTAATGAAACTACCTAATATTGCTAATTTCATCGGCCTCTATAACGATATTGGGGACTGGAAAACAGGACATTTGCCAAAGGAATAACTTACCTTTTGATGGTTCAGATCTGTTTAATATGAAAGCTCGCAGTATTCAAGAGGATCTTCAATGAGCAAATGGAAATCCTCTTAATAAATTCAAAACCATTTCTGAAAGGAAATATACAAAAACACTCGATGAATGATAGAATAACATTAAATTATTTTTAATTTGTAAGAGAACTTTACTTATTCCTGAAATGCTGGAAAACATTTTAATGATTTTAGCGCATTCAAACACGAATTTGTTAAAAATATAATTTTTATTTTGAAACTCTAATGCTAATAGGGTACAATTCAAATGACTGTTTATTCAAATGTATTCTAAGTAAAATGAAGAAGTATTAACACCTTTATCTTATTTATTGTTTACCATCCGTTTGTTCTTTCTTTAGAACACTAATTTATGTATATTTGTCAGCAATGGACTTTTTAGATAAAGCGCTAGTTCAGTAGTTCTTACTAAAAAAGCAACGAGAAGACATCTTCCAAAATTCTAGTTATATTAAGACATTATTGAGAATAACCTTGATCAGCCGCCGAATCGGTTCGTAATATCGACATAACCGAAATAGAAGTTATTCTTAACGAACGAAACGCGGCGTTGGTTTCGAAAAGTTTAGTGCGGAAATGTATTCTTGAAAATAGTAGAGTTTTTTTTCGACTATAGAAGAGTAATCCATAATGCATTTGTTGATGGACGTACAATAACTCCTCTATGGCGAATTTGCAATATAGAACGTACTCAAAACTGTTGCAGTGCTGTCCAGCTTTGGTAAACCGCGAAGGAGTTCTGTTCCAAGGCTATATCCGGCCACATTCTTCCAATTAGACCAAGGAAAAGTTTATCTTGAAAGCATCGATCTTCTGCCACACTTACTAGAGTTCAGACTGTACTCTATCAGATTTGTATCCGTTTCGATTCACGGAAACTTTATGATTGGGAAAGAATAAATACATTTCAAGAAGTAAAAACAACAGGTTTAGGAATTTTTCAATAGCCATCACTAACAGTGGTAGCTGCATGGGATCCAGCAATTTTGGAGTGGGAAATTTTGTCATATTTATCTGATGTTACAATACAGAAAAAATGTATGTATATATATATATATATATATATATATATATAAAAGTGTGTTTTATAAATATATATATATATATATATATAAAGTGTTTTTAAAAATATATATATATATATATATATATATTTTTTTTTTTTTTAAACACACTTTTATCTTATTTACCATATTGTTCTTTTTTAAAAATAAGAATTAAGGGACCAGGCTTATTTTGGGGCTTATTATTTATTAAATACGATTTGAGATATCTTCTAAGAAACTCCAAAGTTTGAGATAACTATTTTTTCTTTCTTCAGCTTGCATTGCCAAAATGTATTTAAAAAATGTGACATGCAATTTGAAATTAAGGATTTTTAATGTTTTCGTCTCCGAACTAGCTTCCTATCCTATTTCCGATTGTCCTACGAGATGTCTGAAAAGAAAGTGGCGTAGGGACTTCCCAATATATCAGAACTCCCGCTTTATTAGATTTATTTTCGGCATTCCAAGACTTTCTCATACCTTTGAATAATCGGTTAAGTGCTAAAATCGCCTGTTAGGAAAAATGTAATTTTTCCGCGACGGTTCACACATTAGGTTTCATCTCTTTAATAGCCTCATAACTCCATTAGACACAAATAAAGAGAAAAAAAAATAGGTCTCTGGTGATACCCATAACCCAAAATTCACAAAACAACACCGCACACAGAATGTACTTAACCGACTACTCACAAGTGCCTTAGTTATCTCTATTTTGTATTGTGAATTCGGGTGGTAAACAAAAAAAAAAAAAAAAACTAATATTCATGACCTCCTTACTCTCCGCGCTCCTCCATCCACCTCTAAAATGCAAGACCAATCCCATCAATCTTTATACTTTTGCCGATCATACTGCACCCTTCAAAAACCCCTTTATTATGCGTGCATCCATTTGTAAATCCTTGCCCATATTGATTAGAAAGTGCTCCTTTCTTTCTTTCAACACATTCTATTTCTTTACCTGAATGATCAATATTCCGAGCAAATCTAATATATGAATATTAAAGTTATACATATTATATAAATTATTTTAAAGTTATATATTTTCTTTCAATTGTAACTTGTGATGTTATTAATAATTAATGTCTAAAGCCCATCGAATACTTAAATATTAAACTTTTTCTCCAACTTCTTAGGATATAAGTTGAGCCGAGTAAATTATATTATCTTCCTCTTCTATTTAAAAAAAATATATAGAACTATTTTTGGAGTGGTACTAATGGGTAGTGGGTTTATAAGTTAGGTGTAGAATTTCAAGTCCAGCCAAGTCCATTTTTAAAAAAATTTCACAGCTGGTCGATAAAGGGAAAGGTCTGGAAGCATAAGACGCCTCATTTTTTGTAATGACGTTTTCAATTTGATTTAACTGCTAGGAGAAAACCTTGCACCTAAAGATAATCTAGTATAAAAACTATTCATAAAAAAAAATCTGGAAATTAAACTTGGCTGGTTTTGGAATTCTACGCCTCAAGTCACTGGCATATAATTGATTCCCAGTTTCCGTTATCTACTCATGTTATTGTGCAGTTAGAAATATTAATAGATAAATAAAAACAAATACTTCAATTCTATGTAATTTATTATCTAATTGTACCTAATCTTTAGGCGTATTTATTAAAACAAAAGGTAGTAAAAAAAAAATAAACTCCACTATGAGCTAAGTAGATTTGAAGCTAACAATAGGATATAGCTTATTAAGGCCGGTAAAAATGAGAACTAGATCCTATCAACTAACAGCCTATTCTCCTCCTTTCTAATGTTCTCTATTCCACTTAATCTTTTTCTTTTTTTCTATGTGAAACATAGAGCTGAGTCCATCCATTATGCCAAGAGTCGTAATTTTTTCTAGTGGATCACGTTTGATAATCTTGATATACGCGGTTATTATGAGACTCAGTTTACGTGTAGGGCTTTCTTAAATAGCCTCCGAGCAATTATCCTTGGCTTTACTGATCCGACTCTAAAATCTTTCTGGAACATCTCAAGGCTTTTATTAGCTATTCAGAGTGTCCCTTGTACGGCAATAAATTTTATTATGCTCTCTCTAATTGCAAAATGGAACAAGGGAGCTTTGTTTTAGATTCAAAATGACTTTTTTAATTAGGAGGACTAAGTTGTTTATTTTATTTGTTACTGTAAACAAAAAGAACCCATAAAATGAGACTAATAATATCTGAATCAAATTTATCTACCTATTTGCAGCACTTATAAAGATTCTATATAATGAAGTACTATATTAAAAAGTCCCCGAGGCCATCTTCTTTTCAGACTCTTCGGAGAGTTATCTGGAATGGAATCAGAAGCAAGATGTGATAATAATCGATTTGAATGGTTGTAGAGTTTGCTATGAAAGGATTGATATCTGGTTTGAGCTAAGTCCGAATCGTAAGGTATATTAATATCTTTCTAGATAAGTTTGTTTGTGACAAAGTAAGGAGCATTGAGGATTTTTCTAAGGATTTTAGATTGGAAAGAATGGATACGAGATGAATTGGTTAATGCAGATTATTGGATAAAATATGCAATTAAATACAGAAAATATGAATCTATCTACGTAATTTAGAAAAATAAATATATGCTTATATATAAGCACAAACTCAAGTTCAAGTAACTAATTGTGTTGATAAAAAGTAGGGATTAAAATTTAAACGTGTAATAAAAATTAATTTGGCTTAATTTATTTGGAAGGGTATGTCAGCTGGAACTGAATTGCAACATACATCGGTATCAAAGCAAGACTTTTCTGATTCAGAGGTATTTTGTGTTTGAATAAACCAGTTTTTTTTTTCTTTCAAATTTTGACTTCTTACTTTTTGGGATTTCTCAATTATGGTTCAGAAAAGGTGGCCAAACATTTGCTTCTAGTTCCTCCAACGACTGTTTCTCAGAAAATGTATTGGCAACGATTTTTTATATATAAATAAATGTTTCTTAATGATTTTTTTTATAGTCCCGTTTTTAAATATAAATCTGCATAATCTTTTCGGACAACCAAAATATTGTTTTTAGATGACGATATAATAAGTTGGTATAAAAGATCTTACGGAATGAGATAGGTCTTGCCTAAGCTTGTCATAGCGTCAGGTTTCATATTCATTTTTCTTCTTCTTTTTTTTGCTTCATATAACCCCACTGCCTTTATAATCCGGTACATTTTGTCAATGCTCCGCGGCAGTATATCAGTAAAACTAAAATAAACTTCACTAATTAACGGAATACAAGCGGGGGTAAATTAGGCATCGAAGACACTCAAGAAATATGTGAGGAGTTTTATTTTCATTTCTGGAGGGGTTGCCGAAGATAGTTCATTTATTCGTTGGCAGTGAGGGTTGGCGTTTATTTTGGTTGAGGGGATGGTTGGTAGGGCCTCATTAGTGACGGGGTGAAATACTGTCCCACCACCTGCCCCGCTCTCTGTCAGCGTACTCCGCCCGTCCGCTCGCCGGTGAAGTCTTTTTTTTTTTACTGCCTCTCTCTGTTTTATTTTCTAGGCTAGTCGTAAACAAGGGTGGAGGCTTATGGGCTTGTTTTATTACTCCGAAATAGATGGTAGTATGGTTCGGTGAGCTGTAAATCCAATGCTGCCATATGGGCCTCATGTTTTACTGTAATAATTTAAAACCAAATGTAAGAAGAAGAAAAAGAAATGGGAGACCTTGTATATTTGTGGATAATTTATGTAGAAGGGGAAGGTTCTGGTTTTGATTTAGGAAAAAAAAATGTTCATTTATCGTTGAGAAACCTCAAGTGAGATTATCTGAGATTACTGGAAAAAAAGAATGGTTTCAAGAATCGTATTCTGTAGCTTTTCCAACAAGTGTCAGAAAGCATTCTTTTTGTTTCTTTACTTCCCTCTTTATTAGATTTTTTTTTTTTTTTTTTTTGTAATACTTAAAGATATTTACACCTCAATACAATGTATTGTCCTTGAATAAAAAAAAAAAAAAAGTGACTATTAACATTTTTCTCAATAAGTGCAAAAATTGGGTTTTAGTAAAGGTCCTCTACAACCTGTAAAAAGGGGACAACTGCAAACTAAATATTTACGGAAATAGTGCGGGTGCCATGTTACTGTTTATTTTGAAGTTTTTGTAGGTCATGAGCAAAAAGGGGTCGAGAAACCACGTTTGCAACATTTTTTAGCATCGGAGCTTTTTTGTCACGTTCTAGCTCTGTTGGTGTTGCAAGGATCGAAAATGTTACCATAGTTTGTCTGTCAGAAATTTATTAAAGAATATGATTTCTTTTATACTATTTGTCGCTAGGGCGTAGTGTTTAGGAGCTTTATTGGTTTGGACGAACAAAGTCACCTTAGTAACCAAAATTTTTAAGTTTGGGGGCTTTTTTGACAAGATTTAGGCCTGTGGGTGTAGCTAGGATCGAAAATTTAACTACAGTTTCTCTGTCAGAAATTTATTGAAAAATATGTTTTTTTTCATACTCTTTGTCGCTAGGGCCTAGTGTTTAGGAGCTATATTGGTTTGTTTCTATATATCAATTTATTGAAATTTACAACTGTATAAATATATACATTAAGTAAATGAGCTGATAACGATTATAATAACATGTCAAAAGTTGAAAAGAACTACTCATCAGTAGCACTTCAATAAAAATTATACACTAGAAGATCTTTTCAGACGCCTCGGAGGTTTATTGGGAATAGAGTGGGAAGCAAGTTGAGAAACTAATGGATTTTAGTGGTTATGGAGCTTACGATGAAAGGATAGGTATCTGGTATCTCGAACTCAGCAACATATGGAACATTAAGGTCTTTATGGATAAATTTATTGGTGACAGAGTAAGGGGCATTTAGGATTCTTCGAAGGATTTTGGATTGTAAGGGTTGGATTCGAGATGGATTGGATGGTTTAGTCGAGCCCCAGAGCTCAACTCCGTACTTCCAAATAGGTCTAATCACAGCCATGTAAATAAGTCTATTGTAATGAATTGGGAGCTTTGATCGTTTGTCTAGTAAATGTTGAAGTTGTCTGTAACGACGAGCAGTTTCTTGTCGCTTTAGTCTTTATTGGTTTGAATGAAAAAAATGTCACGTTTGAAACCCCTATTTACCTCAACTTTGTTTATTTCAAATAATCGTTAATTTAAATAATTCAAAATCATACTAGTAAGCTTAAACAAAAATAATGAACATAAAGAAATTTATCAACAGGATTAAGCGATTTGATAAAAAAAAAAATATCTCCTACAAACAAATGAATAATAGGTAATGATACCAAAAAAAAAGAAAAAGAAAAATAAAGAAAATATATGAGCATCGGCAGTAAAGAGGACAACCCCTAACACTTGTTTCATTTTATTCTTTCTTTACCCGAAAGGCTAAGGGGGCCTTTAATTATTTTTTCTACTGTTAAAATACTTGCTAAGATAGAGACTTTAAGACTGAGACAGGTCTTATACGTTCAGCCTGTTACACAGCCTTAAGAACAGTTTTCCTAAAGTACTTGAGCATTATCCGTGATTGCGGATCATCAATGTGTACTAAAGACTTGAGGGGGTCGTAGGAGGGGCATTATCTTAGCAGGGAAGCACTCTACCCCTGGTCCCGAGGGGCTTAGGATGCAAAACAGCTTTGGATGCAGCCCATCGGGAGATAAGGATTTATTTAGGAGGGTCCCCCGGAGGATGCGTATCGGACACGTTACATCTGCTTCACGTACCCTGCATTCTCCGGAACAGTGTCAGCGAAAAATTTGACAATGCCCACATTGCTAATTTTATCTCCTTTTCATCAGTCTTAAGAATAGTCGACTGTTATCAGATCTGGCAATGTTGGAGGAATGTGACTATTAATTAAGGGACAGGGAGAAAATATCTTTATCTTTTGAAAGAGTTGTGCCTCTTAAAGTATTTGGGGTAATTTATATGTTGGATTCTTCAAACAGGTAATTCTTACAGACAAAAGAAAAGGCATGAAACCGATATATTCATTTCATAATTGAACATATAAAACAAAGTTTTCCCATTCAATTCTCCTTAAGACTTCGACAATTGCCAATAAATTGTTATAGCCAATTTTTTATCATTTGTAAAGGAGAACTTCAAATACGAGGTCCAAGTAAACTTAAATGTTTCAATTTTGTTCTCACACAAGATGGTGTTCCTCTCACTCATATTTTATTCTATGGAAAACATTGTAAAATTTAAGAAGACTTTTTTTAAACTTTAATTTTTTTATTCACATTTGTCTTCGAATGACAGCAAGTGAATGTGCTGAAAAATAATAAAACATGTAAAAATGAGGGAGACCAGTACCCATCGGTACTTCGTCGTGACATTATTTTAGGTTGTTTCTTACTTATGGAGGTCCCCCAGCTAGCTCCTTTTTAACTTTCGCTGCGTTTTGTCAGGAATATTTATTGTAGCTGAGTCTGTTAGGTTGATCATAAAGTTTGTCATGAAATATTCTATTCTTTGTTTTGATGTGGTCCAGTACAGTGGGTATATGTAGGTTTGTGTGCAATGTTCTATTACTTACGTACCATGGATAACGTGTTATTAGTCGTTAATTAACAGTAGCGGAAATATTAATTAACCGTGTAATTAGTAATGTTTGACATCGAAATGTCAGTAGTTTGTATATGTGATTTTTTTTTTTGTTGAAGCATAACTTTGTGATGCGTAAGTCCATATGGGTTTTAGTAAGTGTATGTATTCATGCTATCTCTTAGTTTCAGGGAGGATTTTGTTTGAAGCAGGGAAAAATTTAAAGTTAGTCGCGTCCGTTTGACATGATGGGCCCATGTCATCCTTCATCAGATGTTAGTCCTAAGTATTTCACTGTGTTAGTCTGCGGAATCAGTCTAGGTATAATGATGGATATGAGTCTTGTAGTGCAAATATATTGTGTTGTAACTTTTCATTGTCTAGTTTGATTTTCCAAAGTTAAAACCAGTCTTGAGTAGTCAGTAAGTAACTTTGAAGATGGAAGAATCTTATATCTATCCGCTCAGAACTCTACATAATATTTTGACTTTCTATTTTCTGCACATTTATTTTAAGTGAGAGGATATCTAGATTCTATTACCCAACTAGACTGATGTCAAAAGTAAGGACCCCAAAAATCTGTAATGATCTAGTATTAGGTTACCTCTGATAGGTTCTACTAAGAACCAGTGTCTGTGTGGGAAGGCGGTTACTTGCTCGTATTACGGCTTGAAATGGACACTTTTTGTGCTTTTCTCTGGTGAGACATCTAGGATACTTTATACGTAGTCGACCCAGGGGGCGATGGACCTCGGCTTCAGTGCTTCTTGCACCCCTTGTAGGCTCGATATACAAGCAATGCTTTCTGATCGGGTACAATATGAGAAGTTCTGCGGCAAATAGAAGAGGGCCTTAACCCCTCTAGGTAGTTGCGCCTACATACAGTCCAGCCCAGTGACACAAAATAAGTGTTGTGGTTTTTTGAGCCACAGCACGCCTTGTTGAGGGGAACTTCACATGTGGTCTGTTTGATCTCGGCATTTTGGCATCCGCTCCGTAACATAAAATGCACGTTAATATTATTATCATAATTTGTTCTGAAATTGACCCCACCTCCGATACAATTGGGGTCCACCCGGTCCTATCAGATGCATTTAATTTTTTGAAGTATGTACAGCATGATGTACCAGTATGCAGATTACGCCACTTTTGCACGCTCGAAGAAGATTCCAGCACCAATAATTGGACCCTTCACAAAAGCATATTGTGTCTTTCCCCGCTATCCAAAATTCACATTTATATGCCCTCAATGGTTGATCGGCCATTTCGCGAAACCTCTGATTGAAAACGGTTGGACTAAAACTCCTATTTCGTTTCTCCTTAGGATCCAACAATTCTTTTATTACCATTCGTTCCTATAATGTGCCTAGACGGCAAATTCTGTTTTGTCAAGTAATATCTTGGCTATCGGTACACCCCACCCCTGGATGGACCTGCCAGCTTGTGCCTCGTTCACACACGTTTCTGATCGGATTGTAATCCAATTATGGATTGTTCCAGCACAGTGTTCATTTGTCTCTATTACACTTGGACAGTGCCAAAGGTCGCCTTAAATCGTCCACCTTGCCGAACCCGTTAGGTAGTACTTGTTAGAAAGTGCTATGATTTATCATATTCCTAATTGGATATTATGGGATCCCCGGGTGACGGAAACCTTTTACGTGTTAATGTCTAATTTATCGTTCCACATCGTACAGGCCTGCTGTCTGATAGTAAGCTGCACTGTAATGTTACTACTCGTCATTGTAATATTTTCTTGAACAACGTACCACATACCTAATAAAATTATTTGGAATTGCACAAGCCTTTTTCCCGTTTTACGTATTTTCTTCTGTTTGATCAGCAAACGTATTCTGAAATTACTTTTTATATTTGGAGCTATGTCGGATCAGTGGTTTTTTCTATATATATTGACCTCAATTATGTTTGAGGCTTTGTGCTTTTTGTTGGTTGGTAATAGGTTTTGGAGTTAATTGTTTCGGATACCTTGTTCCAACGGTCGCTACGCTACTAGCTCATGATGTATGTTAGGCTATTACACTGTGTTTTTCCAAGACTCGTTTATGATGCTTACATGGTTTAATACGACAAATGGCTTTTTGTTTGTTTTTGTAATTCTATTAAATTCACTCAGACCCGGTTGTCCCGTCCTGCGTGTGATATTTTTTTCTTGTAGGACGTTGTTTACACACGGACTTTCCCCCTGGCGTTTTGTTGAGGCGTTTTTTTTATCTGTTTGCAGGGCGTCATTTACAACATTGGACCAATGGGCCTGGTAGTTTTGGCTGCTGAACGGACGTGACAGCGGTATCCCTTTTTTTGTGCTTGTGCTGCTTGGAGGTTAAGTTTGCGTTTAGTTTTATAGCCTTATTGGATCCCTCTTCTATATCTCATGATTTTATTCAATGGAGATTTTAGGGGTGATTAGTTTAAGAAGTAAATTGAGGCCAGTCACTTTGTCAAGGAAATATATCTGTTTTTAATCTTGGCTATATTGGGTTTAATCGCGAGGCCTTTTCTATCCGGATTCGGCAGAACGTAGGTCACACTCGCTATTTAAATCGGGAAAGTTACCACGGTCCAGTCTAGCACCTGCATGGTAGCTGTGTTAGGGCTGCAAAGAGAAAGGCTACCGAGAGCAAGAAATGGTCAACGTAAGCTGGAACATGAGGAACGGATAGGTTGTGTTGTATGTTAGTACGGGGAGGGGCGTAGGGTCGGATAAACCTTCAATCTAAAAACTTTTTTTCTATGAGTTAGTTTTCCATATGTCATGTTAACATCTCGGGATCACCCAATAACTGGACTTTATTTGGTTATCCACCGACGATCATGACGCCAAATAGAGCTACAGCGAAGTGGCTTATCCACGCCTGTGGTTATAAGGAGCTTTCCCTAGTAAGTGTTGCGGTTTACTATAGGGGTACCTGGATCCTGGTGGTAGGTAGATGTTTACAAACGGACAATGGGAAATTTAAATCGTAGTCTTGTGGCAGCACTACAGCCTGGGATAATGTGGTGTTATAAGTGACATCGGGATTCGGAATTTACTGCATTTCCTCTGAACATCCAGAAGTGAGTCCCCCATTGGGGGCCATGATTCGCGATTAGGCGCCTATCTTTTCTATAAACGTTTTAAAATCTTTTCATGTTCTATTTGTCATTCTTTTATAAAGCTGTGTTTCATGGCGGATTTTGCTATCCACAATAGGTTTGTTTTGTACCTATGGTCTTATCAAAATTTTCTTTAAATCGTTACAAATTAGTCTTGACTCCTTTGCATATGTCCATTGCGAACGTAAGGACATCGGTGTATTTGTGATTTTCGTGTATGACACAAACCACCATGACAGTCCCGGGCGACATACGAAATGTCCCCTTGTAGTTGGTCACCGGCACAATGATATTGTAGTCAATATCTGTATTGAATAGAAATAATAATGTACAATAAATGTCATCTGTAATACATATAAAATGACAACATAGTTTAGACCTAATAACAAAAGCTGATATTTGAGGATAATATGACAATACATCAAATAGTTAAAACTATTTTATATCATGAATATATCAGTCTATGGATTAGGAAGAAGTTTTATTCCCAATTACTGGTTTGTTGTTTACACTCCTTTGTTTTTTCCGTTTTATATGGGTGACTTCGGTTAACCGTTGTCTTCGGCATTTTCTTCTTTTTTAGGACAAGTTTCAATAGGTATTGAGCCATTGGATTGAAGATACGTTCAAGACGAAAGGGTGGGGACTAGGAGGGAAGATGAGGCGAGCGCCGCAGTGGCGCCCGGGACCGCGGGGGCGCAGCTGGCACAGAAGCATGGCCGTTTGCCGTTGATATATATATATATATATATAAATTTATTGAAATTTACAACTATACAAATATGTATATCAAGTAAATGAGCAGATAACGATTACAATTACATGTAACAACTTGAAGAGAGCTACTCATCAGTACCACTTCAATAAAATTTTACACTAGAAGATCTCTAGGCCATCTTCTTTTCAGACGACTCGGAGGATTATCGGGAATGGAGTGGGAAGCAAGTTGAGAAACTAATGGATTTGAGTGGTTATGGACCTTATTATGAAAGAATAGGTATCTGGTTTTGGCTAATCAGCAACATATGGAACACTAAGGTCTTTATGGATAAGCTTATTGGTGACAAAGTAAGGGGCATTTAGGATTTTTCGAAGGATTTTGGATTGTAAGGATTGGATACGAGATGAATTGGGTGGTATGGTAGAGCCCCAAAGCTTAACTCCGTACGTCCAAAAAGGTCTAATTACAGTCATGTAAATTAGTCTTTTGTAATGAATTGGGATGTTTGATCGTTTGTCTAGTAAATGTTGAAGTAGTCTGTAACGACGAGCAGTTTCTTGTCGCTTTAGTCTTGTATGTGGATTCCAAGTAAAACGTTTATCCAAGTGGAGTCCTAGGTAGCGGATCTGTTTTACTGGGATTAGTGGAATATCATTGAAGGATACTGTTGAACAGGAAGTCGTAGGTTAACGACGAAGTGTAAAGGTTATTTAGTGAGATTTGTTTGGGTTTATTTTGATTCTCCACTTTTGACACCATTCTTGAATGTTTAGAATATGGGATTGGAGTGTTTGGGAGGCAATGAAGGGATTGTTGTTTACTGATAATAAACATGTGTCATCAGCGTAAGTGGTGAGGATAGTTGTAGGGTGAGTTGGGATTTATCGAAATTTAAAATCTTATAACGAAAATACATCAAGTAAATGAGATGAATTACGGATCCTGTGACGTATTAGTAATGCTAATAATAAAAAAAATGATGAAAGCATAGTTGATTGTTAAGATGAATGGAAAAGAAGATAATCATTGATGTAAAGAGGAACCACGTCTAAGTAATTCTTTAATGAGTGCCAATGTTTCGACCTGTCTTCTTCGGGGCCACCAGACCACACTGGACAGGAGACAGAAGAACGATGACTAAAAAAAATATAAGTATACCAATCCTGTGAAAGTCCTGTGATTATATTTTTCCGGGGCCATCTTCATTTTAGATGCCTCTAAGATATATTGGAATTCGATTGGCATGTTGAGAAACCGGTGAATCTGAATGGGTATTTTTAATATCCTAATATAAAATCAAAACTATTTGCATTTAGGCAGATTAATAACATTGATTTTGGCAATTGCGGATTATTTGATGTGCGGCCTATGTATTTACTTTATCATATATTTATATGATTAACATTATTTCAGTTAACATGAATTTAGTAGTAATTGTTCATTTCTTGGTCATCTATCGTTTTCTGTTTAGATTGATTCTACATCTTATTTAAATAATCCATGTAACCTTCCACATATGGTGTTGTTGTTTGTCTATCGGGTCTTAACGTCCTTATGTACTCCAACTAGGGCAGGAAGGACTCCTTACATATGTAATGTGAGTGTATTTTGGAATATAGATCGCGTTGCTTATGATACTCAATTTATCTATCATGAATAATCTTACATATTTTATGTTCCGATGAATATGGTGAACGTACCGTGGGGGATTTAAAATAAATACTTGGCTAATGAAATGATACATTTTCGCAACATATGGAAATACGAATACGAAGTCGTAAAGGCATGAGCCAAAATATAATATTCACTTTGTAAATATAAACACGTTAATGTGCGGTAATTCATCGTAACGATCTGAAATTCGATATTCTTCTTGTATTTTTGCTACATACTACTATTACTTCCTGATATTATATAAACACCTTGAAGTCCATCGGCACCATAGTATATTAATAATTATAATATCCGTAATCTTTGGTTGGCAGATAATTTTTATATTTCACTTACTATATTGTCATACCATATTTAATTGTAATATTCGAGCACAAGGTGAGAAATCGCCATGTAGGAAGATTTTATTCGAAATAAATAAATCACTATTTAATCAAATTTGAGATTAATTTAGTGTCCAGTAGACAATTCAAAAAGCTCAATATTATGAATGTGTGCTAAGGTTGTTGATCTTCCACTCTTGGTCTCCATAGCTGTCACCAACAGATTTTGACAATTTTAGGAATATGAAAAACTTGCTTTGTTGAAATGTTTTTGAATATGTTAATATATTTAAAAAAAACAAAATAAAATAAAAAAATATATAAAAACCTTTTCCGATTTGGTTTTGTTTTCCAAGCTGGAGATTTTTAAATTTCACGACGGCAAAAGCGTGAAGATACATAGGTAAATGTATTGAATAAACTATTTTAAGTTAAATATCTTTTTTCTTTTTTTCTTTTTTTTAATTATAACTTTTACTGTGGAAGTATTACAATATGCCTAAAAGAGGATGGATGGCTTTATTCCATTCAAACAATACGTAGGTACAATAAAAACTAAATAAAAAACTAAATAAAGAACCTCTAACTATACAATATAAGGTAAAAAAAAAAATTATAATCGTTTTAACTCTTGGACTCAGGTTCTAGTCCAGCTGTGGCAGATAATTATTTATTCTGTTTTGTTAGAGGATCGATCCTAGGTATAAAAAAGTGGGTACTGTCTATTGGAAAAATACTTGGTGCTTGAGTGTGCTTCTGGACAATCACCTTCATGCACATTGTTCAGGATATTTAACAACCTTAATAAGTACCAAACTTAAGTCCTTAAAAAGTCCTTCTTAGGTCGCAATAATATATATTCTTTTTGTTAACTGAAAAAAGTGTTTATTGAAATTTACAACTGTATATACAATATAAAATATAATACATCAAGTAAATGTGATGACATAGATAAAAATGACACGTCACTTGTTTTAAAAGCACCTACCCATTGGTAGCAGTTATAAAGGTTCTCTATTATGAGTTTTATATTAGAAAGTCCCGAGGCCATCTTCTTTTCAGGCACCTAGGAGGGGTATCTGGAATGGAATGAGAAGCAAGTTGTGATACTAATGGATTTGAATGGTTGTGGAGTTTGCTATGAAATGATTGATATCTGGCTTAAGCTAAGCCAGAAACGTTAGGAATATTAAGGTCTTTGTAGATAAGATTGTTTGTGACCAAGTTAGCATTTAGGATTTTTCTAAGGATTTTGGATTGTAAGGATTCGACACGAGATGAATTGGATGGTTTATTGGTTTATTACTCAACTCCGTATGCCCAAATAGGTCTAATATCAGTCATGTAAATGAGTCTTTTGTAATTGTTTGAAAGATTGGAACGTTTGTCAAGTAAATGTTGAAGTAGTCCAAAATGACGGGCTGTTTCTTGTCGTTTCAGTCTTGTATGTGTGTTCCAAGTAAGACATTTGTCCAGATGGAGTCCTAGGTAGAGGATCTGTTCAACGGGGATTAGTGGAACATCGTTAAAGGATAGTGTAGGGCAGGAGGTCGTAGGCTTACGACGAAGGGTGAAGGTTATTTGATGGGATTTATTTTGATTCTCCATTCCTGACACCATTCTTGAAGTTTTACTGAACCATCCAATTCATCTCGTATCCAATCCTTACAATCCAAAATCCTTAGAAAAATCCTAAATGCTTCTTACTTCGTCACAAACAAACTTATCTAGAAAGATCTTAATATACCTTACGTTTCTGACTTAGCTCAAACCTGATATCCATCCTTTCATAGCAAACTCCACAATCATTCAAACCCATTAGTATCACAACTTGCTTCTCATTCCACTCCAGATAAACCTCCGAGGCTCCTGAAAAGAAGATGGCCTCGGAACCTTCTAATATAATTCATTATTAGAACCTGTATAAGTGCTACCAATGGGTAGTCGATTTAAAAACAAGTGACGTGTCATTTTTATCATTATCATCGTATTTACTTGATGTATAATATATTTGTATATACAGTTGTAAATTTAAATTAAATAAAAAAAAAAAAAAAAAAAAAAAAAAAAAAAAAGGGATTGGAGTGTCTGGGATTAAAATTTAAGAATGATTATTGAGGGAATAGTTCCATGCAAGAGAGTGGATAGGAAGACGGCAAAACTCTTGGCTGAAGGATCTTCGCCGTTGGTACGAGTGCATATCCTTAGACATATTCCGTGCGGCCGCCTCCAAAGCGCAAATAGCTATTGGGATCACCAACCTTCGCTAGGAGAAGGCGTACTAAGAAGAAGATTTATTTTTAAATCATTAACTTTTGATATGTGTACCGTCATTTCTTTTACATCGACTTAACAGAGACCAAGAGATTTTGTTACGACAGTTGTTACCAGCCTGATATTTGAGAGATGCTTGCTTTAATAAAAAGTTCCACAATAATAAAAAAAAGCGAGTAGTGTCGCTTTGATTCAGGATGTTCAATCTGATTTCTCAGCAACCGCGAACTAGAATTAGATCTATGAAGATAATTCAAGCATTATAAATGACCTATTTAATACAAGTCAACATTGGTGCAGCCTGCCAAACAGTTGCGGGATAAATGTCCTCCTGGCTCCCGGTTCCTGCATCCTCGTGATGCACGCGTGAGCGTACTACGCGTGTTTATTCACAGTTGGCCAAAAACAGCTTTAAGGTCGTCGCTTGTTCTCTAATGGGCCGTATCAAATGGACCGGCTCCTAGTCCAGCGCCTCCGATATTAGTTCTATCGTATTTTTATATATGAGGCGTAGTAAATGGTCAGTGGGCATATATTAATTCATTTCTCGTATAAATTATTTATTATTATTATTTTCAAATGGTTAATAGTTTGGAATACTATTTTTACTGGATTGGAGACCTTTGTACCGTAGTAGGATCGTGCTAGATCGGCTTCTGCTAAATCGGGGTTAAGATAGCGAGCGCTCTGAGTGAAGAAATATCAGAATGATGAATAGCAAAACTTATACGTAAATATACATGCTGAAATTTATATGTATATATATATATATATATATATATATATATATATATATATATATATATATATATATAATATCACAAATCTTCCACAATTAAGGGCAATGATTAATAGCACCCTAAGCACATATTCATTCCTAATTCCTAAAAAGTAAAATACATTGACAGGCAAAATACTCCACCCAAAAGATATTTTCATTTTTCTCGGTTGAAAGTTTCATTCTTTTTTTCGATGTTTACGTATCCATATACTATAGATATAGCATAAGAAATTTATTAATATTATTAAAAATAATAATTAAATAAAAGTAAACCTCATTTAAAAATATAAACAAGTAATTTTAAATTAGAAAGGTTTGTATTTGCCCCTTGCGTTTATTACGTCTTGCTTTCGATGGGGTATAGGTCTGAAGTGATTTTGGATAAACTTACGAGAGAATTCTTCGCTCAATGCAAAACTGTATAAAAATCATATACAATCCCCATCAAAAGTATTGTAACACCCATAATTCTCGAGATTTTCTTGGTTTCGACCTTAATACATAATTTATTTTTATTTATATTAATATTATTTATTAGATGAGAGACATTAAGGATCAGACACATCATTTTTATTCACTGTTTACCAACACACTATGGAAATTTGGTTTATTCATTTCAAATGTACTTTCAGTCCAAGTTTATCTTTCGTTTGCCTCAAGTCTATTCTCTCTTTTCTTGTTAGTCTTGTTGTAACAAGGCTAGTAAAAACGTTAATTTTGTTCACAATGAATCATTTAAGACACGGTGAATCGGTCAGATTCTTCTTTAAGTCTTATTAAATGTAAAGTAAAAATATAAATTGTAATTTAAAAGTAAAAATTGTAAAAAAGAAAATTTTTAAAAAGTAATTTTTCTAAAATCAATAATTTTAATAAACCTAATTCGTTTCTTATGCCCTAGTTAACGTATATGGTAAGTGATAACCTAAATCTGAATGAATCGTTTTGCCGAGAGAATGAAAATACATTTTAAAATACAGCAAAAGGCGTTGGCAAAACGATTCATTCAGATTTAGGTTATTACTATATATATATTATAAAAATAGTGATTGGAAAAATGTGTGTGTGTGTGTATATATATATATATATATATATATATATATATATATATATATATATATATATATATTTTTTTTTTTACGTACTTTTCTCAATAATATATCTGTGGCACTTAGTCGATAATTGTCGGTTAAGTGCATTTTGTGTGTTCTTGAAAAAACGTAATTTCGTCCACTATGATTCATAAATTCGTATTCATATAATTATTCAGCTATTCATCTATGCAATAGCTAAGCCCAATATGCACAAATAGAGAAAAGAAATATATTTCAGGTGATACCAATAACCTAAAATTAACACACTAAACCGTCTATTCACAAGTGCCACTGATTAACTATTTCCTCTTTCGTAAAACTAAATTATTTTAATAATTATAAAAATTATTTTGTGATATTATTAGATATTTGATTAGATTTTTAATTCCAGATTTTAATTCCAGATCAATATATATATATATATATATAATTGGGGGGGTTAACTAATCCAATAATCCACTTAACTTTAATTTTAAAACTTACTAATGAGCTAAATTATTTAATGAGCTAAGCACCAGTGTGCCTCTAAATGCTTAGATTTCCATGGTTCCATTCATGCTCTCGCTTTGTTTGTTAAGGCAGTTTAAAGCCCTTTAAGCACAGGGTTCATTCACAACGATAATTCCCTTTAAGTACCTTTTCATCTACCTGCTACGGTTTGAAGAAGTAAATATAATATTTACACTAATTCCTTCCATTAACATATTTATTTATCTTTAGATACTATACTTTGTACTTTGTATACAGATGATATCCACGTGTTATTAGTCAATGCGTTCATTCTTGTTTTATGACAGTAATAGGTAATTCTCCTAATAATATATTTGTTTATTAATTTAATGTTTTGTGGACTTGCCAGCAATGACCAACGAAGGTATCATGTTTTACTTCTTGCTCATTTTTTCTTCTTTTCTAATAATCATTTAGTCTTTTCTTTTCCGGCGTTACCTCACACCCTTGCCTCGTTCTCACCTCTACAAGATGTTTTTTAAGACGGTTTCTGAACCTCTCTCTGTCCAGGTAGTCCCTATCAGTGAATCCAAACTATTCGGTTCTTCCTTTATCAGAGAATAACCTGGCTTTTCAGGTTATATCCAATCAAGTATACACTTATTCTATCTTTTGGGATCCATCATAACCACGTGCCCTTAAAAACGTCATCGTGATTTCTTCATAATTGTTTCCAAGTCTTCTGACATTTGGTGTATTATTCGTATTTATTTATTCTGATTTTTTTTTTTTTTAATATAACTCCAATATTCTTTATGAAAGCTATTTGAAGATTTATCAAGTATTTCAAAAATATTTTTGTTTTCTTTGTAAGAGCGAACGAGGGGACTATTTGCCGAAGAACATTTGCTTGGTTATTGGGCGCTGCTGGCCCTCGTCAAAACATTTCCATCTCAAACAGAAGACCGCAATTTATACCTTCAAAACAAAATATTTAGCCTTCCGCTCCCCTCCCGTGTTTATCTTTTCCAGCCTGTTCTGCTACGCATTTCTCTATGTACTCTGTGCTCTGTCGGTTGTGATTGAATTGCTAGAAAAGAGTTCGATTCGAAAAAAAAAAAATAGAATTCCATTTTATTTCAGTATATAAATTTAAAAAAATACAAGCAAAATGAAACTTTCATGTCATTTTAATAGAAAAATATAAAATGTGAGTGAATACAAAACGAATCAATTTCCAAACATATTATGAAAATTAAATTAATGTTTATATTCAGATACATGCTTTTTGTTTCGCTTGTTTTAGAACAAACTAAATTAAGAATTGTAAAGACAGGATATGTTTTTGATATGTTATCCAAGGACACAACTATTTTCTTTTTGTTTTTATAACCAGCTTTTAATTTAACAAAATTACAATCTGCCACTGTCAAGGGCAATAAGTAATTGTACTATAAATACATTCAACCTTCATTTACCAAGAAATTATAACATAAAAAAAATCACATATAATCCATTATTATGATGCACTTGAGGTACGCGTGATGGCATACAAGGATCAATACAATTAGGATTGATAAATTAATTACCACTTCTATTCGAATTATTTTATTTGAAAACTAGTTTTAAGGGGAGGTAGAAAGGGCCAGGTAGATTAAATTTTTAGGTTTTTCCTATGGCTTATAATATTATAATAAGCTTCTAAGTGTTATTTCTCCGTAATTTTAAATATGCCTCTTCATACATTAGCTCAAGCAAATGAACCATTAAATATCTTTGAGGGGAATAAGAGCAAGTTGGCGGTGGGAGGATCTCAGCAGTGGGTTCGAATCCCAACTGGGCGGGTTACAATTTATTTCGCGGTGGACTTCGAAATGAATCTTAACCTCTGCTTAAATAGATTAAGAATAGTAATCTTATATCCTGTATCTTATATATCATATTCGGATTTTATAAAATATCTTTGAAATGAAACAATGAATCTGTCTTTAGCTCGAGTTAGATTTGGCCGCACTAGAGAAATATTGTATAAATTATTTTCTCTCTCTCTCTCTCTCTCTCTCTCTCTCTATATATATATATATATATATATATATATATATATATATATATATATATATATATTTGTATATTTCATTGGCAATATTTTTTTTAAATACTTATTTTGACAATATAATAGAATTTGACCCATTTCAAAACAATATGTACCTAATAGTACTTTAAGTTTATATTTACAAGAAAATGAAAATAATTGTAAAATAGATTAAAATCATGATACATAAAGGTAAATATATATAAAAAAAATTAATTGTAATAAAAATAAGGTACCAATAACAAAATAGGGGGAAAAAAAATACACTCAGGCTACGGACCCACCATCCAGGTTCTTCCCCAACCATCTGAGGGATTAAAATGATTCTAGGAGGTCCTAGTCCTCTCTCGCCACTTTACTCATTCTTTAGCCATTGAAGGCAGAGTATGAGGTATGAGGGTTTAAGCCACAAAACGCAGAAACATTATTATGTTATACCAGTTCAACTTTACTTTATAACAACAAAAAAATACTTTTTACTTTTAGCTGTAGTGACTTCTACGCTGACAGATTCCGAAGCAGTTCGCAGTTGTTAAGGGTTAGAGTCCCACCCTTATTATAGAATAACTATTCACTGTCAAAAACATGTTTTGTGTTGGTCTGAGTCCTCACCGCACACTAAAGCATGAGGACCGAAGTCAGTTCTGCTGAGGATCGATTGCTGTTAACAAGACTCAGGTTCGCTTTCACCCGCCGGCACCGAGAACTAACAATTATACCACGTCATAGGTAGCCCCTCAAGGCGGGGTGAAACTTCTCAAATTCTCTCCTAATAGCCAGATTGGATGTCGGTGTAAACCTGTTATTATTACTTGTAGCTAGTTGTTACAATAAAGCCGTGATGGCGCCCCAAAGTGGTTATTAATCTCCTGTAACTTGAACCCCCTCCTTTATCCTCCACTTCTCTTCAGTTTGTCCACTCTCTATCAATCAGCTCAAAGGATAAAGCTAATGCAATATTAATTAGTATGTTATAATTACTGAATGTTATGATATGCCTATTTTTTCTTTCACTGTATTCTTAATATGTCACCGAAACTGGGACAATGGACGGTACTTCTTTAGTCAGTTAGGCATGAAGTATAGGAGTACTCATCGGACTCTATTCTGACATTAAGAAAAATGAATTAAAAAAAAAATCTTACATCAAATTGTTTATTTACGGGTGTCATTTTTGAATCGTCCATTACAATAGCAATATCCATGACTTTTGTGAATTCTTTTAGGTAGATGTATTCGTTGATTTCGGATATTCAACTATTTAAATGAAAAAAATTCTTTTGGTTGTTAAAACTATATCGATTCCCTGAGGGCCGCTTAGTTTTAGAGTAAGCGTTGTTGGCTGGCAGCATATAAAGAGTTCTTAGTAAAAGGTAAGCTGTGGGATAAATGAACCCACAACTAGGCGATATCAGTAATATAAGGTTTATATAATTAATTTTACAAATTCATTCTTCATTCCATCAAGCTAATGAGGATAGATAGATGAAACGTAAGGCTATAAGGCTTGAGAGTTGTGATAAAACATGTGAGCAACTGTAGATACGTAGAACCGACGGATGAGTCGGTGGAGAAAGAAGGAAGAGCGTTAGAGTGGCTGGAAGATACTTCAATTTCGTAAAAAGAAAGGATTCCTATGAAACGATAAAGTTAACAAAAACGCACAAAGTTTACAAAAGTACTTTCTTCTTATATTGACTTATGCCTGCGAGTTACGAACCCTCAAAACTAAGCACAAAAGTCACGTGAGAGCTATGGAAATGAGATACCTCAGAATGAGAACACTAGGACCAGAGCGAGACTCAATATAAAACTCACCGACGAAGTCATAGAGGAAAATCGCCTGACGTTATACGGACTCGTCTCCCGAGTGACAGAAAATCGCATAGGAAACGCTACTAACGAACTATCGCAAAGGCATAGAGACGCCAAGGAAGACCTAGAAAGATTTAAAAGAGGCTATCGAGAAGCGAGAAAGGAACGGGAGAAGGATTAAATTAACATTATAAGGATTATCAAGCCACATTATCGGAACTTTTGGGTCACAATCAAGAAGTATCGCTCATTACGGTGCCAAATAAACGAAAAGAAGAAGAAGAATATGATTGAAGGGTTGGATGAAGGGGTTATATAACATTTAAAAAAACAAAAAAACAATTTAGTTTATCGGATTTATGTGCAGAAGTGTTAGGTAGCAAAATCTGAATATTTCAAAACAACTAGAGACAAATATAGGAAAAAGGTTAAACATAAATTATTCCTAATTGGGTTTTGTTACGTAATCCCTTCATCCACCAAACCCTTCAATTTTTTCAATATATTTATATTGAACTAATTTATATATGTGCATATAGGTTGAATTACAAACTGATTTCGAGAATCATATTTTTAGTACGTACATTGTTTCATAGCCTGCATTTACAAAATTTTTTTTGGAAAATAATGCGTTTATCTACCAATCTGTAACTTATTTTATAATTATTATACTATAATACTCGTACGTGTGTGAATATATTACCATTTTGTTTATTTTTAAAAGTTATATATTAAATTATTACTGCTCGATGTCAAAATAAATTTCCAGTTAGCCGCTACATGGGGAAGGAAAAGACTTTAATGGAAGTTTGGTGTATTGTGTAATGGATGTATATTTTATATTATCCTCATTAGTTGTAATGGCCGGTGTGCATTAAAGAACCAGCCAGGCAAGAAGCCTCTTCCTGTAAAACTGTTAGTACCAGCTACCGGTCCTCCTACTAATTGAAAGAAATTTGATTTAGATAATCTGAATTTTTTATATCTCCTTTCAAATTTCTTTTCGTTTTTTTAAAGTTTATATTAATGCAATAAAGAAAGTAGTTTCGGTTTAAATTACAAATCAGAGGAGCAGCCGAAAATCTTTGATCAAGGCTGGAATGGGCTATACCCCATTTTATAGGTGAGGAGATGACGCGTAATAATCGACATCTCTACTGGCTGGCGAGACAAAAGAAGGCAACCGGCAAGGTTAAATACGTGTGGTTCGCAGGAGGGCGGGTGAGATGTCGGCGCAATGATGGTCACCCGGTAGTCTTCATAAATGAAAAAAAGGACTTGGACATTTTTGACTGACCTTCAATTTACAGTTCTCACCCAATTTCATTTTTTTTGCATTTATATATATTTTATTATTATTTTTTAGATTTTTTTTACTTTTACCACAGAGTAATGTTTTTATTTATTTTCAATTCAGGAATTTATATTTTTTATTTTTACCAAAGAATGTTTTTATTTATTTTTAATTTAGGAATTTATATTTTTTATTTCTACTGCAGAAGAATGTTTTTATTTATTTTTAATTCAGGAATTTATATTTCTAATTTTCAGTTTCACATTCTTTTTTATGGTTTATTAATTCTGTTATGGCTTTCAATGTTTAAATTCTTAAATTTATATTCTATTTTTATATTTTTATTTCTTTTTGAAGTAAAACCACGAAATGTTCCTCTTTCCTTAATTACTTTCCCAGTACATTATGTACTCTTCAATAATTTACTTTCTTCCCTCTCCTCTCATGACTAATATCCTTTTAACCTGCCACGTTAATGCCCAATCCCTCATGGCTCACTATGATGAATTCCTTCACCACTTCCTTCATAATTCTTACCATATAATCGCCGTATCAGAAACCTGGCTCAAACCAAGTATCCCTTCTTCCTCTGTAAACATACCTGACTATACTCTCATTCGTCATGACCGTGCGGACCGAAAAGGTGGAGGGGTCGGCTTGTACGTTCATGATAGCATGAGAGTCAAAACCCTATACAAATCACCCTCTCCTGATTCTCCACACATAGAATATATATTCACAGAAATCTCCTTTAACTCATCCTTACTCCTTTATGTCGTAGTCTACCGCCCTCCTCAAGTTAAATTCGATCCAACATTTGAATCCTCTTTCCTGACATACGTACCATTGTACAATAATATAATCATTGCAGGTGACTTTAACACCAATCTGCTTTCCGACTCTCCTGACAGGACATACTTACTAGAATTGATTTACTCCCTTAACCTATTCATTGTTCCTTTTCAACCGACCCATCATACCCAGTTTACGGATACATTACTAGACCTCATAATCATAGACTCACCTAAGAATTTGCTCTCCTCTTCCCAAAATCCAATGCCATTTCTGTCTTACCATGATCTCATTCAGATATCCTATAACATTCCCACACCCATCTTTTTCCCTAAGCAAATTTCCTGGCGAAATCTCGACTCATTAACTCCTGAAAGCATAGATCCTTTACTTGACACGTTATCCCATTCCTTAGAGCCCGTATTTTCTTCCCACTCCATCGATGAGATGGTTGAATGCCTCTCTTCAAATCTCTTTTCACTCCTCAATCACCTAGCACCACTTAAGACATCCATTTTCCGACGGTCCCCTGCTCCCTGGATTAGCCCAGAAATTAGAGGATTGATGAAGAGAAGAGACGCTGCTAGGAGGCGCTTCAAGCGAACTCGAATTCCAGAGGACTACTCCACTTTCAAACATCTCCGAAATCTTGCTCAGTCTTCATTGCGACGTGCCAAGGCACAGTATTTCAATATTATCCTATCCCAAGCTCCTGATCCTAAGTCTAAGTGGAAAATCCTAAGAAAATTTTCTATTGCCGGCTCCACTCCCTGTACCAACTTCCCTATTTCTCCTGATGAACTTAACTATTTTTTCGCTAACCCCCTTCCTAACGAGCCACAAATTAATCCCTTTCCCCCAACACACCCCATTCCTCAAACCCCATTCAATCCCGATAATTTCTATTTTCTTCACGTTCTTCCCAATGACCTAATCACTTCCGTACTCAAATCCCGAACCAATGATTGTGGTGTTGATCAAATCCCGGTAAAAATTATTAAACTCAGTCTTCCTGCCATTCTTCCCGCCCTTCTACACATTTACAACTTTTCCCTACAAAACTCCACTTTTCCCTCTGCCTGGAAAAATGTCCTTGTGCGCCCTCTTAATAAAAACCCCTCCCCCTCCTTAGCTTCCCATTTTAGGCCTATTTCTCTTCTGTCAAACCTATCAAAACCACTGGAAAGATTAGTCCATTCACAACTCTCTACCTATCTTGAGAACAAAGATCTCCTCACTCCTCTCCAATCAGGCTTCCGTTCAGGATACTCCACTCAATCTGCCCTATTAAAGATAACCCAAGACCTCCATTCCTCCATGGACCAACAGCAAATAGCAATCCTTGTCCTATTCGATTTTTCAAAAGCGTTTGATTGCGTTGATCATGCAATTCTCCTCTCCAAATTACATAACCTTCCCCTATCCAACAGTGCTTTAAGCTGGTTTCGCTCCTTCTTGTCTCACCGGTCCCAAACAGTTATCATTCCCAACAAACCTCCCTCATCCTTACTACCTTTAGAAAGAGGTGTACCTCAAGGATCCTCCCTGTCACCTATCCTCTTCTCTGTTTATATTAATGACCTACCCCAAGCTATACGCCACTCCCAGTATCATTTGTATGCCGACGACCTCCAAATCTACCTATCCTTCCATCCTTCAGATATGTTAGAAGCATCTCGTAAGATTCAGGATGATATTGAGAACATCTGCAAATGGGCAGTGAAAAATAAGCTACGCCTGAATCCAGAGAAAAGCAAGGCTATCCTTATCGGTTCAAAACCTACCCTTAATTCCCTTCCTTACTATCCATTACTTTACCTCAACAACCATACAATTCAATTTCAAACTTCCATCAAAAACCTCGGAATCTCCTTTGATCAACACTTATCTTGGAATAACCACATTTCCCAAATAACCAGAAAATCCATCATGGTCCTCAAACAGCTACAAAGACATCGTGACTCCTTTCCCCGAAGTACCCGCCAACTTCTGGTATCCTCTCTCATTTTTCCCCACTTTGATTACGGGTGCTTGGTGTACGGGGGACTGTCTGTCGAGCTAGAGATGCGACTGAGGAGACTAATGAATGGTTTCATAAGATTTATCTTTGGGGTCGGCAGACGGTCTCACGTATCTAACCGGTACAAAGAGCTAGGGTGGCTTTTCCCAGATTTTCGACGGCAATACTTCCTCGGCACTTTCTTATTCCAGTCATTAAAAACCAATAAACCTTCCTATGTCCTAGACCTACTTACTATGCGTTCCTCCATTCACCACCTGAATACAAGATCCCAACCTTCCAACCTATATACCCCCTCACATAGAACTGCCTCCTTTGAAAAATCCTTTGTTATCCGTGCTACCTCCTTTTGGAATTCCTTACCTATCCATATTCGCAAAGCCTCATCCTTAACTTCCTTTAAACATCTTTTATTTATCCATCTCCTCGATTTTCAGTCTTCCACAAAAATGTAAATAAGTGTTCTAAAATGTTTACAGTTGATTGTTTTTATTAATTTTATTTTTTATTTCCTATCTATTTATGTATTTTTAATTTTTTCTTTTTTCTGTCAACTTTAATTTTAATCTTTATTTATTTTTTATTTCTTTCTCATTTCTACTTTTTCTCCTAATTTAGCTATACTACAAATGTGCTGATTTAACTAATCTCAGCCAGACAATTGTACCTTTTATTGTGCACTTTAATTATTCTTAGGGGACAGTCCGTCCCAGAATAAAGTTTATTTTTCATTTCATTTCATTTTTTACCTACAGTATTGTAAAGACAAATTACATTGTGGTCTGCACAACTTAATTCCTGAATACACTGGTTTTGTTTTCATTTAAAGTAACTGCCGAAAATATTTCATCTATACGATATTTATTTTAATAATTTCAACTCTACATTATATTCTGTTATATTAGAATTTTCCTTACTGAAGTAATATGTTCTCAAATATATATCGTAGAAGAATATATTTTTTTTATTGTTTGATTTTTAAGTTTAATTATAAAATCTTTTAAAATCCTTAGTTTAAAACATAATATGCTTCTACGGAATGTGCTTCTATAACACGGTCAAATTTTAAATATTGATTTATAGTCTGAAAAACGATAGATGTCACATTGTTAAAATATCTCAGAATTTTAAACTTGGCTCACGATCGTTGATCTTCTTCAGCTGATATTATTGAATGAATAGTTTCAAATATTAAACGTTTGACGATGAATGTATTTTCTTTTTGAATTTATTACTGGTAGGGGGGCTAACTTGAGCTAATCTGTCCTTTTATTTATTTTTTTTAATTTCATCTTATACACAAAATTCAATCGTGGAAACTTTTTTATTTTATTGTAAAATAATTTCAAAATCGTCAGTTAATATTTGATATGTGCACTCGTTCTCACTTCTGTAAATTCGTGTTTAAGAGGAATCATCATCTTAGCTGACAATATGCTTATTACAACCTTGAATGACCCCCCCATAAAAGTTTTAAAATCTTTATTTATTCATCTTTACCTGTTAAACAGTCAATTAACAATCATTGGATGGTATAGTCCATATAAAATTGTTAAATAGTTATGAGACAAAAAAAAGTTAGTGGCAAATATTTAAGGTTTTGAATTATTTTGAGGGATTACAGATCAGATCCCTTGTCCAATTCCTTTATCATGTTTTTATGAATAAATGTAATTACCGTCAATTAAAAAAAACAAAATAAATATTTATGTTGTCGATATTGATAGTTATGGTGAAAATGAACCGAATATCGACAAAAATTATGCGTTTACGTCTTAACACCTAAATAAAAACAGACTTTACTTTTCAAACGATAACATCTTACTAAGAAAGTTACGAAATCGATAATATCGAACATAATTCGTTGCCATCACAAAACATAAAAGTAGCACATAGTATAAAAAAAATATAATAAAAAAAATATTTGTACTGTTCAAGTCCTGGCCTGGAATACTGATACAAAATAAGTTGACTTTATTATACACCATTGTATAAATAAGAATACATGTAATCATTTCATTACATATATTAAATCGATGCATGAATTATAATTCCATAATATTCGTAAAAACTTTTTGAGAAGAACAAACATCTGGTGAGAAGAAGTCATTTAGAATTGCCAACAGGTGTTTTTGTGGTAATCCTAGGAGTTACTTCCTTTGGTGCCGCCTACATTTACTAAATGTTTAAAGCTAATTTTATTTCTTGGTATCTTAGTATAAAGATTCAATTATCAATGTGGTCACTATTAGAACATTTTCTTTAAGTTATGTTTTAAATATCAAAAAAGCTGCACTATTTAACGAACTTTTAGTTGACACTGCTGAAATCAAACATAGCTTTGGGGAGTTGGGACCAGCTGATGTCCTTTCTCTAGAATTGGAAACTTGCCCTAAACAGTTTTAGATATCAACCGACGTCAGCACTCTTCTTCAAAGTATATTTTCGACCCGAGCTGACAATTTAGCAAATGGTTTCACCTGAACTGCTACTTGTCAGTTTACTTCAATTTTTTCTTTATGGCTTTTACTTTTTTTTTTTTTTTTTTTTATCTTTTTTGTTTATGCACAGTATGTCTTTTATCCTATTATTTTGGGTTGTTGTCTTCCTAGTGTTATATTTAGAATAATGCGTTCTTCTAATGTGAATTCCACCTTGGAATTCATATGTTAACAATGACTAAAATAACATCAAGATCGAAATCACTGCTAATCAAAACTGTTATGGGAAAAAAATAAATGGATACCATCTAAAATCACCGAATATTTTATTATATTTAAGCTTCATAGTATCCACAGCTCCACTAATTTCTTTATTGGATTATTTTACAGTTGTGAATATCAATTGAAATAAAAAACAATAAAACTTTATGCTACAATATCAAATTAAATTAAACCAATCACAAATATTATAAAGTGTGACATATTTATAACTGATCTTATCATGGATAAGGATTGATGAATTAGTTGTCACTTCTATTGGAATTCTTTCTATTTAAAAATTAGTTTTCAATGTTAGCCATTCATCAATAAAACATTCCAAATTTTTAAAACATGAGCACTTTGCTGCATAGATTATCTATATATGTTCGATTTCTTACCTTGCATTCAACAAAATATGTTGTAATTCACTTCAGGAGGGAAAATGAAAAGGACTAGTGCAGAATAAATGTAAATGTCAGGTTGGTGGCTCATCTTGGATAATTATTGTTATCCAATATAATTATATATTGGAAACAAAACTTTACTAAAAGTATTTTAAAATTAATTTTCTAAAAACGTTTTTGAAGGAATCAGTTGCTAATTCAACAATTCGAAATTTTGATAAAAAATTACTGTTACTGATTGGATATTTATAAATACATTTCTTTTTTTGTTTAGGAACGGTAATGGCCTCACGGAAACACGAAATATGGAAGCTAAATTTTATATATCTCAGGCTGTCTTGATGAAATGGAATTGTGCACCTTTCCTAAGTGCATTTATGATCCTTTTCTGAATCTTTTAATTACTCTAAAAATTCCATTTGCACAAAAATAGATACTTTCAGGCCTTAAGAAGCTTGGCTTGACCAATTTCTCATAACACTGATATTAAAAATCCTGGTTTTAAGGTTAATAGTCAACTCTTTTTTAACTAACTTTGACTAATCCACTTTTTCCCAACCACCGATATAAGAAATATTTTTTATAGAATGTCATTCATCAGATATACTTGTCTTCATCTAAATCTTTGAATATTATTGTTTGATAGTATTGGTATAATTATAAAATTTCTGTTTAGTAAAGTACTATATTATATTCCCGAGTCCATCTTCTTTTCAGACGCCTTGGAGGGTTATCTGTAATAGCAAGTGAAGCAAGTTGTGATACTTGTGGATTTGAATGATTATGGAGTTTACTATCAAAGGTTAGGTATCTGTTTTGGGCTGAATCAACAACATATCATATGTTGTTGATTCAGCCCAAAGGTCTTAAGGTCTTTGTGACAAAGTATGGAGCGTTGAGGATTTTCGAAGGATTTTGGATTTAAAGGATTAGGTATGAGACGAATTGGGTGGTTTAGTGCAGTTAAACTAACAAGAGTTTAACTCTGTATGTCCAAATAAGTCTTATTACTGTCTTGTGAAGGGTCTCTTGTAATCAATCGGAAAGTTTAAACTTTTGTCTAGTAAAAGTTGAAGAAGTTGAAAACAATTAGCCGTTTCCTCTAGTTTTAGTATTGTATATGGGTTCCAAGTAAGTCGTTAGTCCAGATGGACCTATAATTATTATTATTTTTAAAAAATTTATTTATAGAAATTTACAACTGTACAAAATTTATACATCAAGTAAATGTGCTGTTAACTATTATAATAACGTGACAAAACATGAAAGGTACTACCCATCAGTAGCACTTTAATAAAAATTCTACACTAGAAGGTCTCTGGGCCATCTCCTTTTCAGACACCTAGGAGGATTATCAGGAATAGTGTGGGAAGCAAGTTGAGAAATTAGGGGATTTGAGTGATTATGGAGCTTACAATGAAAGGATAGGTATGTGGTGTGGGCTAAATCAGCAACATATGAAACATTAAGATCTTTATTGATAAGGTTATTGGTGACAAAGTAACGAGCATTGAGGATTTTTCGAAGGATTTTGGATTGTATGGGTTGGATTCGAGATGAATTAGATGGTTTAGTCGAGCCCCAAAGCGCAACTCCGTACATCCAAATAGGTCTAATCACAGTCATGTATATTACTGTGTTGTAATTAATTGGGAGCTTTGAACGTTTGTTTAGTAAATGTTGAAGTAGTCTGTAACGACGGGCAGTTTCTTGTCGTTTTAGTTTGACTTATATTTAAATATTAAATGTTATGCGCAACTTTTTGGTCTATTTTTGAAGTTTGTTTTAGAGTTTTATGGACACAGTAATATGTTAATCAAGATTACTGTACTAATTTAGATCGATAGATAGTTATATCTATATCACTGATTAGTTATAACTGCGTATGTCATATATTAAAAAAAAAATAATAATAATATTTTTCATGGAATTAATATGAAAGAGTTTATAATTGTAAACGGTGAGTTATTAGTTTCTTGTCAAGGAATTATGGCTCTGAATCCAAAGTTCAAACTAGGGTAGGGAAAAATTTATTTGAGTCCATTTGGTCGTGAATCCACTCCAGACCCTCCTGGGGCCCTGCATAGCGCCTATAAAATGGGTACCGGACCCTAAAATAGCAGTTTGGGAAGAAATAGTGAGTCCGAAGCTAGTACTTAACCCTTAGCAATGGCTGGGGGTTGGGGAGGTTCGCCTTGTCTAGAATAGTCTTTCCAGTTGTCGCGCTACACACAAATCCTGTTTGAAAATAAAATATCCCAGTATTATGAGAAGATTTAATTATTTAAGTAATATCAAGCAATTAGTTTTGCTGTTGTGATTGCGTAATATACATTTAAGAACAACTACCAAATTTCAAGACCGCAATATATATATATATATAATTTTTTTTTTCAATGTTTTGTTTCACAGCTGAAACTATCGAAAGTAAATAAAAATAACGAGATTACAAGTATTACCTTTCTTTTATACTAAAAACTCAACTCAAATAACAATAAGATATAAGTACATACAACAACATTTACTTACATCTTACAGACTAGAATACGTATCAACAATCAAACTATTAAATCACACCCAAACGTTTCGAAAAATCCAATTAGGTAACTACAATTATAGAAAAATTAAAAATACATTTATAAATATAGTTGACCTTTTCTTTCTAAAATTACCTTTTCTTTCTTTATCCTTGCCTCTTGCCAATTTATCACAATTATCCTATCTAAATACTAGTAAAAAGTTTCGAAATAAGTTGCATTGTATTACAATGAAATGTCGAATCAATTACGAAATGTTTCTGTAATGTATTATATTATAAATTAAAAAAATAAAAAATAAATAATTATAAAAAAAAAAAACACAAATAATTTATTTAATAACTTTTAGTTGGAGAATTCATAATTATATAATGAACTGAAAGTATTAAAAATTGTTTTATTCCTTCATTTGTTGTAATCTAAGTTTATATTAATTTATTTTATTTGTGTTAAAATATATTTTTTCCTTTATTGTTTTGAGTCTATTAAGATCTGGTAAATTTTGTTCAGGTAATAGCTGTGTAACTAGTTAAACCAGGCGTGTATATTTTAATTCAATAATAGTAATAATAATAATTTTATTATGTTGTTTAAAAAAAAAAAAAAATTCAATTTCCTCCTTAAAACAAATCCATTTTTTGAATTAGTTTTAAGACCTGTCTTAAGACAGTCTTACTTTTCTAGAAGTGTTAACATAACAAAACTACACATTTTTTTAGAACAAATACCTACAAATAGTAAACTGCGATCCACAATATAATAAATATATCTAATATGCTATGGTGGTATGGAGGGTATTGGTGGGATGGATGGTGTAGTACGGACTTAAATATACCTTACATAAAAAAAAAATATTAAACTTTTAAATCCCACCCACGCTCTTAGGATCTTCCAATTGGGTAACTACACAAATAGAAATATTTAAAAATACGTCGATATATATAGTTGACCTTTTCTTTTTAAAATATTGTTTATTTTTTCTTTATCTTTGCCTTTTGGCGAGTTTTGCCAAAGTAAAAAGTTACATAAAAATTTACCTTTTTCTTAAATGAAATTTCCAACCAATTATTACTGCAATGTAATATAAATTAAATTTAAAAAAAAACAATTTTTTATTTAAAAATTTTTAGTTTCTGAATTCATAATCATGTAATTAACAAGCAATATTTGCAATAAACATATGAAAAGGGCTTCTACTCAAAAATTTATATAATAATTCTATTTCTTGGTTTGTTGTATATATTTTAAATATCTGGTTGTTTTGTTTATTTGTTGTGGCTTAACTTTTTTTGTGTACTCCAACTAGGACAGGAAGGACAGCTTACCCTACAGGTTATCATCCTATTCTAGCCCAGGGTGGATGGTCAAGATTTATTCTGTGGATCCATCACAAAATAAATTTTAATTTGCCTAGGTTGAATTCACACCCACGAACCTCTTTACCTAGAATATCGATTTGTATTTTTTTTTTTTTTTTTTTAATGTAATTTAGTTTAGTTTTATTTCTGGTTATTTATTTACCAATATGTATACGATAAATATATTTTAGTTAGGAGCAGCGTGACGATTGCATTGGGTATTGAATTTCATATTGATAATATTACCTATATAAAAAAATTTATTTTCTTTTGTCATTATGAAATCAGAAGTAGAATTAACTTTTCAAACAGAATTATGATTCCTCAAAAATTCCTAAACTTAAAAATTCGAATTACCTGATTTATTGGAAACCAGTACTGTATATTCCAAAAAAAAAAATGTTCTTATTTTCTACTTTGTCCATATCCAAAAATGAAGTAAATGTGTCGGTATTTGTCCAAACTTGCAGAAATTGTCATTATCTCAGCCAATGATTCCTATTGATAAGATTCTTTATGTATCATTATGAGATATTTATTTATCATGTTCTTTATGTGATTAAACCTTCTCTCTTTTATTGATGGCCAATGAAATGTGAAGCAGACCTGTATATTGTTATTTAAAAAAAAAATGTCTGCACTTTTGGTGCCCATTCTGAGTAGCCTTGACCAGAATATACCATTAAAATTCTCTGTTATCGTTAGCAGTATTTTTTTTTCTACAGATAACTTTAGCCTAGCAGTTTAGTTTCTTAAATATACTACAATACATACATAAAGTAAAATTTAATAGTTAACAACTCACTGTATGAATTTAACTATTATGAACTACTGTATCGTTTTATTTACAATCCTGGCTGTGAAAATACCCTCTGAATGAACGTTCGTAAAATAAACTTTAGCATATAAACTTATAAACATAAATTTTTCAGAACTATTATTTAGTATGAAAAGTTGTAATTATGGTAGATTTCTACATTTGTTGTTAGAAGGTTACTAATAACAAGGGATTAGCAACGATGTATGTACCAGCTATGAGCGAGCCTGTTGTTGTAACCCTCTCCACCTGCCCGTAATGGAACGAATACCAAATATTAAATGATAATGATTTTTTTTTTTTCCTTTGCCCAGTTAACTTACAACTTCCTTTAGTTGATGCGTGTTTTCCACAACAAAATATTATTCTCGAGATGATTCCTTCAGATTACCTTTGTCCTATCTCCCCCTCGATCTACGTTAGTTATTTCTCTTCTCGGATAAGATCTCTGTAAGTACAAGCTAACTCGCTGTTTACTCTAGGGCCAGTGGGAAGAAACGTTTGAATATCAACAGGCAGGAGTCAAGGCTGCTCAATGTTAAAATTCTGCTAGAGAAGTACATTAGTCTATCGCCATCTGTGCACCGCTCCGTGAAGTGCCCATTCCGAGTAGCCTTGACCAGAATATACCATTAGGATACTCTGTTATCGTGAGCAGTATTTTTTTTCTACAATGATAACTGTAGTCTAGCAGTTGTCTCATTATTAGGTGCTATAATTTAAATATAGCTACATTTTAAATATATATTTATTGATATTTACATCTGTGTACAATACATACATAAAGTAAATGTGTGGAAAACGATTACTATGACATTTCAATAACTTGAAAAGAACTAGCGATTAGTTGCACTTCAATAAAAGTTTTGCATTTGAAGATCTCTAGGCCTTCTTTTTAGACCTCTGGAAAGTAGCAAATAGAGTATGAAGCAAATTGATAGACTAAAGGATCTGAGAGATCATGGATTTAAATATGGAAGGCTTCTGCTTATGGCTTTACGAATAAGTTTGGTTTTGACAAAGTAAGGAACATCGAGGACTTTTAATTGTAAGGATTGCATATAAGAAGATGTGTTAGTCTCTTGAAATATTAGCCTTAATGCAATCCTTGATCGATAGTAATTGATTTCCCCTTAATTAAGTTCGTTGAATCATTTACATTGACTTATAACTTCCGTTATTCATTTTTCCTTGTATTATTTGAAATCAACATTTTGAAGGCTCTATAATCGCATTTTTTGTCAAATCCCTCCAACCTTGTGCTTGTGGAAGTTTCAAACTTACTCACATATATGTTTCCTGCTTAATCATTACTGATCCTAAAACAAGTACAGCTGATTCCCCTTGTTTTTGTGACTACCAGTTCATTTTAGAATGAAATGTCTTGAAAATGCAAAAACTAAGTGGCAGAACTATTGGACAAATTAGCGAGATTAGAGATCGATTAATGACAATAAAGCATGAAAATAAAACCTGCCTCTTCTGTGTTCGATCTTAATAATCATACTTAATTTTACTCCACTAGGATGGACGTGTGTATTGTACAGTACGAATGCCGAGACTCAACCCATGGATCCACTAAGAAATAAACGTCTTCCAACCATTAGAATATCTATATGGAGTTGGTTTAATAATACGCTCGCTAAATAAATAAATATATACATATATATGTATATATTTATTATAATTTCAACTCTAATCTGGATGTTCGAGTTAAAAGTCTAGTTCTCTATCCACGAATTTAATATTTTGGTTAATTGGTGAATGAATTCATAGAACACTTGGCAGTGACAGTGTAAACCAACGACTGGAATTTCTAGTTATTAAGTCCATCTTTTCACAGATCTGCTGCACATAATAATTCATCCAAATCCACTCCTCAATGATACAGGACTCTCCCCCTCCCAACATTCCTAATACTTCTGTAAAGACTTTCTAAATAATTTTTTTCTTTCATCCTCTCACCCATTACGTAAATGTAAATTAGTCTATTAATTTTATAGATTCTTTTTCCGACAAGCAGGTTTTATGGAGATTTATTTCATTTTTTAAAGGTGTTTTGATGATCATCGTTTCTGTAGGGACATGAGTAACCCCGAATTTAAGGACTGGTGTATTCTCTAAAGATCAACTGATCAGATCTTCCTGGAATATAGTTCAGCTCCTGTTAAGCGGATTTCTAGTTCAATATTGTTTAGAGAAAAACACGGGGATTGAGAAAAGGTACTAGCCTCAAATCAGCACCTTGTTAACTTTTGATCATGGAACAATACTTACCGAGAATGAACCTAATGTTCATTGGTTGGGTTGTATTGGAAAGTTCTATAAGGTGAAGTGTTACAACCAATTTTTTTTTTCCATAAAATTTTGTTTCACAATTGACTACAACTATACATCATAAAGACCATATAACAAAACCAGCATTATTTCTATTATAAACACTATAAGTCGTATTTTAAATGAATATATAATATCTTCAATTACTCAACAGAACATTAATGATACCTGACATCCCCAAAAAACTTCCGCCAGTCTGTATGTAGATGGTTAGAACTATGAACAACTTACGACGACTAAAAATAAGACACGTCTGTGTTGAATGGAATCGACGAATCGTATATTCATGTTTAATATTGTCCTATATCATCACATATACGGTTTTAGAATGAGGAACAACGATAGGAACCCGTGAGTGGATACAGAAGTGTGTAATGTTAGTTATAATTCTGAGATTGACCGTTCCGGGTTGGAGGAGTTTAGGTATGCACGGTATAGGGTTCATATCAACGGTATGCTGTTCATATAGGCTGCCTGCCTCTTGGCACCCAATCCTCGGGAACTTCTTATGAAAACTAATCAGTTCGTGCGCCCGCCACCAATTTTTGTGTAGTGTGCTTTAAATATCTAAAGAGAATCGTACACGAAAATAGACTTGGGGCATTCAATTATGTTGATGAAACTATGTTAAATTTATAGTAGAAGTGAGTTTAAATTCTTGGCATTTAAATATTTCGTCTCCGGTAAAAAATCAGAATGTAGGAATATTATTCAATGAATGTATATAGATAGAAAAAATGGTTGAGGTTGCAGTTATTAACACTTATTTTATCGACGTTTCGGCAACAGTTTGTAATATATTGTAAAAAAAAAAGTTAAAATCTTTAAGAAGACAAGAAAAGTTGTGTTATTTATAAAAATATATAATATATATATATATATATATATATATATATATATATATATATATATATATATATATTTGAAAGAGGTATGGGGACAACAGCGAGTGTTATCGAAATAGAACAAAGAAGAATTCTATGTATTATAATTGTATTTTTTTACAATGACACACGAACATAAACGATAATACAAAATTTCGGTATTTCAGTGACCGACAATTCACAACACAAACTTAGACAAGGCTCTGGTGTGATTGAAATACAAAAGTATATATTCAATTCTTAGAGGTGTTCCTGGATTCAAAAACGATGGTACCAAGAATTTATACAGATTTCCAAGAACAAGGATATGCGTCTTTAAAAAATTAGCTCTTTGCCGTATACAGATGAGAACGATTATACCAACCGGGGTACTTATGGTACCTGTTTCTGAATATAATTCGACTAGGAATCCATTGGAGGAGAGGGGTCAATATTTTAATACTTAACGAGAAGGATTCCGCAGGGGATTTTCCCTGATTCCGTAACCCCATCGGGTTTAAAAACAATTTAAAATAGGCTGAATAAGCAATGTTTCAAAGTTCTGGTTTCAAAGTAGTAGTACCAAGTTTGTTCATAAATAAAATTCAAAGATAGAGAATGTGCATAAATATTGTATCAGATATTTATTAATTCCTCCTCTTATTCTTGTTCTATTGGCACAAAATACGTATAAAGCTGCGCATGGCTGTTCAAGAGCTGCTGGCAACCATCTTTCTCTACCTCTTTCTGGGGTAAAATAAGTCCCCATTTGCCGAAAATGTTGTTTTCTACATTTCCTCTCTATCGAACCTTCGACACCCCGCGTGAATGCGCACCATCGGCAACACTCATATAAAGTCTTCTGGCCATTCTTTCGCCACTCATTCTCATAACATGGTCCAGTCATTTTAATCTCTGTATATTTATACAATTAATGACTCATAATCACACACCATGGCTTACTTTTTTTTTAAATGGAACAAAATTCAAAATGGTCCCTACTAATTTTTAATATTTATTTCTTACTAGCATTAGTAAAGAAATTATATAATTTTAACAAATAATTAAAGTATTTGTCGACAAAAATGTTGTACGGTAGAATCCTCTCCCTCTCTCTCTCAGAAAAAGAAGAGAAAAATGTATTCATAATACTTTCGAATAAATTGTATATCAAATTTGACCTCCTGATTATATAAGTTTTTCTAGTTCTAGAGGGTCCTACATATTATTGACCGTGAGGGAAACTGTCAGTACGAAGATTTTCTACATCTTTAATAAGTCTATGTCTGGCCTTGCGATTTGTTAATTGATTAAATTGATAAAGGAAACTATAAATTTGTAAACTATAATACGAAATTTTTTCATATTAACTATTTGTATTAATAGTTTTTATAGTTAGTTATCACGAACAAAAAATACCTTGTCGTTTTATAGAGTAGTATGGACTAAAAATAATTTATATTAAGGTTCCAAAAAAAAAAAATCATGCTAGTGCGAATTAAAGTATGTACTATGTGGAATGGGATATTACAGATGATCAATGATCAATTGTCCGTTTATTTTAAGTACAGTTGCTTCGATAAAAAAAGAAGAAAAAAAAAGTTGAATATTTGATGTTGTTAATTTCTGTATAAGATCGTTTTTTTTTTCCACTAAACCATTCAATTTTTCTCGTATTTGAGCCTACAATCCAAAATTCTTCGAAAAATCCTTTATGCTCCTAACTTTGTCACACATAAACTTATCCATAAAGATCTTAATGTTCCAACACTTACTGATTAAGTTCAAACCAGATACCAATCCTTTTACTCCCATTCGAATCCATTAGTCTCCCAACTTGCTTCATATTTGATATCTGATAACCCACCAAGGCATCTGAAAAGAAGATGGCAAGAGATCATCAGGTTAAAAATTGTTTTGAAGTGCAACTAGTGAGTAGTTCTTCACAAGTGATTTACATGTTATTATAATCATTTTCTCAAATTATATACTACACTTATATATAATTTTATATATTATATATAATATATTATAATTATATACTTGATGTATATTTTATAGAATAGAATAGAATAGAATAGAAAGAAAACTTTATTCTGGGACAAAGTCCCTTAAGAATAACATTAAATAACATAAAGTAAGATCATAACTGGCCGAGATGCTGTTAAAAATTAAATAACATAGATAAACTGAAAACAAATATGTATGAAAAAAAGATATAATAATAATAATAATAATAAAGTTCTTTATTTATTCTGGGACCTTAAGTCCCTTAAGAATAAAAAATAATGTACAATCAAGGGCCTTCAGAGGCTTAAAATAAAATAATATTTACATAACAAAGTAACAGATAATAATAATAATACTAAAAAAATTAAAAAAAAAAAAAAAAAAAAAAAAAAAAAAAAAAAAAGAGCAGAAAGAAGATATTAATAAAAAGTAACAGAAAATTTATATCAATTTTTTACGAAAAGAAAAAGATTTATTAAATATAAACTGTTTATAATTATAGTTTATAGTTTATAACAACTAGAAAGTGGCTATTGTCAGTTTTTGGAGGACAGGATCTGAGTGGATAGTAGGTGGTTAAAGAAGTGGTATTTGAAAGTAGAAAGGTTAATTGAATGACGAATGTTGAGAGGGATGGAGTTCCAGAGAGAAGAGGATCGGATTACGAAAGATCTGTCGAAGTGGCTGAGCAATGAGCAGGAGTATGCAAATCTGATTGACGTGATCGGGTTTGGCGGGTAAGAATTGAGGATTTGAGTTGAAGGAGTTCGGAAATGTAAGGTGGATGATGGGATTGAACGGTTTGAAAAAGTAAGGATGCCAGGAAATACTGGCGACGGTAGAAAGGAATAAGCCACTTTAACTCCGCATAAAACTGCGAAACGTGGGCGCTCCTCGGGATCCCGAAAATAAAGCGGATAAAGCAGTTAAATAGTCTTTTGATTCTGGCCTCGAGATCCCCAGAAACATGCCCCCCATACACAGCATAGCAGTAGTCAAAGTAGGGGAAGATGAGAGAGGTAACTAGTAATCTACGGGTTTCGAAAGGAAGAAGGTGGCGAACGTAATTGAGACGTTTTAGGATAGGGATGGTGCGGCGGGAAATTTCGGATACGTGATTTTTCCAGGATAGGGTTTCATCGAAAACGACTTCAAGGTAATATAGAGAAAAACTAGAAAAAGAAAAAACTTTAAATAAAAAGAGAGTGAAAAAAATGAGTACACAAAATAGTGGTTAATATTGTAAATAAAATTGCAGAAGAGAAAAAAAAATAAATAGAAACTTGAAGTAAAATAAAAGATAGAAAATCAAAATTATCATTTCAAACAATCAAACTATAATTTATGCTTATGTTTTATGTTTGACGGTCTTAGTAATACATAGTACATACATCCTTATAATTAGAGAGCGTCGAGTTGAAGGGAAAGAAGATGGTGAAAGAATAGTGATTTGAATGTTCCAAGGGAAGAATGTTCGAGGGAATTCCAAAGAGTAGAGGATCGGATAAGGAAGGAAATTTGGAATGTAGTACTTCTGTGGGATGGAGTATAGAGATCGGAAAGACGAGATCTTGTATGCAGTGATTTGATAGCGGACTTGAATTTCAGGTTACTGTAAAAAAAGGGAGGGTGATGGGTGTTGATAACTTGTATAGTTGTATATAGTATTGTATAGTATAGTATATATAGTATTGTATAGTAACTTGTATATAGTTATAAATATCAATAAAGAGTTTTTTAAAAATTTATATTCATATTTAAATATATATTTACTTCAAGTAAAGCCACCTTTTCGTTTTTCTAGTCGATGAAGGGGGGGGGGATGAATTAAATTTTGTACAAACGACTCGCACACCCCTCCAGTGTCCTCTGAAAAATGAAAAAATGTCCTAATGAATTTTTTTCAAAGATATGAAATGTCACGTTGTTACCTGAATTTGAATCGTTACAGTTTGAAACTTTCAGAGTTGGATTATAGCCCTTAAATATACGAAGTGTTTATCGGCTAGCTCGAGTGTCAGTCTCATCTTCCACAAAATGTTTACCCTCTTCATATTTACTCAGCTAGATTAGTTCCAAAAGGTCCATGTTGGCTCTCAGATCTGCCAAAACACATGGCCTCTCTCTGGTTTTAAATAGTATTTTTTTTTTGTCTGTTTACTCTCCTCTTGAGAAAAAGTTACAATGGAACGAGGGCAGCGGATCTCCACGTGTTCGCTTTCAGAAATATGTTGTGTTCTTCAACAGCCTTGGTCAGCCAATCCGCTTGCTATTCGGCGAAAAAAAAAAAATGAGTTGGCAACACTGCGGTTGTCTTCCACTTCCTATTTATTGCTAGTCAGAGCATCGGACTGTGAAATCTTATTTATGCATATCTCTATATCTCAATATGCCTTTATCTTTTTTTATTTATTTTTTTTTCTTGACTAATGATGAAGTTTACAGATGTCTGATTACTTATAAGACAAATGTAAGTTTAGTAAATGTATATATGGAGTTATAATTCACATCAGTCTAACAATAGTAATATTACCTACAAATTGACAAGGATATGTCTTAGGGCTAGGATAAATTGATAATATATAATATGTCTATGGGAGTCTATACTGTTTTGTAATAATATTTTTTTCACCCTCCTAATTGTAACATTTTGACACGCTCTAGCTCTGTTAGTGTTGCTCGAATCGAAAATTTACCGACAATTTCCTGATTATAAATAAAATCAAAATATTTTTTGTTAGTAACATTTGTCGCTAGGACTTACCGTTTATGAGCAATATTGGTTTGAATGAAAAAAGTCACATTTAAAACCTCCATTTTCTCTCATTTTTTTTTTATTTCGGATAATCATGCGTTAATTGAATTTAATTATTCATTTGATAATTTGATCTTTTCATTTCTAAAATGTAATTTAAAAAATCCAGTAGATTATCAATAGACATAGCCATGATCTATTGTTTTTTCCAATAAGGGAGAAATAGAGTTTTTTTATTATTGCCCTTTACTAAGAATAATCTATGATTTTTGTAAATTCAACGAGATGTCTATTTTAAATCAAATACCATTATTGAAATGTTCAACTGTATAACAAATTTTCATTGAGTAAATGAATTTAGAAAGTTCCCGGGGCCAACTTTTTTTTAGGCACCTAGGAGGATTATTGCAAATCGAGTAGAATGCAACTCGCTTTGTTGGTGTGCTAGTTATGTTTAATATTATTGATCTAGTTATGAATAGATACCAGACTCATGAAGAGTAAAATTATGTTTAGTTTTATATATTTATAATGATCTTCATACTCCAAAAATACTGTACAGGCTGGTTCTCAAATCACTGGGGTGGGGGATTCTTTGATTAATAACTACTTTATACTTTATTAAAGAATTGTATAAAAAAAAAAAATATGCGAAAAATTAGACACGGTGTGAAAAAAAAATTTTTTTCCTCCAATAAAACACACACACACACACACACACACACACACACATATATATATATATATATATATATATATATATATATATATATATATATATATATATATTAGAAGAATACAAAGGATATATAGAATAGAAATACGGATGGTGAGCTACTGTAATAGTATTGACAGATCTGAGACTCAGATGTTCCTATATAAGAGACCTTCCATATTTGCTTTGGCCGTACAGATGTTCATACTCGAGTAGTATTTTTATCTTCTTTCTTTCACACTGTTTTATTGCTTCTTCAGATCTAGGCATAAATTCTCTTAAACTAGAGCTGGTATTAAATCAGAATTTTATTTATTTCTAAATAAAAACTTGAATATATACAGAATGTAACCATATAGAAGTTTATAGAATTTTTTTTATTTGTTTCGCCACGTGTGCACTTCAGGTCATTAGTTTATGTATGTTTTATTAAACTTCTTTACAGTTCATTTTTTTTTTCATTATGTAACTCATATTTAAAACTTGAAATGAATAAATTAATTAAAGTTCCTTAAGAATACGTCATTATTTTTTCCTTATTGCAACCTTTTGCAAAAAAACTGTGATCCTTCCATCTATAAAAGCTGAAATGCCCAAAAAACAATGCCGTACCTTACAGTAGGGTGAGAAATAATATCGGCAATTCGATATGATACCGACATTAAATGAAAATCTTGACGAAAAAAATCTGTAAAAAGATTTCAAATGCTACTTTTATCTTTCAGATAAAACTACGACTTCCTGTCCTACATTGCCCTTTAATAACATTCCACTATGTTGCTGATCCCTGTTAAACAGATCAGGAACCTAAGACTACAACTGAACTAACGTTTAGCTTGGAATCCACGTACAAGACTAATACAACAGGAAACTGCTCGAAGTTTTCGACTTCTTCAAAAAATTCGACAAGCGTTCAAAACTTCCGGTTTACTACAAAAGACACATTTGCATGAGTCTATCTCTCTCTCTCTCTCTCTCTTTCTCCCTCAACAACAATGATTCTCACCTAAGGAAACAATATAAAAAGAGCTTGTAAAAGATATCAAAATCTAAAGTAGAGTGATTGTGAGTGTGAAGAGATGAAAGGGGGAGTTAGTTTGGTAAATACATTTTCATCCCTACTTTTATTAGTCAGGTAAATGAGCAGCCCTTTTCCAGTATATAGGACATATAATTCACCAATCCAAATCAAATTTAATTTGTTTCCAAGGCTTCGAAATAAAAACCTGGAAGGTGAGAATTTTCATAATTGACAATAGGATTTGACAATGGAATCCATGGAAAAAAGAAATGAAATAAAGAAACCAACCCCTAAGAGGGATGGCTTAGTGTTAGCCTCGTAACGCCTGACAGATTCGACTGACCTAATCCCTGCCTCGGACCCCCTCTGTTCTGGTGCCGAGCAGTAAATTCTATCGGGGAGATCCGACACCAATATAAATAGTAGTTCCCGAAAATAGTCGGCCAAACAATTCGGCGGTAAATAAACAGGGAATCTAGAATGCCACGGGGTGCCTCATTACAAAAATAAATACTGTTTTCTTCAATCAGTCGAGACCGCTCCAGGATCACAGGGCAAATAGGAAGCCAGGTTTCTCTGAGCCCTGGTCCTGTTTCGATTAGAATCGAGTCAGTCGAGTGATTGTTGGATTTTTCTTTTGTTAATAATTAGTAATATATTAACATGAGGACATCCATTAGGTATCCATTATAGTTAAAGTCTCGATAATGCGACATATATGGGACAAGAGGGGTCCCAGATCACTTTAAATAGCAGATAACTGGATATAAAGAGGAACAACCCGACAAAAAGTAACAAATTATTGCATTTTTATTGTTTTATAACATAAGAAACTGTTATACATATAATAAATATTTAAAATTATTTAGAAAAGAAACTCTTATAAAATCTTTAAAAAATAATAGGAACTTCATAGGTACGCATTTACCTATAACACTTTTAAAGACAATAAGCGAATATGCTAAAAAATAATATATGAAAAATGTGTGGGAGTCCAGTACCCATCGGTACCTCCTCCTGACATTATTCTACGTTGTTTCTTACTTAAGGAGATCCCTCATCCAGCTCCTTTTTGGCATTCGGTACTTATTGTAGAGGATATTTATTATATTTTGTATGAGTCAGTTGTTATGGTCATAGAGTCGTGAAATATTCTGTTATTTGTTTTATGAGGTACAGTACAGTAGGATTTTATTTTAGAAATAAAATTTTAGGAACAAGATTTAACATAAAATGTTTTATAAACATAGAAATTAATAAACTTAACTCGTTATCACATTGACACGTATACATAAATGTATGTATGCACATGCATAGAATATAATTAATAGAAAAAAAAACAACTGATAAACTATTGTTTGCTTATTAAATTATAATGAGAGTTCAATAGCTTTAACACTTATAAATAAAATCATTATTTCACTGAAATCAGAATTATCTTTTATCCCACACGATGACTTTTTAAAACGATGTGACTATTTCTTGATGGTTTACAACCTTCGAGGTTGTAGGGATTTCTTGAATATCATTAATTTTTCGGTCATCTAGTTTTGAAAAACTTGTTTAGTAAATCCCGTTGCAGGATCTTCATAAATTCTTGGATAATCACCAGCGTTTAGTGTTTCCATTTACATCCTCGACATGAGTATATGTCTGAGCAACACTATTTTATTTTTGGCTGACATTTTGACACACATTGTAGGTCTATTTTTGGGTGAGACTAACTTTAATTGTACGATTATAAGATATAAGAAATATCTACTAGTTTCACTACAATTATAAAATTAATAAAAACAAAGAAAAGTGGACTACTACAGCTCATGAAACGCCTTGTATTCATTACTAAAACAAGAAGATACAATGACCAAAGGTTGTATAAGAAAGTATAATCAGCATCCATTCTTAAGTCTTTTGATTATGATCTGCTTGAGATTCGTCCTAGGGATTTCTCGTCATAAGTATATTTCACCATTAAGCCAAGTGCAAATGGTTATTCTTCTTCACCCGAAAAACACTGCCTTGGCTCTTACCTTTACAAAATACACAACACAACCTTTTTACATTTTTGCTGCATTAACTCTAAAATTATCAAATGTTACTGTAAAGCCTTCTGATTTTTATTACATAGCATCGGTAATTTTTGCCAGAACGAATTTCTTCTGGAAATTTTCACCCAAATTCCATTCTCCTTTCTCCCTGTCTCACTCTAATTTTGGTCTTAATCGATCTTGTATTCTCAAGCTTTATTTAGCATCCCATCATTAAGCTGAAACTAACAAATATCACCCACCATATATTTCATAAACAAATGCAAATTAATAGAATATTTTTCAAGCCATTCTTTTTGTTTGTCATTAACAGATATCTTCTTAATATATCTATGTGGCACTGGACAATCTCCAACTGTTCGAAATAGTTTAATACTTCGACGATGACGATAATAATGGTAATGAATGGCGAATTGCGAAATCTTCCGAGGCCTCTGCTGATAATTGAATTTCAAATGTAAAATGTCTATTTATAAAGGAAATCCTTGACCATGGCTGTAAACAATAGGCAGAAAAAACAAATGCATATTCATAAAAATTTTCATTCATAGAGCAATTGAATGACGAATAGAGGACGAACGATTATTTCCGCGAAGATGTGACTTTGTCCTACCTCAAGAATAATTCTGAGGATTATTTATCTATTTGTGACCTATCAGATTGAATATTGGGTAAACTTATTTTATTTTAAAAAAAACAACAAAAAAACTTTAAGAAACTGATGTAACCCATAAAATCGGCATACGTTTATTTGATATATTAATAAAATACAGTATTTATTGGACTACTATATAACAGTTTGATTAATTCGACCAAACTACGTTTATCTATACTATTATATAAAAGGTAAACCATTTTTAGTTTACCACGAAAACTACTGAACTAATCGGTACTACATCTTCTTTATAGTTCTTGGAAGGTTTAACAATAATAAAATCTACTGATTTTTAATTAATTTGTTATTAAAAAAGCGATAATATGTATATAACAGTGAAATTTGAAAATTTACCGATAGGAGGCGAGCGAGCACCATTATACATGAGAGGTTACAAAGGTACCGTGTTATATTGAGCTTGAAATTGATAATAAAATTTTGCTTATATTAAGTTAAAATTATAAAAAAAGATTTAGTTATCTGTATCTTAATTAGGTATGACAAAAATTTTAAAAATCGACCGATATGTGGTTAGCACCATTCTGCAATAGAGTTTACAATGGTAAAACTATTGAACCCATCTGTACCAAATTTTAACTATGTTATTTTCATAATTCTAGGAAGGTTTAGCAATAATAAAAATCTAAACTTACAATGTTGAGTGGCAGAAACAAGGTTTGGCACACTGCCATATATTTTTATGGTTTGAAATTAAAATCTAACCAGATGAAATAAATAAAATTATTTCTGACGAATAAAAATTATAACCAAACCAAAATGTCGATCCTTTGATTTTAGATATTGTGTGTAAAAAAAAAAATATTCATGGGCCTTTAGTTATAAGCACTGATAATGCAATGTTTCTTAATAGTCTGCTCTTTGGGTTACCAACTCATTGATTAAAATTAAAAATTGGCTATCCGATTATGCTTTCACGTAATGTTCTAACTCTTAATCGGTGAAATTTTAACCAGATTCAGAATTACTGCTATGCGTAAAAATATCATTGAAATAATTATGCTCAATTGCATACTTTAAGATTTTTATCGATAACTAATAAACTTCAATTATTAGTTAAAATTATCTAAGTTCTTAACTTAAAAGAGCGGACGAAGCCGCGACGAGGAATAATATTTGTATACCATGGGTAACTTGCTTTCCTTTCAGATTACTTTAACATTTTGGTTAGATGGTCATTTTTCTGTTTGTAATATTGTATTGTAATAACTTGTCCTGCTGATCCCAAGATGTATTGCTTTTTTAATGAATAAAGAGTTAGCAAGAATTAAAAGGTTCGTTTTGGCCCAAAAGTACTCACATTACTTCTTTGCAGCGGAATGGGCAACAACGGCGTAACCCGTGTGGGTGCTAGAATTTAAATAAATTTTTCTCTTTTTTTATTGTTTTAGACATATGCATGTCTGAAAGTTTTTACATGGTTGCTTACATACGTTACTATACAATTTTCAATTTTTTTTTTTTTTTTTTTATATACATTTATTGAAATTTACAACTGTACAAAATATATACGTTAAGTAAATGTATTGACAACGATTATAATAACATGTTAAAATTTGAAAAGAACTACTCATCAGAAGGATTTATTATAAATTCTACACTAGAGTGTCCCTAGGCCATCTTCGTTTCAGTCACCTCGGAGGATTATCAGGAATGGATTAGGAAGCAAGTTGAGAAACTAACGGATTTGAGTGATTATGGAGCTTACAATGAAAGGATAGGTATCTGGTGTGGGCTAAATCAGCAACATATGGAACATTAAGATCTTTATGGATAAGTTTATTGGTGATAAAGTAAGGAGCATTGAGAATTTTACGAAGGATTTTGGATTGTAAGGATTGAATACGAGATGAATTGGATGGTTTAGTGGAGCCCCAAAGCTCAACTCCGTACGTCCAAGTAGGTCTAATCACAGTCATGTATATGAGTCTTTTGTAATTAATTAGGAGCTTTGAACGTTTATCTAGTAAATGCTGAAGTAGTCTGAAACGATTTTCAATTTAAAATAGAAATCGCTGCAAATATTCAGAACATTTTAGGCTCTGCTAAAAAAATTTCGCATTTGTGGGTTACGCCGTTGTTGAGGTGACCAATTCAAATATATATTTCAGAAGGACTTTTATGTAATTAAATTTGTATTAATATTTTAATTTATCGTTAAAATAACTGTAACAATACTTCAGTGTTATTATGAATGTATGTTATAGATGTATTAAGGAATTATCCTGAATCTGGAGGTGATATTACTTATAGAGTTGTTGTTGACCTTAGAGTGGCTTATAGATAACAGCCGTTCCCACTTTCTTTCCGCTATAACAGTTTGATTACCCAAGCAGATGGCTCATCAGGCTCTATACGTCCCCTGCACGAGCTAAGATTGAAATTAAGTTAATTTATGTCACTTTAAGAGCCCTCTTAAGACTTGTTATAGCGCGAGGTAATAGGACCAGGTCGGGGAGGGGGAGGGCTCTACAGCGCTATCTAGTCGTAATTAAATTTTATTACCACCCCTTAATTAAATTTAACTGACGACTCTTGCCACTAAATTGCTATAATAGCATTGAGGTGTTTGTAACGGCAGTGGCTATTACTTAATAAAGTTATAATAATGAAAAAAATGTTTATTTGAAATTTCTTATACTTCTGGGGGAGGGGGAGCCATTATTTAATAAAGTTATATGAAAGGGAGAAAGGTAAAGTTTCTTTGAACATCCCTGCAGTGCCTCCTAGAAACAGGAGATAGCTAAATAAAGCGATATAGTTTGTCATTATATTGGCACAACAATCACTGGATTAGTGCTTCCTCCGAACTAACAATCTTTACTGCCAAGTAGGGATAGGTTTCGATACAAGATATATCGATATTTTTCTTACTATAATCCGATACGTACCTCACGATATATCCTTTTCTCTATAAAAATACAAAATACGACTACTTCTATTCAAAGAAAAGTAACAAAACCTCATAAAAGTGGTATGTTCTTAATGCCACTTTTGGATCATTACATGTCAAATTCATGTGTGATGAAAATAGGCTGCTTATCTTTGAGAGAATGATCCTGAGAAGCATTTTTGTTCCGATCCGGGAGGGTGATGTCTGTAGAAGAAGAAAAAACCAGGAAATTTACGCACTCTTCAAGGACACAGACATAGCTAGGTGGATCAGCGTGAGGAGGCTCAGATGGGCAGGGCACATCGCCAGGATGAATGAGAACGAAATTCCAAAAAAATTAACTATAAAGGCTATTCATCAAACTAGAAGAGTTGGACGACCCAAAATGAGATGGATGGATAGCATCCGTGCAGATGCCAGGAACATCCTTGGAACACCAGACTGGATGGCTGCTGCACATAATAGAAATGAATGGTGAAAACTTTTGGAGAGGGCCCTGGATTTAGCAATGAATTGTTGCGCCGATTATGTAGGTACATGTCAAATCAACCAATTCTACATTAGATATGGACCTTCACCTCTCTCCGATTTCCATGATTTTTTCTTATGACATTTAATAAAAATGAAAAACAAATTACGATATATCGATATTTTTAGTCACTGATATATCGTTTACCGATATACTTCTCTTATCTAAAGACCAACTTCAATGAAATCTTTCTGTTGTCTGCTATATAGTCTAGATTCATGCTTCCTTTATATTTTTTCAGACTCTCTTTGGCAATCGCAATCTGCAGCAATTTTTAAATTTTACTAATTTTAAATATATAACACTCCATTTTCCTAGTGGTACATCAAGATGTCGTCGTTTAAGCAGAAGGCCCAGGATTTCCTCGATACGAAACCTAATACTTATAGGACTGTAGAGTTGATTTCATGGTGGCAAACGTTCCCTTTTCTAACGCTTCAATTAAGTTTGGGTCAATTGAATTTTTTTTTTTTTTTAAATCATAACATCATATTGTCGGTACAATGCTAAGTATCGAATATGAAAAAAAATAAATAAAATGCAGTTTTTTATTTACTTTAGGATTGATTTCGGGCTGACGTACGTTGTAGCTAATTCTTGAATCTGAATTCATTCAGTAAAATAAAGGAATAACCCTCTCAAAGGGCCGGTTTCAACTATTGGATTATGTTCAACTGAGTGTAACAAATCGCTAAAGACAGAAAACAAAAGACGCGTTTATAACATTCGATTTCTTGTATTTGTATCAACGATGTTACCAATGAATTCTCTAGAATTGTATTATAAATAATTTCCACAATAAATAAATTTGTTTTAGCTTGTTGAAAGTTAAAAATTATAGAATGATGAATTTCTGAAAATTAATTAATCAAAACTGAGTTCGGATTAAGTGATCCAGATAAATATGAGTGGAGCATGCCAGTGATTCACTATTTATTATTTTAAAAAAAATATGGGTTATGATAGTCCTTTTTTTTTTTTTTCTTTTTTTTTTTTTTTTTTTTTTATTGAAGCCGATAAAGACCTTTTAAATCAATTATTGAAATTAAAATAAAAAAATACTTATAAATATTATTATATTTAGGCATTAACTACTCTAATTATCTTTTATTATTTATTCTTATAGTAACATGTATCGGTATACATTCCCGTCATCAGACTATTTTTTTCATCACAGTGTTTACACACCAGGTCATTCCCCTAATATAATAAAAGAAAATTTGATGAGTTAATGCCGAAAAAATGTATTTATAAGTATATACACAGACATTCATATATACATCAAACATTCAGTCATTCAGGTAATACGTAATCCGAATGATTTTTGTGGCTAGAAAAAATAATCAAATGTCAGAACCTCACTTTATTCAGCTTAGATAGTTATTAGTGAAATTTTATCCTTATATAAGTTACACAAAATATCTTACACGTAAATGAAAATGTAAGCGAATTGTTAAAATAGTGGTTTACTTTTTATATTCCAACCTTTATATTACTTCTTAATTAAGGAATAATATTTTTGAACTATTACAAAAACAAAACAGGTATTTTAGAAATAACAATAGTAGCTTGCTTCAGTTCTTTATACGATATTTCAGAAGCTCTTATTTATTTATTTATTTTTTTCCTACAATAAATAAAGAAATCTAAAATAAAAATTATATTCAGTTTCATTTCAATCAGCCTAATTTTAAACATAGAAATACATATAAATGAATAAAATGGCTGCTTTTGTAGTCGGCGAATAGCGCCTAAGAGTCCCATCACTAGTAATACATTATTCTAGGATTGTATTCCTATAAGAATATATTGAATAATTAATATACTAGTTTTATGCCTAAACTACATATTTCGGAATCCTTTCCCTTCCTTAGGATCAAACATTGAGTTAAGATTTGCTTTTGTGGTCCGTTTGGTGAATTCCAAATGATTATTCAACCTCGACATCATGCCTTCAACTTTTTTTTTATTTTTTGTTTTTAGCTATTTATTGAAATTTACAACTGTATACAAATAAAATTAAAATACATCTAGAAAATGAGATTATAATACTCTTAATAACATGTCAATTCCTTATTGTCTTAATAATATGTCAATTGTACAATTGTGTGTATATATATATATATATATATATATATATATATATATATTATAATATTTTATTCTGTTTCACAAATCCACTGTAATAATTAAACGTATTTTTTACATTATCTGCATAAAAGAAATGATCAATAATAAAAATATGTAAAATAGAAGGAAAAAATATTACATAAAATAATGAATATAAATATTCATTTATGTTATCGCCAACACTCCGTAACTCTGGCGTCTAATTTGTAATCAGATTTTTTTGTTTTTTAATACATACTCGTTCTTCAGGATTCTTGAGCGTGTTATAACTTGTCCAACGTGTTATAGCTGTTTTGTAACCGCGTGCATTAGCAAGCACTTGATCAGTATGACTCGATAACGCTTAATGTGACCTCCATTTAGCTTGTTTTTGTTTTCCTAAATAACATCCATCATCAGCCGGTAGATGCTGGTTATATTTCATTGATCGCGCATTGCCTAATAGCTTGTTGATGCCTCATTTGTGTATTATATCCCCAATGAGGATTTAAATGCCCTTTTTTTTTGGCAGTAATCATTACAAGTATCGTTGGTCACAAGAGGCCGGCCAGTGCTACAGACTGTTGAATAAATTTCTGTTCCTGTACAGCTGATTTCTCGCTGAGTTTATATTCTGGTAGGTGTGAAGTTGGGGATGAAAACCACTGAAGGTGACCAATTCAAATATATATTTCAGAAGGACTTATATGTAATTAAATTTGTATTGATATTTCAAGTTATCGCTAAAACGGCTGTAACAATACTTCAGTGTTATTATGAAGGTATGTTATAGATGTATTAAGATATTATCCTGAAGCTCGTAGTTTTGGAAGAGACGTTCCAAAAAGCATACTCACAATGTTTAAACGGATTATTGAACTTAAATGAGACGAGGTGATGAGACTTTCTTTCCAACTTTGTTATCAAAACATTCGTCCATGTAACATTAGGCTAAAATAATTAATTAATGCAACTAGTGATCTAAAAAAAAAAATCTGATGTTAAGAAGGAGAAATCAACTGTCAGGTTATAGGAAATAGCTATGGGTGGATAAGAAACTTAAGAAAAATAGCGTAATCCATGTGTCCTTGTTGTGCGGGTTTGATAATTTCAGTGAAGGCGCAGTTCAATATTGTTAGGGAAAAAAAGCTGTATTCGGAGTTAAAATTAAGCATTTTTAAATTTTTTTATTCTTTTATTTTTAGAATTGTGGCACTGCATAATATTATTAATGAAATTTGAGCATGATAATAATTAAAAATGCAGATTTTTAACACATTTTGTGATTTACAACTTCCACTATATTTTTCTTTTAACAACACAGTTAGTTTTAAATGAATGAAATGAAAAATAAAATTTATTTTGGGACAGACTGTCCCCTAAGAATAATGAAAGTGCACAATAAAAGGTAAAATTGTCTGGCTGAGCTTAGATACTAATCAGCACATCAGTATTACAAATTAAATTATGAGAAAAAAAAAAGAGAGAAGAAAAAAAAAAATTAAAAAAATTAAAAAAAAAAAAATATATAAAACTATCAACAGTAAAATTTTTAATACGTATTATTTACATTTTTGTGGAAGATTGAAGATCGAGGAGATGGATAAATAAAAGATGTTTAAACGAAGTTAAGGAAGAGGCTTTGCGAATATGGATAGGTAAGGAATTCCAAAAAGGGGTAGCATGGATGACGAAGGATTTTTCAAAGGAGGCAGTTCTATTTGAGGGGGTATATAGGTTGGAAGATTGGGATCTTGAATTCAGATGGTGAATGGAGGAACGCAGAGTAAGTAGATATAGAATATAGGAAGGTTTATTGGTTTTTAATGATTGGAATAGGAAAGTGCCGAGGAAGTATTGCCGTCGAAAATTAGGGAAAAGCCACCCTACTCATTGTACCGGCAAGATACTTGAAACCGTCTGTCGACCCCAAAGATGAATCTTATGAAGCAATTCATTACTCCTTAGTCTCATCTATAGCTCAACAGACAGCCCCCCCCATGCACCAAACACTTATTTCGCTTCAACTTTTTACAAATATAGGTTAAAACTAGGTATAATATGACATTCTATTTCAATTTGATCAGTTGAAAAATTATAATAAAAGATATCCACGAAAAAAAAAATGAATTTACAATAGACATAATGCAATAAGAAAACACTAGTGAAATCAGTTTTAAAATAATACTATTTACAGTTGATAGAGAACTGTTGATGCCTATCTAATGTGTTAATTACTATGAGTGTAAGCCAACTCACGATTTTCAATTTTTTAGTGTTTCAATGGTATAAGCCAATGTTCTTAAAATTACAAGTTACATTTTTCCGATAGCTAAAATAGTTTATTCTTTATCGTTCAATGAAGATATATTAAGTACTGATTTCCTACATGAAATATTCAGGATTCTTAAAAAAAACATTTTTAAAAACTAAAATATGGTTAATCAAAAACTTGTTCATCATTTTCTGAAAAGTTACAATTTTTGACTTATACCTATAGATGTTACTAAGATGGTAAGTGAAAAAATAAATTTTGAGTTGAGTCTCTTAGCAAATAATTTTGAGATATGGTTGTTCACTGTTAACTTTTCGCCCATCGTGAATATAGCATTCGATTTTTAGAATACAATTTTTTTTAATGATTCACATTGAAACTTTAAAGTTCCATCCTAGTAAAGACTACTTTGCATGTTGCTAAGTGCAGAGCCGAAGGCTAGATCAGAGAAAATAGAAGGCTGCCAGGGCGAAGAGCGCGATGAGCACAGAGCAGTCACGACGCCAAGAAAGTGAACGACCTGGAGCCCGGCTGCCATTGTACAACTTGTCCAATCACTCTGTAGCTCTCTCTCTATCTGTCGGATTAATCTTTTCTTCTCATCTCTAAGTGACATGTTATATCCACCTGGTCATCTTACTGTAGAAACAATTCGGTATAGGTGTACTCTGATTATAATGGTCAGTTGGTTATATGTTGCTGTCTCATATGTATTTTGCTATGGTAATAGTCAATAAACACATTGTAGAGTGCATGAAATATGCGATCATTTTTGACTTCTTAGCTTCGTTAGGAGCCGTAAGAAGGTAAACATACTAAAAGTCCCTCTGTCTGGGGGTGAGCTAACGGTGGGGGAGAGGGGAGAAGGTCCCATATTTGTTTTTTTCGATTATATCTCGAAAACAGTGTATTCTAGTAAAATATGTTACCGATGAAAAATTATAGCTAATTGAATTTTCTATAAATTTGACTACTTATATACATGTTTTTCGAAATTCCAACAGTTTGCTGCTTTGCAAAGCAGGTCAAAACGTTGGCACTCTAAATATAAAGTTATTTTAGTTAAAAACTTGGACGTGTTTATTTACTTGATTGCACCCCTGACCATTTCTTCACTTACATTACATCCTACAGCCAACTAAAGAATCATCGTTATAATTTTTCCTCACTTTTTGGTAAACATTTGCTTCTAATGCCTTCCACATCATTTCTCAGAAAAAATGTCAGAGTCAAATTTGTAGAGCATTAAATTTACATTTATTTCCTATGAAAGTTTTGGGCAGTTGAAGCAAATACTTGACAAAAAATGAGGTAAACATTGTTTTTCTTGAAAATTATCGATTTTTAATAACGTATATCTTGAAAACCGTTGGAATTTCGACAAATATGAATTAAATTAATTTTATAGGAAATTTAATTAACTTTAATTTTGTTCTAAAACATATTTTTCTAGAATCCATTGTTTTCGAGTTAAATCGATAAAATAAATAAATTAAGCCCAAAATTAGGACCTTCTCTCCTCTCCCCCACCCTTAGCTAACTCACCAGGGGCGGGGACTTTTAGTATGTTTATCTTCTAACTACTCCTAACGAAGCCCTGAGGTAAAAGGTGAGTAAGATTTTTATAATTTTCAATTTTATGACTCGACTCTTCCAAGCACCACACTTATATATAGAAGATGCCCTAGGGTAATTTTGTTGATTTTGTTATGTTGCCTTCAAGTGTCAAACATTTTTTTAAGTGCCACCAATCACCAAATCCTTCAATTATTCTTGCTTTAATAGTTCGGAAAATACAATTATTTGCCAAAAAGTAGTCACAACTTTAAAAAAATATATAAATGAAAATGTGTATAATATGGATGAGAACCGAAAAAATCCATATACACAGGCATAGTTTATGTTGACTTTTTCGTTTCAAATGATGCAGTATGATGGTAAACACCCTGTATATAAAATTATATACAATAATTTAACTGTTCATACACTGGGATCGTGAGAGCTATCAGATAGCGGCATCTTCAGTGCCGAGTGGGAACTAGGCTCAGTTTTTAGTGCAGGCAGTCGAAGACTCACGACTATGCATTTACGAGCACTAAAACTCCCCTGCGAAAGGCTAAACAAATAAGCGGCCTCAGAGTTAAAAGACACGTACTCCGGTAGCTAGCGAGGAGTTAGAAGTGGGAAGGAAGATATGATGTAACCCAGTAGCGGCCTGAATACAGGATTGGGGCTTTCGAGAGGTCAGTCACCCGACATTTATGTCCCTCTCTTTGATTGCCGCCATCTTAAGTTGTTATCGTTGGGATTGCTATCGATAATGCATTCCTGTAAATGAGGTTATAATAAGCCGACCGTATCATGTGCAAATGAAGCTGAACTTACTGCCGGTACTTTCAATGTGTGACATTTTTAAAGGTCTATCGATCCAATAAAGTTTATCGATTTCCGAGACACCTGAGGTATTTTCCGGAGAGGGAGTGGTCTAAAAGCCAACAGCCTACTTAAGATAGGATTTACGTGTTAAGGTTAATAGCTGCTTAAATAAAGCAATGGCGGTTCGATCTCAATTACTGAACTTCGTGAGTTATAAGAAATGAAGATTTACTTCCATATGCGCAGTCTACTAGCCTAAACCTCTGAAGTTCATGAATATCTATAAAATTATATATTTTTATTCAAAGACTTTGGTTTGTAATGGTGCCGGACACTATCACCTTGGCCCTAAAATTAAACTTTGTAATAATTTAGGTCTTAGGTAATAGTATAATCTCATAATTTTTATTTTTCAAAATCATACCTAAGTTATGAATTTTATTTGCAAATAAATCAAAATAGCTATAAAATGTGTTTTATCTATTTACTTTGCCAAAGAAAAGGTTTTTTTCAAAAAAGGAGAAAACCTGTAGGATTTTTTTTACTAACTATTTATTAATATTTACAAATGTATACCTTATATAAACAACGTGTATCACTTTCAACCCATGAAGGATCTTGGGTTCAGTCCTTAAATTAGGTTTTACTGTTTCTAAGTCAACGGTTGTGAAAAGAGGTGATTCGGTCAAAATTCACGCTCTACCGCCAGTTTTTTCCCCAATTAAGGGTACCCATCCATTTTATACAATAAGTATATTTGAGAATAATTCATAATCCAATAATTCAATAATCTACACTAGAAAGTCATTAGGCTGTCTTCGTTTCAGATGGCTCTGGGGGTTACCACAAATCCAGTGAGAAGCAAGTTGGGAAACTCAAGTCAAATTTTGACTTGAGTGGATAAGTAACTTGTCATGGAAAGATAGGTATCTTGTTTGTGCCGAAATTACAACTTGAGGGACATTTAGGTCATTATAAATAAGTTTATTCATGGCATAACTAGAAGCAGTATAGAAGTATTCCAAATATAAAAAAAAAAAAAAAAAAAAAAAAAAAAAAAAAAAAAAAAAAAAAAAAAAAAAAAAACGAGCCTCTGGTTGCTTGCTATGTAAGTCAAAACGTAAGCTTTCTTGACTGCACTCTAAAGTACACATTAAAACCAAAATTTGAAACTATAATTTATTATAAATTTTGTTAATAAATAATAATTTTTACTGCTTGAAATTTATGTAAGTTATTAAATTAAACAGGGAGTGGCTCTTTGATATTTCTGCCGAAGGTCTTATTAAAGGGCCGAGACCCTTCGAATACAAGGTCCCGCTGATGCTAACGCCCGCTGTTCTGGCCAAGGATAGCCAACTGGGTCACCGCTCTTATCCTTGCTATACACATGATTTCTTACCGCAGGGTTCCCTTCTCAGAACTCTATTATGTTGTATAAGTTTCATTTTATATAAAAGCTGTATATAACAGAATACGTTAACGACCTTTTAATAATATTAAAGCTACTTAATTATGGAATATACTCAACCATATCTCGAATGGAATGGTCAAATTAAGGTTATTTCATTTAATATTTAAATGTTATGAAGTTTATGATCATAACACGGGGTGTTCAGCATAACACTGCAGTAACTTCTTGAGTATATTCTGAGCTTCATATGCAACAAAAAATTCCATAAAAACAATGCCTAGATTCTCATCGGTTCTTTAAGTATTTTTAATTGTATATTGTTTTCAAAAAATGGGTTCTTGAGAAATAGTTGTCATAATCGCAATATGTTCAATTAAATATAACTTTCTTTAATTGAAACTTTTTTAGACTTCAAAATCCAGTATTTAAGTTTTTGGTCCATACATAAGAAATCATGAATAGTTTCAGATTTAATTCCAAAACTTTTTTTTTTCTTTTATTGAAATTTACAACTGTAAAATATATATACATCTAGTAAATGTGTTCGCAGTAAATACAGTAACATATAAAACGTGAGTACAACTACTCATCAGTAGCACTTTATTAAAAATTCTACACTAGAAGGTCTCTAGGCCATCTTCCTTTCAGACGTTTCGCAGGATTATCAGGAATGAAGTTGGAAGCAAGTTGAGAAACTAACGGATTTCAGTGATTATGGAGCTTACTATAAAAGGATAGGTATCTGGTCTGGGCTAAATCAGAAACATATGGTGCATTAAGATCTTTATGGATAAGTTTATTGGTAACAAAGTAAGGAGCATCAAGGATTTTTTCCAAGGATTTTGGATTGTAAGGATTGGACTCGGGAAAAATTCGAAGGTTTAGTTGAGCCCCAAAGCTCAACTCCATATGTCCAAATAGGTCTGATAACTGTCATGTAAATGAGTCTTTTATAGTAAATCGGAAGTTTTGAACGTTTCTTGTATGAGAATTCCAAGCCAAACGTTTGTCCAGTTTCCTAGATAGCGGATCTGTTCAACAGGTATCAGTGGTATATTATTAAAGGATACTGTAGGACAGGAAGTCGTAGGTTTACGACGAAGGGTAAAGGTTATTTGATGGTATTTCCTTGGACTTATTTTAATTCTACATTTTCGATACCATTCTTGAAGGTTGATGACATGAGATTAAAGTGTTTGTGAGGCAATGAAGGGATCATGATAACATGCATGTGTCATCAGCATACGATTCCAAAACTTTGACAATTTTTTTCTCAAAAGTATTACATATGTTCGAAACGTGCACTACTAAAAAATAAACCTCTATACCTTTCGAATGTTATACAATGATGTCTTTTTTTTTTTAAATATTGAAATCGCTTATTAATAACAAAAAATAATGTTGCATATCCCTGAAAGGAATACCTATCATATGAATAATTAATCACTAATAAAACATAACTAATATCTAATCAATGATGAGTACTATTGGGTATTTGGGGTATTTGGACCGTCTAAACCACGATTTTAGAAAATTTATGTAATTAAATGAACTACTGAAGTACTTCTCATCAATAGCACTTCAATTAATGTTTAACATTAAAATTATCCTAGGGCATCTACCATATAGGCTCCTCGGAGGGTCATTGGAAATTGAGTGATAAGCATGTTGGCGGAATAGCGGATTCGGGTGGGCATTTAGCTTGACATGGAAGGATAGGTATCTTATTTGGCTTAGATATAGATATCTAATTTTATTACAAAACTTTTATTGCATTTAAAAAAAAAAAATAAATATTACATATGTTCGAAACGTGTTATTTTGTATATCAGGATAGCTTTCAAAGTGTATACAGAAATTGATTATTCATCACATAAAATTAAGGAGATTCTTCAGTATAAATAACAATACCTTTATTTTTTAATTCGTGTCTTCTTAAAGGTTTTTAGAACATTTGACTATAAGATGAAACATTTGAGTAATTTTTTTTAGAGACCCTTCAAGATTTTATTCCGTACGTTTTTTTTGAGTCTATTACCAGTATTTTAGAAAAAGTAATTCATATTTAAAGTAGAACTCTATATATTGTGCTGATATCCCTAATCTACAATTAGCATGCTCCCTGGGGGACTAACAACTATCCTCCTCCTACCTGGATATTTTTCAAATCACTTAAAATTTATTCCGTCTACCGCCTGTGAATAAGTAGCCCCAGCAGGTCGTCGCACTTGCACGCGGACATTTTTCTTTACCGTTCGAGGACTGTTTGATTTATCTAAACGTGTGGGACGGATTCGTCTGATGTTGAGATATCTCCAACTCAAGGGATTTGTTTGCCGTTTGAAAAATGTTGGGTATAAATTTTCGATCCGATGATTATTCCGAAGCTCGGGTAGGGTTTTCAGATGCACATATCTTATAAATTTTTTTTTATAAATTATAGTCTTGACATTTTCTCATGTCCTCCCATTATAAGCAGACATCATTAAATAATATAAAATTTTCAAATTTATATCTACTTCAAATCTAACATAAAATTACTGTTTTTCTTTTTACTGTAAAATATTATGTGCTCTTCCAATTTTAATAATTATTCATATTAAATTTCACTACCCTTATCCAATCTCTCCAATCCGATATCCTTGTTATACCCCTCTACCAAATGCTCCTTTAAAGAAATAACCCACAAAGACTTTAATCTCCTGTATGTTGAGAATTTAGCGTTAACCAAATACCAAATCATAATAAGTTATAAATTTCTCTTTGATTTACAGTTATTGAATAAGAATCGGGTTTTTCAAGTTTTTGTTAGTTTTCGATGTTCGATGATGTTTTCGATTCTCATATCGAGAATTGTTCGATCCAATCTTTATCATGACTTCTAAAAGAAAACTGTTAAAATAAAAAAAATAAAAAAAATGAAAACATTAATGTTCAAAATTCAAACAACTGTATTTAAATAACGTGTGTTCATTCATACAGCAGTAATAATAAAAATAAATAGAGTTCGTAAAATAAAGTGAAAAACTACACAATATATATATATATATATATATATATATATATATATATATATATATATATATATATATATATATATGTTTTTAAAAAAATAAAAATTAATTAAAACCTTCGGTATATCGTATTATTAATTTTTAAACCCGATAAATCATAATCTCGTTATAGTGATTATCTCGCTTTATCGTATTTATTCTTTGTCTGCTTGAAGATACGATATATTTGGATTCTACTGTATTTGGATTATTGTGCTGATCGATTTTTTTTTTATTATTTTTTTACGTTAAAAATTTATCAATGGTTATAATATTTGGTAAAATAATTTTGTTGTCTATCCGTCGGAGTTTCATATATCGTTGTCTGGCTGGTGAATACATTTCCGTTCGGTCTGTTCATGCCCTGTTGGGAATGTGCACTTTTGATCTTTTTGCAGTTTGCGTTGATTAAATTTATTTGCTTGTTGTCCATTATATTTGCAATAGAATTCGGATTGATGAATTAATTTCCTAATTCTACTGGAATCTTTTTATTCAAAAACTAGTTTCGGATGTTAAACATTCACCATCAACTAGCTATCAAATCCGAAGGATTCCATAAAAGTAGCAAATAAGTCATCAATTTATATTTGTATTTATTGTTCTATACCATCATGCATACCTCAAGTATTTACAGTGTATTTTAACAAGAACATGTTTATAATTTTTAAAAAAAATATCATAAAATGGAGTCATTAATTAAATTAAAAACAAAGCAATAAATAAAAAAAATGTAGAAGTTGAATCACATTATATAATCTTATATAAAAAGTTTTTACAGCAGCCCAAGGATATTTCTATAGCATTTTTACACATCTCTGTATTGAGTGACACTCCTCAAAGTTGTGATGTTACCTTTACAGAGTAGACATTGAGAGGGATGTGTTCTTGTGTAGTCGTATGTCGAACGGAAGTGTTCGTTTTAGACTTGTAATGATCACCATCTCTATTCTACGTTACATAGTAGAGATGAGGAAGTTCAGCTTCTGATTCATTTATATGATCGTTTCTAAAAAACATGTAGGGAGGAGAGTACATCCAAAAACCCCTCCCCATCTCTTTTGCTATTGACATGGAAGTTGTAAAAATGTGACTCTTACTGCCTGTTTTATGCTTTTCATCTGAAGCAATTAGGAGGCGATATATAAGATAGGAGCTGGATATGGGATTCGACATGCAATATAGTCGATAGGGGCTGGCTCTAAGAGCCTCTAAAATTTCAGAGGAGGTTATGAACGGTTAAATTCATCATAAAGGACCTTATTATATTTTTATAGCCGGCCCTCACTCCCGGTGATGAAAGGAGCGTGGAGTGAGGAGGGATATCTCTCCTAATAAAATCCCTCCCCTTCCTCCCTCCGGTGCGGATCAGAAGTGGCCTCAGCCAGAAGTTGTAAAACGGTTCCCCTTTACTTAATACTCTGGAGGGAGCTCTGTGTAGAAGTTAGCGGTTAGGGGAATTTGCTTTGATAATTCCGATGGAAAATCAGGGAGCAATATCTCATCTTCGATTTTCTTAACAGTAAGGAAATAGCGAGAGTAATAACTAGTTCATGACTTCGTAGCATCAAAATCTCTATACTTCTAACATATTCTTCAAACTATACATCTATATTACATCCTATATCACTTGATGTATGTGTGATGGAATATAAGGATCAATACTATTACGATTGATAAATTATTTTCCAATTTTTTGGGCATTTTGTTATTCAAAGATATGTTTTAAATTTTAAATATTCGTCATTAATTTTACCAAAAATTCAAAAACTTAATACACATATTATATGTTATATATATATATCTATCTATATATATATATATATATATATATATATATATATATATATATATATATATATATATATATATATATAGCTTAAAATAGAGTTTCATTATGTTTTTCTCTATTAAAAAAAATCAACTGAGGATGTTTCTATTCTTGAAAAAAGGTGTTCCAATAGGTTTGCGATGCTTCTAACACTCATTTTCATCTTTAATAAGAGTATAACTTTTCATGTATAAATAAGAATTTGTATATATAAGACCCCAATCGTATAGCAAGTAAAGGTAATATTCTTCGTCATCCCGCCACTTCTTTTATTTTTGTATATATATCATACCATCCACTGCTTGTTAATTTATTGTTTAACAGGTATGCATTAATAAATAATGTTTATTAATATGTTATAGATATTAAATGATATTTTCTGTTTAATAATTTCTTTCTCGAATAATTATTGTTTTTTAATATATATTTCGTGACCTTCTTGTATGGATGAAGTATTGGTGTCTTTACCAAGATCCAAAAATGTATTGGATACGTCACTGAAATCAACGAATAATTTTTTCCAAAAAAAAAAAAATTATAAATAAATTTAATTGATTTTTAATTTAACAAATTATGAAAATTGTAATAGCATACTTTACGCATACTTACGTCAAAGTTTTTTTAGTTATTACTGCCTCTATTTTCAAATAAGCAATCCTTGGATCTCTATTATTTTAAATATTTCTCTTGAAAACCTAATTTTTTTGGAGCTAATGTCCTGACATATGATATTACTAAATCATTAGTATTTAACTGATAGCCTATTTATATGTTAATTACTATATGAAAGTAGATTTATTGTTAATTTTTATTAGTTAACCACTTCAGCTGTAGTAGGTGTAGGGGTCACCTTATCGCATCAGATTACTATTAATGCACTAAACTGGATTGTAGCATTTAGTAAGAGTATTACTAAAGATTTCTCCCTGCTTTCTTCGGCCTCCATCAAACACGACACACCTATCAGTCTAGCCCACTCTGAAAGGGGATCCCACTTTCGAAACCATCTTACGCTGCTTTATATTCATATCGGCTTTAGGGTTGGGGAGATCTGTGTAGCGGTGGATTGGTTACACGGAACCTCACTCCTCGCCTTCTGTAGTAGCCTATCTCTGGGACATTTACAGAGGAGATAGTCCTCTAGTGCTGATGCCAAAGAGGATGGGGTCTTAGCGTGTATGTATTATGTAAGCTTGTCTTTGGTCCTGAGTAGCGAGTCGGTTTCTTGGTTATTACTCAAGATGTTATCAGCATCATTTATCAAAGCTACGAATTGAGAGAGTATACACCGTGATTCTTGATTCATAAAGCAAACATATCATGTTGCATTAAAATCTCCCTGTTAAAACAAAATAAACACATTTCATGTCTTCGTTGCCTCAGGTATTAACTTCTTATCCTTAAAAACATTACTACTTAATAACATGTATATTACACTTTTATTCAAAATTTCATATTAAAATAATTTAATTACCCTAATTACTGTTTTGTTTTTACTTATGAAGGAATTAGTACAATTTTGTTATAACAGTTACTTAAAAAAAAAAAAAAAAAAGAGGAGAAAATGCATGATTAACTTTGTAATAATTATAGTTCTTTTTATTTATCACATTATAAAATTAGCATATATGGGTGATTCTCAGATTACGGGCAATTTTTAGTCCCAAAAGATTATTAATCAATTAACTAAGTCCTGCCTTAATTTTTGCCCAATGATATTAGAGTGGTGAAACATTTTTTCATAATAAAATATTAAACATAAAATAAGAACGAGTAATTTGGTTTGACAATTGCTTATAAACAACGAAAATGTCATTACCACGGAGTGTCCCACTCATAGTTTTTACTAAACATTCGCCACTTTGGTTGCGTTAACTATGCCGATTGGTAGAGAAATTTATTTCCTCGCATTAAGGATGACCTAAATATACTAAATGTTTTGATTTTTGTGTTTTTGGAAATAATATAGTATGTTTATTTTGCTCCAAACTTGGTCCCATCACTATGATGTCATTACCAAGCAATTTTTAGGAATTAGGAAATCAACTTTAAGAAATGGAACAGTTAGGAATTTTTTTTTTTCAAAATGTAGTGATACACCTTTTGCTAAAGACCAGCCATAGCGGTGAAGCGATAGTCAGTTTGGTAGTTCCCTCACACGTTAACAACCTGAGAAGTGAGTCACGTACCTTTATTGTTGTCGATAAAGCAATATTTTTTTGTTTTAATCGTAGCGGTTTGTACCGAACAAAATGCATGCAAGTGCCATTACCAAATTAAAAACCCATGGCATTCTCACGTCCTAATTATTAGCGCGGAAATGACATAAACTTTACGGCAATCAACATTTTTATTAAATTTTAGTTCTTTTGAATGACTCGTCCCAAGTCGAAATTGACTGCTGCCGAAAAAAAATCAACAAAAAACGCTGCTGGTGATTGTCATTACCGCACTTTATTAATCTTAAAATTCTAAATTTCTCGTGAAAAAATTTGTTTTGATTTTGACCAATTGTATTTTTCAAAAGCTGAGAGGCAATAGAAGCCGTCGGTAGTTATAAATTTTTAATTTAATGATGTCTAAATTTGTAAAATGTTGATACTCGAAATTGTCCGTAATCTGAGAATCACCCATATACATCAGTCCGGAATCTCTATTTGATTCATAAACTGAATGATATAAAAAAGTAAATGAAAAGTTATATAAATAAATATTATCTAAAAAAACATATCGCAGTATGTTCATATTTAACTATTATATGGAAGGATTTTTTCTCATCCAAATTGCTCATAGAACAGGTGAATAATTCTTCGGTGAGGGAATGCAATTTTAATGAAAATGTCACATCATATTTCAAAATAGGCTATATGATTGAAAAATATATAACAGCTAATTAAAGCGTCATGCAGGATTCCTTTTTGTGGTATTTTAAATCAATCAATAAAACATTTGCGTATAAATGATTTGTAATTTATTTTTCACGTAATTATTAGAATAGAATAGAGTAGAAAGAAAACATTATTCTGGGACAAAGTCCCTTAAGAATAACATTAAATAATACAAAGTAAGATAATAACTGGCCGAGAGGCTGTTAAAAATAAAATAACATAGGTAAATTTAAATACAAATATGTATGAAAAAAAATACAGAGAAAAGCTAGAAAAAAGAAAAAAACTATTATTAAAAAGAGAGTGAAAAAATATATATACAAAATAGAGGTTAATATTGTAAACAAAATTGAAGAAGAGAAAACAAACAAACAGAAACTTAAAGAAAAATAAAAGATAGAAAATCAAAAATTACCATTTCAAGAAATCAAAACATTATCATAGTCAAACTATAATTTTTGCTAATGTTTTATGTCTGAAGGTCTTAGTAATTAAATTAGACGATTACCTAAATAGTACATACATCCTTATAATTGGAGAGCGTCTGGTTGGAGGGAAAGAAGATGGTGAAAGAGTAGTGTTTTGAATGTTCCAAGGGAAGAAGCATTGCGGATACTTGGGGGGAGGGAATTCCAAAGAGTAGAGGATCGGATAAGGAAGGAACGTTGGAATGCAGTACTTCTGTGGGATGGAGTATAGAGATCGGAAAGACGAGATCTTGTATGCAGTGATTTGATAGCAGACTTGAATTTCAGGTTACTGTAAATAAAGGGAGGGTGACGGGTGTTGATAACTTGGAATAGGTAGGTGCCTAGGAAGTATTTTCTGCGGAAGGAGGGGAAAAGCCAATTTAACTCAGTGTAGAGATGCGAAACATGGGAACGTCTCGAAGTTCCGAAGACACACCTAATGAAGCATGATGCGTTTTAATCTGTCTTCAAGAACCGTCGAGAGCCCGCCATATATCACGCAACCATAGTCAAATTGGGGGAAGATAAGGGAGGATACTAGAAGTTTGCGTGTGGGTAGGGGAAGGAGGTGACGGGAGCGGTGAAATAGTTTTAGGATACCGATTGACCTTCGGGAGATTTGTGCAATATGGGATTTCCAGGAGAGGGTTTGATCAATAGTTAGGCCTAAATTTTTAACAGAGGAATGGAAAGTTATTGGATGACCATGGAGGAATAATGTGGGAAAGTTGGCATTTGAATGGAGAAGGGAATGTGATCCTATGGCAATTGCTTGAGTTTTAGCTGCGTTTAACGTTAATTTGTTCAGATTCGCCCAGGCACAGATTTCGTCAAGGTCTTCCTGAACTTTGGCAAACGAAGCTAACATTTCGGATGGAGGAAAGGAGAAGTAAATTTGGAGGTCATCGGCATAAAGATGGTGGGAACAATGGTGAATTGAATGGGGAAGATCATTGATGTAGGAATTAAACAGTAGAGGGGAAATGCTCGAACCTTGAGCTACTCCTGACTGTAGTGTGAGGAAAGAGGATAGGCCCTGGTTAGGAGTGGCGACTGCTCGGGTGCGGTGGGAAAGGAAAGATTGAAACCAAAGGAGGGAGCTGTGGGAAAAGTTCAATGATTTCAATTTGGAATAAAGGATATTATGGTCTAAGGAATCGAATGCTTTAGAGAAATCGAGGAGGATAAGGATTCTCAGTTATTTTTTGTCCATCGCTGTTTGGATGTCAGTGATAATTTTAATCAGGGCAGATTGTGTTGAGAAGCCGGGACGGAAACCAGATTGGAAAGGATCAAGTAACTTGGACTCTTCTAGGAAATTGGAAATTTGGGATTGCACCAATCTATTACGTTTTAAATTTTCAAATTAAATATCAAACTGTAATCGATGAAGTTACCATTTAGGATTCTCGATTATAGATGTCGATACTTTTTTAAATACTCGATTGCAACGATAATCAACTTTTAAAGTTGACGTATTATTAATCTAAAAAAAATTGGTTCTTTTTATAAGAAATTTTAATAAGACTGCGTGTTATCTTTCCCCTACAATATATTTACATATTTTAATTAACTGTCATTAAAAAATATGCCTTTTAGTTAATATTATTTTCTTTTCATATTATTACATCGTTTATTTCCTCGTAATTACTTATGAATGAAGCATCAATAGCGATATAATTAATTTCATATATTTTATACTTTGTAGCCCATTATGTAGATATTTATGTTGTGACTTTCCTTGTAACAATGCCATAGTTATTAATATGGATGTCTTCATTGAGAAAAAAATTATGATCTATTGTTCTGTTGTCGTGTATGTACACGGAAGTTCTGGATATTCTTGCATTCTCGATAAGATCTATTTTGAAAGTTTAAATAATCTTTCTTGTTGATATGTTTTATCCATGGACCAGTCTGCATCCATTCATTCAATATATATATACTTACTTCATTTCCTTATTTTTATAAATGGCAATTCATTTTACTACTAATTTATTGGTTTATTGGTGCATCATTTTTTCATAGACAATAGTTTTTGTTGCAATCTTGATAAGATCAGTTTTTACCTGCAACGATATCTACACACGTTAGAAAATAGATTAAAATCTGTACATGCCAGATATAATAAGTATTATTAGAATCGTAAAATAAAAATAAACAAACACAAAACTTCAGCAATGTTTACAAAAAAAACGTTTATCATAGCGGAACATAACATCCTGAAAGATAGTCGAATCTCCACTGGCTACTCAAAAAATTATTATTATATAAATCAGTTATACGACCATTACTGATTTACCTATCTCCTGTATGGAGCTACATGTGAGTTCAACTATAAAAAAATAGAATTAGGATCGTAAATGACTATCTTAATTCACCATCATAAATCAATTTTTGTGTAAATTGTTTTATAAACAAAACACGTTAACTAATTTGTTACATAATTGAAAATTGTTAAATTCCATAAAATAAAATTATTTATTGTTATTCTATCTAGAAATCTAGTAGAATATTTTTATTTGTTGCTATGTTGGATCCATGGACCAGCCTCCTTTCATCGTGCGAGATGAGAAGGCATTGCTCCTCCCACACGGACACAATGATTGATTCGTTCAATTAGGCCAACCCGATCCTTATGCAAAGCAGTCCCTAATGTGCTGCATACCGTATGAGATCATTCAGAAAGAATAAGAAGAGGGAACAATGGAAATCATATGCAAATTTTATCTTTAGTAAAGGCCATATGCCCGGGCATTTTTTTGCATAATTTCAGCGAGAGTTTCTTTTTGTATGCTCTGTTTACAGAATCTTTAGGTTTGTTTATCTTTCATATTCTAATTATAAATTTAAATTGTTAAACTCAATCTGCTCATGGGACATTCTTTAAAAATTGTTTACTGTTTTCTTAATTTTTTTCTTTTTGGGTAAGGCAAAATATGGTAGTTTGTCTATGAATATTCAGCGGTTTATAATTAAAGCGTTTTCGTTCCTTTCTATTATGTATATTTTTTTCTTAATACTTTCAACACCTATAAGATGGTAAAAATAGATTTTTTTTTGTTTACCTTGTTTCTTTATTTTTTTTAAATGACAATTCATTTTACAGATTCAGGAAATTTCCTTTTTTTAAGGTTATTTTTTCTTAAATATAAATTTAATGAAGTTTATTATTCAATCTAGTTAATTATTAAAATGAAAAAAAAATTATATTTTCTTTAGTTAACTAAAAAGTTTCTCTGAACTGTTTCTTTTTTTTTTTTTTTTGGATTGATAAATTAATTGTCACTTCTATTGGAATTATTTTTGAATGCTAAACATTCATCTTCAGTTCTAAAACATACAACATTTTCTAAAACAAACACACCAGCACTATGTTACATGGATTGTATACACTAAAGTTTTCAGAAATGTAAAACAATAAATTGATACTCACCTGAAGAGATCTAACATATATCTGAAATTTATATTTAGTTAAGTTTTTTATTTACTTATTCTTTTTTATTTTTTATTTTGTAATAGTATTTAAAATGGCCAGACCATTAGTTTTGAGTTTTCTAAGAAATGATAATATAGTCATTGATGACTTTAATTGATTATTGTAATGAGGTTCTTCTGCACAAACATTCATTTTGAAAATTAGGCAAAGACGAATAGTTACACGCAATAATCCCTATGGACCTATATGTTTTTTTACATTGACTGTATGTTAACGATACAGCCAATGTAAAAAAAAAAAAATAAAAAAATAAAAACGGGTTACGTGTTACAAAACGTTGCGCAGATACTTAGCTGGTACTCATAGTACAAGATCACAACTACACTTAAAAAATAAATACTAAGGAAAACAGGTATTACGATAACTAATTATAAATGTTGACGACCTGTGGGCTTTTCGCCATTAAACTTTAACAAATAACATAAGGCATGAATACTTGAGATTGATTTTGGCCACTTCTCTAGGATTTTTTTTTATATTTCAAGACTAATATCGAATGTTAAACATTCATCATCAGTTCTTAAAGTTCTTAAAGTAAATCAATGATTAAAAGAACACATAAGGGTAAAAATATAATAAGGCATTCCAACTGCGTTATCCATTTTAATGAAAATAACAATAAATTCAACAAAGACTCGGTAGTGAATCTAATAAACTGTTTAGAAAATAGTCTAAAATTAAATATTTTCAGAAGCCCAATTTATCAAGCCTCCTTAGATGAATATTAACATGTTTTATGATTTCATTGTCTTAAATTAAAAAAAAAAATAAAAATATATATATATAATTTATGTAATATATTTAGCAAAATGCTGATAAAACTAATATTGTTTAACATTTGTAACTGGTATTCAAATAAAAAAAACAAAAAAAAAAAAAAAAAAAAACAATAGCAGTGGCAACTAATTCATCAATTCTAATTGTATTGATTCTTCTTTACCGCCATGCGTACTTCAAGTGATGACATACCCGAAAACATCTTTGGAAGTTTAAAAAGGAGGTGAGATCTACTTCGTGGGTACTGATCTGACCCATGTCCAACTGGTTTGTGATCGTATCTAATTATAGCCAGAGATTAAATATTATATTATAATAAGTTATTTTTTTATATTTATTTATCTATAAATATTTGTGTCTATGGACAATGATAATTTTTATTATTTTAGTATTGATGATACTCGACTAAAAAATTACTTGTGAGTACAAATCAGTGGCAATGTCTGTTGAGTGATTTGCAAATCGTTTGAATTTCGATTTACTTTTCATCTACCCATATTGAGTACGTACGAGTCACTGACACTGGTATCAGCTAACTACCAGCAGATTACCTGAGGATTCTGTACGACCCATCGGTTGACACGACTCATCCAAAGATTGAGTACCACGATCTAGCAGAGTACGGAGGCGTGCCTATTACCGAACACCTCTAATTACATAATCACTGGTTCCACTGCCTGCTATATAGCCATTAGCCTTTGTCTGTTTGTCTTCTCGACGGGAAGCTTTTATTGTTTGACATTTTGTAATTATTGCTTGGGTCCCCATTACCGTAACCGCTGTGACTCCGTTAATATGTCATTGTTTTTTTCAAATTATAATGACCTATTTGCAGTACAAAGTACATAGTACAAACATAGAAGGTAATGAAACACGAAGAAAACACTTTATTCTGGAAAATATTGTACCTAAAGATGTATGTATAGTGGGATGCATTATTTATAAATAAAATTAAAAAAATGTAAACATTGTTTTGTACATATATGGTTGATTATCAGATAACGGGCAAGGATTCAATTTTTTCTTTTCTCACACCAATTCAAACATGCGTTGTTTCATTATCTCATTAAAAAACATCTATAGCTAATGTTTTTGTTGGCTTAACAAATGATGTTTTGTTGGCCTTAATTGCATGCAAACACCGGTTTTGTATTTTTCATTCATTTTCCCATCTTAAGTTTTTATCTTCTCCGTTTTCACAATTAAAAATTAACAAAACTAGTTATTTCTATATTGTCGATCACTTTTCAGTTTTCCATTTCTACAAAAATCTTGTAACTCCCGTGGTTTTTATTCTTTCCATGGAGGTTACACTATTTCCCATGGATTTTTTTTCTTGGTTAATCCTTTCAAGTCGAAAATATAAATGAGTTATAGATACCTAGATTTTTGTTTAAAATAATAATTAAACACGACATATGGTTGTGATCTCATAACAAAAAAAAATTACTGCTAATTTTTACCTATATATCCACCCCAGATTAGTTTATATTGCTATTTGCATTAAGTTTTAAAATTTATCAGTGATTTTTGTTTCGTACAGTTTGTTCCTATTGTCCGATCATTATCACGTTTGGCTAAAGACTCCCAGACTTACGAGATGTTCATACAATGTTCAGAAAATAAATTTTCTTCCTGCACTGAAAAAAAAAAGAAACAAAAAGAGTTAGTATTGAATACATAGATTTGACCAAACTATTGATAAAACTAGACTATACAACAAAGAGTACTACGACTAATGAGAAATTATAAGTAAATGGGTAGTGAAATTGATAATTAATTGGATAGTTTATATAGATTAAGAAAGTAAAAGACTTGTTAAGATTGCAAGGAGTTGTTTACTGTTGCCAGCTCTAAGCGCAGGTTGCTTTAAAACAGATCAGCAGCTGAGAGAGAATGCAAAGGGGTTTATGAGGAAGATTTAGGAGAATTAGCAACTGTTCCTAGGAGTTTGATGTTGCACGTGCAGTCCAGGTTTTTAAGCACGATAAATAAATAATTATTATTCAAATGTAGGAGTTCAGTTATTTATATGTATTTTTAATCGGAAGAATATTTTAGTGGGATGATGTTTATAGATAACTTGCTAAGTCATTATTTTATTTATTAACTTGCTATTATTTTTCATTTAAAATATAGTTATAGTATTCCACTGATACCTGTTGAATAGATTTGCTACCTAGGACTGTAGCTAGACAAACGTTTAACTTGTAATCCATACACAAGACTAAAACGACTAGAGACTGTTCGTTGTTTTCGACTTCTTTAACATTGACTAGAAAACGCTGTAAGATAACGATTAATCACAAAAGACTCATTTATATGACATTAATTTATTTGGACTTATTTGGATTTACGGAGTTGAGCTTTAGGGCTACGCTAGACTATTGAATGCATTTCTTATCCAATCCTTACAATCTAAAAAAAAAATAAATAAATAAAAAAAATGAAATAAAAACCTCTACCACTAACACTCCATGATGGATCTTAAGCTAAGAATCCCACTTATTTTGAGGCTGGGTTTTCCACTAGGATGGTCTCCTGATAAATAAAATAAATTTTCTGTCATCAGACGGACTCGAACTCGGGCCTTGGATCTTGGTAGTCAATCGTCTTACCCGCTGTATGCGTTGCTATTTAGCCCATACCTGATATCTTTCTTTTTATAATAAACTCCATAACAATTCTTATCCACTAGTCTGTTAACTTCCTTTCCATTCTATTCCTAACGACCAACCGAAGCGTCTGAAAAGAAGATGACCTGAAGAGAGGTGTTCCTAAAAACAATAAAAAATCTCACTACAATTAGCAGGGAGAAAAAGAGGGGTACAATGTGGTCCAGGGAGAGGAGGGAGAGACATTCAAGAATAATGAAGCTAAGATGGGAGGAAAGAAAGTCGAGAATCCCAAAGAAGCCTAAACCGTGATATTCGCGTGGTCCTTGGGCCAATAGTGAAAAAAAAAAAAAAAAATTAAAATAAAGAGGGTTTCGCAAACGACAAACATTAACATTATTTTATGATTTGAATAATGTTTGTAATATTGTAGAAATCACAGCTGTCAATCACAGCTCCCGTGACTTGCTGAACTAACCAATGAAAGGGCAACCTAAGGTCATTAAACAAGTTTAACGGACGGTCCGGTTCCACAGGTCTCTTCGTTATTATCTTTTGTGCCGGTTTTACTGGATTTTTTTATATCAATTTATTGAAATTTACAACTATACAGATATGTACATCAAGTAAATAAGGTGCTAACGATTACAATGACATGTAATAACTTGAGAAGAACTACTCATCAGTAGCACTTCAATAAAATTCACTTCTTTTCAGACGCCTCGGAGAATTATCGGGAATGGAGTGTGAAGCAAGTTGAGAAACTAATGGATTCTAGTGGTAATGGAGCTTACTATGAAAGGATAGGTATCTGGTTTGGGCTAACTCAGCAACATATGGAACATTAAGGTCTATATGGATAAGCTTATTGGTGACAAAGTATGGAGCATTAAGGATTTTTCGGAGGATTTTGGATTGTAAGGATTGGATAAGGGAAGAATTAAAAGGTTTGGTTAAGTCTCAATTGCATTCAAACGCCGGTTTTGTATCTTTCGTTAATTTTCCCATCTTAAATTTTTACCTTCTCGGATGGTAGATAAATTACTTTTCCTTCATTTTCCACCCTAAAATATCCCTTTCCCTATATTGGAGGGTACTGTTAGACTATAATAAAAAAAAAAAAATTGTTGAAATAGTGGACATTCCTAGATAACATTAGGTTTTTCCCCAGAAAAATTTAACTTCCGTGGAATTAAAAACCAAAAAAAAAAAAAAAAAAAAAACTGAAATCAAATGATGGTGTAAGATTTGAAACGATTTTACAATTAAAAAGTGGCAAAACTAGTTATTTCTACATTGTCGATCACTTTTAAGTTTTCCATTCCTACAAAAATCTTGCACTCCCGTAGTTTTTATTTCCTCCATGGAGGTTACACTGGAATTGGGAGGTTTGATCGTTTGTCTAGTAATTACTGGATTTTAAAACTAAAATTTTTTTTTTGTTGCTAATATACAACAATAAGTGAATTTGCTGACAATACACGTAAAAATTCTGGCCTTTTAGACATAATATATAGTAGTAATAAACAGTACCTCCTCCTTAAATCTGCATTAGTCGTAGTATTTTTGATTAAAATATTTGTATTTTTTTAAGGTACCTATTTTTCGCAATCCTGTACATTTATCTAGCGTATGTCCATATGGGTTTAAGTAATGTTTAAGTGTGTGTTTTTAGTCGTTGTCGGAAATTTAATATCGAACGCTTTTGTAGGATTTGTTTTAGGTGTAGGCACCAGGTCATTCTTCTATGTAATGTAAGTGGTAAATAATGAATTTCGTTTGTCTGTGATCTGTGGGTTGATTGTCGATGAACATTGGTGCTAAAAAAAGAAATATCTACGGAGTAAGTAAATTAAACAGAGACTGGGATATGATTTTAAACATTAAAAAAAACTTGTAAGTAATAGTTTTATCTTTTAAACAATTATAAATTAATAAGTTAGGATCCGAAGGGTGTTTTTGTTTAGTGAGAATGATTTTATCATCTTTTAAATTGAATCCATTAATTTTAATGACTAGATAATGATGAGACTTATTTTTTGGCCTGTTGAAGTGTAATTATTCTACAGATTAGATCAAATTATAATGCATAAGTTAGTTGAACAATTACGAAAACAGCAATTAAGCGATCAAATATAATTTGTTTATAGAAGTGGGTTGATGTTATGCAAGAGGAAGAGCGGAGTGGCAAACAAGATAAAAATGTAATATAGGCTCTTTGCGTATTCTTAGCAATCTGTCCTTGATTGTGATCCTAGGAGATACTTCCTGCAATATTCCCGCGGCGAGCTGTCTTGCCAAAACTTACTTTCTTCCCTCTCACTAGCTTATCTTTTTGCCAACTTATTTATTTATTACTTACTCGTTTATTTATTTATTACTTACTTATTTATCCAACAATAAACATTGTTAGTTTGGTAGCTTCTTAGAGTAACTATTATTTTATTAGTTTTTGACGATGTAGTTCTGCAATCAAAGACTTAATTTTTTTTAATTTTATGTTAACAAATATTATAAATGCCACAATTGACGGAAATGACCAAACTCGTCAAACTCTTGCATATCGTTTCCGATGGTTCACTTATAGTTTCACAAGCATCAGTAGTTTATTCCTATAATCTCACCAATAAACTTCCATTTCTATAGTTTCAATTCGAATTGTATTGCTTAGTGTGTTGTATTGATATTTTATTATTTCGTCTTCTCAAATCTAAGATGGTATAACAGAATTTAAATGTGTTGATGTTTCCTTATTTCCTCTTTCCTGATGTGAGAAAGTTTAACACTAGTTAACAACATTACTTTTATACTTGGACTTAGTGGTTTATGAATATGATATTTTGTTATTGATATTTTGTTATGAATATAATTTTTCGTTATATATATTTGTTTAATGTTCATATCGTGTGAATGGATTCTTAATCCTGCATATCATTTATAGCCCTACGTTGAGGTTGTGTGTAATATTATTTCAATAAAACTCTTCTATCTAAATTTTGAAATGTGAGAAAGTTTATCAGAAGTTTGATGTTTTTATTTCCACTTTCCTACCGTGAGAACATTTATTAGAAGTTGACAGCGTTCATTTCAACATTGTTTTAGTGTTTTGAGAGATAGATCCTAGCGCTCCAAACATGAGAAAATAAGCTGGAATCAGGGCTTGCTTCCGATTTTACAATAATAAAGACCTGACTTAGATAGATTCATTAGTATGTTGAGAACAGTTTGTTAGGATATATTGGACAGGATAGGTACTTTGTCATTGGACATAGTGTGTTTGTTAGCACTACATAGGTGCTTGTCTTTATTGTAGGTTGGATTGATCAAAATCAATACACAAAATTATAAAATATTATACTATGTTTTAAGTGGATCGGATAGATGACAAACTATCGAGATTCGAACTGTCGAGTCTCTACTGAATATCTCATATCTATACTATAAAAGACTTTATTCTTTTTCTATCCCAGCACATAGATGATTGCCTTTATTGTAGACTGGATTGAATCCAATAATAAAAGTTATAGGACTATATAAAAAAAAGAGAAGAAAAATGAAATATTTAAGGGACTCGGATTAATGAGAAAATATCGGGATTCGAACTATCGAAAATTGACTGTGTATGTTTCATTAATAGATCTATTTAACCCTACGCTTAGATTTGAAAATAAAGTCTCTACAAAGACATCAGTATTTTATAACTTCTCCAACGCCGAGAGACCCTGTAGCGGCAATAAAATATGCAAATTAGGCAGCTTGTATTAAAAGCAGACATCGGCCATCTTGTAGGCTGTAGATTGTAAACAAGCTATTTATAGGGTCCGATCTGCACTCGACGAGACAACTAACATTCAATACGTTTCTTTCATTCTCTAGTAGATAAATTGTTTGAAGACAACTTTCCCAATACTCGCATAGTTTAATTTAGGATTTAGGAAATGTAAAATACAAACATAAAGAATATAAAGTCTCGTCTAAAGAGTTTTTTGTAGAAAATCATTACAATTTATTCAAGCTATATAAAAATGTAAATGATTATGCCATCCACGCTCGATTCAGTTCTTTAAAGTAAGTCTCGCTTTTATGATTATTTCAGCTGGTTCAGATGATTACATTTATAGTCAATTTATTTCCATTAAGTTAAAAAAAAAAAAGTTCTCATTGTCGGTTGAGTGAAATATCAACATCTCTTCGGCTCTAGTACTTTATTTAAAAAAAAAATATTTCGTATACAACTGTTAACTGAATTGGCCTAGTTCCCATTTTTAAAGACCAAAAGGTTCTAGAAATAATTCATAAAATGAGTAACACTATAATATATTCAAATAATTACTTACTCAAAGTTACTACTTGATTGTCTAGGAATTAATGGAAGTATATGTTTTTAACATGAAAATATAATATAAATGTTTATATTACATTTAAATTGACCAAAACGTGCTTCATTCCTTAAATACATTTATGTCAACGTTATGGCTCCTCTAAATAGAATTTTGAATCCTTATTACTAACTTTTTTTTATTCTTATCGACTTTTGACCAATAAATTATTTATCATTTTAAAAGTGGTCAAGATTCTTTTTTTAAAAAAATGGTAGAGGTAGGATAGATCTGAAGAGAAGGTTTGCTGAGGAAGTGACTCATAACTAAGACCCAATGATTTTATAACGAAAAAATCTTATATTATATATATATATATATATATATATATATATATATATATATATATATATATATATATATATATTTATTTATTTATTTATTTATCGCGATACAGGCCAACGGTGGACCACGCGTATATCATTTTCAGGTTTTCTTCCTCTCTGCCCAAATTCTTTTCATTTTTTCGCCCGTTTCCCTCCTTCTCTCCTCCGTCAATTTCCTACTTTCATGCTTCTTCTTCTCCGCTACAAGAACCTTTATATTTTTAACCATTTTTCCGAATTTATCCTTATCTTTGTAGTCTCCCTCCGTGATACCCAATTTTTTAACTTCCTCTTTCATTTGCTCTGGGTAACCTTTTATATTTTTCAATTTCATCACTTTATCAAATATTTGTTTGTTTAATCTATTGCTATTCATTCTTTTCATGTGTCCGAAAAAATTTAATCTCCTTTTCCTCATCGATGATTCTAAGTTTTCCAATTGTTCGTAAAGGTCATCGTTCTTTTTTAATCGATATTCTTCCTCCACTTTTCTCGGTCCGTATATCATTCTCAATATCTTTCTTTCCGTCCTTAACAAGGTTTCCATATTGTTAAATCCCATAGTCTCTACCCCGTAGAGGGTATATATATATATATATATATATATATATATATATATATATATATATATATATATATATATATATATATATATTTTTTTTTCATTATATTATAGATATATATTTTTTTTTTTTTTTTCTTTATTCGTTTGTTAATTTTTTCGGTTCTTTGGTAAAGCTCTTCCAATTTCCTTGAGGTGCTCAGTTGTTCGATTAAATTTTATTTTCTCCGAAAGTTTACGGACAGTTGGATTTTATACCTCACCTCGCAGAATATTGTCATCCAAGGAAAAATAAAAATTGACTTACATACAAAAAATAATCTATTAAATATAGACAGTTTATTACACCGAGGTAATTTAAAGAAACCAAGAAAGCCTTCATTATTTCCCGGACAACTCAGTACCAACTCAGACATTGTTAAATAATCTGCTAGGATTCGGTGGTGATGACGATTACCTAACTCCGGCCTTACTACCGGTTCAGGGTTCTATCATCTGTACGCAACGCATTGAGAACGGAACGGAACGAGCGGAGTTGCTATTGTGCCTAGTTTCACACCATTAAGCCTTACGGAATCCAGGATTCAGATTCTTATTGTCTTCATTGTGAATCGTTGCCTTCATAAGTGGCAATGATCCCGATTATTATAGATTCTGCTTTTATGTAAAAAACTGATTTTAATTTATTTTATTCTTAATCTGCAAGCTGATAAAGAAGTGACCAATTGAGTTAGAGAAGGGCCACTTGACTTCAGTGACCCCTCGAGCCTGGAGCATCCTTCAGTAAGGTACTTGCTTTAATTACAACCTCGGCTTCCACAATCTCCTCCTGGTCTCATCCACTCTCTCCTCTCCGCTGTCAGGACTTTATCACGGGCTCAGATCTTGAGTCCTTAGCTTAGCCAGAAATAATGGGAAGGTCCTTGAGGAAGAGCCCTTCTCACATTTCTTCCTAACGAAACCCGCCCCGGTCTGTCAGGGGCGCAAGGGAGATGGGCAGATAAGGAGGAGAGCGTACGGAAGGAGGTGAGATGTGGAAAGAGGTTAAAAAGCAATTAGACGCTCCGGTTACATTGCGTGAGCCTACGAACCGCGTCTCCTATCCTTGGCTAGAACATGGAATAACCGTTTTATCAGTGGACTCAAATTAGGTCAGTTACAGAATACTTTAGCTTCGAATTTGCATTTCAAATTTTTAAAAATATATATTCATTTCCTTTGAATGAGTATGAATTATGATTCTACTTTCTATTTCAATATATTTTTAACAACCAATCTTATCACGATGCAAAACGGCTATCGGGGATTAATAAACATATATATCAGTGATTAAATAAATCAAAGCCCATATATTTATATATATATATTTTTTTAAATCCATATGAATGAACGTCATTGGTATTGCAGATATCTAGAGATTTCTTAACCGACAATGAGATTCATCACATATTTCATAAACAATACTGTTCATTTAAGAATGAATAATGCACCAATTATTATATTTAAAAATTATTATAAAAAGGGTCTTGATGAGTACCAAATTTATAGAGGCTGGGTGTGCTCTCGAAATCGTTCCACATCTAAAATAACAGCAAATTTTCTTCTTTTTTTTTTCACATTCATCCAGACACAAACCCTCTTTCCGGAAGCTTGGTAGTCAAATGCCTTACCCACTCAGCTACAGCACCTTCTATTATATTTATATTTCAAAGAGATAAATAATTCTGTCCTCATCATAGTGCAGTCTGATGAACAAACACAAGAAATAATGAGTATGATCAATTTACAACTTTCGGGATCTTTCTATGCTATCTGTTTTTCTCTTCCTAGACAATATTTCTTCGGCTCTTCCTAAAGCTATTTTTGTACATTTTCCGCTCTAAATCTTTGGACTTCTTCAGTTCAAATTTATGGACACCCAAACCAAAAGAACTCGTGTTCTATATCCCTCATTTATATGTGATCTGTATAATAAATACTTATTACTCCGCTTTGTCAGTAATGTGTCTTAATAATTCCTATTGTATTTTTTTTCAATTTTATAATTTGAAGGGTCGAAGAATGAAAAATCTATGTCATACTATTTACACTGAGTGATATCCTTTATATTTATCTCTTAATTATATTATTTCTATTCTGAATGCTCACACTTAGACATTCCCACATATTGCAGTCTCAAGGCGGCTAAATTGACTATAATCATTTTATCCCACCACCTATCATTTATTATTTTGTTAAGTTACCTTTTCTTTTATTTAAATTATATTTTTTCTAAGAACTGTATATGTTTTGAAACATTAAATAATAGTTTATAATATCGTATTTTCACAAATTTAGATAATATTGTTCATTACAAACATATACGTAATCCAGCCATCTGTACAGTTTTCATCCAAAGAAGCATGTTATGTAATTGATCCACTGCACTAACTAGAATATTCAATACCGCCCTGTGAAGGTGACTTAGTAGAAAGTGGTATTTAGTAGTCTTGGTCCCACAAAAGGACAACCACTCACATAAATGTTTCTTCCTAGTAACTGTTTCCTGTGTATTGGGAATTCCTATTTTTTTTTCTCTTCGGTAAGCGAGCGGTCATCAATATGAAGAACTTGCAATCACAGTGTCCTTGCTAGTCGTGAGGAACAACCTCTCCTCTATGACAGTACTCTCCTCCAGGCAGGGAAAGGAGTTTCTTCGTGACCACAAGTGCTCATCATTGTTCGGGGGCCAGTATTAGCGGGAAAGCGGGTACCTGCCATTTCGGCATTCTAATGGAAAACATTTTTGATGTTACATTTAATTTCGATTTGTCAGTTTATAAAAAACCAAAATAACGAAAAAATACAAATAAAGTATTCATAAAAATAAGTTAGAATAAGACCGAGTGCGTTTGAGTATGAACTATTAACCGTTTTCATAGCAGAAACAGAAAACTGAGATTTTTTTTGTAGTAGTAACCTGTCATGGGAAACTGAGATCTTTGATCATTAAAGTCGATAAAAATTTCCACTATGCTTTAATTATTTACTTTAGAAAACACTCTATTGAATCAAGAGATTTAGATTTAGATGTAGTTCTGAGAAACATCGAATAACTAACAAAACAATTGTTGAACAGATCTTACTCACCAAGCCAACTATGTTCAGGAGCCCAACTTTACCACGAATATCGTCGAACAGTTTATTTAGTTAACATGTTTAGTATTGTAAATTGTATGTAAGAATTTATAACAGAAATTGATTCATCTTTTCCGTTAATCTGTTTTATATTGCAAAAGTTTTTGAATAGAAAATATTTGCCCATTGCTGAAAATAAGTTTTTTTTACTTTAAATGAACAGCTGCAAACATAACATTTGACATAGAGCATATTATCTGGAGATATAATAAGGCACGTGTTTCGTCTTAAATTACAATTGCACTAAGTTAGTGTTATGTCGGTTGGCATGGCAACAGGTACATTGTGTGTAACCTCTCTTCTAGTTTGAGGCGAGTTGACTATTTCTCTGTTGTGTTCTAATAAACGCATTAATCAAGTTCAATGTGTTTCTATTGAACCACTCCGTAAAAACATAACAGTTAGTAGCAGACATATTTTTGCTTCATGAGAGTTATAAGAGTAAAATTAATTAATTAAACTGGTGAGCATAAAAGTAGGAATTCACTAAAAACTAAGTAGAAACCATGCATTCAGAAATGCATTTATTTTGGCTAATGCTATATAATTTACTTTTTTCCCCTTTAAGCATATATATATATATATATATATATATATATACTCGTATATATATATATAATGACAACCCTTAGAATTGACCCTTAGAAATTATATAAATAACTATTTTACAATATTCGGGTTATAGGTCCTTTATATTTAACAATATTTTGTTTAAAAAATATATTCTTTATTATATTTTTATTTATCTATTTATATATATATAAAATAGATTTTTTATTCTTTTTTCCCTCCTCTCTTTATTTACGTTTCGACCCCTTATTTAATGGGATCCTCTACAGAACTGGAAAAATAATACCATTCATAAATATCTTTCCTGAAATTGACACCCATCTAGTTATAAATAATATAAAATTTGACAGATACATACTAAAAATTGGTACCCCGAAACTCCAGGCCAGTAAGCCCACCGACTCCTGCAGCAATTCCTTGCCAGCTCGGACACTAGGGTACTGAGCTGTTCGGCGGACTACCCGGCCAAAGAGTCCGAGGTCCAATTACATAATTTTTCCTTTTTTGTAACTAAAATATAAAATCTATAACTAATGTAAAACAATATATAAACATCATTTTATATGTATATATGTATATATATGTAATTTTTCTTGATATAAATCAATATTATTGAATATATTATTTTATTTTTGAAGAGAAAAGATTTGACCCGGTCGGGATTTGAACCCGAGTTTCCACCTCTCTAGCGTGGCACCTTATCCAACTAGGCCACCGGGGTCGTATCCGAACCAGGCAAATCTTCTCTCTTCAGTGATCCGTAACCCCCGGGCACTCGCAAATCGCGATGTGATTCCGGGGATGAATGTTCATATTGAACATTACATTTAACTTGGATCTATTGACAACCCGTCACCGGTATATATATATATATATATATATATATATATATATATATATATATATATATATATATATATATATGTAATTTTTCTTGATATAAATCAATATTATTAAATATATTATTTTATTTTTGAAGAGAAAAGATTTGACCCGGTCGGGATTTGAACCCGAGTTTCCACCTCTCTAGCGTGGAAACTCGGGTTTCCCTATATATATATATAGGGTTATGGATCACTGAAGAGAGAAGATTGCCTGGTTCGGATACGACCCCGGTGGCCTAGTTGGATAAGGCGCCACGCTAGAGAGGTGGAAACTCGGGTTCGAATCCCGACCGGGTCAAATCTTTTCTCTTCAAAAATAAAATAATATATGTATATATATATATATATATATATATATATATATATATATATATATATATGTATGTATGTATGTATAATATATAAACATATGTTAAATATAAAGGACCTATAACCCGAATATTGTAAAATAGTTATTTATATATTTTTCGATATTCATTCATATATTATACGACAAAGAATTATTATATTGCCACATTTGCCTTAAAAAAAAGATGACCCTATGAGATCTGATATGGTAGACATATTTTTACTGAACTCAGTGGAAGTGACGTTTTTGGCAGAGTTTGTTCGTTTTAAATTTACATATCATTAATATAATTATTATAATTTATCCTACAAATATAATTTTTAAACATTTTTAATAAATGTCATCACTTTTTTTTTTTTTTTTTTTTTTTTTAATTGGAATGAATTTAATATTTTTGTTTATTTTAATTCAAACCGCAGCTGACTGCTTCTTGTTTGCCATATGAGAAATCGTTTCAAACATGTTTGCCTCGGAAATCGAATGCCGTAATATTAATAAGACTTATTATTATTCATGCTGCATTGTTCAACATCGCAGTTACATTTGCAGACTTGGAAACTGTCAAATAAATTATGAATGTAATTTAGTATGTATAGCAATGTTTGGTGTACATACAAATGTAAAATACTTTGGAACCTCGATATATCGAACCTCAAGGGGAACGAGAAAACTTCGAATTATCGAGGATTTCGATATATCGAGGTTCGACTTATTGGTGTGATTTCTGGCTGACTTCGACATATCGAGGTTAGTTGTCACGGCACTGCTTTAACCATTTTACAACACACTCGTCCGTATCTTGGAGCTAGGAGCCTTTTAACCTCTTTGATAATGAAAAAGCTTGATTTTCATACTTCAGCTTATTTTTCAAAATTTACCTCTTAAATAGTTTTCAATTTTTCTTCATACGAAAAGGAGTTACGATTTACCATTTTCGAGAATAAAAAAAATATTGAGGAACAACAGAAAACGAAATGTATCGTTTCTATGTAACACAAATGTTTTATCAGAAACTGAAAAAACAAAACAGAAACAGACAACAAGAAAGGAGTTACAGTTAATCCTTGTTAGAATCTTTGATCAATCTAAGCTCTACTTATTTAACAAATCGACTTCGATATAGAGGTTTTTCGATAAATACTTCGTTTTGTAGAGGTGCTGTGTAAGCAAAGGAATCTTCGAAAATTTCCATATATCAAGGTCTTCTTAACCAATCCTTCGAGATGTAGAGGTAAAACTAATATAGGAATGATAGGCAGATTCAAGGGGAATAGAAAAACTTCGATTTATCAAGGAATACGCTATATCGCGGTTCTACGGTATTTAATGTTGAAATTATCCTTTTTTTATGAAGTTGGAAAAACTCTTTTTGTGTTCATTGAAATGCAATGAGTAGTTATAAGGTTTAATTGCAACGTGAATTCAAATTTGAGAGCTGCTACGTACACCTGTGAGCAATCGCAAAAAATTATTAGGAAAAAAATGCATTTGTTCAAATTCGATACTTAGCATTTGCGTCAACGATATATAAACCTATATATTGGTTTATGGTGAAACTCTTTAATTAAAAAGAATACCAGTGCTATCTGAGATCTTCGAAAAATTATAACTACACTATAATGGGAATAAAAGGTAATTCATGCATTTGAATTAGGAATGCGTCGTTTCCAAATGTCGATTCTCGATCCCATCGGTTCTTGAGAAAAGAAAACGGTAAAGGTACCTAGGATCGAAAAATTTTGCTAACGGCACATCACTAATTTTAACTTTTGCTGACGTTGAATAATTCATGTTATTTCATTCCCTTTTTACAGTCATATCTATTTACTATTACTTCTTAGTTTTATTAATTATTCTTTTAGTTTAATATACGGTGTAAATTATGCCAGAAGTGAAACATTTTTTATTTAAACTAATAAAGAGTCTATGCTGAAGTAGCCTTACTCTTTCATGAATATCTTAAAATGCTAATTCATAGTTAATTTATTCAAATCTATTTATAGAAGATTCTAAATGATCCAGACTGTTTCACGAATCATAGACTTCCTCGACAAACTAGAACGTATTTAAGAATCTTTGAGCTAGCGGTACCGTTGGTTCTGAGTAAGGCGTGTCCGATTTGGAAGGTGCGCTTGTGTTCAAGTTTTGCCGCTGGAGTAACGCGGTCGATTTCTGAAATGGTTCTAGTTTGTATTCCATCCGTGCAAGAAATTTATTAGCCGTGGTTGCTTATATGGTCAGGGCACCTGCAACGGCTTCAGCCACATTTGTTAGCGGTCTGTTCCGAATCTGCCATCTGGTTTCCCTTGAAGACGATATGAAGGTGCGGTCGTTAAAAAAAAAAAAAAAAAAAAAAAGAAGAAGAAATTTCCTGACCCCCTAAAAACCTTTTCTCTTGTAATTGATCCTGTTCTAACCTAGAGTCCAAGATCTCCATGGATAAGAACAAGTCAACATAGTTCCAGCAAATGCAAAACTGTAATGAATTTAATTACAATTTCCTAACTTTTTTTTTTTTTAACAATAATACAGGTTTTTAATTACTAAAATTTTTAATAATCCCAATAAGTTTCAATAGTTAAGTGGATTTTTATGTTTGCCTGTCAGTATATTCTCTCTTCTTATATGATAGATTTGAACACGCCATGTTAGTGCTTTAATCTCAGCAACGATCCCTCTCTAAGTAGTTAAGTTAGTGGGAAAGATTTAGATTATCTTATCGGAGTATCGCTCTCGTGAAGTTACCATTAGGAAGTTCTGGCTTTAAGACTGGAAACTACTCCAAGCCCATAAAATAACTTGTTATAGCGAAAGGCAAGGTAGAAGCTATTGTACTTAATTGGCTCGCTCATTTACTGCAATGGTTGGTTTATTATGCCATAAATGCCAGCAATATGTTTGTTATTATGCCAATAAGAATATTTTAAATAATTTTTATAGAAAATATATTTTATTATTTCTAATTCAATTAGGTTCTTAATTGTCGTCTACATTTCGCAAATTTACATAACCCCTTTAGCCTACATGTTTCGTTGATCCGTATGTATGAATTCTTAAGCTGCTCCATCCATTTTGATTAGGATTGATGAATTAATTGCCACTTCTTTTGGGATTATTTTATTAGAGAACTAGTTTCGATTAACTAGTTAATTTATCTTCAGTTCTAAAACATACACAATTTTTCAACACATCAGTACTATTATATATATATATATATATATATATATATATATATATATATATATATATATATATATATATATATATATATATATATACTATTATATATGTTACATGGATTGTATACGCTAAAGTTTATTCAAATGTAAGACAAGAAATCAAACATTAGTAATCAACTCAGGAGATCTAACAGATAACTGAAATATACCCATCGTGAGAAGGGGAAGGGGGCATTTTAGATTAAATTTTTGTGATTTTCTATGGGATTTCCTTTATGACTCATTGAATTTTTACGTTCCTGTTGGAAACAAATTTAAAATGGGGCTATTGGAAATGCTTATCTGATTATTTAAACTAAAATTTGGAACGGTTTTAAACGATTTTAATATTTATAATAATTCATAAATATTTTATTTTAGGCTCTACCTAATGCAGTATTTTTACTTTTGAGTCTTTATTAAATTTATGGCTATTTTCATTTAGATGAATAGCGAAATTGGAGTTTTGGGTCTTATTAGTATATGATCTTATATGTTCTTTCACTCTTTGATTTATGGATCAGTTTTTCCCGTGTATTTTGCTTCACAGTCATTACATTTTAGTTCGTATACACCGCTTTTTTGGAAAGGGTCTATTTTGTCTTTAGGTGAAGGGATTATTAATAGATTATTAATAGAAGTTACCAGTTACCAGTTAATTCATCAATCTTAATTTTATTGTTCCTTCTATACCATCATGCATACCTTAAGCCATCCATTTTAGTCTATGCTGCCTTATTCACTCACCTTGGCCATGGCCCTGAGGTTTATGGTGGTCACTGGACGGTTCTCGAGGACAGATTAAAGCGAGTCATGAACTACTTTGCAAGGGTGGTCTTTGTTATCCCGAAAAGCTCCCAAGTTTCCCATTTTTATTCCGAATTAAGTCGGCTCCATCCCACTTTCCGTAGACAATATTTCCTCGGAACATTCCTTTACCAAATTATCAATGCCCATCATCCTTCCTATATTTACAATATGTATCAGTTCAGTTCTCCGATTTGACCGAATTTATTCTCTCCCTAAAGTCCCTATACTTTAGTCTGTCGACTATTTGCTATACTTTTGGGACTTAGTTCCATAATAAATTTTTTTTACTATTTTGTATTGCGAAATCGTTATGAAATAGCTAGTCACAATTGGTGGTTTCGGAACATCATTGCTCAAGTGTTTACCTCATCAGTTTTTTTTTTATTATATTTTATTTTATTTATTGTGTTGTGTTTAGTTCAAATTTGTAGCAGTTAGGATTCTCAGCAAAAAAAAAAAAATCCTAAGATTTTTTTCCCCCCCGTTTTTCACTTATGTCTCGAAATCTATACTTCTGTACGAAATTAAATCAGGTCAACCTTACTATAAAATGCCCTAGTCATCATTGTTATGGTAGTTAGTTTAGCTTGTTTTTTCGTTTATTGACAAGGAAAAGCTGGTGCATATAAAAGAGGAGTGCATTCCGTATTCTTGCGTTTGCATTTCTGATACCTGACTAAAAATACTTCTCTTAAGAAATTAAAAAAAAAAATATAATAAAACACAACCTTGTAGAGCCTCGTTAAATTTTCTGCATAATTTATATTGTTTACTAGTTACTAATTAATACATAATTACTCACTGCAATCCAAGCCAGAAATGAACTCATTAATATTATAAGTGAAACCTTGAATTTTAAAACACCTTGATAAAAATAGATGAATATGTAGGAGATTGTTTACAATTTTTATCAGTGTTTAATCGTTTCTTTTATGATGATCTGCATGTAGAATAGCAATGTCCTTAGCGAAGCCGGTTATTCTGGTTTATGGTCCTTCTTATTGCTATTTCATTTGCAACAATGATTTAGAAAGACATTTGTCGAATCTATAATAAAGCTGAGACTCGGTGAACCAACGTGGTAGAGACATAGATTGGCTCGGATAATCAAATCCTCGGTTAATCGAGACCCCAAAATAGTTTGTGAAATAAATACGATAAAAACAGCTGTGTGGCACTCTGATAATGACCGAGGGGGGAAGCATAGCTTTCTTAAAGCTCTAATGTTATTAGTGCTATGAATGCTGAGAGTTGTTAAAGCAAACATTTTCGAAATTATTTATAAGAATAACTAGACATTTTTATTTTAGTTTATTTAAATAATATCTATAATATATAACAAAAAATATTTTCCATTAAATTTTTGACAAGTTGGATGCTGTCAAATTTTCGATCTAGTAATATCAACTGATTTTGAGTTATAGTGTTTCAAATTAGGTATATATGTTCCGTTGGTTACATTCGTTCGTTCGCTGTCTTTTTCTGAGTTCACACCTTTCAGCTATACAGCAGTCTGTGTGTTACCTGTGATAAGAAAGCTATGCTTCCAATAACGTAGGACTATTTATGTAATACGTATATCGAAGTAATAACATATTAATACTTATTATGCGTGCAAAAATAATATGCATAAGTAACAATATTACCTGCATAAATCAAAAAGTTTATAATGTAAAAAAATTTCTAATTTTCTTCAGTTTAAATACCGATAATTTATCGGCCACCGCACGATGACTCCATTGACTATAACCCTTAAACCGAACTATCAGCATCAGTTCTGCCTTGGAGATGAAGTCTCTTTTCTAAGCCAGCAAACCTTGCTACATAAGAACTCGTTTCCTAGTAAACCGTCCGCTTCTTCTAGTAGTATAGCTCGTACAGAGATTGCCTAATGTTTTGTTCGGCAATCGAATACTTTATGAAATAAAATAGTAATAAATAATAAAATTAAATTAACATAGAGAAGGCCCGGTTGGTTGAGACCCCGTTGATCCAGTCCCGAGTGTATCCATTACTTTTATGAATCGTTTTGAGGTGAAAGATGTTCTTTTTTAAAACTGATTTTTAAAACAATCAAATTTAAAATTTTCCTCTAATCTATAATTTTTGTTCAAATAACGTTTATTATTTATTAATTCTTTTTCTCTTTACCTCTTATATCGAATCATTAGGCCTTTCTCATCATTATCTTTCTACATCGAATCTTACAAATGTGAACTTTACATTGTACTTTTTTTTTCCATTTACGCATTCAATTCATCATAAAACTATGGTTGAATTAACCAATATTTTAATTTTTGAAAAATTGAATATGATGAAAAGTAATCCGATTCATAATAACATCATATCAGCTCCACATTAATTGAGCTCAAATCTCACCTGAAAGTAGGGTTATTTTAAATTTCTTTTGTTGCTTCGAATAGGGGGCGTTCACTCTTCGGTGTTGTTCGGTAAAAAAACTATTCGGTCCCAATTATAACACTTATGCAATCAAAACAGACAACTTGCTGCCTAATGATCAGAGATATATTGTAAGTATTCAAGGATAAAAAACAACATAAATATCTTTGAATAGCTTTGTTTATTATTTTTTTCGCGGACATTGCGGCCCACGTTGTTGGCCATTGGAGCTACTAACACTCCTACACCAAATCAAATCGACATTACCTTTTTCGCAGTCGGTTGCCTTCTTCCATTATCATTCAAAAACAAAATTCTAATGGATTTTTCAAATGTATTCACTTTTACAAATCTTATACCAATTGAAATCCTCCTCCATCTCTCAATAAAGCACATTTTTTATCTGTTTCTTTGTTTTTAAATATCCTTTTATGCTAGTTCTTCTTAGCTCTTAGCATAAACATTATAATTTCTGCTCCATTCAAGATTTATCTTCTTTTTTTTTTTTTTTTTTTTTTTTTTTTTTTTTTTTTTTTTTTTTTTTTTTTTTTTTTCCATTTTATTTTTTTTCCATCTTCTATTTTCTTATCCTTTATTTTTCGTCTCTAATCATTATTTATTTACTTTTTTTTACAGACATCTAATTAAAATTCAGGTCTTCTGTGACATCTGAATTATTAAATGATCTTATATTGTAATATATTATAATTTTAAAGAATGTTTTTAAAAATTTAGTTCCATTTTTTTTCGACTTCCTATTTTAAAATTTTTTAAAATTTTATGCTGTCTTGTTTTTCGTATCTTCTTTGTTTTATTTTATTTTTTTAAATTACGAAGTTATTATCATTAATAAACGATACATTATACTATTAATTTTACACGCCACTAACTTTTTTCTCGACTTTAGCTAAATGAGTTTTATCTTGGGATAATAAAGTGACAATAAAAACACTTTATGACTAACCTCTCCCCAAACACTATTTGAATACAAAATATGAAATAGAAATCTTTATATTACACTTAATAATCAACATTTTATTTTGAGTCTATACCTCTGCTGATGACAATTGAGAGTTTACTATTTGGAATATCTGCTTAAGCCGCCAATGCAATGCTGCTTTTGTACTCAAATAAAAATAATTAAATAAGAAAATTTCAAAATATTTTGGAAATATGTAAATAAATTATGAATAATTTTAAATCAAAATAATAAATAAACGGCCTAATGAAAATAACAATGTGAATAAAATTAATTGTGTCTACAAATAATAGGATTCCTTAAAACGATCTGCAGTATTTTATCTTAATTAAAAAAAAAAAATATCAAAATGATAGGTTTGTGTATCAATTTCAAATATAATATTGCTACTACTAATAATAATAATTGTAGAAAAAATAACTAAAATAGTGAAAGAAAAAAAAATACAATCATGTATTTAATATTAACGAGCATCCTGGAGAATCCTCGAACTAAGCTTGTTTCCCCACTATCTGCTAAGCTAAAAGAGATCCGAATGATGCTCTTTCAACTGCGTCACTAGCAGAATGCTATACTCCTATGCTCCTTAAGCCTCCTAATCCTATGCTCTATCATAAGAGGCTATGACAGAGAGCTGTACACAGTCGCTCAGGGCATGAGCAGAGAAGCTGGCTATTGCCAGAACTAATGAAATAATAAGAAAAAATAATATTTCTTTTGCCATTATTTTTTTTTAACTTATGATTGTTGAAGTTTTCATAAAAAAAAAGAATGAATTTTATGAAGCGACTTATAGAAAACGAATACATGGATACGGATGGTTTACCATTACCATTACCATCTTTTAAGAAGATAAGATGGTAGCAAATATACAACAGGATTCAACTTGGGACAGACACAAATTTCGGACAGCAGTCAACAAGATCAAATTTCCAGAACTAGTTAAAACACAAATTAATAGACAGAGGTCAGAATAAAGGAGGCAACATCAGCAGGGGTGATGGAGAAGTTTTAGAAAGAACGGAAGAGTTAGAAATAAATTGCTGAAAGTAGTCCACAGATGGCCGAATTCGAAAGAAGAAGAAGTAACTTATAATAATAATTATAAAAATTGGTTAATTTCCAGCAAACTCCAAAGATATTTATCTTATAGCATTGGTTCTTGTAAGAAAAATACCATTAGCTTGTATGTGTTGCAAAATATCTAAAAATTGGAATATCAGTGGTTGTCGTGTAGAAGTGGATATGCCAAAGTATGTACCTTGAACACGAGTTGACTATAAATATTTACAGCAAGGGTGTTAATATATGCGTTGTGAAATTTTGGCTAAGTTGTGCTTCATAATAAGGCCTGAAAGTATACATTTTGCACAAATCGTGTGCAAAATGTATACAAAAGATGACTAAAAATATCCAACTGAAACGTGCACCATTTTGACGACAGGCAGAGATATAGTATGGAAGAAGAAAGTACTTTAAACGACGAACAAGTACACTTCTGTACACAGTAAAAGTTTCAAACTGTAATTTCCAAACCCTTGTTATTTTCCAGCGGCTGGAACGACTTGCTGAAACTGATAAACAAGAAGACAGAGCTGACCTAGAACAAAGCGTTGATGCGTAGATGTTTACCAAACCCCGAGGGCAATATATCGGGAGGGGCCGGTCGAGAATGCGACAAGTTTATTCCCAGTCCATGGGCGGCTCCATCGGCGATGAGGCCAGTTTAGTAGCCAGAGGAAAAAAGTTGTTTTCGTCCGGAGTTTGGCTCCTTTCGTGACTTACCCCGCTCTCTTGCGAGTGTCTGGTGCCAAGGCTTATCAGTCATTTCTGTGATGTTCCTGTTTACTTTTTGTATCTGTGGTTGTATATCTGTTGATCTATAATCTCTAGCACAGTTACTTTCAGCCTTTTGAGATAAAAGCTGCTCAAAATTTTACTAATTATCATTTTATTGTTCAAATGATTAAAGTATAACCCAAAACAAAAATCTAATTTCATAAGGAAATACATTTTTTTAGATATTATATTCAATGGATATTGAATATCCATACCATCCATACAACATGATGGTAAATAAAAATGACTTATAATATAGAAATTTATTTTTAAATCATTGGTTCCGTTGTAAATATAATATATCCGGTCTCTGATGATATGTTATTTCAACAGAATAACTTTGGGTCCTCAAACAAAACAGAATACTTCAAACAACCAAACACTCGAAACATAATCTGAATTATTTTCTCGTAATTTAATAATAAGCCAGAAGCTTTCATAACTTGCAGTTATAGTTTAAGACTAAAATGACAAGAAACTGTTCGTCGTTATAGACTATTTCAAGATCTACAAACGTTCAAAGCTTCCAATTAATTCCAAAAGACTTATTTACATGACTGTGATTAGACCTATTTGGGCGTACGGAGTTAAGCTTTGGGGCTCCACTAAACCATCCGATTCATCTCGTATCCGATCCTTACAATCAAAAATCCTTCGAAAAATCCTTGTTACCAATAAACTTATCCATAAAGACATTAATGTTCCATATGTTGCAGAGTTAGCCCAAACCAGACACCTATCCTTTCATAGCAAGCTCAAATCCACTAATTTCTCAATTTCCTTCCCACTCGATTCCCGATAATCCTTCGAGGCGCCTGAAAAGAAGATGGCCAAGAGCTCTTCTAGTGTAGAATTTATGTTGAAGTGCTACTGGTGAGTAGTTCTTTTCAAATTTTGACATGTAATCATTATCAACACATTTTATTGATCTACATATTTGTATAGTTGTAAATTTCAATAAATTTATATAATATAAAAATATAAAACATCTGTAGGTCAAAATCGTACCCAATCGTATCCAAAGATTCAACCCATAAATTCTTTAGTATATCGTGATAAACACTGTAAATGTTCTTATCTTATTTTTTTGGCATGTGTCCCACAGTCCATGAACGATACAACGGATTCAGTTTGCTCACAGCCGTCTGATTTCCCTAGGATTCATCTTGCATTTCGGATCTTCTGGAGGGTAAAATGTTGCAGCATTATTGACTGAACTCGTCTCAGAGGATGTAGCCATAATTTTGTCTTTGCACTGCAGTTTACATATTGGGAGAGAGTGGCCAAGGATGTCTTCCTTGCAGATATGAAACCACTATCCTTCAATGGCTTTTGATAAATAAATAAAAATAATAAACACATAAAAATCACCAACTATGTAATATTTAGACTGCCGAACTTGACGCAGCAGAACTTCACTTTTGTTTGACCCTCAATCAAGACAACTTAATCATAGTTACGGACTCATCAAGCTACTAAAAAGATCCTAGATAAAACACTCCACAAGAGAAAAAAAAATTCTAAGGTACGATGTGTGTAGTGCAAAGGCTACAATAAAAGTATCTAAATGTTAAATATAGAGTAAGAAAAAATTGTATTATATTGAGTTTTTATAGATAGGTACTGTAGATAAGTACTATGTTTGTAGATAGGTACAAAAAATTGCTGTATTTTTTTGTATAAATAATTCATATTGGTAAATTGTATTTAAGAATTTTCTCCTGCTAAATTATTATTCAGGAATATCCTGTGGAGATATTTTTAAAGCAACCTTCATCAACTTCTGAAGTTAAAAAGTAAACTTTATGTGAAGTGGAATTAATGTGCTTTTAAGCCGGAGAGTAGATAAAATATCATGCTATTATAAGTTGAGGAAGTTGTTGAAGGCGGTAGCCGCGTACGTAAAGGGCCTTAACCTTTCTCACCTCGGCCAACTTAAATAATTCTTCCATCTTCGGGGGAATAAATGAGACATAAATGATAAATTGTGATTAGGAAATATGCGAAATTATTTGTAGAGGTGTCCATGTCTATTAATAAATAGTAAATTGAATGTGGTGCCTTGGAGGTTTGTCTGGATTCTTTCACTTTCTCTTATATACGTGTGAAGTCTTATTACATATCGCACATGTATTTCAAAAGTGACACAACTCAAAAATCAGTTTAACTTTTCTAACTTTTCTATGAAATGTCAAAAATTGATGGAATTAACATCAAATCGTACATGAAACAACTCACTTGCGGTTGGAATCAAAAGATAATTCTGACACATTTTTTTACACCGTACAAGGGTGTAAAAAGTTTACATTTTTTTAATTCTGGTTTTTGAGTTGTATCACTAATCTCACAGCACATCACTTCTAAACTTCCGCATGATACTCATAACACTGTACCCATTGAACAGACTAACACTATTTAATATCTGAATTGAGTAGTTTTTTTGTTTATTTCGTTTAACGTCACTTTATCCTGCTATGGCTAATCGGACGATGCTACGGTGGGAATCCTGAATTTTGCCTATCCAGGTATAATTAGGATAGGGATCTATAACGAGTACCTGACATCGCACAGGCTCGGGACCTAAATTTTACGTCCCTTCCGAAGGACGGCATAGCTAAGGATTTTTTTACACCCTTTAAATATCCTAAGGTCATCTGCCGGGCTGCGAACCCGCGATCTTGGGTTTAGTAGGTTGCTATGCTAACCACTACACCACAGGTGACCACTAAATTGAGTTAGTGTTTTGATAGTAAGTTTCGGCAGAAGGGTGATCTAGGCCCATGCGTGAAAAAAAGAATGATATTTTGTAACCAATTCTTCATAAACGATCAATTTTAAAAATATATCAACGATTAAATACTTTTTCTTACTTACTAAAACTATACTAGACCTACTCCTCACATAGTTGATTTATCTGTTGCTAAGTTGTGACTGACTCTGTCGAGTCTTGATCAGCATTGGCCTGATAAGACCTACTTGCCTGACAATTAATATATTTAATTAATTAAAATATTGAGACCCGATACTCACTTTATATTGGTTTGAACCTATTTAAATATAATTTCTTCTCCCAAAGGTCTAACGTTAGGTTAGCTATAACGTTAAGTTAGCTATAAGAAAAAGTAATTTAAAAGAATTAATTAATGTACTTCTTGAGTACATTACATTATTGTGGTCAACATGTGCAAAGTTTTGAGTTAATATATTCTTCTTGCAAAGGAGCAATCTATTTAAACAATGGTTCACATATTAAATTGCATTTAGAAGTTGAGATCATTTACTAAGTTTAATAACCTCAGTAGTGACAAAATGAAGCTTATTCTTGACTTATCTTTATGAGAGATGCTATGTTATGAGGGCGGATGCGTGTGTGGAAGGGCATAGTCTTGGGTTGGTAAGTTGTCTTTAGTTGAGAACGATATCTACAAGCTCACATTATGGTATCATTGAAAGGAGGAAGGCAGACAGAAAGAGTATATATCCATCCTCCCCCGCCCTAAATGGTCTAACTATCAAGCCTACTGATTTTCTTGACTTTCTATCCTTCAAAAAGTTAAAGGAATTGTCCATACCCATGTGGCCTAGGTGGTTACCTAGAATAATATAAAGCTAGGGATTGGTTTAAATAATATATTTTTTGAATAAGGCCCAACTTTTTATATATATTTTTGAGGATGGTTATGGTTGTAAAAAGTCCCCAAATTTTTCGTTAAGAGCTATTAGGAGTTGGCGCACTGCGTATCACTGAAATTATATTTTCTATTTTTAATTAAAAATGTATGGGTTTAATACTGCACCTGCATACTTCTATAATATATATCCTCAACAAATACATAACAGTACTTTGTTTGAGTATTATTTCCAATCAGCATATTCGCCACGCCTGATCCATTAACCACTGACAAATATACAGCTCTAGTCTATACTTGATATTCTCCTCATTCACGGACCAGTGCACCTCGACCGTACCTGCAGCTTCCTGTAAACACCATCGTGAAGGCGTAAATGTCAAAGCGAGGCCTTGTGGGCCACGAGCAGCCAGAGTGGCGATGTGTCTACTCATTATACACTTAGCCCTGCACTCCTTCTTCATCAAGTGGACTCGATTTAAATTTATAATAGAAATCGTATTGTTCCTCTCAGGATTATTATAAACAAATGGAGATAATATGTCTTTTTCTCGAGTTCTTGTGGGTGATTTAATGAATAAATTAAATCGCTATTTACAATCTCTAAACACTTTACGTCCAAGTTCTTTGACAGCGCTATTAATTTTTTTCTATAGAAGTCCGTAAACTTGAAGAGCCTGTCATCTGAGTCTGAGAATATATAAATTTATCTACTCTAATACCACTCTTGAGTAACGCTTTAGAATAAAGAATGCTACTATTATTATTGTTCAGAAGGTCAACTACTATTTGACATGTAGTTTTGAGACCGAATTCGCTGATTTGAATGAACAGACCGGTGAAGAAGAACAAGGACAGTTGACCAACTTGCTATAGATATACGCCCCGTGGGGGTCATCTTGGAGTGTCGACAGTACGTGTAGTTACCGCTGTATCAAACTTTATTGCTGCCGATCCATGAATCTATTAGTCCAATATTCCCTGGCGTGCCTTAATGTCCAGCTTCGCCAAATTTAGCGATGAACTTAGTCCATTATTCAATCCGCAATGTTGAAGTATTCAAATATTTAAAGCCATTTGTTAAAAAATTTAATTTTAAATGGAATAAATATTTATGTAAATATAGTTAACTGTTAGTCGAATTAAGGATAATTTATTGTGTAATTGTGTCAACTTTTTAGATCTTCCTCGTGTTATCGAAAAAAATAATATATCTAAACAAGATATGGTTCCATAGATCATATACAAAAACAGTAAATGGGTAAGTGCTGCACCTTGAACCTGCCCATTGTACCACGTGTGAAACGTATTTGGTGTAGCCTGATTCATGAATTTCGATCTTACCAGATCTTCTTCTTTCACGCTAAACATATGGTTTGATGAATGAGCACTTTTAGGTGAGGGTACGGTACAGAAAAATTTTACGGTTATGGGTTGGAATACCACCTGAGGGGGGTTGAATTCATTACACTGCAAGCCCACGGAATGAATTTCAACCTTTTCACCTAGTTTTGAATTTTTTGTTAACCTGAAAGGCCCTTAGAGTACATAAGTATGTCCTCTCCAACACGCAATAAGAGTATTCAAAAATCTACTAAAAGTTTCTGTTTCAAGTCTTTATTAAAAATTTTGTCTTTCGATCTCCCAAACAACAAAAATATTTGTCAAGCTATTTCATTCGATTTTAAACTATGTTTTTAAGAATAAAAAAAAAAATGGACCGAATACAAGTTTCCAGTGGAATTGTTTCAACATGAAATTAGAAACGCCTGAAAGAGACTGCATTAAATTTGACTCTTCTTTATTTTATTAATAATAAACTTTTGTGTGTTTTTTTTTTAAATATAAATATTTTTTCGTTTTGTATCCAATCTCAAATCATTTGTAAAATCTTCAATGCTTCTTATTATGTCACAAACAAACTTATCCATTACGATCTTAATGTTCCATATGTTTCTCATTTGGCCCGAACCAGATACCTATCCTTTCATAGTGAACTCCTCACTCACTCGAATCTACTCGTCTCCCAATTTGACTCACAGTCAATTCCCGATAATCTTCCGAAGTGTCTGAAAAGAATATAGTCAAGAAACCTAGTAATGTGAAACTTTTATTGAAGTTTATTTTCAAGATACCTATCTTTCCGTGATGAGGTGAATTCAAGCCCTTATATGCAGTTGTAAATATCAAAAAATAAAAAGATAATTTTAAAAATCAAAAGGTCTGAAATCAAAATGAACAGCACAAATAGTTCATATAAATTTTTTTTAATGACCTACATCAATTTATATCTTTATCATAAAGTACAATAATTTTTTATTAGTCAGTATAATAAACATTTGTTGTTTTTTTTTACGTTCACTATCATTTTTGTTTAATTCGCTGCTGCGGTATTGTTGACGTCTTACAATGCTAGGTTCCGGATAAACATGAATAAATCAAATATCCAAGACGATGAATAATCCTCAACAGTAATTATTCAAATGACCCCCAGATCCGACTCCCCTTCTTCTACCCCCACGTACTCCCGGCGGACGAATACAATCACGAAGAAGCTCATCTCGACCAGTCACGAAGACATCGGCTGGCGGAGGATAGATACGGAGCCGCCTCGCCGCAGACAGACCACAACTGTTCTTGTACGACTTTATTGCTCTTGTTTGTCTTCTCCGTGAATAATACCTTAATTCCTGTGGCGAGGGACCGCTCCTCCCAGTCCGGGTAAACATCGCCTCGCCGTGAACGAACAATTTTATTGCCCTTCATTACGTGGATTCGATGTGGTCATGTGAGGAAGAACGGTCTCTCTGTCATTATCTTCTACTTCATTTCCCAAGTATAACAAATATAAAATGAGGCGTAAAGTCAACAGGTAATAAACACTATAGCGGGCTGGAATAAATAATAAACCGGTGTATATATAACGCGATAAAAAACAGAACAACTTTATTGGTCTTCAAGTAAAATGTCGATGAGCAATTAAAAACAAAATTCCATCTTAATATAGTCAATTGAAATATACCGCTACTTGAAACAACCACGTTATGTGAAGTCTATATATTATTAAATATTTTAAATTAAGTAGTTTATAAAATAATATAAAATATTGAATAAATGAAAATGATACCTTGTAAAATTTAGGATTGTATTTCGGGATCCACCAAACCATCAAATTATTCCCACAACCAATCACTCCAATCCAAAATTCTTTGAAAAAATCTTATTGCTCCTTACTTTGTTACAAATGAACTGATTTACAATGGTCTTAATCCCACAAGTCGCTAATTTGGCACGAACGAGATACTTTTTATTTCATAATAAACTTACTCCTCATCCAAATCCACTTGTTGCACAGCTCGCTTCCCATTCCATTCCTGGCAATCCTCTGAGGTGTCTGAAAAGAAGATCGCCTCGTGATCTCCTTTTGTAGATATTTCAACAGAGTACTACTAATGGGTAGTTCCTCTACAAGTTTTTATTATGCCATTATACCTTAATTAGTTGTAAATTAGATAATGTGTTTAATGTTTATTTCAAACACTATTTAAAAAAAAAAAAAAAAATGTTTTATGGTTTCCGACTGCTCCAAAATTTACTATACAGGCGTCCAAAGCTCCTAATAAATTACTAAAAACATATTTGCATATCAGTAATTAGGCCCATTTTGACTTACGGAGTTGAGCTATGGGGCTTCACTAAACCTTCCAATTATTCTCGTATCCAACCCAAAATTCTTTGTAAATTCCTCAATGCTCCTTATTATGACACAAACAAACTTATCCATTAGATCTTTGTGTTCCATGTGTTGCTGATTTGGCCCAAATCAGACACCTATCCTTTCGTAGTCAACTCCACTCGAATCCACTAGTGTTCCATCTTGCCTCACGCTAATTCCCGAAAATCCTCTTAGACGTCTGAAAGAAGATGGCGAAGGGACCTTCTAGTGTAGAACGTTTGGAGGGCTACTTGTGATTAGTTCTTTACATCTTATTGATATGACATTGTAATAATTTTCCTTAAATTTAATTGTTGTATATAATATATACTGTTGTAAATATCAATAAAGTCAGTCACTCCAGTTGACGGTATTTATATATACTTTTTTTTTTAAATTGTAATCGCTTTTAATTAATTATTTTTTTAAAATAATCCTAATGAGTTTCATATGAACTAGTTAAAGAATACGGGATCGTTAACACCTAAAATGAAAACTTTTTACCAAGACAATACTAATTATTAATTTCATTTAGAAAAAACTGCAGTGGATTTTCAGCTTTAGTAAAAAACGTACTGGATTTGTTTTATTTCTTTTTAATTGCTTGACGTTGACTAATTATAACTTTCATTTATAATTTTATGTATTTCTCTTATTTGTTTTCTTTTATTTAAAGTTTAAAAAAAAATAACAATTGAATATATTCCAAACATTTTAAAAATATATACTATCTTATAAACCATCGTAACTTGATTTATTCGATCATTTCTCTAAATAGTGCTTCATAATTTTATATTTTATTTCCTTTAAAAAAGTTTATACAGATGCTTAAGTGATTTAATTTTAAATTGTTTAATTGTAATAAGTGATATTGTTGTAAGCTTAAAACATCTTTATTTTAATTACTTGCAAAACTATTATAGTCAAAAATAATATAAATTGAAATAAATATGTATTTGTATACGTTTGAAGGGATTCATTTAGCCTATATTTAGCACGTACTGTTTTAAATATAGGCCAGTCGTGGGTTAGGTCAAAGAACTCTGACCTTTTCTCAGAGCGGTTCTGCGTTACCTTGGTTTGGTTAGCGAACGCTTCGAACGAGTTTTGGCAGTTAGGTGTCGTAAATATATTTTCTTACATTACATTTACATTCTTATGTACTCCTTAGGTATTTGTTTGCTTGTAATACTTTTTTATCTACCTTGTTTATTAATTTAACTTAAAATTAAAAAAAAAAAAAAAGAAGTGGTTTCATTATTGGGTCATCCCATATAAGATGTCTGTTTTTGGAAAAAGGAAATATATTTTAAAAAATACAAAAAAATCAAATCTATTTTTTTACTATTAACTATTAAACTATTAACTACCATGTTTTTCAACAAGTTTCTCCCAATGACTTATCAAGTTTTCAATGCCACAAACTTTTCGAAATTTGGGTCACATCGTGATACGAAAATAATGTCTCAATAATTTTTAATTACTTTTCCTCGTACGAGGTTACCCAAGCTTAACAAAAAAAAAAAAAAAAAAAAAAAAAAAAAAAAAAAAAAAAAAAAAAAAAAAAAAAAAAAAAAAAAAAAAAAAAAAAAAAAAAAAAAATTGGAGTCTGTAGAATATAGATTGGGAGAATGAGGGTTATGAGTTGGGAATTCGATCCCCCATTCCTTTAATTTATTTACTGTCTTTATCGAATTATAAGATCGAGAGTTACCATGCTATTGGATAGGTTCTTTTCTGTTCATGAGTGCAGTCCGTTGTTTGATCAAACCTTCATAAACTTGAGGTACGCATAATGGTATAGAAGGATCAATAAAATTAGGATTGATGAATAATTTTCCATTTATATTAATTTTTTATTTATTCGAAGACTTTTTAAAAAAATTTCAAAACATTAGCACTTAGCTACATAAATTATATTTATTTATTTAATTTTTTTTAGTTTTAAGAAAAAAATCGCTACCTAGGACTCCACTTAGACAATACTTGGAATTCACATACAAGACTAAAACTACAAGAAACTGCTCGTCGTTACAGACTACTTCAACATTTATTAGAAAAATGTTCAAAGTTCCCAATTAATAACAAAAGACTTATTTACATGACTGTGATTAGATCTAGTTGAAGTACGGAGTTGAGCTTTGAGGCTCCACTAAACAATCCAATTTCAATAAACTTATCTATAAAGATCTTAATGTTCCACATGTTTCTGATTTATCCTTTCATAGTGACCTCCCGAACCACTCAAATCCACTAGTTCCCCAACTTTCTTCCCACTCCATTCCCGATAATCCTCCGAGGCATCTAAAAAGAAGATGGCCTAGAGATCTTCTAGCGTAAAATTTTTAATGAAGTGCTACTATTGAGTAGTTCTTTTCGAGTTTTGAAACATTACTGTAATCGTTATTAGCACGTTTACTTGATGTATATGTTTGTACAGTTGTAAATTTCAATAAATTGATTAAAAAAAAAAGACAAATAATTAATGATACTCACCTTATAAGGTAAAATTAAAAGAGTTTCTGAAATATATTAGGGCCTAGAGCAGATAGTATAAAGCTGTTGAATTAATAGTTTTTCCTTCGGAAAAAAATAAAAATTGTTCACCCCGGCCGTATACCACTATACTGTAACTACTATTGTTTTCGGATGATTATTCTATTTTGGTATGTGACCGAACAGCCAATCATTATCAAACCATTTACTAGATTGACGTCGATTGCCAAAAGCTTGATTTGATGCCTAGGAACAACCCAGATTAATCTAATAAAATGAAATTACTCGGAAATCGGGTTTTTCATTTTCCCATTTGAAATGAAACTAAATGGCTACTTTGGAAAAAAATACAAACACAGTAGGTAAATAGAGGATTAGTAAGTCTTAATATATAAAGTAAATATTTTGCGGGGATCCAACAAAAAAACGCTTTACTCCTCCCTCCTTCCTTTAATCGGACATTTCATGTGGGACAACTCAATGAAAATTATACAGAGACAACCCTATTTGAATTATTCTCATAACCCAATGTAATGCAACCAAAGAATTTAATGCAATAGTGATCCAAAAAATTTCCCTCGTACCGTTTCTCCTACAATTTATATTATAAAGTAAATTAATATTTTTTATCTTTAAGTCGTACAGACTACTTCAACATTTACTAGACAAACGATCAAACCTCCCAATTCATCACAAAAGACTTATTTACATGACTGTTATTAGACCTATTTGGACGTACGGAGTTGAGCTTTGGGGCTCTACTAAACCATCCAATTCATCTCGTATCCAAATCCTTACAATCCAAAATCCTTCGAAAAATCCTAAATGCCCCTTACTTTGTCACCAATAAGCTTATCCATAATGACCTTAATGTTCCATATGTTGCTGAGTTAGCCCAAACCAGATACCTATCTTTTCATAGTAAGCTCCATAACCACTCAGATCCATTAGTTTCTCAACTTGCTTCCCACTCCATTCCCGATAATCCTCCGAGGCGTCTGAAAAGAAGATGGCCTAGAGATCTTCTAGTGTAAATTTTATTGAACTTACTACAGATGAGTAGTTCTTTTCAAGTTGTTACATGTTATCATTGTAATCGTTATTAGCTCATTTACTTGATGTACATATTTGTATAGTTGTAAATTTCAATAAATTGATATATATATATATAAAAATCTTTAAGTCGATGTTAATTTTTCCTTGCTTGCTAAGAAAAGTAAGGAAAACCATTATTTACATTACATATACCCTCTGGATTCGTTTGACTAAATCTTTTTTTTTTATATTTCAATTTTATTATGCATTATTATTTTTATTTACAAATACAAATTTAAAATATTCAATTGCCGAACAAGACATTAGGCAATCTTTGTATAAATATTACTTCAAGAAGGTTGGTGGATGGACGGTCTATTAGGTAACGAATCGTCATTAATACGACTATGAATTATGGGGTTTATAATAAGGAGTATTTTGTTACTAAATAGATATATGTTTTATGCCAATCGTTTACGTTTTTATTTCTTAAGTGTTTTCCTTACTTTTTGGGTTCTCAATTAACAGAGGATTTGGTTATCCGAGCCTATATAATTATGTCCTGTATATTTTTTTGATTCAATATTCTATGCTAACTCACTTCGTGGTATGTTATCGCCCCGGGCCTTACTTTTCGGAGCCCGGAAGGTGCCTGGAAATTAGCAAGTTAGAGGATGTTACTAATTGATGAGGCACGGTGGGAATTTACAGATGTGAGCTCCAGGTGTACAGTTTTGATGTTTAAACAGCCATTCACTCGGTTTCGGTGGTGGCGAGGTGAGGGGAGGTGAGGTGCTAAATTATTCCGGAGCCGAAGTGAAGGATTGGAACCACCTCAGCCTGCGGTCGTGGCTAACGGAGCCTGATTGAGACTATGCCAGGGGTAGAGAGTTCATTTCTGATTTCTGACCACCGGCTTCTGAGAGAGGACTCCCGATCCTCTTTGGGACTGTGAGTAGGAGAGGATCCAGTCTTGAAAATAGAAACGATAATGCTGTGACACCTGTAAATAATGTGTAAAGTGCAATTTTGTAAATGTTATACATATATATGTTATACGGCTATTACAGAGACGAACACTCATTTGTGAATTATTTTAGGAAAAAAAGTCCAAGCTTCCAAGTGTTTTTCCTAAAATATAATTTTTACACTTAAAATACTATTCATATTTGCTACTGATTTGCCTGACGAATTATGTTATAACATGAAAACTTTTATTGGCAGAAAATAGAAAAAGCGTTGAACTTTTAGTTCTTGAATAAGCCAACAGTTAATGTTTAAAATAATAATAAAATATAAGTATTCATGTTTTTAAATTTATTTATAGATTGTGAAGTGTCATTTTTATCATTATCATCGTATTTACTTGATGCATAATATATTTATATCCTATATACAGTTGTAAATTTCAATTAAATAAATAAAAATGTACAGATATTTACAACGATATCAAGAAATACATCGAGCAGCAGTGAGGAATTATGTATGCAATAACATGTAAAGGAACACTTCAGTTTAATAGCTCATTAAAATGTTCAAAGGATATCTTATTTTCAAACGCTTCGAAGTTTTATCGGGATAGGTATCTGGTTTGTATTGAAGCAGCAACATATAGGACATTTAGACCATGATCAAAAAGTTCATTCGTGGCAGAACAAAGAGCATTGGAGTCATTATGAAGGACTTTGGATTGTAAGAATTGGATACAAGGAAAATTGTATCGTTTAGTAAAACCTTAAAGCTTTACTCTGTACAGATAGGTCTGACTACTGTCATTAAAATGAATCTTTTGTAATTGATTAAGTATCGGTTTCATACACTAGTCATGTATTCTATGATAATCATATATATACCGTTTGGAAAAAAACTGGATACGTTCATTTTTGCCCACAGTAAGATAAATATTTTGAGCAACCCATATTGGAGTCCTGTTCATTATGTATAAGTAGGCAAGTTGTAATAGCAATGGTAACCTTTTATACAATCGACATTACAATTTCCCTGCTTATACATTATGAGTATGATTCCAATATAGGTTGCTCAAAATGTTTATCTTATTGTGAACAAAAATAAACTTATCTAGTTCTTCACAAATGGTACAGATATATGATGTAACAAATATTTTTTATGTTTTTTTTTTTTTTAATTTTGTATTCTCATTTGATTTCAATTTAAAACTAACATGATTTAATAAATTAGGAATTGGTTAGAGGCTATATAAGGAGACTATCTGCAAAATCCGCTTCGCAAACTAGTTACATATTTATGAGGGGAGTCATGCGGTGAAATTTGTTTTAAGAAAAAGTTTTGTTTATTTTTTTTTTACTTTTTTTTTTTGTTCCAAGTTCTATTCATTATTCATTATTCGGTGGTTCATTCATTATTTATATCGAGCGGCCGAGGGACAAAAAGTTGAGCGGGCAATTTCCAGCGCAGTGTGGGATCCGAGGCCTGGAGAGTGCTAAAAATATTTGGCCACGGGAGGCTGGAGCTAACCGCCATTCCCGCTACAGAAATAAAACTGCTAGGGATCACACTATGGAATATAAGGAGTTTAGCCCCAGTTAAAAAAAAAAAAAAAAAAAAAAAAAAATGGAATATAAATTAATCAGAGTGACTGATACATTAGTGGGATATTCACTGATGTACTATATCTAATCACAGTTCCGGAAGAACACTTACACAACTACAAGAATAGCTTTTTTACTGGGAGCCAAAAAAACAAACTAATTTCAATTATTTGAAAATATTATATAACAAATGTGTATGTGACTGATAATAATAGTATAAAGAAAGTAAGCATTTTATTTTGAAGTTACATCATAGTTTTTCTAGAACAGCATTAAACTGTGGTAGAAATCAGATAACAGTAAGGTAGCTAACAACATTTTATCCGTTAATAAATTCGATTTTTTAAAAAAAATATTAATAGAAAATTTGTAAATTTTATTATTGATAAAAAATTCTTGAGCTAAGAAGATGATGTAGTTAAAATTTGGAACAGATGGGTTTTGTAGTTTTGGTGGTTAGTAATCATAAACAAACATTCGCTTGCCCTTTTATGTAATCGTATACATTAATTTAATTTTAATTTAATCTAATTTTAAATCATCCTTCATGAACTGTTATATCGTCCTAAAAAACTAGAACCACTAATAATCTAAGGTTTCAATCATGATTCTTCGCAATCTAAATTATTTTCTTTAAGACAACACCATTGGCTTTGTTGGACTATCGTAAGGAGACCAAATAAACCCTATGTCTTACCTTAATCCTATTCAACAATCATTTGTACGATTTTTAGCGCAAGCAACTTTATCGACCCAGGAAACAAAACCGGGGGCTTTCACAGGTCAAATGTACGTCATTTAATGGTTTAGTCAATAGGCTATATAACTCAAGATGCAGTTTATTTCTAGTAAACAAAAAAAAAATCATTGACGTCAATCCAAATGCTGAGAGGGGTCTTCCCTCTACCTGTTTACGGAACTCCCTACATAATGTGTCCATTTTCGCCAGGTCTGACGTCTGTATACTGACTACTGACTCAGTGAAAGTGATAGGGGACGAACAGTAGCTTAGTGGGTACTACCATGCTTCTGGGCCCGAGTTCAAGTCCGGCTGAAGAAAAAATTTATGATATGAGACAGTATGCCCGTAATGAGGTGTATGTTATGTGTATATACTATTTTTTTTTTTTCGATTTTCGATACTGGCACCGGTACCAAAAAAATCGATGCACGTTGTTTTTTGATACCAATATCTAAGATTAAATATCAATTGGTCCTACGTAAAATTATCCATATAAGAGCAAAGAAAGTAGATCAATCCATTAAAATATATATTCACTAATAACCTGGAAATACATTTATTATTTACGATATATATAATATTTATCATAAAATATAATTTAATTACAATTATTTTTTCAAATTATTATTTTATAAGTTAATATATTACAGGGTCTGAGTTTCATTTATTACTTAAGAAACTAAAAATGTTACCAAAGTTTTTCACTGAACACTGTATATGGGATGTTATTTCTAAGAATTTCGTTTTTTATCAGCATTTATTATTATTATTATAGTATTTTATCAGGTTTCGGAAACCACTATAAACATATCGGAAATGTTTTTCAAAAGTAACACAGCCCAAAAATCTTCAAGCAGAAACATTATGAAAACAAGAAGCACAGGGTATTTTAACGAAAATATATGTATTTAGGTATACAAGTATGTGCGTAAAATGCAGATTTTTGTATATACATACATGCTTATAAAAAAAAAAGAATCATAAAAAAAAGATTTGATCTTTATAAACCGTTTTATCATCTTTTTAAAAACAAAATTTATTAATTTATTTAAATTAAAATTTCAAGGATATATTAATATTAATATTTTTTTCGCTTGATTTACTCTGAAATCATTTTTAAGCTTGACGTTAATAAAATGAGTTATAAAATACAAGTTTCAATTTAAAAAAAAAAAAAAATTGAAATAAAAGTTTTTTTTTATCTATGTAGAAATTTAATAGGGTGCCCTAGTGATAGGCGTATTCGATTAAAACCTGGTTTCATGCTATGACGGCTTTAACTATTCTCTATCGTTTGCCTTTACAGGGTATTCCGAATAGAACAATCAGGAATCGTTGTTTGTAGAGGTTGATTAGAGGGGCTAGATTAAAAGGTTGCCTAGGACTAGCGGTTCGTCAGCGCCATTACCCCTCTCCGTTTTCACTTTCCTCCAAGGCCCTCCCAGCATTAATATGCAAATCCACAGCCAGCTGAATTAAACTGAAATGTCAAGCCTAATTAAAATCCGAGGGATACCCTGGCTCTAGGAGGCTTTTTCAAAGCGACTTTCTCCAAACCAGAACCAGATTGGTTGGGAACTCGCTAAGTCGAAGAGTGTGATTCGTTACTGCTCCTCCAATCAGATGAGCGATAAACTGTAATTAGAACATGGCCACTCATAACGTGATCCAAATGAGGCCTGTTAATACCTCGAAATGAACGAGGGTTCTTGTTGAGGTTTTAATTGATTTAATAATCGAGGAGAACTAGGTACTTATTCACTGTTTCAAATAATTGTTTCCCTGGGAACCGTTTTAGAATTTCGAACCTTTAAACCTTGTTAAAACATTAATTACCCGATTTTCTAGCCTGGAATGCAGCGAGGGATATCCACGGCCCGCAGACCAGGCCAGCTTACCAACTTAAAGCAACTCCATAAACGCAGGGGAGACTTTCATTCCAGAAGGAAACAACTTTCCACGACAGATGGTAAACGCGAAGATCGGGTTACAGCGAGGCGTTACAGGAGGATATTCCAGGTTACTGTATTTGGTAAGGTGCAATCTGCCACCGGGGTTCGCTCCATAGCCGCCCGCTCCAGGCCATGTCATCGATGTCCTCAAGTCCAGAGTCATATATTATGGCTGAGGTGGAATAACCAACAGCAGACCTCTACATGGCTCATATGAAGCCAGCGACCGTTATATATTCGAAAAATATCATAATTTATGAATAAAGCACGATGATAATGTCAATGAAACATTATTCAAAATTACCAAAATCTAACTGAAAATGAAATTATCAATATGATTCAATGATCAATCCACTATGACATAATGCATTAAGAAACTAACTATAAAGAAAACCAAAAGAAAACTGTTCGACTAAAACCTATTAAGGGCCTTGGGTTCAGTACAGGTAAGGATGTACTGTTACAGTGTCAACGGTTTTGAAAGGAGCTGCTTTAGCCAGGATTTTTTCCCAATGAAGGGTACCCAATTTATAACGGCTGGGTGTGCCTCAGAAGGGTCTTAATAGTCGATCCCTGGCCAGTTAAACAAAATATAAACGGGCCCGGGAGCATAGTAGTCAAGTGTCTTACCCTCCGAGCTACCGGGCCTCCCAACAAACTGACCATACAAAGAATAACCCACAATATATAAAATGATCCAAATTGGTAATAAATTTTAAAATTATATTAAAGTTATTAAATAAATATTGATTTACTTTAAAACTTGAGTAACTACTATAATATATAGATGGGGCCAATAGAACCACTGAATCTGCTATCATCATCTGATATGATTCTACACTGTATGAAAAAGTAATCTGTACTTCCACAACACATAAAGGGACTTGGGTTTACTTCTAAGTAAACGAAAAACAGCCAGGTTTTTCCCCAATCAAGGTTACCCGTACTATATATGATGAGTATGCAGGAGGTTCTACCGACCCCAAATTGGAATCACGTCTGAGATAACAGAAAATATCTTTTCTCCTTAGAACAAGACTTGAATGGGACCAGATTATAGGTAAATACTTACCAACTAAGCTACATTACTACCCATAAGAGAAAACTATCCAGCTTTTATTAAGAGTAGTGCAATTTATTTCAATTTCTATTGATTAATTTATAATTCAATGTTCTTTGTTTCATTATGTTTTTTTTATTAAATGATTATAATAAATACAGCCGGTGTATTGTTAATATATTAAAATTCGGAATTATAACTATTTGAGTTTTTATCTCACAATCAGTACTAAGTACCAAGCCAACGTTTGTGAAAGGAGGAGATTTTGGCCGTAATGACTCTTTTATAGTACTTACATTATTTGTATTTTTTCTTTTTTTTGGGAGGGGATCATCTAATCACCATGAAACTCCCTGGAAGGTTTTTCTTCCTTTTATAGAAGTTTCTGAAACCAACCTTCCGCCTTAAAATAGGGCCTACTATTTATTGTCACGGACTAACAGGATTAATGGTTTCAAGTTTTTGTTGTCAGTATTTTTTTTAAGATAGATCTGCCGGGATTTATTTCTTGTAGTTCTGAAGGTAACACGGTACCCTGGATGTCGCTGGAGATGTCGAGAACCGTTCTCCAGCAGCTGCGACCTTGTCCTCCAGGAATAGCCGCTGGCCCCGCTGGCCGAGCTCTTGCCAATCTACTCTAACACATTTATCTTCTCCGCTCTGACCTTAATTCGTATCGACGCAGATGAAGTGAGCCTCAGAGGATCCGCCTCATTAAGATCTTAAACAGTGAATTGGCTGTATTAATTGTGTGGTTTGCTGACCGGGAGAAATTAAAATAGATGCTGGTATTTACGATAGTTGTTGAAGATGAAGCTCGCGTAACCTACAATAATGAAAAATTTATTTAACCAACTTTTGAGTGTAAAAGGATCTAAAATTTTGTAAATTATTATCCTACTTTTTAAGTTGTCGGCATATTAGCCTTTCTAATACTTAAATATAGTTGTACTCCTATAAATATAAATAATTTTGGACCACAAGAAAAACTTGATCGATTTCCTAATTTAGAAATATACTTACATACTAGACTCAAAATACAAGAAACTGCTCGTACTTTCCGACTGCTCCAACATTTACTTGACAAGTGTTCAAAGCTCTCAATAAATTACAAAATACATATTAATATGCCAGTAATTAGATCCTTTAGACATACGGAGTTGAGCTTTGGGGCTCCACTAAATCTTCCAATTCTTTTCTTATCCAATCCTTACAATCCGAAGTCCACAAGTTGAGGGACAAGTCTGACTGGGGGATCCATAGGATGTGTTTATGTTGTAAATAAGTATGGTTGTATTTTAACTTTTAATGTAATCCTATTTTTGTTTTTGCTCTAAATATTGTTTCTTTTATATTATTAATTACCTTAATTTTGTTTCACTCCATTTGCTGTATAGTTTGAGGTTCTTTATTTATTTATTTTCTATTTCATCTAATTATTTATTGTGTAATGTATTGTGAGGTTACTCAGTCATTTTACTCGTTGTATACACTGTGTGGATGGATCCATTAAGTCATCTATATTACTTATTGCCCTTTTTGGGGCAGATTTTAATATTAAAATTCTATTCGCAATAAAATAAAACACAAAAGATAAAATGGAGAAGAAGATGATCAGGGATGCAGTCAAAGAGGAACACCCTTTCTAAGAAGAAATTCTTTAATACCTGCCAACTTTTCGACCTTCCTTGAGGGTCTACTTCAGGGATATAATGAACAAAATACCATCGAACCACAATGGTGAGTGCACGAACGATGACTCGATGAAGCTCCTGTCCTCACCAGTGTGTTTCGATGCTATTTTGTTCATAATAGCCCTGAAGAAGACCTGCAAGGCAGGTCGAAACGTTGGCACGTATTAAAGGATTTCTTCTTAGACGTGGTGTTCCTCTTTGACTGCAGCACTGACCATCTTCTTCTCCATTCATCATAACAGTCAACTTTAATTTTATCATTATAAAAGATAACATAATTTTTTGTGCTATGTTAATCAGAAATAAATATCCGATTAAACTATTATTCTTTCTTGTTCATACATAAAATTGAAAATACTGTTATCTATCAAACATAACTCAATCTATATGTAAATAAAATTATTGGTAAAAATAAAAAGAATGTAACAAAGAGGAAATTCCCTGCAGTGAAAAAATTCCATTAACAATTAAAGCTGTATCTACCTGTCATGATAAAACTGTGTATTACAGTTCTTTCTTTTCTTTTTTTTTTTTTTTTTTTTTCAATACTACCAACAGATTTTTTTTTTTTTTTTACGAAACAAAATCCTTTGTAAATGAACCCAATTCCGTTCAAAGCGGAGCTCTGTAAAATATTCAACCACATCAGTCAATTTAAACCCAGGCATTGTTTTACCTCCGGGATCCAATAAAGGGGAGAGGAAGAACAAATATTAGATCTTTGAAATCGATTTTGAACATACAGCGTTTAATTACGTAATTTATTTATTATTTAAAGAATTAAGTTACAAGTTTTGTAATGTTGTGAAGTTACAATTGTATGTTGATTTGTACAAATTTATTAAAGGTCTTAGATATTTTATTGTATATTTTATTTTTATCCATCACATAGTACCCTAGGTTGAATAGAATGGTGTGAATTTTTGATAGTAGGTAAACGTTTATTGTTTATAGGATATTAGTTGTGTATTTGTTGATGTTTCCTTGTTAATTTATATATTAATTTGGATAACTTTCTTCCCATTCCAAGCCTTTAGTTTATTTTTTACAAATTATTATATATTCAATTTCTTAATTTTTAAAACATATATGTATTTCGTCCCTATTTTTTTTTTTTTTTTTTTTTTTTTTTGAAAAGCCTTTACCCTCGTGTCATTAGTGATGACTATTTAATTATATTCTTCTTTAATAATATATTTTTTTCTTTTTTGGAAATCCAACAATATAGCTATTTCTACTTTGCTTTCGCCTAATACGATGTCGTTTTTTTGGGTAACCTAAAACATTCAATGGACCAATAACTATACAATGACTCTAAACAATAAAATAATTCTCATTACAACTAATTACTTTTTCCCACCGTGATGCAAGATCCCAAAAACCATTAAAAAATATTATTGATGTTTGCAGATAAAAATCTGATTTAATTCCAATTTCAGGCTTTACTAGTTCTTAAAACATTTATGCCGGAGAGTAGAGATCTGAGAAGGTAATAATCAGTAGGTGAAAGGTCGGGAGAATATGGTGGGTGGGGCAATGTTTCTCATCCAATTTTCATTCATTTATCCCTATAGGCCTGGCATTCTAGGATTTTTAGAGAAAACTTTTGATTTTCTCCCCCTTTATGTTTTTTTGGGTCGCTTAACACATATTTGAAGTTTTTTGCCCATTTTTTGACGTGCTCTAGTGGCAAAACTTTTGTCTACTTTATTTGTGTGTATAGTAAATTTGTCAAAAAAAAAAAGAAGCTTTTCCTTCTAGATACAGTCCAAAAACCTCATAAGGTGCAAAAAAACACACAAAAAAAAACATGAAGGTTGAAAAATAAACCATGCCAGCAAACTAAAAATCACGAACTGTTATGAACTCCAAGGTTTTTGACATATTTTTCACTATAACTCCGCAACTTCTTTATATCTCAAAACTGGTTTTATTTACTATCAGATCACATATATGAAATTTTGATTAAATTCCGGAAAATACCTACACCACTAGGCGAAATGTATATGTTTTGGTAAGATATGACGATTTTGATATGTTATGTGAGCTGGCTTGGGTTTTAAATTTAATAAGTGGTAAATTCAGAAGTTTGTCAAAAAAAAAAATTTTAGTTTTATAGTTTTAGAAATTTTAACGTACGATTTAATTCTTCAAATAATTACCAGAGATGTTAAAAAGGGAAAGGTGATTAGTTATTTTTGAAAATCTCCTTAAATATGTCTCCTAGAGTGTATTTACCTTAATAGATAATGGAGTTTATGGTAACTACAATATAAAAAAAAGATATTAGGTATACTCTATCAAATCCATCTTATTTATTATCGTTGTTTTGACTTTTCCATATTTATTTATTTCGTGAAAGGCAGTAAACATATAAATTTCTATTGAGTTCTGTTCTTATCTACCAACACTATCGATGTTTGCTAGTTAGACAGAGGAAACTGCAATCTAGTTCTTAATTGAAACATCAGAATATTTTATTTTCGTTCTATAATTATTTATCATATTTCATCGAGAAATAAATGCGACAACGGAAATAATAATTTCTGCTGGTTATCGGCTTCTATAATCGGCGGCCTTGGTTATAAATTAGCTTCTGGTAGCGGCACGATATCGCTCCTTCTCAGGAAGTTTCTATCTCAAACTTATTACGTTACTAGGCCTCAAAATTTATAAAGTGTTTAATTATTTTTTTAAATTTGGAAGGTTAAGAAATAGATCACTAGATAATTTAATTCTCTATCCACGAATAATATTAAACAAAAAAAATTATACACTGGCTATAAGACGATTTAAACAAAAAAAATTATACACTGGCTATAAGACGATTTAAAAAAACAAAAAACTAATTAATTACTCACTTGAGATACGCATGATGGTGTAGAAGGATCAATATAGTTAGGATTGATGAATTAGTTGGAAACTTCTATTTGAATTTTTTATTCAAAGACGACTCATTTAGTTATTCCTTCTTCATCAGTTCTAAAACTATGCAAGCATATAAAACATCAGCAACTGTACTTATATTTTTATATTTTTCCAGATTAGGAAATTTTTACAGACAAGGCGACGTTTGCTGTTGTAAAACACAGATTTGAATGCCGATTTTTGTGTGGGTAGTAGACTATAATGGGTAGTAGACCTATAATAGTGCAAAACTAGAGTTAGAGCCACCAATGAGCATTTTATTTTTTTTCTCAGCTGTCAGTCAAGATAGAGAAATAATTCTTTCACGTTTAATTGCAATTATGTATGCTATTAGAAATAAAAATACTTTCGTTTTGCTCAAGATACGATCCGGCTTTAGGGTGCTCAAAAACTCCAAAAAAAATTATAAAATTCCAAGGAAATCCACTGAAAATCAATGGGACATTTTTTCATGAGTAACTGACCTCAAATCTCGATTTAACGCACCATAAAACCCTTATATGTGAAAAATGAAAAACCCTTTATCAATATCAAAAAATATTAATTTTTTACCCCTTTCGAGGAGGTTAAAATTTTGAAGTAGAGATTTTATCAACAATTTCTAACGGCCATAACAACTGCTGTGCTCAACCGATTACAATAGTAATAGCATCAAAAGAATCAGCATATCCATGCATATAACATTGGTTTTACTACAGATTTTAGTCGAGAAAAAACTGATGTGAATGGAAAAATCCGATGTCAGTTGTAACTTGAGATATTTCAAAAAGGGGAAATCCTGCGACTTCCGGATTTGGACTAAACTATGCAGTTAACCTTAAAATTTCGATTTAATCGTTGGCGAAATATGTGAGATAGCTGAAATTATTTACATTTTTTCAGTAATTGACTGCATCAATACAAAATTCTAAAAGTAAAAAAAAAAATATTTTTGATTTCGACAAAATTTAGTTTCTACATGTTTTTTTTGGGATGAGGAATCTGAAAATAATATAAGTTTTTAGTTTAAAAATTTTCCTTTAAAAAAATCTAGTTACAACTGCAAACGTCCCCTTGTGAATAAATATTACAATACTTCAGTGTTAATCAAAAAGTAACATGGATGGTTATAGTATACACAGTATGTACAAAAAATATTAAAAATGATAATATAGTAAAAATAAAATCAATTCAAATATTAGAAATTTAAACAAATATAATCATATTCTGTTTAAATTAATTTTTTTTTAAATAATTAATTTTAACAAAGTTTCGGGATTGAATATAATAAACCACGTAGAAAATAGTATAGTACAAAATTAAATATTAAAGAATCACTAAATATAATTAAATTGTTTAAATTCTTGTGTTTCAAAAAATTAAAAATTTAATAAGCAGATTATATTAATTTTAAAAATGTAAGGCAAGAAACCAAACATATTGTTTCATAGTTGAATATCAATATGTTTGATTTCTTTTCTTATATTTTTAAAATTAATAAAATTTGCTTATAAAATGTTTGATATTTTGAGTTTTTGAACACTTTTAAAACTACCGATGAATGTCTAACATTCGGAAATAGTTTTTAAATAAAAATATTAAATAGAAGTGGTAGATAATTCTAAATTTCTTGGTTAATTCAGAGCCCTATTTATTCAGATATATTCTGAAAATTATGAGAGTATAGTGTATCAAGGCCAAGATCTTCCACGCCTTCTCTTATACTATTTGAAATAAGCTCTCGATACGAAATGACTGAGTCTCTATTTTCTAGGCGATATAATCTTTTTACCATTGCTTTTAATAATATTTTCCCTTTGTTGATAACATGTTTGATTAACCTGGGCCCTCTATATCTCTAATTCTTTCTGTACGAAATGTCATGGCGATTATACAATGCTTTATAAATTGCAATTATATTTTTTTGTCAATCGTAAAACTTGTTATCAGGTGTATATTCTGGCTGCATTGATACGAATCCTCTACATCGAATCTTCTCTAAAATTTTTATCATTAATATTTAGTTTTCAACTACCATTATATGCAATATGATACAGCGATATAAAAGTTGAACGTATTTGCTTTTTATATGACGCAGATTGGAACCAAATGGCATCGAAATGGCAAAGAAGAGTCATATCCAGAAGACGACTATAGCGATCGTTAGACAGTCCTGCAGAACGGCCTCTTGTTAGAATAAAACCCCTGCAGTTGAGGAGCAGCCACCTAACGATCTCCCAACCGTTACTTGTGATTGCCTCTGTCCTAGCTGCTTTGTAACTTCACAATCTTTTTGGTTTACAGAGTTCAGAAGGTTTACTGCATCATGGATATACTATTTGTTACAATCAAGTAAACTTAGGATACTTTATGGTATACTAATGAACTAAAATGGCTTAGTTTGTTTCGCCATCTGCTATTAACCCTCCGGAAACAACATAAAAGTCACATCAAATTCAACCTGAGGTTCATCGTGTTTTAGCTCTTATCGCATACTTTTATGAACGTTTGTTGTGATAAGGCTAACTACATAATATATAATACATTATTCCAAATATTTTTTTATTTAAAAACAAAAATAAATGATAAATTATTACTTATAAAAAGTGTCAACATATTTAATACAGTTTTTTCTATCTTTCTTCCTGTCGCATAAATAGTATCGATTTTTCGTTAAACCTCTCCATAGCTGTACTGCGGTGTTTGTATTGACCTTATCTTCAATTCTCAAAACATATATCACCCAGCAACAATTTTGGGAATCCCTAATTCCTAAGCCTCCATGCAAGGCGTTGTAAGTGAAACGGTTAATTTTTTTCAGGAAATCCGAACTCCTGATGATAATGGTTTATTTATTTATTTTTTATATTTAATTTATTTATTTTTTTAAAGGTACTGGTTCTATTAAGATTGGTTTAAATGAAGTCAAAGCAAACATTGCGGACAAAAAATAAATAAAAATATATTTAAAAAATAAATAAATAAATAAACTATTTTTCTTTAATAATTTCTGTAGTATTTCAGCCTTGAATTATTTTTTCCGAGCAGCTTATTCCACCTGCTTGTTAATAAACTGTTTTTTGCTGTTGAACTTTTTTAAGCAATACATTCATAATATATATCATCTAAAAACAAAAACCATCACACAATCAAGAAATAACAAATTATGGTTAACCTTCAACTCTGTTTGTCAACTGAAGAGCTAATGTCAATAAAACTAGTACGTAGGGCATTCAACTAATCTATTTATATCCAATTTTTCTTATAAAATATGGTGGTCAATGACCTGAGTTTATTCATTTGCCTAGGTCAACTTTTCTTTCAAAACAATCTTATGGGTAGTTCGTATGAGATTTATTTATTTTATTATTATTATTTTTCTTTTTTTTTTACATTTATATCAGGAATTGGAATTCTTAATCAGCTCGGGTTTTATAATCGTATATGATATATCCTGGTATAGAAAATGTATTTGACGACAACGGAGAAATCAAAATTCAAGGCTCTTAACACGATCTGCAGTTGTTTCCTGGTGAGACCAAAATGCAGTGAGTGCATCGTGGGATCAAAATTTAATATTTGACAACTAATTGCCAGGAATCAATCCCTAATTTTATAATTATTAAATATTTCAGTCAAATAATTTACACTAAAAATTACTAAAAAGTTTAATCATGATCAAAGTAGGTGATTGATTCCAGAAAACAAGTTATGATTTAATTTTAACTATGATGAAATTTTGACCAACTCTGAATTGAGTTGCCATATCTTTTTATTTGATTGCTAATAACTCATTTTTATGTCAATTTAATTACCTGATAAAACAGAACATTCTTAAAGATAATTAAATTTTGACATAACCTTTACCTATTACAAGTTATTCGTTAATCCAAGCCAGAGATGGGCAAAATTCAATCATAGCTAAAAAATAATCAAAATTTAATCATAGCTATTTTCCAACAAATCTCCCGGAATAAATCACCTAATTTAAATATGATTAAATCTTTCAGTGAACCATTAGTTCACTGGAAAATGATTAGAAAAATATAATCATTATTACATTAGTGAATTCAGGAAATTAGTTGTCAAATAGCTATGATTAAATTTTACCTAACTCAGTTAAAGTTAGCCAAATAGGTAACTATATTATTTAGAGTATTGGCTCCATCCAAAGCGGTTAAAAGGGGTTTTATTGAATTATGTATACATATAGCAGATTTTCTTATCTTTTTTCAACTAAATATGAAGTATTTATCCGTCATAGTATCTTTTTTTTTTTTACTACCTCCTTTTTGAATTGTTTCAAGGATAGTTAAGGCAAAGTAAACACGGATCTGCACAAGCTTTTTTTTTTTCCAAACTGCATACGACCTTCGTATTTCTTTTTCCCTAGACGTGGATAAAAATTTGATTACAGTTCCCTATTGTCCTTGCCAGAAGAATAGCTCGTAGTTAAGGTTTAATCTCGTTGGGAACAACTATTTCGCATTCCGCGACATTGTAGTTGGACGGCTTTTTGTTTGAGTTTTATTTCCTCTTTGTGCATGCTGTATCAAATAGACGGTAAAATAAAAAGCTTTAAAAACGTCTTAGGCATTCATTATTTAAATTCTCAGCACTTAAACTTCTAAGGCCACTAGTTGCATTGTAAAGAACAACTTAAATTCATCGATTTTTAAATTTTATTAAGACTAAAGCTTTTTTTTTTGCTTTTTTTGTAGGAAGCAGTATTTTTTCTAATATTAGTTACCATAACTAAATGATTCATGAAACAAACGTTATTTTCAATTATGATAAATGTTCTAAAATTACGGACAAGTTAAGAACAGTAAAGGAACAGTAAAATGACATTTTTGTGATAAAGTATGGTTCATATTGAAATAGATTATTTTTTTTTTTTTTACGTTTTCGTTTTTTATTGATATTTACCACTGTATAGAACGTATACATTTAGTAAATGTGTGCATGCAAAGCAATGACCTATTTGTTGGGACATTAATCAAGGTTCTACAGTGGAAGGTCCCTTGGCCATCTTCTTTTCAGACGCCTCGAATGGTTTTCGGCTATAGAGTGGAAAAACAAATGGAATATTAAGATCTTTATGCGTAAGTTTATTTGTGACAAAGTAAGAAGCATTGAGAATTTTCAATTGTAAGGATTGGATGCGAGAACAGAAAGGCTTACTTGAACCCCTAAAAAAACAACTTGGTCATTCGATATCCACAGATAGTATTTAACACAGTATTTAGAACAATTATAGATGATATTTGAAACAATTGTTGAAAACACTTAACCCTTTCTATACATTTCAATTACAAACTCTAGTACAAAACTAGTGTCTCTATTATAAATATGTTATTTGAAATTTATAATCGTTTTAAAGCAAAGTTTTTTTAATACAAAGCATTAGAGATAATAATAAATACAAAATATTTTAATGCACGATAAAACATAATTATTAATATAAAACGCATCCTGAGTAAAAGTTATCAACAAAACATCAGAAATAATTGAAGTTGGTTTACATGGTACTAAAAGTTCCGTTACATCATTCACGATTCACTCTAGGTTAATATTATTATGTATATATAATATAATGTCACAATAGAAGCTTCCCTTCTATATAAGTTTATAATTTCTTCATTCTCTTTCTTTATTTATCTATATGTCCTACAAGCACATGATTCAAGAATATATATTAAACCATCCATAATTTTTATAATACCATTTTGTATTTATTTCCCCACATATAGTACATATACATTCCTCAAATTATAATTTCTCTGAACGTGTACTTAGGTAAATCTAAAAGAAACTATTTAGGAATCAGAAAGGCAAGTAATTTGCACTGTTCTCCTATCCCTAGCTCTCTCAAAAGCTTTTAATGGAAACTACAGTGTTGAATTGTAGCATAAAAAAAAACGAAAAAAAAAACATGATATGTTCATGAATGATTGCCAAAAACCTCAATCCCAAAGGAGCACTAGTTGGAATGATGCTCCAAAGAAGTTGAGTGCACAGCTGTTGCGAAATGAGTTCTTTTGAGGGTGAACTAGGTCAGTACTGTGTGCTCCTTCCTATTCAAAAAACAAGAATAGGCAAAGTTGCGTTTTATTTCCTAGCCGTTGAATGGATTCCCTTCATCAGAGCTAGATAATTATAGGCAACAATGAGCTCTGCGCAGGACCCGCCTACAAAGCAGAGCCTACAAGACAATAGGACTCGACAAAAGATAGCTGGGTTCCCTCAAGGTCTCTAGGAGGCTGCTTGATCCATTGTTGTATCACGTATAGCTCGGGGGTAGCATCTTAAATATCTTACAAAGATAAATTTTATGCGAAATCTTGATTTAGAATATATTTCGTTCGCTTTGATTTTTGTATACGTTATAAATGCAGAACTTCCAGTGTTACCTATTAAGTCTTCCCCATTCCAAAATATAAACGAATATTTAAGACTATAACATTAATTATGTGACCCCGGTGAATAAGTGTTTAAGTAGAATTTTGACCAAAATGAGTTAAGTGTCTAAAAGGAAACGTAAAGATGTTTTCTTCATGGTGAATAAGTATTTTCATCAGCTGTTTATCTTAAAACATAGTTATTATAATGTGCGTTTCTATCCATCTTGAGTTTTGCACAACCAAGTCGATTTAATCCTTTTCAGACACTTCGGTGAACAACCGTCTAAGCTGATCAGTTCTTCAGGTTTAAATTAAAATTCCTGTAAATATTTTTTGGTGTCTGTTAAAAAAATTTAAAACTTGGTGTTTTTATAATGCTACATTTTTTTGACAAAATGCAGCTTTAAGTATATATTTTCTGCACATATAAAAGAATATGGATGTTATTTTAAAGCAATGTTTTCTGTATAATTATAATATTTTTTAATAATAATATTTTTGTTTATTGTATAATATCTGCCTCTTTTTTGTGGAATAAAGGAAAATTAATTATTTTCTCCTTACATTATATACTTATTTTTTCTTTTCTGTAAACATTTTTTTTTTTTGTATTTTATGGTTTTAAAAATTCAATGACTTTTTTTTATGTTACATTTCGATTTTTCGAGAAATAAAAAGCAATTTTTATTATTTTAAAAATGTTTTTATTAATTTCATACTCCTAAACAAAATAAATTTTAAAAAAAGTTGATTTGCATTATTTCTATATGTGACAAATGTTTGTGTAATAAAATAAAATATAATATAATATAGGAAACTTTTACTTAAGTGGTTTAGATTGAACAGTATAATATAATAACAATAGCAATGTATTTACTATCCCCACTAACTGGGGAGTATTTACTATCCCCACTGCGAAAAGTTCTTAGGAAACAGCTGAAGGAGGTTCTATTTGAAATCTGTGAAATCTATTTATATCTTTGGAAAATCAGTAACAGAACACTGCTCACATATTTTACTCTAGACAGATTACTAACTTTCACAGAGCATATAAACAATAGTTAAAGCTAAAATAGTTAGTTATATTAAAACATTTCGCCTATTAAAAAAAAAAAAAAGTCTAAATTAAGCCACAAAAACAAACTTATACAATTCGAAGCAATAATTGTAGCGCAATAACGTATGCTTCACATATGTGGAGCTGAACTTCAATTAGTTAGAAAGGATCAAAAACATGCTTTAGAATTATCAATAATTACCCATCAAAATATCAACAATGATACACGACCTAAATCTTCTCCCAGTCAAACATTACGTCTTCGACCAAATCAAAAGTATTATTTGCAAAGACAGGTTCCCATAGTCGGTTATTGTAGTCCCTCAAAAGATACATCCACAAAAGAACGAAACATGTGCTCTTGTTTGTTATGAATAAATATTAGTTATTCGGATTTTTTCTGCATTTTTCCTACTGTTTATAGAAGAACTTTAAAATTCTAAACCTCTCCATTATTGAATAAAACTAATCATATTTAGGGTATAAGGCCATAAGGGTATAATGCTGGAACTAAATGAATTGCACAATTGTATGAAGTATTGTATCTACAAATTATATATTATTATACATTTATGATTTATACTTAAACAAATGTTTAAATGTAAATATAGAAATAAAGCATTATTATTTTATTCTTTGCATTTTCAACTTTTGCGGAATCTGAACTAAGGTGGAGGACATGTCCAACCTTCTCCAGCTTAGGTTTACTTATTATTCGTATTTTTAAAAATGTTCTAACAGTCCTTGCCGTAATAAGGCCATCAGTTCTACAGTTTAAATTGGGAGCATCCCGTTTGTTGATATTACAATTCATATCACCACTGCGATTTCTAGGTGATAGAATTGCTTTAATTCAGCTCCTCATATTTTCTTGGCTTCTTTCCGATAGTTGAAGTCATATCGTTGTCATTGGGATTGGCGACAACAACTACTCTTGCTAGTTTTTCTTTCCAGTTTCCAAGCAGGATATCTGGTTTGCTGTGTCCGTAAGAATGGACTCATCCCGATACAGCTTAATGGGCACATTAAGAAAGTAATCTTTTGGGTGTACCCCTATAATATGTTGTGTATTTCTCTAATATGTCAAACATTAGCTTGATGAACAATTTTGGCCATATTATAATGCCTTTGAAGATATTCAGAACTAGTTATTACAACACATTTATAACAAATAACAATAAATATTATTATTATTATGGTTATATATCACCAGCTGCCAAAGGAAGTTCTTCTTTTACTTTTACGAACTGTTAGATAAATTTAAACTCTAGATTATTCTGACAAATACCTGAGGCTTATTAGTCTAGATTTCTTTTCTAATTGTAATTAATGTAGTGTAATAATTAATAGCAATTATTTCTCCTTCCCAATTAGCTGAGGATCTATTTCGATATCCTTTCCCTTCAGCAGGTCCCCGGACCTGCCTAATATGTCAACGTCGTTGGGAGGGAGGCGGTGGTTGGCAGCCCATGTGGGTTGTAGTCGCCACATGTGACAGTCTTTTTACTGCGGACCCTCTTCAGGGAGCTATTGATTGGGCCCTGCTCTAAAGGGCTTCTAAACCATCTGTGATGGGAAAAAACACCTAGCCCGTGTTTCCAGGCACCAGTTTAAATCTCGTCCACGATGGAAATGGGAGAGAAAAAAGCGATGAAAAAAGGTGGGATTTACGCCACAGTGGTGGAAAAAAAGGCTGTTAAATAGAACCCAAAGGAGGTGTTATAAAGCTGTTTTTCCCTGAGGTCACCTCACTGTGGGTGTTCGGTTGTCTAAGCTCTAATTTATGGGCTTATCTAAACACTAAGCCTAAACAATTCTTCTTTGATTACCCATTTCAATCAAACATTGTATTCTCATACATAATGATGTTGAATAATATTATGTGTAAGAAAAAAAATTATTTTAATTTTTTTATTTATACTTTATTGATATTTACTACTTTATTCAATATAAATAACAAGCAAATGTGCGGTACAATGATTACAATAAATTTTTGACATTAGAAATTCCCTAAGCCAGTGGTCGGCAAACTTATTAGCCAAAGAGCCAAATATGAACATTACAACTATTTAAAAAAAAAATTGGGTGCCAAATCTGCTTGTTTAGTAAACTTTTATTGCACTGAATAAAACTAAATTTCATACTTATTAAATATTGCAAACAAGGTTCTTGCGTCTCCTTGGAACGTTAAAGTCATGTTTGTATGTTTTTGTTTTTAACTTTAGACATGATTCCAAGTTCTCATCGGTAAGATGACTTCTCAGTTTACTCTTGAAAATGTCCATGCTTGAAAAAGATTGTTTGCATATATATGTAGAATCGAAAAGGTAAAGAACAGCAAACGCGAGCTTTTTCAGCTGATCGTAAGAGTCAGGAATACTATTCCAAGCGTTGAAAATGATCATGTCTTCCTTCTCCAGGTCATTCAAAGCAAACCATTTATGATGTGAAGTAAGAACAATTTTTTTCTTCTCCAATATTTCCAATTCAACACAAAGACGTTTTTTCTTACCATTTTTTTTTTTTTTTTTTTTTTTTTAATACAAATATTATTGCGCCTTCCGTAGATATTTGTGCCAGAGCCGCACTTAAGGAGCTAAAGAGCCACAAGCGGCTCCTCGGAGAGTTATCGAGAATCGAGTAAGAAGTTAGGATACTAGAGGATTTGAGTGGGTATGTAGCTTGTCATGGGAGGATAGATATCTTAATTTGACTTAAGGGACATCTGTAACTTAAGGGATATTTAGATCGTAATGGATAAGTTTACTAGTGACTTAATAAGAAGGATTGAAGATTTTTGGAAGGATTTTAGATTGTAAAGATTTGATACGCAAAGAGTTGTAACAATAATTTTATTAAAATTACATTGGTGTGTTAGTAACTAAATGTTCTCAATAGCTTTTACAGAAATGTATTGAGAGAAATGAAGCATATTTTAATTAATAAAAAGTCCGAAAATTAAAAGAAATTCTGAACTAAACATTAGAATTATTGATTGGTACCTGGGAATTGACTTCTGGATTCTCGATATCGAAACTATCTTAGGAATCAATGGTACACATTTTTAAATTTATTGTTCGTCATTCATTGCATCATATAAAAATAGGCTGTGAGAGCAACGCCCTCCTGTAAAATTTCCATAAATTGTAATAAAGTCGTTCCATATTAATTTCATAATCACACATTCGGATTCGGAATTAACAGGAAGTGATTATTTAGATGGTAGGCTATGAGGGAACCGGCTTTTAGGCAACCCCTTTTTTTTTTTTTTTTTCTTTTTTTGATTCGCAACCGTATTTGCATAATGATGATTCATCTCGAAATATGAAAGTTGCTAGGGCAAGCATCTATAAGATGAATCGTATAATTCAGTGAGAAGATTTAGAATTGCATGGAAAGTTTTTAATAGATGAGTGACGATTGTGAAGATATATAGGACGTCACACCGCTCCAGGGCAAAGCACCTGTTCCTAATATTCTTCAGTGATTTAATTGACTGCCATTTTGCAGTATAAAAGTAACAAATAAATTTGACTGATTAATTAATAAAAATGGAGCTATCTACTTTTTAACTGTTATTAACTTATAACAGTTATTTTGTTTAACTACTACCTTAGTATCACTGACCTAGATGGGCTTTGGCTCCCAAATAGCAATTATTTATCAATTAGCATGTAATTATTTTATCAAAAAAGTTATTTCATTCATTTATTATCTTTATTTCCTGTAGGTGTGTGCCACGTTTCAAAAGTCGCTTTTGGGAACTATGTAAATCGTCAGTTTATTAGTCAATGTTAATTTAAAACTTTTGTCTAGAAGTCTAGAAATAAGTCTGTATTGTTGTTTCAAATATTTTCTTTTACGTTTTATGTAATTTACAAGCGAAATCAAATATTAGAAATATCCAAACTTTTTTGTCCAAAATCTACGTAAAATGTAGATGTCGTCTAGTGTTTGGGTATGTAGACAGAGGGTATGTTATAACCATATGATGCACTACACTTAATATGAAATATGTAATAGATTTACATAGATAGGCTTCAGAATTTCCATGACAGACTAACATTGAATTCATATACATTGACACACTCACTCATAACTAATATTGTTTTAATAGCGCACTCTTAACAATAATATCTGTTTTTGTTGTTTTTTAAAATGTTTTATTGAGTAAATACTACAATATAGTAAAATAATGACAATATGTAATATGGATGGTTAAGAATCCATTCATATTATATGTACAATAACAAATAAAAAGGGAAAGAATCTATAACTATTAACTAAGACTAACTCTCACTATCCGTTTAAACGACTATTGAGTAGCCAAGTCTCTTGGCTTAGCTCAGGTTTTCATTTTTTTATCTGTTGCTGCAAATATATTTGCTAATAATTTTAATGTTAATTATCAACAACATGGTATGTTATATGTTTAATCCAAAAACAATATTGATTTTAATTAATTTAAAAAAAATTGGTGGGTGGAATCAATATATACTTTCTCACATCAGATGAAATAGACAGATCCTTTAGGACTTTTAGAACTCGTTCTTCCAATTTATTAATATATACAGGAAGATTATGTTTTTTGTGATTAACGTCCTTACGTATTTCTACTAAGGTTATATACACATACCTTAACCAATAATGTCTGCCAACTAATCTTTTTCATTTTCTCGTCCAAAATTATCATTCCTTCTTAGAGGTTTACGTCCCCATATACGTTAACCAGGGACTACGAAAATTATTAGGGTGATTTTAATTCCGAGAAATTTCAAATTTACCATTTTTAATTCTGTACCATTTGGGAAAAACTAGATAAGTACATTTTTTTTTTTCACAAGAAGAAAAATATTTTGAGCAACCCATATTGGAGTATGTACTATTAGGCAAGTTGTAATGACAGTTGTATCCTTTTATACCATTGCCATAACAACTTGCCAACTTATACTCGTACATGATGAGTAGGACTCTAATGTGGGCTGCTCAAAATATTTTTCTTATTGTGAACAAAAATGCACTTATCTAGTTTTTCCCAAATGGAACAGAATTAATAAGATTTATATCCGCCCCTTTCGTTGATTACAACTCGCATTCAATGGGGTATCGATCTAATATGATGTGAATAAATTATTGAGGGATATGCTTTATCTAATACCTAATTGTAATAACAAATATGAATTTAAAATTTTGTATATAATTTAACGATATAACGATCAAAAACAGTTTTACAATATGGTGATCTTCTTATAACAGAACAAGTGCTATTGAGCTTGCTGGAGGTTTGAAACACCGTGCAGGCATTATCAAAAATTCAAAGCTATCATTTTAAGGTCCTCGGCCTGTGTCGAATATCAAGCTCATATACCAAAGTATCCATAAAAAGGAATTGCTGGTTCCAAACTCCCAAACGTTAAATATACAAGAGACCATAAACTTTATTGTCACCATACTGGATATATCTGGATAAATCTGGAGAGGAAGTATACTTGGATCTCGATTGTCGCCGCTGGCATGACCCTCCATATTCAGGATCCTCTTCCTTTTATTACTTCAAAGGGCACCGAACTCTTCCACTCCCAACATTCGGTGTTTGCCCCTCCAATATAGTGACTTTATATTAAACTACATACAAGCACGTATGTAGTTCAAACTTAAGTTCGACGGACCGACGTCTGTCCGTTTATGTAAAGTGGAAGCCTTTGTTTCATAACTAGACCAACACAGATTCTTATTGGAACAAGATAGATCCCGAATTCAGCTGTACCATTTGGATACGACTATGTAAGTCAATTTTTCTCCAAAATAAAACAAATACTCCAGGCAACCCATTTTAGTGTCCTGCACATCGTATTAGAGTAGTAATATCAATGGTATTCTTTAAAACGTATTTGGCATTTTTAAACTTATGTTTGCATATATATGCATACCAGAATGAAGTATAGAGAATTCATAGAATAATGGCGGGTAGAAAAATATTATAACAAAAACATTCGACACACTGAAAACAGAAAACTTCAAAGAACTGCCCTGAACATCTCTGGTTTTTGACTTGCTTTTTTTTTTTGCCTAAATAGTACACATATAATGCTGCCCAGAAATCTTCCAAAGCAATTAAATAAAATAAAATTTAATTTAGTTTCGATCACTGTTTACTTCTTATAGATAAAAAATACAAATATTAGAAAAAGCTATTGATCTGTTGTTTCTTTCTGACTTGAAAAAACAATAAATGATAGATGTCGATCTATAGTTTACCGCTTTTATATCTACAGCTTCTCATTGAGCTGTCGGCAAATTTTAGATCCGAGCAACACTAACAGACCTAAAGTGTTACAAAAAAGTACCATTAAAAATTGTAGACAAAATGTGACTTTTTAATTTAAACCAATATAGCTCCTGAACTAATGGTTCTATCGACAAATGTTAAATAAAATATCGTCCATTAAATTTCTGGTAAGGAAACAATCGTAAAATTTTCGAGCCGAGCAACACCAAAACAGAGCCAGACACACTCTTCTCTAATTTTACTATTTTAGCCTAAAGGCTTTTCATTTTAGTTAAAGACGTTAATGAATACTCCACTTTTCCTTTATCTATGGATTTACTGTCCTTATTCTGCCAGAATATAAAAAAAAATTAAAGATGGAAATGACGAAAAGAGCGTTGGGACGGAATTAAATTGGATACCGCAAGGGCACTGGGCCGAATGAAAATACCTGAAAAATATATGGCCTGAGGGAGATGGGGCGATGGGGGAGGATATCGGAAAGTTGTCAAGTAGTCCATTGACAGCTCCATCTGGATCCTTCCACCTCCAATGGAATCCAAGTGGAGTGGATATTCTATCTTATTTTATTCTTCGGTCATAGGTTCATTCCCATAAATTGTTAACCATCTGTTTAATAAAGTTCTTGAGGTTCAGTCTATAAATAAAAGCAACTATTTTGGCGACGTTTCAAGACTATATTTTTCTCATAATATCGTACCACCAGTAACATTTGCACGATAATGAGAACAATATAGTCTCGAAACATCGTCAAAATAGTTGTTTTTATTTATAGACTGAACCTCAAGAACCTTCTTAAACATCAAGTAACAATCAAGAAATATATCCATATATGTTTGTGTGTGTGTGTATCGCTCATCGGCTGCAATATTGAGTGGCATAACTCAAAAAATATTTTTTTGAGATAAATGCTTTACATTGCTTAAACGAAATTACCTTAATCAAACTAAAGCATTTTCCTTAGCAATGAAAACTTTAAAACCACTTATCTCAAAAAATGATTTTTTGAGTTGTGCTACTACTGGTACCCATGAGTGATATACAGTGGCGCAACCAGGATTACTATCAGGGAGGGTTATTTCCTTTAAAAAATTATTTTAGGTCCTGAAAATATTAGGAGAAAGAATGACGCATAGTGACAATTTTAGCATCTTCATACTAAAAACGTTATCATTCAATGCTTCCAAGATTTTCTTAAATTATTAAATTTTGCTATAAAATAAAATCTAACAAACAAAAAAAAAAAAAAAAAAAATGAATTGAAAAGAAGCAACTCAAGCCAACTATACTTTCTAACCTAGTTTTTCATTCCTGATGAACTTACATGGAATCAGCAACAAGATTATTCACACATGAAAAACAGTTATTGGATTGAGTGCTGTTAAAGGATCTTAATAGATTCTGCACATTTACTTAATGCATTCTGTAATAAAGTTGTAATTTCAATAATTAAAAAAAAATCAAACAAAACTATAATTAGGGGTAGTAATAAGAAAAATTAAGTGCAAGTTAATATCAAGATTACTTATTTTTCTTTTGTCCATTGGAAAGCCCCTCAGCCTTTTACACAAAACTTTTTAGAACAGTTTCTCCTCCCAAGCTCGTATAAAACCACACATGTCTATAATTATGGAGCATTTCTTGTTTGTTTCTTTGCCTTGTAATAAAGAAGAAGAAAGTGAGTGTGTTCCAACAAATTTATTATCTCTCAAAAAAATAGCACGCGAAACGTTAGTATCTCGCAGAGTTTTTATTTTTCATTTATTACTCGTTTTCACTTCAACTTTTTGTGTTTTTTTATAAATAAGGAATAAGAAAATAAGAATAAGAAAGAGGAATAAGGCATTAAAAAAAAAAAAATGTTTTTCTTAATTCAGTGATTTACCATCTCTTTATTTCTCTAGGTATTAACTACATTTGATTATCATCTTTTGTTCTAAATAACTTATGAGAATGCCTATTGACGAAATTTCTATTTGGGCACAATTTGATATTTTGTATCAGGATATGCTTTTCAATTGATTAAAACTAGTTGAAACGACTCAAAATCTTAATGACGTATTTAAAAAAAAAAAAAAAAAAAATATCATCAGTTTTTATAATATAATCCTGAAAAACATCGGTAATAGTATATAAAAGAAATATCATAAACATAAATCATTTAATAGCTATTTGATTTTTTTTTCTACATAGAAATTAGTCTTTAGAGTTTAGGAAATATTTTAAACATTTTACAAAAAAATATTTAAAATCTTATTTTTTTTTTTTAATTCTAAAATTAAGAAAATTACCTGAAAATCATACTGTACATTTGTAAATCGAAACTATGAAGTCGCTTAGGTTTAATTTAGGCTATATTTAACCAGCGGATAGGTTTGTAACTTCCTATGATTTTACCATGCAAGATTTATTTTTTACAAAATTTATGGACATTCTTAATAAGTAATCTGCTTTAAAACCGCCTTCTAGAAGATATCAGGCCATAGAGCAGGCTGTGTATTAAGAGAGGGCGGTGAGTTTAGTTGTTAGGTGTACATTTTGATTCTTACATTTATTTTTCAGGTAAATGTAAATCCTTTAAGTTTTCTTTATGATTGGTCCGTTTTTCTGTCCTGATTGGAAACAAAATTAAAATGGAATTTTAAATTCATTCCTTTAATTAAAAGTGCATGCAGTAATAAACATAATCATATCTGATTAAATACTATTTCATTTAAAAAAAAAAAAACTTGGGTATTAGCTTTAGTAATTCGATAAGGATACAAGGTTAGTATGCCGATTATGAAATTAGGAAATTAGCTCATAAGCACTTTCACTCGCCTGGTTCTTCCACAATTAAGACTACTCACTTTACAGAGACTGTAACACAAGATCCACACGAGACACTATCGAGATTAGGAGGAGTCTTCTTATCTCGAAGTCGATTCTCGGCTGAAATAACAGAATATAAGTTTTCTGCCATCAGCATGACACTCAACTAGGGTTGGGCGATAGTCGATAGTTAGCACTATCGATAGGCCTATACTATCGGTTGAGAACTATCGATTCCTATCGGTAGTTTTTCGATAGTTGCTTCCTTTTTTTCCAAAGCTATTCAATAAAGAATTTTAACTAATTTAATTAAATTCAATTAACTACTTACTATTTGAAATTTGCAGGATTGTAAATTATAAGATTATATCACAAAGATGAGAGAGAAAACTTATTTATTTGAACATACAATAATAATGAACAAATCAAATCTTCAGAAAAGAAAAAATAACAAAATAGTTAATTTCAAGAGTCAAGTGTGCTCCTTGAGCCACATATTTCCCGTAAGAAAAACTAGCATTTCTGCTATTATTTGGTTTAATATTTGAGAGAACCCTTGACTTCTAAAAATTCCGAATTCAATTTTAAAAGAACTCGAAACTGGACAGAGTCAGATCAGCAAAATTCCGAGAGTTTCAAAACTTGAGGGTAAAAAAGATCTATTGATAGTCGACATTATCAACAGTGATCATCGATAGGTATGAACTATCGATATATCGATAGTAACTATCGACTATCTCCCGACCCTACACTCAACTGCCTTGCCCACTGCGCTTCAGCACCTCCTAAATTTCTTGATAAAAATAATGAACTAATTCGCTGAAAAGTAATTATAAAAACATAATTACAATATCCATATTAACTCATTCTTTGTCATGGGCCGTATTAGGGGATCATGGGTATTTTGTGATTAATATCAGGCAACATTGTTGAGGTTTACAGAGAAATGAAACCGCCAAAAAAATGTTTACAACAATTGGGTTAATTTTTTACACATATATAAATATTGAAATTCTACTAGCACTAGAGATTACGTGATTTATGGTTTTCGAATGGTCTTGCAATATTTTTTCCTTCCTATCACACACCAAATATCATTTATAAGTACGAGATATATAACCACATTTAATGTTCAAGTTGGGAGAAGTTACTGTTCTGCCTTGGGCCAGGCTAAGACCCGCCCCTTCCCGAAAAGAGGCCGGTCCCAGAGGATCAAATTAGCCGCTAACCAGGAAAAGTTGTTACATTGTTAGCGCTTGTAACAATCGGCAACTGTCAGCCGAGCGGCCTAGGTTCAACACCTCGCCTCTGTCAGCGGTTCTTCTCTCTCCGGTTGATTAATGGATCTCGACTAAACTCATTTATATTAACCCTGTCAGCCTCAAATTGAGAACAAAACCTAATTTGTAACTATTTACCGTAACCGTTTTTGTTAGCCTCTGACTAATCAAGATTAAATTTTAATATTATGAAAAAGAAAATACTAAGAAAGTCTGATTCAGGTTTTAGTTATAGAACGAACCAATATTTTAAACATTTTCTTGTCGAGATCATTTTAGAATATTTTTAGGTAGAATGGGTCCCAAGTACAGGTTATAGATTCTGAAACATAGATCGACAATTGGAGGAGAAAATTTATTAAAGTGAAAAAACGTCTACCTTTACTAGCCATGCGTCTTGCGCATGGGTAAGTATTGTATCAGTATTGCGGTCAGTATTTAGGTAAAGTTGTATTTTTAAAGGGCCAAGGGTTGTAAAAGGAAATTTGGCCAAATTTTCGATCAATCACCAGTTTTTTCCCCAATTAAGAGAAGGGTTTTCCGATCTCGAAGTCGATCCGCAGCTGGAATAATAGGACATAAATTTTCTAGTTTTAGCCGGAGTCGAACTCGGGCTCAGGAGCTTGGTAACCTAGTGTCTTACACACTGAGCTACTCCGCCTCCCTCATACAATAGAACGGCTTCTTATCATTAATTCTATAGTTAATTGGAAATACTCATATATTTCCATTCTTGAAGCTTCATTTGGTATACAGCGCAATTTAAATATAAGATACATATTTAGAACAGATCAGGTCTTTGTTGGTCGATAAATACAAATAAAATTCTCGATAAACATCACTAAATTCTATGTATTTACGATCCCAGACCAGTTTTCTTTTATATCTCAATTATAAGGAAGTATGATTATGGCCTCGTTAGTTGGAGGGCCCCAGAAGGGTTTCGAAAGCAGTTGGATGAACTAGCGCTGCACTACTGGATGTTGTAAATTATACCGCTTCGTTATAATGTGCCGAGCGGTCCACCGTTATCAGGCCGGCTAATTTATAATCATTTACTATAAATGAATATATAGTGAAACCTGGGCGACTATTCAAAAGATTGTGTCTTGCGTAATAGAGCTGTCTGTGTCCTAGACTAGGGTGAAAAGAGTCCAGACCGGTGAAGAAAATGATATATTTCACAGTTTGAGATTGGGACTATTTTCTATGACAGGAGAAAAATAGAGGCATCTATGGTTTAGAAACTGAAACAGAATTGACAACTATAATCAATCGTCCAAAAATATTGTTTTTAAAAACTTTTCACTGAATTGAAAGTAATGTGTATTAGTATAATATATTCTACCCCAGGCAATGGGACATAGTCGATTTTACCATCTGTACTCGTCATTAATAAAATATCCTAATAAATATTTTCAAGATTATAATATTTTATCGTGGAAAAGCGTGGGTTAAACTATTAAAAAAATAACTAGCATTAACTATTTTCATTTTATTATAAGTTACCACGTTTCAGCTTCATAAAACATAGCATGTAAACTATAACTATTCAGGCATGCATTGTTATTATAACGCTTTATTGACATACAACCTCTACATGAATTTTATACTTATGAAATAATTTTAGATTTTAATGATTTTCTATAAACAGAAGGAAAAACCCACATAATAGGGATTCATTATTTGTTTCAGTTGCCTCGTTAGAAACCACACAAAAATCTGTATCCGAATAATGTTTATTAAAATATATGTATTTTTAATATTTAGAACTAAGTATACGGCTCCACTGTTTATGATAAAACTGAAGTAGAATTAATGTTTAAATTGTCATTTTTTAATAATAATCTGCAATTGTTGCTCGCTTTTAATTAACAAATATCGTCACTGTTGTATTGGAAACATAACTTGCGCTATAAGACCAAAATAGTTCAATATAAAAATTTAGCGCCCTCTATATGTTTGCTTTGAATTAATGTTTATATGTTCTTCTATGCTTATATATAAATACCTGTATTTTTCTCATGTTTGGAAAATGAAAATAGATATTTTGTCGTAATTGGCAAATATTTCGTTTTGTTAGACTATAATGGTTTCTTATATAAATTAGTTACTCACATTTTGTTGGCTTTTAGTAATTGTTGATACCACCTGCTATCGTAATTTATAAGAATCGGAATTTGTTGCTTTATGTTATGAAACGAAAATCAACAATATCTTTGTAGAAACATAGATTGCGCTATAAGAACAAAATATAAATATTTATTATATAAATATATTTATTATATGTCGGTATAAATATTTATTTTTTATTTTTGATACTAGTACAGTTATCAAAAGTCTTTTTAGGGTTAAAAAGAAATTCTTATCAAAAAAATAATTTATATGAAATCTAACCTATTAATAAAAGAATAATTATTCAAGAAATAAATTAGTGAACAGAAAATAGCATTTATTATGTATAACATTTACAAGCTAATAACAGTTCAGAAAATGTTCAAAACTATATTACAAAGAATAAATCAGTTTACGAATTCTTATTTAAGACGACAAATATTCCAAAGGTTATGGGTTCCATTTAATTCTTAAAACTACCAAAGCAGTTACCAAAGTTACCAAAACATTTGAATAAATACTGGAGATCGTTAGATGAACTGTTATTTCTTAGGATGCTTTTTAAATCGTGTGTTAGGTTAAAAAAAACAACAACAAAAAAAACAGAATAAATATGTGAAATGAAAAATTATTCTATCATAACAAAAAGATCTAATGAATAACAAAAAATTATAATAAAATTGCGCTTTTTATTGCCTGCTAAGATTACATTTTTTTGCTAAGATGTTTATTTTTATGTAACTAATTAATTATACACAGTTTTTATATTACAGATTTTATTTTTTAAGAAGACACATTTCAGCAAAGAATTATATCAATTCGAAATTAATAATCTATAATTTAACTTTCTAAAATCGTTTTATTTATATAAATAAATTTATAAAATATATGACCATATAGATCTGTTTATACATCTATTATTTTGTATTAATTTTTGCTAATTGTATAGTAGTAAGAATAAATTATAAAACTCATTAAAATAGAAAATAGATTTTGTATCAATAAATCTCAATTAGATCAATATTTTTCTTATAATAATAATTGGTCCATTGTTGTTCATGAAGCAGTAATATTTTTTATTTAATCCTTTCCAAGCTTTGCAGATCTAATCTCTAAATGCGGTAAACTCTCCAAACTTTCCGTTGATTAATTTTCAGAGATTTTTTTCTCTCATAATAATACCTCACAAGTGTTTTCACGGAAATTTAATGCTGAATTAAATCCTTTCGAATAATTTATGGCACTCGCGTGAGACCCTGCCAAGTACCAACAGATTTGCGAACACCGTATCAAGGTGTCCTCAATTCCATTCTAAAAAAAAACTTCTTGATAATTCTAAGATAGTTCTTATATTTGATCATATTTATTATTATTAAAACATAGGTAGTGTTTAAGCTGGAAATTTTCCATGATTGTTATAGTTATGTTATACTTTTTTTTGTTAATTATTAATTTTATTTAGTTGTAATTAATTTTATATTACAAACCCGTTGGCAGGTGTCTTCCATGCTACTTTCGAAAGTATTCAAATAATAAATTGGTCTTTTAAACAGAATTAAAAATTAAAAGGTTTTAAGACTCTCATCCGTAATTTATAATTTATTGTATACCTTATCAATTAAATGTGCTTTATGTTAACACCATTTTAAATTTTAACAAAATATTTACAAATCCATTAATAGCTATTTAAATATTTTATTATATATTTAATTAAATTTAATAAATGATTGAAGTTAATTTTTCCTATTAAAAATTTATATATCGATTTGAATCTGCTCTTGTTGTTGTAAAATGTAAGAATTTTATCTATTAGTAAATTACATGCTTATAGTAAATTCAACTAATTCTGTCTCTGGAAACAGAGGCTTGGCATTTCCAATGGTAGAAATGTTATTTAAAAAATCCCCGAGTTGGCCAGAAATACCTGGAGAAACATCTCCTGCATAGTTCCTTCTCCAGTATTTCTTCCTGCATTCTTCCTTCCTCGCCTTTGAAATTCTTGTTTTTCTTCTACTAAAGTGATTTCGTTTATAATTTAAGACAGAATTCGGAAACCCTCGGGCCTGAATACTTTTTAGGTTAGTCATTAAAATAATTCTGTTTACATTTATCCCCTATACAATGTAGCAGAGCCGTGATTATCTATCAAATAGCTGATATTTTTGTATGATTTTACTGATGATGAATGTTTAACAATAGAAACTCGTCTTCCTCTTTTAAGTGCCGACAAAAGGGTCAACTAGTTAATCAATTCTTGATTTTATTGAACCTTCTATACCATCTTGCCTGTCTCAGCTTAAAATAAGTCACTTGTTGAGTGTCGTTCTAATGGTTATTCCATGTAAGTTCGAGGACTATATTATTTTCAGACTTTCCAAGTTATCAGGAATTTATTGAGTTTATAAAGGAAAGGTGTGTAAGTCTGTAAAATATTAGATATTAAAATATCTTTCCTCTCCACTAAACATGCTAAGAAAAAATATATATTTTTTCCATACTTATACTGAGCATTAAGTATGCGTTAACACTCGATCAAGTAGAGCATAAATATTCACTGTATTTACTGTTTAAATTGGTTACCGGAGTAAACTTATTATTGTAATTTATATCAATTTAGTATCAATAACTTTTACATGTTGCAGAAAGTTTTATGAAGTATATTTTTTACCTATTTATTGAAATTTACAACTGTATAAAAAATAAAATAAACAAAAATCTAGTAAATAAGATGATAATGATCGTAATAACGTGTCAATTGCTTGTAAAGCAACTACCCGTTGGTAGAACTTCAATAAGTTATATAGTAGAAGGTTTCGAGGCAATCTTCATTTCAGACACTTCGGAGGGTTATCTGGAATAAACTAGGAGTTAAGATACTTGTAGAATTAGGTTATGGAGTTTACTATGAAAATATAGGTATCTGGTTTGGGCTAAATCAGCACTATTAGATGATAACAAGCCCATCTTGTTTTCAGACGACTCGAGTGGTTATCAAAAATCAAGGAGAAGCGAGTTAGGAGACTAGTGAATTCGAGTGGTTAGGAAGCTTACTATGAAAGGATAGGTATCTGGTTTGAGATAAATAAGAAATTCATGGTACATTAGGATCTTTATGGATAAGTTTGTTTGTGACAAAGTAAGGTGCGTTAAGAATTTTTTTTAACGATTTTAGATTGTAAGGATTGAATTGGGTGGTTTAGTGGAGCCCTAAAGCTTAATTCTATTGGTGCAAACAGGCCTAATTACTGTCATTGAAATGGGTCTTTTGTAATTATTGGGAATGTTTTTTTTTTTTAATAATTTTTTTTTTTTTAAAAGATTTATAAATGAACCGACAAAGGAGCGGGCCTATTATCTTCTAGTTTATTCTATGAACCAACAGTTTTAAGAAATTTTTCCGCTTCGTTTCCTTGGATGAGTTTCAATATTTTTGATTTTTTTCTTAAATTGATTAATTTTGTCTTAATTGACATATATATATATATATATATATATATATATATATATATATATATATATATATATATATATATATATATATATATATAAACTCTTTTTGATATTTTTAAAATGCATTGCCTTTTGAACCATTCATAAACTGATTTTATATAGTATTAAATATACTTAGGTATTATTAGGTAGGTATCTATATTTAATACAATCCATTACGTACGTTGTATTAAATATTCTGATTGTATATTTAAATTATATGATCTATTATTACATCATCCAAAGAGGTAATGTTTTTATAACTTGCAACAATTAACATTATAAAATTATATAATGCTTTAGCAATATCAATCTAAAACCGAAATGTAAAAGTTTATTTTTTTTTTATGTTATAAATCTATTATTACTTTCATGCCATTCATAAGTTTCAAACCTTCCTCAGTAAACTGTATACCGTCAATATTATACGAATTAGATTCTTGATAGCCCCAAACATGTCCTAGGAACCATTTTTGATAAAATATTAATAGGAAGGGTTTGTTTTTTACAAGTCTTCTACATCTTAATGTTATTTTCTTTACATTTCCATTATGCATAAGTAATTTGTTTTTAATACACAAGTAAAAAAGAACTTAAGCAAAAATATTTTATCAGCACTGGAATAAATATAAATGTTTTTTATGGGAATAATAATCTAATAATGGAGAAAAGAGATATGTAAAGTTATTCATTCGTATTTTAACTGCATTGAAACAGTTTCTGGAAGAAAATGGGAATATTAACATTTTTTTTAAATATTAAAGCATTCATACATTTAATTTATCTTAAAGAATCATAAACTGCATAATTACTCACACACTATCTTCTATACAAACGATCTCGCTTGAGGAAAGATGAAAAAAAAAAACTGAGAGCACTGCGGCAGATCCGATCTCTGTAATTGGAATTAATTAAGATGGGGCTTGGTCGTTGCAAAGTCGCAGTTTACGCTCTCTTAACTCCATCCACTATCAGATGGTAAGGACATTTCTTTAGCCCGGGGGAGGAGAAAAAAAAACATAATCTCTTGGAATAAGAAGACTTTGATTAAGTGGAAAGTAATGGAAGAGTGCTTAATAGAGTTTCCGCACAACAGCAGTTTCGCGAAAGCGTGTCAATGTTTTATTAATGCAGGAAGGTTGCGATGGGTTGTGCACAAACTGTTCAACATTTTATACAAAACTCTATTTGTATTTAACTTATATTACATTCTAGTTCGTAGTCTTTTAATTAAGTTTCAGTCTCTAACGGTAGATTCCTTAAACATTTCAACGCAGTCAACACTATCGCGCTAATATTGATATAGATCAATATATTGAACGTATAAGGAGCAGATTAATACAATATTGAAGAAAATTAAATCAGTCCGATTTTTATTGAAGGCCCGTCAATAAATGGAGGCGGTGTATTGCTATATTGTGCAATAAACTTAAGTCAATCTCAAGGTTAAAATTTTTGTATATATATATATATATATATATATATATATATATATATATATATATATATATATATATATATATGTATGCATAATTTCAAATATTCAAAACTGTAGCTAGAAATCATAATGTGACTGATAGCCAATATGCCCGTGAAATGAGCTTTCTCATAACCGTATTCATGCTTAATTATAAATGGTGAAACCAATGCAACTAGTTGAAGAAACAGTTCTTCTTAAAAAACATTTGTAGTCATATTTATCAATATTGATTTTAAGTACCAATTCTCCACATCCGTGACTCGTACGTCTTCTTTACAAGCTGTTTCTTCAAACTGTTTTATGCCTTCTTCTTTTTCTCTTATTGATGGCTAAAACAGAGGCGATCAGGACAGGTAAGTCTATCCTCCCAGACTGCATAACCACCCATTGATCAATATTATTGAGTCCTGTGAGGGTTGAGGGTGAAATAAATCTATTCTTTTACCGTATATTGCGTCAACAATATTGGTTGTGTAAGGGCCGCTTTACACAAACATCTTGTTGACTTACAAGTGTCAATGGCAAAATTAACCATATCCATCATTTCTCCAAATTGTGAAAATAATGCCTGATTACTGAGTACCTCATTATCTTGTGTAATCAAATTTTGATTACAATGAGGAGCTATACATGTGGTGGTTCACAGATATGGGCTAGATAATTTTTTGATATTACTACATCAAAAATATTAAATATGTGTGGGAGTAAAAAAAAAAATGTAAAATTTTGTTGTGAAACTTCATTATTATGTACATTTATTAAAAGGTATAATTTAGAAGAATTAAATGTAAGAATTGTTAATATTAACAGCTCATTATTTTATTATACCAAAGTTTCGGCCATAGCATTGATGACAATAATCCAGGCCTGTATAGAAATTAAAATAAATCTAATTAAGTACAGTTCGTCTCGTTTGTAATCTTTACAATCCAGAATCCATCGAAAAATGCTCAGTGCTCCTTACTTATTTACGAACAAACTTATCCATTAGGATATTAATGTACCACGTGTTGCTGATTTAGACCGAACCAGATACCTATATTTTCATAGAAAACTCTATAACCATTCTAATCCACTCTTCTTTCAGCTTACACATTTTATTCCAAAATTCCCTCCTAGGCGTCTGAAAAGACCTTCTAATATAAAACATTTATTGAAGTGACACCAATAAATGTCGTTGTGAGTATTATCTTCTCATTTACTAAATGTAATTTTACTTATGTGTGTGTGTGTATATATATATATATATATATATATATATATATATATATATATATATATATATATATATTTATGTAATAAATAACAAAAATTAAAATGATTAATTATTATTTATATTCCTAGTATTACATTCCCACTTCTAGGCGCATTAGAGCCTCATTACTCACAATCGACTCATTAATAACAAAGATTCCAATACAACACCTAGTGGTTTTTGTATAAACTTGGTGTTTGCAGGTAATGTGAACCTCACCAGTAAGAACTACGTTACTTTATTCATATTAGCTATAACCGAAAAATGATTGAACATACTGATCCTACCCGAATATAAATAATATATACCTGTCCGAAAAACATGTACCTACTATATTTGATTTGATCCTTGATCTAAACCGATATAATATTTTTTTCTAAGGTTCTACAAAATATATCAAGTTGATTGATGACATTAAAACAGTGTATAATTTGGATAAACTAATAAAAATACAGTATTAAAAACAGCCAAGAATGAGGATGCTACATTTGGGTTAAACTATTTCTAATTAACAATATTTAATTACATAATGAAATCAATAGAAAAAAAAAAGTTTTACTTAATAAGAATGTTAGATTTTATTGATAAGATAGTTTCTTATCTCAGAAAGTACTGCACAAAATAATGTGTTTTGTAGAACTTGAGATATAAAAGTTTAATACTTTTATGAAACGAAGATTTTTTTACTGGGATCCAGGGGACAATTTACATGAGCCCTCCCGCACGTATTTAATATTTTTTTTTTTTTAGTAATTTCTTTGCAAAAAGTTTCATCCATATCTGTGACCCATCAGTTGTTTCCTCCCCTTGTAAACAGAACGTGTTCACTTTTACTGTCGTATTTTCAATTTAATTAAAAAATAAAAGTTTCTAAGTCTCACTTCGCCGGGTTGACAAATTATACGCACGTGATGCCATTTATTGCTATTTATTAATATAAAATTTTTCGTTGAGGCACGTACGATGGTATAGAAGTTGATATCGTACGTAGCGTCTTATTAATTTGCAGTTGTATAATGTTTAGTTTATCAGAAAGCAAATTTATGATTATTAAACATCCAGGTTCAGTCCTAAATGTTTGTATGGTTTTATAAATTAAGTTTAATGTATCACTTCTGAAATTAATTTCATAATACTCGATTTTTGTTAACCTTCCGATTAAAACGAAATCTTCAATTCTTAAAAGATTTCTTTGAAAAATCCTTAATCCTCCTTATTATGTTACAGATAAACTTATCCATAACGATTTAAATGTCCCATATCTTGCAGATTTTGTCCTAACAAGTTACCTAGTCTTCAATGATAAGTTTGTATATTATATATATATATATATATATATATATATATATATATATATATATATATATATATATATTTCCCCAAAATACCCTCCGAGGTGTCTGAAAATAATATGGCCTCGAGACATTCTACAATAGAACTTTTGTTTAAGTGCCGTCAATGAGCAGTTGCTTTACAAGTTATTGTCATGTTACAATTTATATTTACTTTCCCACACATTTGTTAGATGTATGCGTTCTATACAGTTGTGAATATCAATAAAAATATGAAAACAAAATATATACAAATTGACATTTTTCAATATTTAGACCAATATTGGTCTAAATCACATTATTGATGTCGGTACTAAAAGCACATATATTAATAGAATATTAATCATTTAAGTAATAAATTAGTAAACAGCAAGTAGCATTTATTATACACCACATATTATTAATGGGCTTATTACAGTTCATTTTATTTTACAAAAATAAATCAATAAAATAAAATTATCCACAATACTCCTTCCTTTGTCACAAATAACCTTATCTATAAAGATCTTGATGTTCCATATGATGCTGATTTAGCCCAAACCAGATACCTATCCTTTCATAGTAAACTACCTAACCACTCGAGTCCACTAGTCCCTCAATTTGCTTCTCACTCGATTCCTGATTACACATCAAGGTGAAGTGCGACTTTACAAATCATCTTAAGTCTGATCTCTCTTTTAATAAAAGTTTATTTAAATCATGATTTCTGGATAAATGTCTTAATTTGGTTCCACATATTACAAGGACTAAAACAAGGAACTATCCGTCATTTTGGACTCCTTTCGCATTTAATAGACAATCTTTTAAATTCTCCTACTAATTACTTTACACTTATTTACATAACTGTAATTAGACCTTCTTGGATGTACCAAGATGAGCTTTGAGGCTCCATTAAACCATCCACTTCATCTCGTATCATATACTTACAATCCAAAATCCTTTAAACGCTCAATGCGCCTTACTTTTTCTCAAACAAACTTTCCCATAAAAATCTTAATGTACCATACATTTGTGATTTAGCTCAAACCAGATATCTATTCTTTCATAGTGAACTCGATTTCTATAGTCTCTTAACTTGCTTCCCCTTGATTCCTGATAACCTTCCTAGGCATCTGAAAATAAGACGGCCTCGAGACCTCCTAATATAGTACTTATTGAAGTACTACCAATGGATATTTTCTTTACTAAAAATTGACATGTTATTACGACATCATTTCATATACTAGGTATATTTTAATTTTATTTGTATACAGTAGTAAATTTCAATTAAAAAATTCAATTCTGAAGATACTGTTGAAGCACCGATGAAAAAAAATAGACTAATTAATTAATTTTATTTATCCTAACCTCTAATTTGGATACCTTCAATTTAACAATATATTATGAATCAAATAATATTCTTGATCATATTGATTAATATTAGACAATACCGTTTAGACTTTTAGAATTCGTTAAATTAATCTATACTTCTTTGGCATGTTGCTTTAAAGAGGAAATTAGTCATAATAAATTGTGATTTTAACCAATCTGGTTGAAATCTAATCTTATTACACTCGTGAGCGAATTGATAAACGGAGTTTAAAAGTAGCTTTGTGAAAGCTGTATAGAATTATATGAAACAGTATTTTATAATGAATCAAAAAGCAACTTTCTTCATAAATAAATTTGATGTTACCCTTAAAAAGGAAAAAAAAAGTTTTATCAGGAAGAAATAAATCTGACAAGAGCCGGTAGTTTATAGCCATGGGGGAAGTTGTATCTAGCATTGGAGGAAGGGGAATCATGTATTGGGGCTTAGAGATAGGGTTGATGTATCGGCTAGCTAGGTGGTCGGCTAGCTGTGCTGGTAGATGCGGGCAGTGTACAGTGTGCACCCTCCAGGAGTTCCAGGATGGTGGTCGGGGTCGATAAGGAGAGTCCTCTCTGACCGGAGAAGAGGATGCAGAGGGTCCTGCGAACATCCTCCGGATATCCCCTCCTGGAGTGCATGAATGAAAGATTCCGAATCGTTCAATAAGTTGCATCTCAAGTGTGCAGTTCTTGGTATATGTCACTATAGAGGAACTTCTGGTTATTGATCGAGGTAGCTTCTTGGGGAACAATATAGATTTTTTTATTAATTGATTTTTATGATTTGTGGGACGCTAAATCCGAATTTCATCTTTATCTCCTCTAAAAATATAAAAGTCTAAAAATATGATATTTTTAAATGGTTTTCATCCAATTGTGAAACAATGTTCCATGTATTTCAGAAACTTTATATATCAATGATATAAAAAGAAAATGTAGATAATCACAGATCTTAATCATTAACTTAATACAAAAACAAACAAAAATAAACGGAAATGTTTGCATATGGTTACTTCACGCGGTCATAGCCAAAATCGAGAAAAAAAAAAGTGTTAGGATTTCCTTTAGGAGTCATTTCATGTCAAATCATACAATTCTTTTAACCTTGATCTTTGATTTCTATGATTTTTAGTATAGAAGTTGTACTTACCCAGATTTTTCTGACTTTTAGTTTTTGCGTTATAAGCTTTTTTTTGAAAAATTATATCTTTTTAAATACGGCCTGTTTTTATTTAATTGATTTTTTAATAACCTAGTATGTCTCATATGCCTTGGTTGAAGTGTATGGGGACCTAAACCCTAAGAAATGAGTTGAAAATATGAAAAAAAAAAAAAATCAATTGAGTAGATTTTGTTTTGTATGCATAAACGTGTAAATATATTCATTATTGGCCCACAAATAAAAAGCAAAATCGTCTTTAAAATTTAGTAAACATTATTTAGTAATATATTCCTCAATTAAGGGCAATAAATAATATGGTGGAGTATGAATCCATCCATACGCTTTGTGGAATAAGAGCTATTGTTACTTTTATTGCTGCTTTCAAAACTTGTTCATTTGACATTATGGATCCTCTATATCGGTTATTTCTGAATCCTTGCCTGCTATTTAATACGTTTAGGGAAAAATAATCTGTGAATTAGGGAAAAGTGTAATCTGTGAGTACCTGACCTAGGCCCAAGTCTGTATTCTGTCATGAAAGACTATTGCATTTAAGGGCATTGACCAGTTGCACTAAAGTTGTTAGGAGTTGTGTTTAAACTTTGTGTTTGTGACCGGAAGTAAGATATCAAGTCCATCTCGTGTGGCCTCATAAAAGTCCCCCTTCCGTTGCTTAACTGCCCAAGTTGGTAAGTAAACCCCAGCTAATGCTTAGCTTCTTCTACAATAAAAGTCCTCTAGTTCGCTGTTTATGGCTTTCATCAGTTGGAGCAGGTATATATGATTTTAAAAAGAATTTACTATATCGACATTGTTCTTATTTCTTTTTGTATGTTGTAATTTTTATATTTAGAGATTATTTATTTACTTTTTTGTATGTACAGTTTGAATGTAAATACTCCATGAATGGAATAATTTTTATCTCAAGCCTGCCTTTGACAGTGGTAAATTGTAATATCGTGGCTAGAATATCTGTTATCTAAAAATAGTTTCATCCGTGAACTACTTTATATATGTTTTTTATTTTTAAAAAAATATAATGGTCATTGGTAAAAAATTGCTACCTTATTATCCGATGAATTTTATTATAAATAAGGAAAGCATACTTAAAATGCCCTAATTAAGATTCATAAATTATTTGTCACATCATTTGGATTTTTTTCATTTCAAGACTAGTTAAACGTTATTTATCACGTATAAAGAAGGAAGAAGGTACGTGCGTTGTATGTGAGTTATTTTATTTTATTTTGATTATTAAATAATAAAAATATGCATATATAAAAATATTTTTGAATAAAACAATATATTTTTAAACTACAGGATGTATGTGCTCTTCAAAAGTTTTCATTGTTGATAAGTTAATTAATTTTTTTGTCGAAACCAACCCTCGTTTGGAGAGGTTGCGTTCCTTATGTACCATTATATTTTTAATTAATATTAAGAACAATATAAAATCCTGCATAAATAATTTGCAATAACCCGTGATTTTGTTGGAAGAGTTGTAAAAATATAACTAAAACAATATATATATTATTGATAAGTAATAGGTTATTTTTTCGGGGCCAAGAATAGGCAAGTGTATTGGGACAAGGGTCTCATAGCGCTCGCTCGGTACAGAATGGGTTCAATTCTCACCTTGGTCGGTTAATATTCATTTTAAATGGTCCTAAGAAATATATCTCAATCGATGTGGAAATATCCTTTGTTAATCCAGAGGTTGAAATATATAAATAATTTTCAACCTGACTATTACAGTAGGTATTTATTTTAAACAAAATGGATAGAAAACTTTATATTATCTAAGTAACTCATTCTGGCCAGTTTTCGAATAAAAAAAATCCAGAGACCAGTTATGTATTATTAACTTTTATTTTTCTCCAAGCCACTGCAATCCCATATCATAGACCTTCAAGAATGGTGTCAGAAATGTACAATTAAAACAAATCTCATCAAATAACCTTTACCCTTCGATGTTAACCTACGACTTCCTGTCCTACAGTGTCCTAGAATGATATTCCATTAATCCCTGTTAAACAGATCCGCTGCCTAGGACTCCATCTGGACAAGCATCTTACTTGGAATCCACTTACCTAAAATCATTAGAAAAATCATCAATGATCCTTATTTTTGAACAAACAACTTATCCACAATGATCTTAATGTACCTTAGGTTTCTGACTTTGCTCAATCCAGACATCTATCCTTTCATAATAAACTCTATAACCATTCAAATCCACTAGTATCTCAACTTTCTTCCCACTTCATTCCAGGTAACCCTCCTAGTAATCTGAAAATAAGATGGCACCAATATAGAACTTAATAGAGAACTTATTGAAGTGCTATCTACCTATTGATAGTTGCTTTACAATCTATTGACATAATTTTACGATATAATTTCTTTTAATAGAAGCATTTTTATACAATTGTAAATTTCAATTAAAAAATAAAAAACTTTCATTTAGAAACAATTAGATACTGTTGAATGCACCGATGAAAAATAAAATAGACTAATTAATGTATTTAATTTATCCTAACCTCTAATTTGGATGCGTCCAATATATAATATAATATAATAATAATATAAGATATAATAATATAATATATATAGTATAATATATCATGAATCAAATAATATTCTTGATCATATTGTTTAATGTTATACAATACCGTTTAGCCTTTTTGAATACGTTAAATTAATCTATATTTCTTTGATGTTGCTTAAAAAGGAGAGTAACTTAAATAAATTGTTGTTATTTCTTAAAGATTTATTATATAATGTCAACGTCTTACGCTACCATAACTCGCAGTCAAAGTTTATGTAAAAAAAAAAAGAAAAAAGTTTTTCACAAATCCCTGAAGGTTCTTGTATAATTTGGAATATTTTAGCTATCTCTTGAAGCGGGATTTGGAAGCCACTTTGAGATAAGAATATTTTCTCACTTAGCCGCCAAAGACGGAGAGGAGTAAAAACCCTTGTTTAATTTCCTTTTCGTTTTGTATAATGTCAGTCCGCCGCATTTGCAGTCCTATCTTTGCTTTCCTTATCCAACGTCCTGTCTCAGGCTCTCTGAGTACGAAATGCAGATTTTCATCATAAATAACTTTTGAGATATAAATTACTGTACAAATATGATTCAATACTTATGAATTCTGTCCGGCTTTCTGATACTAGTAATATTTTCTGTACTATTAGATTGAACATCTCCTCTAATTAAAATCTATGAAAAACGAAACTGTTAGTTCAGTTTATTTTTTAAATTTTTACAGCTTCAATTTTCATAATTATTTAAATCTCCCTCAGTGATGGGCGCTAGGTAATAGAGCTAACGATGTGCCCATTCTTTTCTTGTCATTAAAAAAAAATATGGCTGACTGTTTTTATTATAGAGCGAATAAACAAATTAAGGAAAATATATCTCTTCTTTTCAATTTATTTGACATTGATATGTCTTTTGGAAGGATAGTTTTTTTTTGTGTGTGTGTAACGTGTAACGTTTTGGCACGTTACCGTCTGGGGCCGAATGTTTTTCTAATAGTTTCCTCATCAGAAATTTAATGGATCATATTTGTTGTTATATTACATTTGTTGCTAGGACCAATAGTTTAGGAGCTATTTTGGTTTGAATAAAAAAAACAAAACACGGTTGAAACTTTATTTTCTCTCAACTTTGTTTATGTCGAATAATCAATCATTTTTAATTTAATTAAATTATTAATTTAAATAATCTGATCCTTTTAATTCTAAAATATAAATCGATCGAAGGAAGGAAAAAGTTGAAAACGATTTTGAAATGTAATCGACAGTTGATTCGGACGTGACACAAAGACTGATGGGTTCATGTGTCCAGCATACGAACCTATTATCAATGCATGGATGTAGATTATAGACAGACTTATGTTCTATTGTTTTTCTTGGTCTGTAACAAATTGTGTTGAGCTCTTATTTGGAATATTTAAATCGAATGATTTAGCAATAATTTTATCCTTATTCTCCTTTTGGTATTCATTAATAGAACGTTTATTTTTCTTGATTGTTGAATATTGTTTTTGTAAGTTGAGATAGTTTTGTATTTTTACTCTCTTTTTCAAAATACAAAATTAATGGAAATTTCAGTATTCCCGTTCTTTGAAACTATATCAACGACACGCTATATAACCATTAATCCTGCCTGCCCCGATCGGTGTTACACGATCGAGTGATGAAGCATAAACGTGACTCTAAAATATATCTGAGCCAGTTGATGGGAGGTTCGAGAAAGATTTTGAAAGCTAACACCTCTCTTGAGGTTTTGTGGTCGGGGCTGGGATGTGCCTTTCCACGTGTACTGGCCTGTTATGGACCAGATCTCTCCCGGTGGTGTACTTCGATGGCTCGAGTTCCATGTTTAATGTACTTGCCGGCGGTATAAGGTAGTGAGCTATCTTCTTCAACGGCTTGAAAAAGGAATATGGAACTGAAGCTACTCGTCCCAAAACTTTTCTTAAAATGTTCAAATGTTGTTGGTTACATAATATGATGGGATTCAAATAGGCTTATGAAAAAACTTTTTGTCAAATTTTGGAAATACTTCGTATATTACAGAACAATCAAAGAAAGTGGATATAGAAACAAAAGTTTAAAGTTAACTGGAATAATTTGTGATAAAAAAGGTTCTTTTGAGCACAAATAAGAAAAATAATTACGCGTTGTATTAAAGAACGAAATGCGCTACATAGAGCAAAGATAGAAAAAACATGAGAAAGAAGGAAAATGAGATTAAATGAAATGTTTATCTAGTGGTCTCCAGTAGGTATGCAATCAAAAAATAATATTTGACACTTATATTATATTATAATAATAATAATGAAACATTCAATTTTGAAGATCTAGGTGAAGGAAATGGTAGAGAAGTTTCCAAGCCTAGATAAGTATAAATGCTATGAAGTTCCACATAGCTTAGGGGTTCATGAGATACTTATTATTATTAAATTTTCATCAATAATAGATATAGTCCCTGGTGGTACAATAGCCCCATCGATTGATGCCTCAGCTATATGATCTATTTTATTCTATTTTTTGTGTTCATTTTACTTTTATTTCGTCCATGGTCTGGTCCATCCTCGGCAATGGCTCATCGTCCCTCCAGCCTCTCCAAAATATTTTTTCTTATTCTCCGGATCTATCTAAAATAACGGTATATCCTTTTCTTCTAACCGTTTTCTTCTTTCCAATGTTGGATTGTTTGTTTAAAAATGTTTCCAAAGTGTTATTTATCTTACTGACAACTTTGCAAATAAAGGAACTAACAAAGGCGAGTCAGCATTAAGTTAGTAAGTATTGGAGCTTTACCTTAATTGGGTGCTTCGAAAGCTCCACTCCTATCCCTAAAGAGGCTACTAACCTTTAAGATTTTAATATATAATAATTACCTAAATATATAACTTTTTTTTTTATTTAAAAGGAGCAATATTTCTTAAAGCAGACGGACCTCCTCAATTAGTACATATTTATCAATATACTTGTTATAAATACGACTAAATGAACAGATCCTAATAGGTTATCACAAAACTCGGATATTTGAATTTTTAACAAAAATAAATCATAAATTCAACTGTTAAATGGTGGAATCAGGATGGAGGATGGTTGTGGATCCCATTCGTAATATTGTCCAACCAACCAACGTTTTATGTCTGTAATCATATTTGTACAGTAGGTTTGTTATTTTATTTATTTTTTTGTTATAGTAACAAAGTCCCTTTCATAAGACATTTTGTCAGTGCCTTATCATATTTTAATAATTCCTCCCTTTTTTCTCCCCCCCCCCCCCCCCAGCGGCCGAAATGAGAAAAGGAATAGTAATTACCTACCCAGAGGAGAATTTTAATTAAAATTTCGCTTTTATTCCCCTCCCCCCTCCACTCACTTTCTTTTCTCTATTATTTGTCCCCTTAAAAAATATCCTTTACAAAAGTGTTTTTAATAAGGGCGGGAGTTAAGGGGATAAAAAAGGAATTTTGGTTTTTCCGTTTGTTTTCCTTTCCCCCACCTTCGGTAGAAGATAAGAGGATGTGGATTATTAATCAGTTTTGACTTTTATTCTAGTTAATTACTGTTGGGCGGGCGAAGATAGAGGGAAAACAACAATCCACACCCCACGACGTTCCCTGCCTAAACTGAGATAAATCGCGGTTGAGATCCCTTTGAGAGTCTATTCTCGGCCGGTGTTGAGAGCGTTAGGTAAATCACCGCTGATGTACGCTCTCAAAATACATCCCTCCTTTGTATTCTCATCTTCCATTACTTATTTGTCTCCTCCTTTTACCTGTGATGTATTATTGTTCTTATTTGTTGCGTCTTCTTTGAAGATCTAGTAAATATGAGCTGTTTCCTAAAAAAATATCTTTTATGTTTTGATTTATTTTTTAAAAAACAAGTTCCTGTTCAGCTCAAATAAAAAGTCAGAAACTTCATTAGAACTGAGAATTAATGTTCGAAGTAAATTATCGGAAAAAAACATTTTTTTTTAAACTACATTTATAGAAGATATGTTTAAAAATAAATAAAAAAAATCTAAATTATTTTATTATATTTAAAATCTTGACCAAAAAAAAAAAAAAAAAAAAAAAAAAAAAAAAAAAAAAAAAAAAAAAAAAAAAAAAAAAAAAAAAAAAGAAGAAAATTCTGAACACAAATTCAATATACATTCTGAAAAATTAAGTTAAAACTACTATTAAAATAAAAATTTAACAATAATATAAAATTATGCTTATAGGTAACACAATCATTTAATAATTAAAAGTTTTTGTAACTAAATAGATAATTCTTCAATCTATCAGTTCACGAACTAAAAAACTGTTTTGTTTTGCAATGTACAACCATTAACTTTATCTTTTTTTGAACAAGCCATTCCCCGCTTTGCCACAAATTCTGAGATGTTAATCATCTAATCACAATCCCTTTCAATATCAATTCACCTCGCCTTGGACCCAGGATGTGTTCTTTGACTGGATCCTCAATTCCAAGTCAATAAATAAACATGTTGCCTGGCCGGACTCTGGACTACCAGAAAACTTCCCTCTCGAAAACTCTTTTTCCTTCCTCTTCAATGTCTCCTTAATCAGCAACTTCTCTATAGTTTAATCACTGCTCACTTTTATTCAACTATATAACCTTTTAAATTATAGTTTGATTTTTACACTACATGTATTTTACTATAAATTTAATTAATTATATACGGAAACATTTTCATAATTATATGTAGCATGTGTAAAGGATTTGTAATTAAAACAGTTTATCAAAAACATTTTATTATTTTAACTATGCCGTTGCCCCTCTAACTGATTTTTGAGAAATAAAACAATGAATTTCAAAATTAAATGTAAATTTAATTTTGTTGACAAAATAAAATGTAATTAAAGTTATCAGTATTTTTAAAACATTGATTAATGAAATAATAAAACATCGAGTGTAAGAATTAGTCCTAATTTTTTTTTTAAATTTATTTATTTTCTTAATTTTGGAACCTTTGGTAAGCTCATATCATTAAAGTTGTTTTTAATTTATTTTATTTTGTTATCTTTCAGAATCCCTTAATTAAATGTTTCTTATTTGAAGAAAATAATAATTTTTAATAGACATTAATGCAGTTTATAATGAAAATAATGTAAAAAATTTGTGAAAAATAAATAACACAAAATTCGAAGTATCCCTGTTAATTTTTGAGCAGTTTTCTTAACTATTTAAATCACACGTTAAGTAAACAATAATAGCATGAAATTTCTAATAATAATAATGATAAAATAAATTATATGATCCAACTAGCACTCTCCAGCAGCGGGTTCGCACGCCGTCATAAGTAAAGAACTTATGAGATATGTTATTAAAAGATATTTTAAACAAACAAAACCTCGTTTCTGCCACTCAAAATCTATAGGATCCACATGTGGTGCGGACATTTATAATATTTTTTTTATAATTTAATTGAATATAACTTTTATTGAATGTAACTTTTATTAATAAGTTCAATATAATTACGCTCTTGCTACTTGTCGGTCAATTTTCAAATTTCACGGTCAACCACATACTACATTACTATGTATACATTATCATTTCTTACATTTTATTGTTTTTAATTTTTTTTTGTTTGTTTTTTATCGATATATCTAATATCATTTATTTTTAAATAACCCAATTAATTTAAAATCAGTAGATTCTATTGTTACTAAACCTTCCTGGGACCCATAAAGATGATGTTGTTATAATTTGGCTCAGTAGTTTTCGTGGTTAGTGATCACAAACGCAAAATGGCTTGTACTTTTAAATAATAGTATAAATATGCTTAATCAATTTGATGGTATTATAAATTCAGTGTTCGCTAACACCCGAGGCCTTAAAGAGCTAATGAGACACACCATATCCACTCATTCCTCTCCTGTACTACGAACACTTCTCGAAGATCTGTCTCACTCCGTATAGGTAATGAATAGGTTAGAATAATGATTTATCTACATTAGAAGTATTGACGGCTCCAATAATAGATAACAAAGTTAAGAGATATAACAACAGAAGTAAGGGGGCTCAATAGCTGATCGCTACTGACCTGGCACACAGGAGCACGCGCCGACCTATAACCTTACGCAAGTCGTTCGCTGGAGTTCGTTCAACTTTCCTACCGGTGCCTACGGTAGCCTATATCGATCTATCGTATCTCTCCAGTCGATCTTCTCAACAGGAGAAAGGCGATCGGCACAAAAGAGCCGAGAGAAAGAAGAGCCCTGAATAGGGTTCTATAAAAAGACAAAAAGGACCTGTATCGCTACTGCCGCCGGCCATCTCATTAAACGTAAAGCTTTATGCTCCGGGCTATTTTTTTTTTAAAAGGATTCCGTTTCGTTTCAAAGTTATTTTTTTAATAAAAACTTTAACCAAATCCAATTCATTTTGAAAGAATTTATAACACTAAACTAATAAATTTTCGTTTTACAGGAAAAAAAATTAAATTCCGATTAATTTTATTATACGATAATATATATTTTTTTTCTTGTAATCTTCTTATATACATTTTTGCACTTCTCCCCTTACTACTTTCTAGCATTTAAGGAGTCGTATTTTGTTTAGCATAATTCTGTTATCAATTAATTTAGTTAAATTAATCATTAGGTGATGGGGCTCACCGTTTATTTATGTGTATACGCCTTACACACTAAAATAACTTAAATTTATATTTAAATATTTCATATTTAAGATAATTTTTGCTATCGCTTTGGTTCTCCTGATGAAATTTGGCTGTACAGAGGATTTGAAATACTTTTTAAGGTATCGACAAATTTTTCTGTTCTATCGGCCAAAAACCCCTTAATTTTTTTAACTTTCAGTTCCTGGTATATCTTCGTAGTTTTTACTCTTTGAATTTTAGTACCTAAGAATTAGTCCAAAATAATAAAAGATATTTAAATAATTCAAGGAACAGCGAAGACAATTTGTTTAAAAAAATAATTTAAATATACGAATGTTGTCATAATTAATTAAATCCTGCCATATTTCTACTAAAGTAATAAAATTAAATAACCATTATTAAATTATCGGAGATTGTCATTATTAATTAAATCCTGCCATATTTCTACTAAAGTAATAAAATTAAATAACCATTATTAAATTATCGGAGATAAAATCATTTGTGCATAATTTTCCGATACTTGTGAGTTTCGAATTAAGCCCTGATGAAGGTTTACAAGAGCACTTTCTAGACCGGAGTGCATTTGCAATCTACTGCTGCAGATTGCAGATTGGAAGTGCACCCGCTGCCTCGATATTCCACTGCATTAAGGAGAAAAGCTGCTATTAGAAATTTAATGACTGCAATAACTCGGAATGGTGTTCTTTATCTGATTAGTCTATGATAGAGCTCTGATGCTAAAACCAATCGCCACCGTCAGTTAATTAAATAATTATTTGTGCTCTCATTCAGTTTGACACGTAATCGAAAATTGATTCAGCTCATGGACATATTACATTTATGCATCATAGACCTAAATAATTGTTGAACAAATTTCTCTGAGTAGAACTAATTTGAAAATTTGAGTGCTTGTCTTGTAGATAGGGAATATTCTGACTTTAACATTAGTTCATGTAGCCGGGTTTATTTTGGGTCATATAAGCTTTCAGAACTACCTTGGGGAATAGAGCGGACTAGATGTCGGATGATAGCTATTGTTTATACTTATTTTAAAGATTTATTAGTAATTTATTTTATTTTATACTGCACTATACAAAGTAGCTCTACAATCCAGGGCGGGTTTTGACTTCCTTCAAAACGTTCCAAACTTCTATATCGTGTTAAAACTCTATATCGTGTCTCCATCTTGTGACTTCCAAAACCTTTAGATCCTCCTATAGGTTCTGCAGCCATCGTCTTCTTTTGCCAAATATATTTCCATTTAATAGTTTGCTTGGCATTCTGTCTTAAAGCATTCTTGTAATATGGCCTTGCAATTCTATGCGGTTTGCTTAGACATATTCTTCGTTTGAATTTTTCATGTACTGTCAGCGTTAAAGACAGGGCCTTATATCGTTCACAAAAGTTTCCTTTCAAAAACCCTCAGGCGGTTTGATATGGCTGCAATAAGGGTCCACATCCGTTTAGTTACTTATTTCAAAGAAGAAACATGCCATGGCCCATTTTCTTGAAATTTGATAATTTTGCGGAAGTTGAAAATGCTGTCCAAGAGTTCTTTGACAGCCATCCCAAGCTATGGTATCAGCGTGGCATCGACAGATTGGCTAACTGATTGGTAATGACGGTAGATAACAATGGATTATACTTTGAGTATTAATTATATTTTACATCAAAGAAATAATAATACAAATATTTGTTTAAGAAACGGTCATTTTTTTTTATACACCCCATTATTTATAACTGGAATTTATTAATTGTATCGAAGATTGGAATAACTAGAATCATTCAAAAAAATATTTCAAAAAAAAAAAAAAAAAAAAAAAAAAAAAAAAAAATACAAATATAAAGGTTTGTCTTTATTTTTAAAAGTATATTTTTCCAGTTCTCCTGTGTCTTTCCTACCATTGGAGTACTTTTTTCCTTGGACTTATTATTTATTCCGTACCTATTTATTTGTTTGTTTGTTGAATTTTGTTAGGGCATAAAACTGCAGAGGTCATAAACGCCCTTTGATTTTTTTATTATTATTATCATTAAATTATTATTATTTTATTTATTTTTCATATTTAGTTTATAAAACCACAGCTCGACACCACAGAGCAACCGACGAGCAGCGCCCAGACCCATCGGGGGCCGGCCATGGCCAAGGGGGCAATCCCTATTTATTTATGGCTCCCCTTGATTTATTAGACAAACGTTCGAATCATCTAAAAACTTGACAAACATAACTTGATTTATATATTAGATGTAATAAGGTGTAAATGTCAATAAATATATATTTTTTAAAATGATAGGTATAGAATTTTGTAGACCTTAATTAGATGTTTTTTAAACTTCCTTAATTCTGCTGTAGTCACCGATTAGCGATGTGATTTTGTATTTTTTTTTTCAATAATTTATTTTTTTTTAATTGTAATTTCCAAAGAAAAAAAAAATTGAATTTCGAAATTTTTCCTTTGGGCATTATTGCAAATGATTCTTTGCTGATTGGTATTTGCTGTGAAAATTGTTCTGTCTGATGGATGCTTCCAGTGTTCATACCACACAACGCGTTATCTTGCAATGCTTAAATCGATGTCGACATTGTTTTTTTGTTGTGACTTAGCGGTATTTATGAACTCCAATTAGAGCAGGAAGGACTGGAAGTCGACGGTTTGTTTTTCATTTAGTTTTTATTTCTCTTAATTTCAAGTGAATTTGTCTCCACTGATCGTCCCAACCTGTCAAGCACTGCTTTTTTGAATTGACAGTTTAATCTGCTGGGGCGATTACTTTTTTTCTTCAACCTTTTTTTTTTTTTTTTTTTTTTTTTTTTTTTTTCTTGCCGAATGGACCGCTTGGTCTGCTTTTTTGTTTTTAACTTCTCTTCTCCTTTAGCTGACTTTGAACAAACGCAGATTGAAAAAAAAAAATGCCAAGTTTTGGGAAATCCAAGTTATAGCGCACAATGACATTGAACTTACAGTGTTCATATTTCTTGTGTTTTTAGTTCACTTATGGTAAGTTGCGCTGGAAACATTCAGCCTAAATGAAATTGATCTGACCTTGCTTTGGTTTTATAAGTTTCGTCTACTATTAAACCAAGATCCAAAGAAATATCAGAATATCCTTCCTTCTACAGTGTTTATTACTTCGATTATAAATAAAACCTTTTCTTTTGGGCTATTAATCTTCATAAATGAGAATTTCTAACATGAATTATTTTTTTGTACATTGTTTAAATTGTTATTAACTTGTATATTATATTTTATGCTGTTTTTTATTTAATTATTTATTTGTTATTTTTAAGAGGTCCTTGTTGACATGGATATGTCTTTTAGGCTGGGGGTCTAAATATATTTGTTGTGACTTTTTCACATAAAAAAATGTGTACCATTTTGGAACGCTCTTACTCTGTTGGTGTTTATCGGAACGAAAATTTGACGAGATGTTTCACGTCAGAAATTTGATGGAAAATATTTTTGGAAATAAAGAATTTGTCGCTAGGACATACTGTTTAGCTGCTATATTGGTTTAAATAAAAAAAAAGTCACGTTTACTTACATTTTATGAGCTATGTGGCTTTTTTGACACTCTCTAGCTCTTTTGGTGTTTTTCGGATCAAAAATTTGACGACATTTCGAAAATTTAAACGAAAATAATTTTTTGTGATATAGCACTTGACGCTAGGACCTACCGTTTAGGAGCTACATTGGTTCGAATGAAAAAAAGTAGAGTTTTGGACGCCTACCTTCTCTCGACTTTTTTTTTTATACTCAACACAAGAACGATCATTAACAGATAATGTAATTCAAGTAATTTGACATTACTAATATTAATATTATATATATATATATATATATATATATATATATATATATATATATATATATATATATATATATATATATATATATATATATTTCACCTTTCGTTACTGTTCATGAGCTCTGGATAGGGTACAGTAACCAATTCTTTCTCCGATTTCCCAATATTTTTATTTATTTATTTTTTTTCTTTTTGCTATTATTATTTATTTTAAGTAGTTAAATGATGATTTTTTGAAGCTGTTGTTGATTACTTTTATGTTGTATATTTGGTAGATTTAACAAATCTCAAAGAAGTATCCGTCTCTGGCAATAATCTAGAGTCATCCATGGATTATTCTTTGAAATATGTGCGCTCTAGAGGAATATATTTGACTATCTGAAATTCAACTTTTTCGTTCCCGATAATCCTCCGAGGCGGCTGAAAAGAAGATGGCCAAGAGATTTTCTAGTGTAGAATTTTTATTGAAGTGCTACTGATGAGTAGCTCTTTTCAAGTTTTGACATTTTATTGTAATCGTTATCAGCTCATTTACTTAATGTATATATTTGTACAGTTGTAAGTTTCAATAAATTGATAAATATTTTTTTTTTATCTTTTTATTTGATTAATTACATGCTGCCTCACTCAAGGGCAATGAGTAATATTGATGACAGTGACTCATTCATTCACGATGTACACTGATATAAAATAAATAAAGTAAGAAAATTTAAAATAAACAACTTTTAAGTAAACAACTTAAAGATCCAAGAAATAAAATAATATATACAAGAAATAAGATAAAATGTACAATAAATAGAAAATAAAAAATAAAATAAGAAATTAAGAAGAAAAGAAAGAGTCATAACTACATTCGTACTCTATATACAATATTCACAAACACTCCGAGGAACACCCCGATCCAAGCCTGCGCCCCGGTTTGAAAGGCAAGAGAGTTCCCTGCGCTGTTCTATCAGCTGCATCACTGATATAATCCAGTAGAGGCTGAGAGGGAGCGCTATGGCACAGTCACACAGGACTTGAGTAGAGAAGCTAGCCATTGCCAGCACTCCAATAATAACTATTTACACTAAATCTCGGGGCCATTGTCGTTTTAATCTACGAGGTGGATTATAAAGATGCATGGAACTGGATAGTGAATGAGCAAGTGGATTGGGATGGTTGGAAAGGTTTTGATTTAATTTGGAGAATTTAAGGGGTATCAATTCAAGGACAAAAGGTATATTCAGATCATTATGTAGGATTTTGTTGGAGACATAATATGGAGCATTTACAATAGTACGAAGGACTTTAGATTGGAAGGATTGAATGCGTTTGATAGTCGATTGTTTTGCTGTCCCCCCACAGTTCAAGTCCATAGGTCCAAATAGGTTTAATGATGGTTTTGTATATGAGGAGTTTGTTTTCTATGGAGAGTTGGGATGTCCTATTTAGTAGTATATACAATTGACTGAAGCGTCTATTAAGTTCTTGCCTTTTAAGTCTAGTGTGAGGGTTCCAAGTAAGTCTTTTGTCTAGGTAAAAGCCAAGATACCGTACTGTGTCAGCTATGGGTAGCGGAATATTATTGATATAAACAGGAGGGCAGGATGTGCGGCGGAGGGTAAAAGTTACATGGGTACATTTTGTTTCATTAATTTTGATCCTCCAGTTGTTGCACCAATATTTAATCAGGGATAAGTGGATTTAGAGATTACAGGAAGCTATTGAGAGATCTGGATGCGATGAAAGGATAACAGTGTCATCAGCAAAAGTTCCTAGGAAAGTATCAGTGGTAGTACGGATATCTGCAGCATAGAGGATATATAGAACTGAACCAAGAACGCTACCTTGTGGAACACCTGCCTCTATTGGGCAGCAGTTAGAATATTCCATTCCGCAGCGAACTCGAAAGGAACGGTTAGAGAGGTAGGATTGAAGGACTAGGAATAGCGATTGAGGTAAAAGGGTTTTGAGCTTGAAAAGCAAACCGGCATGCCAAACCCGGTCAAAAGCTTGCGCTATATCCAGAAATGCGCCGGAGCAATACTGTTTGCTTTTAAGTGTTGAGAATATATGGTCTACAACTCTAAGGCCTTGTTGGACAGTGGAGTGCCTAGAGCGGAATCCAAACTGGTGTGAGGGAATATTTCGGGATTCAAGGATAGGTAGAATGCGTTTAAGAAGGAGTTTTTCAAAGATTTTTGACAGGATTGGAAGAAGGCTGATCGGTCTGTATGATGATGGATTGTTGGAAGGTTTGCCCGGTTTCAGGAAAAGGATAATAATAGAATGTTTCCATTGCAAGGGGAAATAGGTTGTTCGGAGGATGCAATTAAATAAATAGGCAAGGAAAATGACAGCTTTATGGGGAAGTTGCCTGAGAATCTGTGAGGTGAGGAGATCATATCCGGGGGATTTACGAGTTTTTAATTTTCTCAGGAGCAATTTGACCTCAGAGGGGTTAATTGCCCTAGGAGGTAAGGATAAAGGAATCGGTGAATCAAGGAATACATGGACCGTTGTTGTGTGGGTGGGGTTAGGTTAGGATGGGGAGCAAATATATGGTACTGGAGAGGTGCTGGGCAAATTCTTCAGCTCTGTTCTCATCAGAAGCTGCCCATGAACCATCTTATCGCCGGAGGGGATGGGAGATGGGTTGATATTTGAGGGTTTTTTAGCGGTAATCCATAGGGAATTATCTGATGCAGAGAGTGAGGAAAGATAGGAGTTGTAGGATTGGGATTTGAAGGTAGCCATGTTTTTTTTTAAGGAGTTTTGTAAGATAGTTGTAGGATTTCCGATCGTCAGGATGCCTGGTTCTTTGCCAAATGGCTCTGGCTTGGCGTCTGGATCGGATAAGGTCACTTAGGTCTTGGGGTAAAGGATTTTTCTTTCTAACTATATGAAGGGGAACGAGGGGAGGATGCAGCCCAGGCTGCCTGCTGGATTATGTTTGTAAAGGAATTAGTTGCATTGTCAAGGTCTTGGGAGGTTTTTAAGGATACTCTGAGGTCTATATTGTCGAAGATTATTTGGCGGAAGTGATTCCAGTCTATTGGCCCTCTTATAAATCATGGGAGAGGAGATTTTGGAATCGGAGTAACGGAAAGGGTTAGAATTAAAGGACTATGGTCTGAGGAAAGTTCATCCTGGCGTTCTATGGAGTAATGGAGAGGTCCTAAGCCTGAATGTATGAGGAAATCCAGAAGGTCAGGGTTTCTGTTATGATCTGTGGGCCAATAAGTAGGAGTACCGGGAGAAATGAAATGAAATCATCGGGAATTAAGTGCAGATTGCAATGCCCGCCCACGGGAGTTGGTGGTTCTGATAAATATTAAAAAAAAAAAAAAAAAAAAAAAAAAATACTAGTAAAATACATTTAATTTCTTGGACGTAAATATAACAATTAAATATCTATTTATAGTTCCATAATCACACGATAATTAACATTTGAATGGGTCCGCCGAAAAACTTTCTATGCGACAAAATTTCCGAAGTTGCGATTTTAAAGGTTTTAAAATGTATAATAGTATGCCATAGCATGATATAGTACTCCATTATGTCATTATACATGTAAATATAACAACTTAATGTGTCAATATAAAATCTAACCTACAAAAGTAACAAAAACTTTAGATTATGATTTTCTTTCACTGATTACTTAAAATTTTATGCTTTTTCGCTGTAAACGTTTTTCGGCAGATCCATTCATTGATTAAATTCTCAATATAGATAGGAAAATAATTTGTATAATATACGGTCAACAAAATCTTCAAAGTATGTAGTACTTTTTTTTTAAAAGGTTTAAATAGTTCCTAATAAGTTCAAAATATTAGTTATATTGTAGTAAAACCCTCAACCAAAGACTAAGAATTTTATATTCACTCCTCTTCAACCGTTCAACTCTACAACGTAAACAAAAAATTAACACTTAGGTATACTTACTTACTGAAACCTATTTGGACATACGCTTCACAGAAATACGGACCAGCTAAACAGACTGGAGGTGCCGCTGGGTTCTGCTCCCCCCCCCCCCTCCCTCATGCATTTCAAGCCATTTACATTGTTACAACACATTCACTGGTTGTCAGATTTTAATTTACAGGTGTGAATGAATATGTAAAGTAAAAAAAAAAAGTTATGCTGTTCTATTAACTATGATGAGGAGGTGCGGTAGCTCAGTGGGTAAGGCACTTGACTACCATGCTCCCGTGCCTGAGTTCGAGCCCGACTGAAGGCAGAAAATTTATTTTCTGTTATTTTGGCCGTGGATCGAATTCGAGGTCGGGAGACCCTCCTGGGGCACACCCAGCCTCCTAGTGGGTACCCTTAATTGGGGAAAAACCTGGCGGTTGAGCGTGAATTCTGGCCAAATCACCTCCTTTCACAACCGTTGGCTCAGAAACAGTACAACATACCTAAGTACTGATCCCGAGACCCTTCATAGGTTGTAAGTGGTTTTTTTTGTTTTTTTTTTTTTTTTTTTTTTTTTTTTTTTTTTTTTTTTTTTTTTTTTTTTTTTTTTTTTTTTTTTTTTTTTTTTTTTTTTTTTTTTTTTTTTTTAACTATGATAAATAATTGTTGTATTTCTGTTCCAGGGTTAAGGCACAGTACAAGGTCCAGGCCCAGGAACCAGAACAGAAGAAAGACAAGAAGCGGAAGACCACAACCATCACGGTGAAGGATACTGAGCCGGAGACTCTCAACCTTTAGCTAACAAAGGAATCCAAAGAATTAGCGGATTAGAAATTGAATGTTGTTAGTTGAATTGTAGCTGAGTTTTGATATATAGACCACTAGAGAATAGTTATAGATATATTCATCACTTATATTAGGCAATAAATTAGTCAATCGTTATTCCTTTGTTATATTGTTATTATTATTTGCAAAAGTACGTTAGTAAATGTACAAATTGATACAAGCAATTAATATGAGTACTTAAAAATATGAATAAAAAAAAAAAAAGAAGGATTTATTTGATCTCTCGTCCAGTTTCTTTATAGCCTTCTGAGAGTATTTCAATGTATGCCAGTCGTGACCATGTCATTAATGAGTATGTTATTGAGTCCATGAAGTCTGTTGTGTAATAGTCTATAACGTTTTTGTATATGTTCGTTTGCTGTGGGTACTTGTATATCTAAGTGAAGTGTGCGGTTTGAAATTAACCTAGGTAATTTTGTGATGAGTATTTTTATTTTTTTTAGATGCGTATTTGTTGCTGTCCCGTACATTTCTGTGGCCTATGTCCTTATGGGTTTAAGTAAGTGTATGTATTTAGTCGTTGTTGATGTTTTAATGTCAACCGTTTATAATGGATTGAATACAAGAGTTTTAGTGTCTTATTTAAACTGAGACGCTTTTGTTTTGATATAGACCTATTTTCATCGACAATCAACCCATGACACAGACAAACGAAATTCATTATTAAGGACTTACATTCCATAGAAGACTGCGGCTCTTACATGTACCATGGATTTAAAAAGAGAAATATATTAGACTACCATCCCCAGTCACGGCTTCGCCCGCTCTTATAAGTAAAGAACTTAGATAAGTTTAACTAATAACTGAAGTTTTATTTTTTAATGATGTATCATTTTTAATCATGCATCATGCAGTTGAGAATTATTTTCTCACATTATTTCTAGATATTTTCACGCAAAGCTGTAATTTTTAACCCGTTACTATTGCAATGATCAGGTGGTTGAAATTTACGTAAAAACATTATTGGATATTCAATTATTAATAATAATATTATCAAGTTAAGAATCCAGATGGACAGAGACTTTTTAGCAAGAAACTCTGGCGGTTAATAGACTCCATTATCAGTGCTTACAGCCTCATCAAAAGAGATATTTTCGGCTGTCACAATTTACTTTTGTAAACATGCATATTTAATATAATATAATATATATTTAACATAATAATGTTATTTACTTTCTCTGCCATAGTATTTGTACGTATAATTACTGCCGTTTCATACATGCAATGGTACGATTTATTTAATAGACCTAAAAAATCAGAATAAATTTAAAATAATTGAAATTTCAGTCTTTCAAAAACCTCTAGCAAAAAGTAAGGTTAGGCCGCCCATTTTTTACACACAATATCAAAAAATAAGAAATCGATATTTTGATAAGGCAATAGTTTTTAGTGTGGCCGAAATAATTTTATCGATTTCATCTGGTTGGATTTCAAGTTCTGACCATAAATGTTAACGACAGTTTGGTAAACATCTGCCACTTAACACTGTACATTTAAATTATTATGATAGTAAACTATACAATTTTAAACTCTTCCTAAACTATGAAGAAAATGTAGTTAAAATTTGGTACAGATGGGTTTGATAGTTTTACCATTGCAAACTCTGTTAAAGAATGACGCTAACCACATATCGTTGGGTTATTAAACATCCCTGGAATCCACACATCAACCTAAATATTTATATTTTTTTTATAACAATTTATTTGAAATAAGCAAATTTTATCATCAATTCCTAACTATATAACACTGTACCTTTATAACCTCTCTTAAATGGCACTCACCACCTAGCGGTCAAATTTAAAACTTCACCTTAGCAACAATTTAATATAAAATGGTTATATTTTATTATTGCTAAACCTTCCTTGATTTATGAAGATTAAACTATGAAGACGTATTTAAAATTTTGTAAAGATTGGTTTAGTAGTTTTTGCGGTTAGTGATCACAAACGAAAAATGGCTTCTCCTTTTATATAATAGTATAGATAATATTTATGATTTTTTTTGCTCCTGAAATTTAGCTCTTCGTAATATATTTCATCTAGTAAACAAGCGTAAATTTTAAACTAATCTAATCTTCTATTTCTTTCTATTCTACTAACGCCAAACTTTTCAGTTGTGCCTCACTATAAAATATTTTTTGTACGATATAAAATGCTCTTGTTTCTTGCTTTTGTTCATTCAGTTAAATGTTATGAATTATTAATATTGACTAGCTCAACCGACTGTGTTATAAGTCATTTAAAAAACGCAGGATTTCCTCCCCCTAAAAGTCATGGGAATCATTTTTTCCCTCCGATAAGGCAGTGGATGGGGGGAGTACCATATGGAGGATGTAAGAGGGCTGGTCCCCATCGCCCGTGGTGCCCACGGCCGTATCTCCGCGGCCCCACCTGCCCCAACAATATATATATTTATTATGCTAATTAGTCCAATTGTCCGCCAGGAACTCTGCTTCTGGTCCTGGCTAATGTCAGGATCCTCGTGCCTCTTGCCACGCTCAACGATCTTGTATCATAAAAGAGTTTCATAAACGTTTAAATGTTTGCATAATGTACCAATGTTATCTTGGATGCGACACATCCTTTCGGACTGGAAAATCCGAGAGCCATTACTACGGAACATAACCGCTGGCTTGGACAAGGCAGGTCATGCGTCCTATGGACTGCGGGAAGATATTCGCACGGATTGGAAACACATGATCTTGGTGAAAGCGGATGAATTGGATTCTTGCCGTGTATAATGTGCAGTCTCAGGCATAACCTTCTACCCTGAAACACAACTGGTACTTCCACAAATGTTTAGATTCAATGTAACAATAATAATAATAATAATAATAATATATGAACCATAGCAAATTAACTTCAAAAAGCCATCTCAGTATAACGCAAAATATATACAATAAAACATTTATAGTTTTACATGGTAATTTAAACTGCAATTTTCACTGCCAGAGAAACTTTTTCACTCAACAAAAAGGGAGAATTAGAGAGCATCAATAAATGAGTAAGAAAGCTTATACGTAGAATTCAGGGATCGTAAAAAACAGAAGACTGTTACAATCCTAAAGTGGAAGGTTAAGGCGGTTGAAATTTAATAGACACAGCAGAAAATTATCTGAAAAAAGACCAACTCGGCAAATAGTCAAATGCCTCATTTTACAAAATAGTAATAATATGTAACACATGAATAAGGAAGGGTCTGAAGAAAGAGGAAATAACATCAATATTTTTGAACTGAACTTCTACTAAAAGAAGATCGATAAATAAGATTAACTACCAAAGTAAATTGTAAAAATATCTAAACCCAAATAGCCGGAAGAACGAAAAAGAGTGTTTGCCGAAATAATGGGATCGCAAAGGAATGATCATAAAAACATTTCAAAAAGTTTTTCATTGTCTCTCGTTTTCTTATCAATAGTAATGCAACTTTTCACGGAAGGTTTGGTGCTAAATCTGCAACATAGAGGCATTTAGATTGTTATTTGTAAGTTTAATTTTGACGTAATAAGGTAATAAAAGACGTATACAATTTTGACGTTTAATTTTAGATACAAGAAGAATTGGAAGAATAATTTTATAGAAAACATATTAAGAGATGTTTCAATACTAGAATGTTTCGATTTCCAATAAGTATTGATAGCTACATATTTAAAATAATGTTGATAGAAATAAAGCGTTATGGATCAAAACTCAGATCACAAATGGATCATTATCATCATTTTTAGGATCACAAAGGTGAAAGTCATTAATTTCTTTTTTCACGATTAGGTTGCATATTATATTACTTTTAATTATAATTTTAATTGAATATTATCCTGAAAATTATATTAGCTTTGGTGGCATATTATGTGAAATGTTTCAATGTTTTTTTTCTTATAATATATCTAAACCTTAAAACTTTTTCCTTTCATAATCTTATGTAACGGTTTGATTCCGAAAGTCACGATTAGAATTTAAGAAGAAGAAGAAATAAAGTTCATGAACAAATTAGATTATAGCGGTTCTTCAATACACTAGAACGTATCTACGAAAGGTACAAAAGTTATATATTATTGATTTGTAAAATCCCTTCAAAGATTTTAAAAATCACCTTTTTTATAATAATAAAAAATCGAAATATAATAATAATCCAGTGAAATAGGACAAAACAATCTTCTCATCCACTTCTCGGACATAACCGTAACGTTTTTCCAACATTTCATCCTTAAACGCTCATTTCAATTTGAGAGGATTAAATAAAACAGAATCACTTCAGTTGAATGTAATAAAAACAGAATGTTTATTTTATTTTTTTAATTAGGTAAATAGTTATGTTTATTCATTACAGACTATTTAAAACCAACAATTATTTAACGAAATGTTTTAATATAAATGTAAGACGAGCTAATGTGTATTCCTACCACGATGTTATTCTGAAGATAATGGCATCTAATTTGCAGGCTGTCCATTTTATTTTTATCGATATGAGAGTATGATAAATAGTAAAAAATAAATAAAATAATTAAAACATTGAACAAACAAGCTGGAAATTGTTATTCAGACGACAATAAGGAAGTAAATAAATGCCTATAAAGATCTTCATTCAGCTATTTATAGAAACCTACTTGAAATTTGAAGGACATCGCTGTATCTCTCACAGATTTACTGTTTCTTAACACTTATAATGAGATATAAATTAGTATAATTCCTTTATTTAGTATATAAATACTGTATTTTTTATTATATGCACTTAAGCTATCAACATTTAGAATAAATTATTAGGTCCTAAAATATAGATCAATGAAAATCCTAAAATTTGGGAATGCTTAAACGAATTTTTTAATGTATTTCAGCTTAATTTTATTTTCAATACTAAATTGATATAATTGCTAATTTTAGATTCGTGAAATGACATAGCATTGTAGGGAATCATGGTAAATTAAAAAAAAAAAAAAATAGATTTTTCTGAATGTTATTTTATGTTATTTCACAATTCATTGCAAGCTTTAAAGATTTTGTTTTTGTTTAGTAGATAAATTATTATAGTTACGGTATAGTTGTTTAATTCTTATGTACTAGTTTATTATGTCAATCTTTGTGCACAATATTACTTTAATAGGTTCTAGCAATTTGAACTAGTTTTTGTATTTGCATTCAAGAAGAAAAATATTGTGATAATTTAATTGTATCATTTAAAATATTTTAGGTTTCGAAACTACAGTATCTGAAATAGTTGTAAAACGAATTCGATAACACAAATATATTGTACAATGTTTGTTTATATCTATTAGTTGAAATTTACCTCTTTTTTAATAAATTGTATCTAAGTCCAGTATAATAAGGGTTTGGCAAAGATAAATTCTCGAACTTTTATTCTCAACGGATCTTTAGGTTTCTTGGGATGCTGAATCCGTATCCGAAGTTTTACTACCACGGCAGCCGTCGGCTTTAAACCCAAAACAGCTAAAAAACGTCCGAAATACAGGTTTGGGTTGTTTTTTTTTTACCTTTATTAGTGTGTTACCTATAACACGACAACGAAACGTCTTTCGAAGAATGTCTTTTTATATTAATTGTAGCTAGAACCAGTACCTACGAAATGAATAAAACAACTCCGCAATTGGACGATGTTTCGCGAAGTTATAGTCTGGTAAGTTTTTATCGTTGCAACATTATATGAATTTTGGTATGGCCAGATACCCTATTTTTTATATGTGTCAAATGGGTTATGGCATCTGTTATTACAGAGAGGAATATTCCTCTGTAAATGATTGAGCAAGCAATTCTAAACTTTCAGTAGCTCTTTTTCCTACAATACGATTTTTGCACCTAACTTACTATTCAAAGGTGCCACAGACATAAGATCCGCTATATTTTTGATACACATAATTTTATTTTGTGAAGTGTTTTTGTTAAACTCGTTTCTATTTCTTCAGTAATTTTTATAACCACCCAATGTTCGTTGAATAGTTTTTAATTTTTGTTAAAGCCTACAGTGTTAACAATATTTTTTTTAAAAATTATCAATAGCTATCATTGGTTTTTATATGTTTTATTTATTTTATATCCTTATCTCTATTTTTTTTTTATTCTCCTGAACGCAATTGGAGTCATGATGGGTAGATTTTTTACGTCCTGCATAATTGAAGGGAATTATATAATGGAACTATATTCTTAACTGTAATGGCGACAATCTAGAAAATGAACATGTAGGGTAAACAAGACAGTTAGTGACACACCTAAGGAAATATTCATACTAAAATTATAGAAAGAATAGTTAAATATAGTTGAAAGTTGTAGTCATTTTTCCTTAATCAATTATACTTGTACACTATAAGCTAGGAAAGAAAGTTCGCACTAAACATTATTCCTTTAATGTATTTTACAATATAGTGACAATAACTAATGTAAAATCAGTTATTGACACCCTATGGATATCTTTTAAAATACGGACAGAATTAAAAGTACTGACACTGTCGATTTATAGGATTTAAAAGCAATTTTAAGATTTTTTTTTTTGGCAAAATATTTTTTCTTTTCTAATTTTTAAGATAGGTTGTCAATTACCGTCTATTTTTTTTTTTACAATCCACTTTTAGACGTGTAAAACCAGCAATTATGTGATATCAACTATTATTAATCTCATAACGTAAGTTCTATCACTCCACTAATGTATTAGTGATCGCGTTAAACATATGCGTGACAAGTAAGATGATTCTACAATATCCTGAAAAAGACACCCCAAGGGCGTGTTCAAGCGTTCTCATTGTGAGAATTTGTTATGGATGACGTTTTAAAACTTCTTTAAGAAATTAGGTAAATGTTTCAGATATTATCATAAGGTTGGCTGAGGGTTGGGACGAGACGATCCAGGAACGTGACAAGAATGATAACAGCTGGCCGAGGGAAATCTTTAAATGGAAACCAGAGGGAAGGAGAAGAAAAACGTGGACTGTCGGAATGCCTCCAGTAATGAGGACTGGAAGAGGGAGGATACCGTAGAAGATGGAGATTAGAAGAAACGGGACGTGCGGCAGATACATGAAGCCTATTCGTCTTCTTATAAAGAGGTTATTTTTTTTTTTTTAAAGTGATATATTTGTCATTTCTAGGTTAAAATATTTCATACGCCCTTCCATAGTCAAAAACGCCTTAATAAAGTGACTCAAAAATTACCTTTAAGAATAATCACTACTCAAAAATATGCTTTGGAACTTTTCGAATTCTAAAATTTTCATATATTGAATGCTTGGTAAGCAATATCGAAAAATGAACAATAACGTTATGAGAATTCATTTATACCAAGAATTTAAGGGCAATGTGTGCAAAAATGCCATTAGACGGGATCCTCCTATCCCTACTATTAACGAAACTCCTATCCTACTATTTACGAAACTCCAAGAATGTCTGCTTCAGGTGTTTCTTAGCAATTTGTCCACCTAGCATCCTGCCATATCCAACATATGTTGCAGATTAGACCCAAAACAGGTACCAATTCTTCTATGATAAACTTTCTTACCCACTCAAATCCACTAATCTCCTAACTCGCTTATTGCTCAATTTTTGAAATAGCTTGGAGGCGTCTGAATAGAAGATGGCCAAGGGACCCTTTAATGTAGATTGTTAAGATGCACTCTGTATTTTTTTACACATTTGGAACCTATTTTTCTAAACCAAATTGTGCTCATAGAGCTTGAACGATGGAACACTAGTTTCCACTGGAGTCATTTAGAATGCTTGATAAAACTGGATTTAATAAAGTGTTTACAGGGATGAAAGCAGTTCTTAGCTTTATAAAATAGCAAAAGCAATAAATTTAAAATGAATAACACAAATAATAAAAACAATAGGATTCCTATAATGACCTTGTATTGTAATATATAAAAGTGAAACGTATATAGATTAACAAATAAAGACATCCATACAAAGAATTGCCCGTAAACAGTTTATTATCTAGAGAAGTGATTTGAAGAAAACATGAAATCCTGCATTAATTTCCGGACACCCCAATATATCTTTCATTTCTTAAGACAATCAAGAGTCGGTTATTTTCTTTTATTTCAGGTTGTGTATACAGACTTTTGTTCTTCCAGTTACGATCTTCACGCTCCTATTGTTTACAAAATACCGATTCATAATGACTTAGCTCACTTCCGGCAACTTATTTATTACTTCCCTAATAACCACCGTTCATTACCTCCAGAAACATCGACCGGTTTCCCTCAAACGAAACTTTGTCTTGTCTTCCAAGAAGCTCCTCCTTTAATACACTTTCTCCCTAACTAGGGCTCACTTTTAAATATAATGGCACTAATTGATGGAAGGTACCCTGAGGCAACTTGTCCTCGGACAAGAATCCATCAATCTCCAGCTAATCGGTTCATCAAACTATCCTTAGGGGACGTGGAGAAAGATTTGCTGGTATACAGTGCCTCGTCTACCTATGATGAGGATCTATGTCGAAGGCATTGAGAGAACGGTTATCAAAACTGCATTGCAGAGCTTGTCTACGGTGACCAATGAGACCCCACTCCACCTAAAAGTTGAGGGTAAACAGTTTACACATCTTGTGGTTGGAAATATTTTTCAATCAAGAAGGACAAATAAAAATATAAATTGCACTCTAAGTTATTATTTCTTATAAACTTGCTGTACTAGTAACATACATGGATGTAGGAGGTGATATTTTAAGCATTAAGCCTGTTGGTCATAGGTTAAACCAGACAGTTATTGACACTCCAGACAGTCATTGACAACCTATTTTAAAAATTAAGAAAAAAAAAAACATACATACCTATGCAAAAAAAAAAAAACAATATAAAATTCCTTTTAAATCCTACAACTCAACTGTGTATAAGTACTTTCAAATCTGTCCTTATTTTAAAATTTATCCCTAGGCTGTCAATAACTGATTTTACATTATTTATTGTCACTATCTTGTAAAATATATTCCATTAATAATGTTTGGGGTGAACTTTCTTGCTTAGCTTAAAGTAAAATAATTAAGAAAAACTTACTGCAAGGTTCAACTTTATTGAACTATAATTCTTATAATTCTTTCTATAATTTTAATATAAATATTTTCGAATATTTCCTTAATGGTGTCTGGTTTACCCTAACTAATAAAATAACTTGCTAACCGACAATAAAATAATATCCATAAAATAAATGTTATATATTAATTTATTAAATTAATTAATCGATTTAATTTATTTATCTTGAAAAACATTTACACTGTGAAGTCACCCCTTCGTTACTGCGTTCAATTGCTATTACTGTTTCATAAGGCCATTGAAACGCTATTAGTTATTCGTATTTTGCTTCATTTTCATTTGTTTGTTTATTTTAGAGCATATAAAATTGCGGGTCTTCAACGCTAGTTTAATCTTCATAAAAAAATTAAATAAATACATAAAAAGTTGATTTGTGGTCCATACACGACAAAGCTCAGCCCAAGAACTGAGGGATGAACTAAAATTAGTAAAATATACAGAAAAGGAACGATTGGTCTCACTCCAAACGACTGCTCTCTATATAAACGTTATTTTTAGAAAGAACGATTGGAAAGTAACCTCCGAAGTATTCTTGATGATAATAGATGCAATACAAATGATTAATAATAAATAATTATCAAATCCCTTAGTAAATATAACCTATTCAAGAAATTAAAAAAAGAAGGACGCTAAAGACCCTCGATGTTGAATGACCATAAGAAATTTAGTCTAAACTACATAATGCATCAGAGACTAGAAGAATATAGAAAACATCATTCGTGGACATTAATAGGATACTGCCGAACTAAACTGTGTGGCAACATTTGATAGCAGTTTAGAACGACAATATTCAAATTGGCTTAGAATTCCACGTTGACTAGTAAAACATTCATTGAGATTATTGATTTAAATTCAGATACAACATGGATTTCAGCCATATTTAAGATTAAAATATGTATTACAAATTTAAAATAAACTGTGAAAAGATAGTTGTGAGGAAAAGATTAACCTAAAAGACCGTAATTATGTTACTTAATAGTTTTATCATTCAATACTGAAACGACAATAAGTTTTGACTTCTTCACCATTTACTATGGAGTTGCGATTTGTGACTCCACTATACCATCCAATCCTTACAATCCAAAATCCTCAATGCTCCTTGCTTTGTCACAAATAAACTTATCCATAAATGCCTCAATTTTCCATATGTTGCTTGTTTAGCCCAAACCAGATACCTATCCTTTCATAGTAAGCTCTGCAACTATTAGATATACTAAGCCCTATAGGCCTATCTAGACACGTTGGAGGCGTCTGAAAACAAGACACCTATAAGGACCTACGTATATAGGACTTTTATTGAAGTGCTATCAATGGGTAGTTGCTTTACAAGCAATTAAAATGTCATTATGAGCATTATTTTCACATTTAATAAATGCATTTTATTTTCTTGTAGGAATACAGTTGTAAATTTCTATTACTTATTTATTTATTTATTAATCGGTGCGACAGTCCTTAGAGCAGAACCAGGACCTCCTCAGCAAGCCTCCTCCAACCTTCTCGATCCGCGGCCTTGCGGCGCCATCCTCTAACGCCTGCCTGGCGGAGGTCTTGCTCCACGTCATCTAACCATGTCAATTGTGTCCGCTTTCGAATTCTTAAATCTTCTGGCTTTTCTTTTAGCAGTTTTATAGGAAATCTATCTGCAGGCATCCTTTCGGAGTAGCGCTTCACTTTTTTTCTTTTTGTTAGCACCCATGTCTCGCATTTTTGCGTATGTAACAACGGGTCTGATAATAGTTTTATATGCTGTTATTTTAGCTTTACGGATAAAGTTTTATTTAGATAAAAACCTAAGAGCTTTTCGAACTCCGAACAGGCATCTGTTTGCCTGCCTTTGATTTCCGCGAAAACAGCATTATTATTTGTTACTAGCGACCCTAAGTATTTAAATTGTTCACACGTTGGGAAACTGTACTCCCTGAACTGGATTTGTTCTACTTGAGACAGGGTTCGCGACATATATTTAGTCTTCGCTTCGTTTATTTGCAAACCGCGTTTTTTACAAGCTACTTCCAGTTCTTGAATAACTCCTCCAAGGGCCTCTTTAGTCCTCGCTGTGATAAGTACGTCATCAGCGTATGCCAAGTGTTGCGCTAATATGTTATAGATGGTGCCACCGGGGTTCGTGGCATAAGGCCTCATTCTGTTCAAGCATCTTGTGCTCTTCCAAGCTCTTAAAGCTTTCTTTGACTTCTTCAATCTTAAGTCAGTCTACATTGAACCTGTTGACACTGGGCTAATCACCCGTAAAAATGATGTATTTACAAAAAAAAAAAAAAAAAAAAAAAATCATATTTCTATTTCTATAAATATAAAAAAAAAAATTTATAAATAGTTTAATAGTACTAAGAAGTTATATAAGATAGAGTAAACCTAACAGTTATTGACACCCTTAAGAAAATATTCATACCTCCTTAATTACTATACTTTAAGCTATAGAAGAAATTTCACACCAAACATTATTTCTGGAATGTATTTTACAAGATAATGAGAAGAACTAATGTAAAAAAAATACGGAAAGAATTAAAAGTATTTTTATACTGTTCAGTTGTAGGATTTAAAAGGAATTCCATAAATTTCTTTTCTTGTTTAAATTTTTATTTTGTTAATTTTTAAGTTAGGGTGTCAATAGCTATCTGGTTTACCCTTTTTTAAATAAAAACTCAACATTAGGTCAGAGTGTATGATAAGACTTGGATTTGTTCCAACACACTGTTAAAAGTGATCCACAATGTTAAAAGTAATATTGAAATGTTATGTTAAACTGTTAAAACCAGCAGTGATGGCTACAAGCCATCCCTGCAAAACCCGTGTAGCCGAGAGGCAAGGAAGGGAAATAAATAAATAAATAAGATTAAGACATTTTTTATTGCAGTTTTGGAATAAGGATATTGTGATATTCCAAATATGATAATTTTACGACAGTTTCGATTGTCAATCCATGGAATAAAGCGATAGTGTTTATAGGATCGTAAATGAGGCAGAGAAGTCCTTGATTTTTAAAGAGTTGTTTTGAAGATTGGTTGAGAGGCTCACCTTCAGAGAGCCAGAAAGGGAAGCGTTATCGAAGTCAAATAACAATATTGCTCTCCAACCGCCTGGTCATATCTAATGGAGTCTGACCTACTCTGGGACATAGTGTCCTTAACAGTCTTCTCTGAGTGCTTCACTTGAGATCTCCGGCAACGAATATTTTTTTTATTTTAACGATATCTTTAAGAGATTTCTCTTAAATGTTAAGTATGCATATATGTAGCTTTAAAGGTAAATTTTAGTTGAAGAAATGGTATGTATTATAAATGAAGTACCAAGGAATATTTCAAGCAGTAGTATTTTATGAGAAAATAACTCGTATAGGATTTTATTAATTTTTTTAAAATTTATTTATTTGTATCCACTACTGTATATAATATACACATCGAGTAAATATATGGATAATGATTACAATAGCATTTAAATAACTTATAAATATGGTTAATGTTTCTCCTGTTATCAAATCTACTGCAATGCATCCAATATGTTCCAACCAAGTGTTACCAGGTGGCATAAAATATTTTACCTGGAGTGGGGTAAATTTCCCCAGTTCTCCATCACCGTTTTCCCTCTGAAATTCCTGTCAAAAATTACATGTAAACCAAACGAATATTATGTAAAAATATTAATTTAATAGTTATTTATAAAAATATTAACATATTGGTAATGTAGGCTTGTGATAATTAAAAACCCTAGTATAGAAGTTTCTAAATGTATTTGTAAGTGCAAAATTTATTTGTAATTCATTCAATTATAATAAGCCATTCCTTATCATATCTCAGCAAAAATATCAATAAACATAATAAATACGAAGTTAGCTTGAACGATCAAACGACAGTCGAAGCTATTTTCGTTATCTGATGGCCTAACGCTCTCTGAGCCATCGAATGATCAAATCATCGATTTAATATACATTTGCGATCGAACATCGAATGCTTGCGTGAATGATGATATTTATTTCTACCAGTAGAACGAAGGTTGCATTTAATAAAAATTATATATCTATTATATTATATAAAAAAAGGACAAGTCATTTTTCGTTTGTAATCACTAACCGCAAAAACTACTGCACCAATCTGTACCAAACTTTAACAACAGCTTCTTCATGGTTCAAGGAAGGTTTAGCAATAATAAAATTTAAAGATTTTCAATTACAATTAGGATTGATCCTTCTATATCATCATGCGTACCTCAAGTGATTTTCAATTAAATTGCTATAAAAAAGCGATAAATATGAGGTGCCCAGTGAAGTTTGATAATCCACGAATAGGTGTCGAGCACCATTCGAGAGAGGTTAAAAAGGTAGGGTACGATATAGAGCTAGAAATTTATGATGAAATTTACTTATTTCCAATTTAATTGTTATTTAAAAAGCTATAAATACGTCTGGAGAAGTTTGGGTCCCAATGTAGTTTAAAAATCCACCGATAATTGGCTACCACCATTCTACAACAGAGTTTGCTATGGTAAAACCCAACTGTACCAAATTTTAACTACATGCATCATCTTCATCGTTCTAGGAAGATTTACAATAATACAGTTATCTATAATAATAATTTATGGTCTTGAATAGCAGAAATGAGGTTTGCCAAACTATCGTATGCTTTTATGGTTAGAAATTGAAATCCAAACAGATAAATAGATAAAATTATTTCTGCTAAATTAAAAATTATTGCCAAATCAAAAGTCGACCTTTTCTTTTTAATATTGTGTGTAATGATCCATGGGCCTTTGGTTATACGCACTGTTGATGCAGTCTACGTCCATCTGGATTACCAACTCATACATTAATATTAAAATTTGGATGCCCAATTACGGCTTTATGAAATCTTCAAACAACTAATCAATCCTATTTTAACCATGTTAAAAATTACTGCTATACATGAAAATATTCTATACCTCAGTACAAGATTATTATCGATAAAAAAATAAAAATCAATTACTTATTAAAATAATCTAAGTTCTTTACTTGTCAGAGCAAGCGAAGCCACAATGGGAGTGCTAGTAACATATAAATTTTCTTTCACATCGATCTTCAGGAATTCCCTAATTCTTCTTTGGATTCGCCATTTTCCCACTATAACTAGTATTATCTAAAAGTGGGGAAAATTCCTCCAGTATCCAATCGGATATTTCTGAAAAGAAATTGTGTTAATGAGTTCTGTTAATGAGTAGTTTCTTCACAGGTACTCTTAACAACATATTACATATTGCACAAATAAAGTTACGACGCTGATATTGAATATATTTTAAGAACATATTATTATGTTTGTAAAAAGGAAGATTTCAGCTTCCTAAGATTAGTATTATTCTTTTCTTGAATTCGTCTCAGAAGAGCTGACAAGCGTCGAGTGCAAACACTGGTGAAGATATTATCTCTGGCAAACGTCTTGGCAGACATATCACTATCGTCGGATGCGACCCGGGGATCCTTCAACCCACTTTTTCTCACTGACTGGGCCCTAGGAGCCTACGTGATCCGAGTCACGTAGGAGCCCTTCAGAGGCCAATTAGACACCGTATTTGCCCTAGCGCTAATAACAGTCTTTGTTAAACTGTTGCTGGTGGGGGTCTCCTGCTGAGCTACCTGCTTCAGTCTCCCCTCTCTCAAAGATTTATTACTGCTTGGGGCGAAGGAGTCTTCAATTCTCCAAGCAGACCTGAAGAAGATTTTATTAATATCAACAGAAATCATATACTGAGGTTATTTACTGAAAAATTAAAAAAGAAAACAAAAAAAACAAAAACATTACATTGATTGATGAATTATTTACATTGCTGCTTAGATTGTATATAAATATGTTATTTTAAAAAAAAATCTAAGACAAGAATTCAAACGTGTTGATACTCACCTAAGGAGGCAAAATGAAAGGCTTCTAAAATATATCAGGAACTACAGCAAACTGAATGAAGAAACGAAAGGGTCAAGTAGATGGGTAGTCCTGTAGGGTTTCCCTACGACTTGTTGGTTTTTCCCGTTTCTATTGAAAAGAAATTTAAAATGAGGCCATTGAAAATATTTATCTGATCATTTAAACAAATCAGGATTAGTTTTGAAGGATTTTATGATTTCTATTGATTCATAAATAATTAATTTTAGGCTATTTCTGTTTTTTTTAAATTTAATTTTTTTTCCTAGCACGGCCATTCTGTGGACCACCTTTAACAATTCATTCATCTTCCGTTTCTTCCAATATTTCTTTGTTAACTCTGCTTGATGTTTTCTCCTTTCATCTGGCCACTGTCTTTTAATTTGTGTTTTAACTATTTCAGGAAACTTCATCTTGTTAACTGCTGTCCGACATTTGTCTCAGTCCCACATTGAATTTCACTGTATATTTGCCACCATCATGTCTTCTTTTCCCATCCGTATCCATGTATTATTCTGTCTTTGGAGGCTGAGGAAAATTTTCTTTGTCAGTTTTCTCTCATCCATTCTTATCAAATGTCCATAATAAAATGCCAATCTACGTTCTCTCATTGCACCAGTTAATTAATAATATTTTGATACATTTACGTATTAATTTTTAACATAAAACGTTCTTCAGTCTTTGCTATTTCTATTGATTTATTAGTTTCACTTCCGAGTCTTTGTTGAATTAATGGTTATTTTCATTTGAATGTATACTTAAGCTGGAATTTTGGGTCTTATTGTTGGATACTCTTATATATTCTTTGATTTGCTGATCGTCCAGTTTTTCCTTTTATTTAGCTTCACAGTCATTAGATTTTTGTTTAAATACACCGTTTGTTTTAAAGGGTCTGTTTTGTTTTTAGGTGATGGGAAATAAGATGAAAACAGTTTATCTATTTTTTATGCAGGATTTGAACCTAATATTTTTGATTCCTTTTCAACTTTCTTAGGTACAATATTGAGCCATAATTTGGGATCAAAATATATTTCTTCGGGGTAGCTTTGTCCTCTGGGACTGTTAATTGTATATTAATCATTTTTTTTTTTTTTTTTTTTTTTTTTTTTTTTTTTTTTTTTTTTTTTTTTTTTTTTTTTATTTTTTTTTTTTTTTTTTTTTTTTATGAAATGAAAAATAAACTTTATTCTGGGACAGGCAGTCCCCTAAGAATAATTAAAGTGCTCAATAAAAGGTACAATTGTCTGGCTGAGATTAGTTACAAATCAGCACATCAGTTTTACAAATTAAATTATGAGAAAAAAAAAGAAGAGAGGAGAAACAAAGAAAAAAAAAATTAAAATTAAGTTTAAAAAATAATAAAAATAAAAAACAATCAACAGTAAAAATTTTAACACATTTATGTACATTTACATATTATTTACATTTTTGTGGAAGATTAAAGATCGAGGGGATGGATAAATAAAAGATGTTTAAAAGAAGTTAATGAAAGTATATCGCAATGATTTGCGAATATGGATTGGTTCTATGTGAGGGGGTATATAGGTGGGAAGGTTTGGATTTGTTTTTCGTGATTTCACTGTTTCCATTATTTCTGGATGTTTATTTTAATTTTGTAGAAGAAGATAATCAGGGATCCAATCAAAGAGAAACACCATGTTTAGGTAGAAATACTTTAATACGTGCCGAAGTTTCGACCTGCCTTGGAAGTCTTCTTCAGGGCCACCGAACCACACTGGAGAGAAGACGATGGCTCTTTGCAAGACAGGTCGAAACGTTAGCACGCATAAAAGTATTTCTACTTAGACGTGTTGTTTCTCTTTGACTGCATCCCTGATTATCTCCTTCTCCATTCATCATAACAGTCAACTATACTTTTGTTATTATTATAATTTTGTGTTAATTGAATTAGAATGGGTCAGGTAGATCGAATTAGGTTTTCCCTATGAATGGTCGGTTTATTATTTTCCCACTGGAAAAGAATTTAAAATTGGACTATTGAAATGATTCCTAAATCTTTAATTTCAGACTATTTTTAATATATTAGTTTCACTCATGAGTCTTAGTTGAATTTATAGTTATTTTAATTTAAACTTCGTTTTTCTTGACATGCTAGCTAATTATTTATTAAATATGATACTTCCTCGAAACAACAAATATAAAGCTAATAATTTAAATAATAAACTAAACTATTAACAATGGAAACCAAGCAATAGAGGTATTCTCCATTATAATTGACATGACAGAGCGGTCGGCCTGAGCTAGTCCACTTGGGGACTATTGAAGCCGCAATTAGCATAGTTAATAGTTCATGTCACATCGTAAGCCTTAATCGATAGCCAATCACCGCTTCGAGTTAACTGAACCTATATCTCAATTCGGCTATACCTCATGCTTTCGCCAAAATGTCTAAATAATTGTCATAATACAGTCATAAATTTTATTAAAGTATTGTCGAATGTCAACTGTATGACTTGTAGCGTGGTCATGGACAGAGGATATTTGACTGCATAATCAAACGAGATTGACCCAAATAGTCAACTCAATTTGCAGTACAATACTCAAATCACTTTAGGCAATGGAAGTAGTTCAAGGCTAGTTCACAATGTATCTATTAAAAGATTTCCTAGTTCGTTTTACCTAAATATTACATTTGCCACTTGTTAAAATATCCAGTCGGGATGACTTCTCCCAATAAATTACAAACTACTTATTTACATGACGGTGTAATTCTTTCATAGTAAACTCCATACCTAATCTAATCCACTAGTCTCTCCATTTGCCTCACACTTAATTCCTGATAATCCTCCTAGGTGTCTGAAAAGAAGATCGCCAAGAGAACTTCTAGCCTAGAACTTTTATTGAAGTGCTACTAGTGAGTGGTTCTTTAAATGTTATTTCCATGTCAATGTAATCATTTTCCTCAAATTTACTTGATGTACATTGTATACAGTTGTAAATATCAATAAATAGTTATATAAAACATTATTTATAGTAAATATTTATATTATTATATTTGGTATAATGTTTGTTAGACTTTGTAGTTGGGTGTTCCTTATTTGTTCTTCTTAGAATACGTTTCATTACTATTTATACATGCTCACCTTTACTAATAATAAAGTTTATGATCTAATAATGACTCCTAACTGACAGATTTATCCATGTCAATGTCAATCTGATAGATTACTAAAAAAAAAATCTGTACCTATTATTATGACCAGTAAATACATAAAAGCATTTTTAAATTTACTTGTATATAATGCATGACGCTGTAAGTTATTGATAAATACTTTTTTTTTTTTTAATTTTTTATTAATTTTTTTTTAATTTAAATTTTTTTTATAACGAGACTTACGATCGATCGTACAGGACTTCGTCACGTTTGTCTCATAAAGAACAATCCACCAAAGTGCGCAACCTGTAATAAAATACAATTAACAATTAGACGGATTCTAGCGGACTGTCCTCAATGTGATACTGATTTTAAAGGAAGCACGATTGGAAACAAACCTACCAACTATTCTTATTGGTAATTAGTTATAAAAATATATATTTTCATTATTATAATATATATATTATTTAATTTTTAATTGGGAAATAGCGAATAGAATATTTAGTTATTATTTTTAAGCATTACGATTTTTTTTCTACCTTATACATATTTTTAATTTTCACACCTCTTTTCACTTTCTTTAATTTTGCTTTTATAGCCCTAATGAAGACTTGCATTTTATTTATAATAATATAACAATAAATTTTATTGTCTATTTTACTACATGGATATACCCGAATCATTTTCTTTTCTAATTTTATCTATAGTCACTTTCAGCACTTCAGCACGCTGCTGCTTCCACAAGCCGTTTGCGAAAGCGCCGACTGAATTAGATGAGGACAGCCTTCGACCTCTATTGGTGAATATCAATCTCTCAACGTGATCTCTGACAAATGGTAATGTCTGAGCTGCCCTTGGCTACGACAGGGTACAACGCCCTCTTTGAAGGAATCCTGTTAGTTGGATGTCCGATACAAATGCATGAGCTAGCCCAAGGCCGAACTGTTGCCGTAAACAAAACCATATTTTACTCAACATCATTTTGTATTGGAGAGTATTCCAACACTATGCCGAATATTGCGATAGTTGAAGGCCTCTGATCCGCTCCTTCGACTGGCCTCCGCACTGGAAATCATATGCAATTTTCCTTAGTTTACTAATGTAGGCTATTAAGTTATGCATGCTTCTACTCTACTAAATGCTACAATAAATGTCATATTTAAGTAATACATACCTGATGGGAAAAAAAATCTACAGCAGGGTTAGGTAATAAACGTTTAAAGATTAAATAAATCAGGCTAGTGATGTCCTGGCGTACCTCTAATTATTGGTTAGCCTCCACCGAATCAAGGGACCCGACTCCAGTTTCTTCCAAAATGTAAACTGTCCATTTTATATATATATATATATATATATATATATATATATTATTATATATTTATTATATAATATATTTAATTGTACATTTCGTTAGAAATTGTAGAGAAAAATATACCTATCTCTTCAAACAAATGGAATTTGAAAGTTTAAAAACATTTAACATTTTAAACATTTTAAAAACATTTGACTGTTTTGATCCTGGGTTACATATTCTCTCCAATATTATATATATATATATATATATATATATATATATATATATATATATATATATATATATATATATATATATATTTTTTTTTTAATTATAATTTTATCTTGAAAATATACCTATCTCTTCAAACAAATGAAATTTGAAAGTTTAAAAACATTTAACATTTTAAACACTTGACTGTTTTGATCAGTTACATATTCTCTCCAATATTATATATATATACATATTATTATATATATATATATATATATATATATATATATATATATATATATAATATATATATGTTGAGAATGTGCTGTTACTATATCAACGGTTAAAACGAAAAAATCAGTCTCACCCACCAGGTTTTTTTTCCCAATTAAGGGTAACCAGTTTATAGAGGCTGGGTGTGCCCCATTAGGGTCTCTCTACTTCTAAGTCAATCCACGGTTGTAGTAACAGAATATAAATCTTCTGCCTTCAGTTAGGGCACAGGAGTAAGGCCTATCTGACCTACCGCGGCTTTTAAATTTAGAATAATGTAAAAATTCTAGGAAAAACAAATATTAAAAAAATAGCAATATCCCTATTGATTTTTTAACACTTATGTAAAAAAAAAGTATTCTAGAGATGTTCTGCCTCAACCTCTCTTATCTCCAGACCTCTAGTCTACCAGCTGCCATTTTTCTACTATTTTATGATTAAAAAAATTAGTGACCAAACTCCAATAGAAATCAGAAATGATTTATAATGATTCAAAATCCTATTCGGAAGAAACATCACGTTTGGTAGATATGTATTGAAAGTAATAAAGTGACGTTTGATTATTAAAATATTTCCTAATTATTTTATTAAATGTTTAATCATATTTGATTCTAGAATGTTTTAATTATAAAAAATAAACCTGCATTTCAGGACAATCCATTATTATTTTTACAAGGCATAGCAAACCTAAACAATACCATTAAATCCTACTTCCTTTGCAGTAACCTTCGGATCTAGGGTCTAGGAGATCCAGCTTGGCATTATCCTCCAATCTACGTTAACTATTCCTAGATAACTGATCACTTACCCTACGACTTTTCTATTTCATAACAATCTCCATTATACTATTATGTTACTTTATTATACCCAGTATTGGTCAAGCGAATTCGTTTGATATCCTCAAAATTCCTCAAACGAATCATTTTTTAGGTATATATTTTACGCAATGGTCAATTATAAATGAAACGTATATGGAATCGGGAACAGTAGGAAGTTAAACGTTACGTATATCTGCTCATTTTGGACCTCTGCTTTGTTAACTTGTCTTATATAATATACCTTTAGTTCCGCATTAGGTCCATGAATCATTTCCAATCTTGCCTCTAATCAAATTCTTTAAGAATTTTTATATTTTAAATATTTCATAATAAATAACATAAAAAGTGGAAATCCCTTTTACTTCTCTTTTTTTTAAATTTAACTTTCTACTTTTTTTATAGAAAGTGGGAGGCCTTGTTTTTTTAATATAAAAACTGATATACATCTTTCCTGTTAATGTGGGTCAAGAGAGCGACAAGGGAAGACAAATAAACACGAGATCGTTACGTCAAGACATCTATATTCATTATTTTTGGATCAGAATCACTAAAGTTTTACCATAAATTGTTAATTCTTAGAAAAAGTTTTTATGGCGATCTATTTTGTTCCGTAACGCCAAGTGAGCAGATGTTTCAAAGTGTTCTGGAAAAAAAAAATAAATAAAAAAATAAAAAAATGAAGCCCTTTGACGTCAAAGTAGTTTTTGTGCTCACGTTCCTAGCGTAGAGTCGTTGAACTCAGACTTTTCTCCATATTAGTGGATTATTTAGTACATTTTTGTAACAATTATTTATTATTTTATAACTTTATTTTTATATACATACAAATGAAACCAATAAGCTGTAGCACCATGTAAATTGCAGAAGCAGTCAATGATAGAGGCATCACAGTGCATCCTCTGTCCATCTCCCCTTGAGACTTCGCCGTGTTATATCATTAAAGTTCGTGTCCTTATAATTTGTTATTAAATAGCGTTTGTAATTAGGCTGGATACAATTAGTTGTAGATGGAATATATAAGTCTATCTGTAAGCTGCCATTAAAAATGAAGCACTCTAAGTTCGATATCAATCTTAATAATTTTGATCAAATATTATTTATAACACACACATACACACACCCGTAATCATATGTAAAGAAGATGTTTTTATGTGTTTACTGGCCGTAATAATAGATTTTCCTAGTTAAATCTATCAGATTGACAGGGATAAATTTGTCTGTTAGGAGTTATCATTGTGTACATAAACTTTATTGTTTGTAAATGTGAGCATGTATAAATAACAATGAAACGTATTCTAAGAAGAACAAATAAGGAAAACCAAAATACAAAATTTAACAAACTTTATGGATAAGAAGATAATGAGAATGATCATTCATCGTTCGTGTCCTGCCCATTGTGGTTCGGTGGCCTTGAAGAAGACCTGCAAGGCAGTTCGAAACGTTGGCACGCATTTAAGTATTTCTACTTAGACGTGTTATTCCTCTTTGAATGCATCCCTGATTATCTTCTTCTCCATTCTTCTTATTTACTATATTTAATATTTTTTTTAAAAAATGATTTATCGATATTTAAAATTGTATGCAATACACATCAAATAAATTAGACGAAAACGATTATAATGACATGGAAATAACTTGTGAAGAACAACTCACTAGTAGCACTTCAATAAAAGTTCTAGGCTAGAAGGTCTCTTGGCCATATTCTTTTCAGACGCCTCGGTGGGTTTTTGGGATTGTGTATGAGACTAATAGATTCGAGTGGGAATGGAGTTTACTATGAAAGGATTGGTATTTGGTATATTTACTATATAAATAAAGAAGTTTTAAAAATAATTAATGCAATGATGTATGTTTAGCTTAACCAGCCAACTCATCTACGGTAAGATATGCTCTACCGACGTTGCTAAAAAAATAATTCTCCGTTATTTACTGAGTTATAATACGAAAACGATGGCTCATGTTCTATCAATAAGAAAAAAACAAGAAAAAAGAGGTAGGATGATTAAATTACGAAAATCGAAGATGACAAGTGTCCTTGTGGGTAAAGTAAAGTATCCTAGCCTGAGGACGACACCCTCTAATCAAATAACAATAAAGGAACCGAGGAAATGAAGACGGGGCAGGAAATTGAAAACTGTTCGGGGAGTGGGGGAAAGAGATGAGGAGCTCTGTGCCTGGCTCTGGAGGGAAATATTGCTATCTGCTTCTGGTGATTGGTATCTAATGGCAAGCGCACGCACATCAGCAGGGGTTCATCTTTGTTCGGCTGATGGGAATTAAGATCTGTCCGAGGTGGATGTGGGGAATCACAAAGCTAGTCCACGAAATCGAAAGTATATGAAACATGTTACAATGTCCAGAAGTGCAAAATTATTAGTTAGTATTTATTACTTTGAATTTCATTACTTCTTGGAATAGATGGAATGGTCCAACATTTCTAGAGATGGAACTAGAGGCAGGAATGTCAGTAATTCTGGTAAATGGAAAGTTATAGGAGGAATGATGATGATAGTGAGGATTAATACATGTTATGTAGTAATTATTTAGCAAGCATTCATTGGTTTGATTACATTAGTCTTAGATATAGACGAAATGGTCCAATGTTTGGGAAATATGACATCTCTGAAATAGGAAGCAGGAATATACTGTCACAGTTCCTTTTAAATTATAATTATAAAGAGTATCTTAAAAAAATATTATTATTATTATGTTGGTATATGAAATAGCTAAGGGGCGTTTTTCGGTCTAATTACATACATAACTATGATGATAACTAAAAAAAATATTTTCAGAGTAAAAATAAAATATTTTAAAATTATTTTATTATGCAAATGAAATTAAAACAACAAAAGATAATTTGCATGAGCACAAATTCAATATATTGTAAATATATATGTAACCCAATTTATAATCAGCTATTCACCGCTCTGCCATAAATTTACTTCATTATTAAGTTTCAAATAATTCTTTCTTACTTGTTGCCTTGGGCCCATGAGATGTTCTTTGGCTGGATCCTCCACTCTAAGTGCCTCTTCCTCCAAAAACTTCTCATTTTCTTCACTTCCTTCTTAATCAGAACTATCTCTTTTGTTAAATCCCTACTTATTTATACAATCTTTTAAAATATATTTTGATTCTTTACATTACGTATTAAATAGTTACATATTTTGATTTTATTACAAATTTAAATAATTAGGTATGGAAAAATGTTCATAATTATATGAATAATGTGTAAAGTATTTGTTATTAAACTAGTTTATCAAAAATATTGAAATATTTTAACTATGCCGCTGCTTTTTTAAATAACGTTTGAAAAATATAATTGGTTATTTCAAAATTGAATGTAAATTTTCATTTATTTAACAAAATAAAATGTAATTATACTTATCAGTGTTTTTTCTTTTAATTTATTAATAAAATATTGAGTTTAAGAATCAAGTATATTGATTTCTTTTTCAAATTATAATTTTATCTTCAAAATATACCTATCTCTTCAAACAAATAAAATTTTAAAATTTTAAAATATTTAGAATTTTAAACATTTTACAAACATTTAACTATTTTGATCAGTTACATATTCTCTCCAATATTATATATATATATATATATATATATATATAATATATATATATATATATATATATATATATATAATTTAGCAAATATTTTTTGGCTTTGTTTACGTTGGTACTGACATTATTTTATCAAATAAGTTAAATACCTGAATTTGTCAGTGTTTTCTTGCAAGTGTTATTAAACTTCTGTGATAAAATAATGTCAGTACCAAAGCAGACAATGAAAAAAATCTTTATTCGGCGTTTTCTCAATACCAAGTTTTTTGACTTCATGTGTTCCACTTGTAACCCCGCGATGTATATTCACAGGATTTTTAATAGTCGTCGGATCTTTCCAAATTGAGAATTTAATAAAGAATATGTAGTTTGATGATTGCATTTCTAAAATAAAAAAAAAAATGGTAAAATAAAATAAAAGCAGTCGCTAACAAGAGGACAGGACGCGGAAGGCAGCTGAAAAAAAAGCAAGAATAATAGCGACCCTGCTCTTTGGTAGGCGCCATCCGGCTAATGTGTCTTCTCTAATGAGGGCTCTCCTGTCTCTCCTATATTCTCTATTACCAGTCTCCATTATTTAGGATTACTTCTAATTTTATTTCTCTTCAGTAACATTCATGTTTAAAACTTAAAACCAAATATATTTCCAGCCACGAAGTGCTTTTGCATATCTCATTTATTATATATTTAACTCTGGCAGATTTTAATTTCAGTATAACAAGAACAAGAATAATAAATTTACAGTTATATGTTCCGGTAGAGATCATAGCTCCAGTTTTGATCTAATAGATTAAATCGATATAATCTAGCTAAACAATAAAATTTTTGTTATTTTTAACGAATCTATTTTTCGGAGTGCTTAATCCGAATTTTTAGTTAGCTCCTTTGTAAGAGATTGGCATCATGAAGTAAATCGAAAAAAAATTTCAAATAGTTTTCACGTTTTGCCTTCCGCATTAAAAACTGGTTTCTTGGTATAACATGATTTGATACAATATTAAAGATAAGGAAAAAAAAAATTCATAGTGCAGAACGAATTTGTTTTTTTTAATTATTTATTTTATTACATTCCGCATCTACTCACATGAGTCATTAGCGGCTCAATAATACATATTAGATTTTGTCGAACAGTTTACAAAATTTTAGAAATTCAAAAATGTTTTTGATTTTTTCCTCTGTCTTCCAGTGCTTTATCTATATCTGAGGGTATATTGTACTTTGTTCTGGCGTCAGAGTATAGTGTACATGTTGTTACAATGTGTTTCAATGTCAGTGCTGTCATGCAAGTTGTACAAATCGGTGGTTTCTAGGCTTCTCATCAGGTAACCGTGGGTGAAAGCTGAATGTCCTATTCTTAGTCTCGTCAAGATTATTTCCTCTATTCTTGATTTTCTACAAGATGTTGTCCAGGGTCGGGTGTCTTGTTTAATTTCTTGAAGTTTGCTGCGGATTTGGTTCCATTTTGTTTTCCAGTGATGGAGCAATTTTTTTTCTACAGGATGTTTTTAAGTCAGAAGTTGTTGTAATGTCTGTAATAATGGTTCCTGTTTGGTTCAGTCTCGCAAGATTTGCTGCACTGTCTGCAGCCTCATTTCCGGAGATGCCACAATGTGAGGGTACCCACATTAGCACATTCCCTCCACCCATCGACTCTTGCATCTCCCACAGGCAGTTATTAATCTTGCGTACTAGGGCATTTTCAGAGTTGTCTTCAGCTATTGCCAATATTGAACTTAGAGAGTCTGTTATCAAAAGAGCATGTTTTGTATTTGTAGATTGTATTAATAGAAGACCTTGGTAGATTGCAAATAGTTCTCCTGTAAAAACACTATTTAGTGACGGTAGGTTACATTTTAGTACGCTATTGTTAAAAACCACTGCACAACTGACTTCTTCAGTTTTCGATGCATCAGTAAAAATTGTTTCGTGGTTTGGGTACTTTTGCCTTAATTCTGCAAAAAGTCTCTTTTTAATGATAGGGTTATCGTCTTCAATCTTTTCCTTAATGGATGTGTCAACCTTGATGTAAGTACTGTCCCATCGAAAAAACAATGGATCATCTGTGGTTAGTACTGTATTCGGTTTTGTATATGTTCGTATTTGTACGAACGAATTTGTGTATGTTCGTAGTACGTATACTAAGAAATTGTATCCTTTTTATTTTATGTTCCAATTTCGGCTTTACAACAAAAAACATTTTTTTATTTTTTAAAGCCCCTTCTTTTTTGTTTTGTTATGCTTAATATTTTACTTTTTCTCCTTGTGCTGTAACTAAGTTACATTTTGAAGGAATTTATAAGTAATAAATTTAGTTTGAAAATATTTTCATTTCATTTTTTTATTATTAGATGATGGGGGTTCATCTTTTCTTTGAGGCGGCCTAACCTAACAACTTAAACTGAAATTAAAAACTTAAATTTATTGACGCATGGTTACATATTTCTGCCAACGTCGGGGAACTGGACTTTCTATAATTTTATTGAACAAGTTATTCCCAGCCAGTGGTAATTTTGATTGAAAATATAAATGTTTTAGATTTATAATTTATTTTATTGTCAGTAATTGAAGCTCTTCATTTATTGATTTTGACTTTTTCTTTTCGAATGCCATTCCCTTTACTATTTTTCTAATAATTCCATTTTGAAATGATTCCAACCGTTTTATCATTGTCTTTGAACAAATTAAAATTTTACTCTTTCCAAACTTAAAATTATGCATACATAATTTATTATACAACCCATGAAATAAATCTTGTCTTTCCCCCCTCGACCGGAATGAGTTGTTTGACCATCCTTCCTGCCCTAATTAGAGTACATAAATACGTTAAGATCCAATAAACAAAAACTTAATTTTAACGATCTAGGACTTCAACTGGACAAACGTTTAACTTGGAATCCGCATACAAGACTAAAACGACAGGAAACTGCTCGTCGTTTTCAACTACTTCAACATTTACTAGAATGACGTTCAAAACTCCCGATTTTCTACAAAAGAATCATTTACATAATCAGACCTGTTTGGATATACGGAGTTTAGCTCTGGGGCTCAACTAAACTTTTTGATTCTTCTCGTATCCAATCCTTACAATACAAAATCCTTCGAAAAATCCTTAATGCTCCTTACTTAGTTACAAATAAACTTATCCATACAGACCTTAATGTTCCATATGTTGCTGATTTAGCCCAAACCAGATACCTATCCTTCCATAGTAAGCTCCATAACCACACTAATCCATTAGTCTCCCAATTTGCTTCCTATTCCATTCCTGATAATCCTCCGAGGCGTCTGAAAAGAAGATGGCCTAGAGACCTTTTAGTGTAGAATTTATTGAAGTGCTACTAGTGAATAGTTCTTCACATGTTATTTACATGCCATTGTATTCACTTTCACTGTTGTTTATATTTTATACAGTTGTAAATTTCAATAAATTTATTAAAAAAAACTAACGAATTAGATTTCTCAACCAACTCTTTTTTAGCCTTTTTCACGTATTCTCTGGCATTTTTCTCTAGGCCATTATTTGTATTAAGTTTTTGATATGTATGTAGTTTGTCGTGGAATATTTAGTATGAATAAAGGATGTGATCTTGTACCATAGGTATGTGTAAGTCTGTAATGTTTTGACGAACCATGGTTATTTTGTAATTGATTTAAAGTAAAATAATATGTTTTTATATTAGATATTGTTACTTCCTATTTATTATATTATTGATTATATTTTAATCTTGTTTTAAAGTTTTTTGTGTTTTTCATGGAAGACTTTAATCTGATTATTTTTTAATGAAAGGCAGGATCTTAATTGGTTCGAACCCGAGCAGTGTGGTTCGAGGGGCGGGAGGTTTTTCCAAATTAAAACATTTGGAGAGGGGATGGAGGGAAGTAGTCGAAGAAGATAACCATTCCAATCGGGAGTTTCTTTATTGAGACGCTATTTCAGCGCATCATAACTTCCCTTTCCCAGTCTTTCAAGGAGCCTTAAGAGGATTTTACCCAATTGAGCCGATGTTTCCTTTGACTACACTCAAATTGGACTGAATTAGGGGAGCCTCGTTTTGCTTTGGTTGAATAATCTCAAGTATTAAGGCTAACCTTTTAACATTTTTACTTTTATGGTTTCAAAAGAATAATAACCCAATTGTCAGAAATTCCTCTTTCTTATTTATTAATGTTTTTAATATAACTTAAAACTATTGTAGTAATAATTGACAAACCTGAAGCTTTGCTGCCGACACCGCCAACATCTGATCCCCTGCCCATTCTACCCCATCAAATCGCAAATCCGTATGGTCAGAACTTGCACAATCATACCTTCTTATATTACTTACTTATCTATTATATATCTTCTTCTATCCCTCAGACTTTTACTCGACGGTTCAACACTGATTACTATTCAATTGTTGTTAAACGACTTACTTGCACATTTAGCTGTAGCAGTGCTGTTATATGAACTCATCGAATAATATGTCCTATAAATTCACATTTTGGTATCTACTCCAGCGTACTCATAATATTTTGAATCAAATATCATACGCAGTATTCTATTTAACTATTTAGCAAAAAAATGAAGGTTGTCCTTCTCTTAAAAAAATCAAAATTATTGTAAGCTATGTTTGACATCCATGAAGATACTGAAGGTTGGATTGTACTCGTGTAAATTCTTTATTATAAGTTCCTTGACAATAACTTCATTATAGAGAAAAAGTTAATTTATGTTGCTTGTCGTGCTAAAGTTATCTTGTTTCCAAATTAATTGAGCTTAGAGAAATTTAGAATTTAATGCGGACTTACGCTGTTGGTATTTGTGACGTTGTTTCAGCACTCACCGGTTCATTTTTAGCGCCGAAATTATTACCGTTCTTACTGTTTACGATTTTTTTTTAACGGTATTAGTTTCTAGACCAATATACTTACCGGCTTTTATGAGCCGGATAATGTGATATAGGTGACCCCTCGTTGGAAATCACCCAAAAGTGTTTGGAAATATCAAAGAAATAATGAACTAAAATATAAGAGAAGAAAATAAAAAAAACATTCACTCTTGTTTATGATACTAATTCGAAACCTGAAACTAAATATAAGAGGTAATTATCCCAGCGGTTATCTCTCACTGATTCAGTAGTTCGTAAACCAGAGGAGACAGATTCAAATGCTAACGATTAAACTCTCCAAACATCTGGATATAAAATGGACGCAGGCCATTGTCAAGAGTTCATTCTTCTTTTTTAACAATCGTCTTAAAGGTAAATGCTGTTTCAATCTTCGAGGAAGATCATAGAGTTGTCAGTAAAATCTTATCATAAACAAAATGTGGCTTATTTAAGAGTAGGAATTATTAAAATATAACGGAGTCCACTCGGGTTCAATCAACCAATCCTCCTATTTTTTATTTCTTATATTCTGTTATTTATTATTATTATTATATTTTTTTTTAAACATTCGATTCGGCATTAGGTAACATTTGTATGAACACTAGAGAGAATCCTGAAGGATAGAAAGAACACAACTAAGAAGCGAATCGTCATTAACATTTTCATGAAGAAGGATTTGCTGGGTTGAAGAAGGCAATTCAACAATGAAGAGATCGTGCTACAGCAGATTGAACTTTCGTACTAACAAAAGAAAATTAGTTATTTTTTTCAAGCAATAAACTTTTTGATTTACACATGTAATAATGTTGCTTATGTGTTTTATTATTGCATACGTAATAAGTATTATTCTGTTATTAAATAGATCTATGAATTACGTCTATTTTCCTACGTTATAGTTTCTTATATATTTCCCTTATTTTTTCGGATTCTCCATTAAGCGTAAATTTGGTTATCCGAGCCTATCTCGGTCCTAACCACCTCGGATAATCGAGTCCCAAGTGTATAATTCATAAATTCATAAGCTAAATGGAAGACCCCCAGAGTTGTTTGAGTTTCGCTATAATTTCATAATACCTTCTCCGTCATTACCGTAATGACAAAAAACTAAGCCACCCTCCTGTGGATCGTCTCCACGGTACGAAGAGCTCCCCCCGGGGGAGAGGAGAGGGAGTGGAAAGAAGGGAAGGGGAGATAAAAGAAGTGGACTAGTGAATCTAGATGACAGTAGTTGAGGACATTGCAATGAAATTAGGAGCTGTCAGTTTGGAGCGATCAAAGATATACCTTTTCTCCTGCCCCAGCCATCTTTGGGGCAATTTCTGCCCGTCCTTTAGCCCGCAATGAAATTGCTATATCTGTCACTCTTGCGTAATGTCTTCCGAGGCAGATCGAATTTTCTTCTACACAATTGGGAAGTGGTCCAAATAATTCAATTACTTTCCAGGGTTGAGTGGAAGAAGACAACGAGAAAAGAGGCTCAACACTTCTCAAAAGTTATTAACAACGCATACAAATAATGAAAAGTGAGTCCCGAACTTTTGGTCATGAAACAATGACATAATCTAAAAACAAAAATAGAATGGAATCTGTTATTTAGTTTGCATCTTTTTTTTTTTTTTTTTTTTTTTTTTTTTTTTTTTTTTTTTTTTTTTTTTTTTTTTTTTTTTTTTTTTTTTTTAATTTAAATAAAAAAGGCCAGTAAAACTCTAGTGAAAAGAATCTTTTACTGTAAGTTTTAATGTAATCTATAAATCCTTAAAAAAAAATATATTTGCAATCATAAAACATTTTTATATGTTTACCTATCCTTATAGAACAAAATAAAAACTCTTTTGTAGCTCATCGTATTCCTTCCAATAAACCAATGAAAAAACCGCAAACAGATACGAAAATAATTTAAGGAGATGGAAGGTCAAATCCTAAAGAAGAATCAAATGTTGCCTCTTTTTGTGTCAAACCTTGAGGTTCTTTTTTAAAATATAATTTTCTTTCTTTGAATATATATTTTGATGAAAGTTCTACGTTGCAGATTTAATTTTAAAAATACATCTTATGAAGAAACCAAAACTTTTTCATAAGTATATTGAACTCTATAAACTTAGAATCTCTCAAAGGAGTCAGTATTTTTTTTTTTTTTTTTTATTTTTTTTTTTTTGCGTTCTATGAATTAAATTTAAACAGGTTTTTAAATTATTATTTTTATTTAAATATTACATAATTGTAATTTTCTTTATGAATTAATTCAATCAATAATGGAGAAAAAAATACTAGCTATTTTAATTAAACAAATAAATCCATAAAAAAAGTTGTAATGATAATAAATATAGCCAATTTAATATTTAGGGTTTTTTTTTTTTTTAAAGTAACAATTAAGTTCGTGATTTGACAAAAATATAATTTTTACCTTTACACCAATTTAATATCATGTTAGATTATAAAATATGAATTATCAGTAAAGGTGTCTATTAAAATTATTATTATTTTCTTAAAATAAATGAACCTTAATTAATCAAAATATACTTTTCTGACGTACGCATTTCTTCTATTCCCACTCGGTAAAAATGTGTCTAGGAAGATGCAGTCTTAGAACGCCGATTTCAGCGCGTCACTGTACCCTCACCAAATTCCATGATTATGTTTTGGTACGGCTACGTATTATTATGGTCGAGTCAAATTTGTAGACAATAAAGGCCTCCTTGAGCCAGTTGGCTGTAGAAAGTATAACATGGAACATTTGTCAAAAAAGCTCCTATATATTGTTCCTAAACGGTAGGTCTAAGCGACAAATGTTGTAAAAAAAAAAAAAAAAAAAATTATCTATTTAATTTCTATTAAGGGAACTTCCGGCAAAGTTTCCATCCTAGCAACACCAACAGAGCAAGAACATGTCAAAAAAGCACATAAACTTTAAAATAGGAGGTTTCAAACCTGACTTTTTTCAAACGGTGGCTCCCAGCGATAAATGTTATATAACAAAAAGTATTCTCTACTAAATTTCTGGCCAGGAAATTATAGTCGAATTTTTGATCAGGGAGACACTAGGAGCGTGTCAAAATGTTCCATTTTTGACAGTGAAAAAAACGTTATAGCAAAAAATTTTAGACCCCAAGCCAAGAGAAATATCCATGTCACTGAAACAAAACTAACTTTCCATATGTTAGATGAACGACCCAGTTCATTTTTATCTGTATGGAATTTTATATAATTGAAATAAAAATTTTTGTTCGCGATATTCACCGATAAGCGAATTTCTTAGGCAACAAGTATACACGTATTGGGATGCTGCAGAACAAATACCTTTTGTCGAACCGTAATAAGCAATGTAAAGAGAAATCTTGTTGCGACTTGTGTTTGGACAGGACTCAGATCCGCACACACACTCGTTCGATAATAATGCTAGTCTTTACTTTGTCTGTTTCGGATGAATTCGAGAGTTGTTTGATCTGCAGATTCTGTTGTCTTTTTCCTTAGGACGACCATGTCGTTGTGTACATATGTAATGGTCCACTGCAAACATCTGGTCTTCCTTGTCGAAAGTGTATACCTAACTCAGGGCGGGTTATTATTTCGTCCTGTCTTTGTTTACAATGCATACATTATAATGAGGAAAACAGGACTAGATGTGTAATGTCTAAATCGACCTTTGTACGCTGAATTCAGTTCTTATCTTTTATTTGTCAATGTAAAATATTGATCCTTCAGGCATTCTTATTATTGCTATAATAATTTAGTTTCAAGACCACTTCTTGAAAAAATATAGTAATGATAACAAAATAAATTTCCCAAATTATTTAAAAATCATCTGGATGAAAAATAGTTATTTATTGCATTTAACAACTTTATAATTTGAAATTTTTCTTAAAAACGTGATGATGATCTAACCGTGTCTTACTCGATTTGTAGCTAGGTATAAAGCTCTAAAGTATGTAAGAAAAGTGGTTGATCCATCATTTTTTTCGTATAACTTTGAACTTTTCATTTTTTATTTTATCAATTCTTCAAATAATGGGTCAATTTTTTTCAGTAGTTTTCCTTTGTTTCATTTTGAACTACTTCCCTATTAATAAAATTATTTTTTTACTTTTAGGCATTGCTGTAAAATATTTTTTTACTTGTTCTTTTAAAAACAGCTTTTATTGAATGGGTGGTAATTGTGGTAATGGGTGGTAATGGTAACAATAAAAATCTATAACTATAAACTATACTTAAATTGCCTGCATTGCTATGGCTGTTTCAAGGCCAATAGTTGTGAAACTATGAGATTCGGCCATAATTACAAGAAACCGCTAGATGTTTTCTTCTATTAAGGGTATTCATTTTATAGCGACTGAGTGCGCCCCCAGGAGGGTCTAACAATGAAGCAAAAAACAATAGTAAGTAGGTATAAAATAAAAAAAATACATATTTAAATACAGCCCCAATCAGTACAAAATACTTGCAAACAGCATAGGGAACCTAGAACTAGGATTTTCTCCTATAGAAAGGAAAACGAGGTCCCAGTGCTGCTCTCTCAGCTGCTATTCTAGCATGTGTAAAATATCGATTAATTTGAAATAATAACAGTATGAGACAATTTTTATCCTACTTAAAAAAAAAATAATAAAAAAAAATAAAAAAATAGAATTTGGTTTATTTAATGGTTGCTTTGTATGATTTGAGCTACAATTGGTTAGCAATATGCTGTAAAACGATTCAATATTCTCACTTTCAATTCTCAATAAATCAACAATAATATTCATTTTAAACTATGCAGAAATGTAATTAAATAGTGAATACAAAAAATAGATAAAAATAACAAATCGTTAAAATAAAAAACTTTTAAAAAATACAAAACAAAACATTTATATGTTTTGAAAAATTAAAGATGTAACTCTGTTCCCAAAAACCTTACATACATATATATATATATATATATATATATATATATATATATATATATATATATATATATATATATGTAATGTAACAATATAATAAAAGAACATTGTCTCCCAGAATAATAAATTAATAGTTCGTTTGCTTACATACCACTTTGTATCTACTATATATTTGTCAAATACCACTCACTCATTTAACTCGAAATCTCAAAAACCACCGAATGGATTGGAATAAAATTCCGTATGTGGCTTTCTCTAGGGCCGTAGGTGCTCGCTAAGAAAGGAATTTTAAAAAATCGGCCTAGATCGCTGCTGATTCGCGAAAAATGCGATTCCAATTTTTATTGGGTGAATAATAATAGATTAATTGTCATATGGTATTTAGAGATAAGCTAAGTTACAAAAATAGGTTAGATGTTTAAGCTGCACACTTTGACCACAAATTAAGTTCCTTATAGTTGTTAACAAACAAAAATACGATCGATGTCGAAACCTTATAATATGGTACTTTCTGTGAACTCATGGTGGCTGCAGAGGTGTACCCTTACAAGTTTGAGTTGTTTCGTTTTGAGAAGCTATTAAAAGACTTATGTTAAAGAGGAGGTTAAAAGACTTATGTTCTCTGGTGATGTCATGTAAGTCCAGTTCGATGTACATATTCTTTACGAGCAACCCACCAAGATTGCTGCACCAGTAGCTTCGTCCCCAACTACTCTTCCTTCAGTTTTCCGGTCACAAGATAATCGGCTTTTCTCAACCAGGCCCAAGTTGTATCTTACAAGTCGAAACTAACATTTCTGAATTTCATTCCTTGAACCTAGAATATATAGAATAAATAGAAACAGAAAGACTAAACTTTATTCGAAAAAATCAAAAAAGTTAAGAAGTTGAGACTATATTTATTTAAAGTATGCCATATGAAAAGCTGATGGTCTGGTATCAGAGCTGGGTAAGATGGTAGTACTGCCTCGAACTGCACTGGAGGGCTATCAAAATAATATAAAATTAACTTTTGCAAATTGTCAAATTTACTTATTGAAATTATTCTAAGAATGGAATTCTTCAGGTTTATTTAAGTAATAATAATCATATACATTAAGCTTAACTTTTACTAATAACAGGGTACTTTAAGCTAGTTGTATATAAATTTTTAAGAGTTGGAGCTTCATTACATTCGCACTTAAAATAGAATTTTTGACTTCGTTAAATGTTACTATAACGTATGCATAATTCTTCGTAGATAATTTTCGTGCCGTAATAATTTCAAGTTATTCTGAGGCATTTATTCGTCAACAACTAAGCATGCCTACTTGAGAGTTTTCTTATGTTTAAGTATTGTAAATATGTATTTATTTATTATAAGTGGTTCCACGTTACAAGAAATGCCGTTTTAGTTGATTTATACTGTATAAATATGTAGAAAATAGTGACTTCATAAATTTGCTAATTCTATGTTCTTACCATAATGTTTCTAATAAATCAATCATTAAACCTATAAATATTTATATTATTATTATTTTGTAAATATTATATTACAGTATTCATATATTATAGTACTATTGCTTATCTTTCTTAGATGTGCCACACTGTAATTAATATTTGTCAATAAAAAAAGTACAAGTAAAGAGAGATTTTAAATAACTGCTACAGATTCCTTTTTATTAAGTATCACTTGACAACTGTCTGTGATATGCTGAAAAATTTATATTATCTGAGAGAAAATAATTATATTTGATATTGTGGGTCAAACTAGATATAAAAGGATTATCAATAATGGTCCAATAAATACTATATATTATTTCAAAGAGTTACGCAAGTTTGAATTTATTAAGAGTAGAATTAATTTATTGTAGGGCGAGGGCTGTTTCTTTTATCAGCCGATAAATTATCTTCTGTCCGGTTCTCGCTTCTCTTTATCTCGTCCTTTTAATCACTAAGGCTCACGACATCGACTAACGACTCGATCTATCAGATCAAGCAATATATCGATTGTAAAATGCTGAGCTGCCTGATGAATGAGGCCTGGTGGAAAGGTGAGTCGGCAGTATGAATAAGTCCATGATACTTTATTATGAATGAATTTATTTCATGGTGTAAAACAAGATATCATTACAAATTTTGAGGTATTTTAAAATTAAATTTCTTTTTAAATTGAATTTTTTCAAATAAAAAAATAAATAAATGTGTATATGTATATATATGGCTATAAATAATCACTTCTGATATATAGCCAAAAAAGATTTAAGAATTCGAATAAAAACAAATTAGGGGGGGGGAGGGTAATTCAGACTAATTTTTTATAGTAACTATTATTATATATTGAAGACATAGAATACATATTTAATTATATCTAGGCTATGTAGAAATAAGAATTATACATGCACTACCTAAATTTCATTTTTTTTTTGCCCTTTTGAGTTTTGTTATGTAAGAGTAGATTATGTAACGATTTTTTATTATTATTATTTTGTTTATTTTTTTGTTTTATTATTTTTTTTTGTATAAATACATTCATTGGATAAATACTACAATTTTCTTCACTCAAGGGCAATAAGTAATTTGGATGGCAATGAATCCTTTCAAGCAATACGCAATAAAAAAAACAAAATTCTAACTATACTTTACCTATATAGAAAATATTAAAAACTATTTACTGTACTTACGACTGGATACATTATATAAAACAACTGAATTTGAGAAAAAATATAACTATGTGAATTACCATGTAGTAGTAGCAATAGCCATATTCTTATCAGACTCGTCAGTAGTTATCGAGAATTGAGAGTAAAGCAAGTTGGGAGACTAGTGGATTCGAGTGGGTACGAAATTTACTATGAAATGGCAGGTTTGGGCTATATCAGCATCATGTGGTACATAAAGATCGTTATGAATAAGTTTGTTTGTGACTTATTTAAGAACATTGAGAATTTTATGAAGTTTGGATAATAAGGATTGGATATGAGAAGAATTGGAAGGTTTAATGGAGCCCCAAAACTCGACTCTGTATGTCCAAATGGGTTTGATTACTGTCATGTAAATAAGTCTTTTGTAATTTATTGGGAGCTTTGAACGCTTGGAGTAATCGGAGATAATTATTAAAATAAAAAAAAAGATAGTATATTAAAAAAACAATAAATATAATCATATACAATAAAACATATACTAAACATATTTATATTATCAGTAAAAAAAAATTTTTCTTTTCAATATAATAAAGTATCTATCAGTATATATCTGATAGAATCAAATTTCATCGATAAAAAGAGATCTTGGAATAGCGATCGAAGTTTGATTGTACCGATTACTTCTGCAAGTTAAAACGTGCTATCTTTTGTAGATATCAATACAAATTCAAGATGAACCTTAATTACTTACATAAGTTGTTAATTATGTTGTTTACCTCAAGGATAATGTTCTTACTAATGCAATGTGGCTTTGGTAAAAATTAAATTGATTCTATTGGTATCACTTCTTTATTTTAGAGTTTATTATAATTATTTCAATTCCTCCATATAAACTCATTATCGTGCTAAATAGACTCCATTTCAGAACTCAATATTCTGACATAGCGTTGTTGGATATCGCAAACTCATGCGGATTGTAGAATGCTATCCAGAGGGGCAGGAAGACGGCTGGAATACGAGGAATTCCGTCAAACAATTACAACTTTGATCAGAGATTCGGAACGTTAATTACTCCTAGCCACACAATGAGCAAGTTGGGAACACCGAAAGCTCGCTGGGTTAGACAACAGTTGTGTAAGCAATCAGTAAGGGTTCCTCACGTTAGGGCTTTGGCCATTGTGTAACCATTACTATATGAAGCCCTACCGCTGGGCTTAGCCGCTTCCCAACAGCTGATAGTGGATAAGCTTCGATTTGCATTTACATGGTGTGGTGTTGTAAGTCTGTCGAATGATTTTGGCTGTAAATCCAAGTAAACTTGCAGAGTTAGTTCGTGTCAGTCAAAACGTAATATAAATATTATTACATTCTTTATCACAAATTTATATATAAGAAAATACTCATACCAACGACTGCGGCTTGGATCAAATACCTTTAAAAATAATAAAACTCTGCCTTCCTGTTATCTTACCTGCCCTGCTCCACATATATAATTTCTCCTTACAAAGCTCCATTTTTCCTACAGCTTGGAAAAAAGTCCTTGTCCGTCCATTGAACAAAGTACCTTCTCCTTCTTCAGTTTCCCACTTCAGACCTATATCAATCCTTTCAAATTTATCCAAACCATTAGAAAGATTAGCACATTCCCAACTCACCTCCTTTCTTGAATGTAAAGCCCTCCTTAATCCTTTCCAGTCAGGCTTCCGTTCCGGATACTCCACGCAATCTGCTTTGGTTAAAAATTACCCATGACCTTTATTCCTCCTTAGACCAACAGAATATTACGATCCTGATTCTATTTGATTTTTCAAAAGCTTTTGATTCTGTTGACCATACAATCCTTCTCTCCAAACTCCATAACCTCTCAATATCTAATAGTGCGTTAAGCTGTCTGCTTTCCTTTTTATCCAACCGTTTCCAAACAGTAATTATACCTGGAAAACCTCATTCATCTTCACTACCATCTCGCGAGGAGTCCCCCAGGGATCTTCTCTTTCACCTACCCTATTTTCTATTTATGTTAATGACTTACCGAATCGCATCCACTACTCCCAATATCATCTTTATGCTGACGACTTGCAAATATATTTATCATTTCATCCTTCAAATATGCTAGAGGCGATTTGTAAGCTACAGAAAGACATAGATAGCCTTAACCTTTGGGCAGTGGAGAATAAATTAATTCTGAATCCAGAAAAAACAAAGGCTATCCTCATTGGGTCAAAACCTCACCTAAAAGCTCTTCCCTACTATTCACTGCTTTTCCTCAAAAACCGTCCAATTCATTTCCGAAATTCCATTAAAAATCTGGGAATAACTTTCGATAAACAACTTGCTTGGAATAACCATATCTCTCATATCACGAGGAAATCTATTTTTATTCTTAAGCAACTCTCACATTACCGTGATTTATTACCATTAAGTACTCGAAAACTTTTAGTATCATCACTCATTTTCTCTAACTTTGACTACGGATGCACAGTATATGGAGGACTGTCTGATGAGCTCGAGATGAGATGTAAAAGAGTAATGAACTGTTTTATTAGATTTATTTTCGGGATCTCCAGACGTTCTCGCATATCTCATAAGTATTCTGAAATTGGTTGGCTTTACCCCAGTTTTCGACGTCAATACTTCCTGGGTGCTCTCATATTCCAAACCTTAAAAACAAAAAAACCCGCCTATATCCATGACCTCCTTACTTTGCGCTCCTCCGTTCACCTCTTAAATACTAGAACCCAACCCATCAACCTATACACTCCCGCTCATCGAACTGCATCCTTCGAGAAATCCTTTATTATCCGTGCTTCCTCTTAATGGAATTCATTGCCCATCACAATTCGAAAAAGCTCCACTCTTACTTTTTTAAAAACAACATCTATTTCTTTACCTCCTGGATCTTCAATCTTCCGAGCAAATGTAAAACATGAATATTTAAGTTATATACATTATAATAGTACATATAAGATGTATCCTATTACAAGTTTCCTTAATTTATTTTTGTAACTCATAATTTAATTATTAATCAATTTTTATTATTATTTATTATTATTATTTATTATAATTAATTATCATAGCCAGACGATTGTTCTATGTATTGTACTCGTTTTGTTATTCTTAGGGGACAAGTTGTCCCAGAATAAAGTTCATTTTTCTTCTTCTTCTTCTTCTTAAGAAAAACAATAAATAAAAACTACGAACATTTCAATTACAAGCACAGCGACACATTCCTCAATCTTCATGGTACGTAAGTGATAGAACTGTGCATACAGAGTTACACATACCCACTAGACCCTATCGAAACAACAATTATATTTGTATACTCCCGCTTATTTTGACAGATCTCTCATAATTCGATCCTCATCTATATTTAACTCCATCCCTCTCACTATCCGCCATTCAAATATCACTTCTTTTACCGCCTATTATCCATCCAGATCCACGAAAACTGTGAATAGCCATTTTTTAGTTTAGTTAAATATGAAAAGTTTTTATACACGAAAATGTATTGTTTTTGTACAAACTGAATTTAAATTTCCATTTACTCCATACCAGGAGGAGGCACTGTTGAGTACTAATCTCCCATACGCCTATGAGGCCTGGATTACTGCAAATGATCAAATTCAGTTATTGTTACTCCAATAACAGGTAAATAAAAATTTGAAAGAGATAAAAAAAAAGTTCAAAAAAAGTTCGACAGCTGCATACAAAACGGTCAGAACAAATATTCTGGATAATATATACTGAAGGCTAAAAAGAAGTTGGTTGAGGGATCTCCTTAAATAAGGAGTAACCTTAAATAAAGTAAAGAGGAGATACGAATGAACATCTTTTTTATGTTAGCACATGTGCTAATTGTCTTTAACCTAAAGACGATAAGACGAGAGAGTGTGTGTGTGTGTGTGAGAGAGAGAGAGAGAGAGAGAGAGAGAGAGAGAGAGAGAGAGCGAGAGAGAGAGAGAGAGAGAGAGAGAGTGTGTGAGGGGGAAATGTCTTGGTTTAATCGTATTGTTCCCCCGATGAATCTTAACCTTCCCACTATGGCTAGAATAGGTTGGTAACCTATAGGATAACCCCTCCTTCATGCTCTAGTTGTATTACGTAAGCTCAAATAAAAAACACAAAAACAATAATAATCTTTGTGGTTTCACTGATTATCTTAAAGACAAGCTGTGTATTTTACCAAACAGCTAATTTCGCAAGAACCATATTGAGTACCAAGTTTCATCAAAATCATCTAAGTCATTAAGTTATCAAATATATTATATCTTCAGTTAATCCGTGATAAAAATGATTATGAAAACCTGAAATAGAATGACGAGACTACAGGATGAAGTCTATCGAGCGTTACAATTGTGATCGTTATGCGGTACAGTATATCTACTGCGCCTGCCGGCCAGGGGGAGCTTTTTCACAAAACAGAAATTATACATCATAATAAAATGATTACTGTCATCTTGAGCATGAAATATTTTTCATAAAAATTTTATGTTTCCATAGAACATTTCAGAAACAATCTTGACTCTTGAAGTATCAGGTACATTACTTTTATTAATAAACTGTTCAAGGCATAAGAAACCTAACAGCATATCACATATATGTGTGACTGCTGTTCCTATGCGTTGAATTAATATTTACTTTTCGCTGCTGGGACATCTATTTTAGCCATATAAAATGCTTGCTATAACCTAGTGAATTAATTATTTTTTATAATTTTATATTTTAAATAACTTATCTTTGAGAAATCAAAATGTATAAAAAATTTATAATTTATAAATAATTCTTTTTTTTTTGTATCATACCTCTACACATAGTTAGTGTTTTGGCTTATTTATACGTTTTGGAGGGCGCTAAATGCAAATTTCTACTTTAATCACTTCGGTAAATTTGAGAGTTCTGAAAATAAAAATGCAAAATAATCTTTAAAAAAACTGGTATTTAATCATTTTTTAAAACCTCCAAATGGTTTTTTCTCCGGCCAAATTTTTCTCCGGTAAGCACTATTTTTTTTTTTAAATTGACAAAAACTTAAATTACGTTTAGATGGTTAAACGTACCAATTTCATTTTTTTACCCAAAATATAGAGTGAAATGTCTTTGGTTTTATCTTTCTATCTGTTTTAAACTGAAGTTAATTAATGATAAGATGTATTTCGGATTTTTCAACTTTTCGAATGGGTTTTCTTTCCCTTTTGTTCATCGAATTTTCACAATCAAATACATCAGCTGATAGAACTTTCTGTGCCCGGCTTGCCCTCCTTAAGCAGGCTGGCTTGGATTGGGATGTTCCCTGGAATGTTTGTAAAATTTGTATATAGTGTTTGAATGTAGTTATGATTCTTTTATTTTCTTTCTTAATATTTATTTTTTATTTATTAGCTTCAACAATTATTACCTATTTTACATTATCATGCATTCTTTTATTTTCTTTCTTAATATTTATTTTTTATTTATTAGCTTCAACAATTATTACCTATTTTACATTATCATGTATTGTAATCTATTTTTATCTCTTGTATATTTTATTTTGTTTCTTGTATTTTTAAAGGCTGTTTATTTCAATTTTCTTATCATTGTACATATTGTATGAATAAGTCTCTGTCATCAATATTACTCATTGCCCTTGAGTGAAGCAGCTTGTATATATTCAAATAAAAAGTTGAAAAATTAAATTATATACATCAAAAGAAAGCTAAGGCTCTTCTTTTGAAATTTTATGTGGAGTGTAACGACGTAAAAAGTTTAAGAAATTCACCTCCCTTGAAGAGATTGGAAAAATATTTATTTATTTTTTTTTTTAATTGAATAAACGTTATTTAATGTTTTCGAGGGTGCTGAATCGAATCCAATGTCGATTTTTGTTTTGTTAAAAAAAATCTGTAAAGGTAGTTTGCTTGAAGATTTAATTATTTTTTTTATAATTGTATTTACCTAGACTGGAATTTATAAAACAGCTGTATTTATCCTTAAATTTGTACTAAAAAAAAAAAACTCGAGATATAAAATAAATCAGTTTAGTGCTATTTCATTGTCCCCCCCCCCATTAGTTGGAACTACAAAATAGGTTTCTAATATTTTTTGACCAGCTAGCTCCATAAAAAACTGCCAAATAGAGATTAAGAGTTTAAGAGTTTCCTCCCCTTGTGAGTGTAATGTTAATCATTAATAATTATTTACCACTTAAACATTCTCAATATAATATAAAAATTATTTCAGATGGAAAACAAGATGATATCTATTGCTTTATCGCCATTCCTAAAGATGGAGGATCGTTATCTGGACAACTGGTGCCTTGATCGAATCAATTCCGGTCCCTGGATCCAGGAGGCAGCTATTAGATTTAGAGAGTAATCAACTGAGCTCAAGGCGTGTAATCTCGTCCCGGGAGTGCCAAGTCGAGTGGAACTTGCGCCCCAACTATCCACTTCTATATTCTGTACCCTCGCTTTCTCCCACTAAATATTTCAATTTTGACATAGGTGAGAGTCGGATCGGACTCGTAAAACCAATGAAATTAATCGCCATGGGAGTTATAGCCTGGTAGCGGCCGACTACCGCTACATTTGCGACTGTAAATTAAATTAAATCCAACGGTTTCAGAATTGCGGTTCATAAAAGCTGGTTTGATAGCAGTCATTAACATTAATAGCAGATCTGGTGAGCAAGTATCAAAACAACAGGTATTTTTAAAACTGTAATAGCCAACGTTTTTAATAAAACAGGTCGAGTGTTAGCTTCATCTCAAATGAAACCTACAACTTTCCTCTTATAGTCCAGTCAATGAGTGATGAAATGAGGGGTATAGAGTGTTTGAAATATGCGATAATATATGTCTTCATACCTTCGTTAGGAATAGTTAGCAGGTAAACATACTAAAGGTCCCCGCCCCTGGTGGGGGGGAGGGGGTAAGCTAGCGGTGGGTTAGGGAGAACGTTTTAGGTTTTTCGATTATATCTCGAAAACGGTGAAACCTAGAAAAATATGTTTCAAATAAACATTAAATCTAATTAAATTTTCTATAAAATTGATTCTATATAAATTTGTCGTAATTTCTAACCGTTTACGAGATACTCGTTATTGAAAATCGTTGATTTTTCGGAAAAAAACAAATGTTACCTCATTTTTTTTCCAACTTTTGCTTTTAGTACATTCCACAATTGTTTTTCATAAAAAACGTCAAAAACTATTCCTAACGATGCTATGAAGTAAAAAATTATCGCATATTTCATGCACTCTACAATGTGTTTATTGACTGAACTATTAGGATAACACGCAAAAACTACTTCAAGAAAGTAAATGAAACCAAAAAAAAAAATTATAACTTGAGGTACGCACGATGGTATAAAATGATCAATACAATTAGGATTGATGAATTATTTGTCACTCCTATCAGAATCATATGGGATCATATCAGCATTTTTAGTTATTTAGAACATCTGAGGAGTAGGATTCCAAATTCAGCCAAGTCCATTTTTAAAAATTGTTCACAGCTAGTCATTAACAGTGAAAAGATCTGGCAGGATTTGTAAAAGGTCTTATGTTCTGTTTGGGCGTTTTCAATGTGATTTAACTACTTTTGGGATGAAATCTTCCACCTAATGATAAGCTACTAGAAGATTTTTTTTTGCTTAGCTCTACAGTCCAGGGTGGACCTTGGCCTCTCGCACAATTCTGTTCCATTCGCTCCTATTCCTCCAGCCTGTAACCCCAAGTACTCTTAAGTCCTCCTCAACATCCTTTAGCCAGGATTTTCTAGGGCGCCCTCTCTTTCTTTTTCCTGGGAAGCTCCCTCCCATAAAACTTTTCACCATTAGAGATATCATTAAAAAATAAATAGATAAATAAAAAAAGTCTAGAAATATTTCCAAGTATTGTAATATTTTAGAGTAAAAATAAATAAAAATAAAAACTGCTCAGTTTGCGCTTACTTTCGAGGAATTTAAAAAATTGTATTTACAAGACTAACATCCAATCTACTGTTCATGACTTGTGTATAACGTGGACGCTTACGTCAAGAACATTTACTTAATGTTTTTGAAAATAAATTATGTCTGGAGTATTCTCCAAAAAAAGATGGCCACAAGGAAGAATTTGGAAGGCTCCATAATGAACGGAATATTTGTACATCGCGTATAGTTCAGGTCATAGTAACGTGACGGTTAAAAAGTGTATGTAAAATTGTTAACTTAAAAATTGAATTAAAAAAAATAAAACAGTGGTCAGTTTTGAACTGTTCTTAACATCTCAGGGTGTGATCAAGAAGTAGTTGAAAGGATTAGAGCTAATCTTGTGGTTTCCTGTTACGATGAAGTGGGATAGAGAAAGGTGTATGAGTATAGGTGGTTTCGGAATCGAATCTTCAGGTTCGCTAAGCCTTTTTATTCGTTTATTTGTGTAAACTTGCATATTGTCTAAAATCACATAACTTCCTGCATAAATAAAGAAATACTTAACATCGAATTCTAGTTTAGAATATTAATTTCACAAAAATCTACATAGCTTTTCAATATATGACATATTTTAAAAATAAAAGTAATAAATTACTTTCTTACTAATAATAAAATTATTACTACGAATCTCGTTAAATAGTATCTATCATAACATAGCTTTATGTACGGTATGTTTTTGTTCATAATATATGCACTATTAATCAATAAATTAAATATATAATGAATGGAAAGAAATAGAATATAGAAATTTTATAGTTAAAAGAATTTAAAGATAAACTAAACATAATATGATCCTAACTCACTTGTGCAACCAATATATAAAACATACAAATATATAAATCAGTCACAATATGGATGAGATGTAGGGTGGCAACACATTAGAACTTGATAGGACTTTATAATGAATAGCACTTCAAATATTCTGATGAATAAGGTAAATATATATTTAAAAAAAATTAATTACTATGCACATACAATAATAATAAATAATATATTTTGCAAATATAATATTAATAGTATGTATAATAAATAAAATTATATATTGTTTTAAAGAAATAATTTTATAAGTATTGACGAAACATTTTATTGACTATGAAGTATGTTTAAGGTAATGCAGAATAATAATATTTATTTTGGGTATATTATATTAGAAATTAGAAAAAAATGTTGATACTGTCATAATATAGTTTTCATATTATTATATTATTATCTGTGTTCTTAGCACTTGAAAATTTGGCAAAACCATGAAACGTCGCCCATATGATTGTGGATGTATTTTATTAATAAACTAGTTTGGTAGATATCATTGCTCATTATCCTCATAAATATCTTACTCTTCTTATATAATAAATACATATGCTTAAGGTAGATTTAGTATTGACATTTTTATGAAAGTACTAATTAGGTATCACTAAATATTATTATGGGCTGATATTATTTACTAGAAAGAAATGTTAGCATTAAAAAAAAAAAAAAAAAAAAAAAACATAAAATGTTACCATTACACATATCATTAGCTGGCTTCAGAAGAACAGGTGTGTTAATTCTTAATAAAGGGATTATCGATTCCTGGTCAGCTGACGTGCTGCCGTTTCCAATCCATACCCTCGTTGCCAGGGGACCTACAGGTTATTAAACTAGTTCGGCTTCCATAACTATCTCCCTTCCATCAGCGTACATTTCTGTACCATTATACATACTTTGGACCATGTTTAAAAAGACAAATTTTTATAATTTTATAAAATAATTCTGTGGCACCTGTGCATAGTGGGCTTTGTGCGAAAATTGCGATTTTAGGAAAACTGAATTGGATTTTTGAGATTTTTTCCATAATCGTCCAGTGAAAAAAAATTCAAATTTGTGGGGCTTAAACTCTTGGTAGTACATTTATATTTATGTAGGTAAGGTATGTTTCAATTCTTGCCAATATTCTAATATTTAATACTAATCGTTGCAAAAAAATCGAACTCTTAGCCCGCATTACACTAATTGATTTTGTGTGAAAAGGGCTAAGTGATTAATGTTAACGTGATTGACCTCTGAAAGCCTATTGCTTAACTAATTTTCAGATTTGAGAAAAAATAGGTATACATTAAATAATATTTCTTTTTTTCAAAAAATTATTTCTGACATTTTTTTATATATTTTTTTTACTTAAAAGAAAATAATATAAAATAAAATAACATACACAGCATGCCTAAAGAAAAAATAATTATTTTATTTGCAGTTTTTAAAACATTAAAGAAAAAATCACTTATAATTTTCTTTCATTCATCTTTTTCTTCACCTAGATCTGAGCACACATCCTGCTTAGATGTAGATTTCAGCTCTTCATAGAATCGATTAAATTCTGGACTTATGTTGGGAAGAAGATCTAACATATCATTTTTCTTTTCTGCCGCTATCGAAAGTGATTCAACATATCTGATTGGTGGCTATAATTTTTGTAGTCTGCTTTATTCAAAAAACTTATTGTTTAAAAATTAGCATTTATATTGAGAGTCGACTTGTAGTAGAGAACATCGCTGCTATCTTTGTTATAGTTAAGCCATCTTACTTTCTCTCTTTTTTTTTTTAATATTAACTAAGGCCATTTTTAAAAGGGACAAAAAATTGTAAAAGTTGGAACTCTCCATCTCTGTAACAATAAATTTATTTTTGTTTCCAGTGCCCCGCATTAATTGAGCCCAATCATGGGGATGTTCAATAGGGCCTTTGAAAGTTTTTTGTTTCTTCTGAATTAATGCGTAGGAGGTGTCGCACTCCATGTGCCAGGTATTAAATACTTGTTATTTATCTGTTGTAGCGCATTAGAATTTTGAAGGGCTACCCAGCACATAGATGTGATATGGCTGTTTTATATGGTTATATGGTTAAGCAAAAGGGGTTTAGTAAACTTGACTCGCTTTTCACAAGTAAAAGTTCGAGATCGGAGTACCAGCCCACGATTCACAAAGGGATATCTTCATAGCAATGGACGGAACACTTAGCCTGTTAGAGATAAGAAAAGAGAAAAAAAAAAAATTAATCAAAAAATTCGACTTAGCCCACTATGCAAAGGTGCCACAGAATTAATTAACTATTTTTATAATCTGAATATGTTTATAAGTTTTGGATACCGATTAGCCATCCGATTCTTTGTGTAACAGGTTGGTATCTGTCACTTCTACAAATGAAGCTCATTGAAGAGTGATATCCGATAAACAAAAAGATAAAAAATAAATCCAAACTACAATGAATCATATTAACTGATAAGAATGTTTATTGAAGGTACTGTCAACATGGATTGACAATAGTTTTTTATCTGTTTAATAAACTCGATAAAAATTCATGAGTAATGAGATATCTGTAACTAAAGTATATATACGGTTATTTATAACCCTTTAATCTTCACAGTAGAAAATATATATTAATTTAAAAAAAAAAAAAAAATTCTTTTATTTTTTAGCTGGTTTGAAAGTTTTTATAACTGAAGCAAATAATTCATCAACTTAATAGAATTATTGTCATTAAACTGTGAGTAAAGTAGGGTTCAGTAGAAGAACGTAAGTTAAGGCTAATTATTCATATAGGCTAATTATTAGAAGTGTTCACTTATGAAGAACGTGTTTGTAAACAATTGCAGTCTTGTCACTTATGAAATATTTTAAATTATATATCTACACAGTTTATACAGCTGACAACCCTACATATCCTAGCACCGTACACTACGTACAGCTTGTTAAGGTGAATATTAATTTTACCTTAAAAGACACACACTCACAGTTAAGCAGTTTTTATTTTAACAAAGGAAAACTTTCTTTTAACACAAGGACTTATCACATGTTACATTACTCCACTATAACCTGCCAATCTCTCCTCTCAGTGTTACCTCAGCATTAAATATTTTAAAATACAAAATTATTATTTTACTTATTATTGACAATTAATTAACACAACACTTTATTATTTAATAATTACTAAACATAAAACTTTTAATAATTATATACTTTAACACAGCTGACATATGTATGATATCAGTAAATCATGATCCCTTCACAGCATCGCAAGCACTCCAATGTTATATCACAAACCTTCAAGAATGAGGTTACATAGGATAATTAATATAAAAATGTAAAAAAAAAATATAACTTGGAATCCACATTCTAAAACGACAAGAAACTGCTTGCATTTAAAGTTTCCACATAACTACAAAAAAATGTAATCAAACGGCTTTATTAGATCCATTCTGACATGAGTTGAGCTTTGGGGCTCCACCAGACCTTCCAATTCATACAATCCAAGATCCTTCGTAAAACCCCCAATCCTGCTTATTATGTCACAAATATATTTATCCATAAAGATCTAACAGATTTGGCCCGAACAAAATTCCTATCTTTCCATGACAAGCTACCCTCCCGAAAAAAATGTTTTTTTTAAATGTAACAGTTAAATTGACATTGTGAGATAAAACCAGAAGAATAGAAAGTTAGATGATGAGATAGAATATGGAATTGTTTTAAGAGGAGTTATTGCTAAAATAAAGTGTGTTAGATATATTAACATTAAATACTCTTTATTGAAAAAATAAAGTAGATTTTTATGATTTTTTTTCAGAATTTTCGGGCCGCTCATCGATTTCGACTTCATCAATAACTAGACAAACGTTACAAAATGCCGACAAACTACGAAATAGGTACATATTTACATGACTGTAATTAGATCCATTTGGACATACAGAGTTGAGATCTGGGTTTTCCACTAAACCACCTAATCCTTATAATCTAAAATTCTTTAATAAATCCTTAATGCTCTTTACTTTGTCAGAAATAAACATATCCATAAGTTCTTAATGTTTCACATGTTGCTGATTTGACCAAAACCAGATACCTTTCAATCTCCTTTAACCATTCAAATTCATTAGTCTCTGAACTTGTCTCCTGTTCTATTCTTGACAATCATGTGTCTGAAAATAAGATGGCCTCGGTATACTTTCTCATGTAATACATTTATTGAAGTGCTATCAATGAGTAGTTGCTTTACAAGTAATTTATATTAGTCCATAATAACGTTTACATTTACTAGATGCGGTTTGTTTTTTTAACTGTTGTATACTTCAAAAGATAGATTTTTTATTTATTGATTTATATCTTTTTATTGATATTTACAACTTTATAGTACATATAGGGGAAGGTGCTGTACCTGTGGACAATTTTCACTTATAAATTTTTCTAATTTTCGGTGCTTTATTTATCTGAGTGGTCATTGTACCATTAGATAAGAAATTTAAGGGGCTAACGAACCCTGGTGTCTTTATTTTGAAAAGTAATTTTATTTTTGCAGAAAATAATGTTTTGTAATTTACTGATTAGTGTCCATAGGTACCTTCCCCATTTGTACCTGTGGACACTAGTGATTGTACCAATGAACATTCATTTCTTCATAGGTTTATAGGTATAATTGAAAAGATATTTAGAGAAACACATCAGCAATAATTTTTTATAAAATGTACTAAACAAAATAGAATATTTAAACAACAAAAGTCGTCTTGATAGTATGAAAGTAAATAGAAAATTAACTTATTTTCAAGCCTTTTTACAAAAATAAATCTTTTATATAACTGTAATTATTATTAACGAGTGTCACAGACTTTTTTATGGAAAAAATCGAATCATTAGAGATCGTATCCATGAAAAGATGTAGGAAAATGTAATTGTTTACACAATCTCTCAGTGCCAGATATAAAAGATGGCGGAGGTAATTTTTTTTCAATATCATTTATTTGAATTTCATAATCAGTAGCGATGTCTGGAAGAATACATTTTTGGGTTCTATCATTTGATGAAATTTTCTTCAAGTAGCAAATGTTGAATGTGAACGAGTCTAAATTTTCTTTGATCAAAGCTATAAAATGCTTTACAACACGAAACAAAGCTATCAACACATATTTCTTCACCATCAATTTCTTTACCTTGTTCATAATCATTCATAAATTCGTCCAAAAAATTACAATCTTCGCTTGATGGATCAGCCAAGATCACATTTGAGAAATCACCATCTTTACTAGTTGAATACTTTGTTATAAATAGTAAGTGGCGAGTTTTCTCCTCTTAAAAAAAGGTTATACGAATAATAGGTATCCAAATTTAGGCATTTTATATCACGCGGAATGCCTACAAACTTTTCCGCAATATTTATAATTGAAATAATGAATTAATAAACAAAGAGAAAAATCAGTGGTACCTGTGGAGACTTTAACCATCTGTCCACAGGTTCGGCCGGCACAGGTGTCCACAGGTACAACTGAACGCCATGTTGTGCGGAAAGCTCTGTTTCACAAAACCCGTAAGTGATAACTGATATGAAAACATATGAAGTTATGATATATTTATTGGACAACGCAATGAAATATTACTGCCTAAAAAATTTTTAAGTGTAGGCCTTAAAAAGTTTTAAATCACAGGTTGGATTAGTCAGGATTTCGAAGAAAAAAACTTTAAAATAATAATTTCTATGAAACTGTTGATCTGCCAATCTTGAAAACACAGGTGCGACTGCAGGGAGATGCTTGCAGCACTACCAATCTAACAATTTCAATTTCCCTCCTCCCACTCTCTCTTTATTAAAAAAGTCCACTGGTACAACTGTGCTTTAGATACAGCACCTTCCCCTACAACCAGTAAATATGATGGAAAATGAATATAATATGACAATAACTTGTAAAGCAACCACACATTGGTGGTCTAATATAGAACTTTAAATAAAACTTCTATATTAGAAGGTGTTGAGGCCATCTTCTTTTCAGACGCATCAGAAAATTGTCAGAAATAGAATACGAAGTAAGTTGGGAGACTAGTGGATTTGAGTGGTTATAGAGTTTACTATGAAAGCATAGGTATCTGGATTGGGCTAAATCAGCAACATATGGAACATTAAGATCTTTGTGATAAGTTTGTTATGGACAAAGTAAGGAGCATTGAGGATTTTGGATTACAAGGATTGGATACGAGAAGAATTAGGAGGTTTGGTTAAACCCCAGAGTTCAACTCCGTATTTCGAAATAGATCTGATAACTGTCATGTAAATAAGTCTTTTATAGTAAATCAGAAGCTTTTTAAGTTTGTCCAGTAAATGTTAGATATGTCGACAATAGATAGATAAATAAAAAAAGATATAAAATATTCTACAAGACTGTCAGGAATTCAAAAATGTCCATCATACTTTTCAGTCTTCCACTGAATTACAGCTCCGGATGGCCATTACCGCCAACTAGTGGAGCGTGTGGTCACCCCCTCCCTCTTCGGCTCAGTGTGTGTGCTTAATGAGCTGCAGGCCCCAATCAGATCGGGGCCCGGTGACCCCCCACTGATGGGGAAAAGCATCATCCCCCCACAATGTCCCAGGGGGTTAATGGTGCCCGATCGGTGTCCTGACAGCTCTAGGCTAATGACATGTGATCTGAAGGAACATCCGTAGCGATGATAGAACAAAGGGTCTAATTAATGTTCCGCGGAGGATGTTGGACAACGGAGATCTGTCCTAGTTGCAACAGCTAGCTCTGCGATCAATAGCGACGGGAATAGCTAATTTAGGATTTACATTTTGCGTGCGCTCACTCGAATGTCGTGATTCGGAAAAAACCTGCGATTGTTCCCTCCCGTAATTGGAACAGCCAGCTAATGACTATATTTAGTCCTGTAGCAGTCCTTTTCAGAATTAATAAAGTTTAATAATATAGCCAGAGCTACAAAACATGTAGGCGAAGGGACTATTAATTCGTTGGCACTGTGTAATAGTGATATCTAACAAAGTTTGTGTCGTTTCAGTTACTCTCATAACCGTTCAATAATGTAGAGGAGGATAATATTAATATAAAATAAATTATATGAAAACTGGTACTTTTCTATTAGTGGGAGGCATGGTAGGTCAAGGAATAAAGTGCAAGGTAGGTTGAAAATACATTTTCGGATATTTCAGCTATGGTTCTACTGCTGTACCTGGAGATCCTCCTGAAGCACACCTATCCACTTTAAAGTGGGCACTCATCATTGGGGAACCCTTAAATAAACTGTACATCCTTGCCGTGTAAAACCAAAACTTTTCTAGGGTTTTAGTATTACAGGTTTTAATTATTACGGTTCACAATAAAGTCCGTAACCATTCATATCCGCTAGTTCCTCAACTTGTTTTCAGTTCTCTTCCTGGCAGTATTCCGACGCCTCTGAAAAGAAGAAGGCTTTGGGACTTTCTCATATTGAACTTCAAGTGGTTCCTCTGGTTAGTTGCTTCACAAGCAATTGTCATGTTATTATGTCTGTTACTGTCATATTTACTGGATGTATGTATTTATATATATATATATATATATATATAAAATATTGATTTGTATCAGAAGAAACAACGCTATCTAAAGCATTGTATGCATATAATATGTTTTTTGCATGGTGTATGCACAATTATAAAATAAACGCCTCTTCTGCAGGGTTACTACAGAAGAAAAAAAAAAAAAAAATAATATATATATATATATATATATACACAGTTGTAAATTTCAATAATTGGGTGAATAAAAAAAAAAAAAAAATCTTTGTATCTTATCCTTCAGTTATGATTCCAGCATTTAAAAAAGTATTTCCCAGATAACTTCTTCAGAATTATCGCTAGGATGACTAATTATTAATGAAAACTTTAACACAATGCTGGTGAAATAAACTGTAATAACCAAGCAGCCATTGAAGGAAGAAATTCACCTCGCGGATAAAGGGAAGGCTAAATAACGACAAAGCCGATTAAATACTAACAGTAAACCTTAAAATTTGGGTTTTTAGATAGGATCCTCTTCATTCAGCCAAGACTTCATGGGGCAACAAGACCTCTTTGTGTTCAATATTGAAAAGAAAATGGTTCAGTATTTACTTCCCCCTCCTATAACGGAATTTGGAGATTTAATTTTAATTCGACACTGTTTATTCTTGAACGTACTTATTTTCAACCCCCCCCCCTAGATATGTTCTAATTAACATTAATTCCACGAGGGAGTTTCTCCTCCATCCTCAACTTTATCCTAAGGATCTACCTCTCAACACCAAGAGTCTTCGGGTCTCCTAATTATGGCTCTTCGTAACAATCTTGGGAGATCTTTATATATTCAATATACAGATACCCCCACCACATTCTAAAGGGTTGACTTAATAGGTGTTTAGATCTTGAAATCTTCTTAATCTTATTGTGTTTTCATCTCTCTATTTTGGTTAGTACAATTTGCATACACTAATCGTTTATTCTGTCTCGGAAAATGAGTGATTAGCTTGAAGTTATAAGAAAAACTACAGTTTAGATGTTAATGATAAAATTAACAAATATATTCTGTAATAGTTACAAGAAAAAGCAAAACTAGTTATAAAACATCTCTCTCAAGTTGTCTTAGTACAAACTGAATCATATATAAGAATGGTCTCAGCGACCCCTGAAGGTCGTGGGTTCGAATCCCACCAAGGTGGGTTAAAATTTTTTTTTGTGGCGAACCCACGAATATATCCTGACCTTCCCACCCTGGCTAGAATAAGTTGGTAACCTGTAGGATAACCCGTTCTTCCTGACTTAGTTGGAGTACATAAGGACGTAAAGCCCAAATAAACAAATGTATAAGAAGTGACATGCTACAGACTTGAACAAACATTTTGTTTTGGGAGAGGATTAATAAATAAAGCCACGAAAAATCCATCAAATAGTTTTTATCTAGAGAGGTAATTTAATGGTACATGGAATCCTTCATTAATTTCTGGGCTACCTAATACGAATCCAGCACTATTTTTCGGATTACAAAAAATATAATAAATAGGATTGCCTCTTTTGATCTTTGACGTATTAGACTGTTCGATTTCCCTAATTTTTCACCGAGGCTGTAGATATGATCAAGCTAGAAGACTCCATCAGTAACGTTAGGCCTGATCCAAATATGTTATGAAGCCTCTTGTAAAAAAATTCATTTCAAATAATTTGGTTTTTCTTCTCTTTCCTTTCATTGTTGTAATATTTTCTTGCGACATTTTAGTTTGAATATTGTTTTAAAAAATAAATAAAATGCTCTCAATCTCTCTCCTTTTAATCAAAATACTTCTAACATTCCATGTTCCGATAATGAAAGTCCATCTTCGCGGACAATCAGGTGGTTATGGCCCAGGATAAAGAAGATCTGATGTTGATGATGAGGAAGCTCATGCGATGTTACAAAGCCTGGGGAATGAAGATAAATTCTGACAAAACCGAATACATGTTTATAGAGGGGAATGTGGAGGAGGATCTCTGGATACAAGGAGCAAAATGTAAACAGGTAGGAAAATTTAAATATTTAGGCTCCATTCTGGTAGGAGGATGTAAAAGAGAAATACAGAGCAGATATGGAAGGGCTAGGAAGGCAATTCGCATCTTGCATCCGGTTTTGTGGAGCAGGACCTTATCCTGAAATCCCTTCTTATAAGGGGACATGCACATATGGTGCAGAAACATGGTCCCTCTCCAAAAGTATTAGGGATAAATTAAATGTAGTCGAGATGGACTACTGGAGGAGTTGTATCCAGAAAACCAGGGCAGATCGTGTAAGAAATGAAGGTATAAGGAGGAAAATGGGAATTACGGGGATCGTGACGGAACATGCTATGAAGAAGAAATTAATATGGTATGGACATGTACGTCGAATGCCTCCTGGAAGATTGCCTGAAATGGTTAGAAAATGGAACCCTCCGAGAAATAGAAAGAGAGGACGACCAGTAAGGAGATGGGAGGATGAGATAGCGGAGGAAATAGCAGAAAGAGGTCTGAGGGATGGTGGGTGTTTGGTGGGACAGAAAACTATGGAAAGATAGTTTGACCTAACGGAAACCCAATGAAGGGAAACGCCATTACAAAGAAGAGGAAGAATAAAATGCTCTCAAGCTAAAATAATGATGTATTAATTATTTGTTCTAAATATTGTAGGAGGCATTATCTTGTTTTATCAATATATTGTAGGTATGTTTTATCCGTATCATAACATTTTGGAGAACGGTATTGTTAGATTAAGATTTAAGATGAAATAAGAGTTTTATAAATTGTAAGATATTATTATTGGGTTTTCGGTACGCGAGGTCGTGAGTTCGGATACCACTTGGGTGCGTTAAAATTTATTTCGTTGGAAACCTAAATCGTTGGATAACCCGACCTTCCTACCCTAGTTAGAGAACATAAGGACGTTAAACCCCAACAAGCCAACAAAAATTATCAATAGATATTATTCATAATGTCCTTTATACAACACATACATCTCATTTGACTTTTTTTTTTGTATTATGTTATGTTGTTAACACTTTTAAGTACTTCACTTATACTTACATTAGCCATAGTAAACTTATATAATGAAAGTAAGGGTTATGTGATTGGATTTTCTTTTGCTAATCTAATTTCCATTTTATAATTATAAATCAATGAATCCTAATTAATGGTTCAACTCAATTATTTAATGACAGAAAGTAATTTGCTCGGAATTCAAATATTAAAGCTTGGATACAGGTGGCAGTGCCTGCGTCCAGGCTAGGTAGATCAATAGAATAAGGATAAATGAATATGATTGGCTACTCCATAAATAGCAACTGTTTTTCTAAAAAAAGATAATCATATTATTTCTATGTTAATGTCTCGAAAAAACATTAAAATGTCTTCACCGTGTTTTATACTGGAATGTTTTAAATTTCTATAAAATATATTTTTACGTAACTCATTTTTGAAATTAACATTCATACACATAAATAATTATTTGATATATTATTGATTCTACTAGGAGCTCGTTATTAACTACAATTATAAATGAAAATAGAGAAATATTTTTCTCAAAGAGTTTATCAGAAATCAATTACTATAGCCAATAATATATTTTTGACAAAAATACAATTTTTTAATATATTGAAAATATATCATGCATATATACATACATAGTATATTTTATATTCAAACACTGAGAAAATAACCAAACCAATCACCAGGTTTAATTTACTAGATCTGAGCTCAACTCTCTGAAATAAATTCGAATTTGATTTTTACCTTTTTATCTGTACCCTGTCTGTTTAGAAAGGCAAAGAAAGGCGAAAATAAAATAAACGAATAAACAAAAAATATTGTTATTTCAGGCAAAAGTTGTTTTTCTTGAGCCGTTGAATTCTATATATTTGTTGTAATGCTTAGAGGTTTGAAAAACAGACACCATCCATGGCTGAAATCGAGAGCATGTTCCATCTGTATGGAATATTTTTAATTTTTAAATACTCTTAAAAACATTTATTTTCGTTCCTATATCCCTTCTAGTTTACAATATGGTTTAATACTACAGTCACAAGGCTAAAACGACAGTAAACCGCCCTTCGTTTTCGATTACATTTACTTGACAAACGTTAAATTCCAATTAATTACAAAAGACTCATTTACATAACAGTAATTAGACCAATTTGGACATATGCAATTGAGCTTTGGGGCTTCACTAAAAAATACAAATCATCTCATATCCCCAATCCTAACAATCTAAAACCCTTTGAAAAATCCTCAATGTTCCTTACTTCGTCACAAACTTATCCATAAAGATCTTAATATTTCGTAAGTTTCAGATTTAGCTCAAACTAGATATCTATCCTTTCATAGCAAACTCCACAACCATTCAAATCCATTATTATCACAACTTGCTTTTCATTCCATTGCAGAGAATCCTCCAAGGCGCCTGAAAAGGAGATGGCCTCAAGACCTTATAGTACATAGTTTTTCTATAACCATTGGTTGGGTATTTGCTTTAAAAAGATGTGACGTAATGTTTAGCGTTTTCATCACATTTACTTGATGTTAGATATATTTTTATATTGTACAAAGTAGTAAATTTCAATGAATAACTAATGCATTTTATATATATATATATATATATATATATATATATATATATATATATATATATATATATATATATGTATGTATTACAATAAAATTTTTAAAAACTAATGTATTTCTAATCGTTTTTATGTGGTACGGTTTAATACACAGTTGTAAAATGAAAATTTTCTTATTCCATCAAAAATTGTTCTTAAAGAAAAAAATTAAATTAAATTAAAAACTAATGTTTTGTAATATGTACAGTTTACGCAAATATCCCCTAAAGTATAATTTTGAACTATTACAATATAAAGCATAGGACAAAAAGAGGATTTTAACGGTTAGGAAAATATAATTAGTTGGCTAAATGGCAATATGGATGCAATGTAAAGCACAATACGTAAGAAGAAATAATTATTAGAATTGAACATAATATAGGAAACCTCAGTTATATCGACAAACAAGAATATTTCTGATTAAAAAATAAAATTAAACACTAAATAAAAATTTTTGTCGATCACTAGAATTTTGAAAATTAAGGTCTAATTCATCCAGTTATTAGACTAACGTTTTGAAAAATCTTACTCACAAAGTCCCTTTAGTATCTAACAATACAAGAAATTTTATGGCAAAATAGTTTAAATATTTGTTAACACACAAGAAGGTAATTCATACTGTATAAGAACCAACTCACGAGAAAACAAATAAAAAGGATACGTAGTTCATACAGTACCTAAATATATTAATGGCACATTGAAATCGAGCTTGACAACGTTAGACATTCAAAACCAAAACAAATTTTTACAGCGGAATGTATATACGAGGAGGAATATTATTGTTAAAATCTTATTAACGTAATAAACAGTGTATCTATTCAATAATTTTGGCAATGTAAAAAAAACTCTCAACTTAAGCATCGATAGATTTTAACTATAAATAAGTACGATAACCAATTGTTTAGCAATTTTTACCTAAAGTAGCTGATAAAATAGCATAAAATGATTGTTACCCCAATTAACACAAATTTTATTATCACAATTATCACTATCAATTACAACCATTTATGATGTATCATCAGAAACATTAACCTTAAAATACCACCAAAGACTATACCAACAATCAAACATTCTTAGATTTAGCGAAAATTATGCAGTGTATTATGATTTATTTCCTATTTAGATATAAGAAAAACAAACGTATGAAACCCCGTGCTCCATTCATGAGGGACTCTTGTAAAAATATTCTATCTAAGTGTATGAATCACATTTAGCAAAAATTGTTAACAGGAGATAACAAACTTAAAGAACGGGCGAGAAGAGTTATACTGTTAAACTAAAGGTCATCACTCCTTACACAAATCTAATCTCACTAGTACTTTCACACCGATAGCTAGACCAACATTAAAGATAATCATTATAAAAGGTCACACTCATTAAACCAACCTTATTCTCACTATTACTTTCACACCGATAGGCTAAGACCAATCATTAATATATCATTTCTTACACACTCCTTCACCTTTCGCTTCCTTATCATCGATAACAACCCTATATATGACCTCGGCTTTTTAGGACGGAAATTAGAATAAGATAGAAGTAGCTAGGATGTAGTGGTCAGTTCGACACGTTCTTATAGCTATTAGTCCGTCAGAGTTAGCACAAGTGTCATAGTTAGTAATTTGAAATAAACCTTTTTTTTAAAAGGTTTTGGAGGAAGCTTATTAATATAATATATATATATATATATATTCCAATAAAATTTTTTAAAAACTGTATTTCTAAGTTGTACGCAAATATCCCCTTAAAGAAAAAAAAAAAAATTAATTAAATTAAAAAACTAAGTGGATTTTTGAAAAAAAAAACAGAAAAAAAAAAAACAAAACAAACAGAATGATTCTAATGTTTAAAGTAAACTTTGACCAATTTTAATATTTTATTTATTAATATTTAACAATGTACGTTAACATAATAAGTTTACTAGAAGAATTTATGATATGCCATCATTTTTAAACTACTTATTCATTGATAGCACTTGTTCTGTCTGGAAGGTCCCTAAACCATATTCTTTTCGGACACCTCAGAGGTCTATCGGGAAAATAAAGGATTTGGGTATGAAGGAAGGTTTCTGGTTTGATTAAAACTAACTGAGCAACATAAGTAGCATTAAGATTATTATGGATAAATTTATTTGTGGCATAAAATAAATATTGGAGAGACTGTAATATTTAATAATCTAGATTTTTTTTTCCTTAAGAAAGTAAAAATGTATCGTTTATCGTTTAAATATTTATATAAATAATTTTGTTTTGTGTTTAAAACTGTAAAATTTATGTATAATTACAAATAATAAAATCGCTTGAGAAACTTATAAACTTTAGATTTAATGAGGAGAACTCCGGCACCGAGTTTATTCCTTTAGCTGAAAAAGGTATAAAAATAATGGAGAATTCAATTACAATAAAAACAAAAAGTTAAGCAATGAAACGGAATTAAAGAGAAAGCCGGAAAATTTTATGCTTTCGTACAGCATTAACTTCATTCTGAAGGTGCTTCAAGTAAAAGTTTTAATTAAATTAATTAAGAAATGGGGACGGCCCTTTTCCAACCGAGAACAAAGTCGGTGCCGACACTCGTTAAATTTATTTTTGCTTTTATGTGCTATTAATATATATTATTTAAATTAATCTTTATACATAATTAAAAATTATAAAATTCATACATAAATAAAAATTTGTTCCTATTTTTTATTTACTTATATTGTTGACCGTAATACCATATTCCTTTTTCTTTCTTAAAAATAATTAAAATGTATTACACTGTTGCACCAACTTTCACAAATTTTAAAATTTATTCCAACACTAAACATTTACATTTATTTATTTCTACATTATTAAATTTATTTTCACATAAATTGGTTTCATTATGACAAATATAGTCAAAAGGAGCTCACTCATTATAACCTTCGGTTTTCCCTATGACTGGTTGGTTTTCCTCGTTTTTATTAGAAACAAATTTAACATAAGACTATTAGAAATATTTATCTAATCATTTCAACAAAAATCTGGACTGTTTTTTAAACTATTTCATTATTTCTAATGATTCATAAATATTTAATTTTAGGAAATTTTCCGCTTGATATATTAGTTTCAATCCAAGGTCTAGGTAGAATTTATGGCCAGTTTCATGTCTTCTGTCTTTATTTTTATTAGTTTTTAAATTCATTGTATGTCATATTTTGTTTTTCTTCTAGCCACGATGATGGCCTGTATTTTAGTCCGAAACGTCACCACTATAAATTAATAAAATTTTATAGCGGCACACCCTAACAATGCACTTCTTTTTTATTATTATTTAACATTACAATAATACAATTTATTGTTGAAATATATTTTAAAACTCTGAAGAAGATGATGGATCCAAGTAATACACTTTCGCTCTTCCTTATGAAAAAATAATATTATGGAAAGCAGTCAATTAATATTTTATAGAACTAAGTAGCTTATAATGAATTCAGTGTCAGACTTAATCAATATATTCATAATCAGCAAAGTGCCCCGAAACGTGGGTCCAAGAAAGTTAATGATGGAAGATTTTGAGGAATAAGTAAAGATTTTCATTTACTAATGAATATTTAATCATAAAAAAATCTTAAGGAATTTTCATCTTAAGGTTCTTCGATTAAGTTTAATGTCAGTCTTAACTATAACTTATAAAAATGCCATTGAATTTTAATTAATTTTTAATGAAACAAACAAATGAAGTCTCGCTTGATCGTATCGTATGAAATAGATATGAATATTTAAAAAAAAAAAAATGTTTGTTGATGCTCAAGTCCCTGTGTTTTATATTTTTTCTTCATATGGAATTATTATACTAAATTGTTCATTTATGCAGAACTCACTTTCATGCAGAAACTGGGATGAATTCATAATTAGTTTTTGTATCTTAAATCAATAAAAGTCAAAAAAATGAGAAAAATCACCGAAGTCAGAAAAAAAAAAAAAAAAAAGTTGAAATTGTTGACTGTGGGTTGAGGTATGCCAATGATAGCTAAGGTACTATTATTTAAGAAAAAAAAATAAACAATCATGTATTCCTCCTAACAATTAAACTTTGTTAGAAAAAAATTTTTTTTAAACTAAGTTCTCGTTTAATCTATTTCTGTTATTCCTTTTGTTACAGTCAACTGATAATGCAAATATCAAGCTTACGAGAGGTAAATGTCAGATCATCCCAGCTTTAATGTCGAATTATTAAAAATTACAAGATAAAATTTTTTCACCAGCTTCTTATTAGCCTCCTCATGCATTTGGAATCGAATAGAAATAGAAATTTAGGAATAAACGACTTTATAATTGACTTTGGGAAGGTGGGTAAGTTTTCGGAAAGAACACTAGATTTTTAAACTATACTATCCACGTTCAAATCCGTTTATTGAATTACAGCCTAATTCTTGACAGAACATTAGTTGGTTTATGGAAATAGGAATCTTTTTTAGAGTTGCAGTCTAACTTCATTCGTGTAAAATATTTTTAAAAATATCTGATATCAATAAAAGAAATGATGAGGTTAATGGGTCATGATGGTCTCTCTGTCTCCCAACAATGACAATAGGACATCATTACCATCAGGTACATCATAAAAATATCCATAATTATTTTAATAGTCCTCAAGTTGCAGATTTGGTCAATAGTCAGGTAGCTTCTTACCTAATCAAACATGCTCGTTGCTTATCCTCCTTATTATTCGATTCCCGATATTTCTTTGATGCATTTGGCATGAAAAGTCAGTGAAGGTTAACTGGTTTCAAATCTGCCAGGATTTAACGATTTTAAACAGTCGCAGGATATTCTGCCATTTTTGTTGTCCTTAAAAAAAAAAAAACTTCAATGAAAGAGTACCAATAGTTGCTATATTAGATATTTTTCTTTAGACGATGACAAATTTAAATTACTAAGTATTAAACAAAAAATAAATGTAAATAATAAAATTTCAGAACAAGAGCAAATACTGAGGTAATAAACACTATCATTAATGTCATCTTATATAGTTTCCTATAAGATATGCTGACATACTTCTAGCAGCCTTTTAACTGAGATGCCTGATATAGAAATACGTTCGCTTTCGCAACGAAGAAGTCGATGACCAAGAGATGTATGTAGAGCGGAAGTAGAATTGAATAACATTAATCAGCTGTTTTATTCAGTTGTTATTTCCGCGGCATTATCGCTTCTAAAAGTCACGTGTTGCCTAGGCTCATTTCTATGCAACTCTCCCCCGGCACGCGATACTAACAGCTCCAAATTTCTGGTATAATCATTCCATTTAGGCTATTATCGTGCAAGATAAAAATTACAACTCAGCTGTACCGGAATCACCAATACCTAGTGTTCAACCCCTAACTTCCCATTTAACAAAATTAGTCTCAATTCAATAGTCCGTTTTCAGAATAGGAGAAAAAGAATAATCAGTAATATAAATACAATTTGTATGAAAATTGAAAATTCTAATTATATCTTGATAAATTTACAAATATTTTGAGTTACATATTGATGTTACATATTACATTACATATTGTTGATATTTACATAATAAGACTAAAACGACAAGAAACTGCCCATCGTTTTTGACTACTTCGGCATTTGCTTGCCAAACGTTCAAACCTTCCAACTAATTACAAAAGACTCATTTAGATATCAGTAATTAGACCAATTTAAACTTATCAAGTTGAGCCTTGTGGCTTCACTAAACCATTCAATAAATCTCATATCCAATCCTAACAATCTAAAATTCTTGAAAAATCCTCAATGCTTCTTACTTTGTCACAAACAAAATTAACCGTAAAGATGTTAATGTTCCATATGTTGATGATTTACCCAAAACCAGATAACTATCCTCTCATAGTAAAGTCCGTAACCATTCCACAAAAAAAAAAAAAGAAATATAAACATGATCTATTAGTTCTAGGATTGGAAATTTGATAACACGTTTTGATTTCGTAAATTTGTTTTACTAAATATACTTTCCTGTGAATACGGACAATTCAAATTAAACGACCCAAATATTTTGGTAAAAATACTGACATGAGGTCAACCTGTCAAGAAAGGTAAAAAAATAAAAAAAAATAAGGCCAACGAAGAGACAAACTATATAATATTCCATTGATTTTTTGTCTCGCCTGGCAACAATCTTCCTGAAGAATACTTGCAAAGGCTGGTCGAGACGTAGGTACTCAATATTAGTTTTTAAACTTGGAAGTGTGTTTTGTTGCTCCTGACAGCATCAAAACACCAGACCATCTTCTTCATTAAAGCATTAAATATTAGTTCAAGATATGGTGGCGTCTCATCTCTCATTTTTTTAATCAGATTTAGTAAGACAAAAGCTGAAGAAGAGTCGGATGAAAGATCGCTTAGTCTATCAATTTAACTCAGCTGAAGGCCGGTAGAATGCACCACCGGGTGCTATCTCCCAAATTTCTACTCTTGATGAGAATTTTGTTTTGTTTTCGTCCATTGAAATGATTGAAATGATGTATCATTGGTGGAAATATATATGGAAACAAGTTAAAAAAATTGTTGACCCTTTTCTGCAATTCTAAGCCCGAAATGATTTTTAATGATTTCAGATGTATAAATCTTTTATAAGAGTAGCTGTTAGTAAAAATAATATAATTACATGGATTTCTCTTGCAATGAGAAATGTATTATTTTTTTTTTATTTCAATATTTATGTTTCCTAACAAATATATCACTGAGTAATTGCGATATGTGTTTTAATTTGTATTTAAAAATATGGATTCTAAATATTATTTAGGTTGTTATATGTTTATAATTAGTATAGTAATTTAAAAGTTTGTGCTAAAAATAACTAATTGGCTATACTCATTAAAAATATTGTATTAAATTTCAAATAACATTTTGAAAGTAATTCAAATTATTCTATACTTACCCAATTATCCATCATATGTAAGATATTTAATTCAAGAAATGAAGCAGATTTGACCATCGGGTTTCTGGCTTACTATGTCGACCAAGTCTAGTTTATTGCTTCCAAATAAACGTTTCTGTTGATAAAAAATAGGTGGGGCTTTTCTTTGTTAGACTCGTGATTTGACAATTCGAATTCCTTAGTGTTTTTTAGTTGAAGCAGGCACTGCCATTTTTTTTTTTTTTTAAACAGAAGTACAACATTAGAAAAAGGTCATGATATTACAAAATAATAACAAATAAACAAAATCAAATCAAATGAGCAAATCCAACAATAAATTACTTACGCTTTCCATCACTAACCAAGTTCATAAAGCATTTTCATGTAAATGTAACTAAATCCCCTTACACTTTTTTTTTATTTATTAATAATATTTTACAAACATTACCTAAAGGTATATATACATATGTTTTCCTTAATCCATGACACAAAAGTTTGTAAATTATTTTATTTTATTTATTTTACAGACTACTTCAACATTTACTAGACAAACGTTCAAAGCTCCCAATTAATTACAAAAGACTCATATACATGACTGTGATTAAACCTATCTGGACATACGGAGTTTGGGACTTCACTAAACCATCCAATTCATCTCGTATCCAATCCTTAAAATCCAAAATCCTTCGAAAAATACTCAATGCACCTTACTTTGTCACTAATAAACATATCCATAAAGATATTAATGTTCCATATGTTGCAGATTTAGCCCAAACCAGATATCTATCCTTTAATAGTAAGCTGCATAACCACTCAAATCCCCTAATTTCTCAACTTACTTCCCACACCATTCCTGATAATCCTCCGAGGCGTCTGAAAAGAAGATGGCCCAGAGACCTTCTAGTGTAGAATTTTTATTAAAGAGCTACTGATGAGTAGTTCGTTTCAAGTTTTGTCACGTTATTGTAATAGTTAACAGCACATTTACTTGATGCATATATAAATTTTGTACAGTTTTAAATTTCAATAAATTGTTATTTATTATTATATTATACTTATCTGTAGTTATTTCCCATAGGAAAATTATAGAGAAAAAAAAATGATGAAAAAAAGGATATCAGAAAGAAAATATATATATATATATATATATATATATATATATATATATATATATATATATATATATATATGTTTAGTAAGGTTCTTGAGGTTCAGTCAATAAATATAAAACAACTAACAACTAACGTTGGCGACGTTTCGAAACTATATTCTTCTCATAATCATGCCAATGTTACTAGTGGATATGATATTGACTGAACCTCAAGAACCTTACTAAACATTTAATAGTAACAGTCAAGAAATTTATCCATATATATATATATATATATATATATATATATATATATATATATATATATATATATATATATATAGATATATATAAAGATTCAAATAAAAGTAAATAAATTAAAATATGAAATACGAACGTTTAGTTAAAACAAAATATTGTCGTTATAAATGTTTATATAAATCGATACATACGTTCCCATTTTGTTAATTAATATATCTGTACCTCGGATGTATAGGTCACTATGGAACATTTCTTTTACTTTATACAGAAACTCCGTTAGAGTAGGTTTTATTTTAAAGAGTTTATTTCCTCAAATATTTATGAAAATTATTTATTATTTTTGTTTATTAATTTATTAAGTGAAAGCAGGTGAATAAGAATTCGTAATAATGAATTTTTGTTATGATATGGGCATAGGGTTCTTACATTCAAGGCACAGATTTGTTTGGTACATTTGTGAATTTATTTTTTCAATAATGTCTTTTCTTGATCTCCTATTTTTGATATGATGGAATTAATGGAAGTTTGTGTAAGATAAAAGAATTTTCTTATCTGTGAGAGAATTGTTTAATTTATGTTTGGTTTGAGTCACATAACATATTTCAAAATCCAGTGTATCTTGTGTAGTGACCATAGAATGTCTTCCAATTCTATGGTCACTACACTTTGTTCTGTCTGGCTAAATATATGTTTACAATTTTGAATCTGTTCGCATTAATTTACATATGTATCCTACCACGTATGGTATAAATTAGGCGGTTGTAGCATAAACTTTCATAAGATAAAATTCTTCTTTTTACCTGTACTTACGACTTCTTTATTTTATGTCACATTTAGTATTTCTACCCAGATTTAAATAGTCTTTGTTAACTATAAACACCACCTTCGAAAATTAGATCCCGATTTACCAAAACGCAGTTACCAAGTAAATTTAAAAAAAAAAAAAAAAGAGGGCAGTGCAACAAATCTGACTTTTTTTTCTATGATCATTACCATTGATTTAGAGGTTTGAAAATGTCTTGGCTCTTCTCCAAACTGCATTTATTTAAATCGGTACAAGGTAGGTGTTCTTTAAATGTACACATTAAACAACATTGATCCACTAAATTGAAGAAAAAAAATAATCTAGTGCCAAATGGGCCTACGAATGTCAAAACAGCAGATAGCTGATATAAATTAACATTATGACTATGTTGTTTTAAAAAAAAAATGCAATTTCCTCTATCGCCAGAGAACTGACGTGCTGCTACATTTCTCAGTATAGAGCAAGGCGATATGCACCAGTTTAAGACTCGTCTCGATAACCTATCGGAAAGGGCACCTGAAGAATAAATGCTCTCGACGAAAGGTTAGGCGAGTCATCAGTCGCTTACCTATCAGTCACTGAGCACACATGTTTAAAAGGTCATCTGCGTAGGGCGTGCAGTCTTCTCGCGGCCCTTCGGGAGTTGCGAAACCGTTTTTGAGCGAAGAATGACAAACTGACATTTGGCTGGTAGAAAATCGTTCGGCAAACATGGAAGCAATTTAAATATTTCGCCAGAATTGTATGAATAGACTTGCAAACCATATGTTAAGAACCGCTTGACAGTCTGGAGGTTTCTCAAATGCAGAAGTTTTTCTGATTCATTCTTTGATTTTGTCGAATAATAATGGCTTGTAGTTAACAAAATTCCAAGGTTTAGTTTTCATCTAAAGTTTTCGTTGTAGGAAGCGATTGTTAGTGTTATCAGTATCAAATCATGGACGTGTTTTATGTCTGAAACATTTGGAAACGGAGTGTTTATACATTCTGTTCTTATTTGAAGCTGTTTAATGCAAGTTTCCAATTTATATAAGTTCGTTTTGTTTATTTAGATATTTAGAATTTATACTAGAAAATAATCCGTAATTTCAAATGTTAAGCAATGATATATTTCAAACTTGTAAGAGATGTAAGTTAATACTATTGTAAGTTAATACAATAACATCATGTTTATACTGATTTATAATAAGTTTGTTCACCATCTTTTTTATTGGAACCCATTGAGACAGACTGCCTCAACTAGCTCCTTTCAGGTTTCCGCGGCCTTTGTTAGTGATTGAACATTACGAAATCAAAGCGACCGTCGCAGGTGAGGAGTCACGGGTGCTATTGAGAGGAGCTGGAGCTCCGTGCGCGAGGCTCGGACACGGACATTATGGACCCCAGAGCTCTGGCATTGGCCCATTGTCAACCTTTTGCTGCAGCAGCTACTGTCTGTCGGTGGGGCTTTAATCTCAGTGTATCTCCTCGAGGTCAGCTGAGCATTGTAAATCCCCGAGCTCTGTCTTCCCAGTAATTACAAGGTCTTAGTTAATTTTTTTTTCTAAAACGAACACTAATATCTAATAAAATAAATAATTTAAAAAATATATACCCTTCTACCCATGAAGGGTATTGGGTTCGTACTTAGGTAACCACCATCTTTTTCGCCAATTAACGGTATCCACTTTATAGAGGCTGTGTGAGCCCCAGGAGGGTCTCCCGACCTCGAATACGATCCACGGCTGAAATAACAGAAACTAAATTCTCTACCTAATTCCCCCTATACATATACATATTCCCCCATTTTGATTTTGGTAGTGTGGTGTACGGAGGTCTCTCTGCATCTCAAGATGCAAGATTGAAGTAGCTCATGAACTGTTGCCTGAGATTCGTTCTAGGGATATCACGTTATGACCATGTATCTCACCACTACACAAGATTAAAATGGTAATTTCACTCTTTCTGAAGACAATACTTCCTTTGTTCGTTCCTTTACAAATCACTCTCCTCTCAATCACCTCCCTACATCCTCAAAAGCATTAACATTAAAGTCATCAGTGAGTTCCCGCAAAACCAGATCCCGTTCCTCAGACCTCTACCTAACTCCCTTCAACACAACATCCTTCAAACGTTCCTTTATTTCCAGAGCTTCTTAATTCCTCCACTCATAATAGCTTCAAATCCCGTATTTTCGTTTACTTGTTAGATATTCAATCTAATAGTCATATCGTTGAAGAAAATATTTTGAATGAAATATCAATATTCAGAATACATTATTGATTTTGTACAGCATTATTTTAGTACTATTCCACTAAATTTGTATAATTAGTTTCGGCATAATTATATTATTTTATCAGACAAGATACATTATTTTTCCGTATAATTTATATTTCTTAGCTTTTTTCACTGTATTTTTTCATTGATTTTTTTTATTTTTCCTATTTTTGTTTTTGTAGCTTATTTTAAATTTCTAACCTGTGTGATATTTTTAAAACATGTATAATTACTTATATTACTTTATATTGTAATTTAAATTTCTTTTCAATTCCTTAATTTAATTTTAATAGTATTTTTCTTGCTTTTATTAAATTTCTAAAGTATACATACGGTATCGAGGCCACTATTAATTGTTCATTATAATTATTCTTAAGGGGCAATGACCCCAGAATAAAATTTATTTTCATTTCATTTACCTTCAACTGATCTAGAACTCGGGCCCGGGAGCTTGTTAGTCATGTGTCTCACCCAGTGAGCTACCGCGTCTTCCCTAATAGAACTAGGAATTAATATTAATATTATTTTCTGCAACTAGGTCAAGTTATCCTACAGGTTATCAACCTATTAAAGCCAGGGTATGAAGGTCAAGATTCATTCGTGGGTTCTCCGTGAAATAAATTTTAACCCGCCCAGGTGGGATTCAAACCCATGACCTTCAGTATCGAGCGCGCTGAGACCCGCGACCGAACCAACTCAGCTATCGAGCCCTCCATGAAAAATTTAAATAAGCAGAAAATCACTTAATTGATTCACATTTAGACATTTTCTATAAATAAATTTTTTTTTATAAAATATGTCATGCATGTAGGAGCTCAGCATCGGTGCATACTCCAGTGTTGCATATTTATAGCTTTATCTTGGATCTCTAAGCCAGCTCTTCTTCAGCTCTCTTCGGATTGACTCAGGCATATCCATAGTTTTCTAAGTAATGACTGTATTTTTTTATTGAATAAGTTCATTGTTTATATAGACCAGAGGGCAGATGTCTCTCAGACCTTCACCAGAGTGAACGTGATATGCTGAGGTTCGTCATTGTTGAGTGTAATTTTCCATTTTTGAAGTATTTCTCGAGTGACGTCTAGTCAGAATTGCAGTACCGTCTGCATATGTTGCTATTATTGTGTTTACGTGCAGGCCTAAATGCAGTTTTCAATTATGAACGTACCAAAATGAGCGTGTTATGATTCTTAATACTTGAGACTTAATGTTTGTAATTTTTAAATTTTTTGTTGTTCCCAAAATTCGTGATATGCTAATCCATATTCACCTATTGGTCAGGCATATTTTTGTGTATTCTTCACAGATTTTAATTCCAAGGTCCAATTTCCTTTCTGAAATTTTCTTCTGTCATATATGATCTGATTTTAATGTCCGCATGAACATGCTAGATCTCCAGCTTCTCTAAAGAATGCTTCTTGGGCTTCTGCTAATGCTGGCATATTCCTAGCTCTAACGAGTGCATTATCTACTCGTACATATGCTAAATGCTGCGTCAGACGATTATGAGTTGTACCTTCACCATTTGTTTTCATTTTGCTTATTTTTGTTCCAGAACAAGGTAAGAAAGTACTGTTGTTAGTAAATCTCCTTGTTTAAAGCATCTATTTATTTAGAAATTTCTGGACATGTTCCCCCTCCAAATATAAATATATATAAAACTCATCCAATGTTGGAGCTAGTGTGGACAAGGGAGTAAGTGGCCAACTCTTTGTATATCTTATTCTAAATTAAATACAAATTTTTCATCATTAGTAGGATTTTGTTGTACGTTTTTCGCAAAGGGGTATTAGAGAATCATCTATGGTATAAAATGGGACAATGTTGAAATCTGAAAGAAATATGATCAACCTTAAAGGCATGGCTTAAACAAGGTTATGGAATAGTATCATAAATACAGGAGGAACTGGAATTCTAATAATTAATTACCTGCATTGAATTAATTATACCAGATTCGAATAAATATTTGACTGAAATAATTACGATTCCACCCCCTGAGGCGGAGATTGATATTCATAAAGCCTACCGTTAATGACTCACAGTGACAATACGATCTCCAACCGCCTGGATAATTCAAACGCGCCCAGTCTCTAAAATATGGCGGCGATATCAGTAGCTCATTATCGGCTATAATTGGGAGCCGCGATGATTCCTGATCCAGAGGGAGGCATCAATCTCCTCATTATCTCCGTTCCATCTAATTGCCTCTCCTCCCGAGTTCGGCAGTCCTCCCCCTCCTACCTCCAGGTTAGCGGAGGTGCGGCAGATAGCGGTTAGCAGTAATTACTAAACAAATTATCAGCGAAACATAAATAACGTATGCACTTATATATGTCTCTTATCGTGGCCCTCGTAAAGATACTTTGGCTTCAATGATTATTGATCACACAATTAAAGAAGTAAACATCTATAGCATAGTGAGCAAGTGCTGTGCTCCAGGTAATACAAGTCCACAACATAAAGTCCTTAGGCTCTTGCTACCAAATGCTCTTTAAAAGAAAAAAAAAAGAATAATTTATATGTAATGTCAACTTTTAGTCTTTAAAAACCTTTAAAAATAATAGAGAAATAACAATACACAACATGCTGAAGCCAATAGTCCAGGAGCCAAAAAACCAATGGACCCAAAACACCTAAGCTTTTCTGCAAGATCATCAATTTTTGTGTAAAAAAAACTACTGCTGCCTTTTCCAAATACGGGACAAGATGGCGGCAGACAATAAAATAAGGTTCTAGATGGCCGTTTATCGAACTTTTTTTCTTAACGGGTCATTATGTTTTTTGGGTTACTGAGTCCGAATCCGAAGTTTGCTACCACTGCAGCCGTTCGCTTTATACCCAAAATCACAACAAAATGTTCAAAATAGCGGTTATTGTCGGTTATTTGCCTATAACCAGAAAAGGGTTTTTCATATTGGAAAGTTTATTATGATCTGATAAGAACTCAGAAGTAACGATAATACTAAAGCCTCAATAGTTTAGTGACCTACATTAATCAACTTGTTCATCATGTATTCGAAACTAATTCCGAGTACAATTTGCTGCAATATTTTGTCTGTCCGTAAAAGATGCTCAAACAGGTTTCAGGAAGACAGTTTAAATGTTAAAAATCGATAAAATAAAATTGGCAGTTGATATATAGCGATGCGGTTCCATTTCCACGGTTCGTTGCCTCGATCAGACTCCCTACCCCGGCCTTCATGACTCACTCCATATTACTACGACCCATACAATATTATGACTTCTGCTCATTAAGCCACAAGAGCGTAGGGAAGAGGCTGGGTGCGACATAAACAAGATAATTACTGACAGCCAACGCTGGCCTCATCTCAGAGCTGTTCCAATAATTAAAAGTGTTGGTGGCTGCTCTCCGGGAAGGCATCCATTTTACTACTGCCCTGGGGGGGGGGGGGGGGGGGGGGAGGCGAAAGGGAATTGCAATTTAATAGCAGCAATTTATTCTCTGCTCATTTATTCAAAATGTACATTAGTGGAGGGGGTGGGGTGGTGATGATTGCAGTTTGTAATGTTGAATGAGACAAGATTTTTCAATGAGACACTCCGGGTCTACATAAAATTATTACTGGGCAGACATAAGTTTCATTCTAATTATTTTATTTATAATATTAGTATTATTTACATTTATTGTAACAAATAATATTATCCATGTTATATTATTATTATTATTTTGCAAAATAATTCAAAATTTATATTTTTTATAAAGAACATCAAAAAATCTAAAACTTGGGAAACAATGTGATAGAATCTTTGACCAATCGTTTCATTCTTTAAGACGATTTAGATTTATGGGGCCATTTACATTTTTAAAATGTATTTGCAAATGTTAATAGGTCAAAGCGCAAAGGCAGTCACCGTTGAAGGAAAATCAGTTAAGATCATTAATACTTATCACTATGGGCGTTAATCTTGGAAGAATTACCGAAAGTGAAAAGGGTATATTGCCTTTTTTTTTGGTTTCATCCCAAGTGCGTACACTAAAAATAAATGATGAAAGAAGTAGACACCCAACCAACTTTTGAGGAAAGAGTCGTTCCACGAATCCAGAGTCTTCATTACTTCACAATCGACCAGTCGACTCTCTCCCGTAGTGCGAGTTTTTAGTACTTATTGTAAGTCCGGGTGAAATTATATCAATGACCTTGCGTTAATTCTTGAATTTTTCGAACCTACTGGCACAAAATTGGGGAACAATGAAAATCAAACCACTGAAAATGATGAAAATATATTTAAAAAAAAAAACGGATGAATTCACACTGACTCACTTTGGATGTGCATCCGAAGTGGTGCAGTGTATAATCCACTTTAGTTATCCTTCGATATACCGTCACACTTTATTCGTTTGCATTGGTTTAAGGATAAACTAATGCTGTGTTTGTTGGTACACAAGTATACCTGAACAACTAGATAGAGATTTTACAGTTCTGAGAGCTAAGTACTAAATGTGCATAGGGGCCAAGCCACTTTGCTGCACTATAATACTCGTCCGTGTGCATCGTTCTCATTTGACCAAGGAAAATTATCAAAACAGTGAATAGTAAACTTTTTGCCTCACCCTAAGTGTAGGGCATGTATTCCTCCATCATAATATAGTTTGTTTAGATCAATGAATATTTAATGATGACTAAGACATGGGATGTTAAAAGTTCTTTGTCTCAAAACCAAAGGTTTTTTTAACAACCTAATACCACAATGATTTTTTTAACAACCTAATACCAAATTGGATCATTTTTGTTGTCGCCTCATTCATAAGTTTAAAGAAATTCAATATCAAACTAATAAATGTGAATAATTTCTTATAAAGCACTTTTAGAGAAGCCATACTTTAAGGATATGTATATTATTTTCCATATACGTCACAAATCCTTCAACGACCACAAAAAAGCACCCAGGCCGTATCCATGGCAGCCCAGGCCAGGCTAGACCCCCTCCCCCCTCTCACTGAAATATGATTTCCTCTTTTTATGATCGAGATGAGCGAGGGGGAGGGGGATAACTGGGCAGTCATAAAAAGCTGGCTGTCATGGTCCGGAATCACAGAGAGGACCTATCATCGATCTAGGAGCAGCTCAGGTACAAAAACCTGGCGACCTGAATTAGTGCTTAGTAAGCCGTGACTTTTTTACCCAACTCCCTTATCACCTTTGATTAATGGCTTTCATAGAAATGATTATGCTCTTTCATTTAAGTCATATAATGAAAGTTTTATGTCAGAAATTGATAATTGCAGAATATTGTTATGAGTTTTTGGATGAAAGATAACCTGAAGATGGCTACACTGATCCCAAAATATGTAAACTATATAAAAATTGTATTTGTTATATTGTAGTAGTCATATGGTGTTGTTGATCTTACTGCTTATGCAATTTGATAAACTTGTAGGTTTGGTTGAATTTGAAATTTGTTATGAAATGATGTATGTTTTGTTCAAGCCAAATAAACAAAAGATACTTTAAAGGTCCTTTTCAATAAGTTTATAATAACCATCAATACAAATTTTATATTATTAAGATTGGACAGAAGATGATTTGGATAGTTTTGAGAAGCTTTAAAGTTCAACTATGTATGTACATAGATATCATTATATGTACATGCATATTTGGCATTAATAGTTAGATTTATAGTTAGATCTAATTATACTTATGTAAATTAGCAGTTTGTTACTAACTCAAAGCTAAAAGCGTTTTTCTAGCAAGCATTAAATTAGTCGGAATCGTCGAGCAGTTTAAATGTCATGTGAATCTACTAGGAGAACCGGTGCCGAAATAATGAATATTAACGAAGACAATCAATGATGCAACTATGGTTTGCTTCGTAACATAGGATTAAAACATGATGCGTTTCTAATACTAGGTTGTAACGAAAGTCCATGTGAATATGTATAACTACTTTATCCATCTTACAATTCATCTTTCCACTCCTTACAATTCATACTTCTAATCCAATTTTTACGTCCTCTTAATTATCAGGGACTACTCGTTATATGGACTAAGCCATTAAACCAAATCAACAATAATGTTATGGGCACATTATCTGGATTATACGCAGAATGAACTAAAACTTCTTGCAGTTTTGTTAATTTTTCAGGTCAAACGAGAACAATGTGCAGGGGCATTGCCGTTGTAAAAAAAATGGCTAGATTCCTGTTGACCAAAGCTGGGTACTTAGCACTGTATAAACTCAGTCTAGGTGTTCACAGTTAAGGTTGTAGTCCACTGCCTTATATTTTATTATATTGCCTTTTTTATTTTATTTTTCCTGGTAATGACCAGCTTCTCCTCTCATCCCCCACTGGATATTACCAGTGATGCAGCAGAGAGAGCAGCACAGGGATCTCTTCGAGTCTAGACTTGACTTCCAATAAGTATGGGAACAGGCTCGGATTCGGGTTTTCCTAGGTTGATTGTGTCTAAATTGTAAATATAGTATGAATGAATTTCTTGTATTTTAATTTTTTTCACTTAATTTTATATTTATTTCATTTTATTTTTGATGATTGCAAGTACCTAATTATTAGTTTTATTTTTATGATGACTAATTGTTTTATTTTTATCTCATATTATAGTTAATTGTTTGTATATGAGAACTTGTATATATGACACGAATGAATTCTTTTAGCACTGTTACTTATTGCCCTTAACTGAGGCAGATTGTATATCTATTTCAATAAAAGTTAAAAAAAAATTATTTTTCTTCTGAAATCGCACGTGCGTTTTAAAAATTAAAATAAACTCATTAAGACAACTTAAGCCACAAGGAATTAAATAATTATATATAGAAAACGTTGGCATAAATGGTAGAAACAAAAACATTCTTACTGGATTAATTATAAAAGTCCAAAATGAGGGTTGTATTTATGCCCAAGGATATTTGTAACAGTCTAAGAAATAAGGAAAAAACAATAAATATGTTAGCTACCTAGTTGAGATAACGCAAAAATTATAGTAGAAGAAAATAAAATATTGTAAAGTACTTTATCCGTTGGGATCCAGAAACATCTTAACTGCTTTTGTTTGGCAAATTTATTCGAAAACTTTGACCTCCAAAACAAAACACCATCCCTAACAGATTGCCCTTCTGATAAGACTTGAGTGATGTAGGTTTCCACTGGGACTAAGGAAAGAGCCCCATCTGTCGGAGAGGGGATGGGGTGAAGAGGGAGTAGAGGAAAATTCTTTTTATCTTTACATTTAATAAATCCTGGGGCCCTAAATTGAGTTGCCAATAACCGGAATCCTGAGGCCGAGCCCACTCAAACATATCCATCTCCGGCTGGCAGCTATTGACGGGAGCCATCAAGGGAACACCGTTGGAAATACATTATAACTTTTCCTCAAAACTCATAATGTTTTCTATTAGTAAAAAGGTTATGTTTTCACATTCAGGTCGGTAATGTACCTCTGGGTACCGTTGTTTCCTGACTCCAATTATCTGAAATTATCCTCTCTTCCTATGGACCTCCATTAGGGGGCTGCCTCTAAACTAAATTACTATTGCGAACGATGCTTTTAATTTTTGATCTAATAATAGGCTTTTAGTCTCTGCGCTTTCATTTCGTTCAGGGCATTATGTTTACATGAAAACGGTTAATAATATTAAAAATAATGATGTATTAGTGAGGTAGGAGGCTTTAAATAAGTATGATGAGAAGAGAAAGGGCAAACTTTATCGCCATAAAATTGTTATTAGAAAAAAAATCATAAAAATCAGGGCAAGATTCTTGACTTGAGCCATATTTTCAAGCCTAGAATATATCTGTAACTCGGAGGTACAGAACACTATGTCACATTTCCATAACTTTACAGGAGAACAGTTTGAATTGGTTTTATTTTTAAAAGATATCGTTTCCTAAACTGTTTATTGTATTTATATGTGCGAAATGAATCACTCAGACTTGAGTAGGTTGGTAATCCGTCCTTCCTACCCTAATTGGAGTACATTAGAATGTTATACTCATCCACCACAAAAAAAAATATATATATAAATAAATAAAATACATTTTTATGTAATTTACCTTACAATTAATTGGCCTAGGAAATAGAATTCTATAGCTCTGTATAAAGTGAAAAAAGACGAATACGTAATAATGTATTTTTAGTAAAAAATGGACAGAGTGTTCTGTAGCTCCGAGGTGCTGATATAAATATAATAATTTGTTCTCAAGACCTGTCATTGAATATTGAGTTGATGGATTTACTTTATATTATGTTATATTATGTACTTGCAGTTGTAATTATTTGTTGGTATTCTATGTTTGTTATTGTCATAACTAACGCTTTTTTTTTTTCTTGTTATGTGAGCCTGCCAAGCCAACTTCTATTTATATATGAAGTTTCCTAAACAATAAAAAATATTCATTTATTCATTCATATTATGGTTGCATTATTATCTCCTAAGTTAGACTCATAGTTGAAGAATTTAAGTAATGTTCGTAACACAAAATATTTACTTTTTTTGTGTGTGACTTGATCACCAATGCCCGAGAGGGTTTGTGAATTCGATTCACATCTTTATAAACTTGTGCTTATTTAATGTTTTTTTTGTTTTTTTTAAAGTCGCAATCTCCAATAGCATCATTGTAACTGGCAAAAATAAGTAAAAACACCAGATAATTCCTCCAATAATACCAATACCATTACCATATAGCGTTTTTTTTTTGTTTTTTTTCTGGAAAGGTGTGTAAAGGTCAAAATCGCTTTTGTCTTTCAATCTTGAGAATAGTTAAATTTCAGGAGAACATTGCTCAAGGTAGGGATACGATTATTTCTGAAATGTACCTAGAGAATATTATGGAATGGATGAAAGAACTATAAAATTGTGAAACATGGGAAGACTAGGTAAATATTATTTTAAAAAAAAACAAAAACATTTTATAGTGTTTCTTAGCCCACCTATTCCTGAAAATGTCAGAGCCGATTTTCTATCAAATTTTTCATATTTCCTGTTTTTTTAAACGCTGAATATCCTGAATGAAAGCATATGGTTATTGCATTTTTGTATTAGTTAGTGAATTTATAATGTGTGGTTCTTTCTGAATTATTACATTTTTTTTTGTTTGTTTTTTAAATACACTCTACCTTTTAGAGTGTCTAAGAAAATCCCTTAGATACTCGTTCTTTTGGCCATTTTCTAACACATTTCGGGAAGTTTTGAAAGATAGTCTTTCGACGCTATCTACCCCCTTCCCATCGAAACTTTTTACTAAAAAACGAAAAGGTTACCAGAGATTATCAATTGATACCAATGCATATAAGAGACCCTGAAGAATAGGTTTTGGGAATTATATAGGCCTTGGCACCAATAGAGAATCTGTGATTAATTAGACAAGCTTAGGAACTGGCGGGTTAGCTCAGAATTCAAAGATTGGTTCATGGACATTTGAACAATTTTTTTTTAATAAAGAAGGCAGTGGTAACAGTGCTTTGTACCTGAAAAATAAAATCAGGTGATAAAATAATCTACAAAACAGAGTGATTGATTGGTTTTTAAGTGATTTTCACTTCAGCTACTTCACACAAACTTTATTAAGAGAGTAATTTATTTTCAGTGGTAGATAAGGGCGTGTGGCATTTGTCATATAAGAAAGATTTTTTCTGAAAAATATTAATGATATAAAATTATACTTGTTCTCTGTTATCAGGACCAAGATTGTCCGAATATACTATAAAAACTAACAGGATTTAAATTTTGACAGCGTGCAGCAATACGACGTTGGTTTTCTTTATCGTCAATGAACGGGCATTTAATAATTTAAAAAAGTTCTTCTTGATTCTTAATTTTTATTTTACAAAAGTATTTAAAATGTAATATATATAGATAGATAGATGTATAGATAGATGGAAAGGTAGGTAGATAGATAGATAGATAGAGAGAGAGAGAGAGAGAGAGAGAGAGAGAGAGAGAGAGAGAGAGAGAGAGAGAGAGAGAGAGAGAGAGAGAGAGAGAGAGAGAGAGAGAGAGAGAGAGAGAGATAGAGAGAGAGAGAGAGAGAGAGAGAGAGAGAGTGAGAGAGAGGGGTTTTAATAACTATTAAAAATAATAAATTATTTTTTTATAAACACCTGATACCCCTATGCACAGCATAAGCCAAAAAAGCATTTCTTTCTTTCTTCTTTTTTATTTTGCCTTAAGCGTAACCAGATAAGATTTCTACCCGCATGTTAGGCACATATGGCCCTGAAACAAAGAATTATCCCAACCATTACCGTTTATATAAAAAATAAGTATAAAAACCAATTAGGAGTCTGGTCAAATTATTTATTATCATCAGTAACTATAACTATGAATATATTTAAGCTAAACCAATGAAAACATCCCTTCTGTTATTGCAGTGTAATGTAAAATACGAAAAAATCTATCCATAAAATTGACCTGAACAACTAGTAAGCAAATCTTAATAAATTCATTTTATATTCCTCTTGCTTGATTTCTTGTAAAAACCCAAAATAACTTTATCACTTTAACATGTGAACTATTGTTTTTTTTTATATTAACTGTTATTTTTTATTAAACTATTTTATACATAAACTTTACTATTGTGAATTGAGGTACGCAAGATTGTATAAGAGAATCAATAGTACCGGATTAACTAATAACAAAATAATTTGAATTTATTTTAAAAATACTGCAAAATTTGGTTGTTGAAAATGGGTTTTGAAAGAGATTGTTATTTTCAAAATGTTTTGAAACTTCAAAAAATGTATTTTATACATTGTTTATCTAAGCAATTGGTTCAATGCTGATATTTCGAGTTCGTTTACATTAAAAAAAAAAAAAAAAAAAAAAAATCACTTTGCGGCTAAAGTTAGTATTCCATAAAATAATTCTTAAAGATTTTCTGATAAGCTAATACTAAGCCATACTCATCGGTTCGAAGCAATTAAATATTAAAAAAAGTGTATATATTCTATTATCAGGAAAACATTTAAATCCGGAGGTGTTTCTGACAAAAAAACCAAGGCCTTCCATATGCTCTGTTTAAGCTGTTTTTTCCGGAAGAAATTGTTTACTACCTGTTATATATTGAGGTCATATGACTAATGTGGAATATCAACAATATTTAAAGATATCACTTTCAAGTATATTATCCCATTTGATTGATTGCCTAAAGTATTTATCTCCTTTATAACGATATTTGTTAACAAGAAATATTACACAATGATATGTTGTTTAGTCTTTTATTATTATATTTCCATTATTTGTGTGTAAAGGGATTTGAAGTTACTTTAAATAATACTTGATATAGTAATAAATTATAGTAGTCATTGTTATTTAGGTCACACACGAGTAGTTCTCTACAACTAGAATATCGATTGCAGAATGCCACTAGTTTAGAAATCAAATAAATTTGGAAGGAAGTATAAAACTGTTGGTCTTAAATGTGGAAAATAATTGAAGTTAGAGATCGAAAAAATACTTGAGATTACAAAAAAAAAAAATAAAATAAAAATAAATAAATAAAAAAAAAGACAGAAAAAGAAAAAGAGATTACATATCATAAGTACAATGAGTTTTCCAAGTAAAAATCGACATTTATCTATGCATATTATTGCTGAAGACAGAAATAAAATAAAATTAGAATAACTTTATCAAAGATAATGATGACCATGTCATTCATTTTCCTGACTACTCATCAGCTTTGCCTCTTTAAGTTGAAAGGCGCTATTTAATTTTAAATTGTTGATAAAATAGTATTAAACGTTAGGAGCTCTTCATTTCTTTACATCTACCATTGCTGATTTTTATTTCACCAACAGTCTTCCGGGATTCTTACATGAATTTAAAAAAAAATTATTTTTATTACGAACCACCTTAGGTCCTTATGATTTGCTCTAGTAGTTTCTTCTTTTTAAAGTACTGTAGTTCTTATTATTTAGGTGTTTATTATTAGCTACATTCTGTATACTGTATTTACAGCACAGAACTAATGATGGATGCTTAACATTCTAAACTAGTATTTAAAAAAAAATAAATAGAAGAAGTGAAAATTAATTCATCAATATTTATATGTTAACACTTACTACTGGTAACGTTTTTCGACTAATTCAAAAATTTTAAGAGTATATATTGAACGATTGGAAGCTTATTGTTCATAACTCCCACATTTCCAGTTTTCAGTTTTATCCTAAACTAAAATAAAAATCAAGACAGGAGGTGTTGCTGGGTTCTGCTCCCCCTCATGCCTTTCACGCCATATATATTTTTACATAACATATTCACTAATTGTCTGTATTATAATAGGCAGGTGTGAACAAAGAAAAAAAAGTTTTTAAAAAATCCTGAACTATGTTGAAACAGATTTATGCTAAACTAAGTATGTTTTAAGTATAACCAACCTGTTTTCTTGATAGCAAACCAGTTTGGACTGTTTCGTATCTTATGTTTCATATTGATGAATAACTACATTACAAAATAATACTGGTTTCAGATCTGCCAGGATCTGACGATTTTCGATAATACATTTCAGAGGTCGCTTTAGGATACTATTTTTTTTTTTTATTATTTTTTTTTTAATAAAAGTTTTATTCAAATGATTAAACAGTTTACAATTGCACATATTGAATATTGTTACATATTTTGGTAATAAAACAATTTACATTACATTGACAGCTGAGCTTAGCTAAAATGGATATAATTTGGAATGCATTTATTTTAACAGTAGGAAAAATACTAAAAACCTACAAAATAAGAAAGAAAAAGATATTGATAAAAGCAAATACATAATAAAATTTACTAAACTAAAATGCATAATTTATTAACTTTTTGTACATTAGGTTAATCAACATTTTGGATAATTAACTTATATTTATTTGTGTTCCAATATATTTAATTTCAAGCCGAGACAATAACCTTTTGGATGTCTTATTAGCAAAATATTGTTATAGTACTATGTGGTTTGTACGTTTGTGTATGTATCTTCTTAAGGATTGCTTGTTATAATTGCCTATTGTTTGAATTATAGAATTTCCTGAATTGTTTGTAGATTTGAAAAAGTTTCTGGTCTGTGTGTGAATAAATTGTTTAATAAGGATACTATTTTGATATCTGCCATGACCTGTCGATTTTGTAAGATTGTCCTTTTGAAAATCCACTGTTGTTAAATTATTACGTTTTTTACAAACGACACTCTCTCTTCCCGTTTAATACATTGAATTTGGATCCTTGTCTAACATATTCGTCGGGAACATATTTTTTATATTATTTTGTTCCTGTTGATTTTTTTTCTGAACTGTTTCCGTTGATTTTTCTTAAAAAGCGCTATCGCCATTCCTGGCGTCAAATCTATACGAAGACTAAAGAAAAAACACTTTCAGATGGAACCAAAATGGATCTCCCTGAGATTATTGTCACCACATCCCCTTCAGTAAAACCTGAAAATCTCCAGGCTCCCGGAGCAGTCAATCGCATGAGATACAGGGTCGAACTACCACGAAAAAGACCGTCAGAAGGAATTCGCCAATGTTTTCGGTGCCAATCCTTCGGCCACATTTCCACCTACTGCTTTCGCCCTATTAAATGTGTGAAATGTAGTGGCAATCACGAATTAAAAGACTGCCCTCAAGACTCCCCACTTCGTTGTGCAGGATGTAATCAAGAGCACACGGCTTCATTTAGACAATGCACACGACGTTTGGAATACATAAATGTTGCAAAAAAATAAACCTGCCAAGCCTACAATAACACCTTTACCGCCACCACTATCCTCAGAAGAATTTCCAAATCTTCCACGAACTTCAGCTTCTAATATCGTGGCACCGCAGCCATCTCGCACACATGTTCGCTCAGCGCATTCTCCTCAGCCAGCAGTTTCATTCCTTCAGCAGATAACTCCGATAGTACAACAAACCATCACTTCTACGCTTCAGCCCATTGTCACTCAACTCCAGGCTCTCTTAGTAAGCATCCAGCAGCTCTCTGCTTCTCTTCAGCCACTTCTTATCACTCTTCAGGCCTCATCAAATATGGACATTAATGGTTGAGATTAAGGTAGTTAACTTTAATATTAATCATTCTCCTTTCATTCCAGGTATTCACGCCCTTCTTACTTCTGCACGCCCTGATATCTTATTCTTACTGATACTGGTTCACTTCCCTTAAACACTCGTTTTTCTCTCTTATTCTTCCTATCATACTACTGATGTTTCCATATTTGTTCACAATTCCATTAAACATCGCTTCCTTCAAACCGCATCCCCTCATCCTTCAATTCAACTTCTGGGTATAATTTTATATGTCAATGGAGTTCCTCATCAGCTGTATGGAATTTTTTATGAGACCCCTTCTCAAGTTTGACCTACTGATCTAAAAAATAACCATAAAAATAGATTTATAATTGATGGAATAATCCTGTAACAAACATAAAAACAATAAAATAATCTGGGTGTGTTAAAATTTAGCTTATGATTTAGTGTATACAGAGCTATCCACTACATAGAGCTTAAAATATACTAATAAAATATAAGTATACATAATAAAATAAAAATATAAATACTAAAATAAACAATACTGATATAATTAAAATTATAAAATTCATTCACGAAATATGTATTAGTTGCTCTAAGGAAATTATAAATACAGGAGTTTAATGCCAATATGTTCAATTCCTAAAAAAAAACCTTCTTCGACATAATCACAACCCCATTTCCTTTTTATCGTTTATCTTTCTAGATATCGACATTACACTAAGTTCCTTGCTAACAGATGACATATTTAGTATATCGAGGCAATATCCAGGATGCAATTATATGGGAGTTTAATGTTTAGAACTCTGATATCATATAACAGTAATTTTCGAAAGTAGGACAAGGCACCCACCACCAGTGTTCCAAACTTTTTCAAATTGTTTCTTATCCTATAAATAATTTTAATTTATCAACAAACTAGAGCAACATACTTAAATTCATCATCGAAATAATTCAATTAACTATCGTAGAATGCCATGAAAAAAAAAAATTATAAAATGAAATTCAATTAATACATTCTAATTATATAAACGACTCGATTATAGCGATATTAATATTTTTCCCGATCCTGGCCGGGGACCAAATTACTTAATCCAAATTTAGTGTTTTAATAAAAGGAGTTATGGGGGCACGTAATTTGTGAAAGTTTTTTTCTTTTTTTTGTTTCTAAGAAATCATTTTGGCAGCTGCCCATTTAATCTCTTTCATCTTTTAGGGTCTTCTTCAATTGTAAACTCCTTTGAAGGATATTTCTCATTTAGAAAATTACTCCTCACCAATAAAGTCTAATTAAACAGACGATTATACATTATTATACATACCTTTAAAAATTGATATTCATTTCTTCCCATCTTACCGAATCTACCTTTAAACAAATTGAAATAAAATATCGTTCACCTGATGGTAATTAGTTGATTGCTTTTTTGTCAATTCTCAGTACAAAAAAATTAATTTTTTCAATTTTAAATTTGAGTTTAACCACGTCAAAATGTTAGACACGTTTCCTGGGATAAAAAAATAAACTATATTTGAATATTTCTTGGATCTTCCAACATCTTATATAAATTCAAACGTTCCGTCAGACTTGAATCATACAATTTTTTTTTTTCCTAAGTTGATTCTTTCCATGAAGCCAGGGTATTTCTAGGGTTCGTTTGAACTATCCTCAGCGATTTCTTTTTCTATTTACAAGAGTTTTATAAGTTTCGAAGAATATTCCGTTTTTTTGCGCAATGAAAAATTCTTTCCAACTGATGAAAAACTCTATTTGATTCGGTTTGCGATCTCTCTAGAACTCAATTAGGAATGATACTGAAGATGAATGTTTAGCTTTCAAAACTAGTCATCATCATCATCTTATGGTCCTTGTAGAACCCTGGCCTCCTCTACAATGTTCTCCCATTCAAACCTTTCTTTGGCAGCCCTTCTCCATCCTCTCACACCCAGAGTCCGAAGATCGTCCTCTACATCTTCTAGCCAACGAAGTCAAGGCCTTCCTCTCCTTCTCATTCCACCCGGGTGCCCCTCCATCATCATCTTAGGGAGCGTACTTGCCTCCATTATTTGCAAATACAGCTATCTAATTCTGCCTCTTTTTCAAAACATATTCTGCCTCTCTTTCATTCTAATAAAATAATCCCAATAGAAGTGGCAATTAATACATGAATCCTAATAGTAGTGATCCTTCTATACCATCATGCGTACCTCAAATGAATCCTAGAACTCCTCCCATCTCATCCCAGAAATCATGTGTAATAATAATAAACTCTAACTTTATCCCAAAATTGACTTCCTTACTTTTGTCTAATTACGTACAAAGTCAACACTGCTCTAAAGTAGATATAATACTTATTTATTGGTTTCAACCTCTTGTGGGTTAAAAAAAATCGGAAACAACAACAGAGTGTACATCATTTTTACGGTAATGAAACACAAATATTTATTAATATAGGATTTAAATATTCCACAAGATCTGATTATTCTGTGTCCTTTTCAAATATCTGCACTTATAATTCTAGCTCTGCTTAAATAAATAGCAATCAATCCAAAATAAGGAAATCATAAAAAGTTTTTCAAATTTACAACTATAACCGACTAAAACGACAAGAAATTGCCCGTCGTTTTGGACTTCATCACAATTTACTATACAAGCATTCAAATCTTCCGATTAATTGCAAGAAACTCATTCACATGAAAGTAATTAGACCTGTTTGGACATACGGAGTTGTCCATCTAATTCGTTTCTTATCCAATCCTAAAAATCCAAATCCATCGAATATGTTTTAATCCTTAATGATCCATAAGTTGCTGCTTTAACCCAAATCAGACGCCTATACTTTAACATTCAACTCTGTGACCATTCAAATCCACTAGTATTTCTATTTCAGATCCTCTGAGGTTTATCGTTTGAAAAGAAGATGACCTCGGGATCTTCTAATCTTCTAATTTTTTATTGAAGTGCTACCAATGAGCAGTTGCTTCACAAGCAATTATCATGTTATTATTAGAATTTGTATTCACATTTACTATATGTATTTTTATTTCATTGTATACAGTTGTAAATGCCAACAAGCTAGAAAAAAAAATACTTAAGTGTGTGTAGAATATTTGGAAACTGGATGTATTTCATAAATTATTCCAGTATTTAATATAATAACTAAAGTTTTTATTTAGCTACAAAATTTAATGCATGATGATTCATAACAATTAAGAATAACTAACTTGTCCAACTAGCTTGCTATCATACCATGGGCTCAAATTTCAATTCAATTCTGCAGCAAAAAAAAATCAAAGGAATAGGTAGATGTCATCTGCGTGGGCGATACGAAAAGTCCCCCTCGCTACAAGCAGTGCTATTGAAAGCGCCAAGTAGGAGGAAGGGTTTTGTTCGAGAGAAGAGATAGCAGAACCGCTATTGCCTAGGCGACTGGGACAAAAAAAACGTTTTATGAGGGTTGGTCTACCCTGAGTAAGACAGGTAGCAACCCGCAGGTAAGACAGGCAGCCACTGCTAACTGTGAATATTTCACTGTCCACTCTCTTACTATGTAATTACCGGAAGGTCTCCACTTTGTTATTAGGCTAATCGGTGGGTCGTGTAAGTGGGGGGGAGGTAATCTTTGCTTCAGATCGATATTACGTTTTTTTGTTGTCTGTCTCTCTAGTATCGATTTCTAACCTTGGATCGGTTTCCTGCAAGATGGGCGAATCATGATTCCGAATGATATATATGATATATTCTCAAATTTTGAGATTAATCTGGTAACTGAGCGTGTTTCCGGCCACATCAACCTTGTACAACAGTTGGTCTCGAAACAATAGGTACCCATAATAGGTTGTAGCGGTAAAAGTTTATTTGATTTTTTTTATATACTTACAATTAGTTAGTTATATTATCAATTAATGTGATTTGTAAAACATTATGTTTTAAGTTATAAATTGACATATAAATGGATTGATGAAGGAAGACTTGGCGTCAAAGAGAATGGGACAGACGAGCAGACAGTCGCCATTACCTGGGACCAACCCAATCCATTGCCTTTTGTCCTATTCTTTGCTTTCTTTGATGACCTCACAGATTTATCCTGCACTAATTGGGTGATCTAAACCACCAATTACCTGCAGTAAAATTTAAATAAAACAAAAAAAAAACAAATAGACCCCAATAAAAATCGGTAAAATATAAGGGAGTTTCCTGATAAGCTTAATGCTGCTCGTAAATTTTTCCTACGAAATTACTCGAGGATATGACTCTTTGTCGTACAGGCTTGGAGTGCATCAGGAAGTTCTTCACATCCCAACAGCGGACGATTCAAGGAAAAAGAAATTATAATTATATCAGCTGATAAGGATGTTTCATGTTCACTATACTTCGTCATATCTCTTAAAAATATTCAACCCATTCCAGCTTTCCACTTCAAGCTGCCAAACGTAGAACAGACATGTTTAAAGCCTATATGTGGATCTAATATATAAAAACATGAATAATAAAATTCCAAAAATCATTTTTGTTTTTTGTTTTTTTTACTTTTAGGATATAACATCTCTTAAAAACCTTCTCAGCCATGTTTTATCCAGCTCCAGGCTTACTTTCTCCAGCATTTAGAGAAGACCTTGAATCCAGCGTGAGCTGACTCGGTGAGAGGGCCCCACTAAAAAGCTCCTAAAAATTCAAATTAACTACAAATCGGGTCCCTTCTCCCCAACCGAAGTGCCCTTGAAGAGCCTAACTTTTTTCACTAACTGAAGTAACGAAAGTTATATTTGACAAAATAATAAATTTTGACAAAATAAATCAGAGTGTCATAGGGACAAGCAAATTGGTACCTTCAGGGCAAGATGAGTAAAAATATTGACTATAAAAAATGATCAACACACTCAAAGAAATATGAAACGAAAAATTATAATTAACAACGATAAAAAATTATATACATATTGTGATTTGGCTTTCTAAGATAAACTTTCCTCCGACAGGGAATTTTGATGTAATTGCCAAAACCACAGATCAATCAATTGTAGGCGATTTAAATTCCGAAATCAACATAAAGATGTCTGGTTCAACTTTTTCTTAAATTATAAAATATAATAAGAGACGATACACGATTGAAGCTGGTACCCGAAGAATGCTGTTGGTGTCTCATCGAAGTGAATTTATGTGTCGTCAGTACTTATTCACCCTTTAATTAGAAAGCCTTATCAATAATAACTTATGAACCAACTAAACTCAATACGGTACATAAAGATCTTTATGGATAAGTTTGTTAGTGAAAAAGTAAGGAGCATTGAGGATTTTATGAAGTAATGGCTATTTCAGCAACAACGCATTCAAAAGGGCATATTGATTCATAAATAAGTTAAAACAACATAAGATATTTGGTATTGAATTAACTAAACCTCTGAAAGTAATATTACTTAAAAAATAAATATATAATTTTGAAAATAGTAAAGGAAAATCTATCCTCTGTAGTTTATTTTTCTCTATAAGAAATATTTCTGCAATATCTGGAGTGTTCAGTTATAAATTAAATATTTTTGAGCCTAAATGATAGTGACTCAGGTTTTGTTAATGCTCTTAGTCAGTCGAGGGAAGTTTATAAATTATACTACAAAAGGTATGAGCGGAAATAGACAAATGGAGAAGATGATAAGGAATGCAGTCAAAGAGGAACACCACGTCTAAGTAGAAATACTTCAATACGTGCCAACGTTTCGACCTGCCTTGCAGGTTTTCTTCAGGGCCAACGAAGCACACTGGTGTTATGGCTGATGGTATAGTTGACTGTTATGATGAATGGAGAAGAAGATGATCAGGGATAAAGTCAAAGAGGAACACCACGCATTCAAGTATTTCTACTTGGAAATAGAAAAATATTGATAGCACGTGAAAAGTCCGGAGTGAATATATCTGAGAGCTACCTTAAGAATATAACCCCTTTTTTCTAAAACTTGATAATTTTTAATTTCTTTTTTTTATCCACTCCAGTATTATACTCACAACTGTTTGTAATCTTGATTTTCTTCTCATCTTAGATAGCGCTGGTAGTTCATTTTCTATGCATATATTGAAAAAGTGCGGTAGCGTGGCATGTGAGAAACCTGACTCTTACCAGGCCCAACTTCAAGTCTGCCTGAGGCAGATAATTATTTTAATTATTTTAATTAATTATTTTATCACCGGAGCATAAACAAGGGTTGGGAGACCTTCCACGCCCTAAACGTTTAAAAAAAACGTTAAATCCCTAAAACTTTAAAAACAGATACACACAGAACGAAAAATGCTCAATAAATACGGCTGTTCTTATTTACAAAGTATTATAAGGAATTAGAAAGGATATTATAGAATTTGTTTTCATCCTAGATTCAGTAAATATCTAACTGCAGAAAACAAATTAAACCATTTAAGTTAAAATAATTAGGGCAAATCCTCAAACGATATAAATATTCTTATGTTATAACTCCAACACAAAGCCTTTAAATCTATAATAAATCGCATATAACCTTAAGCCAAGGTTTCACTAGTTCAAGTCTCCTCAGAATTGAAAAACTTGAAGTTAAACTAATGCAAATTAAAATTGAAACGAATTTTTTTTTTTTTTTATTAGTTTCGTTGTACCAGCTACTCTTTACAACTACTTTACTAGATAAGCGTTCAAAGCTCCCAATAAATAAATTAAACCTTCCGATTCTTCTCGTATCCAATCCTCACAATCCAGCCCCTTCATAAAATTCTCAAAGCTTCTCATTATGCTACAAACAAACTTATCCATAAAGATTTTAACGATCAATATATTGCTGATTTGCCCCAAACCAGATACCTATCCTTAAATAGTAACTTCCATCTCTACTCGAATCCACTAGTTTCGCAACTTGCCTAACACCGAATTCCCGGTAATTCTCCGAAATGTCTGATAACATGGCCGAGAAATCTTCTAATAAGAACTTTTATTGAAGTGCTACCATTGAGTAGTTCTTTACCTGTCATTGTAATCATTTTCTTCAAATTTACTTGTTTTACATAATTTATACAGATGCCAATTTCAATAAATAACTAAAAAAAAAAGAGGAAGAAGAAGAAGAAGAAGACGGAGATCATCCTATCGGGGGTGATTAACCAGCTCTGCATGAATGATCTTTGGGAGGCATACAGCTTAATACTTTTGGGTATTTTGATTAATGCTGTCAATAACAGTTATCATTTTACCAAATATTTATACACTATTTGTGTTCTATTTGGATAAACAGAAAGAAAGCAATAGAGCTCTTATTCTGTAGACGCCCCGCTCCTGATATCGCCAGTCCTGCCCGCATTCGGGTGTCTTAATGGTCTTAGATCGCTGTTGCTGGGCAAAATCTAAGCCATTATAGCTGTTCCTCTTCCCTATTCCACTTTCTAGGCTCCTCAATTAATGGTTATTGACAGCAGTTGTGGTGGGAGCGAGGAGGTGGGGACCTGATTTATTTAACAGATCACAACCGCCAGCCTCCGGAGTCGTAATATTTATCGGGTAATTTTTTTTTTTCTGACAGAGGGTAGTCTTTATGTATTTTTTTTTTTTGTAAAGAGGTTGGAAACAGCTCCCGGAGAGGGTTACGTATTAATGATCGCTCCGGGGGTAATTTGTGGCCGGGATGAGGATAATAGTTATTCAAATGGAGGATGGAAATAAAAAAGGACTCAAGGCGGAGCGGTGTAAGATAAGGAACCGGTTCCTCTGTTTGTCTAGGTCAGTTTTATTCTTTTTCTGTTCCCAGAGCCCGGGGCTATTAGTACCACCTCAACCAAAGTTGGAATTAGTAATGCTTCTCATGTAGCAGCGGCTTAAATTGTCATTATCCTGTCTCTAATCTTGTCCGATCAGGTCCAATCTAAAACACATTATATCATTCACCATGATTATAGATAATTTTTTTTCCTTGAGAGATTCATATGAAGTTTTGTCAGTTTTAAGTATAACAATTTGAGAAATAATAAACTGTTTGCCATTTCAATTGAAGTTTCGAAGAAAAAGTGTTTTGTTGTATAAATGAGGGATATGTTATATTTTATATCCTAACGAAAGGAAGAAAGATATATAAAATATTTCTCATTTAGATAAATTACGTTTTCTTAGACGAATTAAGTTTTTAGACTGAAACCTTTTAGTGAACATGGTGCAAAGTTATCTCACTGGTGCAAAGTCAGGCTGTTTTACGGTAACATTTGTCCTCCTTAAGGCATGCGTCCGGACCAGAGAGATCCTTCATGAATCCTTAATAATCATCACCCTGGTGTGATTAAAAGTTACTGAACGACTCGTGTCAGAATTTTGATTTTTAAACATTTTACAAATAGAGCTATGCGATAAACTTTCATTTCAAATATTCATTGTAATTGATTCTCTTTATTATTACCTCTAACTAATCCAAATTCATCATGAAACGCAATATTTATGCTTGTCATACTAAAAGCTTACTCCAGAAATTAATTTAAAAGATAGTTGAGAAAAGTTTACTTTAAATACACGTTTTTTGTTGTTTTTTTCGTAAATATTTTGCTATAACTTTTAATGCATTCATTTCCAGTCTCAGGTTTATATAGACTTTTTTGATAAAGGTAATTTTTCCTATAAGATACAAAATTTTTGTAAATTTTGTCCATCACCATACTTTCAAAACACTGTGCGTCCTCCTTAAAATATGTGTTCTTCTGGTTACCACTACCACTAACATAAGTACCCATATACCTTATTTAATTTTAATTTTTACATGAATCAATTAATTAATTTATAAAATTTATAAATAATACAATTCATCTTTTCATTGAGTTGGGGTATAGGTGTGGGGTTGGTATGGTATTATTTTTTATAAGGAGTACACACTTTCAAAATATTTCTTAACAGACAGAATGTTTATAACAAATATTTACGAATTTATACTCTGTTCATAAAATGTATACACTGTGCTATACATATAGTAAACTTTTTTCTAAATAATTGAACTTATCGACTTCTACACGACAACCACCGATATATACAAGTAAAAGTTCGTTTTCAGTCTTCTTTCGTTTAGCTGATTGTCATTGCTACGATTTGCATTACAGTAGCCTCAGCGAACTCGCTGAGTCATGCAAAGGAAGCGGAGCCGGCTGTTCGTCAAGTCCAACAAGAGACTGGACAAGAAGGACATAGGAAGACAAGAAGGATACAGAGACAACTGACAAAGAGCTAGAAGGCACACAGGCCACTATTCGTTCCTGATTGAAACCTTCAATTAGCTGTGCGGGAAAGCAGAAAGCGTAACCTTGTTTGGCGTAGCTTCAACGGCTGCGTCTTCCCGTTAGCTCGCTATGTGTTTTACTTCCACCGCTTCCTCTTGTATAAGATACACAAAACCACTTTAATGGTGATTGAAGAGATAATGAAAACCTAAACAATTACCGAAAGCAAGAGTAAAACACTATTTACAAACCTTCCACCGCTGTCAGTAATTAATACAATTAAGGTTAGATACAAAAATATCGTGAATGATGCATATACGTAAAAGACTAAATGATAAGTATCGCGTAGAAAATAGTCAATAATTAAATATTTAAAAATTTATAAAAGTAACTAGCATTCCCCTTTGCGGCTTCGCCTACTCTAATAAGTAAAGGGCATACATAATTTTAACTAATAATTTAAGTTTTATTTTTTCAGGAAACCACTCGTCGTTTTCGACTTATACAACATTTAATAGACAAACATTCAAACCTTTTGATTTACTACAAAAGACTCATTTATAGGTCAGTTATCAGACCTGTTTGGAAATATAGAGTTCAGCTTTAGGGCTCAACTCAACCTTCTTATTCTCCCCTTACAATCCAAAATCCTTCGAAAAATCCTTAATGCTTGCTCCCTACTTTGTTAGAAACAGTAAATTTTAATATCACATATGCTGCTGATTTAGCCCAAACCAAATACCTATCCTTTCTTATTAAACTCCATATCCACACAAATCCACTAGTATTTCAACTTGCTTCCCATTATATTCCCGATAACCCTTCAAGGCATCTGAAAAGAAGATGGCCTTAAGACCTTCTGGTGTAGAATTTATATTGAAGTGCTACTGATGAGTAGTTCTTTTCAAGATGTGGCATGTTATTATAATCATTATCAACCTATTTACTAAATGTATATATTGCAGTTGTAAATTTCAAATGGATAACAAAAAAAAAATAAAAAATAAAGTTTTATTTAGTTACCAGTAAAAATCTTAATTTCAAAAAATTACACTTTGAGTTTTATCTTCCGATGTTAAGGGAATGATTTGATTTTTATGGTTTCTAATTCTGGAAAGCCCTACATATTATTGAGCCGAGAGAAATGTTCAGTTCTAAGATCCACTTCAAAGTTTTTGTAAGCCTAACCTTGAGATTTGTTTGTTGTAATAGCAAAAAAAAAACTTCAATTGAAAATTTTAATAATTTGAATAGAAATGGCACATTCGTTGACATTTTGGGGATTTTTGGATTAAATACGAGTTCCTCAGTCGCTGTTGTGAGAATTATAGCCTTAATTATATTTCTGTATATCAGGCACCGTTGCACTGATTAGGTGGTTAAAGAGTACGTAAAATCAAAATTGGAAATCCATTTTATAATTTTGAGGAATAATTTGGTAACCCATATGGGTAAAGGATATTATTTAATATATTATTAGCGATGTATTGGCCGATTTTTAAACTTCCTTGAGATCAACTTGTCGAACTACATATTTATAGATTTTTGAATATCAATTTTATTGACTTTAAGTAAAATTTATTTTTAATTTCAAGCTCTAGATAACACTGTAACATTGTAACCTCTCATGTAAAATGGCGATCGCCACCTATCGGTCAATTTTTTAACTTCACTTTTATCCACTTACTACCACTTAACGAATTAATAAAAAATCAGTAGATTATAGCTAAACCATCCTTGAACTAAGGATGATGTGGTCAAAATTTGGTACAGATTGGTTCAATAGTTTTCTCGGTTAATGATCACAAACGAAAAATGTCTTGTCCTTTTATATAATAGTATAGATAAAATTAAAATATCCAAATTTTTGTTTAAACAACCATATAATTTTTTGTAGAAATTCCATTTTAAATTGTTTTCCAAAACTTTACCCTTCGTCGTAAACCTACGACGTCCTGTCTTACAGCATTCTTTAATGATATTCCGTTAAACCATGTTGAAAAGAACCTATACCTAGGGCTCTATCTGGACAAACGCCTTACTTGGACCCCACAGACAAGACTAAAACGACAATAAACTGTACGTCATTTTCGACACCTTTAAAATTCACTTGACAAACGTTCAAACCCTCCGATCTATTTTCCATAACACTAATTAGACCTACTTAGACGTATGGAGCTGAGCTTTGGGGCTCCACTAAACCATCCATTTCATCATTTATCCAATCCTTACTATCCACAATACTTAAAACAATATTCAATTGTTCTTATTTTGTCACAAACAAACTTATCCACAAAGATCTTAATATTTCTCATGTCTCTGCCTTAGCCCAAACCAGATACCTATCCTTCCATAGTAAACTCCATAGCTATTCAAATCCATTTGTATCACAACTCGCTTCCACCTTCATTCCAGATAACCCTTCGAGGTGCCTGAAAATATTGGGACTTGCTAATATAGTACTTTGTTATATCGAATTTTTGTAAGTGCTACCAATGGGTAGTTGCCAATGGGTACCTGTCATTTTTAGCATTATCGTCGCATTTACTTGTTGTATTTTATTTATATTGCTAACAGTTGTAAGTTGTAAATTTCAACAAATAACTATAAAAATTCCTATGGGAACAGCAAAATCTAGGACTACTAGTCTTACAATAAACCTAAGGGATTGTCTGTTTACCTGGTTGCCTAGCTGACTAACGCCCTTTCTTTTTATTGATCTATATTTTACTCAATGGACCAATGGCTATAAGAAACCCGTCCACTACACCTCAGGTAAATATGAACATGCTGCTGATGTTTTGAATTTACATTAGTTTTAAAACATTCGAACAATTCGAAACATTATAACATAAAAAAAAAAAAAAATAAAAATAAAATTGTGGCCAATAATTCAGTAATCTATTCCTACATTTTTTTTTATGTATCGCTCTAAGTAGGACCTACATTTGGAGTTCTGAAGTCATCTATTCTTGATACACAGGGTCCAACCATTCTATCCTGCTTGCTTTTATCAACTGGGCTATGACAAGGAATCCTAATAGCTTGAACAGTGTGTTATTTATAAAAAACAAATTATTATTATTATTTTATGGCGCGACAACTAGGATATAGGTCCTGGCCTCCTCCTCCAGATTCCTCCAGTCTTCCCTGTTTTGTGCAGCCACCATCCAGTTCCTTACCCCCAGGATATCCTTTGCTTCTCTGGCCATACCAGCCGACCAACTCAGCTTTTTTCTTTCCCTTCTTCTCCTGCCATAGAGAGGTTATACTAACAATAAAAAACAAATATATATATACCCTCCCAGGCTAAAAAAATTATATATCCCATATCCCATTTATAAAATATAAAAATTTATATATCCCAGGCTGTCACACTTTTAGATCGTTTTCTAAAATCCTGTAATTACTCGTAAATCACCATTTGTGCCATTAAGAATCACAACGTTAATATATACTGAAATCAAGTTTGTTTTTTTTGTTAATCATTGTTTTATGATTACATTCTAAATCCAATTTTCTTTTAGTAATTTAACTGCATCATTTTTTTTTCGTAGAGGTTAATGTAGGACCCTTGGGTACTCCTTGGGACCCAGGTACCTGACCTGGGTCTTTATTATCCCTAGTGTGGAGGTGTGATCTCAGGGATAATAAATTTCCCTACATTTTTTTTTTTTTTTTACTGTTTTACCCCCACCAATCTTCATGTAAATTACTAGTAAGCATTATCATACTCAATCAGTTACGCACAGATTAACTGGCTACCAACTTAATTGTAGCTCTGTATCCATTTATTAAAAGCAAAAAGAATGTATAAATTACATCCACTATCTATTCTAGCATTATTAATTTGTTTTATAATTTATTTCAATTTCAATATTTATAGCAGTGTTTCTTCCTTATTTCTTTTTTCTGATCCTCAAATACACTATTAAAATATTTGATTAATGTAGAAATTTGTTTGAGTTAATTAGAGCATTTGCATTTTGTCTCCTTATTTTATTAATTTCTTAGTAATAAGTAACTATTGTTAATGGAGATGATTTTTATACTTCTGCCTTCTAATTGTGATTTTTTATATTAGTTACATATTATTAGTTTAATATGGAAACATTCAAACTTTATAGTCCTTAAACTAAACAAAACGTTGATATACAGGGTGTCCCGAATTTAAATGGCAAAACTTCAGGAACTTATAGGGGACTGAAAAACTAAGACAAAAAGTCCTTTAGAGATTTGCTCGTTTTTGCTTAGTTTTAGAGAAAATCGCAAAAAAAAAAGAAACAAAACAAAAATGTTGCAGGTAGCGATTATCACCTTTCAAAGTTCGTCAGGCTAGGCAGTGAGATATGTAAACACTTAATGTTATCTTTACATTCTTTTATTTTTTTTACATTTTGGCTTCCTTCTAGGATTATAATTCCTAAATCAGTCTTCAGTCAGTTACTCAGATATTTTTTGTGTGAATAGCATCAGCCACAATGCCGCATCCATATTCTAATGTTGAATACGCTGATATGATTTTTGTGTATGGTTTCTGTAACGGTAATGCTTTAGAAGCGGTGCGGGAGTATGCGCGCCGATTTCCAAATAGAAGAGTGCCTAATCGACGAGTCTTTTCGTTAACTTTTAATAGATTACGAGAGACTGAGCCATTCTTAATAGAGCATCTGCTGCATTAGCAATATGGCGAACTTTGACAGGTGATAATCGCTACCCTTAACATCTTCAAAAAGTTCTGAATTTATTACCTCAAGATTATGTCAAGAGATTGAATTTTAGTAATTGGTTTCATGACAAAATTTGCGATGATAATTTATTTCCTTTAAAAATTATATGGACCGATGAAGCTACCTTTACAAGAGGAGGAATTGTTAATCACAGAAATTATCATGTATGGGCTCTTGAAAATCCCAGAGCTATTAGAGAAAATAGGTTTCAGCATGAATTTTCTATTAACGTTTGGCTTGGAATTTGGAACGGATTACTGGTGGGACCATATTTTTTACCTGGAAGATTGAATGGTATCACATTTACACATTTTTTGAAGAACGACTTTTCTAATTATTTAGATGACATTCCCTTACAGCAGCGGATTGAAATGTGGTTCCAACTCGATGGATGTCCAGCTCATTATAGCAGAGTTGCTCGAGCTTGGCTGGATATAAATTATCCACAACGATGGATTGGACGTGGAGGAGTAGTACCTTGGCCACCCCCAGATCACCTGATATGAAACCCATGGATTTCTTCGTATGGGTAACCTTGAAGCAGAAAGTTTATTCGGTGTCATTCAACTCAAGAGAGCAATTAAGTATATAAACCGAATCATCAGATGTAGTGCACCAAATATCATCAGAACAATGTTTAGCTGCAATTTATCAAGTGCTAGATGTAATGCTTGCATTGGTGCAAGAGGACAACATTTTGAGCAATATTTACATTAAAAAGAACATAGCATAAATATAAATGTAAATAAATAAGTATAAAAATGAAAACTTGTTTTGTTTCTTTTTTTGTGATTTTCTCTAAAACTAAGCAAGTTTTTCGGTCCCCTATAAGTTCCTGAAGTTTTGCCATTTAAATTCGGGACACCCTGTATATATATTTTATTTTTCATAGCCTCTTTTTCTACCAACCTGAACAAAATTTGAATATTCCTTTATTCTCATGTCTACTATTTTAAGAGGATATGGTTATCATTTCATGTATCATCTTTTATGAAGTAGTAATAACGTATAAATAATATTTTTTCAATGCGCCTCTACTGTTTTTGTTTTTTATCTTTAAAATTATATTTAACTATCTGGATGGCTTGTTACAGAAAGGAACTAAGGGTCACCGCGATGAAGGTTGTCAGGTGAAGTGGCCACGTTTTCAGGATGGAAGAACACCAAAACACGCTGAAGACCATGGGCATATGTCCCTCATGATAGATTATGTGCCCGTCCCAGGATGTCGTACTTAGGATATTTGGGGTATTTTGGTGGAGGGAAAAGGATTCCCGTCTAGCCAAAAACCTAGAGGTGTGGCTAAAAGCTAAAAGTCCTGGCTAAAAGCTTCTCTATATTGGTAGGGTGAATGAAAAGAAGAAGGGTGGCTTCTTATATTAACAAAATATAAGAGTTCAAATTATAGATCAAAGGTAGAGGAAAATATACAAGAATATGTATTCAATTCTTCAAATAAGGAGCCAGCAATTATAGAAATACACTTATATTGGCAAAAACTCCTCTTTATTATACTTCAATCAATTTGATTGAAGTATAATAAAGAGGGAGTTTTTGCCAATATAAGTGTATTTCTAAGAATATGTATGTTTATTAATAGCACTAGACAACACCAGAAATATTTCGGGCTCAAAAATAGTTTATTATGAAGTATTTTGGCCCGCTGAACACGAAAATCACTATAAAAACTTCACATGAGCTCTTGTTTTCAAGAATCATAATTCCTTACTCATAAATATTTGTATTTTCACTAATCTTTACTTTATGTGTATGATCTTTGTAATGTTCATTGAAGCGGGTAGATGGAAACACTTACCTCAGTATCGATTTTTAATTCTACGAAAGGCGTGTAACAAGACTTTTTATAATGTATTTGTTTTTAGTGATTTTAGTTCTTCAAATTGTTCAAAAATAAAAGAGCTAATAAAGAAATTTCATTTACATATTCATTTCTTTCAACCCAAGAATGAGAATAGGTTATTTAAAACTAGGAAACAGACAATTTTTTTTTTTCAAGTGCAATTATTTATACTGACGGTGATCTGAAATTTATAATAATTTGTATAACTGTATTTACTATCGACTCTAGTTATTATTTAATTTAGAAACTTCATTTAATTTAGCTAATTTCGTTTCTCCACAGTGATTTGCTATCCATAATAACTGTTGCTTCTCTGAATTTCTATTGAATTATATATTTTGTTTCTTCTTTTATATCAACCCTACATTAAGTCAAAACTTTAACACATTTACATGATGTATATATTTTCTACAGTTGTGAATTTCAATAAATTGATAAAAAAAGGTATTCTTGAATAAATTCTGGTGAACAGATGTGGTACTTTCATTCTTTGTTTCATGGAAACATTGGTCTTGACATAATTAGCATACTTCGTTCTTACCCCAGTGTTTTCATTGATACTTTTATGTCCGAAAATTATGAGAAGTTTATGGTTTTAAAATAAAAAAAAATAAATTACGATTCTAAAACATTTATTATATCTTTTCTTGTTTTCTCAGGGTTATTTATTTCATTTTATTTTTTTGTTTATCTCATTTCTCCTTCTTATGTTATTCTTATTTACTAAAGTTCTTTATACAATTATTTACATTTAACTGTATTTGCATGTCTCATGTTCCTCATATATAAATACCTTTGTATGAAAATATATATGCCAGACCATTGTACTATTTTATGATACAATTTTTGTTATTCTTAGGGGACAATACATCCCAGAATAAAGATTATTTTACATTCATTCATTCATTTCATTCATTATTAATCAAAATACTCAACATTACTCTAAATACATTTCTGGCAACTAGTTAATATCTTTTCTATACCCTGTATAACTTGTTATCTATTAAAAAGTGGTCCAGATTTTTAAATAAGTTGTATAAAGTAGTGTGGATGACACTGAGTATCATACGTTAGGTTTTGTTTGGTCAGTGAATGGAAGAGGATTCCATGTTTCGAGCTTTTTTACCTTTGCGATTCGATTTGCTGTCTGAGAGATTCTCTGCAAGTTTTCGAACAATATTGTTCAAAAAACCTTTCAGAACACCTTCTCATCCTTGTTTTCGAAGATGACATTTCCCCGATTTTTTTTAAACCACTGTTTAGCAGTAAAAAAACTTTTAATCTTATCAATCCAGATTTCGTCAACGTTTCTAGCTGTTAGAGACATGTTTTAACTGAGTTTGAACTCATCAAAAAAAAAAAAAAAAAAAAAAAAAAAAAAAAAAAAAAAAAAAATCACGCTTTGACATTTTAGTACGAACAGGATCATATCCAAGCAATGACATGGTACAATGGTTATTGACCATTTTTCTTTGGAAAAGGATTAATACATAGAGACATCCTTACGAGGAAATAATCTGTCAAACGTGAAAAGTTTGTTTTCTAGAGAGATGATTAAATAAAAATGTTATTAATTTTCGGACAAATGAATACATTAACTCATTTGATTGCATACATTATGAAAAGTAAATGTTGCATTGTTTGCTTGCAACAATTTACATTGGTTCCACAGCTGCCGATAGGACAGTGCACCTGGTATTCATTGTTTGGACGCCTGTCCTTTATTCTTGCTGATGGTCAGAGAGTCCTCATCTGTCAGCTGACCACCCTGGTGCAGATCTTCTGCCGATGTTGGAGGGATTACTTTACCTCCGGCACACAAAAGCTTTGTGGAGAAGTCCACTTAGGCTCTCAAAGGTGTTCCTAATGACGTGGTCAGCAGGGAAATATTTCCACTGCTATCCAATATTTGGATTAAAGATTGTTCAAATATTTAATCAAAAACTGGAGTTAGTGGTGATAAATTGTTGCTGCTACAAACAGCGTGAAAAAATTATTATCTCATCAATCCAAGGTGCTGGGTAATTTCCGCCATCCTTTTATCCCACAAATACACCTCCGTTTTTTTTTAATTCGGGGCGGAAAAAAATTTCCCTCGCCCGTTAAATATTTAAGATGTGGCAGGAAACACGCAGAGCAACAGCGGGCTGATAGGGGAGCCTTGTTGTTTCCCGCATAATAGCACGAACATAATGGCACGAACGGGCCAATGTTAAGTATGATTAGAACGATCAACATATTTAATGAGTCGTGCACCGCTCAGCCTTGACTGACCCACTCGCGAACGAGACAAATCCCGTTCCGTCGTGGGAATGGCACAGAATTACGGGTGCGGGTGAAGTGTTGAGGAAAATAGTAGTCTTCAGGATTAGCTACCGTTGCGTCCTCACTCCTGCTCTTTCATACTTTCGACATTTCTGTTCCGGTCGGCTACTTTGATTATAGAATTAGTAATAGGTAGATATTATATATCAACGGCGGGATGGAAATAAAGTAGAAAATTACATAAATGTGTATAATGGAGAAAGGTGGCCCAGATAATAATGGTCTCTATATTAGCAATTACTGAACAATAAACAAAAAAAATTGTTTTTTTACTCACTTGTGACATTGAGTGAATGAGCGTACATTCGTGTAATGATTGAGCAAGTGCAATATGATGAAGCAGTTTCCAAATGTTCTTACTTTACACTAAACACCTACAGCTTCTTTTAAGCATTCGGTGCCTGTCCCTAGGTATTCAAGAGGTTTTGTATGAGAGATCTCCTAGTCAAGCAATTCAAGAATCATTGCTTCGAGCTGAAGTATATATTCTTTAAAAAAATGAACCTCTGGTAGTGTCATCAACATTGCAACCCCATCCAGGGTTCAGTATTATTTTACATAATTTTCTGTTCGTAGTAATCAATTATAGTTACACGTAACAGTATGAATATATAAGCGAACTTCTTAAAATTTGGTTCTGTTCCATTAATCTTTTTTTAACGATTCCGCAACCAAGAACTCTAATTGAGACAGACAACAAAAATTGTGCTTTTAATCCGTATATGCACACATTTACGAGATAAACGTTTTATGTTTACTGTAAATTACATGAGACTCATTTGCTTTACAATAATTAGACATATTTGAACATATTGAATTGAGCTTTTAGTCTCTACTAAGCCTCAATGCTCCTTATTATGTAGCAAACCAACTTATCTTTAATAATCTTCATGTCCCATTTATTGCTAATTTTTCCCGAACTAGAAACGCACCCTTCCATGATAATTTCAACACCCACTAGAGTCCCATGGTCTCCAAAGTTGCTTTATTTCCACTTCTGAAGGTACTCTCGTAGAATATGGCTTATTATATAGAACTTTAATGTGTTTAGCTATAGCTATCCTTTTTCACAAAATAAAAATAGCTGTATTATCTCTACAATTTTATTTTACCGAATAATATAAATTATATCTATTATTTATTCAGTATAATCTTTGCAAAGTACTATGAGGCGAGTCCTACTCAGTTATAATATTACATGAAATGCACAGGATGTAAAACAATATAAATAGTAAAATATAAATCTATAAATCGTATCGTATAAAAAAAAGTAGTAAAACATCGTTGTTATTATAAACTTATAAATACTCCCCCCCCCCAAAAAAAAAAAAAAATTTTTTAAAGAGTCCTTATGGAATGATTTGAGTTAAACTTGCAAAATAAAATAAAAGTGTTAAATTACCCTTGCCTTTCCAATACTTAGTTTCGGATGTTCTTTGGCAACCTTCAGCTGATTTCTTGCCTCCTTACCGTCCACTCCTCTGGAAGGTCGTTTTCCATTAAACTTTCTTATAGCTCGTTCTGCCTATTTCCGTGAGAGCTTTTTCTTCTTGTTCTTTTAACTGTTCACCAATCCCATGTTTCTTATGTCATCCTTCTTCCCAAGATCCTCTTTGAACAGCTTTATACCGAAAGTAAATCTCTTAATTATTTTGTGTTTTTAATAGTCTTGTTTCTAAGAGCTTGTAGTTTCAGTTGGTCCTTATATCCTCACTAAACCCTCCAATCATCTCCTTCATATATTAATCACTTCTAACCCTAGAAAGTAAGCAATAAAATAATTTTATTAACAATAATAGTTGGTGCTCATAATTTACATAGGTACATTAAAAAACTGATATTCTAGATCTTTCGCCCCCCCCCCCAAATAATGATTTTCAATCTAGTGGCGGTTTGTTAACTTTAATTGCGAATGAATCTAAATAAAATTGTATGTATGAGCACAGTCAAATTAAAGACGGCAACTCGCCTCATTTTACTTCGAACCATGGTTTTTAATAACCTATGTATGTAATATCATACTTCTTATAGACGACTCCATGGATATAACAGCAAACTTTTTAAAGATTGTTTGCATCAAATAATTATTTTATAAAATAAATTTATTATGTAAATGTCAAGAGTGACGATAATTATAGCTTATAAACCTATTACTATTACAGAACAGCAGACTAAATCCACCCATCGCCTGATTGCCAAATTCTCCTCTCCCCTTCCCTCCGATATACTATCACAAACGCCAGTTCAAGGTATGTGACTAATCAGTACAGATCCGCTGATTGTGTTTTTTCAGTCTCAGTTAGTCGACTGGGACCTATACTCCGAAAGAGATCGTTCGTGGACCGAGCCTATGGATGGCTGTTTCACGTCCAAGAAGATCACCTTACAATACTGTCCTAACATAAACGAGTTATATAATAGAAATCTATGAAACTGGAGTATTATACATCAGATACATTTTTTTTTTTTTTTTATATATCAATTTATTGAAATTTACAACTGTACAAATATGTACACCAAGTAAATGAGCTGATAACGATTACAATGACATGTCAAAACTTGAAAAGAACTAATCATCAGTAGCACTGCAATAAAAATTCTAAACTAGAAGATCTCTAGGCCATCTTCTTTTCAGACGCCTCGGAGGATTATCGGGAATTGAGTGGGAAGTAAGTTGAGAAACTAATGGATTTGAGTGGTCATGGAGCTTACTATGAAAGAATAGGTATCTGGTTTTGGCTAACTCAGCAACATATGGAACATTAAGGTCTTTAAGGATAAGTTTATTGGTGAGAAAGTAAGGGGCATTTAGGATATTTCGAAGGATTTTGGATTGTAAGAATTGGATACGAGACGAATTGGCTGCTAAAGTAGAGCCTCAAAGCTCAACTCCGTACGTCCAAATAGGTCTAATCACAGTCATGTAAATAAGTATTTTGTTATGAATTGGGATCTTTGTTCGTTTGTCTAGTAAATGTTGAAGTTATCTGTAACGACGAGCAGTTTATTGTCGCTTTAGTCTTGTAGATTAAATATAGTACTCAAACTAACATAACACACTCCTGGAAGGCGCGGTAACTCAACTGGTATGAAATGAGACTGCCAAACTCCAACGCTCGAGTTTGAGTACGGCTGAAGGCATAAAATTTATATTCTAATTCGTGGTTTATTATGTGATGGTACTTATTGCTCTATTCGTCGTAGTTAAGCGCGATTTCGGCCAAAATCTCCTTTTACAATACTAGAAACTGTTCTTACTAAAGTTCTGAACAAGACTATTCATGTGTCGCAGTGGTACGAGAGTTTTTTTTTAAATTACTTTCTCCAACACAGGACTATCCCGAATCATATGTAATACTTTGTGCGTATCCGTATTATAGTAGACCAGCTGATTTTAGGATGGAATATGCATAGGTTAGGCTTAGTTTGAAAGTTAGTCTAATATGTGTCCCCATATCTTACTCAGAATATCTTTAGTAAAGGAACAGGAATGTCATGATTTTTTTTTTTTTTTTTTTTTTTTTTTTTTTCTCCGATCAATCAAAGTATAAGGAATAAGGAATATAGGATCTTTTTTTACCTTTCGGCGTTTGAAGACCTATCTTCATCGCCATTCCTAGAAGTTCTATATCGTCTGAAGGCACGCCTTTCACAAGAAGATTAGAAGTAGTCCCTTCAAGCGACCTAGTACTTCGAGGAATGGTTAAGAAGATAGGTCTTTAATGTAATGATAAAAAGAGTACGATTAGGCCTGGTTCAAGGGCCTCTACTATCCACTTTGATCAGTCATAATCACGTTTCGTGATTCCCTCCTGTAACGCTTATCCACTTTCTCACCCCTAATGTTGAGCAATGTAATAGTGATTGATTACCTTTATTTTCTTAGCTTGTACAAGCTTACTGAACCAGTGCAGCGAATACTCTAAGCCGCTGGCCGCTGAAAAAGCAAGGACCGAGGACCCAGGATCCACGAGGGTCGTGACTGACAGCGCGGCGGGAAGACAACCATTAGCGGCGCTGACAAATGGTCTTAGGGTTCGTAATGGCTTCCCCTAGCAACAGTCGCTCTTCGGGTCGGCCTTACTTCGAGATTATAACAAGTACCTATTATGAATAGGTACCTGGTCAGAGGTATATTCCGAGCAGCTTAAATTATTTATAGGCAAAAAAATAAATCAATTTCTCTCTGTTTCGGAAAAAGATTATATCATAAATATATCTATCGACAATACTGCTTTTATATACACTGCTTCTGATAAGGAAACTGCAGGCAAATTTTCGATCCAGGCAACATCAACAGAGCTAGAACATGACAATTATTTAAAAAATGAGGGCATAATGTGAATATTTTCATTCAACCCAATATAGCTCCTAAACAGTAGTTCCTAGTTCGTTTGTTTGTTGGGGTTTATAGGCATAAAGCCCTTGGGTCATCAATGTCTGTGTAGTTCTATAGATAGATATGTTTACTTAGATATCCTCTAAGTATATCTAAGTCTATAGACCCATAGATGTCCTCCTTTTTCGTTGTATTCTATTATGACCATTAATAGCCCTGAAGAAGGACTGTGATGAAGGCTGAAATGTCAGCATTCCATAAAATGTATTAAACTATAATCTCTATTAGTCAACTATAGTCTCATATTATGATATTTAAATTTTTTTTTCCTGAAATGATCATAAATAGTAATTTTATGTTATTAGTTACTCCCCTAATCATGGTTTTATTTATAACAAAGATTCTCATCAAATCCGTTTTTATATTAAAGCCCAAAAAACCTGAGGGCAAGGATTAGATTCTTCTTCTGGGGGAATGTCACAGGACATAAGTTAATGTAATACTAAACGCTAACTTTTTTGCTTTCATGACTAGATGAGAACTGTTCTTTCTCCTTTCTTGAAAAATGTATATAAAGAAGTTGGAAACGTTAGTACGCATTAAAACAGCATTAAAATTACTCTCGCTCATTTTTTTTTAGTTTACTTACAACTGGCTTTTGCAGATTTTTGTTGATGATCATTATTAAGAATAAATTAATGTCCTTTGTAGACGAATGTGTTGGAGTGATGTTTAGAATTCGCAAAACCTGCTCTGGTTCTAATCCGGACGGTTTGAATTTTAGTGCGGCTACAATAGGTTGATAACCTGTAGGCTAACCCGTCCTTCATTGGGATTATATAAGGACGTTAAGCCTCAATAGAGTTCTTTACAGCTGTAATATGATGCCCTATATTCAGGACTGCATTGTACCTATAAAGGTTTCTGAGGAACAATAACTGGTTACAACTCTTCTGTATTGAACTTAATTTTTGTTTTTGAGGGTTCATATAGCACTGGAATCTAACTAAAATTTATTTAAAAATTAAACGATACATGAAATATAACATATAATTAAGTAAGTAAAGTAGGTTACTGTATGTCCTTTTCGGCAACTACAATATTAACTAGAGAATAATCTAAGCTTTCAATGAATCACAAAGGCTTATTTAAATCATAATATATGTACATTTGTACATATTTGGATATACGGAAATGAGTTTTACAAGCTCCATTTATCTTTCATTATCTAAACCATCTCAAAGCCTAACAATTTGTAAGATCTAAAATGTTTCAAAAATCCAAATGCCTCTTACTATGTCTGTATTATGGACCATAATTTCTGATCTGCCAGGATATGCAGATTTTTGACGGCCAATGACAATCCTTGGCCACTCCTTTCCGACTAACTCATTTTCGTCCTTTTGAAAACTAAATCATTTCCTTTTTTAAAAAGTCATTTTATCTCCCCGTTTAATCCTTTAGATTTTGGTTGTTTTACTCAGTTTTTAACATATTTTTCGGAGATAGTGTCTCGACATATCATTTCATAATGAAACCCTTAACACTAAGCAACTATCATTCAACTTGCTTTCTGCTTCATTGATTCCCAATAGCTCCCCGTGCCTGAAAAGAAGACGTCTTCGGTATCTTGTAATATAGCACTTATCTTATAGGTTGTCACATTACAATTCATAGATGTGTAATTGTACCCATGAGCCCTCACATTTACTTTTCTTTAGAATAATTACAAGCTACCTCAATCAAGGGCATCAATATAAGGGGGTTATATAGATGGCAAAGACTCATACAGTATGTATAATAATTTAAGATAAAGTAAAATAAATAAATAGAGTAAGAAAATTAAAATAAACAGAGTCTATATGGACAAGAAAAATAAAATAAAATTCTCAAATTTACTATTATTTCCTTGTGAAATTGGTATATATGCATATGTATGTATATATATATATATATATATATATATATATATATATATATATATATATATATATATATATATAAAGATCATTCAGTCAGACCTTTTAATTTTTTTTTCCAAGCTATTTTTCCTGTACTATTATTTATTTGCATCTTTAACACAGTTTATCCAAAATCAACCAACATTTCTTTTTTTACATATCTCAGAGTAAAAATAGACTAATTTTTACTTTGAAAATCCTATCTTGCACAAAATGTAATGATCTACATCTTAAATTATATAGCATTTTTTGATTTGATGCTTTATGAACTCTTAAACATGACCAAAATTAACTTTTTTTATAAGTTAGAAAAATTCTTCGATGTTTGAGGATCGTTTGTGGCTAAACGTCTAAATCAAATTCAGCTTAAGGGATGTCTTTAGATGCACAATTTAATTAACTTTAATTTTGTAGATAAAACATTTTTCGATTGAAAGAATTTTTCTATATATTTTTTTCCAAAATCTGAACAAAGTTTTGGTTTTTTTTGCCGCCCAAACATTTTCTTCTTATCAAATTTAGTGTCATATTTGATATTTTATTCTCAGGGTCCACCTGAACCATATAAAAAAGTATAACCTACTACTTAATATTTTGCTAGGAGACCCCCAATTTGGGGGTAATTTAACTAGGCTAAGTTAGGACATTAGAACAAAGTTGTGCCATTATTGTATTGTCATTGGTCCTTGAAACGTGTGCAAATTTTCAAGTTAATCAGTTTGCTGGAAATTGGTGAAAATTACGATGAAAGGTTCCGTTACATACAGGTGAAGTTGATAAAAGCGTATTAATAAAAATAAAAATAAACATAAGTCGATGAATTATTAGTTTTACATAATGCTTATACTGTTATATTTTTAATTAAAATAAAAGTATTAAATACGTATTCATAAGTTTATGAGTATCATATCCATTACAGAACCCATGGTATTTGTCATTGAATCAAACATAGAATTTATCATTCGCCTCCATGTACGTATTAATTTTTTTCGATCTTGTTGATCCTTTTATATTATACATTACCCATCTAGAGCATTATTTCTTCTAGTATTATTTCCTGATACAATAATCACTATTTAAAGTACACTTCCTCCTATAACAAACATGGAACTAACCGTTGAGGACTGACAATACAACACACGACCACTCTAAAAGGCCAAAATCCCTTTGTTGCCTATTCGGTTCCGGAAAGAAAAAAACCTTTCACTTACTCAGTTTTCAGAAAACCATAGAAAACCCAGGTACCATACTTACTCTGCACATATCCATCAGCTTCCACTATCCGAGCCGGTTGGAACAGCTGTTTCTCAGCTGATAGTTAAAGCCCAGGCCTTTTAAATCCCAGGTAGCCGCCGACAGCTGATGTTGGCCTTCCACGAACTGCAGGAGTTGTGGGAGGGGGGCTGACAGGTTTATTACTGCCGGAGGTACCGAGAGTAACAACAACAGACCAACACATTTGACATCGTAAATTTGTGCCGAGCTGTAAACGTTTATATTGGAAAGAAAGTTCTTTCATTAATGTCACAATTGGGGCGAGTTGCGGACGGAACAGTCCATTCCAATTTCCTTTCCCATATAGGGCATAAAGGCAATCTACAGGGTTCGTACCGGCGGTAATATTGAGTCGGAATAGCTTCGTCTACCTCCTGCTTTTATATAAATATATAGCAAAAGGTTATCCAATAGTTTATATAATAAACACAAGGAACAAGAAAGAAGATATAATTTGAAACGTCTTTATTCAGTTGAATTTATTATTTTATTTTTTATATCTATTAAACAGCTATCAGAAGACAATTATTTTTTATTTAAATAAAATAATAATAGCAAACGAAAAAAAAAAAATTAATACATAAAAATATCGCATCACACCGAGCAATGTTTGATTTATACTAAACCTGCAGACAATTTAATGTATTCGTATTTCTACCATAATTTCTTGGTAAAAACAATGATAAAAGAGGAGTGAATATTAAATAAAAATCTTTTGATTTTGTCAGAAAGCAAAGTATATAATTTTGTTTCGAGGAACTTTTGCTAAAAATTCCGAAAAGTCATCAGACGGTTTAGTTTTAATCATAATAAATTTATATGCATAATAAATCTGTCACAATATGAATTATTAAACACCTTCACTGCGATACAAAACTTCCGTTTTTTTAGCAACAGATATTCTGGGATTTAAAATTAAATAAATTCATTTTTAAAGAATTTCACATCGTATACTGACTTTCAACACAGCGGTTATACAATAGTTTAAAGGTTAATCGGACTAATTGGACAAAACTAAATTAAATAATTAAGTACATAACATTTACTGTTATGTAATTCCTTAAGAAAGAATTCGATACCACCAGAAGAACATTAAGAAACCCTATAACTTTCCGCTTTTTAATAGTAAGAAACACCACTTACTGTATTAATAGAAAAAAAACAAGAAAGAAAAAAAATTGAAATTAAATAAATAAAAAATAAGTGATTACAACACTGTGGTGAAGCCGAAAAGCCTTTAGGCGGTAGAAATGTTGACTATGAATAGAAAAAGGAGAAATGGAGAAAATAAAAAGACTGAGGGAAAAACCACCTGAAATATATCAGGGCCGAATAAGACGGACGAAGGATATAGGCTAAGAAGCAGACAGGAGACTGAAGAAATATCAAATATAATTCACGACAAGTAGAGTAGAAGATTGAGATTGTTTGGACACACCAAGAGGATGGACAACTCACGTCTAACTAAACAGATTATGGAATATACAGAAAAGATCAAGAATAAAGGATGGATAACTGATGTAAAGAAGGATCTTAGGGAAGCTAGAAATACAAACAGAGAAATAACAAATAGAACGCAATTCAGACGTAAAGTAGACAAATGGAAGATAGCACAGTAAAAAAAAATGAAAGAGATGTAGAAGACCAAAAACACTCAAAAGAAGTGAATGCTTTGCGTAGTCCGCAGAGGATTTTATTTTTTATGTTTTTGATCAGTAGGTCATATTTCATAGGTGGTCCCACTAACAATTTATTGAAATGAACTTAGCGCTTTTCAAGAAAAAACAAAAATCAACATCAAGATTAAACAAACATGTACAAACTTGCACTAAAAAGTAAAAAATAATATTTTAATTACTTCAAATCAAAGAGCACTAAAGGACAATTAGTTAAATCATCGATACTAATACACCTAATCACAATTAACGATTTTTTGAGTCAGTGCCTACCAAAACAAACTGAAATCAAATGGAACTTGATAATTGTAAAATGAAGTGCTAAAAGTTTGTGGCAAAAGCATGATTAAACTGCCATTCTTGGCTGGCACCGACAATAAAAATAACTGATCATAAGTTGTTATAAGTACTATAGATTCGTACTGTTTCGTTGATTGTTATTTAATGCACTTTGTTTTAAAGTAATTATAATATTATTTTTTACTTTTTAGTTCAAGTTTGTATATGTAGGTTTAAGCTTGATGACGGTTTTTGTTTTTTTCCAAAAAATTTACTTATTTTATTTACTTTACTAAATATTACAGGCTAACACCACTGCCATAAAGTTTGCACTTTAATACAAAAATACTTGGAATCGAGATAGAAGACTAAAACGACAGGAAACTGCTCGTCGTATATGACTTCTTCTACATTTACTAGACAAATGTTCAAAACCGATTTACTTTAATGATTCATTTACATGACAGTTATCAGATCTATATGGACATTGGAGTTGAGCTTTAGGGCTCAACTAAACCTTCTAACTCTTCCTGTATCCAATCCTTACAATCCAAAATCCTTCGAAAAATTCTTAATGCTCTCCTTAAAAAAAAAAAAATATCCTTACGGATAAACCTCCCCACAAAGATCTTAATGTCCCAAATGTTGCTGATTTAGCCCAAACCAGATACCTATCCTTTCATTGTAAACTCCATAACAACACTAATCCACTAGTCTCTCAACCTGCTGCTAACCTGCTAACCTAGTGCTACTGATGAGTAGTTCTTTTCAAGTTTTTACATGTTATTGTAATTGTTATGAACACTAGATGTATATATTGTACAGTTGTTTCAAAGTTTCAAACAAATAAAAATTAAATTAAATTAAAAAAAAAAATGATACATACATTTTTTTTTTCTTCTTTATCCAGTTTCTAAACATTTAAAAGTACTTGTAATATCCCAATCTGTATAATATTAAAAATAATTCGAAAATGAATCACACAAACAAATCTTCTCGTGAGAAACTTCCCATTCATTAATAATTTGAGGAACAGAGGTCGAAGTTGGAACGGGTGGGTTTTTGTTGAGCATATAGGGTGTGCATACAGAATTCAAGAATCACCCCTTGCAAATAAAGCGGGATGGGATAAGAAAACGTTACGGAGGCCTTGGAGCAGAAAAAGAAAAATACAAAAGATGGCCAATGAAAAGACGGCTGCCTTATGAAAAAAAAAACTTTAAGGCTGGTGTAATCCTGGAGGAGGCACACCTGAGGATAACCACCTGACCTCAGTTCCAACGGTTTTTCTCAGGGCTTCCACCTTGGCCATTGTAGGAGGGAGGGTCCGAGGCATTACGGCACAGGTGATACTCCCGCCGTATCTTCCAAATGGAGGCTATTCCCCGTCTTGGGACCAGGGCAGGAACTTCCTAACGGTCGGGGGTCTTGCAAAGAAGTCCTTTGGGATCTTGAAGGACTTTAGGGAGGATAGAAAAGGAAATATGATCGCCTCGCTTTATTCCGTCTTGAGAACGAATATAGCGTTTAACTTTAGTCTATCTACTTTATAGGTCGTTTATTATTTAATAGAATTAGGAGAAAAAATATTTTAATATTATTTATTTGGTAAACATGATATTTAATATGCATAAAAGCAATACTCAATAAATGTTTATTGCGGCTTCACATCATTTTGTACTCCAACGGGTCATGGTACAGGTTGCCAAACTAATCAACCAGCCTGGTCAGAATGTGAAAGGTGAGATTTATTTTATTGGACCACAACATAACAAATATCAACCAACCGGGTACCAAATCCATGACCGTCAGAACTAGGTGGTGCTCTAAGACCCTCGTGCCAAAGATTTCTATTACTACGACCCCCTTTACTAGTTGTTAATTTGAAGACTATTCTTCATAAATCAGCTGTATATCATTATTTAAAAAACAATTAGGTTTTTTTTACGAAGTTCGGTGAACATGATCTGTTATTTGGTTAAAAAGTTTCTTTCTTGTAAATTAGACCAGTTCTTCTTTTTCACCTTTCCTTCTTCCTAAAGCTTTATAGATCTTATCCTAAGAATCTTATAGATCTTACTACGCACATATTATAACGTATTATACTACATATTATACTACGCACATAAAAGTATTATATTAGTAATAATAGGGTAAGCCAGACAGTTATTGACACCCTTAAGGATATATTCAGAAATATTCATACAATAATTGTAGAAAGCATAGTTCAATAAAGTTGAAATGTTCCCTAATTACTATATTTTAATCTAAGCCAGAAAGTTTACATTAAAAATTATTTCTGTAATGTATTTAACACGATATTGACACCCTATGGATATCTTTTAAAATGCGGACAGAATTGAAAGTACTTTAACACAGTTGAGTTGTAGGACTTGAAAAGGAATTTAATGATTTTTTTTTTGTGTAAATAATTTTTTTTTTCTAATTATTAAGATAGGGTATCAATAGTTGTCTGTTTGACCCTATTCATGTAGTAATATGACTTTAAAATAATGTACCAATACACCCAAGAAAGCTCTTGGGTTTAGTACTTCGGTAAGGGTGTTACTAAGCTATGGGTTATCAATGAAGGAGATTTGGCTGAAATTACGCTCCACCTCCAGGTTTTTCCTCGATTAAGGATACCAACTTTATAGGGGTGGGTGAGCTCCTGGAGGGTCTCCTGACCTCAAACTTGATCCAGGAATAAGATAACAGAATATAAATTTTCTGCCCTTGATCAATCTCGAACTCGGATACTCCGCTACTGCTGCTGCGCCACCTCTTAAAAAAACATAATATAGAAATCTAATTTGTACTTTTTGTGGTTAAATGTAATCATGAGGCGAAAAATAGGGTTATTAATTAAGTAATTAAAATACCAGAAATTCCAATTTTAATTACATCTATTGTATTTTATAAATGATGTATTTTATATAAAATATTCCCTTAATCAATCTAATATTTGATAAAACACCTCTTTAAGACATTTATATTTATCTAAATTAATATAATTTATGTATCAATGAACGATAAATTAACATTACGTTTATCAATTATAACCTCGGAGTTTTTACAATTAGTATTTCATACATCAGTTACATTGGGGGTCAGATTTAAACTCTCAATAATTATTCATCATTAATAAGCCTTAATATGTATTATCCTTTATTAATGTACGCAAACAAGTTATTACATCTTAAAATATCGTATAATCTATTATAAAATCTTTATAATTAAACTTTGTCATTAAATGATAATATAACGAAGTTTTGTTTATGAAGGATGAATTAGAGAGAAATACATAGCTACAGTTTTTATTTATTTATTTGCACAGATATTTTTTATCCATCTCGGTCTGCGCCTTTCGGTGCCTTCCTCTCAATCCCGTCTGACGGAATCCTTTCTCCACGCTGCTATACATCTCAATCGTGGTCGATCTCAAATTCTCAATTATTCTTCGAATGAAACACGGATGCTGACAAAAAGAAATGAAAAACGGCCCAAAGTAGATAAATAGTGACTGGGCATACTGGACCAAACCTGTTTAAAATATTGATACAATTAACAATAGCACTGAAGTATTTTCATTATTTAATTACATAATCAGTACATATTTACTATTTAATTGATTACGTGTTGCCATTATTAATTATGTTGCAATGATATTAAAATAATATTATCGGAAAAACTATACCTACTTTAATGATTGGATGGCTGTACATTGGTTCGGAAACAAAATTTAGAAATATTGATTAATTAATACCAAAAATTTCAGAATAAAAACGACGAATAAATGAAAATTGAAAAACAATTTTTATTCTTGAACACCTTGTCCCATTAGAATAACATATAACTACGATAAATAATAAATAAATAAACTTATAATTATTGTCTAATTAGATACTTATAAATGTTAATATGGTATTGATTAAAATAAAAGACTTATCTTCAACTTTATATATCAAACGTTCTATATACTCTCTCTCTCTCTCTCTCTCTCTCTCTCTCTCTCTCTCTCTCTCTCTCTCTCTCTCTCTCTCTCTCTCTCTCTCTCTCTCTCTCTCTCTCTCTCTCTCTCTCTCTCTCTCTCTCTCTCTCTCTCTCTCTCTCTCTCTCTCTCTCTCTCTCTCTCTCTCTCTCTCTCTCTCTCTCTCTCTCTCTCTCTCTCTCTCTCTCTCTCCTCTCTCTCTCTCTCTCTCTCTCTCTCTCTCTCTCTCTCTCTCTCTCTCTCCTCTCTCTCTCTCTCTCTCTCCTCTCTTTTCTTTATATTTATATATATATATATATATATATATACTGTTATATTATTACAAAGACCGATAACTGAGAAGGTGGATGAATAAATGGCAAGTGAGGGAGGAGGAATCGCGAATTGAAATGGGTAAGGGGTTCCAAAATAAGGCTACAGGAATAATAAAGGATTTTTCAAAGGAGGTAATCCAAAGAGAAGGGATGTGAGGATCAATGGATGGAGATCTGTTATTCAAAAAATTAATGAAATAACGAAAGGTAAGGATGTCATAAATAATCGAAGGTTTTTTGGATCTTAAAGATTGGAATAGATAAAAAGCAGGAAAGTATTATCGCCGAAAACTTGGATAAAGCTAACTTAACTCAGAATACCAGTAAGTGACGTGAGAGTGCTAGCGATCCCTAAAAAATATCTCATAAAGGATATAATGAATAATATAAATTCAACAAGTTCTTCAACAAACTCACAACTCACAACGTCACAGTATAGTCATAAGTACAATATAAAATACATTAAGTTCTACAGATAATTTATATTGTATCTATTTTCCAGTTAAGTACCGAAAAACTCTGAATGCTGCTCATTAACTTGATCTTCAACTCTGGAAACTTGATCTTCACCACACGATAACAATACATAATTCAGTTCCTCGAATTATCCACAAAGTGATCAAGGAATTTAAATAACACGAAAATGTTTTAAACATTTTTTATTTCCAGTATGTCAAAAAAAAAATAAAAAATAAAAAAAATAATTATGAGTTAGTAAACCTTTAAGTTAAGAAGTACTTTTTCATAAAAATATTTTGTTTCATATTGAAGATAAGCAGTAAATATAAATGATGTTTCGCTAAATGTTTTATTAAATACTTGAATCTTCAATATCAAACTGTTGATAAAGAAAAAAATATCTCTGTAGTAGTTAGATATTCTTAATCTAGGAAGGCCATGGTTAATCCACCCGCGGATAATCGAGGATTTACTGTACTTACTTTCTAATATTCAATATCTCTTAGATTATGTACTTCTTTTACTATTTTTATATTTTTGTTTTTATTGCTCATTTTCTGTTTAACTTATTTTATATGTTATAAAAAAAAATATGGACAGTTAAATTTTTATGTTATGTGTTGTCATTCTCTTATTTTTATATCCTAGTATATTACTGTTTTCTCTCATTATCCTATTTATCATTACATTTTCAATATTCCATACTTTGTCTATTTTTTTTATTTATTACCATCCTACAATTTTATTGTGAGCCTCTGATTGACAGGCCTTCTATGTTTTGGTTTAAGTTTTGGTATTAATAATTACCTTAATTTCAAATTGATTAAAGGGAAAAAAACTAGTACTTAAATATCATTTATTTGAGAAAGAGCGAGAGATTCGGAAAACTAAGAATAAGGTTTAGTCTGTATGAGGTAAATCTCAATGACATAAGCTTTTGTTTGAAGCAGTGCTTGCTAGTATAAAGTGACGAAACACTTGAAAAGTTCATGTAAAGTTAGGGAATGTTTTTATTATTATTATCATTATAAGTTATTTTATTTTTATTTTTTTGATATTTTAGGTACCGACCTATTTAAGGCAACACGTGGTCATGATAAAGGTTTCCCTTCAATTTTCTTTATGGTTCGTAAATATTTCGGTTTATAATATTTCCTGCATGATACAGATGTATTGGGAATGAAATAATAAACCAGGTAGCAAATAGGCTAAAATTAAATATTTAAAATTCATCATATTTCCATTCCATTCCAGAATAGCTGTGTTTATGAACTTAAAGGGCTGTGAAACTAATTACATGAAGGAAAGCTGGCCAAACACTAAAGCAAAGATTAAAATAATATATAAGGGTATACAATAATATAACGCAAAATTCAAACTTTACTATCCATTTAAATGATAATAACCATAAATTCATTAAAGATTGGAGAGTGAAACCAATACAACGCTAAGAAAGTAATTTAAAAGTAAAGATTTATATAACACCTACTTGACAAACGTTCAAATCTCCCGATTCACTACAAAAAACTCATCTATATGACGATTATCAGACATATTTGGACTTACGGTATAGAGTTATGGGGATCTACCAAACCATTGAATTCTTCCCGCATCCAATCACTCCAATCCAAAATCCTTCGAAAAACCATAGATGCTCCTTACATTGTCGAAAATGAATTGATCCACAATAACCTTAATATCCCATATTTTGCTGATTTGGCACGAACCAGATACCTTTCCTTTCATAATAAACTTACTGCTCATCCAAATCCACTTGTTGCACAACTTGCTTCTCATTCCATTCCTGGCAATCCTACGAGGCGTCTGAAAAGAAGATGACCTCGTGATCTTCTTTTGTAAATATTCATTAAAGTACTACCAATGGGTAGTTCCTCTACAATTTTTTTCCATGTCATTATATCTCATTTAAACCGCATATTTACTAGATGTGTTTTCCAATACAGTTGTAAATTTATATTAATAAAATAATAAAAATTTTTTTCAGGATCGTTAAAAAATAAGATATTAGCATTATTAATCCTATATGAATGTATTGTTAACTTATAAGAGTAAAATATCGAATTTAAATTCAGTTAGTTGCAGAAGATATTTTACAAACCTGCTGCGAATGACTTGTTCAACAATTCCATTATTCAGTTGAGGTCAATTATCCAGATGATTCCCGTAGGCTGAGGAATTGTCCATTGGTATTGTGTAACGCCCCGTTCTTCCGAGTTACCCAACCCAGTTGTATTATTCTCACTCGTTTCAAACATCTGCCTGAATTTCAAAGCACTCAGAGGAGTGACGTCAAGGGAAACCTTTCAGTGAGCCAAACTTTCTTCGTCAATAAAAAAACTTTTATAATTGTGTCACGACCGGCTATCGAAGTCGTGAATAACACGTTAAACGATTAGCCTAAACTGTTGGGCAACTGGTCCAAGTGCCCATAACTAGGGGCATCAATCAGCCCGAGACGTTATCGGGAGGATTTAAACTGTGGGTTAGTGCCTCATTAATCGCCTATCTGGCACTTGGCGCAATATCTGAATATAGCGATCTCTTTAAAATGACTTCCCGCCCGTGATAAAGACGTTTATTAGTCAGCACGAACTTTCGGCAGTTTTGGAAATTTCTGTTCCAATCTTAGCGAGATTAGGGAATTTATGCCGTCATTTTGCAGATACTTGCTGTAACTGGTTTTGTGGAGATAAATGGGTCTAGAAAATTCTCGTATAAACGGTTTCCATAAACTGTCTTCATATAGAGTTGTTTTGAAGTGTTGGAAAGTGTAATGTAGTGATTAAACTCATTGAGCCCGAAGGAGTACCAAAATGGAATAAATTCTTTTAAAAATGTATTTAATTATTTAAGATGTATTTTAATGATTACAGCGTATAATAATTAAAAACTGTGAGTATCACCAACAGTTTTTATTTAAACACTATAATTAACAAATAATTATAATGATCTGTATATAATAAATATTGGTTTTTAATAAATAATCAATTTATCAATATTATAAAAACTTGTTACATAATTAGGCTACACTAGATTGCGTACAATGTATGTAAGGATTCCATCAGGGATACAGCAGAACGTTGGCCTTTCAAGGGGTATAGGAAAAATATAATAAAATAATTACAGTTTAAAGCGGAATTTACTATATTTACAACATTTAATATAAATATCATCTTTCTCAAATATAAATATTACAAAAAAATATAAAATCACCGTGATATTTGAAAAGCGGAGATCTCAAGTTGCTTTTTGAAGCACACCTTTAGTCACTCACGCTTTTAGAGTACATGGGATAGAGGCCTTCTTTCGTAGGTGGTGTTGGCGTAAATATGGGCACCCTTTCTTTGTGTACATATGGGACCTTTAAGTGCGATTTCTCCGTCACATCCATAGATAACTGCTGATAGTATAGTAGTCTTATATATCACAATTTTTAAATTCCTGGAGGATGACTTTGCTACCTTTGCATTTTTGGCTTTTAATCTTGCCTTTATTTCCTCTTGGATTTTATTTTCGCTTGATATAACAGATATTAAAACCACCCTACGTATTCAAAGTTAATCCCAAAAATATCTATACCACCAAAATTATCCCTGTTCTTAATTTTTAATAATAAATCGTTCATTGATCAAGTATTACAATCTGCCTCAAGGAGGTCAGTAAGTTAGATGACTGTATTCACACAATATAATCCCTGTTTCTAGTAATAACCATTTCGCTTTATTGTATGATTTAATAATTTCCTCATTTTCACTTAACAGTAGTAACAAACCATCAGCGTAAAGAATTATAATTGAATCTTTTATATTATTCAATAGACCTGAAGCTATTGATAATAAAATAATATGATATTTATGCCGTAAAAGTGCAATTATGAAAGAAAGCTGAATTTGACTTTACAGATGTCACACTCAGTATTTTAAATGAAGTTAATTGATTTCAGTGTACATCACGTAAAGGATGTTAGCAAAGAAATTATAAAAGAAAGAAATATGGTAACAGTACAATTGTGAGAACAATGTTAAAGTTTCATGGAACCTATACTAATAAATAACTTATAACTAATAGTTAGCTCTGTATGATTAATTATTGTTATAATTAAATTATCTTATTGCTAATTGGAGCCTTGGATACGCAACCAGTAGTTAATAGTCTAATTCCCAGACTACAGTTGCCTGGGAGCTCCCCACCGCAGCCCTCAAACCACCGTTGCCTACGTGAGGGATATGCCCACTGCGGTATCAGCTAGCTCCTATCTTAGCACCATTTCACATTATTAGCAAACTTTTCGGTAGTGGTTAATAGTAGCTTGCCCCGTTATGGTTGTTTGAATTATATTTTAAACAATAAAATATGATTAGGGATTGATAAATTATTTGCAACTTCTATTTGAAATTTTTATTCGAAAACTAGTTACATCACTAGATAGGACCAACGGACTTGGAGGGAGAGGATTCCAACATCAAACTTATTCAATTCTTTCAATTCAAATTACTGAAAATCATGACAAACCTAAATGTACATCATTTCCAACAAAATCTTACACGATGACCTTAATATCCTTTTGTCTTTGATTGTACTTCAACAAAATTTTCAAAATTTCATAAAAATCTTTCTAATCATTCAATTCTTCTGCAACTCTATCAGGTTTCACATACTCTTTGCAGGTTAAAAAAGCAGTTTTCTATTATAAAATTCGACAAGGAGTCCTGACAATGGCCAGCTTCTCAACTTATACCATGAGTTACTGAACAATAGCGCTATCACTCAATCTCTACTGGGTTTTTTACACCTGTGATGCAGCTGAGAGAGCAGAGCTTGAGTTGAAGGATAGGTATGGTTCGGAAATTAGGCTGAGTGTATATTTTATCTAGGGTATGAAGGTATTAGATTTTATTTTAATTTAGAAAAAAAAAAAAAGAAAAGGAAAACGATCAACCAATGACTAAGACTTGTATATTCACTCCTCTCCAAACGTTCAACTCTACAAATTAAACAAAAAATAAATACTAAAGTTACTCACTGGACACGCTTCTCAGATATATGGAACAGCTAAAAAAACACATATTAAGATACTCCAAATTTTCCAAGCGAAAACATTCAGGACAATCACAAAAGCACCATGGTACGTAAGCAACATAACTTTACATACTGACCTACGCATGCCAACAGTTAACGAAGAAATACAAACCTACTACAAACGATTCCATGAAACATTGCATAGACGTTCTATTACTCATATAAACAACATGACAACAACACATATTCCAAACAACACCCAAAGAAAGCTATAAAGGAGCTGGTTGAAAGACCTCTTAGACCAAAATAAAAAAATAAATTAAAGACTATAAGTGCCGCTGGGTTCTGCTCCCCCTCATGCCTTTCAAGCCATTTTATTTCTCATAACAGATTAACTGGTTGTCTAATTGTAGAGTGCATGAAATATGCGATAATTTTTGACTTCGCAGCTTTGTTAGGACTGACTGGGGGGGGGTGTGTGATCGAGATGAAAAATATATAATTAAAAAAAAAAAATCTAATTTTTGTATTGTTAAAAAATATATAGCTTACTAAGTTTTGTATGGTTTTTTATTAATTTATTTTACTAAATATATTTAATGGTTGGTTAGGAATGGATTCATGAAGCCTTTCGTATTACTTATTGCCCTCAATTAAAGCAGTTTGTTTTACAAAAAAAGAAAGACCTTTCTTCATCAGCTCTAAGGGAGCGAAGAGGAAGAGATTTCTATGGGTTATATTCTTATAGTATATTATCCATGTTTAGATAGTGAATTAACCTATAGCTTCAAGAGGAGCTTCCCTACATCTGATGATGAATGCTTAACATTCGAAACTAGTCATAGAATAAGAATAATATCAAGTGGCAATCCCCAATCGTATTGATTACTTCTATAACATCTTGCGAACCGCTACTGACTTCTAAAGCAACTAATTATTGTTGGCACTATAACTGCACTCTCCGTTTTTCAGACGCAACTGAGAGTTATCGAGGTCCAAATTGGAAGCACGATGAGAGTTTATCATGTAAGAGGAGATACCGAATTTGATCAAAATCAGCAAAATACTGTGTACTAAAATCATTATGGATTAGTTTATTTGAGACGTAGTAAGGAGGATGAAAAAGTTTGATAAATGATTTTGGTTTGTAGGAATTGGATACGAAATGAGTCAGATAATTCAGTGGAGCCCAAAAGCTCAACAGCGTCATTAAATAGGTCTAATTTCTATATTTACATGAGGATTTAGTAATTAATTAAAAGCTTTGTAATGTAAATGATGAAGTAAGCTGATACTAACTTATACCATAGTTTTCAGCTAGGAAGTTTTATAAAGTCAAAAGAGCCAAGCCCGGTTATAATTTTTCATTGAACTCATCTTCAGCCTCAATAATAAAAACAATATAATAATAATAATCAAATCAAGCTTCAATAAATTGTTTATTTAATAATTGTATCAAAATTTTCTTTCATTGATTAGCTACTTCATTATTTAATAAATTATGTGTATATAAGAGATATGTGTTCTTTATACCACGGTTACTTATTGTCCTTGGTTTTTGTAGGTTTTAATCATAGCTTTCAGTAATAATATTATAATTATATAATACTTCACGGCTCATGATTATTAGCTGACTGATTGAATTTCAACTTATCTGGGATTCTATCAACAGCAAATCCTTCTCTTAGGCTATTAGGAAGCAGATGGCAGTATCGAGGGGCAGACGATAGCCCAATCTTCACCAAGTCCGGGACTTTATCGCACAAGTTGCGGGGTTGCAGCCTCCGGATCCTGTACCAATTTGCGAGTAATGACTGCAGGAGGGAAATAATGAGAGAAAGCCGAATTGGCCCTCCTGGTCAGGAACAGACACGTTTTGTATCATGGACACTAACAGCTATTAGCCTACCTCAGTGCCACTTGTGCTCACGTTTTGCGGATGGGAGCCTTCATTTCGGGGGGTTTTCCAAGTCGTGCCTCAAGGATAATGCACTGGAAAGTACTTTCGAAAATTAATTTTAGTTGCCTAAACAAACAACGGTTTCCAAAAACTCTTTTCTTATTTTCTTTCGTGATTGATTAAGATTTCCAATCGTGATTTCATATCCATAATTTGTACTAAAAATCTGTTTTTTAACCGGCCTTTGACAAGACAAAACTCTGAAATATGTTAAAAACTTTTAGTTAAAAACATTAAGGTTTTAATGAATCTATTTTGATGCACGACGTGACAAAAAATAGATTGTTAGGAGAGCAGAGATAACTAGACAAGTAATGGAAGCTGTTAACGAATTATTTCCTAATAAGGTCATTTCGCGTAGGGATAACATCAACTGGCCTCCTATAAGCCTCGACCTGAGTCTACTTGACTATTTTGTTTGGGAATAACTTAAAAGTAAGGTCTATGAGAATAATCCGACGAACCTGACGCCATCGAAGCAAAACATCAGGTCAGAAATGGCAGCAATATCGAGAGCAATGTGTCAGCATGTGATCGCCAATCTTCGTTCCCGATTAGAAGAGTGCCAGGAGCATAACGTTCACCATTTAGATAACATCATCTTTTCCAAATAGTTTTCCACTTTATATTGTAATAATTAACAATAAACTTCTTTTTTTTTTTTACTTTAAGTAGTTTTTGTTTTATCGAAGTAACAAATACCCGATACTCTTTTTGGACACCCTGTATAAGCATTATCATTTTAATTTTATTTTTATATATATATATTTTTTTTTTTTTAGCATATTCTCCCAATAATGGAAGACGTTAAGCAAACTACTGAATCAAGTTTTCTTTGGGTGCTTCTTGTAGCTTCAAAAGGCGGTCATTCTTTCCGAGAAAGCTCGTTTACGTTTTTCTGACCACTTCGGCCTGTACTGCTTCTGACTCGGTTGCTCTGATGTAAATTTCCATTTGTTGACTTTGAGTCTGAAGGCGTCTCCTTCCAAAATGTCAGTTGCACAAATTCGGTTTTTAGGTACTTTTGAAGTTCGTCTAGCCAAGGTGTTGAACACTTAAGTGAGCTAGCATAATCTAATATCCTTTTTGACAGTCGATTTTCTGGTAACTCCTGAGATGTCCAAGAATTCAATTCGTATTTTCTTAATGTCGATTTCAAAGTTTGCAATATTTTCTATTGTTTTAATTGACTGTAGCCTGTAACCGTCTTGTGTATATCCTGCTTCTAGGATTTTTCTAATGATTTTCCTCTCTTGTTTTTTGACCTCTTCTATAAGCATTATTATTATTATCATTACTAAAAGAGCTTAAAAGACACATATTAACCAATTCTAAATCTTCCAGGAAAAAACATTCAGAACTATCAAAAAAAGCACTCAGGTAGTTAAGCAACATAACTTTACAGTACGAACTCACTACAAACGATTTCACGAAAAATTACAAGGTCATCCTAAAACATTTATAAACAATATGGCCATAATTCATATTCAAAACAACAGCCAGAGGAGGCTAAAAAGGATATCTGTTATGGATTCAAACATTGGATATGAAACAGGCAAACAAACCTAAAATAAAATAAAATATACCAGGCAAAAGTTGGAACCAATGGATGAGCTTTCTGACATTCATAATTTATTTTATATTGCAAAAAAAAAAAAAGAAAAAACCAACTAGGATATGATTGATTAAATATAATATATTCGTTTTATATTTAAAAAGTGTATAAAAATAAATCTTCAAAAAGTCAGTAAATCTTCTTTGATGCCCAAACCAGCACAAATATGGTCTCATTGGGATGAAAATACAGAGTAATGGTACCAAATGAGGGGCCTTCCAAGAGAGAAAAATAGTACTTAAAACGTAAAATAGCCCGAAACTTTGAAGCGCTGAAATTACCGGAAGTCAATCTACGGTCGCTAAATTATAGCTCGGCCACTTCCAGTGGACAATGGACTTTCTGACTAAATTACCAAAGGGAGGGGATGAGGGGAGGGGTGTTGGGGAAGGGTGGAGGGCAGCGGGAATTCATATTCTCAGTCATGCATCGAAAATGTTTAACAATGAAATTTTGCACAAACTTATTTATCCTTCTTCATAATACGGCATTATTAAGACCAATATAAGCAACAGTAAAATAAATTCAGTTTGATTGAAATTATTTTCCCTATAAGATCGATTGTTAGAAAAATCTCTCTTCAGAGAATAAGTTTAACAACAACGTATATTAACATAAAAATAAAATAATAATAACACAGCCAGCTATTCCCTTTTAACAGCTTATTTTTGTGAAATATGAAAGAGCTTAACATAATCTTTTGATGTTCGTCTGTGGATTAAGAGTTCTCCCTTTGCCTTCACTGGGCTAAGAACCAGTGACACCGCGAGATAGAAGCTTTAGGATCTCATATCAATCAGAAATATTATATATATAGTATATATATATATATATATATATATATATATATATATATATATATATATATATATATATATATATATTATTTCTAGCTTAATATACTTGTTATTATGTAGTTCTACTTTATGTATAATTATTTCATTATATTTTCCTGTACCAGACTAAAAAGTCAAGAAACTGCCCGTCGTTTTCGTCTTCTTCGACATTTACTAGACAAACGTTCAAACCTTCCAATTAATTGCCATAGAATCATTTAAATGAAAGAAATTACACCTATTTGGAAACACGGAGTTGAGCTTAGGGGCTCCACTAAATTATCTAATTCATCTTGTATCCAATCTTCTTGTTCCATATGTTGCTGATTTAGTCCAAACCATAAATCTTTCCTTTCTTAGCAACCTCAAGACCTCCTAACACAGATCTTTATCATATAGAACTTTTATAAGGGTTGTTGCTTTACAAGGAATTAACATGTCATATCTAGCATTATTATCACATTTACTTGATTTATTTTATTTTATATTTATACAGTTGTGTTTGCATTTATACAGTTCAATAATTGTTATAGTAATAACAAAAGGTTTTGATATTTTATTGAATTGTTTACCCATTTTGTTCATTATTCTGCATTCGCAATATTATATACATTATATTAATATATTTAAACAATTTTTATTTTCATTACAGAAGACTATTTACGTCTATTCAAATATAATTAATATCATTTGGGTTATAGAGCAATCTAAGTAGTCGATTGTTTCTATATAAATATGGAACATTAATCAATAGGAAAACTATGGCCTTATCCATGAAATATTTTAATAAGCTATATAATTTTATAATTTAATAATCTTATATGCTAACGGAGATTTAATCATTATTTTTTTTTATATATCAATTTATCGAAATTTAAAACTGCACAAATATGTACATCAAGTAAATGAGCTGATAAAGATTACAATGACATGTCAAAAAACATGAAAAAAAAAAACTATTCTTCAGTAGCACTTCAATAAAAATTCTACACTACTTCTTTTCAGACGCCTCGGATGATTTTCGGGAATGGAGTGGGAAGCAAGTTGAGAAACTAATGGATTTGAGTGGTTATGGATCTAACTATCAAAGGATAGGTATCTGGTTTGGGCTAACCCAGCAACATATGGAACATTAAGGTCTTTATGGATAAGTTTATTTGTGACATAATAAGTGGCATTTAAGATTTTTCGAAGGATTTTGGATTGTAAGGAGTGGATACGAGGTGAATTGGTTTACTAGAGCCCCAAAGCTCAACTCCGTACGTCCAAAATGGTCCAATCACAGTCATGTAAATAAGTCTTTTGTAATGAATTGGGTGGTTTGATTGTTTGTCTAGTAATTTTTTTTTTTTTACATTAATCTATATTATTATAATAATAGTTTTACAATCATTAATATAATTTTCTACCATACACTATTTATCTCTGATTATTTTCACATTGTCTCTTCTATGCCTATGTTACCATTTTACTGAGCAATGTTCATTACTTGTTTATTCGATGGTCTTATTATTATCTATTAAGACAACTTAATATAGTGATTAAATTAAAAAAATCAATAATTTTATTTCTGTTGCATTTTTGCATGATATAGACTAATGTATTTTTAAGTTCGATGGAGGGATGAATGATAAAGCCACAAGGAGTCGGGGAGACGTACGTTCACCGAAAGGATAGAGAGAGGGGGAAGATGGCGGAATCAAGCAGATGGAGGATATGGAAAAATCTTTCAAGAACAAAAATTCCTTTCAAATGGTGAAGGAAGGTAGACAATTATTTAAATCCAGGACTCCCGCATGCGAAGCAGAAGATGGCTCGCTAATCACGAAAAAGCGAAAAATATTAGATAGATGGGCTGACTACTGATGATACCATCATCGCAGGGGGACTGGCTGGAGGAATAGAGATTGAACCACCAGACGGGGGAAGAAATAGCAGCGACCATCGAAAAACTAAAGAATAATAAAGCTCCAAGTACTGATAACATACCAGCGGAAATATATAAACATTATGACCCTCAACTGGTTACTTTCCTGCAGGATCTATTTATGGATATTTGGAGAGATGAATGCCTTCTTATGGAGTGGAAGAAAGCGATTATACACCCAATCCAATAATAAAGGGGATTCTTTGAATTGTAACAAGGAGAGGTACATCAGTACTTCCATGAGTATACAAAAATTCTCTCCAGCATATTATACAAGAGATTGATTCCATACGCAGGGAAAGAAATTAGAAAATATCAGTGTGGCTTCGTTAAGATAATCAACTATTGAACAAATTTTAACCTCTGGATGATCCTGAAAAATACAAGAAGTTTCGTATTAATACCCATCATGTTTTCATAGACTTTAAGCAGGCTTATGACTGAGCATAAATGGCATAAATATGAGCATAAATGGCCATGACAGAAATGAATATACCCCAGAAGTTAGCCAGAATGGTGAGAATGACAATGGAAGGAAATAAATGCTTTGTAAGTATGCATGGGGCTTTCTCAAGAGGTTTTGACACGACAGCAGGTGTGAGACAAGGAGATAGTCTGGCTTGCCTTATAATCTTTGTTTGGAAAAAGCCATAAGAGATTCCGGAATCCAAACAGGAGGCACAGTTCTAAAAAAAAGTGTACGAGTTCTTGGATATGCCGATGACATAGATCTAGTCGGAAGATCATTAGAAGCAGTACAAAACGCTTTTGCTGCAATCGACAATTCGGCAAAGAGACTAGGACTATCCATTCAACGGAGACAACCCAAGTACAAGTTTATCGGAGCCCCTCTCAGTAAGTGTGGTAAGTAAAGTTAGGACCCCTACATTAATCGAGTGGTGCAGGAATTGTATCACGGGCACGCAGATTTATGTCCAGAAATGACATCAAATGACGAGATTAACGGCGTATGATGGCAAGGCCCATCGATGCTTTTTTGCTCTACACAGCCTGAGGAGAGCATTTGTCTCGGAATGCTAGTTAGGAGTTATAACGCACTAGGACGGTTCTCGCATATGGATCTGAATGCTGAACGAAATTTGCAAAAGAACAATGAGTTTGCGCTCGTGAGGTTTGAAAGAAAAGTCTTTCGCAGAATCTTTGGCGGTGTATACTCGGAAGGAACCTGGAGAAGAAGATCCAATGCAGACATACAAAGTCTGTACAAAGATAGGCGTATTCTCCAAGTTACTAAGCTCTCTCCGGCTACGATATTTGCCTAATGAGTCCGGAGGAGATGCCCGCGAAGCTCTTACTGAACAAATCAATGGTACGAGGTGTATTGGAAGACCTAAACTACGATGGAAAGATGGTATTGTTACTAAAACATTAACTCTACTTGGTGCCAGAAACTGGAAGGCGGCAGCACTAACCGTGATGACAGGTGATCTATGCTCGAGCAAGCCAAGTCTCTACTATCAGGAATGTAGTGCTATGTTAATAAATAATAATATAATAATAATAAGTTATAGAATGTTAAGAGAAAGCAGCGCATTAAATCGTAAGGTGCTCACATCGCAAGCTCGCGCAAATAAATTTCGACAGTGTTTCCATAATTAATTTTTAAAAACAAAACACATTTTTATACGTAGTTACGTGGGGGACTAGTAGCCCAGTCAAATGAGTTTTATACAGCAAATCTGGGAAAATAAACCTATGAAGCTGAATTTTTGCTTATGCCTTTGTTTTGGTCTTCTAAATAAGTGGTAGAAAGTCACCGATCTCAGCACGTTAGCATAATTAGATATGCAAGATCAAAGGTCACAAAAATCAGTTTTTTATTTTAAAATATCTCTATTTCTATCCATCGGCCGTCAATCAAAATAGTTACAAAACTTTTAGAGAATAATATTCTCTGTATTTTTGTTCTATTCATTTTTTATTTTTGGATTAACCGTTTTCGAGACATAGCGCGGGAAAGGAGAAGCGGGGGTACCAGTTCAGACAAAAACTTGCTACTAGTGCCTTCCAGGATCTTTTCTCAGAAATATTGTCAGAATCAAAATTGTAGATCATTAAATCTACTTTAATTTCATATGTACGTTTCTGGCTCTTGAATCAAATTGCTTATATCTCGAACACCGTTGAGAGTTAGACAAACATGTATAGAAACATTTTATAAAAAAAAAAATTACAAGCCTGAAAATTGTTCCGAAACATGTAGCTACAAATATTAAATATGATAGGAATTATACCAAATAAATACATATATCATTTTATATATATATATTTTTCCAAACTGTTCCTTGCCTAAAGTTGGTAATCATCAATGTAAAATAAAACATTTCATTATTTTTTGTTTTTGGAATTTTTATTTATAAATCTAAGTTGTTAAAACATTTTTTCTCAATCAAATATATTAAACCTCCTCAATTTTAAATAATTTTAGTAATGAATTGATGAATATGGAAATCGTTTTTAGTCATTTTATTTTCAGTAATGTATACACGTGGATAAGAAATGTGCATTGAAATGTGTGGAAACGTTCGTTTTTCACCTAGGATGGAATAATTGTTTCATTTAAACTCATGTGGTCGGCTCGGTGGTTTAGTTACCACAGAATTACCTTGAACAATGAAGAAAGCAATTTTCTTTTTCCAACACTTTATGCAATCCACTCAGCTGTTTTATCAGATGCTAAAAATATCAGGCATAATTTACTGTAAAAATTATTGTTCTAACCACATTTTTACAATAGTCCTTGAAATTTAAATATTAATACATAGTGTTATTTAAAAATATCATAAATAAGTACAAAAAAAAATTACATTATATTAAATATGGGTATTTTATTTAAATAAAAAAAAAATGTATTTATTGCAAATAATCGAATAATTATATAACAAAAAAGAGTTTTTTATTATAAAATAGTAAAAGCATATTTGCTATATTTGTTTTTGTTTAAATTTTAGTTTCGGTTTTCTAAAAATTGATCAACATGTTATACTAAATGTAATAAAAAATCCCAAGGGATCAAATTATTTATGGTAAAAATTGTATTTATGATACTGAGTGTTTTACATACTGATGTAACACATACGTAGTCAATCACCACAATATTGTTAGAATTTATCAATTCATAATGTTTTAAACATTAATTTATATGTTTTTTTAAATACGTATCTTTTAGATTTTTTGTATAACTATTGAATATTATCTAAAAGAATAATTAAAGAAACAACAACACTATCAAAGGAAAATAAAATATTTTTTTTTGCTTAAATATCTGTACGAACCAAAAGGCAGAATACCCGCTGTCGATTTTATGAACATTTGTTCTGTGATTCTTCCCCTGCAATAATCTATGTACAGTTTTTCTATCCATTGAAACATTTTTTATTTTATAATATGAATTTTAAAACTGATATTCACATGTTTTTTCTATAAATCATTTTAATATGAGTGTAGATTTATTGTAAAAAATGAACAAATAGCATTTTTTAATTTACTCTTGTTTGATTTTACTTTTCAATTAAATTGCCACCCAAACTTTTGTAAATAAAAATTACTATTTTAGTTATATTTTTACGCCCACTCTTATAATATAGGTATAGACAAACATTTAAATTAAAACTTTTTTTTTATCCATCTTTTTTTTCTCAACTGTATAGGATATATAAATCCAGTAAATGTGTTGGGAAATGAATATAACACAGCAATAACTTGTAAAGCAACCACCGATTGGTGGCACTTTAACAAAAGTTCTATTGTAGAAGGTCTCGAGGCCATCTTCATTTCTGACATCTCGGAGGATTACCAGGAATAAAATGCAAAGCAAGTGAAGGGACTAGCGGATTTAAGTGGTTATGTAGTTTAATATGAAAGGATAGTTATCTAGATTGGGCTAAATCATCAACATTTTATGGATTAGTTTGTTAGTGACAAAGTAAGGAACATTAAGAATTTTTGGAAGGGTTTTGGATTATATTGAGTCGATAAGAGAAGAATTAGAAGAAAATGAAACTTAAATATAACTTATAAGTTTTACCCTCCTTGAAAAAGTTTTGGATTTAAGTCTCGTTCTGTGTTCGTGTTTGATCGATTACCAAGTGTTAAACAGACCACAGTCAACAGTTTGTTCAATTTGTAAAATACTGTTTCTGTTGCTCATAGTTCGCACATGTTTGTCATAACAGATCGCTGACCTTTTCCGGTTTGGCTCCGAATCCCAAACCATCTAAATATAAATCTCATAACTTCGTTAACCCAATTATTCGGACGGTTAGGATACTTGGCATACGTGTCTCGGAAAAACATTGAGTAATGCATTACAGATGTAAACAGAGACTATTAGCGTAAGAAGTAGCTCTATAAAAGGCTGGACTAATAAAAGAGATACTTTGATGAGGTTTGATATAGGCAATAGAATCGTAATCAAATGCACCTCTCATAGTTTGGGTGTCTATGTTCTATGTGCCGCGGCTTATGTTCTCAATGTTGTGATAAACACATGATACCATTTGGAAAAGGAGCTGAGACGTCCTGAAGACGTTTTACCCTCCGAGGTGAGGTAGGAGTAGGATTTAGGAGCTTCCATGCCAGAGTGTAAATATTGTCTTAAAATGAGAATGAAATTTTTATTATTCAATTTTCTAAATATATATAAATTCAATTTTTTTTTTTCTTAACTTGTATATATAAAACAAATGAAACCCTAATAGTGAATCAGTGTTTCATTTTTGTGTCAGCCGAGAGTGACTCGGGAGATCGGTATGTTTGTATATGGTAGTATGTGTGTGAGTAGTTAAAATCTACGTTGTCTTTGATTTCTTGTCTTTGTATGAGCGTTCCACGTGAGTCTCTTATGTAGATTAAATTCATAGTATTTTATCTGTTCAGCATTATTTAACTTTACTTCATTAAAAGATACTGTAGGTTTTCGAAGCAGAATAAAGGTTAGTTAATGAAATTTGCTGAGCTCCAAACTTGATGTTTATTTTTAAAATTCTAAAACAAAGCTGTCAATCGATAGTTTCTTTACAAGCAATTAAAATATTATTTTCACATTCTGATTTTTTTTTTTTTTTTTACAGTTTTTATTTTAATAAGTAGGTAAAAAATAAAAAATAAAATATCTTCGGTAAAGGGTTCAAGTAAATAATTTACGTTCACTCTATAAAGCTGGAAGCAACGTTTGGGGATAGTTACTTTCTATTTTCTTCATCTTAAATTCATTAAACTTAAATCAACCATTATTTTTTGAGTGAATTAACTCTTTTTAGTAAATCATCAATTCTCTCTTCATTTCCCTTCCGTACTTTAAAGCACTTCATTTCAGAATCAGTTTTCTAATCTGTGAATTATTATCTCTTTCCCCTCTATCCATAGTTGTCCACTCAATAAATATATCATTGGAAAGAACTAGTTATTTATATATCTTTATAGTTAGGTATCATTCTGATCTAATTCCTCAGGAGAATGGTTTTATGTATTTCAAAACGGTTTGTGATGGTGTGGAAAAAACAAACAAGGAAAGAAAACAAAATTTCTATCAAACCCAGAAAGTAATTTAAAAAAATGTACAGGAGATAAATTTTCTATAACCGGATGAAAGTTCAAAAAAAATAAAATTAATTTTTTTAATATCCACCTTGATGAAAGGGTGTGCAACCGTAGGTCTTAAATTGTCCCTGGATTGTACAAACCCCTTTTTTGGTGATATTACAACCATAATTTTAAACCAGCTCACAAATGGCGCAATATGTAACTGAAAAAAAAAAGTTGCGCTTTATGATTACACCAAGAGCCTATGGAGAAGAGAATATTCAGTAGCCAGCTGCGGTGGGACACAAATTAGACAATATTACCTGGCTTTCATTAGAGGAACTGGCGGACAATCCGGTTTTATTAGTTTTTTTCAACCTCCCCCCTCTAATCCAGGGATCTGATTTAATTGCTACAAGGGGCGATCGTGTGGAGCCTGGCGGAGGATTAGGGCAACAAAGGTTAGGAGTGATAAGGGATATTTATTACAAGGCTAATTAAGCCTTTATCTGTTTCCTGTCATCGAGCGGATCCTTTTTATGTCCCCAGTAACAGCCCCCCCCCCTCACCACCTCTCCCTTTAATAAGGTTCAGCCACTACTGCTTCCAGGGGTTAGTGGTTTTACGGAGTTTTCGAAGTTAGGGGAGTTTGAACCGACTCAGGGCTGGCAAAGTTCAAAGTTTAGGCCAAGTTGTGAGCTGCATATTAAATGAGAGGGGGGCCCCGTTTGGGCTAAGTTAGTTGTAATTAAAATATTCATCTAGGGAGTATTAGCCACAGATTGTGGGATAGTTACCCTCCTCAGGTATCGATAGAATTCTAGATTACCATTTCTCGGCCTAAGTTGTCTCTCCAAAAAGTTTAAACTTTAACAAGTGGAACTTAAAAATGATTCGATGTTTTGTTTTTTGTTTTTTGTTTACTACAATCAAAACTCGATGGGTCAAACTTTGATAAGCTGAATCTATACAATTATATAAAAGGACAAGCCATTCTTCGTATTGTGATCACTAACCATGAAAACTACGGAACCGATCTTCACAAAATTTAATCTACATCATCTCTATAGTTCCAGGAAGGTTTAGAAATAATAAAATTTAAAGATTTTCAATTAATTAGTCATTAAAAAGTGATAATATGTGGATAACAATGAAGTTTGAAAATTGACCGATAGGTGGATATTATATTTATATCCTTTATTATAGAGCTTGAGATTTATAATAAATTTACTCAGGTCCAATTTTTATAACAAAAGATTTAAATTCGCGGTTAGCACCATTCCGCCATGGAGATTCAAATGATAAAACTGTTGAAACCATCTGTACTGAATATTATCTACACAATGCTTATAAATCTAGGGAGGTTTTTTTTTTTTTTTTTTTTTTTTTTTTTTTTTTCTTTCCCTCCCTATAGCTAACAAAAGTTTTGATTCATTCTTCATTATGATGATTCTGCTTCTTTTACTGCACTAAGGTGCATTTTAAGAGGGTTCTGAAAAGAGCAATGGCTTGGAAAAAATAGTGTTATGAGTCACTATCTAGTGATGGGGCTCACTAGGGTGATCTAGGGATGTTAAAATTTACAATTATTAAAATTTAAATGTACAATGTTGATTTGTCGAGACGAGGTTTGCAACAATGTCATATGATGATACCAATTAAATTGTTTCTGCTGAATAAAAATTATTATGAAACTAAACTGTTGAGCCTTTGCTTTTTTATAATGTGTGTAGAATATGATTCATACAGCTAGTCCTTAAATACGTTGAACAAAATCTATGGTTCCCAGTACATAGCAGTTAAATTTTACTTCCTTAAGTCGATATAAGGCAAAAATCGTGGCAAATTATGTAAATAAGTCTAAGTGAAAACAGGGGTCAAAAGAGAGGACTTCTAGGACTTCCATCTCTATGAACTATTTGAAGTCACCATCTCTAAAACTTGAACACAAATTCAAAAAAAATTCATGGTTGTAGTTTCACAATTGTTCCGCGAAAATTGGAAATTCTTTCAGTTAACGATAATTAAAACTGATCGATGGAGAAACGAAAAAGAAATCGAACCGTTATCAACCATAATACAGAATAAAGAAAACATTCTGTCCGTGGAAGACAGCAAGTCTACTTATAAGTACCGCCGGAAAAAAGTAGTTCACAGATGATGAAAGTTGTACGATTAAGTAGTTCCGGGTATTTAATTTTTTGTATCATTTGATTTTATAAGTATGTAAAATCAATATATAATTGTGAAAAATATATATAATGATTTCTACTTCAAATTTCTGTTCATCCCATTTAAATGTAGATAAGTCGAATTATAACCTCGATAAGTCGTTATTCTGTAAGTCGAACTATTTTTCACGGTCCCTTGAAGATCGACTTATTTTTACAACTATGTACATTATACACAAGTAAATTTGAGGAGAATTACAATTACGTGTAAAGAAATACTCACCAGTAGCACTTCAATAAAAGTTCTATTTTTTATTTTATTTTAAGGTGCCGTGTACTGCAACATGGCCAGAGGCACTAAATTCTGATTTCTTGTTTATCTAAATGGTATTAAAGATTCTGCAAGATAAAGATAAAGAATTCCTGAGGAACTTCAGAACATCTGGTTGATAGTTTTTCAAGATTGTACCCAGGTCTTTGTTGAAGATGGGTGTTCCAGCTGTAGGGTGTAGACTGCAATTACTAAATATGTGCTCTACTGATAGAGGAACATGGCACCTTGAGCACATGGGCTGTGAAGTACCTTGAAGTAGGTGTTGGTATGTGAGTCTTGTGTGCCCTAGCCTAGTCATCACCACTTGTTCCCTCCTAGAGCCGTTTAGCAGTGGCTATGGTTGACCATTAGGGCAAATCATTTTAAGTTTGTTACTATCCGGAATCCTGTTCCAATAATAAATCCACGCAGCCTTGCACTTCTGTTTTATACATATTTGATGGTCGCTGAGGACAATTGGTAAGTTGGGTACAGGAAACATATTTCTCGCCTCTTTAGCAGCTGCATCAGCCAATTCATTTCCAGGTATTCCAACATGACTAATAAAAGTTCTAGATTAGAAAGTCTCTGGGCTATTTTTTTCAGACGCCTCGGAGGATTATCGGGAATGGAGTGTGAGGCAAGTTTAGGTAGTGGGTTAGAATGGGTATGGAGTTTACTGTAAAAATAGATATCTGGTTTGGGCCAAATCAACAACAAATATGGGACGGTAAGATATTCATGCTTAAGGAGTATTTTTTTGACATAACAAGGAGCATTGAGGATTTTACGAATGATTTCGAATGGCTCAACTCCATATAGATGGGTCTACTATCATTTAAATAAGTTTTTCTAATTTATTAAGCGCTTGTCTAGTAAATGTTAGAGTAGTCGGAAATGTCGAGCAGTTTCTTGTCTTTGTAGTATTAAGTCCAAAAGTAAAAATGTATTTTGACTATCATTGAGGCTATAAAAATAATAGATATATTAAAAAAAAATAAAATATACACAAGTATATCTCAAAAATGTTTAATTCCCAAAGAAACGCATACACTGAAACTACATTTGTTTAGAAAAAAACATATAGGACAATCTCATACAATTCATTTTCCGAAACGTTTATTCGATGAACCTTCATTACAAATTACGTAATCGAATGTTGAAAGAACTAATTTGATATTCATCATGGCTATAAATGAGTAAACATTTTGTTTTTGTTTGGAATTAAACATTTTTTACTTTTTTCTAAATATCTAGTTGATTTTGAACAGTTGTTTTATCACAGCTGTTACCCTTCAGCTGGGTATTTTTTTTTTTAAATAAACGTAACGATATCAGGCTTAACATACTCCCAGATGTTGGTTCTAGTTCGGATTTATATTGTTGTATAGTTCTACTGCTTTTAACTTCATCAAACATTAAAATATTAAATCAATGTAACGTAAAATATTAGCATTTATTAATTTGACTATTTTATTTTTGATATTTTTAAGTGTCTATGGTTTCAGCAGTTCTGTCGTATTTTTGATTTGAAACAATTTAATGCTACAACAAATAATGCTTTTAAACAGGGGAAATAAAAAATAATTTGTTTGTGAAATAATAAGGTGCATTTAGGATTTATGAAGAATTTTGGATCGTAAGGATACGAGAATATCTTATAATGATAATTATAACATACAATATAATAATAGATAATATAAAAATACGAAATAATAGTATTTAATAAAATAAATAATATTTATTTGAAAAAGTACTATTATAATTTTTTTTTTTTAATGTATGTATCCACGTATTTTGATGTTTTAAACACTTTTTTGAGGGAAAGATAGGGTTTTTCGCCTTCATTTACACACATACTTTAGAGTTTCATGTTCAAACAAGTATTATATTCATTTTATATCTTCTCATATTTCAATGAGAAATTAGAAAATACTTATGTGGATATAAAAAAATATCTAATTATAAAACACTAAATTATATTGAAGTAATATTACAGTAAATCAGAATTAATATAGCACTAAATCACAATTAATGTTAATTTTTGATAAAGCTTCTTACATTGGGGAAAAGGAAATAAAAAATTATACATACATAAAAAAAAATCCAGTAATAAAATACTTAAAAGTTATGTTGATGATTTCTCCTATATTTTCTCCCATGAGGGAAGTGGAAAGAAGAAAATAAAAAACTTCTGATATACTTTTCACTTTATTTAGATATCGATGTGTATAAGTAATATGAATGACAAAGAATCCATTCATGCAATATGTAAACTGAACATTTCTCATATAAGAAAAGAGGAAATAAGAAAATATAAATATATAAAACACTAAATTCATGTAGGAACTAATGTTGTTAACTTGTGTTTCACTATTTTACATTTAAGATGAGGAAATATCTGTCACACTGAATAACGCAATCCAAGTTGATCAGCACAAATGGATGTTCACATGTTCAGTTGTAGGAAAGCGGTATCGATAAATGTGAAAATCGATGTGAAGCTTTGGAATTGATCTCGTTGTGTATTGCAGGCAAGGCATATTCGGTGGTGCGCCTTGTCAATAGATACCTTTTTTTGGAGAAGATAATCAGGGGTGCAGTCAAAGCGAAACACCACGTATAAGTAGACATACTTTGCCGACGTTTAGTCCTGCAAGGCAGGTCTTCTTCAAGGCTATAATTAACAAAATACACAAAGAGTATATTTCTCACACTTATTCCCAAATTTTGAACATCATTAGAAAAAAATAACCTTACCTTCTGTCAATAACCTTATTTTGAATTTTTGTTAAATTTTTATTTCTTTAGTCATCATTTTGTCATTCCTATTTATTGTTTTATATTGTGTAGTACACCTATTATTTATTATCGTTTTAGTCACTACCCTTAAATTTCATTTATTCATGTATTTGTTTTCTTTCTTTTTTTTTGTCTTTTTCCCCTTATCATTCCTATCTTGTCCTTAACCTTACCTTGCTGATTTATATTATTACTGATTTATGTATCTGTTTTTATTTTATTAATAGCCTTTATTGTATATAGTTTTTTATCCATCTGATACTGTATTTCTTTTGTAATGCGTTTATCGGTCTGTTATTTTTGTCACATCTAGTATTTTGTTCATTATAGCTCTGAAGAAGGCCGGCAAGGCAGGTCGAAACGTAAGCAAGCATTGAAGTATTTCTACTTAGACGTGATGTTTCTCTTTGACTGTATCCCTGATTATCTTCTTTTCCATTCATCTTATCAGTCAACTATACTTTTATCATACCTTTTTTTATTTTTATTTTTATATTTGTTTATATAAAATACATTCTATAAATTTTATCGATTAAATTCTAATAATTATATTATGTAATGTCCAAACTGGCAGTTATAAATATTATTTTTAATATAATGTTCTCTAACAAAAATAAAGTAATCAAGCCTTGGGGTATACTTTATATTGAAATAAGGTTTTAAGAGTTAACAGCATCGACCACAAAAAAGCTTAAACGACTTTTATCGGTAATTTATCTTTAATTATCTCCCCCCCCCCCCAACGCCTAACACCCTCCCAGTATCCCCACCAAAGGACCCCTCCCCCCACAATTTGAATGCCAATTTTTGATCTTCACCCCAGAGCAGCCCGGGGCAATCATCGCCTGGATATTGGTTCTGCTCGGGTTCATATCCGCCGACCGACCAATCTACTGCTTCATGTCCGGCTTACCTCGTCTCGTATTTCTTGCAGATATTGTCCCCCGAAATATTGCTGTTTATTTTCCCCCGGCACCGAGTATAATCTTCCAACCTGGGCTAATATATAGAGCGTTATATGAAACTATCGCGGACGAATGGAAAATTAAAAGTTCAAATCTCACAAGTAATTAGGATAAATAATAATAAATCGAACTATAAAACGGTTTAAAAAAAAAAATAAATGGAATTACAAAGTAACAAAATTGAATCCAGAAATAAACGCTTATTGTAAAAATTCAAACAATACAGATAATATGGACTGAAAATCACATATGAGCCGTTTACTTTGAAACTTGGAAAGTCCATTATTTATTTATTTTTTTTAAATAGAGATAATAGATAAAATAATTGATAAAACTTGGTATGATATTTTTAAGCGCGAACACTTTATTAAAAAAAAAAAAAAATTAATTCTAAGTTTTAGCTCTTAACAGTATTAAAAATATGTTTATTTTCAAATGTGGTGAAAGTTTATTTTAAATTGAATATTTTCGATTAAAGTTCATCATGAATATTTTAAAATATCAACACTCAAATGCACGCGTCCTCTGTATGTACATAAATACCCGCAGTGTATCTGAGAGATACCAAAGAAATTCTACAGTATTAATTATTTTATTTTAAAATATTTTAGGTAAAAAATGTGTAACAGCTCAAATCAACAATTCTGTTTATTGAAAGAGACAAAAATATAATTTATTAAACATAGAAAACTAAATAAATTTATAAAGATTATAAAATCTATAAAACTTCTCATAGAACTGTAGAATTTAACATAATTTATTGTGAATCCAACTGAGGAATGCAATATTTTCTTTGGAATGAGAGTTTCTTATTCATTTTAAAATAAAATATTCTCTATAAGAAATTCCTTTGGTACTAAGTAATTCTAGTACCAGAGCCCATAGTTTCAGTTCCTGTGGGTGTAAAGGCACAATATTTCAATAAAAATAAAAAGTAAGACTAGTGAAATAAGAAACAAGAACAAGACTTGTGGAAATAAAAATGACTAGTAATATTAAATAAGTCTATTAAAGCTAGTAAAAGTAAAAAAAACATGGTAAGTCTAATAACACAGGCAATAAACCAGTTTTTTACAGTTTTTTTTTTTAAATTTTTACAGGCACTTAGTCAAAAAATAAAATTTAGACTAGAAAAACAAGGAAAAATAAATGAGACAAACACACAAAAAAAATGAGTTTGAACATTAAAGGGGGCACATGGGTTTTCTCAGTATTCTTCTCCATCACTAGCATCAATGTCGCAACCTTCTTGGCAAACAAAAAAACAAAGTTGCAGACAAATATTAGAGGGACATAAGTGAAGGAATGGAATGAAGTCCGCGCAAACTTCACAATTCTGTCTTATAAAACAGTCCATATATCTCTCGGAGACAATAAAATACATTTAATTATAGCTGCGTACAAACTGAAAATATATGTTATATTTTCTACTATAATCGATATTCTTTATTTTGTTTCAAACCAAATGAATAAATATTTATAAAAAATTAAATACTATTTGGTTTTCATTATTAAAAAAAGGCTCACGCAACTGGAAAAGAAATTTCATTTACAAGAATGACTAAAATAATACATTAATTTTGAAAGTGAGACGCAAGTCCATTCAGTTATAATGAAACACTTAATTTATTTTAGTGACCACTGTAAACACTATTGCATTAAACTTTTACATTATCAGACACCACAAAGTATTAAAAACATATCTATTAATAATTACCTTCCAATATTTTTAAATTTATTGAAATGAAAACCTATACCATAGATATCTTACAATAACTAATAATGGACTTGCCCCACTTTTAATATAAACAGCTCATATATAAACAAAGTGATGATATTCTTTAACTCATTGATATTTACAGCTACATAGCAAAATAAATCTAGCAATTTTTCTCAATGGCAAATAGAAATGAGATGGATAGGTATCAAACCAGAGAGATAGGTATCTGGTTTGATCCAAAGTGGATAGGTATTAAGCTAATTGTTTCATAGTATTAAAAAAAAAATAATAAAAGACAATAAAAATAATACTTTAAATAATAATCGTATGGTATGACAAAAATGTCCATAGAAAGTACAATTAGTACTACACAATTCAGTGCGAGTTCTCTATTAACGCCATCTTCTTTTCAGACACTTCGGAGATTTATTTGGAATCGAATAAGATGGCGAGTTACTAGTGGATTTAGGTGGTTACGGAATTTATTTTGAAAGGTAAGGTATAAGGTCTGTGCCAAATCAGCAACATTATCGTGGATAAATTTATCTACAACAAAGTAAGGAGCATTGAGGATTTTAAAGTGGTTTTCAATTGTAAGGGCTACTCACGAGATAAATACGTTATAGTATATGAGATAAATGGATTTTGTGGTTCCCAAAACTCAAATTCGTGTGTTAAAATAAGTTTGATCATAGTCATGTTGATAAAGTTTTTGTAACTTATAGACAACTTAGAGCATTTGCCTCGTTAATGATGAAGTAATCGAAAGCGATGAGCAGTTTCCTGTCATTACAGTTTTGAATGTGAATTTCAATTACGACGTTTTTCTAGATGGAGATCATCGGGAGTAGAATGGGAAGAACGTTGAGAAGTAGGTGGATTTGTGCTTTATAATGGAAGAATAGGTATCTGGTTTGATCCAAATTAGGGACATATTGGAGATTAAGCTAATTGTTTCATAGTATTAAAAAAAATATATAATAAAAATAATACTTTAAAATATAGTAAACCAGAATAGTATGAGAATTAAACTTAGATACTTGAGGATTAGACCAAGTTTGGGAACTTATCATAAAAAGGCAAGTTTATAAATTTTTAAATTATTTTTTATTTTTTTAAATTGTATGGTACATTAAGGTTGATATAAATATATTTACATTATAATGATTAAAGACAAGACGAATCGGATAGTAGCCATAAAGCTCAACCCCATATCTCCGAATTGTTCTCTTCATGGTCATGGGAATGAATCTTTTATATTTATTGTTTCAAATTGATACTGGACTCCATCTGAACAAACGACTCATTTACATGACAGTAATTAGACCCAAATAGGTCTAATTACTGTCATGTAAATGAGTCCAAATAGACTTTGGATCAATAAAATTTTCCAATCCTTACAGTCCAAAATCCTTCGAAAAATCCTCAATGCTCCTTACTTTGTCACAAATAAACTTATCCATAAAGATCTTAATGTTCAATATGTTGCTAATTTAGCCCAAACCAGATGCCTTTCCTTTCATAGTAAACTCCATTACAACACAAATCCACTAGTCTCTCAACTTAATTCGAATTTCATTCACGAAACCCTCCGCGGCGTCTAAAAAGATGATGGCCTCGAGTCTGTCACCAATGGTGTTTGCTTTACAAGTTATTGTCATGTTACTGCATTTATTTTCCCAAATATTTAACAATTTTCCAATGTTAACACTTTGATGCGATGAAGAGCAGTTGCTAACTAATTGTACTGTGATCGAGAGGACCCCTACACAGCTTACCATCGATACCTTTGTACCTCAGACCTCTGTGACTGCATCAAGTGCAGCGAGGTAATTAGTTGCATCAAGGACAGAGAAACAATTTACATTTAGTTTCAGCCACAATGTGTCACTTTGACGAGGCGGATCAAATCAGCTCCTGAAAGCCGACCACTGCAGCCTTGTCACCACAACCACAGTCAAAGGCTACCGTGCGGAATCATTTCTGCCGGTTCGACTGCTTCAAGGTGCCCCCCACTCCAATTACTATTATCCTCAGGGACTTGAATTACTTCCTCACCGTTTTGTTAAGTTCTTGTGTTTTTTTTTTCTGTTGTGGTAATTTGGATCGCCTATTAAAGCTATATTAGATGAATTAAATCATTAATGGTTTCGCTATCATTTTTTTTTTTGTAATTGAAAAGTAAAATATTCACAACAAGCAAATGAAAAACAGTGATTACAATTACAAGTCAATATCTTATAAAGAAACTACTAATTAGCAGCTTTACAATGAAGGTTCTAATTAGAATGTCTCTAGGCAATCATCTTTACAGGTGCCTGGAAGGGTTATTGGGAATCAAGAGGTGAATGGAATGATCGCATTGATTGGGTATGTAGCTTCTTGTCATGTAACCATTGCTATATGGTGAAGCATATGTATGCAGTATTGTATAGACCAATTTTGCAATGTTAAGGAGCATTCACGATTTTACGAAGAATTTCGGATTGTAAGGATTCGATACGAGAAGAATTGCGAGGTTTAGTAGAATTTGGCATGATTACCCAACGAACAAACAAAGATGATGGAGGACAATGTCAATCCTTAAGGTACATTGAGCCACCGATGTCGAAAGGATGAGGTTATACTAACAAGACTAACCTTAGGTCAATCAAGACTGATCCGCAAAAACAAACTCCAATAAAATGCGAAAAATTGTAGTAACGACATAACAAAAGCCATATTTTCCTATGACCATTTTTTTTCTTCACATCTCAATATTTTTGGATCATATCTTGATCTCCCAACAGCCCTAGGTAATAGTGCAGCTATATAATTATTAACATCAAATGATTTCCTTATTGAAATATGACTTAAAATATTGGTAAGTACTAGAACAAATGTTCAAATCAAAAAGAAAAATATATAGAAGGAAACCCCATGTATATATAAAAAAAAACAAAAAACATATTTACAAATGTACAAGTAAAATTAAAGTTAATAGTTAGCGTAATGACCATAGCAGTTGTACGCAATTAAACAAATACTAACCAACAGTAAACAGGAATAGTATAGTAGCTACGTATAATAATCATCTACAGTAATCATTCCTATATTAGCTTTTACAATGTAACATACGATTTTCTCGAGTCTCGTATCAATAAGGAAGTACAATTTACTGAAAACATGGACTCTTGAATCATTCCAATTAGCAAGTAACCCATCAAGGACAGAAGATTTATAAAAAATGGGTCTAACCAGTTTTAAACACCAAAAAGACATGTATATTAATCAATAGTTAAGTGCTATAGGCAATTATTTCATCGAGAGGAACTAAGTATAGAGGAGAAAAAAGGAAACGTATAATGAAAGGAGTGGGAAATATTATACTACAGGATAAATATTAATGATAATTCTTACTTAGTATTTATTTATTACTATACGATGGGTAGCTGATTAATTTTTAAATATGTGTTAAGAATGTACACATTTTTTTCTTTAGATCCGGCATTCCTCTGGTCTCACATTTGTCGAATTATAGTGATTGGACTGTACTGTCATTTTTATGACCTCATCGCATTCAAATTAACTCTGAAATAACACGAGAACCTTGAATCCTAATTTACATTTCTCACCATACAATTAACACACTTTAATCACACACAAGATTTTCGTTAACAATCAACCACAATAACCATCGGAACCCAATTAACTCCGAACCCCGATTAGCCCTCAGCCTCTATTTGGAATGGGAATTATTTTCGGCCTTAATTAAACTCAGTCTCAAACAGCTACCAAACTCTAAATTTTTAGTTTACTCGAGTTAATTGAATTCTTCCAATTAGTGTATAACTTAATATAAACAAATTGTCGATTGATGAAAATCAACAGTAATAAATAATTTTGAGTTTTATGCAATAATTACTACGCAGCAGTAGCAAAATTACTTTTTACGTTTCTATAAGTTGCTTGTAAAAAGCACATATATTTGTTTTTTTAAATTATAAATTGATATTACCGAAAACAATAAACCTACGATTTTACATGCGGCGGTATTATTGAACTTACTTGCTACTTAGGACTTAGGTTGAAACGTCTGACCTGAATTCTACATACAAGACTGAACCTAGAAGAAACATCGTATCTGAATCGCACATCGCATTTAAAAAATCCAATCAAATAAAAAACTAACCTATTCAATCCTTCTAACCTAAAATCCTCCGAACTATACTGTCTCCGACAAAACGCCGCGTAATAATCTACATTAACCTCAATCTTGGCCAATTCCACACGTCCCAATGACTCCACTTGCTGATTAAAACAGCAGTGACCCCTAGATCTTTTGTAAATATGTATTTTCATTGGAGTTCTGGCAATGACCAGCTTCACCCAGACAAGGAGCGACTGAGCTATTGAGCACTCACTCAGCCTCCAATGGGATTAGACTCTATAAGTCAAGGGACAATGTTTAGTTCAGGGATTCCTTGGCAGAGAGTATATAAATTGTGTTGAGCATAAGATTTCTTTCTGGAGTTGATTCTGGGAATTATTTGTAACAAAATATTCCATATAAATTATTCCTCGTTCTTATCCGTCATAGACAAAAGTTTTTTTCTACGTTTTTCAAGAAGTTATAGTTTCTGACTAATATTTGTCTATGTTTCCCGAACTGCTAAAGCTAGAGAAATTCCAATATGCTCCTTAGGATGAAGATCGATGAATAAACCACATCTCGATAAAAATAGCCACATCTAGTATTTAATTTTATGTTCCAAACTTAAGAAATAGCAAGTTTTTGCATTATTAAGTGCTACATGTATAAGATAAACCAGACAGCCATTAACACCCTTAAGTAATATTCATACTATAATTATACAAAGATTAGCTCAATGTAGTTGAAATTTAAAGTTGTTTTTCCTTAATTACTATAATTTAAGCTTCACACGGACGTCAGGTGGTTGAGTCGCGGAAAATTCCTAGAAAGGTTTCAAGAATTATTGCCCGAAATAACAGCTTTTCTAGACGAAAGAAAGTGACTGACATCACAATGCTATACTTAGGAAGCCCACACTAAACATTATTACTAAAATGTATTTTACAAGATAGTGACAATAACTAATATAAAATCAGTTATTGACACCCTAAGGATATCTTTTAAAATATGAACAGAATTGAAAGAGTTTTAAAGTATTTTAAATTATGTTGCATGATTTAAAAGGAATATTATTAATTTTTTTTATTATTTTTTTTTTAATTTCTTAGTTATGGTGTCAAAAACTGTTTGGTTTACCATAGTATGATTGTATTAAAAAATTTTTTTTTCATTTTACTATATAACGGTTTTTAATTTATTGTATGTTATTAATTATATTGTTTAGTTAGACTCTTGAATTTATTTTATTTTATTTTATTTATTTATTTTTTTTTAATTTCATATTATGTTAATGTATTCATAACTATCTATATTACTTATACCCCTGAAGTAAATCAGATTGTATTACTTCCGTAATAAAAGCATTCTAAAAAAATAAAACTATAATAACTGACTGAGTTTGACCCATAGCCATCTACTAAAGAAGAAACCATCTATTACTGCTCACCCTTCTCGAGGTCAGGTGCTGATTCCCTCAGCTCGTATTGAAGGGATAACAGTCACGGGGAAGCCCACGTTGGCTGGCTTGGATCCAGGAGTGCTTTGGGATCATAGGATCGAATTAGATCTAAGACCCAGCTGTGGAGAGATATATCTTTATCCTTGATCTCAGTGGATATCGTTGAAGAGGTCAGGTTTAACGGAAAAGGGGAGCTGCTCTGTGGTTAGGTAATATGGCTCACTGTTTAGAAAATGCAGGCAACCTTTAGTTTATATTTTTGGTGTTCTAATGTTTCCTTTTCCAATAGATTTCTATTTTAACAACATATATTTTGTTTTAGTAAAGCCCGCCGGTATAATGGGTAAGACTGTCAAGCTCTGAAGCCCGAATTCAAGACCGGCCGAAGGCGGAAAATTTATATTCTGTTATTTCGGCAGTGGGTCGACTTCAAGGTCGGAACACCCACTTGGGGACTCCTAACATCTTTGAGCTGGGTACCTTTATTAGGGGAAAACCCTGGTGGCTGAGCGTGATTTCGGCCTCTTCTCTGACAACCTTTGGTCAAGTACATCCTTTCCGAATTACTGAACCCAAGATCCTTCATGGGTCGCAATGGTACAGATTTCTTTATTCGTGTTACTTCTTTACTTCTTTTTCGCTTTCAATTGTTTGTATTAACACTTTTATTAAAGTAACAATGAGTAAATAAGTTGAATGTATAACAATATAGACCTTATAGGCGTGTGGGATGATAGGACTCAACAGTACTCCTTCTGGCATGGATTGAAAAAAAAGAAAAAATCTATATGAGCAAATTTCTCATCCAGATTCTTTACTTAATTTATGAATGTGTCTAAATAAAATCGATAAATTTTATTAAAAAAGAAAAAAGACAACTATCTATTGATAGTTATAACTAAGGATAGGAGGTGTACATGGAAAAAACAAATGTTTCTTTTTTACGTCCATTTCTTCAACTAATCTATATGCAGCTCAAGTCTTGAGTTTAAACTTTCCGGGAGCCGTTGAAAATATCTTATTAATATGTTCAAAAAAAAATGTTTTTGGGCCAAATGCATGTTAGTATGCAAAGACATTTATATGACTTTTATATTCACTCCTCTGGACGCTCCTCATATATACGGAACAGCCAAAAAGACACATATCAACAAACTCCAAATCTTCCAGGCAAAAACATTCGGGACAATCACAAAACCAATCTGGTACGTAATCAACAAAACTTTACATTCTGACCTACGCATGCCAATAGTTAAAGAACAAATACAAACCTACTACTAACAATTCCACAAAAAATTACATGGACATAATAATACATTTATAAACGACATGGCCGCTACACACATTCCCGACAACACTCAGAGAACGCTATAAAGGAGCTGAATGAGAGACCTCCTAGACAAAAATAAAATTAAAATAAAGAGTGGAGGTGCCACTGGGTTCTGCACCCCCTCATGCCTCTTAAGCCATTTTAATAATTGACAGGTGTGAATAAATACATAAAGTAAAAAAACACAGAAACAAACTATGATTGTGTATCTCAAATAAAAAAATAACAATTTATGGCAATAGCAATGTATACTCTTGATTTTTCAAACTGTCGAAAATTAATTTTTTGCTGACTTTTATACTTTTTTCATTGTAAAAATCATATTTAATCGTAAAAATGGAAACTTTGAGGCCATTTTTCTCAGTACAATTTTGGTTGACACGGCCCTGTTTGTTAGCACGGTAGAATATTTCAAGCTATGTTTTTAACATTTGGAAACTAAACATCATGGAGGCTTCTCGTTGAAAAGCAAAATAAACAACTCCGTTAAAATTACACGGAGTGGTGAACTGAAATAAACTTTCGTCCTTATTTATTCATCTTAATTTAATTTCAATTTAAAATGTTGGTGTTGGCCATATTAATATTTTTCATTTAATAATATTACTAAAGTGAAAAGCAGCGGGTATTTAGAGAGAGGCAGAGGATATTCCGGAAGAGATTAGGATAAAAATATCGAATTGGACACGCACAGCGGAGTCATCACCGATCATTTATTTGTGTACATCAACGGATAATTCCTGTAGGCATTATCCTTCACCATTTTATGGAAGTTTTTTCAGCCTTCGCTTTATGTTCTTGTCCTTCTGTTGAATATATCGTAAATAACGCTGATGGCGATTGTTCTAATGCTGTTGAGACATTATACATTCTTTTCTTGTTTATAAAACATATCATAGGTACAATTAAATAAAAAACCAAAATGCTGATAAATTAATGATATTTTTGTCAACGAATGACTAAAGCATCACACTTACTAGAATTTAAGCCAGTTTTGAAATATACTTTTTTTAATAGTGGTTATATAACCTATTCTATAACTTTCGGTTTATAGCCAAATACAAGTAGAACATTTGAGAATATGTTATGTTTAGGATTGATGATTTATTAGCCACTTCAATTGGATTTTTTTTATTTGAAAACTAGTTCCGAATGTTAAATATTCATCATCAGTGCAAAAAAAACAAACATTTTTTTTAAAACATCACCAAAATAAATCAAACAAGTTGATACTTACCTAATAAGGTCAAAAGAAAAGGGTTTCGGAGAGGTTTAAGAACCTTGAGCAGACTGAATTTAAAGAGACGAGAATGTCAGGTCAGTAGCTGGGTTATGAAAATGTAATGTCAAATTAAATGATGAAGAATGAATTTGTAAAAATTGGTGAATTAATATAAATTCAAAGAAATGTCATCAAATAACTGTTACTCTCCGTCGTAAACCTACGGTTCCCTGTCCTACAAAAACCTTAATAATATTCCACTCATGCTTGTTTAACAGATCCGCTACCTAGAACAAAAGTCTTACTTGAAATGATGAATGACAAGAAACAGCAAGTTGTTTTCGACCACTCCAACAGCAATCATTCAAAACTCCTATTTAAATACACAAAAGGCTTAACTACACCCATTTGGATATACGGAATTGAGCATTATGGCTCCATTCAACCTTCCAGTTCTTTATATATCCCACCCTCCCGGTCCAAAATCTTTCGTAAAATCCTCAATGCTTCTAATTATGTCACATAAAACCTGATCCGTAACGATCCCACCTATCCTTATATGACAAGCTATATATCCTCCAGTCTGGTGTCCCTCCGAGGCATCTGAAAGGAAGGTGGCCTAGGGACTTCCTAATGTAGAACATTTATTGGAGTACGACTAATGGGTAATTTACAAATTATTGACACGTCATCGTAATCATTTACCACTCATTTACTTGTTGTATATATTGTATACAGTGAGTATGTTTATGGGTATGGTTAGAGCACGCTGGAAGTTTGTTGTAAACTTGCTTGACCGATCTACATTCCTAAATAAATCTAAAGATAAAAGGATAAGAGAATAAGGTGAAATACTTTTCTTAAAGACTATTCCATACAAGTGAACTTTATTTTTTTATGAAATTGTTATTATCTGAAAAGTATGTATAGCATGATGCGTCTATGTGGCAGTTCTATTTTATTTCGATCTTAGTCATTTTCCGTTGTGTTGGAAAACAGGTTGCTGCCACAAACGATTGATTTGAAAAATATTAAATGTAATAGAATAAAAATTGTTTAACAAATAAATTCTGTATCGGTAGTCAAACGCGTTATTCCGACTGATCTTGCTGTTTAAAATATCTCCGGAAATAGTTATACGATTTTGAAGGTTGACGTGTCAAGCTATCAAGCGTTAATCTTAAGTTTTAAAGTGGGTGGTTTTTAAAAAAGTTTTGTGAGTGACGCCAGCAGATAACTTCTAAAAAATTCAATTTTTACCTCTTTGTCACTCTTCCTCACGCCATTTCTTCAAAACGGAGTGAGCTACAATTTCCAATAAAAAAACGTTTTAAAGATGGATGAACCAGGTCTCGTTTGAGCCTCTTCACTATTTAGCTGGTGGTTTATTTGCAAAAGCAAATTAATTCAAAGTTGCACATATGTGATTTCGAACTTCTTATTAAAATATTTGAAAAAGTAATAGTACCAGTTGAAGATCTTCACTATATTCGAACGAAATGTAGCAGGATTCTTTCTGTTTAAAATGGTACGCCTTTGACTCCTATTGCTCGTTCCGTCAAAGATTTATTAGGAAAAGAACAGACGAAAATCAAAAGTCGTCGTCCGAGAGTGTACTAAGGGCTTCGCACTATGCTTCCTAGTTCCCACTTCTGTGTTTATATAGAACATTATAGCATTTTTATCCATTCCTAAAGTATTATCCTAATTTCAAGTCTCCAGCTTATCAGGAAGTTGTAAACAGATCTAAATCTAGATAGTAAATCTAAATATACGAGTATAGGGTACGGTAAAGGACGGTACTTGACGTAACGCGAGTTTGCTTTTTTCCCCCAAAAAAGTGCACGAGCCAAAAGAAGTTGACACTTCAAATAGTAATTTTATTTAAGTAAGAAGTAAAAACCAAAATACAAAATTTTATAGAAAACCATAACTGTTACTCTATAAGTATAGTTTAAGCGAGCCAAATATCAAAGTATTAAAAATTTACTGAGGACCGTCCACAACATTTATAAAAAACAGGTTTGCTATTAGCTGTTGTTCAATCATTTATTGCAAGAACCTTATCGTATATTATTCACGGGGACCCTTCAAGTTTTTACTCCCTCATTTAGGTTTATAAATAATATAGGAGGCCATGAAAACTAAATGTTTTACCTTTTCCAAAATGGCCACTACTCCTTCAATGGCCGTTTTACGGAAAGAAGCTTGTGCATCTTTGATGACACCTCCTTTCGAATTTTCATTATTGCAGAGCGGTCTAGAACTAGCTAATACTAACTTTCTAAAAGTTAAGGAAAAGTTTTGAAATTCACAAGTAAAATAAGAGAAGTTACAAGCCTAGATTAAATGCATTTTTTTCTATTTAATTACCCAAATATTATTAGAATACTAAAAAAATAAAACAATAGGGCTGAGTACTTATAAGATTTCGATTCCATTTTAAAAGAGTTTGATAGATTTATTACAATCTTAAATAAATTTTAAATTATTTAGCAGTAATCACAAAGATATATTTCGTATCCATATATTTTGTCTTACAAAAAAAAAGGCACTTCAAGATTATCTTCACCCATCATATTGTATTATTATCATAATCGATTTTTTATTAAATTATACAGCTGAGTTTTATAAAGAAATTTACGTTTATACTATACCTTCTATTCTTTTTTTTTCTACTTCTCAGCACCTAAAATATTTATATTTCTTATTTCTCTTCTTCAGCACCAATCAATCAACTCATATATAACAGTAATTAGATATATAGTTTTTCTTAAATGTTTAAGTCCAGGTAGATTTGTTTTCAACAGCTTAGCTACACAAGATTCTTGGTACGCTTTTAACACAACTTAAAATATAGGTCAAAGAAATCCTAATCAACTTGTTCATCCTTTCCTGAGATTGAATAATGAAATGTAAGTAAGGAAAGAAGAGTTGGAAAGAATTATGAGGAAAATATAAATATTTTTTAACGGGCATATGGACAAGATGGATCCCAAAAGGTTGAATAAGCTAAGATAAGATTCATAACCTGATAAGATACGCAACCTGAAAAGCTAGAGTGCTTATACTAAGCAGATGAAGGAGGAACTTTAGAGACTACCTGGACAAATAACGATTACGGAACAAACTTAAAAACAACAGTGTTCTTGTTGAATAGAGAACAAGGCATGGGCGTATGGAAGGAAGAGAGAAGACAGCAACAGTCAGATAAAACGATGGATTATTAGAGGAGAAACAATAATGAAGTTGTGATATTATTTAGAATATGATATCTGCGTGGTCCTTTGTTTGTCGGTTATAAAAAAAAAAATGTTTTATATACGTTCATAGAACAGGTTAAACTATCCCTTACTATTCCGAACCATGCCTGACCATACCTTTGGTAAGATTATAGTAAAACTTTACTTTCTGACAACAGCTAGTAAATAAATATTTAACTACTTATAATTAATATAAAAAAACTATAGGAAACCACAACGATAATGGCCTTTACTTGTATAACTAAGAACACAATAGACTATTGAGTTCGGAAGAATGCTCTAATGCCTAGTCTTCGTAAGTTGATCAAATATAAAATAATTAGTTAAAAGATGGGTATTGTTATTCCTCATACCTTACTTTTTTCATTTATATTTTTTAAGCGAAGAAAGCGACTTATTTAAAGAAAGAAAGAAGAAAGAAAAAATAATCTTTATTCTGAGACCCCATGTCCCCTTAATGTAACAAAACACTACAATAAAAAGGAATTATTGTCTGGCTGCGAACATATCAGACAGTAACGCTTGTAGGTTATAAATTATATAATTATAAAATAAATTAAGACTTTTATACTTATAAATATATAAGATAAAAATTAAGAACTAATCTTCGAGTTTATGTAAGAAACATTCTTACACTAATGTATCATCATTACATTTTGAAAGATTGATAATTAAGGAGGTGGATGAATAAATTGTTTTTAAAGTATTTGAGAGAAGGATCATTGCGAATTGAGATGGGTGTGGAATTCCAAAATATGGCTACACGAATAATAAAAGATTTTTCAAAGGAAGCAGTTCGATGAGAAGAGATATACAAATCGATGGGCTGAGATCCGGTTTTTAAAAGATAAATGAAAGAACTAAGGGAAAGGATTTCGTAAATGTACGAAGCTTTTTTGGACTTTAAAGCTTGGAGTAGAAAGGTAAGTACTGTCGTCAAAAGCCACGTCAACTCAGATTACCAGTAAGTGATGTGAGAGCACTTGGATATTCCAAAATGAATCTTATACAAGAATTCATTAATCTTTCCAATCTCAATTCAAGCTCTCCAGGCAGTCCTCCGTATGCTAAGTAACCATATTCGAGATGGGAGAAGATGAGGTAGGACACTAACAGTTGACGGGTATTGCGTGGGAGAGATGTTTTAGTATGGAGATGGTTTTTCGGGTAATCTGGGAAATAAGGTTTTTCCAAGACAAATGTTCATCGAAGACTACTCTGAGGTTTTTTATAGAGTTTGCGAACTGGATAGGAATGTTATTGAGAAAAAGTGGTGGATAAGAGGAAAGGGAATTAAGGGTGGGTTAAGTATTGCCTTTTTATTCTTTCAGGAACATAAAATTAAAAAAATAACAAAGCATATTTCTTTTAAGAACAACTTTGACGTTACTATTTGAACTATTTTATATCATATTATACAAAGGTATTTTATCTACTATTCTAGTAGAGCATATTTCATACTTTGACCCATTATGTCACGATTTGGAGAAGATTCCGCAGCCAGCCTCAACAAACTCAAGCTCTGCCTCGGAGCGGGTCTGCCCAGAGCTCCGCAGGGCCGCTCTTCTGAATACATGAATACATAATGCTGCTTCTCTCTTCCCGGAGGACTCCCTTGTAATTGTCTCCTCGTCCATTTAAAGGTATTTCCCCAGATAGTACGATTCCATTCCCTTCAACCCATAATTTGTACAAAAGGAAAGGGGAGTAGATTGCGCGACTAAATCTCAACGCAATCAGGATATTGACTTTTTTTTCTCTCAAAGTTTAGAATAACGGCTCAAACTTTGCCGTTTTATATAAATCCAACAGCATTTGAGGAATATTTATTATTATTATGTACGCAGGATGAAATCGGGATTAAAAACCACGACTTCACTTCGGAAAACATTCACATTCTACCTCTCGAGGTTTTAATAGAGGTACGGATGATATCGTAAAAATATCAATACAATTAGGATTGATGTATTATTGTCCATTTCTGTTAGAATTTTTAATTGGAAGACAAGTTTCGAATTTTAAACATTCATCATCATAGGTACTCACTTAAGGGGGCAAAACGAAAAGGATTTCTAAAAAAAAATATGAGGACCTAGAGTGGATATCAGAACCTTTGTGTTTTCCCTATGAGTTGTTGGCTTTTTCCGTCCTACTGAAAACAAATCTAAAATGGAAATATTGAAAATGTTTATTTGGCCATTAAAACAAAATTCTGTGCTGGTTTTGAACTTGGTGTATTTTTTTTTATCGATACAGTTGTAAATTACAATATTACTTTTATCATTCATTTCCTGGTTCTTATAGCTTCTAGGAGTCCTTCCATTATGCTTCCTTAAAACTGAAAATCAAAGTTTAAATCTCATAGGTCATCTAACAAGTAGTCTTTATTTTTCGAAGCCTCTAAGAAAAGATAATTGAATTATACAATAAGCAATATAAATATCTTTACCTCTGAGGTACAGAACACTATGTCACATTTCCATAACTTTACAGGAGAGCAATTTGAATCGATTTTATTTTTAAAAGATTTCATTTCCTGAACTTTTTATTGTATTTATATATACGAAATGAATCACTCAGGCTAGAAAAGGTTGGTAACCCGTCCTTCCTGCCCTAATTGAAGTACATAAAGATTTTATGTACTAGGCATAGCCATAGTGTTTTATACCTCCGAGGAACAGATATAAATGATTACTGATAAATGAAGGGGAGAAGTCTTCAAAGCAAAACTCTGTTTTAGGGTTCTAATAGTACATAAAAAAGGATGCAAAGGAATAATGAAACTGTTTAAACTAAAAAATTAAAATAACTTCAAATATAATCAGAGTTGATTAATTATTTGCGACTTCTATTGGAATTTTTTTAATTTGAAGACTAAAGTCGAATGTTAAACATTAATCATCAGTTCTAAAAACATACAAAAAATTTAAAACATCAGCACTTTGTTACGTATATTACATATATATTAAGTTTTTAAAATATAACACTAGAGATAGAATATATTGGTACTTACTTAAGGGGGATAAACGAAAAGGATTTCTGAAACATATCAAAGCCTGCAGTGAATATTAGCAACTTTATGTTTTCCCTATGGCTTCTTAATTTTATCCGTTCCTACTAAAAACAAATTCAAAATGGAATTGGAAATATTTATCTGGTTATTTAAACAAAAATCTAGGATGGTTTTTGAACATTACTTAATATATTTAAAAAAAAATAATACTTGACGTACATTCTTTTTTTATTAATACAGTTGTTAAATAATGTAATAGTTTATATATATATATATATATATATATATATATATATATATATATATATATATATATATATAAGTTATCTTCAATTTAAAAGTAAAGACTTTTTTAAAAAAGAAGTTTATTCAATAAAAGTTACAATATCAGAAAGAAGAGTGGCGTGGAGACGGCTCTGGATGTACTGAGAGAGAATTACAAAATTTCTTGAGGTTTATAAAGGGTTACAATGGCTTCTTCTAGGAAGCTTTATGCTAACATTACAGTTCACAGGAGAGCAAGTTCCCACGAGGGGTTTCTAAGAAATAGATTACAATGGTTAGGAGTCAAAGCTTAAAATTAAAAATATCTAAGGAAAAATATATAGTGTAACTCCTCCCCACCTAGATACGAATTTCACTGCTTTGGGTGAAATGAGTTACAATTCTAGTTTTGTAAAAATAATAAATAAAAGTTACAAAGGTTAATATAAAGATGATAATACAAATAAAAATTATCCACAAAATAATTATGTGTAGAGTGTTAGAGTTATAGGTATGTTTTTTGTTGATACAAGATGTGAAAGATGTGAGGTTTGTAATTCATGAAATTTTAAATTTTTAATTTCTAATGTAGTGTTTAAAAGCTGTGAGGCTTGAATATTTAAAGTTTGTTTATCAAACAATGTTAGAGAACCATGAGTTTGACTGGATGAAAATACAGTTTTATTATGATACAAAATTGAATTAAAGTTTGTTTTAACTAAATAAATTCCTGTCATATGATAGTTTACTGTTTCTTTTTCTTGTTGAACTTGAAGATCATCCGGGTTGTAAAATGCTATGAGAATGTAGCGTGTTCCTGGGATTTCTTCGATGTGGTTTTCTTCTTGATGTAGACGTGTGTAAAGACAATTTACACTGGATGATTTTTGTAAAATATCTTGAATACATAAGTCATCGTGGTGAGATAAGTCAGCTGTATGACAGTGGTGAATGCTGTTTCTTTTGATACATTGATGATTAAGAAATTTAAAGTTGTTATTAATATTTAAGAGATATTTGAACTTTGGAATTATTGTTATGATTTCATCCTTTACAATAGATGGAATGGGGTATAAATTATACAAACTATAAACAGTTTCTTCAAAAATTGGAAGTGCTAAAGTATAAATAATCTCATTTTCATGCAAAGCACATTGTACAGATATTGTGCGTTCTATATCTAGGATAAATTTAAATTGAAATGGATAAAGAAATTTGTTATTGTAATGTGGAGCTATCTTTTCTAATTCTTGAAACAATGTTTTTGTATTAATTATAGCTGGATGTAGAATATTTAATTTACAAAATGTTAAAGAAGTTTCTATATCAGAAATAGTAGTAGAAATTAAAGAGAAAATAAGTTGGATGTGATCTAATAATTCTTTAATTGTTAACAAGTTAACTACGGTTCCTATATCATTAATTTTTCGTGCAATATGCAGCGTATTCTCTTGTATGGTTTTAATAGTATTATTAAATTGACTAATCAAATCACTGTTTATCGAATATTGGTTATGTAAATTAAATTAAATTATTATTAAATTATTATTATTAAATTAAAATTAAGTTATAAAAATTAAAGTCTAATCATTTAATTATACTATTTTATTGTATAAAATATTTTCCATAATTAGGCTTATAATGCCATCTCTTAAACTAGGAAGAGTTCATATTCCTTGAACACGTTATGTTGTTTATCAACAATAATTATTCTTTTTTATCATTCTTTATTTTTTATTATTGTTATATAGTTTGGGCATTTTAACTGCCATCTTTTCACATCAACATAAGTCGTATCCAGCGACCTTATTGTGTATATTGAATTATTTCTAATGCTCTTTTTTTTTTTCTTTTTTTTTTATTATTGTGATATAGTTTGGGCATTTTAACAGCCATCTTTTCACATCAATATAAGTCGTATCCAGCGACCTTATTGTGTATATTAAATTATTATTTATATTAAATTATTTCTTATGCTTTTTATTTTTAAAATTATTTTAAAGCAAAGAAAAAAAAAATTATTTACTTATATTAAAAAAAAATTAGTTTTAAATAAACGTAATTATAATAGCTTGTAATTATAGCTTGTCTTAAGCGAAAGAATGTGTCCGGTGCGAGTGCTTTATCTCAGTTCTAAGAATGCTGACTCGGTCCAGCTCTTTCATCTGGGGGTCTACCAACATCGTACGTTTGTCCTTTCTTTTGCGGTCGTTTTATATTTTTTAAATGAATTTTTTCTCGCGTGTTATAATGTTTTTTATCAATTACAGCGGTTTTACTATGTTTAATTATTTTTTTAATCTTTTCCTTTTTAAATTTATTTTTTAATTTTGATTGTTTTTGCCTATTAGCTACAAATACTGTTTCCGGGATTTCGTTTGGCAATTCTTCGCGATTTTTATTCATCCTGGTTATATATTTTTCTTTTGCTACCTGATTCCTATGATTTATTTGTTCATGCAAAATTTTTACTCTTTCTTTATGTTTTGCAACATAATCATTTATGATTTGATTATTGAGATCTATTGCAACGGGCGAGTCTATATCTAAATGTCCAGATATTATTTCGATTGGCTTTAGTTGTGTGATGGAATGAATAGTGTTGTTATACGCGAGTACGGCATATTTAATTTTTTTTTCCATTGCGTCTTTTTTGAATTCGTCTCTATTATTTAATAACCGTAAATGTTCTATTAATGTGCTATGAAATCTTTCAATGGGTCCGTTTGATTGAGGTGATTGAGTAGCTGTATAATGTAGTTGGATTCTGTGTAATTTTAATAAATCGGATAATAATGAGTTTCTAAATTCTAAACCGTTATCTGTTATTATTTGTTTTGGTAACCCGTGATGAGAAAAATGAGAAATTAATTTATTAACGACTTCAGTTGCTTGACCATTTTTTAATTTATAAACTTGCGCAAATTTTGAAAAAAGGAGTCGATTAGAGTTAAATATTTTTTGTTTTCTAGTGTGATTGTATCCATGTGAACTATTTCAAATGGTTTAGATGGTGTTTGAGTAACGTTATATTGGAGTTTTAAAGGATTCCGATCATATTTTGATACCGTACAAATTTCGCAATTATTAATTTGAATTCGAATTAAGTTTTTCATATTAGGCCAATAATACAATCTTTTTATTCGATTAAATGTTTCCTCCGAACCGCGGTGGTTTGTTTTGCCAATGTGGTAATCATTTATTAAACTATTTTGTTCATCAGGATCTTGAATATCGATTAATCTACTTGTAGTTTTTACAAAATTTAATTCCGAATGTTTAAAATATTTTACCATGGTTTCATAAAATTGGGTATAAAAATCAGTTTCAAAGAATAAATAATATTTAACTTTTGGTTCAACGAATTCTTTAATTAATTTTATTATATCTTGTTCGAAATTTTCCTTTGATATCTGAGCGATAATTCTGTTTTTAGTATTATTAAACAGTTTTTCGATTTTGGGTTTCGCGGGATTAATATCAACTAAATTTAAAATAATCTGATTTTTTCCTAAATTTACTGGAGAGTCTGCTATTGGTATTTCGATTATTGTATTTCCTAAAGTATTAGAGTGAACGGAATTTGTTTCAGATTCTTCTGTTATATTATCTAAATTTTCATTTTCATCAAAATTTACGATAAGAGATGCATTTTCCGATGTTTCATTTTCGCGGTAAAATTGTTCTATTAAATCATTAATAATAGTATCAGGGTCTTCAGATTCTGTTAAATTAATTTCTACTCGCGATAGTGCGTCAGCGACTTTGTTTTCATGACCTTTCTTATATTTTATTTCAAAATTAAATTCTTCGAGTTTTAGTTTCCAACGATATAATTTTGAGTTTGGATCTTTTAATGATTGTAACCACTGAAGTGGTTTGTGATCCGTTTGAATGATAAATTTTCTGCCATAAAGATATGGTCGGAAATATTTGGTAGCCCAAACAATAGCTAGAAGTTCGCGTTCAATAGTGGACAGTTTTGATTCACTTTCGTTTAAAGTACGGCTCGCGTAAGCTATCGGAAGATCTCGTCCTCCGTGCGTCTGTGACAATACAGCGCCCAAGGCTACGTTTGATGCATCTGTCGTTAAACAAAATGTTTTGTTGAAGTCCGGATATTGCAGGATGGGATTATTAATCAAAATATTTTTACTGGTTTCAAAACTATCTAAATAATTTTTATCCGCGATGTTAATTTTCGATCCTTTTTTTAAACATTGGGTCAAAGGTTTTGTGAGGTGTGCAAAATTTGGAATAAAACGGCGATAATATCCTAGTAGTCCAAGGAAAGCTTTAATTTGTTTAGTAGTCTTCGGTATGGGATAATTTTTTATAGCAAGGATTTTATTAGGGTTTGGTTTTACTCCGTTTGATGTGACGAGATGTCCTAAATATTCTATTTCCTTTTTTAGAAATTCGGTTTTATCGGGCTGAATTTTTAAGTTAGATTCTCTTAGTTTTTTAAAAACTTGCTTTAAAATTGATAAATGCTCCTGAAGGGACGTACTGTAAATTATTATATCATCTAAATAGGCAACACAATTTGGAACGCCCATGAGTATGTTGTTAATCACTCTCATAAATGTTGGTGGACTATTTTTTAATCCAAAAGGTAACCTTAGGAACTCGTAATGACCGTTTACGGTTGAGAATGCTGTTTTAGGGATACTCTCTTCATCCAATAAAATTTGATGAAACGAACTTGTTAGGTCGATTGTTGAAAAGTAACTGCTTTTGCCTAATTTATCCAGCAGTTCGGTTATATGCGGAATAGGATACTTATCATCGACCGTTTTCTCATTTAATTTCCTATAATCTATTACTATTCTCCACTTTTGTATTCCCGATTGGTCTAATTTTTTTGGAACTACCCAAATTGGACTATTGTAAGGTGAAAAAGAAGGGCGAATGATTTGTTGCTCTAGCATTTCGTCAATTTGTCTTTTCACTTCGTTTTGAAATATTTGAGGATATCGGTAATTTTTAGTATAGACTGGGATCTCGTCTTTAGTTAGGATTTTATGTTTGATTTGCGTATTTGCAGTTAGTGGAGTACCTTTTAAATAAAAATAGATCAGAATATTGTTTTATTAAATTTTGAATTTCTTTTTTTTTTTCTTCTTCGTTTAAATGGTCCGTGCGAATAAGATTTTTGACTTCATTGAAATCTGATTCTTTTGTTTTAATTAAATTTATATTATGAGATTCGTTATTTTTAAAAATTCTGATTGGTTTCACAAGGATTGGGGTTTTAATAGTTAATCTAAATGACCGATCCGAATTATTTTTTACCGTACATATAGCTTCGTTATTTTTAATTGAAATTAAACCTTCATGAATTTTAAGACAATTATTGAAATCGGTATGAGGAATGATTCCTTCTCCATTTGAGATATTTTTGATTGGAATTTTGATTACGGTTTCAGAATCGTTGTTTAAGATGTAAGTATATTCAGATTGAGGGGGTCTGTTGTCATAATGAATTGTTAAATTGCCAAAAGGTGTGATTAGTATATCATTTACTAAATCAATTTTCGCACCTAATAATTTAAGACTGTCTGTTCCAAACAATAAATCGAATTTAGGATGGAAGTCAAAAATGCCAAATTTCAGGAGAGTTTTGGTGTTGGGAAATAATTTAGATGAATCTACATTAGCATTAAAATTTTGTATAGAAGAACCGTGCGCGCTAGTAAGTTTAAATGGTTCGTGAGTAATGTTATTAAAAAAATATTTATTTGCTACAAGGACGGATACAAGCGATTTTGTGCACGCAGTGTCTATTAGAATTTTTAAGTTTGACTTTGGTGGAATTATATATGGAAGAGCACTAAAACGGGTTAAATTAAATAGGTCTATTACGTCCATGGTTCCTGTGCTAGGCTGGGATCTAAAAAATTACTTTGATCACTATCCAGATTATTTTGATCAGTGTATTGTTGATTTTCTTGATGATCGTCTGGAAATGATACAGTGGGATAGTCGGGGGGTTGAGCATTTGGTAATTCAGTAATTTGGGATTCACTTACGGACTGTTCCGAGTTTAGATTATGAAGTTCTTCAATTTCTAGGTTTGGGTTTTTCCGAACTGGGGTATTGAGAAAAGATTTAAATTTTACACTTTGATCAGGTTGTCTCTGATATTGGGAATTACTTCTATAATTACTATTGACACTCATAGGGGTTGACTGATTAGGTTGTTGGGGTCTATATTGATGATATTGGTGTGGTATATATTGATTAGGTTGTTGGGGTCTATATTGATTAGGTTGTTGGGGTCTATACTGATTAGGTTGTTGGGGTCTATACTGATTTGAGATTACATTTTTAGCAGGTTGAATTGCTTTGTACTGGTTTACTGGGAAATAGTTTATAAATTGTTGGCGATTTTTGTGTATTGGTTTGTTATGGTTTTGGTGTGGGCGATAAGTGTCGATGACAAATTGAAAATCGTTCGTTAGCATGTTTATTGCCTGATTTAGGTCTATCGGATTTTTGGTTCTCATGAAAGAGCCAAGCGGTTCTTTCAGTCCTTTTAACAAAACTCTTAGTGCTAATTTTTCGATATATTTCGTGAGGACTAACGCCTCCATCGGCATTTCGCTCCTTAAATAACTAATTTGCAACTGTAATGTTTTTTGTATTTTATTATAAAATTCGAAAGGGGTTTCGTTGCCTTGTTTCATTCCCGCCATTTCAATATTTAGAGTGTACGCGTCGCGTTTGTCGGCGTACCCTTGTTTTAACGCATTTTTAATATCGTCCCAGGTATTGATATATTTACTATTAACCATGTCGGCGGCAGCTCCTTTAATTTTAGCACGAATTGATCCTATTAAATAATCGTTTTGGAAATCGGCAGTATTTTCGTGATTATAAAATTTGTTTATTAATTTATCTGAAATTTCTAGAAATCGCGTTAGTGACATAGGGTCACCATGGAAATCAGGTATCATCTCTAGATACTCTTTCTTTAATGTGGGAGGTGCCATTTTTATAAAATATTTAATATAACAAACAAAAAATAAAATGAGATAGTATGCAATGAAATTAAAATAATATGAAATGAAAATTAAATTTATCCTTAATATACAGTAACTTAATATTTAACTTAATATTAAAAAAAAAATTATATTTTAAATAACAAAATATTTCTTTATAGTTATAGTAATGAAATCATAACCTTTTCTTTAAAAATAGAATAGATTTTATTCAAAATTATTAAATTGAAAAAATAAAAAAAAAGTTTAATATTGAGATAATATCTCTTAAATAAAAAAAAAATCACTTACACTAAGATGACTTCGATAGTCAGATCCATGCCAGTTTAACGTCTCGTCTTCCTCTGAATGGACTCGTCAGCAAACAGTTGATACTGATCCTTGATATGCCCTCAAGTTTGACGATGTCCTACCGACTGCGCCAGTTATCTTCAATTTAAAAGTAAAGACTTTTTTAAAAAAGAAGTTTATTCAATAAAAGTTACAATATCAGAAAGAAGAGTGGCGTGGAGACGGCTCTGGATGTACTGAGAGAGAATTACAAAATTTCTTGAGGTTTATAAAGGGTTACAATGGCTTCTTCTAGGAAGCTTTATGCTAACATTACAGTTCACAGGAGAGCAAGTTCCCACGAGGGGTTTCTAAGAAATAGATTACAATGGTTAGGAGTCAAAGCTTAAAATTAAAAATATCTAAGGAAAAATATATAGTGTAACTTATATATATATATATATATATATATATATATATATATATATATATATATATATATATATTACCATTTATTCACTCTAGTCTACACATATAACAAATAAAAAAAAAAATGTCCTTACATATGTTACCTTACATAGTATTATTGAGTTTTGTGTCCAAGGAATGTTGTTGGGGTGTGGTAATCTGCAGCTAAACTGGAGAATTATGGAAGCGGTTTTTTAGCTCGTGTTTTACATTATTTTTAATTGCTCACATTTTTTTTTTTTTTTTTTTTTTTGTTCTCCCCAACATACTACAATAGATCTGTTATGTAAAAATATTCATTGCTGTTACGATTTCTAGGATTAAATGTAAATTATTTACCGCAGAATTCTTAACAGGTTTTTGCCGGTCCACGATGCCAACTGGCTCCTGACCAGCCAGTATATTTCAACTGAATATTGTCTTCATGGTTTTGGGTGAGTAAATTGCAGTTTTGCTAGAATATTTCATCCAAACATTATTTTAAATAATTGATTACGTTTTCATAAGCTAATAAATTGTCCTAATTTATGGCGTGATCCAGTCCGAATAAAGTTATAAAAATACTCAAACGGGAATGTGATAATTTATCAAATGGTTTTTGAATGTAACTACAAAAAAAACTTCAAATAAATAATTTTTTGATTTTTCTGAAACATATATTACAACAAATAGAACTGGGATTGATAAATTGATCGCCACTTCCTTTAGAGTTATTAATTTTTTTTTTTAGTTTCCAATAATAAACTTTCAACATTACTTCCGAAAAAAGTACTAAAATTTCAAACATCGGCTCTTTGTTGCATATATTTTTCTTCTTTCGAATTAAGCCATCTGTGGACCGCGTTCAACAATTTATTTCTTACTCCTTCGTTCTTTCCAATACTTTCACATCACCTCTGCCTGATGTTTCCTTCTTTCATCTGACCACTCTTCATTCTATCTATACCCATTTATTGAAATTTACAAATGTACAAATATATACATTAAGCAAATGAGCTAATAACAATTACAATAACATGTAAAAACTTGAAAAGAACTACCCATCATTATCTCTTCAATAAAAATTCTACACTAGAATATCTCTTGGCCATCTTCTTTTCAGAAGCCTCGGAGGATAATCGGGAATGGAATTCAAAGCAAGTCGAGATACTAATGGATTTGAGTGGTTATGGAGCTTACGATAAAAGGATAGGTATCTGGTTTGGGCTAAATCAGCAACATATGGAACATTAAGGTCTTTATGGATAAGTTTATTGGTGACAAAGTAAGGGGAATTTAGTATTTTTCGAAGGACTCTAGACTGTAAGGATTGCATACGAGATGAATTGGATGGTTTAGTAGAGCCCCAAAGCTCAACTCCGTACGTCCATATAGTTCTAACCACAGTCATGTAAATAAGTCTTTTGTAATGAATTGGGAGTTTTCATCGTTGAAGTAGTAAATGTTGAAGTAGGCTCTTACAACGGGCAGTTTTTTGTCGCTTTAGTCTTGCACTCTTCATTAATTTGTGTTTTAACTACTTCTGGAAATTTGATCGAGTTGGATGCTGTCCGAAATTTCTCTGTGTCCCACATTGAATCCTGTTGTATATTTGTTTGTTTGTTTCGTTTAACGTCACTTTATGCTGCTATGGCTAATCGGACGATGCTACGGTGGGAGTCCTAAATTTTGCCTATCCAGGTATAATTAGGATAGGGATCTTTAACGAGTACCTGACATCGCACAGGCTCGGGACCCCCATTTTACGTCCCTTCCGAAGGACGGCATAGCTGAGGATTTTTTACTCCCTTTAAAAAATCCTAAGGTCATCTGCCGGGCTGCGAACCCGCGATCTTGGGTTTAGTAGGTTGCTATGCTAACCACTACACCACAGGTGACCCCCCCTGTTGTATATTTGTTAGCATCATATATTCTTTTAATATTTTACCGTGTCCATGCATTCGTTTTATGTTTTTGTAGGCTGTGTTGAAAATTTTTTTTGTTAGTCTTCTCATAACCATTCTCGTTAAATGTCCATAGAATGTCAATCTACGTTTCTTCATTGCATCACTTAATTTAAAATTTTCATTAGGCACTCCAAAAAAAAGTAATAATTATGAAAATAAATGTAAATAAAAATATGTTTAGATAATTAATGGGATTAAAAAAATCACCTTCTAAAAATAATATGTTAGTACATTTTTAACCTGAAGTTGCGGAATGGAATGGAAAGAAGTTGCGGGGTAAAAACTGGAGAAAAGCCAGAAGTTTGGTTTTCCTCCTCATTCTAATTTTCATACAAATACTCGTATATGGTCGAGGTTAATAACTAAGTATTTTCATTACTGGCTAAGTGTATGCAATATAAAAAAAAAAAAAAAAAAAAAAAAAAAAAAAAAAAAAAAAACCTTGTTTCAACATTTGTGAGTGCCAATTAACCTTCTTATATTTATATAAGGGGGAGATGATCAAGGATGCAGTTAACAAGAAACAACACGTCCAAGTAAAAATACTATAGTGGTATGCCAACATTTCGACATGCCTTGTAGGTCTTCTTTGGAGCCAGCGACTTACACAGGAGGGGAGACGAACAATGACTGTCCAGAAGTTTACTATCCATAATACTATCACTAAGTAAACATACCGTCATTTTGTGCAAAACGTTTCACTCATAGTTTGTCAGCCCTCCTGTGTGGTAGATGTCCCTGAAGATGACCTGCAAGGTAGGTCGAAATGTTGACACACAATTATAGTATTTTTACTTGAACGTGATGTTCCTTTTTGATAGCAAATCAATCCTAAATCATCTTCTTTTTATCATACTTCACAGTCAACTAGACATTACTCATTATGAATCGCAAAATATTTTTGTTTGTTTGTTGGGGCTTGAAGTCCTAAAGTAGTCCAACCAGTGCAGAATGGACGGGTTATTTACAGGTTACCAATCTATTCTGAACAGGGTATGATCAAAATTTATTATATGTGGTCATCAAGAAATAATTTTTTCCCTCCACCTGGGAGGGATACGTACCATCTTACCGATCTGCACCTGTCACCCCAACACATTCGGCCATCGAGGCCAGAAAACTTCTATTAATACTTTTATTTTGAAGTGATGTAGATATTACTGGAATGTATCAGGCAATATTTCGACAAGACTCACTCAACCTCTGCTCTCTGCTAACCCATTGACCATAAGATGTAGCCCTTGCTCCTGAACTTCTCGAACTTGGCAGGCATCTTCTAGCGAGGAGGGCAGAATGGGCTGGGTGCATCGGATCTTTGGCAAGAGTCCACTCCCACCGGCGGAAGTGATATAAAAAGATTTAACGGCACCGTAGTCAAAATGTATTCTCTTTCTTTTTAGAGTCGTGCTGTTTGTTTTGCATTATTTCAAAACAATCCCAGGTTCAACTACTTGTGCCAATGAAAATAGAGTTTATAGAATGATCCTTTTAGTATACACCTCATCAAATGTTAAACAAATAGTGAGTAAAAAATAAAAATATGTATTTTTAAAACCAGCCATAGGTTTTCCTCAATGTGTTCCTTTTCCTGTTTAGCGTATTACCACTTATGAAATGTATGAATGTAATACTATATAAGTAATTACATATCTCAAAAGTTTTGGTTAAAAATGTTATCATTTTGTAGTTACATATTTTTTAAATTAAAATAAATAAATATTAGAACAATTATTCCAAAAATGGAAGATCATAATTAACCCGACAAAATCAACCCAATAGCTTTTCCCTCCAGAAAGCTACATGGCCTCCTTATATGATTTGGGATGAACCAGGACCAAGAAAAACTCTGTACATTCGGATAGATGAATATTTTGTGTCACTTCTGTTGGAACTTTTCTATTCAAATACTATTCCCCAATGTTAAACGTTCATATTTTTTTTAATTTATTTTATTGGCACTACGGTCCTCGAAGGACCTTGGCCTCCTCCATAACTCTCTCCCAATCCTCTCTCTCTCCCGAGCAATCTGTGTCCATCTTCCGACACCTCTACGTCTTCTAACCATCTTTTTCTAGGTCTTCCCCTTCTTCTTGAGCCTCCAGTGTTCCCTTCCATAAATTTCCTTGGGTTCCATGATTCCTCCATCCTTATAATGTACCCTAGCCATCTCAGCCTTCCTCTCATTATCCAACCCACTAAATCTTGCTTTTGGTACAGTATTCTTAGCTCCTCATTCTGAACCTATCGCCATAAACGTTCATCATCAGTTCTAAAAACGTATACAAATCCAAAACATCAACATTTTGATCCACATACTAAGTGGATTATATTAAAAATGTAAGACAATATTTCAAACCTATTGATACTCACCAAAGAAGGCAAAGCGGAAAGGCTTCTTGAAGCTATCAGCTCCTTGAGTAACCTCGTATATAATGAGAGGTTTGGATAGTCAATGATTGATACCTAAAGTAACTATATCTGAACAAAACACTGACATGGAATAAACATACAAAATTAAAACGTCAAGAACTAAGTCTATTAAATGAGCGTTGATGACCTAGATGTTTTACGCTCTAAAACTCTAAAGAACAACAACTAAGTTTATTAACTATCAAAAACTAGCTATAAACTATCAACTTGATCATTTTCTGGACTTCAAATCTTCTTAACTTACAAGAGACTTATCTATAACGCTATACTAAAACCTGTAAGGAGATAAGGAGAAGAAGTTCAGGGTTCAGCAAAATCTTATAGACGCATATAAAATACAAAATCTTTAATCTCCCTTAATTAGCCAAATTATCAAAACACCGTGACACTTTTCAAACATCAACAAGATGACATCTACATGTATAAATATGTTTTGTTGAAACATTCACATAGAACATTGAAAAAACTTTCACTTTCCTAGTAAGAATAATGAAATATCTTCAGTGGTTTAAACCATTATCTAAATCTTCTGTTGAGTTCAGTTAATGATTTGAATTTAACGCAATGAAACCTGGGGAAATAGTAACATTAAATTAAAAAATATTTCAATATGAACAAAAAACATTCATGCAAAATATATATTGATAAAGAAAGATGTGATGAATGATAAACAAAGTTTAAAAAAAGTTAAGTAGGGTCCACCGATTCTGCTCTCTAGGCAGAATTCTTGAAAGCAGTGGAAGAGTGAGAGAGGTGAAGAAAAAAAAAAACTGACGGACGATAAAAAAAAGTAAATAAAAAATGGCACTGTTAGAAAGCTTAATGTTATATAGCTCGGTAACATAGTGCAAGGCGAAAGATTCATGCAGTGGAGATGTATTTTTGGATGAGGTTTTTCAGTATTTTAAGTACTCAGTGATTCAAAAATGAGACTATTAGAGAAAATATGGAAGTAGAAAATGAAATATTAGAGAAAATGGAGAGAAGGAGATTGAGATGGTATGGACATGTTAAAAGAATGGATAATAAATGAATAGGTTAGGCCTTACACGAGGAGGAGAGATGATGTGGCAGAAAGTATCCAAGGATTAACGGTGGAGGAAGCGATAAGCAGGGGAGATTGGAATAACCGACTCAGGTAAGAGTTTGGCTAAGGGAAACTTCAAATGGCGAAGAAAATCCCTATAAAAAAACTTTTCATGATGGTTGTGATAAGCATTATCTAGGACAATATAACATTTTAAAAAAAGGCAGCTTACAAGACAGAAAAGCTGAAAACTGATTCATTGGGTTTATAATTCTTTGTTTTCATCATTCTTCTAGCTGTCTCGCTTCATAATTTCTATTCATCCCAACCTCAAGCACAAGGGTCTCTTAAAATAATATTTCTTTATACTATAAGTACATAATCAGATTTGTCAGAACTAAATGATTTATTGAATGAGTGCTCGTAGAATAAATCTCCAATTTACACGTAAATGTATAAAATGTAAGAAAAACATAAATTCAAATGGCCTTCCGGACCGAAAAGTTCAAAGACAGGAATAGATTTTGCCATAACGTCATTGAACAGAAATATTTATTTAAAGATACTAAGCTTGAAATAGTTCACTTTTTACCTCGACTTGGCAAGGAGTACAGCTCGCACAATAACCTGGTCGTCATCTCTATTTATTAGCTACTTACCGATCTTTTTATATTGTAATATTTAGATAAAAGCGTAAATAATAATAATAATCTTAACAGTTCATATATGTTCAATATAATATTATATAATATTGTATTATACTTTATGTACTTTGTGAGGGCCTAACGACCTTACGTACCCTAACTAGTACATGAATAGCGCGTTATCCTAGAGGTTACCAACCTGTTCGATCCAGAACGAGAAGGCGCAGATTCACATTGCGAGTGCACTACAAAATAAATATCAACCGACTCAGGTGGGAATCGAATGCACGAGCTTTCTTACAAGATCCTCTGAAACCCTAACTCTAACGCGCTCATGGTTTCCTCAAAGTCACTTGAGCTACGCATGATAGTTCTGAAGGATCAATACGATTAGGATTAATGAATTATTGGCTACTTATATAGGAATTTCTTTTTTTTATTTGAACCATAGTTTCGCAAATCATAAATGAAAAGAACAACAGTACAGTGTTATCTTGCGGAATTCTAACTTTGCTTTACTTTAGAATCGTTCAAAACAAATTTTATTATCTTAACTGCATTTGATATTCGACTTTTCTGCTGTTCAACACATTTCTTTTATTCATAAAACTTCCCCATCAAATACAAGTCCATCATTGATACTACAGTTAAATACGAGCTTTTATTCTGGCTATGAAACGTTTTTTAAATGAAGTTGTAAACAAATGAAGACCAAAAATTAATGTCAGCGGAAATCACTAGTTATGGTCACCTCACCTGTTATGGGCAAGCGATTGCAATTTTCACAATAATGAGGAACTACAACATTTATTTTTGATATCAGAAGAAATATTTCTGGAAAGGGCTTAAGATTTACCAATGAAACCTTCACTCCCATCCCTTTCCAGTAGCCGTTAAAAATATTTTCCTTAAATAGTACCCTAAAATACCTCTTTATCTTTAAACTTAAATAATACATAATTTCCTATTTATGGCCATGTTTGACTTTACGACTCTAAAGTGACCATTATTAGTTAATATAATTATTTTCTGTAGGCCGAGGATGGCTACTGCTCTTTAAAGAAAACTGCAAATGTCAATAAATTATAATTCACATAAAATAAATTCCGATTTCTTATAATTTATTCACTTTTTGTAGGAATGATTACCATATTGTAAGCCGTTACTTATATAGAAAAACAAACGAGAAGTGCGGATACAGATTATACTCTGATAATAGTTTTTTTTAATTTATTTTCAACCATCATATCATAACGGTTTTCTAAGCTTATGAGTATAAACTACAAAGTTTCTGAATAAGTGTTTAGAGTGATTGTGATTTTAAATATAGATTTTACTTTAGACTACATTGTATTAGTATTTAGATTATTTTCATAGTTCTAATTCATCTTCAAATTATTTTAAAAAATTGTTTAAAAATTATTTTGCCTCGTGAGGATAACTAGTCGTAGCTACAACATGCCCATAACTTGTATTTTCAGCTCTTTGTAAAAACTACGAACATTTATATGAAAGGCAGCGTTGGCATATTTTTCAATTTCACATTCAATATAATAAACTATTGATAATGTCAATGTGTAACCAAAGATATCTTCTTACAAACCGTATCAACGAAATTTTCTTTTAAATCTACCAGTTCCCTTAGCTATGACCATAACTAGTGACCATAACAATCTATACGTAATACAATATTAAAAGAAAAAATAATATCTGGTATAGTTTAGGTTTTTAATGATTTCTATTAAAAATATCAGACTGATAGCATCACAATGAAAATCTACAAAATTTGTCAAGTAGGAATTGAGGATTCTTTTTTCTTTTTTGGAATGGAAAGTTATTCCTGAGCGATATATCGGGCCGAGTTTTAGCATTGAATTTTAAATTTAGAAGGCCCGAAATAAGGCTAGACCGGCCGCTCTAGAGAAAATAGGAATTGTGACATTTTTACGTAATTGTTAAAACGTGTCCCTGGTCACGTAGGACTATTGAAGAGAGCTCCGTATAAATAATGTCTCAGCTATCGCAGTCAACGGAGATTGTTCCCTGCCAAGTTACTTCCATTATTATAGTAGTGCAACAATAAAAGGGAAGATGGCGCCGAGATATTAATTTGAAAATATAATTGTTTGTAATGGCTGGAAAGTAGACGGCTATTAAATGTCCTCTTCACTTTCTCGAATTTAATTGTTTATCGACTCGTTTCACTTTGGTTCGAGCTCTGTCATAAAGCTAGAGTATCATTGACTTAATTCAGTACCGCATCGGTATAATTTTCCAGTCTTTGAATGGGAGTGCACTTTGATTGTTGAAGGAAAGCATATACACTGTCTAAACTTATGATTATACCTTGATCAAGTGTATTCTTCTTTCATATTTATGACAAATAATTATCATTGTATAATTAATCATAACGGTAACTGTCCCGTCAGACCACTTATATTTTTTTATTGACATTAAAAACATTATTGTCAATAATAAAGATAATAAGGTTGGCTGAAGAATAATTTATGAATAAAATAGCATAGAATACAGTCAGAAGTAAAAAGAAACAAATCCAAGTTATTATATTAAAAAGGCATAACTCCTCATTTGCTTTATTCAATAACTACATGTTTCGGAGCTTGTCATGTTGCTCCATCTTCAGGTTCTTACACTGTGATATTCTCACTGGTTATCTCATCTACACTGACACCACTAACTAGTGGTAGTAACTAATAACTTGATATTAATCTCCTTAAATGAAACAATTATAACAAATCCAAGCTAAAAACATTGAATGGAGTGCCTATGTTTTGGCCTGCGTTGCTTGCCTTCTTCAGTGCTATAAATAACAGAATGTGATGAAGAAGAGTAGTACACAAAATAAATTGGAATATATTATAAATATCATGAAAGTAATGGAAAATATAATTATAAAATTAAATAAAAAGTAAAAGATGATTTATAATTGTAACAAAAAATGTATTAACAATAAGTAAATATTACAATATATTTAAGAAATACTTACGTAAACAATATTTTGAATAATACAGATAATATCTTATTGTACATAATTTTTTAATTCAATCATAAAGTCATCCATCTATATTACATATTGCCCACATTTAAGGTAGAATGTAATAATTTCTTAATAAAAGATTGGAAAAAAAAGATAATATGACCGATTGCAGAATGTTTTATGTATAAAATAGTCCAGAATACAGTTAGAATTAAAAAGAAAAACATTAAAGTTAAAAAACATTTAATAGAGTACCGACGTTTTGGCCTGCATTGCAAGCCTTCTTTAGGGTTATAAATAACAAAAAGTGACGAAGAAGAATAATAAACAAAATAAATAGGAACATATTATAAATAACATGAAAGTAATAGAAAATGTAATAATAATTTTTTTTTTCTCTTTCAGATTTTGATTCACACCTGTGTGAATTTTTAAATAATTTTAATTCTAAAATTAAATTTAGAATTAAAGATAAATATCAACTGTAGTATAAAGCACTTAAGAGCAATAAGTAATATAGATGGTAAAGATTCTAATCATATAATAGTAAAGTAATAATAATTGGTCATAGTTAAAACAAATTCATTATATATTTGTCGTTACTATTAATCATGCTTATATTATGTTTTATATTGTGTATTGCTTTCATCTTATTTTCCCATAACTTTTTTTTTTTTTTTATTGATTGCTTTAAAGTATATACTTGATGGCAATTGAGTTAGCCAATAACAATAATAATTACATAATAGTAAACAAACTATAAATACAAATAGAAAAAAGAGTTTTACATGTTACATAATTAGTACTAACAGAAAAAGTATTTCTACATATTATAATAATTTATACGAACAAAAGCTTTTTTTTTTTCTTACAAGCTATAATGATAAATAAAAACAAAAAAAAATAAAAAAAAAAAAAAAAAACATACATCTTTACAATTTATAATGATCGATATTGATTATAGTCTAGGGTGACAGAAGTTGTAGCAGCAATTGCAATAGAATCCAATATTTTATTTAGTTAATTCAAAATAAATAAATCAATTACTTTTTGCTAGCATTTAAAACATTTAAAATAAATAGGAAGACGTTATTTATCTTTTCAATGCTATTGTATGATAAAATATTTTCCAAAGATGAACTGTCATCTGTTTGAACTATATAGTCTTTTAGGTATTTTTTTTCGAAAATTATCGTGTCTTTGGCACTCTAACAACAGATGTTTACAGCTATTTACGATGAATAAACTACAATCTTCACATTTTTCATTAGCTTTAATTTGCAAACTGTTATCTTTAAAAAATATTTTCAAGTAGTCACATTTGGCTATTCTGAGCTGGCTAACGGTTCTTATTTTGGTTATATTAATGTTATATTTTAAATAATCTTCCGGCTGAGGGTTATTAAAATTTGAAATTTTCATAAATAATGAGTTATACCTTGTATTTAAAGTACGATCAATGTCTGTCGATCATAAATGATTAGTGGTTTTTTCTATTATGCTATTTTTATTAGATAATAATTTTTGTGGATTGAAAAAATCTTGAAAGTATTCTGGGATACTGCCATTAATGGTTAATTGTTTAATTTGAGATACCCAATTATATTGAAAATCTGGTTTGTTGATATGTAGATCTAAAAGTCTTTCGAGGCAGATATGGTGTAGCCGATTTTCTGGTAATGCCATGATTTTAATTGAAAAATTTATTTTTTTTTTAGTACTGGGATGAATAACGGATTCCGTCCTGTTTCTAATCTTACAATATAATTGGTGTGCATTTGGGCCAGAAATATAGTGTTTTTAGAAATTTAAGTTGAATATTTTCGATTGTTTCCAGGTAGTTTAAACTCCAGATCTGAGCTGCATACAGAAGTGTTGATGAGACCATAGCATCAAAAAGAACCATTTTTGATTCCCAGGAATCACTTTTACCCTTTATAAGTATTGATTTTACTTTTGCGCTTGCAATAGTTGCTTTTTGTACAAAGTGATCAGCTGCTTTTGCAAACTTACCTGTTGAGGTAAATGGTACTCCTAGATAATTATAAGCCTTTTTTATTTGTAGTTGATTTTCTTTCCAGTAGAATGGTTTTATTTTTTTTTGTTTTAGGGGATTTGTGGAAAACTACTATATTGCTTTTATCTGGGTTTAGGAATAGCGAATTTTGATCACAGTATGTTTCTAGTATTTTCAACTTCTTCTGAGTACTTTGCCATGAATTACTTAAAAGGACAATGTCGTCAGCAAATAGGAGCATTATAACCTCTTTGTTTTTAATAATGGAAATCCCAGTCGCCCCGTTACTTTGGAAATATAATAAAATATCTGAAAGAAATAAAATGAAGAGTACTGGGCTTAGGCTCTCACCCTGAAGAAGATCTGAGCTAATATTGATGTTTTCAGAAACTTCGTTGCCAACTTTTAGATGCATGCTTGCGTTATCATATAACATTTTCATTACTCTGATAATTTTTCCACTTAGTCCTACATCAAACAATTTCTGCCATAGTAAATTATGGTTTATGGAATCAAACGCCTTTTTAAAATCTGCAAATATAGCATATACGTAGCTTCCTTTAGCGCGCAAATGAATATTTATTAGTAAAGAAAGTGTGAAAATGTGTTCTTCGCATCCTCTTCCTTCTCTAAAACCTTATATATATTTATTTTAAACTTTATATTTTCCCATAACTTAGCCATCATCATATAACAAAAAATAATCGAATACAGAATCAGAAGAGCATGTCTGCTAAAGAAAGAATAACATATGATTTTATATTAAATTAACAATTAATGATTATTTGAAGTAAAAGAAGTTGAGAAAAACCAATGGTTTAAAACGTGTATTTTTTTTTTCATTCAAACCAATATGGCTTCTAAACGGTAAGTCCTAGCGACAAATGTTATATAACAACAAATATTAATCATTATATTTCTGTATAGTAGGATGTCGTCAACTTTTCAATCCGTATAACACCAACCGAGCTTCTGTCAAACTACGCGTAACGCCCCACAGTGGAACGAATCATCGAATTTGTTGGACATTGAACCAATTCTCTAATAACTAAATATGTCTTTTATTTGGATCTTAAATTATACTTTATACTTCTTTTCAACAAAATCCATAGATAAATTAATGTTAAAATCAAATCTTATAGGAAAAATTCTGCATTGAAATATATATTTTTTTTTAAACTCATATTTAAAAAAAAAATCCATTGTTTGAGGTAATGCTTTAAATTAACCGTGCAACTACTGGAAAACAACTTATCCATAATAAGATATTTTAGGCAAATAAAACTCGGGATTATTTCAAACGTCTGGGATTTTTCGATGAAAATTAGGAGAAAAAACTCAAATGTACGAAACGAAAATCGCCTAAAATCGCTAAAAAAACTACCTTCACAGTAAATAACTAGAATGCTTGAAGTTTTTTTTCCATTAGTTGGATTTTGCTCTTAGGTGCTCTTTTTCCGAGAAAATGATTTTTTTCTTTTCTTTTCTAGGTCTTGAGAATTAATTTTAAATGATTTCTGTTGATATTGGCGCTACTTTTCGCAAGTTTTCTTTTGTTTACCTACTTTTGTCTTTTGTTTGTCTGTTTACATTCATTTGTCCTCATATAAAATGCTCAGTTTGTGTGTGTTATCTTAACGACATAGGTGCAATGGTTCCTAAAACAAATTTTCAATTTTTTCAATTTTTCCAATTTAATCATATAAGTTTTAAAGATTATGACCTGGCATTGGAAACATGGATTAATTCGTTTGGACTGGAACAAATTTCAAATACCGCAAAGTTCTGCTTACGGGAAAAATTAAGAAAATTCAGTAGTAGTTTGAACTCTCGCTGGATTTCGTCCCATAGGAAGATCAATAGTTTTTTTGGAGAAGCATGAAAACTGGTTGAATTTGGATTTCATTGTTCCAGAAGATGTTATCCAGAACCTACCTTCATCATCATCATCAACAAGCGCAAGTATACCATCTTGTTCTCAATCATTCGAGCAATTATCTGATAGACAAAGACGGAGAAAAACGGAAAGTTTTAGAAAATGTTCAGAGGATATGTTCGCTTTTGTCATGAAAAAAAAAGGTTCAAATCTGATGACGTAGATTACATTGTTAATTTTATTAGGGAGCATCCAGAACATGTACTAAGTGTCAAAAAATTTTGTGAAAACTTTTTAAATCCAAAGGATCAAGAGAACGAAAAGGCATTAGCATTATATACAGCCGCTGATTATATACTTACTAAGTTTCAGTACAATGCCGTCAGAAATAATGCAAAAGCATTAGGATATACATCACTTTACCCCAGCTACTATCAGATCCAAAAATTAAAAAAAGATTGTTATCCCCCAGAAGAATCCATATCAGTTAGTGACACTGGAGCAAATATCGTATTGCAAAATTTACTTGACCATACTTCTTCTCGGATTTTACAAGTCGTGGGTGGTGAAATAGGGAATGATAACTTTCGTAGTTTAACGTTAAACATTAAGTGGGGATGTGATGGGGCGGGTAACCAATCACAATATTAACAACGTTATTCTTCATCTGAAACTTTCAGCGTAGATTCGGTCATTTTGATTGCCTGTTTAGTACCGATTAATTTGATAAATTCAGAGAATTGTCAAATAGTCTGGCAAAATGAATGTCCGTCATCGACCAGATTTTGTAGGCCTATTTCATTTAATTATACGAAAGAAACAGATGAAACTGTAACGTCTTTAGTTCGAGACATTCAGAAACAAATTGATAATTTACTTCCCTATATAAATGACAAAATCTCTATCAATTTTAGAATGTTATTAACTATGGTTGATGGCAAAATATGTAATATTTTAACTGAAACATCTTCAGCTATGAGGTGTTTTTTGTGCAATGCAACACCTAAAGAAATGAACAATTTAAAAATTATTACAAACAAGGAAATAGTTAATGATGAGTATTACTCATTTGGCTTGTCCCCTTTGCATTGTTTGATCAGGTGTTTTGAGTGCTTAATTCACATCTCTTACCGATTAGATTTCAAGTCCTGGAGTGCAAAAACAACAGAGCAAAAGGAGTTACTTGCAAGGAAAAAAAGTCAAGTTCAACATGATTTTAAAATTCAGTTAGGACTTTGTGAAGACCACGTAAGACAAGGTTTTGGTACAAGCAATGATGGAAATACTGCAAGGAAATTTTTTGCCTCCCCAGAAACTTCATCAGCTATAACAGGGGTTGACGAAAATCTAATTAGACGCTTTGCAATTATATTACAAGCTATTTCTTCTGGGTCAATTATAAAACTTTGTAACTTTGAAGCCTACACGAAAGAGACAGCACGGTTATATGTATCTCTGTATGGCTGGTATTATATACCAGTCACCGTGCACAAACTGCTCGTGCACGGAACACTGATAGCCAAAAATGCTATAATACCTATGGGACAATTGTCAGAAGATGCTCAAGAAGCGAATCACAAGTTATTCCGAAATTTCAGACTGTTTCATGCCAGAAAATCATCGAGGCAATCAAACAATCGAGATGTTTTAAATAATTTATTAATAAATTTGGATCCCTTAATTTCGACTCTTAGACCGAGAATAATAAACATTAAACGTGATTTATTACCAGAAGCACAATCACTTATTGTTACTTAGAATATAGAAAAAAGAATCTTAATTAAAATTATGTTGTTATGAGTTTAATTCTGATCGTTATTTAAATAAACAATTGTATATAGGCACCTACATATATTATAATTTTGATGTATCAATTAGTCCTAGGATATTAACTGACAAAAGTAATTATCAATTGTTATATTATTTTTTTTTAATAATTAAATATTTTAGTTTGTTACGTTTTATTTTGTAATTTTATTTAATACATATGTATTTATCATTCCATAGAATATTTTATTTCATATATTCTCGTAGTATATAGGTACAATAAATGGTAAGTAAATGATGATAAATTATCCAACATCGAAATATCAAATCAGGAATTCTTACATGTTTCCTCTTACGATCTGATCATGATTAGCATATCATTTAATAGTCCATTCAAAAAGCTTTAAAACGGTACCAATAGCATTATTCTAGGAGAAGCAGAAGCGGAGATATTAACGAATGTCCATTCCGCCCTAACGTTCGTTCCACTGTGCGCCCCTCGCGTACCCCAAAAGCGTATCGCTATTGACCTACTAGGTCATGGGTAAAACGTGTTTCAAAATTTTGAACAACCAAGAGGGATCGAGCAATATCTGTCAAATACAGGTTAAAATTTTTTATTTATTATTTTAAGTAAGGAAGAGAAAAGGAGCTCACTCATTAGAACCTGCCTCCTAGTCAAGATAGTGTTGATTTAGTTTAAGAAGAGTTGAGCTCCTAACTGCTACTATTCTCCTAATATCAAACTACGCGTAACGCTCTCGGGATCCCTTAAAAAACTTATCGCTTTTAACCAACTAGGTCACTGGTAAAACATTTTCCATGTTTAAAGAATAATTAAAATATATACAAATACGTCTTAAAAGCTGTCATTTGGCTGACTAAGTTTGTAGTGAGAGTGAACGGAACTACAATCTGTGTAGCGAGGTCTATTAAGCCTTCAAGAGCCTGTTATTACCAACAGTTACATTTTTAAAAAACATCGATCCCACTAACTGGGTCAATGCAATCTTTGTTCCCGGCAAACTGTAATTATGCAAAAGGTTTGTTTGCATTTATCATTGAGCTCCGTGAGACATCGCTTTTCATTGAATCACCTATCCTGCTTACGAAAACTAAAATGTCTTATATTTATTCGTAGCGTTTGTAAGATAAAATTATTATAAAATTATTCAGGCACATATTATTATGGGTTAAAGAAGAAATAAATCACCAATCACCTTCCACTGTCCTTGGTAGAGTCTTGTGATTTACGTGCGTTGTGCCCGTTTTATCTTGAAGCTACAGAAGGCTGGTCGGTAATTTTGTGGCTTAGTTTACAGCTGAAAATATTAGCAGTCACTTAGAAATTTATTACATAGTCATAACTTTATATCGATTGTTAAATTTAGAAAGTAAAAAAAAAAAAAAAATACAGCTTTTTATGCAAGTGAAAGAACATATGGCCAAATGCCAAAAGATAAATATAATTAGTCCAGTTAAATCGTTAGTTTCAGAGGACATAATTGTGGATTTTTATTATCATTATTAACGGTTGTTAATGTTTTATAAATTACTTAACCCGAAATTTATATTTGCTGCCTTGTGAGAGGCTTCACAATGAAAATCGTAAAAAGTTTGCACTTTTTTTCAGTTTGTATGGTATATATAAAAAAATAAATAGCGTTTTTTAAATAAATTTGGTTTTCTTTTTTAGCCATCATATAAATTATTTTTAAAACATGAACCTATTATTTACACTAAACCTACCAACACTTCATGTGTACATATTTCTACCTCTATATCTCGCTAAAAAAAAAAAAAAAAAAAAACAATAACGAGAGAGTAACGGATATTGAAAAAACACTTTTGACATATTTTTTAAATAAAATTAGTAAAGTCAAAAAGCAAAGTAATGAATGTTGTTTCCGAGAACTTCTGTCAAAAATCCGAAAAGGGTCATTTGACCTGTCATGGTAGGTTCAGCGTTAAATGAGGCGTCGGTAACGAAAAGCGAGAATCGATTTTTTGGTACCCTTACATGCATCAGGAAAACTTTGGTACTGACACATCACTGACAGGAATAAATAAAATCACCAACACTTTTGCTGATTATTTATAAAGAACTTCAGTTATATGAAATTGCACATAAACCCATTCGAAAAAATTGAACATGGCCGAATCCACTACTAATAATCGTAGTGATAAAGGAGGTGAGTTTATTATAGATGATAGCCCATTGTAATATGTTGTTATCTAGTTTCTCACCGATAAGGGGGTCAAGCAATAGTTTCAAAATAGTATTTAGAACATATTTTTATATTCTCGGTGCAGTATTGACGCCGAAGTATTGATACCAGACGAAAAAAAATTGTTTAAAATTTATTTATTTATATTTACAACTGTATACAATATAAATATGAATATAAATCAAAAGATCCCTAGGCCATGCTCTTTTCAGGCACCTTGAAGAGTTATCGGGAATCGATTAGAAAGCAAGTTGGGATACTAGTGGATTAGAGTAATTCTGAAGCTTATTATGGAAGGGTAGGTATCTGGTTTGTGCCAATTCAGCGACATATGAAACGTTTTTGTTTTTATACGAAAACGATTAAATTAATAACATTTGACAGCTGTATTTTCTTGGAAATATGATTCTAATATAATTTCCCTCATTTTAATTAAGAGTAGGTGAATGTAAATAAAAATCCTTGGTTTCGATACTTGTGGTAGCTGGCTGTGAGGAAATATCTTTTATGACCGACTCTCGTATTTATTGTAAAACTTTCAGATCTATCTGACATGACTATTTTTTATTTACAACGTTACAGAAGAAATAAATCAATTAAATTTGATGAATGCAGACTATGATACAAGATGTCAAAGACACCTAACCATTGCTTACAATCCAACAATTGTTCTACTATAAAAAGGTGGAAGGACATACTCTTTGGAGATGTCGCTTATCGGGAATAAAAATGGGAAGTTAAGAGACTAGTGGATTTGAGTTGCTATGGAATTTACTAAGAAAAGATATGTATCTGGTTTGGGCTAAATCAATAATATGTATAAGGAACGTTATAATATTTATGGATATGTTTATTTGCGACATAATAAGAAACATTAAGGATTTTGGATTGTAAGGAGCAAAATCTTTGAGAATAATGGGAAAAGTATTAAATTTAATAGAATCCTGAAACGGGTTGTACTTTAGGGCAAAGCATTGAGCGATAATAATGAAACAATAATTGGTAAATGGTATGTATTAAGTAATAAGAATAAATTTATTTTCATAAAGTTGTCCGTTTTTTTAATTTTTAATTTTATTTTATTTTTTTATTATTATTATTTTTTTTTTTTGGAATGGTGTTTGTCAACCATACTATACAATTTTTTAATATATTTTTTCTCATTGAACATGTTCACTTACATTAAAAATGAGTGTATTCGATTGAAATTAACTACAAGTAGTGACAGTAATCAGGGCCTACAGTTTGGGTTTTAACTGTAACTGTCATTATAATGGAAAAGATTGCTTGATAAGAAGCATTAGGATTTTACAAACGATTTCGGATTGCAAGGATTGGATACAGAAAGAATTTGAAGGACCGATAAATTCTAAGCAGTAGGAGGTAACTGCTATCCTCATTAGTAAGCAAAGAGGCAGCCTGAACTGCACCGGTGAGCATTCACTGTTCTTTCATCATAAGGATGCGTGTGCAAATTAACTGCCCATGGTTCGTGGTCCCGGCCTAGTTAAGTTTTCAACTTCTATCAACTTAAAGTTTTCTTATCTTGCCCCATTATATCGAACAGGGACTTGAAACCATTTACAAGCAATTAACTAGTTGTTAATTGCACCATGTTATTAATTATATATTCCTGCACTCTCAAGCCATTATTAGCAATTTATCTTCTTCAACTATTATCATATATTTGTTTTTATAATACCTCTTTTTTTTTCTTTTTTTTCTCTTGAAGGGCATATAATGTAAAAATAACCAAATCTATGTCGTCTTGAAACTATATTCAAAAGGTTATTATCATTCCGTTTCTTATATTCATCTAATGTATTTCTATAGTGGTTATATTTAGATTTAGTGACTATAAAAGTTATTAATTAAAGCTCCAGAAGCCACAGAAGGATACTAGATCTACCAGTAGCTGACGATGTTTGACGATCGAAGGACATCTTTGGCAACTTATTTCCAAAATATGAATGAATTTTCCTTCTTTAGAAGATTGATTGATTTTTTGAATCACTGCTGAATTCTTATACTTATCATATATAAATTTTTGTAAATTCTCCTTTTACCGCTATCATTTTAAGGAGTCATAGTTTGTTTAATATTATTTTATTTAGTTAATTGTTAAGTAATAAGCTTTGAAAATAATGGTGTCCTTTACAGCAAAGTTGGACTGATCATGCATGCACATATAATAAATTATAAACGCAATGATAAGTTTGAAGAAGATAATAAGTAATTCAGCCTGTACGATTAATCTGGCTTTTCTTATTCTTTTAAGTAATTTAAGTAAGTAAATTTAACACCAATTTAAACAATGTTTTTCGAAAGTTTTGATAATTTGAATTAATATAGATAAAAATTTAAGTTTATACGTTTCAAATGTGAAGAGAATCAAAAGTAAAGAGAGAGCGCCCTTTGTTAAAACCGAAGTAATAATTATGATTTTCAAACGGACGATAACTAATTTGACTGAAAGGAGTAGCCAAAGATAAATATTTTTTTTTCGTTGGTAGACATTTATCAAGAATATAAATAATTAGGTTTTTTATTCTTTTTAAAAATTTTTGAAGTGGGCATGTCCAGTTTTGAAAGATAACTCCTCAAATCATTCGTTTCAAGACATACTATAATCAAATATAATTCTTAAATCATGCCTGAGTGCTTCATGTTAAACCTTTTAAGATTATAAATAAATAAAAAATATCTAAAGTTCAGAGGAATCATAGCATTTAATTCGTAGAAGTAGATCATAGACCTTAATGCAACATCTATTATAGCTCTTAATAATAAAGGTTAAAAAATACAAATTAAATTACGCTGAGGCAGGCCATTATCAAAGAGAATAGCCAGGAGGCAAATATGTAAAGAGGAAAAAAAAAATTGCTTAACGATGTTACCTAAGTCTAATGATGGCTGTCGGTAATAAGGGGATGCGATAATGACTGTGTATTTTCGAAAAGGACGTTCGAAAATTGTTTAACGTTTAAACTGTACAACCCCCTCCGATAATGGTATAACTTTATAGGCCGGAAAATAATTTAAGTCCTCCTCAAAGGTGAACGACCAGCTGACACGATGGCTGTCTTCATTACACACAGCTCGAGGCTGGGGAATACAAGACCATTTGGGGGAACCATTCTTCCTACCGTTACACTGGATTGCTCATGGTTTACGGCAATTTTATCATCATTACTGCAATTCGTTTGAACTATTCTTGTAAGGAGAGTACTTTAAAAAATGTATCCTGTAGGAGGAGAAATAAGTTTGAAAATTTTATTGATGTCTCATTTGAATATTGTTTCTTGAATTTTATTTCTGACTAGATTAGAAGCCTGGTGTAAGTAATCTTATACTAATCATGCAGCTGAGAGAGAAGCGCAAGAATCTCTTGGGGCCTGGTTTGTCCCTCCATAAGTGGAATTACAAGTCAGGTCGGGGGATCCCTCGGATGTGTATATATTGTAAATAAAGCATGAATGTATTTTTAAGATTTAATTTAATTTTAATTTTTATTTCTCTTTTTTATTTTTTTTTATTTATTTATTTTTTCAATTATTATTTAATTTTATTTTTTTTTATTTATTATAAATTTTTATTTTTATTATTATGAATATTATTTTTTGTTTTCCACTTAATGTATTGTATAGTTTGAGGTACTTTGTTTATTTATTTTTTTCTTTACGTTATTTATTGTATTTATATATTATGAGATTCTTTACTTATTTTTATTTATTATTCACATTTATTTATTGTTCACTTTCTTTGTTTTTATTTTATATTGTACATATTGTGTGAATGGATCCATTAAGCCATCCATATTATTTATTGCCCACATAGAGGCAGAATGTAATACTTTCCTTAAATAAATGTTTTATTAAAAAAAAAAGATTAGAAGCAAAATTAATTTTTATTAGCCTCTGTTGGTGTGCAATATCATTCAAAAAATGAATTTATTAAAAAAACAGAATGTATAAACTGTAGGTTCAATGTTAATCTTACCTTTGAGAGTTTATTAAGTTTTAAATTTATAAATAAAATAAATGTACAATATTATATAATATTATTTATCTATTCTAGTCGGTACCAAAAAAAAAAAAAAAAAAAAAAAAAAAAAAAAAAAAAAAAAAAAAAAAAAAAAAAAAAAAAAAAAAAAAAAAAAAAAAAAAAAAAAAAAAAAAAAAAAAAAAAAAAAAAAAAAAAAATCGATTTTCGAATTTAGATTCCGATACATCGGTTAAAAAATAAATTGTTACTACAAAAAAAAATCCATATGAGAAAAAAAAAATCCATATGAGAAAAAAAAAATCTTTAAAAATAGTACTTATCACAACATTTTTTTTGTTTTACTTTTTATTGAATAAGTATAAAAAGCAGCCAATATTAGGCAATGAGTAGTATGGATGGCAATGAATTCATTCCTACAATATGTACAATGATTAAAAAATAATATTCTGGGTTTTATTTATTACTAATGGTTTTGCAAACGCTACCAAAACCTTTCGCTATACACAGCAGATGGGAACACGCACTGATATCTCTCTGGATATTGCTTTAATAGTGTATTAGATCTCGATAGCAGTATACATATGTAATGAAATGAAAAAAATCTTTATTCTGGTATAGCATATAAAAAATTGCTATGTAATTATGAAAGGAAAATTATTTTTTAATATAAATAGTACAGTTAACTGTAGGGTATAATTTATGAAGAAGATGGTCTGGAATTATGAAGAAGAATTAAATTACAGGTCCACGTTTAAAATCTTTATATCGAGTGCTGACGTGTCAGAAGAAGACTTCTAAGGTAGGTCGAAACGTTGGCCCTTCATATAAATTTTTTTAAAGTTAGAAATGCAGTTTGTTAATCCTGGCTGCATCTTAGTCCATTTTCTTCCTAAAAAATATATTCTATAATCACACATAGTAATTATATCATTAGATATCACAAAAATATCAAAGTCAGCAGGATCCTAGGAATCGATTTGGGATCATCGGTGGAATCTTCACAACCCTAATTTATTCCTAAGTTTCGGCCTCCAAATTACTTGGTAACCCTTTTCAAATTATTTTCTACACTTAAAATTATTAGTATATCTCTTTTTATTATTTATTTTCCCTTTTTATATTATCTCTTCTTATATTTATTGTTTAGGTTAAAAATAAACCTTAGCTCCAATACCTCAACTCCCTCCACCACAATGTTGTTTACTCTTCCAGACTCTATTTCCTGTCTGCAAATCATAAAAACAACCTATTATTATCCGGTTAGTCTATTTTAGTAAGACTTAGATTATTTATTTTTATTTAAACTTCATATTAAATCACAGATAACATCCAGAATGAAACAGACTCAACTCTAAACTTATACCATCAAGTACTTTTTTATTTCATTTGACCGAAAAAAAATCCAGTAAGCTCATAAAAATGTAAATATTTAAACTAATGTGCATTTTTTGAATAGTGCATCTATCATCAATTTCATTTTACTTCCAATACACATTTTAACACTTACTCCTTATCGTGATAAATTTATGTGTTTACTAATTGAAGATTAAATAGGCTTCATCATCATATTTTATATTAAAAAAATAATTTATACCACATGAATTATGTTATCAATGTAAGGGAATAACTATGGTTTTCCTTTAAACAAGAACCCGTACTTTAGTGATAATTGCAACGATAAAATTTTCAAAAATTTTCTCATTATGTAGGACTTGAGGCATCATAACTTTCATTTCTTTTTTTTTTAATTTATATCAATTCCTGAAAAGCATTCGTAATTGAAAAACTTGGTGTTGTTATAATAAAGAATATTATATGAAATACACTATGATATGAGAAGTAAGATGACCTATTCATAAAATTAGACTGAATCCTTCTCGAATAATGAGGGAGTTGGGAAGAAGACCACTCTATCTTAGACATTTCTGGAAACATTTATTTCTTCTGAAGAAATTATGACTTTGGTAAAAATATTGAAATGAGGGCAAACCTCTTTAAAGGCACATTGAAACCCAAAGATGGAAGGTGCGGAGAGTGAAAATTAGTGATCATTAAGATATGATCTAATTGAAATAGAAAGGAACTGGAGCCGTTTTCTGCCAATGGGCTGCTCCAAATATGAACGGCTAAAAGGAACTATTCCGAACGGAACCTCATTGGATATTCACGAGGTGAGGCTACACTAGACATGTCAGCTGGGACCTACTTTCTCGCTCCTTGGATCATTTGAGCGGTTCAATGGACTCGGGCTCTTCTTTCTGATCCATCATTTGAGCTCGGTGCATCCCTTCCACTTTCTAATCCAGTGGATTGGAGGCCATAACTACACTTATATTCTGGCTCTACGCTTTTTATTTTATTTCTGCTTCAGTCATCGATATAAAACATGAATAACCACTGTTCTTATTCTTTAATAATTACTTAACACAATATATTTTTCATTAAACATGACAAAGAGTTTGGGAAGTGTAGGGGCATTTTTGACAAGCTCTAGCCCTGTTGATGTTCGCATCGAAAATTTGCCAACAGCTAACTTGGGAAAACATTTATTTTTTTTACATGGTTATGTCTTTTGGCTGGGGGACTATACTATTTTGGTTTAACGATTTTTTTTCACACTCAACAATGTGTAACATTTTTTTCTCATTCAAATGCTAAATATTTTTTTCACCTACAAAAGTGTAACATTTTGACATGCTCTAGCACTGTTGGTGTAGATCGGATCGAAAATTCGCTGATGGTTTGCCTATCAAAAATTTAGTGAAGAATATTTTTGTTTTATAACATTTGTCGCTTGGACCTACTGTATAGGAGCAATATTGGTTCAATGAAAAATGTCACATTTGAAACCTCTAGTTTAACTCAACTTTGTTTTTTCTAATAATTATTAATAAGGCAATGTTAATAATCCAAATGTATTGCATATGCCATGGTTAAAGAACGAGGGGATCTAAAGAAAAAAGTATATTTTCCCCGAATAAAAAAAAAAAAAAATGTATTGGGTCAAATATTTTCATGTATGTATATAAAAGACACATTTCGAGATATACATAAAAAAAACAGCATTTCATATTTCAGCATTATTAAGACGAAAATTTTATGGTCTGCCAATAATGAACTAAACATTACAGGCATCGATCTATATCCAGGAATTGTCTTTTATTTATCGATTCTCAATACTGATATTTTATAATTAAAATTATGCAAAAGTGAAGGATAGTGTTTATTATCATCTGCCTGACAACGACATGTTGTCAACGATATGTTGTTGTATTAACAAATTATCCATTTGGGTTATTGCAATAAATGTTTTGTATTATAAGAACACAAAATTATCCCCTTGTTAAGGCACACTTTAAAGAGTGTTTCAGGCAATCGTATGAGTGGTACAAGGCCGATTAGGGCGAACGAGGAGCTTATCATTTGTCCGTAAATGTTCAATCGGTTGGAATTTTTCCCCTGTTACTGTATAATTGTTAGAAATCTTGTACTACGTTTGAGCCTTACCTTTGAAAGATTTATACAACACATTCCTTTCACACTTGACAAGGTTAATCGCCACTAAAGTTACTACACAAATAAATATTTATAATCTTTTAACTTCCACGGAATCTATAAACATAATCGTGCTATCAAAAATACTTGAAAAAGTATACAAGCTGCACCAAGATATACTACCATAAATATAGGTAAAATATGTTCAATTGTACATAAACGTGAAATACAACAATTTTCACTCTCCTTAAAAAAAATATTCATAGAAAATACTCCTTGTTATATGGTATCTCTTCAGATGAGAAATGTAACCGCAGTTGTGAATCACATTAAATGAATAAAAAGTACTAAAATAAAATAAATAATTAAAATTATGAACTTATAAGATAACATATAACAATATTATAAAATATTTGCAAAAAGAAGAAGAATATAAGAGATAATATTAAAGTAATCACTAGTTTCACTCACTAAAGATGGATTTTTATCAGCTCTTTGAACTTTTACAAAAGTTTTGTAAGTCATGAGGTCTATTTCACCCAATTTTTGTATAATATAATTTTTTTTTTAATCTTAACAATATGTTCATTTATTTGTTGATTTAACAGTTAATATAAATACATAAGTACTACTCTACCGTTTTATCAAAAAGTAGCTTAAACTCACTCTAGTCAACTCTATGAAAGAAATCGGTGAAGTAGATCGGGCATATTAAAAAAAAATTATGGCTGGTTTATAAAAATAAAATTAAACTAAATATGTAAAATTAACTAGCCTTAAATACAAACGCCATTTTTCAAGGTTTAACTCGACATTACCTTATAATATAATATTTTTGGTGTATTATAATCTGCTCCTGTTATTCATTAGGAAAAATAAAAACATATATTTATACAAAAATACTATCATGATTCGGATGTCGATGCTACAAGAAATCCATTATTTTATGGTTGTGAGATTTTCATCGATTTCAAAAATGTTTTAAGACGCTTTTTTACTATTATTTTTTTTATTTTTATCATTATCTAGGTTGACTTGAGTTTTAATAACTGTTGAGTTATAAAATTAGTCAAATTTATTTGGATTGATAAGAGTGATGAAGAAAATGCAGAGACAAATCATGTTACATTTTTCCTCACTACGTTCACTACGTTCACTGATGAAATGAATAGATACTTAAGATATATATTATATGTTTTGTAGAAATCGCGGTCGAACTAAATATGAGGCTTTATGGAATACGTATTGGAAAAGTCTGACCCTAAGCTTAAAGTGCTTAATTTTTTTAGAATAGAGAAGAAATCACTCTTCATTAAGTATAATACACCATTTTTTATTGAAATATAATCAATTAATATAAATATTCACTTGAAGCAATATCATATAAATATGATAATATCGTTGAAACTTATATGATTGCTAGTGACTTCAACACTCGAATAGGGGACCGCGGTAACTTTTAACCCAAAATCATGCCAACTGCTAAATTTTCCGTTGCTGAGGAGAGCCTGGAGAGGCATCGAGGACAGAAGTCAACGACCCACCGAAGTCGCCGTGACCCCCCAACCTACAGGGACACACCCCCACGGCCGGTTCTTGGACCAGTCTTACCCGCTTCCCAACACTCTCTCCAGTTATAGCTTCTCCAACACGGCTGGTTATACAGCTGGAGAAATGGAGAAATTCGATAGGAAACGTATCATATTTATAGAAATCGATATATGATCGATTCAAAAAGTTGTGAACATTATATAAAATGATCATAAGGTATAGTTAACTGTGATGTATATAGGAGATGTAGATAATTAGGGTAGGCAGTCAAAGATATTCAGCTGATCAAAATAAAATGTTTATTTTATTTTAATTCTTAAAGCCAACGTTTCGACTTGCAATGCAAGTCTTCATCAGGGGTTCAGGTAAAGGTAAACAAACAAACTCATTGCATTGCAAGTCGAAACGTTGGCTTTAAGAATTAAAATAAAATAAACATTTTATTTTGATCAGCTGAATATCTTTGACTGCCTACCCTAATTATCTACATCTCTTATATAAAATGAGGATATTTTGAGGTGTAGACTGATAAATGTTGGTCTTGTAAATAAGGACCAGCCCAAAAATGTAATAGTTGAATGAAATGACATTATGTTGTATGTTAAACAATCAGTAATTAAGGTTTTTGACTTTGAGGACAGTAGAAAATTAAGGGAGGGGAACTGATAATTTTTCACCTTTTGTTCAATTTTACCCATTAGTTTTTTCTCTTATGTTTGATAAAGGAACGTATCCGTATCGTATTTCGTTAAGGATTATACCATAAATAAATAAATTATATAAATACATTTCCTTCCTTGATTTTAGCTCTTTTAGACTTCTTTAAACCTCTGGAAAAATGAATTAAAGATGGAGAGGCAACCGAGCAAAGTAAGAATGACACAGAAGAATGTCAACCCCTGGGATATATCCACCCGCAAATGTCGCAGGGATGAGGTTAAACTGACGAGACTCAGAATAGACTACACAAGACAGACCAACTTCTATCTTTTCGCAAAACAAACTTCATAAAAATGCAAATATTGTAGTAAAATCATGACAATAAGCAGTATTTCCCAGGGATATAGATTTTTTACCTTAAACCGCAATAGTTTCGAATTAATTTCTGATATTTCAACGGGCCTCTGAGAAAATAGTGACGCTATAAAAACGGTGTTCAAATTCCTAAAATCTAGTTATTTGTTTACTGAAATAAAATAATGTTATGTACTAGAACAAATCGTCTGCTTGAAGGTAAACGTCATTAAGTAACAAAATCTACTTTTTTTCGTTTCAATATTCAAACTGGAATATGCTCATTAAACATTTTTCAAATACTTATATAGTGAATTTTCTCATTCTTTAGTGTGCACATATATCAGTTAAATACAATTTGTGACTTTTTTTTCTAGTGGAAAACGATAATATAAACACACAATGACTTTTTGTCGAATTCGGAAAAAAATTACACTTATTGTTAGTGAATTTTACATCCAAGAAGACGAAATGTTCAAATTAAAAAAATAAAATAAATAAATAGAAAAAGATACGCTTGTGCGTATGTGAAAACAAAAGTGTAAAAAGAAATAAAAAATATTGACATAATAATATATATATAAAAATGAATAATATGCTTTAATGACCGAAGCAGTTGCAAGAAAACAAACAAACCATTTCCTACAATACTGCTCCACTAAATTTATTTTTATCCCGTATAGTTAAAGAGATGTAGTTCTTCCAAAACATATCCTTAGTATTAGATTAGTTTTCTTAGTTTATCCTTATATTTTTTAGAGTGATGATTCTGAATATTAAAAAATATAAAAATTAATAATTAGTTTAATTGAAGCAAGCCTCGTAAAAGTGAAAAAAATCCGGAAATATAAGCTATTTTTTTATTATGTACTTGTTTCCTAAGGAAATTATTGAGCACTAGGATACCCCGTCGAAGCTACGCTCGCTCTCATTAGTAAAGAACTTAGGTAATTTTAACACAATATCAAAAAGCAAAGGAACGACATTTTGATTCATAAATAATTCTTATTTAGCAGAAATATTTTTATTGGTTGGATTTAAATTTCACGTCATTTCTCAATTTTCTTCACAATCGATTTATGTTATTCCTCTGAGGTACATAGAAAGAGATGGCCTCGGAACCTTCCCAGAAATAACTTTTATTGAAGTGTTACCAATGAGTGGTTGCTTCATGTATGCATTTACTTGATGTGTTTGCTTATGCAGTTGTGAATTTCAATTAATAACTTTAAAAAAACTTTTGTAAATTCAATGAATAAATTTAATCGCTTATTTTAATCACGACTATTTTATAAACATTTATATTTATTAACTACCATAAGCGATGATCAGAGCTATTAAATAAATAAAACTAACAGGAGCTACATTATATCAATTTTAGTAATTATAATATTTAGTAAATAGTAGATCCTCGTCTGCTACAACACTATTGTTCAATATTATATAACTAAATACTAAAGTCGAATTCTAAGTATTTACTAAAAGTGGGTACTGTTACCTTCAAATCTTATCTTCGTTTCTGGGAACTCATTTGAAATCTAAATTTGTTTTTTGGGAATCGCCATTGAGATAAGAAGAAAGTGAGAAAACAAACCAAAGAAAGACTTTCTTTTTTTTCAGAACGCGTCACATGGATTAGAAATTTTCCAAAACGTTGCGGCCATACAAAGGTCACGATGAAAATATCTTTTCCAAAAAAAAAAAAAAAAAAAAAAAAAATGATGTGTGTTCATTCATTTTACGAATATTGAAAGTATGAAGATCGGCATTGCTAAATGTTGTTTGTTAGGGCTCAAAGTCCTTATTTACTACGACTATGTCAAAAAATCGTAGATTTGTTAGCGACAGTAATTTAACAAAAAAATGTGTTTAATATTTTGTTACTTTGTTTAAATTAAATTTTAATCATGTAATCTATAAAGCATTTACCACATTAATTAATACATTTTTATCAGCCTCTTATATAAAATTAATAGTTATAAATAATTGTATTATAGAAAGCATTCAGTCCTCTTTATGGTATTAATAGAAAAAACATGTGACATGTTTCGGGGAACAAGGTCCCATCATCAGACTTTTCTCTCTTTCCATTTCTATACTACCATCTTCCTCACAATAATTCTTCAAGTGGTTATTCATTATGCCATCCACTATTTATAATATATTCTTCAATGAAGGAGTTACATATATTTCTATAATACAATTATTTATCAATATATGTAACTCCTTGATTGAAGAATATATTAATAGTTATCATAGAGGTAATTAACCTAATAGAAATGCCTTAGAGTATTATTTTTTTTTCTTTAAATATTTTTTTTTTTTTTTAATATTTCTAAATATTGTATTTTCCAGGGCTTGGTGGTGTGGAATAGCCAAAAAATGTCCAAATTTTAATTTTTTTTTTTTAACCATCAAATTATGGCGCTAGAATCTGGCCTCCTCAACAACCCTCTTCCACTCAGACCTGTCATCAGCTGCCAACAACTCGAAGACCATCCTCCACATCAAGATGTCCGAGGAGCCAATGGAGTTGAAGCCTACTAATCTTTCTTTTTCCACCCGTGTGTCCTTCTAAGATCATCATAGGGAGTCTACAATCTTCCATTCTTTGTACATCTTATTATGCCTCTCATAAAGGTGATGTATTTGATCTAATTTTATTTTTTTTAAACAAAAATTCAAGACTTATTAAATATTAGTAGATTTTTTTTTTTTTAATATTTTAATGTTAAATGTTTGTACATCTTGATTTTTTTTTTTTTAATGGATTTGTTGGTTTTGTAAATAATTGTTGCCCTTTATTAGCCCTCATGTATGAGATCGGTTCTCAAGCGTGTGAGTAATTATCCAAGTTCTTCTAAAAAGAAATATGTTCTTATATTTAGCATGAATAGTAACATTGTCATTTATTACAAATAACTATAAAATAAAACTGAAAACAAGTAATATGAATGGCATACAAATATATATATATATATATATATATATATATATATATATATATATATATATATAAATAAAAATAGTTTTAGAGAGACGAAGCAATCCCGGTTACAACACAATCGGAACTGGAAGGACAGTAGCTGAGGGAAGAGATTGCAATTATTCCTTCAAGGAGACGGGACCTTTCGCCCTTCTAGCCGTTCACCGTCACTTCTCCTTAGCAACAAGCTTGTATAGGCATAGAGTGAGTCATAAACGGTCGCTATATTTAATTCAACAGAGTTTAAATCGATTAGAAAAAACGAAATCACTGCCATCACGATTACGCAAAATATAGGAAGAAGTCAGTTTTCATTTTTTCGAAAAAAAGTGATCAGGAGATTGAAAGATATTGAGAATAGCCAGTGGAGCATCACGTCCCGTAGCGAGCAGATGGAACATGGGATCCGTTGAAAAAACGGTCCCTCAAGCTTTGCACTTTCTCTTTTATCTACTTACAGGTAAAGTTTTGCTTATCTGTAATAATAATCAGTTCATTGCTTGAATAAAAAAAATTATGCTAGAAAACTTAATAGAAGGCGTATGCAATAGACTTCCCTTTATCCGGGGTTACCGAAACCATTAGAAAAATTGTTTAGTAAAAGTTTTTTTTTGTTTTTTTCCAAGCTATAATTAATTATAAATTAATGAGTTGGTGTAGTAAGGAATATATGTATGTATTTTGTATAATGTTATTTTTTAAACTATTTATTAATATTTACAACTGTATACATTATAATGGTATATTTAACATTAGTAAATTTGAGGAAAATATTTGCAATGACATGTCAATAGCATGTAAAGAGCTATTCACAAATTTAGTCAGAGACTAGCTGATTTGAATAGGTATGGAGTTTACTATGAAAGGATAGGTTTGGACCAAATCAGCAACATTTGGAACATTAAGATTTTTATGGATACATTTGTCCGTGACATAATAAATAGCATTGGAGATTTTACAAAGGATTTTGGATTGAAAAGAATGAATACGAGAGGAATTAAAAGGTTTAGTGGAGCTTCATAGCTCAACTCCATATGTCCAAATGGGTATAACTATTGTCATGTAAATAAGACATTTGTAATTTATTAGGATCTTTGAACGCTTAACTAGTAAATGTCAGAGTAGTTGAAAAAAAAAACAAAAAAAAAACAGTACCGCTACAATTAAATGGAAAGTGTTAAATTGGTTTAGTACTTAGTTAAAGAAGTGTAAACGTTACACTGAGTTTTAATATATCAGTACCTCGGAGGTACAGAACGCGATGTCCTTCTTAACCAAAAATATATTATTACGTATTCTTATTCACCTTTTCCCCTTTAAACAGAGGTATAAAATTCTATGTCCTAAAAAAATTAATTGTAAGGCAAGTTATATAAAAATGTTTTTATTTATTTATTTTATTTTTTTTGAAGCAGGGTATAACGTCCTTATGTACTCCAATTAGGGCAGGAAGGACGTGTAACCAACCTATGGATGGTAAAGTCAAGATTTATTTCGTACACATAAGTATAATAAACAGTTCAGGAAATAAAATATTTCTTTCTTTAAACTGCTCTCCTGTAAAGTTACGGAAATGTGACTTAGTGTTCTATAACTCCAAGGTACAGATATAGTTTAAAGGAAATATTAAGAGTTTCACATTACCTTCATCACGTTCTTCAAATCAATGCTATAGAAAGATCTTTGATATTTTAAGCTTATTTCATGTCTTTCCTATCAGACATCTATGACATGCTGAATGATTTGTACACAACGTAAGGTGTGAATAGGATGGTTCATCTGACCTACTACCTGAAGTTTCCTTCCAAATTGCTGTTAGTGGGTGAGGAGGGTTTGGAGGGGGGGGGGTAATATAGCTTTCCAGAAAATGATATATCGTGGCATAGAACAAAAAAATTCCGCTTTCTAATATCCCCAATATGGGGGCAGGTGTTCCCTCGTTAACAGAAACTTAAGCAGGCTGATTTTCTTTTAGATACCTTAGCATTGTACTAATAACTTTTGATGTGTCAGAAACAAAATTTTTCGATTCTATATAAATAAATAATAATAATAAAAATAAATTTTTATTTTTCTATTACCAAAAATAATCCATATGAAAGGTTAAATAAAAAGCCAAATCAATAAAAAAAAAACAACTATTCAAGAAAAAATGTGCAAACGGCAAATAACATTTATTATTTACAACATAAAATATATATGTTAATTATAATTCAAACAATATACAAAAAAAAAAAAAAAAAAAAAAAAAAAAAAATTCATATGTTCACCCTTATTAAAGAAGATAAATATCTTAAAGGTTCCTTGTATCATTCATTACTAAAACCTTCCGATAAATACTATAGTTGGAAGGATACATATTTTATTTTTATGAATATATTAGAGTATTTGGGCTAGAAACCGGTATTAATATGTAATAAAAAAAAATCTATATTCTAGGATAATAAAAACTAAGATTTTTTTCTGGATGCATTAGTTTCGTAAGTAATACATCTAAGGCAGTTTAAGTTCTTAATATTTCAATAGATAATACATATTTTAAACAATTTAAAGCTAGGTTTGCTGTAGCAATGTTTTTTTGAAGGGAATTGTCTTAAAAATGAACCAATCAGTGATAATCTAGTATATGGATCATTTTCAGACTTGCCAGATTGCTATATTTGCACATCGGAATTATACCTTCCATGTTTTAAAGCACTGTAATGGCTGACATTCGGTAAACTACTACAAAATGTCTATTTTTCAGAGTTTATTTAAGTAGGAAAACTCGTTTTGATTTGTAAATTAAAAATTAATTAATGCTACTGTATGTTACTATATTTGCCGTAATTACTTTTTAAAAAACCGTTGCTTTACGTTTTGTTGAAAATTACGGAGATTGAAGCTATTGTAGTTGAAATTTTGTATGACCACAGCTTCTCAAAAGAAAAACAATTTTTTTTTTAGCATATCGTAACAGATAGTAACATTCACGAGTTTTTGTAATTTTTTAGTATTAATCATAAGGAGTTTTACCGCTTAAATAAACACTGAAAAACGGACATGGCCTAGTAGTTCATAGAAAAAAATTTCATCCATTAGACTGCCATAGAAAATCGTAAGTAAAAATAGAATATGCAAAGACAGCAATTTGGCAATTCTGGTGAAAATGAAAGATATGAAAAATTACTCTGTTATAAAGAGGAAAAATATCTATTAACATATTTTTTATCTTGAACAAGCAAAATCAATGTACGAAAATCACACAATTAGGTATCACAAAAGCTATAGCCATGGGTGGTTTTGTTATGTTCCTAGGAATCGATTTTGGATCATCGATCTTTGATACTAATAATTTTTTCAAGAATCGGTAGCATCGAAAATCGACACATCTCTACTAATAATTATAGTTTTAAGTAGATAAATTTACTATTATCATAAACAAATAACAAATCAATGATTTGTAATAAAATGGGCTTGAGGTGAATAATTAAGAAATGCTATAAATCGTTTATATTGAGTAATTCAAGGCTACTTAGGAATATTTAAGTCTTTGAATATCCTTTCGAGAAGGAAGATTGAAGAGGTAGTTTTTATTGGTGAATAGTAAATCAAATAAATAAGTTTAAGCAAACGCATACCTTCATATACAGTGAAAATCCAACTTTGCTTTCGTAAAACAGTCACAGCAACTTTATATTGGTTCACAATACAAGGTAAAATTTATAATAAACTTGATGAATTTTGAAAAAGATATTTTACAAAAGTATACTAAAGTACGCTAAGGAATAAATTAAATAAAAAATGTAAATAAAGACAGTTCTATTAATAGAAATTACGAGATAAAATCTGTCCCTTCTTTTAATTCTCTTTGTTTTTTTAAGAGTAAGGTTAGCTGCTATTGTTTCTCTAGGTGAATTGCAGTTTCCTTTGTAGAGATTATATAATTACTGTTGAACTGTTGGCATGTGTCAGTCAATTTGTAAAATTGTGTTTACATCTTGTGTTATCTGTCTAAGAGAAGCTTTTTTTATGGGCTAAGAGTTCTAGATAGAAAAATATACAGTCTTTGATTTTGGCTAAATTTGACAGTAGTAGAGAATAGTAGAGAAGTTTAAGTTCCGTATGTCTTAAGTCTTACAAGATTATTTTGTCTTTGTGCTTTAAATTTAGCCTAAGATTAGTGTTTAACAGGAGCAAGGCTTAAGACCCGCAATCAGAAACGAACAAATATATCCACTACTTCAAAATCTATAAACAAAAACTTCTAACACATCTTTACTTTGGTAAATACTTATGTATATACCAATTTGGTATTTCCAGATTATGAGAATGTAAATTCAAAACCGGTAGCATAAAAAGAGACACACAAAAAACACTACAGACATTTTAATTCAAAACTCTTTGAAAAAATAAATAAAGTTTAAATCAAAAATTGGAAGAAAGATCACAGTTCTTTTAAGTCTCAAATATTGTGAGGTTCCATCTTTATTTTCATTTATTGATATTTACAACTGTATAAAATAATATACAACAAGTAAATGTGTTGACAGTAAATACAATGACGTGTAAATAAATAACTACTCACTAGTAGCACTTCAATAAAATCTACACTAAAAGGTCTCTAGGCCATCTTCTTTTCAGACGCCTTGGAGGATTATCAGGGATGGAGGAGGAAGCAAGTTGGGAGGCTAATGGATTGAAGTGGTTATGGAGCTTACTAGGGAAAGATAGTTATCTGGTTTGGGCTAAATCAGAAACATATGGAACATTAAGATCTTTATGGATAAGTTTATTAGTCACATAGTAAGGAACATTGAGGATTCAGATTGTAAGGATTGGATACGAGATGAATTGGATGGTTTAGTAGAGCCCCAAAGCTCAACTCCGTACGTCCAAATAGGTCTAATCACTGTAATGCAAATGAGTCTTTTGTAATTAATTGGGAGCTTTGAACGTTTGTCTAGTAAATGTTGAAGTAGTCTGTAACGACGGGCAGTTTCTTGTCGTTTTAGTCTTGTATGTGGATTCCAAGTTAGACGTTTGTTGACGTGGAGTCCTAGGTAGCGGATCTAAAGTAAATTTTAAATTGAAGACTTGCCAAATCATACGGTTACTCATATAGTTAGTGGTTAATATTAGTTTCGAATAATGTTCTCTGTGAACCCTGACCACGCAAAGCTATTGGATAACAATTTCAGCTTAGGATTGTATGCGACAGATTATATATGCAGATAAATGTGTGTGTGTTTAATTAGGTAAACACTAAACTCTGGTACACAGCATTGTAGTTCATGTTTCTTCTTTAGTCCAATGTAAAAATCTAGTAATAAAAATTAGTATTTTTGACCATCCAGAGTTCCTCCTAATCTAACGTTCCATGATGTTATCCTCCAATCCTTAGTTTATTCCGTAGTCAATTTTATTCGAAATCCATGGACCTTCGATGATAAGGTGTTACTCTCGGATCAGTGGCCATACGCCGGCCACGAGTCGTGCATTAATTGTGCACGCGACGGGGACATGATTCAGCGTACTGTCTGCGGCAGGGCTTTATAATGAGACGTTTATTTTAATCTGGTTTTAAATTATTGCGATTCATGGCTAAAGATAATTTAAAATTACAGACTTTCGGCCATATGAAATATGAAAAAAAAATTATTAAAAGCGTCACACTTCTTATTTTTTTTTATTTATTTTTTTTTTTATCTTTATTGATGTATACTACTGTATACATGCATATCTTACTACTGTTTGGTAAAATATGAAATGTCGAAAACTTAAAAAAAAAAAACTACCCATTAGTAGCACTAAAATAATTTCGGATGGATTTGTATCTTGTTATGGAAGTATAAGAATCTCAGTTTGGGCCAAATTTACAACATATGGTACATTTAGATCGTTATGGATAAGTATATTTGTGACATAATAAGGAGTATTCAGGATTATATGAAGGATTTTGGATTCTAAGGATAGGATACGGGAAGAAATAGATGGTTTCGCTTTGGGGAAACTCCGTATATCCAAATAGCTCTAGTTACTGTCATGAAAATAAGTATTTTTTTTTTTTTTTTTTTTTTTACAGTTGATTGAGAGCTTTGAACTATTGTCTTGTAAATTTTGAAGTCGAAAACGACGAGCAGTTTTGTGTCGTTTAAAGGTCGTTTGTGGATTCCACGTAAGACGCGTCAAACGTACTCTGATGTGCGTGTGTGTCTTTAAGAATTCAATAACCTCACTGTTTCAACGATCCTATAAAGAAACTGACTTGACAGCCTCAAGTCACCGCCTCTATATTTTAAAACCAAACCTGCACAGCCTAAATCAAGTTTCCATTAATTTATTTCAAATAAGTTAATTAATAAGTCAAATAAGTTACTTGAATCTACTAAAAAATAAAAAATAAAATAAAATGAATTGATAAAAAATATGAAATTACTGACTTTTAGTATTTTGATATAGGTACTTATAAATTTATTTAAAAATATAAAGATCTACGTATTTAGTAGCCTACTAGATTTTTTCGGTCAAGAACGTTGTTGCTAGAGTTATTAAATATTTTATCCTTCTAGTTGAGAAATGCATTCTTTGATAAAAAATAAAAATATAAAAACAGTGAAGTCTTAAAGTTTTATCTATTTCAAGATTGATTTACAATATATCTAAAAATCATGAAATACAATTTTTAAAAAAGCAAACACTGTAAAGTGTGTGTTTAAAAAGTTCAAAACAGCTTAATAATAATTTTTTCAATAACTGTGTGTTGCAACGTTTCATTGCATTATTACTCCTGCATTCCAAGGTTAATTTCTCCAACATAAATTATCCTTACGAATCGTAAGTCAACTTGTAACGTTCATTAATATTTCATAAGGTCCCCGGCTGAATAAATTCATTTAGTTTTTCTCTCGTAAATACACTTCCATCTGTTACATAATGGCGGTATCGATTCTTTCGTTAAATAATCACGATTGATTCGTTCCTCAATGGAGAATGAATTATTAACGGGCCTACCGCTACGAGAGTTTATCAGCTGTCCACTGAATAATAGCGTCCAACAGGCGAGGCAGAAACTATCGTATAATTTAGTTTTTATAACGGTTTATCCTTTCATGGCTCAGGCTTGGGCTAATTTCGTTTCGAATAACGAATAGATCGACTTAATTTCTCGATGATGAATTATAAACGAATTATTTATTATTTATTATGAAAATAGTATAGATAGGATATTTTTTATATTACTAAATAATGAACACTCCATTCATCTGAATGAAATTGAGTGAATAAAAAATTATTTCAATAAAGTAAAATAATTACTCTTCTTAGGTCCCCTTAGTTGACATTTTTTATAGCTAGCAATAATAATATATAGTTATATAATTTAATAATATAAAATTTATACATAATACCTCTATATATTTAAATAAGGCGGTAAATATTTATAAATTCAAACAACACAAAACACAGGTCCATACTTCCGTATTGGACCAAGACATGCACACATTAAACGACATGCAACTATCCAATCCATACAATGGCCCATAGATCACACAACAACCGGTGTGAGGGTGACTCTAAATGTAACCTTCAATGCTCCAACTAAGTATTTGAATTAAAACAGACTATAAAAAGTCAGGTTTCATTTAGACCAACTGAATGAACGAAAAGCGAGATACAAGATGCGATGCGTTCTACCTTGCTTAACAATAGCGGGTCGATTTCACTCATTAAACTTTTTTATTAAAAATCCGAGTGTGAATGACGGATGGAAAAAAAAAGGATTGAAGTAGAAAGTAATGTTCCAATATCATTAGTTATACAAGCAGGTGAGGAGATCAACAGTTAAGTTCTTCCCAATATAAGGGCACTCACTTTATAAACGATGGGAAGTACACAGGCCCCAATGCGAAGTCAATCCACAACCGAAATCATAGAAATGAAATTTCCTTCCTTCTACCACCAGACTCAAACTCGAGCTCCGGAGCTTGGAGTTCAGTGTCTTACCCGGAGCTATCCCTCAAGTAGTGGCATTCTGCATCCCAACGATGCTATCAATGTCAGTTATTAGGAAAATAGTTAGGGAATTATTTATAGAAACAGTGATTTTTTTTGTTGTATAATTTTATCCTGTTTTGAACTAATTTGGGTGGGTTTGACGAAAAGAGGCCATATTAACCTCCCCCCCCAATTTTTTTTTATTCTATTTCAAAAGCATTTTGTATATCGTCGTTTTTGAAATGAAATAATTATTATAGTTGCTAATGAAAGACAAATAACTAGAATTTTTCAAATTTAAATAAAAAACAAAAGAGGTTGCTCATATTTGCACTCTTCTGTCACTCTCTCTCCCTCTCTCTCTCTCTCTCTCTCTCTCTCTCTCTCTCTCTCTCTCTCTCTCTCTCTCTCTCTCTCTCTCTCTCTCTCTCAATTGATTGCAGTAGAAAACCAAAAGTAAATTCGCAGTTTGAAATTAACTGCACCTTATTGATTGAGCCTACTTGTTCAATCAGTCTTCAAGTAAAATTTGAAACGTACAAAACTCATTCCCGTATTTCGTTTATTCCAAACTACAAAAATTGTAAAACCTGCTGTAGATGAAAACAGAAGCCTTGCAATGGATTTTTAATAAATCTGTAATGACCTCATAAGGTATTCATCGCACAGTCCCTATGGATCCTACTAATCAAGCCAAACCTGATCCAACAATATGGACGTAATATTGCCGGACCCCTCCGTGTAGCAGTACCCGTACACAATGACGGTACCAATTAGCCTCACAAGTACCCGTGTACCAGCGGGGGGGGGGGGGGGGGGGGTGAGGAAGGGGGTACATTGCCGGGTCACAGGTGCCGCTGACTCACCGCTGAATCACACCTTTTGTGCCCGCACCTGCGCTACCTGACCGTCATAGCGATTCCCCAATCACTGGTCGTCTTTGTTGTGGGGAATCGGTGATTGTACCGTCCCTGCAGAGGGGAGTCCCTTTAATGGTCAACATGGATCAAATAGGAAGCCTTCGCTATAATGTTTATAATTTTAGTTTGTTTGTTTCCATTTATAAATTGGTTCCTATTGCAGTGGATTTATTAATACCAAATAATTTAATTATTATTATTATTGAAAGCCTAAAGAGGAAGCGACACTTTAAAATAGAGTATTAGGGCCTACTTATCTCTACTATCTGCATGAAAAGCGTATGAGTGAATGGCACCTTAGGGACTGACTTTTGGCAGAATGGGTTATTAGAGTATACCTTTCAGACATACTTTGAACCGTTGCTGGAAATTTTAAACAAAAGAGTCAAATAATCAAAATAATAAATGCTGAGATTAGATGGGGGGAATATAAAACTAATTAAGATGGGCTCAAGAAATTAGAAGTGATCTTTTTGGAATTCTCGTGGTAAGAAACCAGATACCGACTTAGGCATTAGCACAACAATATAAGTTCCTTATACTGTAAATAGCCTAGAATAAGATCACGTTATCAACTATTCTTCACTAATTACATAATAATAGGTCACATGGTTAATGGTAGGAAAGAGTCCGATAACTCAGGCACCGATAGTTGGGGGCTACTCTGTTACTAGCGACAAGATCCATACAGGTAAAGGTAAAATATTTAATAAACCATAAAGAAATTCGGTAACAACTGTTAACATAAGACATGTTTTACAGGTTACCTCGTTGGTAAAAAGCAATACGTTTTTGTGGAACGCGAGGGCGTTACGTTTAGTTTCATAGTTTGATATTAAGAGAATAGGAGCAGTTAAGAGCTCAACTCTCATTATGCAAAATAACAGTACCACTAGGAGACAGGTTCTAATGAATGAGGTCCTTTTAACTATGTTGTTCCTAATAAAAATATTATTATTATTATATTATACAGGGTGTTTGGAAGATCTTTGGCCAAAAAGGTATCTCGGGTAGGGTGGTTCATTTTGAACCTACTTAAGTTCACTCACCTGTATACAAAGTCTTACGGGTTTTTTTAATGATTTTTTTTTTTTTTAAATGGCCAAAACCAAACTTTTATGCCTTATAACTTTGTTGTTTACTGATATATCAACGCCATTTATTTTTGCTGTAATTACTAATTCATTGTCTATGTAAAATGAAAAAGATTTGATGCAAAAAAAAAGAAATACAAAAAACAAAAAAAAAATTAAGAACTTCAACTTTAGGTTAAGTTTTTAAAATAATTCGCATTTGGGTGTTGGGCTTACTTTTTTCTTTTTTTTCCCTTAAATTTATTTTTTTATTTTTTTTTTTTTTTTTTGCCTTTAACAAGATATAACGATCTCCCCCCCTTTTTTTTTGTATTTTAGGTTTAAAAAAAAAAAAAAAAAAAAAAAAAAGTAAGGTCAACACTTAAATGCGAATTATTTTAAAAACTGGACCTCAACTTGAAGTTCTTAATTTTTTTATTATTTTTTTTTTTTGCCTTGAACAAGATTTAACGATCCCCCGTTGTTTTTTGCATCAAATCTTTTTTATTTTACATGGACAATGTATTAGTAATTACAGCAAAATAAATGGTGCTGATATATCAGTAAACAACGAAGTTATAAGGCATAAACATTTGGTTTTGGCCATTTTTAAATAACGAAAACCATAAGACTTTGTATATTGGTAAGTAACCTTAAAAAGGTTTTAAATGAGCTTCCCAACCCGAGATACCTCTTGTATATCAAATGAAATTACTATAATTTAAATGAAAGAAAACGAAGAATTAAATTAGTCATTTAATATAATACAACACAATTTGATTTCTTTTTATCGCTTTTTGTGTATACAAAATTACTCCCCTTTGAAAACAATACAATCATACTAGTAAGCGGGAAAAAATAAAGAAAATAAGGGCATAGACGGCAGAATTAAGCTATTTAATTTGAAAATTTATCTCCTACAGAAAACTGAATTACAGGTAACTGAAAAATAAAATAGAAACGTATGTGCATTGACGTCAAGGGGGCAATCCCTAAAACTTGTCCCATGTTATTTTACCTTTAGACGACAGCCTCAAGGGGCCAGTTTACTATACATTTTTTTTTTTTTTTTTTTTTTTTTTTTTTTGTAGTGTAAATAATTTACAATTAACGCCAGAAGTCAGAGTAACATAAAAAGCTTTTATAACAGCAATACATGGTCATTGTAAATGCATTCAGTCGTAACTCTAAAAGAGAATGGAATATGACAACACTCATCAAGTGCACCAGAGGAAACAAATTGTTAATACAAGACGGAAATATTAACGTCTTTTTTTACGATTAATATTTCATTAATGCTACGTCATGCGTTATATGAATGATTTATAAGTTGCAAGGCGACCTCGACCGCTTCTGTACCGTTCCTGCAACAACAATTACATAACCAATAATTTCAGAATTTATTTCTTTGTTTGTTGTACTTTACATGCAGTTTCCCATGCATTTGCATCCATTGATAGGAATATTTAAAAATCTCAACTAAAAACAGCTATTGAATACAGTAAATCACGATTTCTCGGTCCCAGGTTTCCTTATGAAATCTCTTCTTGCCTCTAAATATTTCGAAATAGCTTTCAATATTCTCATAAACTGTTTTGTTCCATAATGACCATACTAGCCGGATTCGAACCTCAGGGTACCTCTGATTAGGACTGTCTCTCTGCCTGCTTGTGTTTTGATGTTTCCTCCGATAGCTGCCTCGTTGTAAATATGTTATATCGTTAGGTACTAACTTGCTACAGTTGGATCATTAGCTTAATGTACCATTTGCCGCTGTGATCAGTAACTAATGTTAACCTTTAATGTGTTAAAGGTACTATCGTTACGCTAAAAATCAAATTGAATAAAAAGTCAATTGATGAAAAAGATAATCTAATAATTAAATACACTTGGGACTCGATTACCAAACATAATTGGGACCGAGATTAGCTCGGGTAACTTTTTCCACCCAATGTTTATTAAAAACTTAAAAAGTAATAGAAATACATAAGGGAAAATAACGTAGAACAATAGAGAAAAATAATATGCATAAGTAACATTATTACATATGTAAATCAAAATCTTAATAGCTTGAAAAAATCTCCATCTATCCACCACCGTAAAATCTCCATATTATTTAAAAAATATCATATCGAACCACGTCGCATTTGTTCTGTTCTTCCATTTATTGAACTTCCTTCTCCATCTCAGCAACTCTTCTTCATAAGAAATTGTAAAAGACGATTTGTTTCCTAGTAGATCTTACCCGTAATAATCCTTCTGCAAAGATTACATAATGTCTTGTTCGAAAATCCAATGATTTGAAAAAATAAATAAATAAATAAATAAATAATATAATGGAAGACACAGTCATACTTCCAGAAGTATATGCAGCAGAAACAAAATTGATTCATGGACAGAATACAGTAAAATATATTGCAAAACAGGACCAAAATATCGTCAGAAATATATTCGGACCAGTGAATAGAAATGGAACAAGTGTTAATAAGCGACCATCATCAGAATTATACAAGCACATTGAAACAGTGACAACCTTTTTCAGAAGAAAAGAGAGCAAAATTTTATGAACACATATATAATGGACCAGAACAGAATCACAAGAAGAATCTTCGACGTAGTGAACACCAGTAAAAATGAGTCCAAATGGATAACCGAAGTTCAAGAAGACCTCACACAGCTGAACCTCCCAGAGAATGAGTACATGATCGGCAAAAATTAGGAATCATAATCAGAAAACATTCTTTTGAACAAGAACTCTCAGTGAAAAGAAGAGGAAGGAAGAAAGTGGACTAAACAATGGAAGATAGAACATAGTGAACGCATGAAGAGAGTTTGGGAGGAACGAAGGAACAACCAAAGGACTAAGAAGTCATAAAGTCCTTCAAGTTTATTCGCTATCTTAAAAAGGGAATAATCATCGATAATAAAATTTAAGGCTCGGTTGATCGAGAACTCGTTTGGTCGAGACTCGATTAAGTATTTTAATGTTGTTTTTGTGTTTGTTACAGATGTGTAATTTATTTAACATGGGCATGTCTCTGTTGGCTGTCCATAGTTTTCTTGTGTAACTTTTTTACACACTCAAAAATGTAATATTTTAAATTTTAAAACACTATAGCTCTGTTGATGTTGCTTGATTAGATATTTGAGAACTATTATCGTTTTAGAAATTTAATAGAGAAAATTTTTTTGTTATATAATATTTCTCTGTAGGACCTACCATTTAGGAGCTATACTGGTTTCAATGAAAAAAGTCACGTTTTCCCTAATATTTTAAGTGTTGGGGCTCTTTTGACAGGCTATAGCTTTGTTGGTGTTGCTCCGATTGCATATTTGAGGAAACAGTTCGTTATCAGAAGCAGTAGATTATAGATGGACATATTTATGATCTAGTGTTTTTCCCAGTCATGGACATATTGAGTTTTCAACTTTTTAAAAAATATTTTTTTACATATACGGTGAGAAGTTTCCTTGATCTCTAGTGCCACTAAGGAGCTTACGAGAACGCCGGTTAAGAGAGAGTCCACGTTAAAATCTTTTATAAATATTTCTGTGTTTCACCTTCACTTTTTCCTAAAGAAGGGAACACCGAGACCGGTCCCGTAGGTAAGTTGTAAAGAACAGTGGAGGAGCCATGTACCAATTGGGATCCGATAAGTTCTCCAGACCCCGGATTAGGGCTTAGGCATAAAGTATCGAAAAATAATCCCCTTCACCCCGCAATGGAACGAGCTCCGCTGTCAAAACAACCCCCGACTTATCCTCCAAGCTCCGGCACCCTCTCAGCAACTGATCCGCCTCAGATTCTCCGGACTTTTCCGCTTTCAACGGGAAAGAGAGGACCGCTATCGGAAAGTATAAATTTCCATCTAAATGTTTCCACGGAAGCGAGTCCGTATTAGCATCTGAAAGAGTATATCCGGGAGAGATGGTTCCTGTATTATCTTAACATATTCCCGATTCGCTCGCCGATTCTGTGTTATGCTTGGGGCAATCGCAGACTGCGGAAAGCCAGCGCTCCACTTGTGGCTATAGAGCATTTCAGCTGTTATATTTACTGACAGAACGATTTATGCTTTTGGTAAAACTAGTTTCCCTGCTTAGAACTAAGCGGGTGTCCGGAAATTAATGCAGGTTTATTTTTTTTTTTAATAAAACCAAAAAATAAATTAGTATAAAATAAAATTATAATCGATGCATTAATTGCCACTTCTATAGGATATATTATATTTGAAAACAAGTTTGGAATGTTGAACATTCATCAACAGCTCTAAAACATACAAAATGTTCAAAACGTCAGTATTTTGTTAAAAAGATTATATATACTAATGTTTTCAAAACTGTAAGACAAGACATCAAATATTGAGTGGTATCAAATATGTTAGGTGCCGAAATAATGAGAGGCAAAACAGACTACTGAAAGATATAAGAGTGAAAGAGGAAGTAGAAAGGGCCAGGTAAATTATTATTTTTTAGTTTTTCCTATGACTTATTGGTTTTTCCCTGTTCTTAATGGAAAACAATTAAAATGGGACAGTTGGAAATCTTCATTTGGTCATTTAAACAATTTCTGGATCTTTTTGAACGATTTTATTATTTCTAATGATTGATAATATTTAATTTTAGGCTGCATTCTAATTGATTTTTAAGTAGATATTTTAGGCTAGAAGTCAGGAGATGGGGGCTTGAGTGAAACTTATTGTTTGAGAAATCCTACGTCCACATGCTACTACTTAGTAGTTTTCCAAAGAATAAATAGGCAGAATGTAGGCAGTCCTAAGTTTTTCATTTTTTCTCAAATAAATTAAGGCAATAAACTAGCTGTTTAGCTTTATTTAGTTAGGAATAATAATATGAATAAATCATTTTTATGCGTATCCTGTAAAGTTGAAAAAAATGACTAACGGCATGTGGTTGCTTAAGCTACGATATATACACTTATAATTCAATTCGGTCTCAACAAATTTAGATTTATTGATAGCGCTTTGATCAATTTTTAGAAATATCAATATAGCCTTATCCCTCCTAACTTACAATGGAGTATATTTTATGTTTCTTTAAAGATATCTATTAATTTATATACACAGGAAACTCGATTAAGCAGCAAGACAGGCTTGGATAACCAAATCCTCAGGTAATCAAGACCACAAAAACGTAAGAGAAACACATAACAAAATAACGTAGGACAATTGAAATGTTACATAAATCTATTTAATAAAAACATGGTTAATATTATCTATGAAAAAATAATATACATTATTAAACAGAAGTAAATAAAAAGTTTTAGTCACTTGAGGTACGCATGATGATATAGAAGGATCAATACAATTAAAAAGTTTTAGGACTTGAAAAAAATATCACTAGTTTTCTTCTGTTTAAGTGCCTATATTCTATCTACCTCCGCACGATCTGTCCGTTGTCTAAAGAACATCGAGGGATGTATCAGTTCTGTCTTCCACATATTAACTGATAAGTGCTAATAGATACTTAGATAAGTGATAGGTGTCCAAACCCTTAATCATTAAAAATTGTTAATGACGATTCGTTTCTTAGATCGTTAAACCGTCCTCCCATCCGCAGGCCTTCCCGTAGTAATATTCTTACAACAATTATCAAATGTCTGGTTCGAAAGTCGATTGTTTTATGAAGAAAAAAATAATAACATAATATGAAATAAATATTTTGGTTGATCCTACTTTTGGTTAATCAAGCCCCGATTGTTAAGGTTTTCTTCTTTGTCTTTGTTTTTTAAAAAAAAAGTATTTTCCATATTAACTAACTTCAATAGCTTTCCTTATACAGTTTAACCTCGCTAATCCGCCTCCCGATAGTTCAACTCTTTGGGTAATTCGACCCTCTTTGGGTAATATTTTCGAAGATCCGCTAATAGTCTAATAAAATTATACATTTTGGCGGGCAAACGGTCAAGTAGTTTTTATTCCTTTATATATTGTGTACTATAACTATCGTGTTTGTGTGCTGTGATAAAACATTGGATTTGAAGCGCGACCGCTCGTTGATTGGTAGCGTTAAAATTTTCGAAAATTACTACTTATCATCAAAATATCTGCTTCATGGTTGGTTCAACGAAATTTTTTTGAAATTTTAGTAGAAAATAAGCTCTGTAGCTTAAGTGGAATCAAGGTGCAAGCTTTCAAGTTTTTGTAATTCTATCAAAAAGGTGCAGAAATGATTTTTTACGGTTTTGCTCTTTAATATACTTCATTATCAAATTAAAGGTGAGTTAGTTTGCTACAAATCTAAAACAATAAAGTTTTGCTATGGCCAATGTTTCAATACATAAATAGTAGGCTAAAACATATCCATACAAACATATTATTATATTAGTGTATATAAAGTACTTTTCTATTTAATTTATTTTTTTTAATGTTAATTACTAACTTTTAGTATAATTATAATACACTTTTAACTATGGAAAACATGTTCTTCGTTATTAACTCCGGTTAATACAACATTTAGGCTGTTCTGCCCTACGCCTTCGTCCCTTAGGAGTTGGATTAGTGAGGTTCCACTGTATATGAATATTTTATGCTTCAAAATGATTGGTTTATATACTTTGAGAAATACCAATGCAGAGTTTAATCTAGGATATGGATATAGCAGGTGGTTATTACGAACAGCGCGCTCTGTACAAACCAGACGAATTCTCTGAGGCAGGTGACCTATGACCCCACCGACCAGCCTTCACCTAAGTATGATTTCCCTCACTTGGCACACACATCCATCATTCCTCCACTTCTGCGACCCCGGAATGTCTCTATCACCCACAGCCTCGAAATAACCATCGAATTCACCACAAGAGGAGTCTCACAACCGCCAACTCTTCCCTCCTCCCCCTTCCTTCACTGGACCCAAACCAAATTGTTATTATCGGAATTCCGTTCGTGACGCGAGTGTCAACGGGAAATGGCAGAGGGTAATGACAAGAAAATGGCTGTTTGGTATTCAGTCCGCGTCCGAGCGCTATTTGAGCCAAACTCTGATGTAGAGAAAGAATCTTAAGCGCATAATGACCGCAATTTCGTAGATTTTAAGTGGTCACATGCTAACAATGGGTGAATTAATGCTTTTAGTGTGTTCTGTTTTCGAAATGAGCTCTATTGCAACTACGATAGGCGAAAATATTCTAAATTGTTGTAGTTGTAATTTAAAGTTATTATCTTGTTATGGAGGTAACATTATTAAATTTTTATACTAATTTTAAGAGAATTATTATTAATATAAATTTATGAACATTTTATTTAAAGGGAAAAACCTTAAACAAGCTTTAATAAAATACATGGTGATGAAAGTATTAGTGAGCTTTGTTTGTTTTTTTTGTAATTTTTATTTACACATATGTTCTGGTATTTACAACTGTACAAATAATAATAAATTAAATAAGAGTCATTGTGAATTTAATGAAATTTTAATGATTAGTAGTGCATCAACTCATCAGTGGCAAATAAAATAAAACTTCTATATTGTTAGGTTTATTATTTATTTACTTTGTTTTCGATTTTTTAAATATTAAATTCCTTTTCTTTCAATTTACCCTTTATTTTAATTTATATTTATTATATTATATATGCTTTTATAATTTAAAATTTATCGAACACACTGAATGAATGTATTCATAAGCATCTCTATAACTCATTGCGCTTACGTGAGACACATTTAATGAATCCAGGAATTATAAATCGATATTATCTCTTCCTCTTCAATATAATTGTTTTATTTTATTTACCTACTTACACAAAATAATCTATCCATTATATTTTAAGTTGAAAATATTTTATGTATTAGCTTTTTCTTTTTTAGATTTTAAATATTTCTGTAATATAAAATAGCAAATAAATATTTCCTATCGGAGTGTAAAAGTACTCACTATCATTGCATATTCTGATTTTGCATTTGCATTTCACATCATAATGACATTATTTTGATAGGAAACAATTCTAACAAGTAATAGAGAAGAAAACGTGAAAGAAAAAATGTGTATAAAATGTTATTCATAAATTTGTGTACACTAGTAAATGTGCATAACTTGTAATTCATGAATTATCAACAAAAAGAAATTAACTATTTGGTTAATATATCTTTTTTAGTTTATCCCCCCAATTTTCCATCTTGTTGGTTTTTTTTTTTTTTTTTTTTTTATTACTTTATTTTATTTTTTATTTCTCCTATTTCTAGTATGTGTACATTATATCGGGTTATTTCTTCAAGTACTTCTACCTCCTTCTGTCGATATCCGAGGCCAAGTATAGAGCTATCAATCATTTTTATTGAGTTGTGGGTGATTAGCCCAACAACCAAGATCCCGTATCCTCGGGTCCATTGGGCCCCTCAGGTCCCCAGGGGGAAGGATTAGGTCTAAGAATAAGATCGGGATATAACTGGTAGTAAAGGACTTCAGGTTAGGGATATGGTTCCCCCGGATAGAGGCCTGTGGGGAAAATCAAGAGATCGCGTGGGCAGGGCCGCTATGTCCCTGAAGCAGGTCTGTCCTACCCTTAGAAGTCCGATAATCGCATCCGAATTGAAATATCTCTGTGGAGCAGCTCGAAAAATAAGACGAGTTAGAGTCAGGAATGAATTCATTAGAAAGACGCTTAATTTAAGTGCCATTCAGGATTTACTTGAGAAGAGACAGCTGATGTGGTTTGGTCACTGCAGAATGGAACAACACCGTGATCCAGCTAAACCTATGGAATATCACCCAACTGGAAAGAGACCAAGAGGACGTCCCAGAACATCATATATGGAGCACATAGAAAAGCTAGGACAGAAGAGAAGGAGGACACTTCCAGAACTGAGAGGCTTGGAAGAGACATGAAGAAAACCACTATGGTGGAAAGCGAAAGAAGAAGAAGAGGTTTTTATTTACACATTTATCATTTTTTACTCTTTTGATCATTTATATCTTATTGTTAGTTTGACCGACGAGACCAAGAGTAAAACATGTTCCGTGATAAAAGAAAGTATAGATTTGTACCTTTATGGGGTATGCAGTCATTAAACACAGCAATTAAAAATAATATTTTAATTTATAATGCCAACGTTTCGACTTGCGTTGCAAGCCTTCATCAGGGCTAGAAGAAAGAGAAAACAAACAAGAAGGTATATATAAGAGTAAAGACAAGAACATAAAGGCAATATAAATGGCATTATAAATTAAAATATTATTTTTAATTGCTGTGTTTAATGGCTGCATACCCCAACAATCTACAACTTATAAATTTATTCTTTTCATACTTTTGTTTTTTATACTCTTTACAATTTATTCATACCTTTTTGTTAGTTTTCTTTTTCTTCTAGCCCTGATGAAGGTTTGGAACGCATGTCGAATCCTTGGCATTATATAATTAAAATATTATTTTTAATTGCTGTGTTTAATGGCTGCATACCCCAACAATAAACAACTCTAAATAATTTTCAGTCAACTAATACCTTATTAATAAAAAAAAAGTATATATTTGTATAATAAATAAAAAAGTAAACCTTATGCTGCTCTGTAAGTTTAGAAGACGGTGAAAGTTTTAAGTGAAATTTTTTCGTACTAAATAATTGCATAGATTATTTTTCATCGAAAGTGCCCTAGACTTCCTAGTGACTTTAGAAGAGAGAGAGAGAGGGTGTGGAAGGGGGAGGTCTCAATACAGACACCAGCTGCACACGATTAGCCATTATACTGAGGCGACTATAATGACAGCAATTTCGGTATCCGTCGCTACGGGACCAGAACTTAGCGGAAGTCGTCCACTTCCTCCACCCAACAAAGAGTAGATATGAATATTACAGCTTATTTTTAAGGGGACTTTAGAAAGTTGCAGCTAAAAACTTACTTGGGTTAAATTATTTCTTTTTTTGTCTGATCATAATGAAACGGATCAGTCAAATTATAACCGATGCAAAGTAAATTATATAATTATAACCTCCTCCGTTATTCATTGTTCGTATTTTTTATATTTTCGTGATAAAAATAATTTTTTATATTTTTTCCAGTCAGGGAGATATTGATTATTATTATTTTTTTTTTAACAATCAGTTCTGAAGTCACATTAAAACTAAATACACTAACAAGTAAATTTGCTGATAATAAATGTTGTACCTGTCCTTACAGCCAATAGGGAGAGTAGCAATCAACAGTAGTACCTCCTCCTGGTATTGATCTTTAAGGACAAAAAAAATATAAAATATTATTTGAGCAAGTAATCTTATCCAGCTTCTTTTCAGCCTTCTGAGAGTATTTCCAGATTTGTCAGTCTCAGCCATATCATTAATAAGTATGTTATTATCTCCAAGGAGACTGTCTTGGCAGCTTTTATGTTATGTTTATGTTCTTTTACTGAGGGTACGTATAAAACTGAGTGAAGTTCCCCAAGAATGTTTGATTGAAATATTGATATTTTTGAAAGAAGCACATGTTTCGCAATTATGATTTTTTTTTGTTTATCCTACAGTTATGCAACCAATACTATCCATGTTGAGAAAGTCGAGATTCATTTCGTATGTTCACTAAAAAATAAATATTAATTCTCCCAGGAGGGATTCAAACTGAAGGGTCAAAATTTATTTTTTAGCAATAGTTTATATAAAAATACAAATTTAAATAGTCCTTAGATTTCACTTGTTAACTTCTATCCAAAGTAGTGGATCAAATATGGGTGGTAGCCTCTCAAAGACCTACATGTTTCTATCATATATTTGTAAAAAAAAAAAAAAAAACATATTTAAGATTTGAAAAACCAAGGTAGGGTAAACCAGAGAGTTATTGACACCCTTAAGGAAATATTCATACAACAATCAAAGAAAGAATAGTTCAATAAAGTTGAAATTTGCAGTCATTTTTCCTTAATTACTACACTTTAAGCTAGGCAATAAAATTTACATCAAACATCATTCCTGGAATGTATTTTACAAGATACTGACAAAAATTTAGTTATTTACACTCAGTGGTATCAGTATTTACACCCTGTGGATATCTTTTAAAAAATGTACAGAACTGAAAGTACTTTTACACGGTTGAGTTGTAGAATTCAAAAGGAAATTTATGATTTTTTGGCTAATTTTTTTTCTAATCTTTAGATAGGGTACCAATAACTATAACTGTCTAGTTGACCCTACCTCAATTGATCTAGTTTTAACATCACTGATGATTTTTTTTTTTTGTGTGTAAATTACTGAACTTATGATCAACAAGGAAGGCTTCCAGCTTACGAAGTACATTTGGTAAATTTGTTGAGTTGCGAATGATATATAATTTTAGAATAAAGTGCTACTGATGAATAGCTCTTTTCATGTTTTACCATGTTATTATAATCGTTGTCAATACATTTACTTGATATATATATTGTGTACAGTTGTAAATTTCAATAAATGTATATAAAAAAAAAATATACATATAATAATAAAAAAATCCCCAAACCTCATAAAAGGTCAAAAGTTTTTACATTATGATCTTCTCACCGAAAATAATAGAAAAATTTTTTGTATATATCCTGAAGTCGTGGGCCCAACTAGAAAAAAATTAACGAATAAGGTCATTAAAATCAAAAATTAATTGTTCGATAAATCCACACAGCTACTAATTATAATTCTTTTAAAATTCCATTATTCACACCTGTCTACTGCTTGTATTGACAGCCAGAAAATTGGATGACATTATCAGATGAAGAATGACGTGGAAGGTTTCCATGTGGGGAAGAGGTTCGCAGCGCCGGATCTGTCTTGACGAGAACGTTTCGTGACAGCCCCTCATCCAACTACTTCTTCAGGAAAAAGATTTCTTGTAAACATATGTTGTTATAAATTAGAAAAATACTTTATATATACATTAATATTTTAGATTTTACGTGTAGATATTTATTTATTATAGACTCAATCTTCTCAATAAACTAATTTTTAGTTATATAAGCTAGAAAATATTTTTTATGAATTGTTTCTATAGAGGTATAGTGGGATTAGATTGCTGAATTTATTCCGCCTTACATACTTCTAAATAGAAGATTTCTCATTATACTTTATTTTTCATTATGAAATTTATTATACATGCTCTAATGAGCCATGTTGTTGGGAACAATAATACATTTTTAGATGCAATAGTACTGAAAACTTAATATGAAGTATCAAGAACCATTTTAATATACTTAATTGCCTTTCTTCTGGAATCTATAGCTGCTAAATTTTTATAATTGCATAAAAATCGTTCTCTACATCCATACCCATAAGCACAATCCCTATCTACTTCCATATATTTTTAACAAACTTCTCGTAAGATAAATAGCCAGTGGTTTTGAGATCTATTTTAGAATTGAGAAGGAGTCCTGGAAATGGCCAGCCAGCCAGCTTGTCCACTTATGCCCTGAGTGACTGTATTATAGCTCTCTTGCTTAGCTTCACATGTGACCTGCACCAGTGAGGCAGCTGAGAGAGCAGCACAGGGATCTGTTTGTTCCTTGGGACCTGACTTGTCCCTCACTTAGTGAGGGGGTAGTTCTAGTTTGGGAATCCTTTGGCTCAGTAAAGATTTTATTTATAGAGTATTATTGCATTTTCAACTTTTAATTTGACCTTACTTTTATTTTTAATATTATAATTTTTTTTCACTTCTTATATTCCATAGTTTGAGGTTCTTTATGCATTTATTTCTCTTCTTTTTCATTCATTTTATATTTTACAAATTGTGTGAATAGATAAACAAATAGTTATTATGTATGTAATAATTATTTATACAAGTAACCATATACAAATACCAATAAATCAAAATACCATGAAAAAAATCTCCCATCACACGGGCTCTCTATAGTCTAAAAACCATCAAATCGAACTATAATGCTACATCAGTTCCTTCTCCAATTTAAAAAATTCTTCTTCATGAATGATGGTTCAACAATCAAATGTTCTGCCAGCGAAAATAATAGAACATACCGTAAAATGGGGACAATTTAGTACAGTTTTAACATATTTGTAAGTGTCAAACTAGGAAATACAAGTATTTCCTCCAAAGTAATTTTTTACCTGAGTAAGTTATTCCTTCTGAATAATTTAAGATGTGTTTCACGCATGTATCTAAAAATGAATGATTAAAAAAAACAAAAAAAAATGTCCTAATCACTCCCTATCAAGTGGGTTCACATTAGTACACGACTCTTTTAATAATAAATACCCATGTTATAGAGCCATGTAACAATCTCACCCCATAGATACAGTGCCCAGTATATTATAGCAAGCAAAAGCGATCAATTTTAAAACCCGAAAATGGCATTAGGGTTTTACAAGGAATAATTTTGTTGAGTGAAGCTAAATTTTATTTAATCAACATCATCGCCAGAGCAATAATGTGGGAAGTAAACATTTCTTCTTTGGCGCCACTGAATACAGTTTTCTCACACCACCTAACTTCTTCTGGTCGTTAAAAACTCTCCATCTCCATCCATCCAAGATCAGCAAACTAAAGGTATGATCACTAATATTATATTTAAGATCAAGAAGCAATTTTTAAGCAGCTCGGAAGGATATATTTTCTATCGAAGAACTGAGCCTTCTTCGAGCTTCTTTCATTGTCTCACCACTATAATTTGTATACGGTCTTGTGCCTAACCTCTTCACATAGTTTCGAGGCATTGTTTCTAAAACAGAAAAACAGTCGAATATGAGAAAATAATTGGCTGTACTAAATTCACCCCACAAAATTTTTCTGATACATGTGTACTAAAAACACCCCACCTTTCTCCAATTTTCATAATTTTTAAAATAAGTGTCAATTACAATATGTTTAAAGAAAAAAACAATATCATGCATGTATACCTGGATAAATAAGTGAATGAAAGTAACTTACGTTTTAAAATAATCCTTCCTGTAGAAATGAAAATAACTTAGCTATTAAGGCTTTGTATACCTGTGTAGAACCACCTGTTGAACAATAACCTTCCTTGGTAACTTCCAAAAAGATATAATTGATATGTAGAAGCTCATTTGATGTCGTAAGGAGCACACGAAACGACTCATACTCTCTCGTTTGGTAAAAGTCGACGCAACAACCTGTCTGAAGGAAATAACCACAGAAATAGTTGCTTGTAACAATTTTACCCCACTGTACTAATGTGACCCCATTTTAGGGTAATAAAATGAAATAAAAAAAGGGCTCGGTCAATCGAGTTCCGATTGTATGTATTGTTGGTGTATAGGAAATGCCTATCCTAAAGAAAAGTAAGTAAGTAAAATAATTCTTCAAATGAATTTTCAATAAATCAATGTTGTTTTTTGCAAACTATTTTCAATCCTGGCTATAACGTAATGTTTTGTTTTCTACATTAAAAATAGACATATTTGAGGGTTACAAAAATAGAGTATTTTTTGTCAAGTTTCCATTTGCCAAACATTTTTTTTATCCGGACAAAAATAAGTTTCTACGTGTTTATTATTCTCCCTACTTTATGCACTGCCGGAAAATAAATATACAATCTCTAGCAAGAGAAAAACAAACGAATTTCGCTAGCTATTTCCCTGTCGTAACAAATTTCCCTTAAGCCCGTTAAAACGCCCGAAACAAATTTAATACGCAATAAAGTTGAGCTAAATAAAAACTAGGGCGAAAGAGACTCAACAGTTTTAGGTCGGTTGATTTTGTTGGTCGGTTGAGGCTGAAAGCAGACAGGGAGGACATTAACATACAAATGCTTCAAGTTACAAAGCCGATGCTTCCACCGTAACTTACCCGCTTTTATTGTTATAGAGTTCACTGGCTTTTGTCTGCCAATTCAGGAAGTCAGATTATTCTGAACTATTCTTGGTAGAGTTCATTTTTTATGTTAATTTTAAACATGTAATCTAGTTCTGTTCCCTGAAATAAATAAAGCTGCATATTTCTTCGGTTCTCCCTAGAAATCATTGCAGGTTTATTTTATTAATAAATAATTATAAAACATTTTTATTAATCCAAATATATCTCATTCCCCCAAAAAAATTTCACCTAACGTGTTGTGCTCTCTGAATAGAATTTTGAATCCATATTATTAACTATTTCTAATTTCTATCGACCTTTGATCAATAAATATGTTATCATTTAAAAAGTTGTTCAGTTCCGAAATCGTTCATAAAATTTTAATGGAAATTAAGTTTTTTATAATGGAATGGCGATTAAAGTAGAGAGTAACTAAGCTGAACGATTTCATTTCATAATGATTTTTTTTTTTCTATTTGCTAACTGTTGTTCTCTCAAGTTTTCATCCACCAAAGCTCCCAGAAAATCGTCATCCAGGGAAGAAGTCCTGCCAAAAACCTACTTTGTCTTTAAATTTTTTAAAGCATTATTGCACTGTACATACTCCCAACATATCACTTACTGGTGTTACATCATTTATGTTTTTAGATTTTAAGTAAAGACTGAATTATTTACAAGTGGTAAAATGCTAAAGTGCTAAATAAAAAAATTTGTTTAGAAGAGAACTAATCTATATTTGAAAAAAAAAAAATCTATTCAATAGAACGAGTTCATTTAACAAAGATATAATTAAAAGAAATAAGAAATCCTGCATATTTTGTAAACAAAAAAAATAAGTTACGAATCGGACATATATTTTCGGAATATATAAATGTGCCAAAAAAACTTGGATTTCAGAACTGTACGGGGGTTTTAGCATGTGTAGTTTAATGGGCCTGTTTAAAACTTAATAGTAAATTTAACCAGCCTTAAGGTGAAACAAAGGATATTTGGATCAAACAAATAGATTTGGAGTTATAGCCAAAAGAGTACCGATAAACGTCCGGAGAAGTAGGACGGACCAAGTTAGCCAATCTCTTCAATGTTTCCAAGACCATAACCTCGCTAAAAATGGTTCGATTTCGGAATAACGTTTTTCATTTCGTAGATACTGGTTCCAGGAAAAATTTACTAAATAAAAACATTCTTCCAAGAACTCTTCGTTTCCTTGTTATAGGTAAAAAAAAAAACAAACAATAACCGCTATTTTGGGCGTTTTTTTTTTGTTTTTTTTGCAATACTGAGTATAAAGCCGATGGCTGTCGTGGTAGCGAAATTCAGATTTGGATTCAGCACCACAAAATACATTAAGATCCGTTGAAAAAAAGTTCATTTTTTTTTTGTTTCCTGAAAACGGCCTTCTGGAACATTATTTTACTTGTTGCCGTCATCTTGATCCGTATTCAGAAACAGCAGCAGTGGTTTTTCTTATACAAAAATTGATGATCTTTTAGATAAGCTTTAGTTTTTTTGGGAGACCTATCATGACAGGTTTAGTATCGGCTCCTTTACTATTAGTTGACCTGGCATTTTCAGTTGCGAGAGTGTTCCCTGTTTATTTATGTCCATGTTGAATTTAAGATATTCTTGGGATGTTTTGAAAGTTTTTATATTTATTTTAATAATTCAGATTAAACTCGGAGTGCTTTATTCTTTCAAAATCCAAACATATGAAGTGGTAGTTCATTACTTCTTCGAGTACCTTTTAAAGATTTCCAAATTTCTGCAAGTCCAGATGTCAGTGCTTCCTTTCTATGGAGAGCTGTTTTGTAAGCTCAGTTATCCGGAAATGAGGTTTTTACAAAAACCAGAATACCTATTATAATATATTTTCGGTGATTGTTGCTCTACCATTCTATATATTTCCATTCACTAATTAAACATCCTGTCACATTTTTTAAATAAAAAACTCATATTAAAAATATGAATCCCGTACAATCTCGTGAGTTTTGTTACCAAATCCTTAAACTACCAAAAGTAAAATAAACATTGTACAAGAAATTACAAATAGGAATATATTTCAATCATAAATGACAGTATATTTTTAGAAAAAAAAAAAAAAATCTTTTTTGAATGAACCCCTCAATATACTTTTATGAAATATCGTTTAGAGAGATATTGAAATTAGTAGTTTTGGGTATTAAATAATACTAACCTCCTTTACTAACATCATTCATACCATACAAAAACTATCTTTTAATTAAAGTTGTGATTGTAAGAAGGGATTACATTTATTAAATTTATCACTTTAAATTCGTAACTTTGTATTCTCCGTGTATACATATAACCTTCATTCACTCATATATTAATTCCCTTAATAATTGCATTGATTATTCTTAACATTTTTATTAATTTCCTAATTATCGTTTCTCGTTATAACCAGTTTTCAATGTATCTACCATCAGTTACCTCCTTTTTGCTTTTTACGGAAATAAAGGTAATGTTTTTTCATACTTTTTTTTTTATATATATATATCTTTTTTCATACAACAATGTTACAAAACTGAAACTGGAAAATCGCAGACAAATATCTTCGCAGACCAAAGAATGACGTTTTCATACATAGTCAAAACATATTTCTCAATTGGGATCTAAAGTGCACGAAAGTGGTTTGGAAAAAAGAATCATCCTACAGGTTACTAACTTATTTCATAAGGTTTAGAAGAACGAGCTTTATTCCGTTTTACTTTTATTTATCTTTTTTTTTTTTAATTAACAACTGAATAAAAGAAAATACATCTAGTAAATTTGATTATAACATGCCAATTGCTTGTGAACCAACTAACCATTTGGCACTTTATAAAAAGTTCTATATAGAGAGCCCCGAGACCATCTTTTTTTCAGTCGCCTCGGAGGGTTGTCCGAAATATAATGGGAAGCTGAGGGACTTATGGAATGGTTAATGGAGTTTACTGTGAAAAGATAGGTATCTTTTTTGGGGTATATCAGTAACTCATGGAAGATTGAGTTCTTTAAGGATAAGTATATCTGTATTTCTCTATACATTATTTACAAGAAGTTAAGTTCAGGAAGATGATTAAAATGTTATATAAAGAACTACTTACTATTAGCACTTCAATAAAAGTTCTAAATTACAAAGTCTCTTGGCCATCTTTTCAGGTACCTCGGAGAATCGGAAGTGAGTGTGAGGCAAGTTGGAAGAAGTCGATTCGAGTGGGTATGAAGCTTACTATGAAATTATAGGTATATGGTTTGGGACAAATAAGCATCATATAGAATATTAAGATCTTTACATATTAGTTTGTTTGTGATGTAATAAGGAGCATAAAGGATTAAGTGAAGGATTTTGGATTGTAAGGATAGGATATGAGAAGAATTGAAAAGTTTAGTGGATCCCTATAGCTCAACTCCGTGTATCCAAATGGGTGTAATTGCTGTCATGCAAATAAGGCTTTTTTAATTTATTGGGAGCTTTGAACGCTTGTCTAGTAAGTGTGGGAGTACTAGAAAACGACTATTACTTTCTTGTTTCTTAAATGACGTAGATTTAAAATTTATTTACTTATATATAAATCGGATATTTAAAAAAAAGAACTTCACCTGAAGTCACTCAAGAGGGAAACCCGGCCATTCTAATGTTTAATAAAGCGGAGAATCACTTAGAAAGTGGAGAACACGACGGTGATGAATAAGGTAAAGTAATTAGCGAGGACCCTGATGAACTCCACCAACTGTAGATTAACCCCAACGGAAGACAAAAAGTATTCCCATCCCTAACTCACTGCAAAGATAAAAAAATGCCCCCGGGCTGTTGAAGAAAACCGGAGGCCTGATAAGGTTTTTCTTCTCCTCCGCAGCCTCAGATGTAGACAACATGTAATTTCCTGAAGGATGATCAACTCCCGGGGGGTTTTTACCGAGCAGAAAATTAGGACCTGAGGGATCGGAGTGGGGGAAGATGGAGAGGGGGGGGGCAACAGTTAACACCGCACTCGTTCTCTTACTTCTTTTTATTGTGGAGGTTGGTGGATAGGTAGGGGAGGTATAGGTGGTGGGGGTGGTTGGGGTGGTAGCGGTGAGCTCGTCTGTTTATAGGGCTTTTACTTCTCAGGGCCTAAGATGAAATTTCTTAACTTATCTGGCTCGGGGAGAATTTTGTTAATAAACAAAAAGCACCTATTCAATGAGAGTTATAACTTCTGGGGTTAATTTTGAATGGAAGTTTGCATCTGCAAATATTAATAACTCTTCTTTATAAATAAATTATAGTTTTAAAAAAATGCGCTTTAATAGCAAACCGAACTAAAAAGGAGAAAATAATATTGATTTCATGAATGGAAATAGAAAACCCGACAACCAATCATGAATGAAGAGTAAAGTTTTGATTATATTATCTACTAAACGGCTGGTGTAGCTGGAAAAAAACAAAATGCAATTTGAAAAAAAATAGAGAGCACTATATACACTAATGAGCTATACTGTTGGGAAACTATTACAGTAATACTGAATACTTGATTTGAAGTATCATCAAGAATCATTTTGATGACTTTAATTTACCTTTTTTGAATTTATGCATGACATATATTCGTAATTGAATAAAAATACCATACTCACTAGCGCAATCCCTATCCACTTCCATATACCCCTAACATTCTCGCATTCTCACTAGCAGTTAAAAAGACAGTGCCTTCGGGATCTATTATAGAATTCGACATGGAGTTCTGGCAATGGCCAGCCTGCTTATCTATTTAATTACATCGAGCATTATTTCATCAGTTTTGCCTTCCAGATATAAGTATGCCTTCTTATAGTAATACTCGTACAAAGGTTAGCTAATTTTTAGTTCGAAAATAGATTGTTTTAATAAAAAAAATTAATAATATATAATAAAATTTAATAAGATGAAATAAAAAAAAAGCAGGATCGGCTGTTCGAGATCTCGGTTGTTTGATACGATACGATCGAAAAAACAAAATAAAAATATATATCCCAATAGTAAGCGGGTAATGAATGCCCTATTGTCATAACGCAATCGTAGTTCTTTGTGAAACACATGTTAGAAGGGAGTATCTTACCCAATCATCACATGATCACTTTTTGGCCATATGCCAATCGTAGGTGTTGAAGAGCTAACAAAATGATTCAATTTATAGTAACAAAACTGTGGAGTGTAATAAACTTTTGTAACGGACGGATCGACACTATAGAGATTTTATATCTTTTGGATTTTACTCTCTAGAAAACGTCAAGAAACATTGAAATATCGAAGTTTAATTTCAATACTTTATTAAATATTATTATTGATATCATATTTACATGATAACTCTACGTTCATAAATAGTTACACATAAATTTTTTGTCACATAACACATGAAGATGGAACTACGAAAGAGTAAACACTGACTAAAATAGTGGAGTTAGATAGTACCTACTTTAAACTGTCGCAGCGTTATCCAGCTTTGGTTATTCAGAAAGGTTGTCTGTTCTATTGTAGTAAGACAATCCTCGTCGCATACATCCCATCAGACCAAGAAAAAGTTTAAGAATCTTGGTATCTAAATGTCCGTCATTACCTTTCATTTTGCACTTGTCATATCTTCTCCTTTGATGTCAAAAGCAAGTATTTTTTTAATTAAAATGTTATTTACAACAGTAAATATTTAACAAAAACTCAGATCTTTTACAATCAATAAATGAATAGGTACAATATCTCCAGCCATCCAGAATGACACACGGGACGGGTTTATCTGTCTCCGACAGCTGGTACACACAAAAAAAAAGTTACGTAGATAACTCAGACATAAAATTTAATGTTCAAATGATGTGAGTTAATAGCTGAGGTGTTCTCTGTGTGTCCTCTAAATATTTGGCCAAGCTGATAAGATAGGCTGTGTGCCTAGCCATAGTGTGCTACATCTAGCATGCTCCTCTAGCATTATAGGTTATTCTTTTTTTTCTATTTGTCATCGCAAAAGCTTAATGCTTAATACTACATATTCAACATAATTTCAAGAATTTTATATTGTGTATATGTATGTATGATTATTGATATAAAATGTTTAATAATGTTCTCAAGGCTCAGTCAATAAAGCAATAATTAATTATATTATGGACATTTCGAGACTATATTGCTCTCATAATCATACTAACCGATTTAGTGTAATTGAGCATTATTTCCATTTTTTCAACCAGTTTTGTAATATTTTTAAATGGTGTTGAAGAATATCTAAATGTATACAATTTAAAAATATGGAGGACATCCATATTCTACATACAATGTTAATGATGGATATTGCTACATAAACCAAATAGATATATTGAGACTAACAAACCTTAACTCTAGTGCACAAGGATGGAACTGTGAGAATAGGTGAATTGACAAAAATTAATATATTAATTAGAGTATAATAAATAATATTAAAGAGCAATATTTACGTATAATTAGGAAACGTATAATTTAATTTGAATTGATGCCATTAACTACAATGTATTTGACTTCTATAAATGCCAGACATGAATGAGCCAAAACTAAATCTTTTCTTGGTTAGAGAAGGATAAAAAGATACTGTTCAGGTGTTTTAGATTACTAATATACCTGTAACGTAAATTAAAAATAAAACTAACCGTCCGATCAATATCTCGACCTAATTCTGAATTTATGAATTTATTTAAAAATAATTCGGAGAAGTAGATAGTTAGGGGGGTATGCAGTCATAAAGATACAAGCAATTAAAAAAAAACTTTTTTTTTTTTGTATCTTTATGACTGCATACCCCAACTATCTACTTCTCCTAATACTTAACAGTCAACTATACCTCATCAATTTAAAAATAATTCATTAAATGTTGAATTCAATTTATGCTAAATCCGTTTTAAAATCACCTAAGTTTAAATTAACATTGTTTTATTATGACAATATACACACTCATACTTTTTTAAAGAACTAATTAAAGAGATTATAAAATATAGATATATCTTAAATAATACAGAAAATGAAAAAAAATAAATAAATAAAAAATGGAGAAAAAGATAGTCAGGGATGCAGTCAAAGTAACACCACGTCAAAGAAGAATTCTTTAATACGTGCCAACGTTTCGACCTGCGTCTGAAGAAGACCTGCAACGCAGGGCGAAATGTTGGCACGTATTAAAGAATTCTTCTTTGACGTGGTGTTACTTTGACTGCATCCCTGACTATCTTCTTCTCCATTTATCATCCGGTCAACCATACTTTTATCATCATAAATAAAAAATGTTTTGGTATGCATAAACAACGTTATTTCATATGCATTCATTATAAGTGAAGCCCAAATGTATGTGAAAAAAACACATTTTTTTTTCTATTGCTTTAAAAAAAAATGAGTGAATACGTATCCAAGACATATTCTAAAATATTTTACATTACGCATATTGTAAAGTATTCGTTTTATTTCTTCCATTAAATATATTTTATTATATTACAAATTAATAAAAATTAATTGAAAAGTATTTCTTCAAACATGACTTAATAAAATTTAATAATAATAAAAAAAGTTGTGCATTATGTTATTTAGGCTTGAAAATGTTTTCGTTTTGGGTAAAAAAGTAGTTATTACGATTTTTCACTATTCGGTTTAATATTATACTGCATATTATCAAACATTTGAAGGCATATAATATTGTATATTCCTTTGGTATCCATGGCGTATAAATACGGGTTTTCATAACAATTATGGTTAAAAGTGAACGCTGTCGAAACTGTTGAGGTCAGGGTATTCATCTACTCCACAATCTACTTATTCTTCATTACTATTTTTTCAAACTACTAGATAACAGTTTTCTAGGCAGGAGATATGGTTTAGAGATAGTTGGATAACTGCTTTGCCTGGCCAATAAATACAGTGGTTGTAATTGCTGTTAGAGCTGGCCCGAGACAAAAAACCGAATCTCCGAGCAACTAATGGCAGAGGGCCCTACCTGTTTGTGTGGAGAGTGAGAAAGAGCGAGGAGTGATGGAGAGGGAGTGAGGGAGAGAGAGGCGAGGGCAAACCGGTCCTGCGGCCTCTCTTCCATTGTCTCACTAACCACGTGTCGTCATTAATCCACCCACGGCTCATCTCCAACATTCGATAACCCGCCTCTTGAAGTAAGCACTCTCTCTAAGATTTAGATTGCTACGTTTCGTACACAACAAAAACTTGTTAGGGTATTAACTTTTTTAACTTATTTAAGAAAAAATATATAAACTTCCACATAAAGGTATTAAAAAAATATATTTATTAGAGTTTTTAACATATTATGTAAGAGATAAAAAAATTATGGTTTTATAGCAAACCTAACTAAAGTGTGGTGAACAATTTTTAGCAGTCAGACTTTTTAATTTTTTGAGTTCAAGATTAGAAGCTGATTTCCTTTTACTATTCGTTATTTGTTTGCATTTTTAACACAGTTTATCCAAAATCAACCAAAATTTTTTATTTTTGTGACATATCTCAGAGTAGATCTGCAAATTTTTATTTTAAACATCCTATCTTGCACAAAATGTAATGATCTACAACTATAAGTATATAACTATTTTTTTATTTAACTATCCATTTCTGCGTAATAGATTCTTAAACATGACCATAACTAAATTTTTAAAGTTGGCAAAATTCTTTAATATTTGACAATCAATTGTGGCTAAACATATAAATCAAATTCAGCTTAAGGGATGCCTTTAGACGCAAAACTTAAACAAACTTTAATTTTGTAAATAAAACATTTTTTTCCAAAATCTGAAAAAAAAGTTCAAAAAGTTTGGATTTGTATGCCCACCAAACATTTCCCCCTCATCAAATTTATTTTTATTTTTGATATTTTTTCTTAGGACCCATCTGGACCATTTAAAATCTTAAAACCTTTTACTTCATCTTTTGCAAGGCAGACCCTAATGATAAAATTAGTTCAAATTTGTGCAATTATTGTATGGTCCTGGAAACGTGTGCAAATTTTAAAGGTAATCAGACAGCTGGAAATTACGATGAAAGATTCTGTTACATTCAGGTGAAGTTAAAAAAAATCATTTAACATTGTTACTGAATTGTTGAAAGACATAATTAGTCAAAACATAAATGAACTTAAATATCAAATGGATTTAAGCAACTCTTGGGTATTTATTTCATAATGTTAAATCTAAGTGTGAATAATCATGCACTATTATCAGAGACAGGATTATCAGGAATTGTTTGTTAGGCAACATCGGAGACAAGTGAATTCGAATGATTATGGAGTTTACTATGGAAGAATATGTGTCTGGTTCGGGCCCAATCAGTAATTTATGGAACATTAAGATCTTTATGGATAAGTTTGTTTGTGGTATAATAAGGAACATTGAGGATTTTACGTAGGATTTTGGATTATAACGATTGGATACGAGAAGAATTAGTTGGTTTAGTAGAACCCCAAAACTCAACTCCATATGTCTAAATAGGTCTAATAACTGCCATGTAAATAAGTCTTTTGAAATTTATATGGATTTTTGAACGCTTGTTTAGTAAATGTTAGAGTAGAAGGAAACGACGAGAATTTTCGTGTATTTTACGTCTGGTAAGTCATTTAAGTTGAAATCCAAAAGAGGCCTTAACTTTTCTTGTTTGTTTGTTTGTTTATTTCGTTTAACGTCACTTTATGCTGCTATGGCTAATCGGACGATGCTACGGTGGGAGTCCTAAATTTTGCCTATCCAGGTATAATTAGGATAGGGATCTTTAACGAGTATCTGACATCGCACAGGCTCGGGACCCCCATTTAACGTCCCTTCCGAAGGACGGCATAGCTAAGGATTTTTTACTCCCTTTAAAAAATGCTAAGGTCATCTGCCGGGCTGCGAACCCGCGATCTTGGGTTTAGTAGGTTGCTATGCTAACCACTACACCACAGGTGACCCCAACTTTTCTTGCTATTTTACAACTGGAGCTTAGGCAGGTTTATAATAACATTATAAGATGTGACTTCAATAAATGCTATGTAATCAACAATTATTTAAAGAAGATTAAATTATTTTATCTGAAGTAATGTACACATAGCATAATTGCAAAATGTCGCGCTAAACGAAGCACTAGAATTAAACGTAACCTTCTACAAAAACATTGTCTAAAGATTATTTTTTTTTATGTTAGAGAACTAATTGATTTTTCTGTTTTGGATAGATTTCATTGTCAGGCCACTATTTCTCATGTTTAATAACATATTGAATCGTGATAATAAAAAAAAATCATTTGCTGATAAAAATATTTAAATTGGATTTTTATTAAAATATTGCTAGGTAATTAAGTAACCAATTATTATAATATATATGCATATATTTGTTATGTTACCAATTACATAAAATATTCTTTAGGCCTCTCTAAAGATCTTAGATCCCCATCTGTTAATTATATGATCTCAAAATAATGAAATGGGATCCAGTTAAATCATATAATGAAAGTGATATGTTTTTTGTATGGCTCAGGTCAATTTTCATTCTTCACTGTGCCAGAAATTCACAGATGTAATTTGACTTCAATATTAATTTACTTTCATTTTTTAATAATCTTGCATTGTGCCCAACAATATGTTCTTTCACTCAGTTCTCAATTCCAAGTGAATAACTAAAGATGTTGCTTGACTGTACTCTGAACCACTTCATAAGAAAACTTCTTTCTCTTCTTCTTCACTGTATTCTTTATCTGAACTTCTGTGTCAAAATCACTATTTATTTCATGTGAACTATATAATTTCTCAAAATATATTTTGATTTTTACCTTTTCACATTAAATTGTTACAGATTTTGATTTGACAATAAATAGATTAAATTATTAATACAAATATGTATGTAAAAATTTTCACAATTATATCGAGAATGTATGCAGCATTGGTTATTAAATCAGTTTATCAAAAACCATTGGAATATTTTAACTATGCACTGTCTTATATAAATAAAATGTAAATTTTCACGTCCTTAACAAAAGAAAATATAATTGAACTTTCCACTCTTTAAAATAAAATAAAAAAAATAATGAAAAAATAAAACATAACTTAAGTATATGTAAGAATTAGAAATATTAATTTTTAATAATTTTAATATATATTTTTTTAAAAGTTACATTTGTTTATTTATTTAAGCAAATAAAATAAACATGTAACTAATTTAATCAGTTATATACTTATCCCTTCCAGTTAAATATTTTTGTTTTTAATATATGTACAATTATCCGGTTTCAAATTGGAAATAAAACAAATGTTACCAATTATTTTAGTTGGTTACAAACTACAAACTAGAACAAAAACCAAGTGAAGAAAGAAGGGTTAGACATTTTAAACTAAGCTGAGAGAGGAGTGTATTGAAGCCGGTTCCTATTTCGGGGGGTACTGGTGACCTTGGAGAGTACGAGGGTACAAAGAGACAAAAAAGCTCCTAACTTTATGACCCAGCCGTGCCGTGTAACACGGGTGCTCCAGCCTGGAGCCTCCAGCCTCCTCTCCTCCACAAAGGTACTTTAGGTCACAGGATCCAACAGTCCATAGAAATTGTGGTGCCCGGTAAATTTGTGGGTGTCTTAGGGACTCTCTGCCTCACAGGGTAATTGCCTTTCTGAGTAATCACTAGGCAATTGCTGATAATGACTTGTTATCTAGCTTTCATTTAGAAAACAATTAAACTTCATATTTTCACATAAGCCGAAAAAAGTGGCATAAAGTTTCAAACAGTTAGAATCGACTTCCGAAGTTACTTTAGTCTTATGGTTTAAACTTATATATCAATATTAATTTGATAAATCCTACAAATAAAGCACTTGATAGTCCGTCTCAAATGGTAATTGTTTGACAACATATTTGCTGAAATGTTTTCCTCAACGGTGCTGAATCCGAATTTAAAGATGGATTTCATAGCATTTTTCAATAATGTTAGTTTTATAGTAAACTAGCATCCCCTGCCGCGGCTTCGCCCGCTCTCATAAGCAAAGTACGTAGATAATTTTAACTAATAATTGAATCTCATTTGTTTATCGATAACAATCTTGTAATAAAGTATGAAATTTAGCATTATTTCTTCAATGCTATTTTCAAGCATTGCAGTAATTTTTAACCTGGTTAAATTATTGCATTATGTGCTTGAAGAGTGTGCAGAAGCATAATTAGACATCCAATTTGGCAGAAATAATTTTATCGATCCATCTGGTTGAATTTTTATTTCTAACCATAAAAGTATATGACAGTTTAGCAAACTTCGTTTCTGCCACTCAAGATGATACATTTTAATTATTATTATAGTCAACTTTATTATTATAAACCTTCCTAGAACTACGATGTAGTTAAAATTTCGTACAGTTTGATATAATAGTTTTACCATTGCAAATTCTGTTGCATATGAGTCATGCATATGTTGGTCACATATGAGTCGATTTTTAAAATAAGCAGTGATCCACATGTCTCTTTATATATTCATAGCATTTTTAATAATAATTGAATTAAAATTAAATAAATTTCATTAAAAATTTCTAGCACATTAACTAAAATTCTATACTAGAAGTTAGCGAGGAATCTGACGTCTCAGACAGTTATTTGTAATCGAAAATTTAGAAAGTTAAGAGGTTAGTGGGTTCGAGTGATTATGCAGTTGACTATGAAACCATTGGTTTATGATTTAAACCAAACCTATTGAGCATTAAGATCTTTATGGATAAGTTTATTTGTGATATATAAAGGAGTATCTATTCGGGTACTTTTACTTCAGATCAAGGATTGGACACGAGATAAATTAGATGGTTTAGTGGAGTTCCAATGCCCAACTCCGTATATCGAAATAGGTATGATTACAGTCACCTTATAACTTTTTGTTATCATAGGGTGTTTGTCTGGTAAATATTGAAGTAATGGAAATGTCAAGCTGTTTCATGGTATCTATTCAAAATAAGAGATGCGTTCTTATGTCCTTGTGGTTTTACGAAAGAATAAAATATACACCACCTCATATATGAATGCAAACTACTCTCTGACTACAGAACTATACTACAGACAAAAATAGTACAGAAAATAGGATATTGGTCGTGGATGGCCAATGTTTGATAAACAATTTATTTGAAGATTTCAAAATATTTCTTAAAAATTTCATACTGAAAATAGAGGATATAAATATGAAATATCTTTAAATCATTAAATATTCATAACTTTTTCTCTATTAAGTTTTTTTTTTTTTTTTTTTTTTTTTTTTTTTTTTTTTTTTTTTATGTATTTCTGATGATGAAATAACTTTGTTGTTTGATTTTGTTGAATTTTGACTTATTTATATTATTTTTCTTTTTATTTATTTTATTTTGTTTGTTGACCTTTCGACACATGTACTACGTATATTTATAAGTATAATAAGTATAATAATAATCAAAACTAAAATTAAAAATTAGATGTACATTTTATACTTTTAAGTATGGTGTGTATAGAAATAAATAAAATCCCTAATAATAACAGGGTTACTGCTGAAAGGATAACACTAGAAAAAAAAAAAAAGTTGTAGCAAAAAAAAAAAAAAAAAAAAAATGAATAATATAAAAATATTTAAATATAAGAAAAAATATAAATAAAAGTGATTATAAAGAAGAAGATCCTCACCGAAAAGTAGCCACGAGCCCGTGGTCCGTAGTAGCCAAAAACAAAAAAAAAAAAAAAAAAGTGATTATAAAATCTACAAGAATCATTTATACAAGTCATATATAGGCTAAATATTCATCAATTGTTTTTTTTATTTTTTCAATTGATATTTTATAATGAAGAACCTTTAAATACTTACATCTTACATAAGTAATTGATTCAAAATAGTAGTCGTCATCAAATATTTTATCTTGTATCAGAGTATACTTTGGTGAATGGGAGAGAGAGCAATTTCATGATGGAAAACGTTCTTTAGAACAAAAGGAAAACTGGAGAGTCCGCCTTTGCCCTCAGTAACAAATAATGTTAAAAACTAATTAATTTCCCCATTCAATTCAGGCAATACAATTAAAAGATCCTTTGATGTGCTTACACCCTCATTCGGCCTTTTTAAGAATGAATAAGTCAGGTTTGATAAAACACGACTTTGTTATAGGAAAGTCAGTGATACCTTGAATTTTTCACGGCATGAATTATGAATTTACCGAGTTCTTCGACGTTTGCAGTCCGCTAAGTAGGATTTACATTATACAGCTAACTTCTGAGTGGGGCATACATTTATTATAACTAATCCTCCCTGATAATTACCATACTTAGATTATTAATATAAATATAAATTATAAATAAAATCCACCCGTGAAAGAGAAATGTGAACGGTATCCAAAACTGGAAATCTATATTGCATTGGATAATAAATAACGACGTAATATTATAGATTAACAATAATAACCTCAACTTTTACTAGACAAAAGTTCTCAGCTTCCAATTAATTATTAAAAAACTCGTATAAATGACAGGCTTCTAAAAAGAACATTGCTAATCGACCGTTTAATATATTGGGTTGGTTCTAACATAATGCAGGATTTTATATCTGAAAAAAAAAAATATAATTTCGTGTTGTTTATAATTTTGAGTGGCCAATACGTACTTCTATCTTGATACCGAGTACTCTAGCAAGGGTTTTCTTCTACCAAACCCCTCGGACTTTCGTGATCAACGGGAGGCCTACTACGACCTTCCTTGGCTTGGAAATCAAAAGCTCCAAGACAAAATTTTTGAAACTATCGCTGCTCTGTACATTCACTGATGCTTCCTTTCAGCACCCAAAAAAAACATTGATGTTACATGCAGTTAGGCAGTTAGCACTTCGACCAAGTTTGAACTCACAAAAATAAATTTGACGAAAACATTGTTTTAGCACCAGAAAAATATTTTAAAACAAATCGAAACGGTAGAGAGTTTATTTATTACGGGATTTCTTAACAAGCTATATGTCGAAGTTCCTGGGGAAATGGGGGTCCATATTTACACCAACTTCACTTAAGAAATATGTAACATGTAACCTATAGATCTTATCTTTCCAGATATCATTGTGAAATTATTTTTAAACAAACATAAGAACATGAAACGAAAACGATTTCACAAGTCTCTCAAAAGTTTACAGTCCATAATGAACACTAATTTTCAAAACAACTCGAGCTGCATCCACACTAGCTGAAAGAGTGGTTCCAACTGCTCACTGCTATTTTATATTAGCTAATGGCTCCGCCAGTCTTCAATATCTTCCTTAGCCATTAGGGAAGGGTGCCCATATTTACACCAGTGCCTGTTTTTACACCTTTTCATTTTTTCTCTTTTATGAACAAAAGAATGTTTTTACAAGTAGGCATCAATTAAAATTAATTTTTTTGTTTTTCAGTTTAGTTAATGTTTTATGAAATAGACTTTCATCCTTAGTGATATCTTTATAATCGATTTTGAAGTGCTTCCTCACACATTATATTCGTTTTCTTGAAAAAAAATTATTTCAATTTCAAGTTATGTTTTAATTTAAAATAATTTTCATTAAAAATAAAATAAAATAAGCAAACCATTATCTAAGTCAAATTATGTATTATGAATGCAGAAAATAATTTCAATTACTCCATTGACGCACGAGATAACACTTTAACAAATAATGATTTAAAGATTGCTACTAAAAGAATAAAACCATCTCTATCTCTCATCATAAATAATATCCCTCCTCCTTGTCAACATATAAATTAAAACTTCTGTCAACAATCGTTTTGTAGCAGTTCATGACATCCTTTCCATTGTTTTATTAATTATTTATAATAATTTCGAATTGTTAAACAAAAAAATATATAACAGTTGAGTCCGATTGATACGACATATCAGTGACTTGTAAACTACCTATTGGCAGAACTCCAAAGACAGTTATAAGTTAGAAGGCCTGGATGATATTTTCTTTTCAAAAACCTCGAAGAATCATCAAAAATCACTCCGAGACTATGTTTAGAAAATAAACATTTGTGAGAATAGCCCTCATAGTTTTGTGTATGATGTAATGTAGACTAACGTGAATTTTACATGAAGATTTTAATCTATGAGAATTTTTATGGTTTAGTAGAGTCTCATAGCTACATACCTACGGAGTGATCCAATTACGGCCATGTAGAATATTAATTAACAATTAATCATTTTAAGAATTTTTTATTGAAACATAACATTTTGATTGATGGAAACCGAGGACGTTTTCATTTCATTGAGGTATCAAAGTTTTAATGTACTCGTCGAACATGCAGAATGAAATAGATTTGTTTTTTATTGGGATTTATAATTTTTGATTTTTTTTTTTTTCGTCTTTATTCACTAAATATCAAGGGCAGTATGTCTGAGTCGAGAACAGTAAGCAATAAGGATAATAATAAATACGTACAAAAAAAATAATGAAAAAGAATGTCCAGATAAATCTGTGGCACTTGTTGATATTGCATTTTGTGTGGCCAGTTTGTTTCGGAATTTCGGGTTATTTGTATCTCCAGAAAGCTATTTCTGTTTATTTATTTGGGTTTAATGGACCTAATTATGAGGCTTTTACACAAGTTAATACTAATTTGTGAATCGTTGTGGAAATAATTGTTTTTTTCCTAAAATACTAATTTTGTACTTAACCGACGATACACAAGTGCCACAGATATATGGTATAAAATAAATTAAAAACTATAAGAATAGTAAAAAGAAATTAATAAAAAATAAAACTTGATACTTCAATATTCTATACACAACTCTTACAAACGTTCAGCCTGAGGAACCCCGAACCAAGCCTCACTAATGGAATGACAAGCCAGCTCCAAAGAGATCCAGTGCTGCTCCACATCTAAGCATATAAAATATTATAAATAATAATAAAAAAAAAATAAAATAATAATATAAGGAAGAGACAAGATATATAAAAAATAGAATAAAAATCATTTAAATAAAATCCTAATATATATATTGATTGACCCGTAACTTACAGTTGGACAAGGCAGGCTTGATGAGATCTCAGAGCTGAGAGAGAAGATTCAATAGTATCAATATGCTGTGGAGGCTGAGCTACAGTGATACGGCACAGTCATTCAGGATTTGAGCAGATAAGCTAGCCATTGCCACAACTACAACAAAACAAATATGTTCAAATAGTTTCGGGACCCCACCTTAATTCACCAGGTGGGTTAAAAGGATGTGTGGAACTGAATAATGAATGAACCGGAGGGTTGAGATGGTAGGAAAGATTTTGATAGAGGTCTGAAAATTGAAAGCGTTTCATGAGAGATTTTAATGTATTAAATATTTTAGCATGAATGTTTGTCAGGAAAAATATATATACCTTTACATTCTAGATATACAATATGTACCGTTATAATTATAAACTATGTGTTCTGTAAAATGTACTAAAATTTTAGATCTTATCCCAGATGAAATTAAAACGCTATTGCTGAAGTTTAGAAATTATATCCAAAAGATTTCATTTTATGGCCAAATGATCGCAGACTCTCCCCGTGGACCAACCAGCTATCTGAAAAAAGCCATAGCGACCGATCTGGAAAACAAAGTCCTAAAGTGGACTGGACCAAGAAGATATAGGCCGGGTTCCAATACTCTCGCCTACTTTCTCGCAAGTTTCCATCTCAGTTGTGCAAGCTGGTACCATCTCCTTTTACAACGAGAGTGGACAACAGGACCGAAGATCTCTCCTTGCGCAACGCATATCCATCCATCGCTATTTTCCGGTTACTACGACAGAATACCAAACAGATTCTGGAGTGTCAACTCTTTAAGCACTACGTTGGTCGAGACCTAGCGACTTAGAGCTATAATATAAGATCTAAAGTACGAGTTCGATTCCGACCAATGAGGTAATATTAAGTTCTATGACAGATGTTATATAATACCCGGAATAGCTTGGTATCCTTAAAAGTAATATTATTGCTCTAAATGAAGTAGAAGAAGTTAAGTTTAATAAGTTATAAGTTTTATTATTATTAATATTGGGGCAAACTTCCTCATGTAATCCAACTAGGTTAAAAAGGACGAGTTATACTACAAGTTACTGAACTATTCTAGCCAGTTAGGGAAGGTCAATATTCGATACTTCAGTTCGCCGCGGAATAGCTTTTATCCAAACCAGGTGGGATTCAACCCTCCACCTTCAGCACCGAGCGCACTGAGACCTTCACCCCAACTATACATATATAAACCACTTAGCAAAATGTTAGGGGTGAATAAGGAAAACCTCAAATGTAATATCTGGAGTTATTTTCGGTCGTCCTGTAATCAGTGTTTTAAATTACTGTGTTGAGGTCTCTCATTTGCGGTGAGGAAAATCCATTTGTAAATGTTTAATTTTAAATGAGTTTTACATTATCGTCAATTAAATGCAAATCGTTCACCATTCAGCACAATTTAAAATTAATTTAAACTTTAAATTTATTCGAACCGATTTTAGGTAATTTAAGAAGAAACCGTCAATAAAACTATGTATGTATAAATATATATGGATAAATTTCTCGACTGTTACTATTAAATGTTTAAATGTTAAAGATTCTTGAGGTTCGGTAAATAAATAAAAGCAACTATTTTGGTGACATTTCGAGAATATATTGTTCTCATAATCATGTCCTGCGTCTTAGTAGGTTTAGTATCTGTATCCTACCAAGATGCAGGGCATGATTATGAGAACAATATAGTCTCGAAACGTCACCAAAATAGTTGATTTTATTTATTGACTGAACCTCATGAACCTTACTAACTTAGAATCATATCTTAGATGTTTTGAGAACAATATACTAATCTTCTTTCTTCTCCTTTCATACATATATAAATATATATATATATATTAGTAATCCTTCACTTGAAGATGCTTTGTACGAGGATAATGAATTTCTCATATTCCAGTATCCAATTTTAGTCCAGGCAGTCCGACGCTTACAGATTTTATGGATCTCGTCCATTTATGAGAATATATATATATATATATATATATAAATATATATATATATATATATTAGATGTTTATGAGAACAATATACTAATATGAGACTGAACCTCAAGAACCTTATTAAACATCTAATAGCAACAGTCAAGAAATTGTCCTTATTAACACATTGAGTCAATACTGGAAAATATCTATAATGGAAAAATGGGATTTTACAAAGATATCAAGTCAACCCACGGTCCAGACGCAATCACTGTGATGAAGGAACTTCAGAAATCTAACAGAAAACTGGCGAGTGCGAAGAATACAAGGACATTCCTATTAAGATGTAGGGCATGATTATGAGAACAATGTAGTCTCAAAACATCGCCAAAATAGTTGTTTCAACCTCAAGAACCTTATTTACTCCATATCCTACTGGTTACCAACATGTTTTAGCCACGGAGAAAGATCAAGATTCATTTCGTAGATCCATAACGAAATACTTTTCAACCCACACAGATGGGATTCGAACCCACGTCCTTCAGTACCGAGTACGCTGAGATTATCACCCCAACTCCCTCGGCCATATAGTCCCAAATTTAAATTAAAGCAAACCTGAACATTTCAATTTACAATATGTTGACTACGTTGAAAAATTAAAAGATTGCCTTATTCCAGCTATAACAGCCTAACAGCCTTTTGTTTCTTATTAATAATAGTTCTCAAGGGAAGCGATGGGATCTCTTTTGGTCTTGACTGCCTTCCGTTAAGTAATTAGAGTGGTTCAGAGTTCTCTTGGCTGATTCCTTATATTGTATATACACAGTATAAATGTATTATTTTTATTCAACAAAAAAAATAAATAAAAAAGGAATAATCACAAAGGTGGACGGAAAAATATGTAAAATTATTATTATTACATTTTTTTTTTTTTTAAAGAACATTTAAATTTCGAAATATCATTTTGTTTTTGTTAGATTACTTTAGATGCACTTATTTCCAAACATTAGAGTGAATAATTATTCTTTATTCCATTTACGGTATTGTATTCGAGAATTCATGTTTATTATATGTCAATTTTATAATATCTGATTTTTAGAGTTGCTGTATCGGCCAATCCATCACCCCAAACCCGTTCGACGGTAATTAACCTTCGACTCCGTTGCCCGAAGATGCCCCGCGCAGTGAAGATGTAGCGCTAAGTGGACATTTGCATAGTCCCGATACCATCAGTCATTAGCCCAAGACTGAATTCATTATCTTGGGGGGGGGGAGGTGTCACCATGGCAGGGGCTTTCTCCATCCGACATTTAACGGCAACGAAGAGAAAGAGCAGCGTTGGAGGTGCTAAAGAACTTTATTCAACATGTGGAGCAGAATCACGGATAAATTTTTCCGACCTTTAACACGCACTGTTTTTAAACACGTATCTCCTTGCCAAGAGTCTAAGATAAGTCTGTGAATAAATTACGCACTGGAGTTGCGCAAAACACAATTAAAACATAAAATACATTTACTACTGATTGACTGCCTATCGGATACGCGTGCTCGTTATATTGTTCTGTTTCGATAACCCTACATTTTTATTTATATATTTTTCTTATGCTATCTCTTTTCTAATCAGTAACTGTCCATATCTCGTAGTAAAATACGTTATTTTTTCTTTTTAATAAAAATATTTATAAAACTTGTAGATATTATTTTTAACCATCACATCACTCTTGCACATGGCAGAGACGTCTTCAGAAACGGCGTGGGTTGTTATAACGAAGGCAGGGCTTTATATGCAAATGAATGTTTATTCTGCTTCTTTTTTTTAAAAAACTATTTATTGATATTTACAACTGTGTGCATATATACAATAAGGAAATTTGAGGAAATTATTACAATGGCATGTCAATAGCATGTAAAGAACCACTAACTAGTAGCACTTCTACTCTTGGCCATCTTCGTTTAAGATGCTTCTGCGGATTATTGGGAATTCAGTGTGAAGCAAGTGGGGAGACTAGTGGATTCGAGTGGGTCATGGAGTTCACTGTGAAAGGACCGGTATCTGGTTTGGGCCAAACCAGTGCATGGAACATTAAGATCTTTATGGATAAGTACATTTGTGACGTAATAAGGAGCATTGATCTTAATTTTTTTGCAAACATCTTTAAATATAAATATCTATACAATAAAACTTTTTCTAAATCCTATGACGAATTTTTATGTCATATAATTTTGCACATTTAGATATAATTTTACTATTGCACTTATGCTTCTTCTAATGTAAATTTTAAATTAATTTTATAATTTAAAAGTAAAAAAAAAAAAATTGCATCATTCAATTAGTACACTCAATTAAAAATTTAAAAATTATATCATTCAACCGAAAATAATTTAATTACGTATTGTATCACTAATCAGACCTCAATATTCTTTAGTAAATTAATTTACTTCGTTCATTTTTGTATCATTTTGGTCACATCATGGTTTTTGAAATATAGCCCAGAAGAAGACTTGCAAGGAAGGTCGAAACGTCGGCACTCTGTGTATAAAAGTTTTTTAAACTTGAATGTGCAATTTATGAACCTGGTCATATTCATCAATTATTATATCATGTAGCCAACCATACTATTTTCATTAAATTATTTTAATACTCTTTGCTAAAAAGAAAAAAAAAACCTTAATTTTGTTTAATAATGTTAACAATTGTATAATAATACAACAAATAAATTAGAGGAATTTTGAATTAATGGCACACCAATGACCTGTAAAGCAACGAGTCATTGGCAGCACCTCAATAAACCTTCTACATTAGAAAGTCTTTCAGCTTTCCATCTTTTTTTCAGTCGCCTCGGAGGATTATCGGGAATTGAATGTGAAGGAAGGAGGGTTATTAGGAATAAACAGGGAGTTTTGATTTGAGAGGGAATGAAGCTTATCAAGGAAGGATAGATATGGGATTTGGTTCAGCAACATATGGGACATTAAGATCTTTATGGATAGGTTTATTTGTGTCATAATAAGAAGCACTGATGATTTTCCAAATATTCTTGGATTGTATTAACTGGATACAAGATGAATTGGTTAGCTGAGCCCCAAATTTCAATTCTATATGTCTAATTACTTTCTGTGCAAATGTGTCTTTTGTAATTATTTGGAAGCTTCCAAAGTTTGCTTAATAAATGTTGAAGTAGCTGAAAACGACTAGCTGTTTTTTTGTCTTAGTTTTAGTCTTATTTTATTAAATTAAGTGTTAATCGATATATCTGTACCTCAGAACCAGAAGAGCGTTAGTCCAAATTTTACAATTTTCAGATTATTGCTCCATTGAATGTAGAATTTTATGATATATTAAGCCATAACTGCTTAAGTCTCTTGAAAAATCGCGTTTTCGATTTCCTCAGGGTTGTAAGAAGCCTAGTCCTTATCTAAGAAGTCCATTAATGTTATTCTCCTGAAAAGTTAGCCTAGTGTAACTTACGCTCTTCTGGTTCTGACGTTCTGACGGATATTACCAAATACACCTGTTTTTGTGTTTATATAATAATATTTTTCGCTATTATTCAAATGAAAATATTTTTTTCTTCTTAAAGAACAAAAACGCTTTATATACACATTTAATGAATGAAGGCTAAATGAATTTTTGAATAACTTCTTTTTATTTTGAATGAAAAATTATTAACAAATATTTTTCGAAATAAAAAGGTAAGAGACCTAGTAGTAAGGTACCAGACTGCCTTACCCTGCCTGCCTAACTGTCTTAGGCTCGAGTTCGAGTCCTACTAAAAGCAGAAAATTTATTTCCTATCGGACACATCCAGCCTCTATAATAAGGGTATCCTTTATTTGGGAAAAAACAGAGGTTTAGCGTTATTTCGGCAAAATCTCCTCTTTTCACAACCATTGGCCCAGTAACAACCCTTTTTTTTAATCTTTTTTTAAAAACTTTTATTGAAATATACTTACAATCTGCATCAGTTAAGGGCAATAAGTAACATTGTCAATGATGAATTCATTCGTACCATATATACAAGTTCTCATATAATAGTAAGAGGTAAAAATAAAACAATCATCATAAAAATAAAACGAATAATTCAATAATCAAAAATAAAATGAAATAATAAAAATAAAGTGACAAAATTTAAAATATTCACCTCAACACTGAACCCAAGATAAGACCCTCCATGTGTTGAGATATGGGTTTTTTTCTTTCTCGAAAATTATGCTAGGACAGGAAAACACACCTTGTTTGTCAGTTATGGTACGTGTTGAAAATAATAAAGGTGTGCAACTGATGATCACATTAAAAAAAAAATTGTGTTTAATATAGGCTTATATACATTATATAAAAATTTTATATATATATATATATATATATATATATATAAATATATATATATATATATATATATGATGAATGATACCAATCAGTAAACAAAAATGTTTCGCCTTCATTGAGTATTCATAACCAATATTAACATAATTACATCCAATATACAAAAATGATAAATGATACTTATCATACATATCTTGACATACTTTAGTTCTTTTTTGTGATATTTTTAATGGCATCCGTTTCAGTGTTTTGTTCCATATAAATTAGTCTTAGTTATAGCTACTGTTGATGTATTGAGACAGATCCCCAAGTAGCTAAGATGATGCAGGGAGCGAACAGAGGACCTGGCAGGCGGTTTGGCAGAGAAGCTAACTCAATACAATATTTGCTTTCTTTTGAAATTGTGCCGCGAACTGAAGCCAATTTATCTGCTTTCTAGAACAACTCCAAGCCCCCTCACGCTGATTTCTTAGAGCTGGTGCCAAACCAGTATTATAATAATGACAGCCCCTGTCGCAAAAAGTAATTTGTTCCAATCCTGAATATATGATTGATTGGAAGGCGAATTTAAATTGCTATTTTTATAAATAACATGGGTTTATTTTACAGAATTATAATCTCCCTTTTATTCTTCAGTCACTTCATTCAAAATAAATGATTACTTTCTGTAATTTGAATATTTTAAATTTTGTTCTCTTGACCTCATTCCACAAAATTATGAAAATTCCATCAAAATCATAATCGAATTAATCACAACAGAGGCAGGTAGGTAAATTTTTGGACATTCAATATCTAAGGTCTTCAGCGTCCTCTTTACATTACAATATAGTTTAATTCATCCTCTAATCTCTTTTCAACCTGAAAGTGCAGTGGCTCCAAGATAATTGATAAATATCTTTGTCTCTTGACGTGTGTCTTCGGTTTATATTCTATACAGCCTTCTCTGGCATCTACTCCAGGGTCACTGATATTTAACGTTAAGTTAGAATACTAAAAATCTAAATAAAGGCTTTCTTGTTATTATTAAGGCTTATCACGGAGTATCACGAAAATACCATTTTAGTTGATTGTATTAATATTTTATTTATTTGTCCCCTATAATGCTTTTGTTCGTTCACTATTTAGAACGTTTCGTTCTTCTGTCCTATACACTCTCTTTTCTATTTTTTGTTCATTAGAAACTGTAATGAATTATTTATATAAATATAATATTATTTTTTTCATGTAGTAGTTTTCATTAAACCTTTTTTATCTTTGTAGTATACGGTTGAATAGCTTTGTATTCCCAAAAAAATTTATCAAAATTTAACTTTATATGTGTATATATATATATATATATATATATAATTAACTGTGTGTAAAAATCTTCTCCCAATAAAAAAAAAATTATTATTTTTTTACAATTTTAATTTATTTATATATTGTATCATATGTCTGATAATAAACAAATTTTTGGTTTGTACTAATTTATTTTTTAATATATATTTTTTTAAACAGTATCAATTTTTTTTTAAATGGATAATTTATGGAATTTCTTATTTGATTTTATTAAAATACTAATTAATAACCAATTATAGTTATTGGAAAAATTGCAGATTTTTTGAATAAATATTTTTTTTTTAGTTTTCCTTAGAAAACAAAATTGACCTAACATAGCAATAAGTAATAAGTGTCATTTAGTGTATGGGGTCACGTCAAAGATGACTTTTATAAAATTGTTAATTGAAGGGTTTAGTGGATGAAGGGGTTATGTAACAAAGCACAATTTTGAATATGTTTAAAGATTATTTTTTTTATATTTTTCTTTACATAGCCCTTTATCTTCTCCTCATCTCCTTTTCTATTTGATTTGATATATTGCTAACACTTCTGCATAAAAATTCTTCATCCAAAGAACTAGATTGTATTTTTTTTATAATCACCAGATAGCATAACTCCTATTTAATCAACAATATTTCACTCAGCATGTTTCGGGGTCCTTCATCTTCAGGATCTAAAAAAACCTGTGATTGCTTTCCTTACAATTAGTCCATTTATACTGTCTTACTGCAGTTGAGTGAAATATAATTGATTAAATAGGAGTTATGCCTTATAATGAAGATAAATTACATCTTTTTCAACAAAATAATTAGTTAATTAGTATTTTTTTTTAAATGTGACCTAAACCCTTCAATTAAGAAATTAATTTACAAAATTATTAATTTTGATGCGTTGTAAAAAAGACTTACAGAATTTAATTTCTTTGAGCTATTATGAATAAAACATTTTTTTTTTTTAAATATTGAATGAAATGAACAAATGAACTCTCGGAAATCAGTTAATAAAACGATATTAAATTCATTATTAATTTTTTTAATAATAAGCGTTTGGTATTTCAGTTGGAGGAATTTCCATTGAATAATATATTTCCCTCCTCTGATCGCTTTTAATTAATAGCCTGGAGTTGAATCCATTAATTGAATTTATACTGCCCCTTCAGTAATGCTTTCCGATTCAACTTTTTTTCTCAAAGAGTTCCTGGTATTCAATTTTTTTTTTACCTATCCTCAAAAATATTTTGATTTTATTCACATATTAAGCGGAAATCATGCAATTTTTCAATTAGTCTGGCAAATCTTAGCTCAGAGCTTAAGATGATGTACACCTCTTTCAGTGTTACATACATCTTTTAATTAATTGTAAGTACTAAAACCAGTTCTCCTAATCAACAAATGGTGTAGTGTTAACAAAAAATGTCTCCATTATTTGTCTAATAGTCAAATACTATGGGTTATTTTTTCTATTGTATTTTATTTATTTTTTATTATCATATATAATTGGTAAATGTAAAGCTCACCCCTTGAAAGCTCATTATTTTCTCATTAAATATAGAATTTATGAATAAAATTAAAATACAGTAGAAACTCGATAATTCGTCATGAGTGGGGGAGAGGGGGTGACGAAGTAACGGAAATGTCGAATTACAGAATTTTGATGCTTAAGTAACAAAAAAGCATTTTAAACTGTATAATTGTAAATTTTTTGCAACCTATTGAATGTAAAAACGAACAGATGGACATTATGCACATTGGACTTGAGTGACAATGACGAAAAACATAAAAAAAGCTTGACACTTGCCGCATCCCATCAGGTGTGAAATATCTGATTCACATTGCTGCTCCAAACCACTCAATGCACTTAGTTAACATTTCCTCTACACCTGTAACATGTAAAGAAAAGAAAAGAAAAGAAACGTCATCGTCATCATATTTTCATCACTAGCTTCATTTTGAGCACTCAGAACTTGTTCTATAATTCCATTGCCATTTAAAATTCCATATCCTACATCCGTACTATCCCTGTTTAACCCGCTGCTTACCTTTTGCTTATCTTTTCTCTAAAAAAAAATCCTGACGAATTAGAGAATAAGATGAATTATCGAGTGACGACATAACATGTTTCCACTGTAGTAATAAATACTATTTATAAATTAAATATTGTTAGAAAAAGAATATTTGAACACATTAGTCATGCTGATCAGGAATTAGAAATTACGATTAATTTTTATTGGAAATATTGAAAAAATAGTATCTAGGAATTTGTGTTAAAATTAGTAGGGTGAATTTCGTACCAGTAAACCTTTTTTGAACGTAAATACGAAATTTTTTTGCTCAGATTTTATTCTATATTTCACACCTTCATTATTGGCTTTTCTTACGACTATATTTCATATCACATTTTTTTTTTTTTCTATTTAAGCCCACATCAATAATTTTTATAACATCTTAATAAGTATAGTAGAACCCGAGATGAATATACCTATTGATTTTGTTTATTTTTTACATGCCTATTTCATTATAGATCCTAGTTACTCTAGAAGCTCTTACATCCAGCTGCAAGATCTTCTTCTTCACACTTCCAAGTGCCACATTATAGATGAATTTCTTAGTGAATAGAAATTTCTTCATTTTATTACTTGTCCCCAGGAGCCTATTTACTTATATCCTTATTTGTAATTATGTATTATTTTTCGATGAAAATAACTAACAATAAGTTGTAGATATATCTAAAATTTTAATGGCATAGTAAAAATTTACATAAATTTTATTGGTAGATCGTATATATACACCGCAATAAACCCTTTTACGACACACTATTGTAAGACAAGGTCTGTTATTTAAGCAGGTGCGAGATATTACTATAGATATTTTCAGAGAGTGTAAAGATGTCTGGAAAATTAAGTTTAACTACAATATCATGACAAAAACCTTACTTCAATTTTTGAATCGAATAATATTTAATTTTTTTACATTGTTTTTCTCTATTTTGATCTATTGAACTATTGACAAGCTGATGTAGACATAGCCTATAAAATATTGACCCAATGACTATTTCTGTAGCCTTATTATTAAAATATAAATATGACAATTAGTAGAATTTAATATATAATAAGTAAAGCCCGGATTTTCGTGCAAGAAAAATTCTGAAATGTGCAGTAAAAACTTGAAATCGTGCAAAATCGTGCAATAAAAACTTAAAATCATGCAAAATAAATGCAAATGATAAAAAATGTTGAACAAACAATTTGCTAGTTACATTTCTTTCCAAAAAGTGGTTTTTATCTTAAAATTTATTGATCCGGTCCTTAGTAAGGGAGTAGTTAAATAGTCCTTGTCTAAAACGCAATAAGAACAAATCGCATCTCTTTATTGTACATGTTATACATAAGCTATGTGTACATATTACTTAGGAACATAAATATGTATATTGCAATTACAAATAAAAATAACCGTACATTTATGCTTTAAATCATTAAATAGGGATAAAAATTCATGTTAAAAACTTACTCGAATTACAGTGTACATCAACTTGTGACTTTCTTTCGCTGCCGACAGCTTTGCCACAGGTCCCACAATATATTATTTTGCCACTGGATTTTAGTTCCGGATATTTTTCTATCCATCCTCTTATCTTTGAACTAACACTAGTTGAAATTTTAGGTATTTTAATGGAGACAACGTTACTCCTTAAAGGGAAGTCGGAAACTAAAAAAATTATTGCTTCCGATGAGAAAAGTTATGAGGGAGAGTCAAAATTTCTTGTAAGGTGGGGATTCGAGTTCCCAGCTCAAGTCAATCTAAACATTTCTAAGAAGACTATAGAAGCGTGGATTTTTTATATCCTTGTACTAAGAATAGTTTATATCTCTTAAAAAAAAAAAAATTATTACCTATAAAAAGAAAAAATATATACCTATATAAAAATAAAATTATTCATTCTTCTTAAAGTTGCTACTTTTTTCAAAAACAAGAAAGTGTTGTGCGCATTCACGATTTAAATCCAGGAATTTTGTGCATTCAAACTGCAGAATGTGCAATTTTATGCATTAAAACAGCAGAATGTGCAATTTTATGCATTCAAACTGCAGAATGTGCAATTTTATGCAGTAACCCCCAAAATGTGCAATTTTGTGCAATATTAAACTAGGTAAATTTGGGCCTAAATATCCTAATTCATATCAATAATTTGTCCCTGGCTGATTACGAGCTTGCAATAAAAAGATGCAATTGCACGAGAATCCGAGCTCTAATAATAAGTAACTCATCATCAGATAGATGTTTAGTCATCATTTTAAATATATTATTCTAATCAGATGAAAAACACAGAAATATGGATTATTCCTGAATTCCTGAATCAAAAGACTTTTTCTCTATCCAAGGCTTTGTCTTGGGAACGTCTGAAGTTAGGAAATAAGTTTTTGGTACAATTAATGTTGAAGGGGTTGGGCAATTTATTTTCATTTATTAATTGAAATAAACAACTCTATAAAAATAATAAATATATTAAGCAAATATGCCGAATCGCTTTAAGAAGTACTATGACAAACTCCTGTAGGGAATTTACCCGTAAGTAGCACTCTATGTGAAAGTTATAAGATAGAAGATCCCGAAGCCATCTTCTATTCAGACGCATCGAAGTATTGCTAGTAACAGAAAGGAAGCTAGATGAGAAACAAGTGGGTTTGGGTGTGTGTTTATTTTATTACGTAAGGAAAGGTTTCTGGTCCCTGCAAAATCAACAGACATATGAAATATTAAGGTCATTCATCAGTTCATAAGTAAGGAAAACGGATTTTAATTTCTATTTAAAAGAAAACAATAGCCTGACATCACTATTTTGACATACCTTTTATAATTTAGAAGTTTCTTAAGAAAGATAACTAGTGATGAATGCTACATCGACACCCACATAAATCTAATATACCGCTTCATCTTTCCAGAAATACCGACACCTCAGTTTCTGTTGTAGTGTCCGCATTCACACTGCCGACTCTATTCTTTACGACCAGCATTTACTGTCGTGCGAATGTTGAATAACGATAGGGAAGAACAAAGCCCGGGATGACAGAAACTGCGTCGTGGATCCACGCCAGAGAATGCAACTAAAAACAACCGCTTCTCACCCAACTGGACTGATAGTGCACAAATAAGCAGAGCTTCCTGAGCAGCTGTTCCGGCATAAATCTGAGGAACTACTGCTACCTAGTCGAGAATACAACAACATCTTAAACTGCAAAAGGTCATTTATTTAGCTGTTTTAGAAGGATTTTAATAAAAATGATTGTGTAAGCAATTTTATTTTGTAGTCCGGAAATTATTCGAAGTTAATGGCTTGAAATGTAAAGATAATGCCCAAAACGACTTGACAATTACTTGTAAAGTTACAAGTAAGAGCAAAGTAACCTATTGGTTGCACTATAATAAAAGTCCTATATTAGATCCTAGGCTATTAGATCCTTGGAGCCAAAGCCATAATCTTTTCTGACGCCTCGGAGGGTTATCTGTAATAGAGTAGAAAGTATGGTGAGATACTAGTGGACTTGAATTGTTAGGGAGTTTACTACGAAATGATAGGTATCTCGTTTAGGCTAAATCAGCAACGTATGGTACATTAAGATCTATATGAATAAACTTGTTCGTGTCTTAAGTAAGGAGCACTGAAATTTGTTTTTTGTATGTTAATGAGATGTTTTGAATTGAAGGATTTGATATAAGGAATATTGCATAGTCTAGTAAATGAGTCTTTTGTAATAATTTGAAGTTTTTAAACTCGAAAACGACGGCCGGTTTTAGTCTTGTATGCGGATTTCATGTAAGCCGTTTGTCCAGATGGAGTCTTAGCTAATAATAGTGAATCTGTGGAACAGGGATTAACGGAATACAATTAAAGGATACTGTGGGACAAGAAGTAGTAGGTTTACGACAAAAGCTAAGAATAATTTGGCGTGATTTGTTTGGATTTATTTTATTTCTCCGATTTTAAAACTATTCCTAAAATTTGTTGAGATGAGATTGAAGTGTTCGGGAGACAATGAATTGCCACTTCTATTGGAATTATTTGATTAGAAAACTGGTTTAGCAAATGCTAAACATTCATCTTCAGTTCTAAAACATACAAAATTTTCAACACATCAGCACTATGTTGCACGGATAATATATATTAAATTTTCAAAATCTTAAGACAAAAAATCATATATTGGTACTCAGCTGAGTACTTACAGAGTTTTTACCTTTAAGTGGTCAGAGATAGCTTGCAGGATAAGAGACATTCTGCATGTTATCATACAGTTGTTCCAAGATTTTCTTTTGCAAAAGCTCTGAGAAAATATTCATTAAGAGATGAAGTCCTTCCAGGACATTTCTTGTCTCCAAGGCAGAAATCTACCGACGGAAACTGTTTTGAATCACCGTTGAACGGCGCATTTACTCACTTTGCAATCGGACCAGACTTCTTTAATGTTAACGGGTCTCGTTCCGACCCAGTGTCAACTCATAAAACGAAATTACGTGAAGATCACTCTTTGTAATCATTGTGCAAACTGAATTATATCTAAGCAGTGAAAATCTACATAGGCAAAGAAACAGTTTTGTTCATAAGAGTATCAATAAATTAAGAGAATTAGGCGAAGAGAGGGAATGTCCGATAACCATAGTTCTCAAAAAATCGAAAATGTAAATTACTGAGTCTGGATTTATATTATTGGAAAATGTATATTCTTCAACCTTCAAAACATGTAAAAATTCTCTTTCCAGCCTCCAGGTTTACCTTATTTACCTTAAGTAATAGTACATGGAATGAAATCTTATGCCTCATCTGAAATCTCAATTTCGATTTTTATGGACATTTCTCCTTCTAGCCTAACACCCTCCAAATAAAGACATCCATACAAATAAATAATCCATCAAATGTAAACAGTTAATGATATAGTGAATTAATTTCTGTACAACCCGAAACTTGTCAGAAACATAATATTCCATTGACATACCAATGTGAATGTGGGACGTATTGTAGTTTTTTTTATCTATTGTTTCTTCATCAATTAAAATAAATTAAAATTCTAATGAATTCCCAAACGATACTAATTATTTCCTGTGGTACGTGTACATGTAAAATAGACATGACATTTTTATAGTTTGATAGAAAAAGGTCCTTATACTACTTCCTGTGGAGGAAGAAGACAACAGAAATGACTTCCATCAAACTTAATGATAGCGCAGCCTTCCTCAGCCTGCTCCAATGCACCATCACAAATTGGTTATCGACCTCCATCCATTTTGTGCAAGCCCTTGCCCCGAATCGCTGACGCGACCTTCCGTCGTGAAAGGTTCAGCCGAGTACCTCAAGACCAGAGCGGCATGCTCACTTTGACGAAATACCCTCCTTACTCGGATATATACTTTATAGAGAAGTTGCTAAAACTTCTCCAAAAAAAAAAAAATATACATGAAGTTATTTAAGACTAAATATTTTGGATTATTAAAGATTTGGCAGAAAATGTGTTCTCTGATGGTTTATATGCAACTTCAAAAAGTTAAGTCTGTCAATTTGAATGACGTAGAGATTAGTATATTTAATGAAAATTATTTTAAGGATATCAACTTTCTTAAGATTAACGTTCCAATTCCTCTCGTTTCCAATCCTTTCAATCCAAAATCCTTCATAAAGCCTCAATGCACCTAAATATGCCACTAACATGCTTATCCATAACAATCTAGGCATCTTATATGTTGCAGATTTGGTCCTAACAAGATACATATCCTTCCATGACAAACTAAATACTAACGTGAATCCACTAGTCCACTAACATGCTTCTCGCTGCATTCCCGATAACCCTCCGAGGCGACTGAAAAAGGTGGCCTAGGGACTATCTAATGTAGAACAGTTATTGAAGTCAGACTGCAACTCGAACCCTCAAGCTTGGTAGTCCGATATAATATATTATTATAAATTAATTGTTATTTGATATAAATGAGTTTTTTGTTAAATTTGGGTGTTTTTTTTTCCTTTAATTTAAAAATAAGTTTTGGTTTTAAAAAAAAAAATGAGGAGTTATCTTTCAAAACTGAAAATTTCTATTTCAGAAAATGTTTAAAAATGGCAAAAAACACCTACACCAGTCCTCCCCCGCCTATTAAATCTAATACAATTGTATTATTTAAATCCCTGGTAGCTGTCTACTAAAGAAAACAAAATATTGTAAGTGTGTGCAGCTTGCAAGGCTTTATCAGAAAAAATAAATAAATAAAAAAATAGACCGAATGTGGGCATGTTCAGCCTTGAAAAATAACTCCTGAAATACAGTATACCATGGTGTATGAATATAACTGTCACTAACTATACGTAACCAACAACACAGATAAATAACAAAATGGAAGGTCTCGTCCGTCAAGCGATTTGGGGCGAGTGTACAGAAGGTCGTGAGTTCGAATCCAAACTGGGCTGATTAAAATTTATTACGTGAATGACCCACTAAACAAATCTTGGCCTTCCTACCCTCCTACCCCTAGAGCAGGTTGGTCCCCGTAGGATAACCCGTCCTTTCTGCCTTTGTTGGAGTACATAAGGACTTTAAAGGACCAATAAACAATAAACTAACAAAACCAAATGTGATTCATAAGTTTTTCTAGGTTCTGGTATAAATGTGAATGTCCAAATATAAGAGGCAATATTAATTTCTCATCAATACAACGTTATAATCGACCTTAATTTCCGTCTAATGCCTTCAATAAAAATTATAGCAGCTGCACAATAACAATACATAAACTAATATATATTATTGCATTATGAATCAGTTTATATAAATAATAATTTAATATTAAAATTTAGTATAGATAATTTCATTAGTCGCGAACTGCATCGCTAATCAGTTTATATGGTCATCGAAGTTATTGAATGTCGCGCAAGAGTTCATTGGCATCATGATGAAGGACATTTACAACGCTGAAACTAACAAAACAAAATATTCTGTTCTTTTAACTACACCCGAGATAAGATTCTATCCGATCTCGAAACCATAGACTGGAATCCAATTTACTCCTGCTCCTCAATTGATACCATGGTTGAATTACTCACCTCCAATCTCCTATCTATCCTTGATACCCATGCTCCTCTTAAAACCTCAACATTTCGCCGGCGTCGCCCTGCTCCTTGGATGAACCAAGACATTACAGATTTGCAGAGAAGACGCGAGGCTGCCCGAAGACGCTACAGACGCACCAGGCTAGAAGAGGACTATCAAGCGTTTAAGTTTCTCAGAAATTTAACACAATCCACGATCCGACGAACTAAATCCAATTTCTTCCACGAAGCCCTTTCATCTGCACCCGATCCTAAATCCAAATGGCTGCTCCTCCGCAAACTTTCCTTGTTTGATCCTCCTAGTTCCTCTCCCTCGGGAGTCTTTCCTGTCACTCCAGATGAGTTAAACTCCTATTTCGTTTCTTCCACTTCATCTGCTCCTTCTCGACCCTCCCAGCCCTTACCTCCGCCTGCATATAACGATAATAATTTTTATTTTTCTTATATCACTCCCTCCGATCTAATTACCTCCATTATGAAGTCTCAATCCAACTCATCTGGTATAGACGGCATTCCCGTTAAATTATTGAAATTATGCCTTCCTGAAATCCTTCCGGCTCTCCTCTTCATATATAATTTTTCCCTCCAAAACTCTGTATTTCCCACTTCCTGGAAAAAGGCCTTAATTCATCCCATCAACAAGAACCCAAACCCTATATCCCCAAAGGACTACCGCCCTATATCCATACTTTCCAACCTTTCTAAGCCCCTAGAAAGATTGGTGCAATCCCAAATTTCCAATTTCCTAGAAGATTCTAAGGTACTTGATCCCTTCCAATCTGGTTTCCGTCCCGGCTTCTCAACACAATCCGCACTCATTAAAATTATCACTGACATCCAAGCAGCGATGGACAAAAAAGAACTGACTATACTGATCCTTCTTGATTTCTCTAAAGCATTCGATTCCTTAGACCATAATATCCTTTTTTCCAAATTGAAATCATTGAACTTTTCCCACAGCTCCCTCCTTTGGTTTCAATCTTTCCTTTCCCACCGCACCCAAGCAGTTGCCACTCCTAACCAAGGCCTATCCTCTTTCCTCACTCTACAGTCAGGAGTAGCTCAATGTTCGAGCACTTCCCCATTACTGTTTAATTCCTACATCAATGATCTTCCCCATTCAATTCACCATTGTTCCCACCATCTTTATGCCGATGACTTCCAAATTTACTTCTCCTTTCCTCCATCCGAAATGTCAGCTGCGTTTGCCAAAATTCAGGAAGACCTAGACGAAACCTGTGCCTGGGCTAATCTGAACAAATTAACATTAAACGCAGCTAAAACTCAAGCAATTGCCATAGAATCACATTCCCTTCTCCATTCAAATGCCAACTTTCCCACATTATTCCTTAATGGTCATCCAATAACTTTCCATTCCTCTGTTAGAAATTTAGGCTTAACCATTGATCAAACCCTCTCCTGGAAATCCCATATTGCACAAATCTCCCGAAGGTCAATCGGTATCCTAAAATTATTTCACCGCTCTCGTGACCTCCTTCCCCTACCCACACGCAAACTTCTAGTATCATCCCTTATTTTCCCCCAATTTGACTATGGAAGCGTGATATACGGCTCTCGACGATTCTTGAAGACAGATTAAAACGTTTGTCTTCGGAACATCGAGACGTTCCCATGTTTCGCATCTCTACACCGATTTAAATTGGCTTTTCCCCTCCTTCCGCAGAAAGTACTTCCTAGGCTCCTACCTATTCCAAGTTATCAACACCCGTCACCCTCCCTTTATTTACAGTAACCTGAAATCAAGTCTGCTATCAAATCACTGCATACAAGATCTCGTCTTTCCGATCTCTATACTCCATCCCACAGAAGTACTGCATTCCAACGTTCCTTCCTTGTCCGATCCTCTACGCTTTGGAATTCCCCCCCCCCCCCCTGTATCCGCAATGCTTCTTCCCTTGGAACATTCAAAACACTACTCTTTCACCATCTTCTTTCCCTCCAACCCGACGCTCTCTAATTATAAGGACGTATGTACTATGTATGTAATCGTCTAATTTATTTACTAAGACCGTCAGACATAAAACATTAGCCAAAATTATAGTTTGACTATGATAATGTTTTGATTTCTTGTAATGCTAATTTTTGAGTTTCTATCTTTTATATTTCTTTAAGTTTCTGTTTGTTTTTTTTTTCTCTTCTGCAATTTTGTTTACAGTATTAACCTCTTTATTTGTACATTTATTTTTTCACTCTCTTTTTATTAATAGTTTTTTTCTTTTTCTAGTTTTTCTCTGTATTTTTTTCATACATATTTGTATTTAATTTTACCTATGTTGTTTTATTTTTAACAGCCTCTCGGCCAGTTATGATGTTACTTTGTATTATTTAATGTTATTCTTAAGGGACTTTGTCCCAGAATAAAGTTTTCTTTCTATGCTATTCTATAACTAGAAATTCTAATAAAATGTATGGAAGAAAAAAATAAAATAAAACGGGATAGTTTCGTATGTGGTCACTGAGTAACAACAAATTACAGCACTTATAGAAGAAGTAGTTACTGCTTACTAGATTGCCCGGTTGCGTGCAACCAGTTTGCTGTGAAACCGTGACACTTATTTTACTTTATGTAACCTTCGCTATGAATTGCTTCCGCCAGGACGAACTATCGCCTCATTTATTTCAACTTTACAGCTTTGAGATCTTCAATCATGAAATTAATTGCAGGATATAAATCCTAACAGCAAAGGTCAGATACCCAACGGTAGCCATTCCTGGTGTACCAACTTTTTTTCATATGATATAGTTTCCCTTTTACTTACATATTTTTAATTTATATAACTAGTAATGATTCCAAAACGGCCTATTCTGGAGGGAAGGGAAAATATTAATATACCATAACAAAAATATTAAAAAACATACTAATTTTTTTTATTTTTAGCTTTAATAAAACAGGTTAAAACAATGGAACACAAAAAAAAAAATTAACATAGAATATGTTTTTACGGGGTTTAACTGGGTTACAGTAAATGTAACCGTCCGTTTCCACTGGTAAAAATTATTATTGTATCTCATTAACGACAAAAATTAATAATATAAATATTTTTAATATTTCATTTAAAGCTTCAAGGTCACACTTGAGTCTAGGTTACTCATTTTTGAAAAAAAAAAATTAATAAGAAGAAATATTAAATATGAATGATTACTAACAAATTTGGATTGAAGGATTATTTTATTGATTAATCCTGAATGTATTGATCCGTCTATACCATTATCGGTACATCAAGTAGCTAACCATTTAGCTAAAGCTCATGCGACAGTGACTGATGCTGAAATAATTGTGAATACAACCTTTTTCTTTTGACAAAAATATCAATTTTGAAATATTTATCTAGTAATCCAACCATTGATCCTTTGAATTTTCCAAAAAAAAAAAAAAAAAAAAAAAGTATTACTATCAAAACAGAACTTATTTTGAAGGTTTGTTAATCGCTGACAAGACGAACAAGCTTTGACAGGGAGGGGTTGGCAGCGAAGGGAAGGGGTGGACCACTGCCAACTGGATGAGATATTTAAAAGGCATTTCTCATTACAGATTTATTTTCCGACGTTTCAGTACTGCCCCCTCCGAGAGGGCTTCTGGGAACTGCAAAAATCGAGGATGGATGGCAGGGGAGACGCTCAGTTTTGGCATACAATAATATGGGGAGAATTGTTCTGGAAGCAGTTGCCTTCTTTTAACATGATTCGAAAATGATCTTTCTTTGTTACATGATTTATATGAATCTCATGCTAATAAAATTTAATTGAGATGGAGAAAATTAAATAATCAGTAAAAAATATAATCCTGTAATACTGCGATACAAAAACAAAATTCAATAGACAATTCTTTAGTATTCGTTGTTGAAGCTCTATGTGTGGGATAAGTAACTTTAATTCTAAATTTTAGTTTAATAAACCGGCTTTAAAAAGGAAGAGGTAGGTCATACTTCAGAGGAGATCATTCAAATTTTATTGAAATCATCTCAGCACTTTTTAAGAAAAATAAACAAAAACCGACATCAAGATTAAACTTACATGTACAAACTTGAACTAAAAAGTAAAAAAACAAACAAAATACATCCAAGTAAGTACCACTTGAAATTGTAAAATAAATTGAATTTTTTGAAAAAATAAAAATAAATTAAAAAAGTAATATTAAAATTACTTCAAAACAAAGAGCATTAAAGGACGATAAGGAAATTATTCACAATTTACGATCAGTTATTTATGGAGACGGTGCCAACCAAACCAAACAAAAATCGAAAGAAAGCTGATAATTGTAAAAAAATGGAGAGAGTTTGTTGCAAAAACAGGATATAATAATAACTGATCATAAATTGTGAATTGATATATAAGTATCGATAATTTCGATTGCTCTAAATACTCTTTGTTTCAAAGTAATTATTTTTTTATTTTATTTTATTTTTTATTTATTTTATTTTTTTATTTTTTTTATTTTTTTACTTTTAGTTAAGGTAAATATGTGTAGGTTTAATCTTGTCCGGTTTTTTTTTTTTCTTTCTTCATTTTATATCTTTACTTTATTTTCATTTTATTTTTTGAAAATGAAATCACCCACGCACCGTAATTTGGTGGTTGTCGTGAAGAAATCGGTTGGTCGAATAATATTAAAAGTAGGTAGCTGTGCCTTCAAAGCTCTATTTTTAAGATCTGCGTTGTAATCAATTGATTAGGTTTAGCTCCTTCGTAAAACCGGTGAAGAAAAGTAAATCCCCTCCTTCCTCCTTTGAAAAGGGCACAATTTTGACTAATCTCCATCTTCGTAATTAACATGATCAAATGAAACTGTCGATATAAAATTGTGGTCGATAATTTTGAATATATGTGACCGAATGTTTGTGACAGAAACTCCAATCCCCACATCATAAACCTTCAGGAATGGTGTCAAAAATGGAGAATTAATATAAATTCCATCAAATAACCATTACTCTTTGTCGTAAACCTTTGACTTCCAAGCCTACAGTATATTTTAATCATATTCCGCTAATTCCCGTTGAACAGATCCGCTTGTAATCGACATACAAGACTAAACTACTCTAACATTTACTAAACAAACGTTCAAAGCATTCAATAACTTACAAAAGGCTCATTTACATGAAAGTTATTAGACGTATTTGGTGATACCGAGTTGAGCTTTGGGGCTCCACTAAACCATCGAATTCTTTTCGTATCCAATCCTTACAATCCAAAATTCTCCGAAAAATCCTTAATGCTCCTTACTATGTCACAAATAAACTTATCCGTAAAGACCATAATGTTCCATATGTTGCTGAATTAGCTCAAACAGGTACCAATCCTTTCATATCAAACTCCATTCCCACTCGAACACATTAGTCTCCCAACTTGCTTCACATGCGATCCCTTATAATCCCATAGGGCGTCTGAAAAGAAGATGGCCGTGAGACCTTCTAATCTATAACTTTAATTGAAGTGCTACTAGTAAATAGTTCTTCACAAGTTATTTATATATGATTATAATAATTTTCCTAAAATTGGGTGGATGTATATTGCATATTGTAAATATCAATAAATAGTTGTTTTGTTTTTTTTAAATGCTTGTATTTCATCACTGTTATTTTAAAAGGCTTCATTTTTTTTTTTTTGGTTTGACATTACGTATTTATAACTGCTGTCTACAAACACACGCCTAGATAACACTTCTTGCCTGCTTTGTGTTAACAGGATCCAGATCCACTATCAGAATATAAATCTGACTAAAATAAAACTCCATCGTGGAGTCCTGGAGGGAAGATTGGGTTGCCGCGGGCTGGAGATTGCTACCAGAAAAAAAAGAAGCAATATTTGTTCGGGATTGAGTTAGCATGTCTTCATTTATTCCTTTCTCAATCTCCCCGATAGCGTCACCTTTTTCCGTTTAGCGCATTATTCTCTTTCACTTTTCTATTTTCCCGGAAATGTAAAACCATTTCGTTTTCCATTTAGTTAAGCTTTAGTTATTTTCAACATCAGTCTGCCTCTCAACCTTATCTGGCTTCCCCAAGTAAATGGAACTATTCATGCATGGTTAGATAAAGAATATTTTGATATAAATATATTATTTCGCTGTTGTTTCTTGGTGCAATTATTCGTTTATTATATATTTAAATTAAGTATTTGGATTTCATAGTCCTCAACAGAATATTCAAATATGAAACACTAAAACTATAAATCAAAATAAATACTATTTGACAGTTTCACTAATAGCTGGATTGATATTTATTCCAAAAAAAGTTTTCAAGGAAAAATAAAAATGGACTGTGCTGTAATTCATTATAAGTAAACATAATTGCGTGTAAAAGGGAGGAAAAATATTTCTAAGGACTTTTCGATATGAATTATCAAAAAATAAAAAATTAAATCAATTAAACACAATAATTGGGTATATTGTGGGGGAAAAAAATTTAAAAATGGCTAAACCTTAAATAACTTCCTAAAAATTAACCTGTTAATGTGGTGGTAGCTCTCAAGTCATCAACTGAACATATCAAACAATATCAACTAAACAAAATGTCAATCAAAAATATAACAGACTGTCTGATCAGCATAAGAACCAATCTAGACAAACAGCTAAACGAAACATCAGCTGAAAACTATCAGAATACTATTTATGTCATCACGTATAACTTTCAGATTCAAATCTATTGAATTATCTCGGCTGTTGGTGAGACATCTAGTTTATACCTCCTAAAACCCAAATTATAAAACGGGGCATAAAAAGTCCAATTTCTTCGTGAATGACCCATAAAATACTATTAATGATATAATTAAATACTATACTATTATGAAATTATACATTTGAATGATAGTTTAAACTAAGTAATTATCAATGCAAGCATATATTGTGTAGGTTAACATTATCATTAAGATCGTAATGAAAAGATAGATGTAAATCAGCTTAAGAATTACAAATAATTAAATAAAAGCAAGGGTACTTTTAACTTTAAATAAAAAAGAGAGAATAAACTGAAATTTTGGCAAGCTCTTGAGTTGCGGGTCTTTTAATTTGGTTAATTGTAGCGAAAGGGTGGGACCGTCTCATAAATATTTAGCGGCCCATTTGGAGGATTGCATTAGAATACAAATTGGTTTCTAGAACTGTAAAACCGTTCCTTCCAAAGTCGACAAAGGGGACCTTAGAATCAAATAGCGATAATTGAGCAGTATCTTCTTGTTTTAGAGTTTCAGCAATAATTTTGGTGGTATTAGCAATAAATAGTACATCTACCTATAGTCTGAGTTAAACCTATACCTGGTCATATCTTCTTTTTGGCTACAACTCTTCCTTTGAGATAATTCAAATCAAAGATATCTACTATTGGATGGTCATTAAAACAATATTATTTCCTTCCTGGAAGGTCCACTGTAGACTAAAACAGGTTTTAACACAAAAAGAGCTACTGATAGCGATGAAGAGTTTAGGCTACTCACAAGGGGAGGACAAACTCGTGCTCTCACGGATCCTGTAAGCAATTTCGTCGGAAGTTTCTGGTCAAAAAACGTCCAGGATCTGACCATTTTAAACGGCCGAGGACATGTTTGGTCATTCCTTCCCGACAAATTAGTGTTCGTCCTTTTGAAACTTAAATTTTTAAAAGGACAACCTCACTTCCCATTAAATCCTTTTCACAGGACACTTAAGGATACTACTTCCGGGATTTACCTATTTTTAACGGTGACAGGATAGTCCACCATTGTTTTCCTTTCTGAAAATTGAATTAATTATTAGGTTTTTAAAACGGATTTTCTCCCTTCCCGCCCTTTGGATTTTCACCCTTTTGGTAATTGTCTGGAAAATCAACCTCTATTCCTGTCAAGCTCTTTCCTTTGAAAGTTTTTACTAAATTGAAACAATATAGAACCCGATAACCTCATTAAAAAAAAAAAATAAAAATATGAATAGATTTTTACTTATAATGTGGATAGTTGTAAGTTTGGATACACAATCAGAGAAAATGGAGCAAGTTGAGAGCAGAGAAAATAAAGGAAGATGATTTCAAGAATGCTACTAATGGATTCATGGAATGAGGAGAAATGGTTTTGAACAAATATCACTAGTCCAATTTGTGATATCCTTACACTGCATTGAAAGTTGGGAGTGATTCTGAAGAGAACAAAATGAAGAAAATATAAGATCAACTCGAATTATTTTTTAAATCCAAATAAGTTTGATATACCCTGTTAATATGTTTAAAGCCGAGAAAATGATAAAATCGATTAGGTGATATTTTTTATCTGGCTGTGTACTGTACCAAGAAGAATTCAAGTCAGGTTTCGATTGCCATTTTTTTAATTTTTGGGGATATTATTTCAATTAATTGCTTCGCTATAAAGTTATAATATGTGTTGTAACAGTTCACACGAAGTAGTATATTGTTAGCACCATCTCCCTCCTACAGGTCCAACACTAACAGCCCAAACAAAGTCTTATCTGCCTCACGCTTCGTCGAATCTTTCCTTGTTCTCGATGCCTACATGGTTATCCTTCAGGGTACAACTCTGGAGAGAATTTCAAAATTATCTGAACATCATCTCTTATTCTCGATATATTTAACCGTAACTGGATTCCTATCGACCTGTCCTACATAATATACACCGAATCTTAATGGGCATTAGAAACGCTATATTATTAACCTTCATACCGAAAGAAATTTATTCCCTGATAGTTTTTATATTATCATTTTTTAGTAATATTTGTTGAGTAATTTATTACTATACACTAAATTAAGTGTAATATGTAATATGGATGGTTATAAATTCACTAATTTTAACTGTGCAAAATGAAATAAATGTAAAGGAAAAAAGAATCTTTTTTACATATAAAACAAATAAATTGAAATAAATAAAAATAATTATAACATTAAAGCCATAAATTAAATAAATTATAGGAATAAAATAATCATTTTTGATGTTATTTTAAATGAGTAAATATTTTCAATTGCATTAAATACACAGCAGAAGGAACAAAATATCAAGAGGTATCGGTAATTTGTTATTTTTAAATAATTTCAAATCAAGATCAATTCTGGCAAATATCTATTAATAAACCACTCAAAGGTTCACTAATAATGACTAAAAAATCCGAAATAACATTTTTTTTTATTTTCATATAAATGTGCTTATGTTCTTTAGCAAGAATTTGAAATGTTCAAAATTACTAAGAATTTTTGTGAATAGTCGGTTAAGTGCAAAAATATTCTCCACAATGATTGGTAAATTGGTTTTTATCTCTTTAATACCCTTTATTTCAGTCCATTATATACAAAAGAAGAAAAAAATAGCTTTCTCTGGTGATACCCTTAACCCAAATTTCATATACAAAACACACTAGATGCACTTGAATGACTAAAAATAAAAAAATTAAAACACAAATCACAGTATATAACGTTTACTCTTCGATATGCATTCCGTTTTACCTTCAAAATTCACTGATTACACAGGCTATGATAGATACCGATGATAGATGCTGTGATAGATATTATGATAGATATTGCATGCTGTTTTGATCTGACTTTTGACCAGAGAAACTAGAGAGTTAAAATAAATGAAAACAAATCTCAACATGTTGCCAGTACTCCTCACAGGAATTATTTTAGTCTTACAGTATCCATTAATAATATTTCAATATTCTCTGTTTGAACGAATTCGTCAAGACAAAAAAAGACATTAAATTGATTATCCCTCACTTCTGCAATATTTACTAGATAAACGCTCTGATAGGTGGCAGAGCCTGGCAGAGTGGTGAAAAACTTGAAAAAAAAAAAAAAAAAAAAAAAACATAAAAAAAAAAAAAAAAAAAAAAAAAAAAAAAAAAAGGCAAACATTCTAAGCTTCTAAGTAATTATAAATGATTGAGGGACTCGATGGCCGAGCCTTCCAATTAAAAATCCTTAAAATTCTCTAGGCTCCTTTTCAAATAATCTTACGTCCCATATGTAGTTGATTTATCACTAAACAGATACCTATCCTTCCATGATTAGCTGCATACCTCTCTAATCCACTAGCCTCCCAACTTGCTTCCTCAAACCTTTAACACCCCCTTCCCCCCAGGTGCTTGAAAAGAAGATTCTGCTAATGAGTAAGAGCTTTACAAATTACTGTACAATTTTTTTTTTTAGTTTGGTTAAAATACTAAACTTCATATTATCCTACTTTATATATATATTAAACAACTTACCGTACTTCCTTTTATGGTTTATTATATAGCATAATTTAATGTTTTACGTTGTATATAAATCCGTGCCTTGGTAATCACAAACGTTTTAAGCGACAAATGGAGTACGAAGGCTAATGAAGTGGGTAGAAGTAGAACAATATCCCATTTAGTTCAATATCAACTCGGATATAATCGGCGATAATAAAAGGATCTCTGGCTAACCTTGCCCGGATTACAGACAATGAAAATCGAGATGAGAGCTGAGTTGAGGATAATTGATGGTCTTTTCAACTTGGACTATATTATCTTCTCTTATTTTCTTGTCATATTCATCATCGTTTTAATAGAGAAAATAGGTATATATTACGACCGGTTTAGAAAGCTAAGCGCTATAAATTATTTAAATTTATTTAAATCACCTCATTATTTATTCTATATTTCGTTATAACAATGTTTTTGTGCTGTAGGCATTGATATAGTAAATAATAAGGGTCAATAATAAATGTATTTATGTAACACAAAGTGTGCTGAAAGCAATGGAGCAACAATAGAATTAAAAGTTTAGTACTCTACATTAACAAATGGCACTGATAAATACTTATTTTCATTTATCTGATTTAAGGTACATTTAAAGGACGAATTTTTCATTTCTCAACATCTTCTATCCGTTTAACTGATTGTTTATCGTGAGGAAAATGCTCTCTCTCACACATTCTCATTCTCTCTCTCTCTCTCTCTCTCTCTCTCTCTCTCTCTCTCTCTCTCTCTCTCTCTCTCTCTCTCTTCATTAATCCCTTTATGAAAACAAAATGAAAAACAGTGAAATCTTGCAGAGCTTTGCAATTATTTTTAATATAAAAAAAACAAAACAAAAGAGAAATAGAGAATGAAATTACAGTTCAAAAATCAGTGATAAAGAGAGAGAGAGAGAGAGAGAAAGAATGAGAGAGAGAGAGAGAGAGAGTGAGAGAGAGTGAGTGAGAAAGAGAGAGAGAGAGAGAGTAAGAGAGAGAGAGAGTGAGAGAGAGAAGAGAGAGAGAGTGAGAGAGAGAGGAGACGAGGAGAGAGAGAGAGAGAGAGAGAGAGAGAGAGAGAGAGAGAGAGTGAGTGAGAGAGAGAGAGAGAGAGAGAGAGAGAGAGAGAGAGAGAGAGAGAGAGAGAGAGAGAGAGTGAGAGAGAGAGAGAGAGAGAAGAGAGAGAGAGAGAGAGAGAGAGAGAGAGAGAGAGAGAGAGAGAGAGAGAGAGAGAGAGAGAGAGAGAGAGAGAGAGAGAGAGAGAGAGAGAGAGAGAGAGAGAGAGAGAGAGAGAGAGAGAGAGAGAGAGAGAGAGAGAGAGAGAGAGAGAGAGAGAGAGAGAGAGAGAGAGAGAGAGATTGTATACGACACAAGAACTATTGTACACATATAATAAGGATATAATCACTACAACACTGTTTCAAAATACCTATTAACCGAATTGTTTGAAAAAAAGGAGAAACTAATGGTTTATAGAGATCTTTACTTTCTTATTTATTGTTTCAATCAATCTATAACAATAAATGAAAAAATACAATTTATTTCCTTGATCGAAAGCAAGAATAGATTGTAGTAATTCAAAATTAAATTTACTACGTACGCTCTCGTACAAGTGAAAATATCTCACCTATTTCGTTCTCTCTCTCTCTCTCTCTCTCTCTCTCTCTCTCTCTATATATATATATATATATATATATATATATATATATATATTATTATTATAACAATTATTATAAAAATATTGCAGAATCATGTTTATGCCGCTGAAGAACATTTAAACAGTTGTTAAATTAATATGCATGATACATCATTTTTCTTATCAAGGCCCTCTAAATATGGGTGGTTTAAATGTTTTAATTCCTTAAATAACGTTTAAGCGGAATTAGTATTACTGTATTATCATCGTGGATAAAGAAAATAGGTTGGATTTAAATATTACTCAATAGTTACTTATATTATTTCTTTTATCATAAAAAATAATGTGACACTTAAAAAAGAAAATCCAATTAATTTCACTATTGAGAAAAGTTGATTTCACATATTTTGTTATTGATATATCATATAGTGTTTGAGGAGTATATGAAGGATTTAAAGGACTAATTGGGAAAACAAACTAAAAAAAATAACTTACCTACTCCCTGACTGAAAAAAACAAAACAAGAGATCATGGATATGTCTATTTAAAATCTACTGAGTTAATTCTATGTTTTGAAGTATTATAAATTTTGAAATATCTTATTTGAATATTAAAAAAACAAAAACTACGGTTTTATTTTTTAAAAAATTAAAAAAAATCTATTTATCAAATTTAGCTAAATCACTCAATCACAATTAAAAATATAAGATAGAATAGCTTACCATTTAAATTCAAAAACCTAAATTACATAAAAACATTTTCTACATAAATTTTACATATTTTGTGGAAAAAAAAAAATGATATATACGAGATTCTGCCAATCGTTGGTATCCTTAAGCCTAAATGAAAATACACCTCGGTAAATCGGTATTGCAAATAAAAAATTAAATAAAATTAAAAAAAAAAGTCTATGACTAGACATAGAGAATAGCAATCAAGAGTCTAAACCAAAATATTTTCTATCGAATTTTTTTTTTATAAGAATTACTTGATATCGCAGAGATACTTCCTTTTATTTATTTTTTTAGGATTGAATAAATCCACTCCCTGAGCTCCAGAAGTAAAGAGCGTCGAGTCCAGTCGAAGTTCCATAATCCTCTGGATCGCTCCCCAGATTCCAGGAAGTCTCTGACTTTATCAAAAAATTCCAGGTTTCCTGTCGGAGGCGAAATCTGATAAATTCCTCATGAAAGGGATCTTACTCCCCCCGAGTCGGATCATTTTTATAGGAATATTTTCTGGATGAGGACAGTTCAAGGCCCTCCTCTGGATTCCGCTGTCGATGAAGAAGATGATGGATCTATTGAAAATGTCCTGAGAAATCTGAGGAATATCGACTTCTAATATTGTGGAGTAAAGTCTTCTTCCATTTTAAAGCTTTCTTATTAACAATACTTAAAATCAAGCAGAAACAATACTGAGGTTACATTGATGTTTGATAGTACTATCTATAAAAATTTTCATTTGAAAAAAAAAAAAAAACCTCAAGTAAATGTGAAGATAACGTTGATAATGCCATTGGAAGACCTTCCATTAAGTTCTATATGAGACGATCTCGAGTCTATCTTCTTTACAGAAGCCTTAAAGGTTTATCGGGAATACAATGCTTATATGTTATTATATATGGATCAAATTAAAAATATAAATAGAATACTATGAATTGAAATATGAAATATATAAATATGAAATATGAATGTTGAAATACGTTACTATACTAGGCATAAAACATGGATGGATATACTACGTTACAGATTTAAACTAAAACCTTGTTCTAATTTCAAAAGCAAAATAAATTAACATAAATCTATCCAACTCAATAATCTTGAGTTGCTAATGCTGCAATTTGGAGAAAAGTGCAGAAAAGCAATTTTTTTTTTTTTTTTTTTTTTTTTTTTTTTTTTTGTAAGAACTCCTTACCTCATTTCTTCACATGTAAACTAATAAGTTGTTATTAATGTAATTCTTAATTTTAAGAATAATTCACTGGAGACTGTAGTAGCTGGCTGGAGTCACTTTTCATAAACCAAACTAAAAACTATTAATTTACATTTTTATTTTTATTTGAGTTGCTTTTTCATAGGTCGTCTGATAGTTATATAGTAAATGTTCATTAAAAAATTCTCTTTATCATTTATCATTCTCTAATGGGCATATATATTCGCTTGGTGACTTTTTGTGCTTATAGGAAATGATAATATCAACAGACAATAACTATTTGTCAAATTTAGAAAAAATAACTCTTACTGACTTTTTGCTCCTGAAACGTATCTGGACTTCTGGCCTTGAGCTTTGTGAAAAAGCACATTCAAATATCCAACAGATTTAACCATTTCATTCCGACGTCCTTCGAACTACTGTAAATGTTCCTTGCAAAGTATCAAACAAAACCGTATTTTTAAAAACTTAATCTCAATATACCTTCCGTCCTAGACCTAATACCCTTAACGGTATTGGAATCTTACCAATTCCGTCAAACCTTTCCAACCAGCAGACTAAATTAATATCTATTCCCCCACGTCCTTTTAAAACATATTGAAATAGAAGTGACATATTCTAAATGCACGCTGGAGTTCTGGCAGTGGCCAGCTTCTCCATCCGAGTACTATTGCGCTTAATCCTAGACTCCGCTCATATCGATAGTAGTGGCGCATCTGAGAGAGCTGCACTGGAATTATCTGGATTGTCCTTCCAAAAGTGAAGGAACAAGCTTCATCCTTATTACTTATTGTCATTGAGTAAGGTAGGTTGTAATATTAATTAAATGAAAGCATTTTAAAAAAAAAATTCAGCTATAGTCCAGTCAATGAGTGATGAAATGAGGGGTGTGCATGGAATATGCGGTAATATATGTCTTCATAGCTTCGTTAGGAATAGTTGGAAGGTAAACATACTAAAAGTCCCCGCCCCTGCGAGGGTGAGCTAACGGTGGTGGGAGGGGAGAAGTTCCATTTTTTTGGTTTTTCGATTATATCTCGAAAACGGTGGACTCTCGAAAGATATGTTTCTGATAAATATAAAAGCTAATTAAATTTACTATAAAATTTATTATGTATAAATTTGTCGTAATTCTAACCGTTTACGTGACGTACGTTATTGAAAATCGGTGATTTTCGGGAAAAAACAAATGCCACCTCACTTTTTGCCAAACCTTTGCTTCTATTTCGTTCCACAACCGTTACTCAGAAAAAACCGTCAGAATCAAAATTGTAGAGCATTAAATTTACTTTAATTTCATTTATACGTTTCTGGTATTTGCTTCAAATGTTTAACAAAAAGTGAGGTAAACATTTTTCTTATTTCTAAATTTGTCGATTTTTATAACGTATATCTCGAAAACCATTGGAATTTCTACGAATAAGTATATATTTAGTTTTATAGTAAATTAATTGAGCTTTAATTTTGATCTGCAATATATCTTTCTAGAGTAAACCGTTTTCGAGATATAATCGAAAAACCAAAAAAATGGAACTTCTCCCCTCCGCCCCCACCATTAGCTCACCCCCCAGGGGCGGGGACTTTTAGTATGTTTAATTTCCAACTATTCCTAACGAAGCTATGAAGTCAAAAATTATCGCATATTCCATGCACTCAACAATGTGTTTATTGACTGGACTACTACAGATATTTTATTAAATGTTTCAAATTAACAAACCTAAAAATTATTTGTATAATCTTATTTCAAATAATAGTTATGTTGATATGTATTTATATATAAACAGTTTTTATCCAGAGAAAGGCATAATTCTATCATTAAATAAACTAAAACCTTATTATGAGGAACCTGTAGCAGGTAAATAAAATTCTTTATATATCGTTTTCTAGTTGTTTTGAAATAATCTGATTTTGCTGCCTAACACTTCTGCACATAAATCATTCATCAAATCAACTAGATTGTATTTTTTTTAAAATGTTACACAGCCCCTTCATCCACTAAACCCTTAAATTTCATTACATTATATTTTTATATTTTATTATATTTCAATATATTCATATGTCTATTGAATTCACTGGTACACGTTTATCTCACCAAGACTATTAGAAGAAGACAATGACACCAGATAACCAGGAGATAAGCGATATTCAGTATGAGCACGAGATCCATATTTTACAAATTTCAAAAGCAGTTCCGTGATTTTATTAACGCGATAATATTAAAAAATAAAATTCATTGACCAAAGGCTATCACTAATCGTGATAATAATCAACCAAAGCATGCCAAATCGTCAACGTGATAGTTACGTCACGATGTTTTGATGAAATTATCGAATCACGTTACGTAATTCAAAGGCTCAATTGAATCTCTTACTAAGGCTTCAAATTATATTTTTGTAATTATCTATTAATAGAAGTCGTAATTAAATTAGCAAATAAGGATTGGTTGTTGACAGTAAACTCTGTTAAATATATGTATATATAAAATAATAATTAATAGATATATCTGTCATCCCAGCTAAGCAAAATTTCCTTGTGGTAAATAAATGTTTAAGTAAGAGATGTTCATTTTTACACAGTTATCTAAAATGAACATCTTACTTAATCACTTATTCCCTAAAAAAAAAAAAAAAAAAAAAAAAAAAAACCTCTACAACTCTTTTTAGTGACTTAACTCATTTTGCTGAAAATTCTACTTAACCACATATTCACTGAGAAAACAGATATATTGAAAAAATAATGTAATTCTGGCAATGATGTATCTTTCGGATAATTGAAAATATTGATATAAATTGGCCTAAATAGTTTGGCCGTATTCCTATAACAATATGATTCTTTATCATATAATATACATACATTACATTTATGATAAATAGGTACATGCCTAAAACAAATTATTTGTTTCCCACATGCATAAAATCAAGAAATAGAAATGTGTAAATAGTTATAAATTTTAAACAGTTTCAGGATGTTTGCCATCGGAATAAGTGAAAACAGCAGTACTTTTGACTTTGATGAATTGAATCTATTTTAACCTCATGACGAGCTGGATTCAGACGGGAAACATGTTTTGTTTGGTATAGTTCATTCTTAAACATTATTTAACTAGATTAATAATTCATTCATAACATTTATCTATCTATATCTATCTATCTATCTATCTATCTATCTATCTATATATATATATATATATATATATATATATATATATATATATATATATATATATATATATATATATATCAATTTACAACTATACAAATATGTACATCAAGTAAATGAGTTGATAACGATTACAATGACATGTAACAACTTGAAAAGAACTACTCATCAGAAGCACTTCAATAAAATTTTACACTAGAAGATCTAGGCCATCTTCTTTTCAGACGCCTTGGAGGATTATCGGGAATGGAGTGGGAAGCAAGTTGAGAAACTAATGGATTTGAGTGGTTATGGAGCTTACTATGAAAAAGGATAGGTATCTGGTTTGGGCTAACTCAGCAACATAAGGAACATTAAGGTCTTTATGGATAAGCTTATTGGTAACAAAGTAAGAGGCATTTAGGATTTTTCGAAGGATTTTGGATTGTAAGGATTGGATATAAGATGTATAGGATGGTTTAGTGGAGCCCCAAATTCATAATATTAAATTTAATTTTGCAAAATGTTTTTACTGGGTTCCGGTAATATGTGTCAGCACACCGAGGATGAGATTATTTTATTAATAATATAAATGATTTAATTACAAAAATAATAATAATATCCTAACAAAAAATATGTACATCTACATCTGCGATTATTTATAGATTTATCTATAAATAAAAATTTGTTTATTTTTTTCTAATAGCTGTATATTTAAAACAAAAAAAAAAAAAAAAAAAAAAACTGCCAAGAAAAATTATAAATTTAGTCATTTTTCGGACAAAAAATCTTCACTTAGTTGACAAAACATGTTCATTTAAGACACTGCACATAAAAAATAAAAGAATGTCTAACATATAACGATTTTCACCAAATAATGCCTATATATTAAAATTGTCCTATTAACTATTTTTTTCTAGATTTCAGATCTTGTCATAACTTAAAAATAAGAGACCTATCATATAAACCTATCCAGACCTATAGAGAAAGACAATGTAAACCCTTTAATTCCTAGCCATTTAAAAAAGGTTAATGTACTGTAGGTTAATGTTAATGATTCATTTCAAATGAATGAACATAACGAAATAAACCTGACTGCTGGTAAAATTGACATTTTCAACAAATACTATTCCTTTCATTTTTCCTTTCAAAGTTTGTTGAATTTCATTCATTTTTGACCTCTACCAAGATTGAAAAGTTCCAATAGATTTCTAGGGTTCCTAATTATTTTTTAACTGAGAAATTCTAAGAAACAAATTCACTTATCCAGTTAATCAAAGTTAACAGAGTAAAAAATATTAATAAATTGAAGGAACCAGGGAAAAGCTTTAATTAGAAATACGAAGAACATATTAGAGGTTTTAAAATTGTTTTAAGAAATATAAAAGTTTCTATGGTAAAATATTTCATTTGTCTTGCAAAAGGATGTAGGTGGTCTGACAAAAATATGAATTTTTTGGAGAACAAAATAGTTTTTGTGAGAGGCCATCTAAAAATACAATATATGAATCAATCTATTGTACCATCAACAAAACAATTTCATCCTGTTGATAATGCTATTTCAAATTACTTATTTTATTTTTATTTTTTCTTTTACTTAATTTTTATATGTTATATAAAAAATATAAATTTTTATTATATTATAAACCATATAGTGATATCATCAGTAAAACGGTTACAATATAAACTAATATAATATAATAATGATATTTATTTAGTGCTTTCCTTCCAGAAGTAACCCTGTTCTTTTTTTATTCTGTACACACCATACTTTAAAGTATACAATGTACATGTAATTTCTAATTTTTGTTTTGTTTATTATTTTACATATACATATACACAGTATATGTGTCGAAAGTTTATGTAAAGAACAAGACATTAGAGGTGAATTATCAGAATCATTCACTATAAGAACTGGACTCCGACAAGGAGACGGACTTTCCCCTTTGTTGTTTAATTGCGTATTAGAGAAGGTTATGCGTGAATGGAACAAGAAATGCCAACCAACCATCAGGATCGGTAGAAATATTAAACTCAACTGCCTTGCTTTTGCATTACTTGCTAACACAATTGAAGAGGCTAAATTTCAAATTGAGCAACTAAAAATTATAGCAAAAAAAGTGGGATTACAAATTTCATTTGAAAAAACAGAAATGATGCCAACTTTTGTTGTTGATTTACCAGTCATTCAACTGAACAATAAGAAACAGATTAAAATAGTTAAGAAGTTCAAATACCTTGGGGAAATAATAACATGGAACACAAATGAAAAAGCAGCAATAGAACACAAATCTACTAAGTTGAAGCAAGCACAAAGACTTACCTGGCCAACTTATAAAAAGAAATCTCTTTCGATAAATGCTAAGTTGAAACACTATAATTCCACAGTTAAACTAGAAGCAACTTATGCTAGTGAAACGTTATTCAAATTAAATGTTAAATCTACAACAGACAAAGTACAGAAAACTGATAGAAGAATTATCAGATCAATTATTAAAAAAAACACCAAGTTGATGGACAGTGGAGATTGTTGCCTAACAACATAGTCTACAGTGAATGTGAGCCAATAATAACTACAATGCGTAAAAGAAGAATTTCCTTTTTTTGTCACATATCAAGACTACCGGAAACCAGGATATTGAAACAACTATTTAAATACTTTTTGAAAAATAAAATAAATAATAATTGGTTCAAAGAAGTTCAGGATGATTTGAAAGAATTAGATATAACTCAACAACAAATCAAAGACAGAGAAGAGAAGAGGATTTTGAAGAATAAAAGTATAAGTCTCGAACTAAAAATGTGGGCGTAAAATATGTAAGAAAGAACAAGACAAAAAAGTATAAAAATAATAGAGAAAACTTAATGAATTTTTCATGTTTTAAAAGTATTTAATATTAATATCTTCTATTTTTGGTTAGAAATTTTTAAAAAGTATTTTAAAATCCTCAAACATATTGTTTGATAAACAAAATGTTAAATGCTATTAATAGCATATTAATATTGGAAGACAAACAATCCCCAAAATGCAACGAATGTCAGGTAAATCTGACTATAGAACACATTCTTATTGAATGCCAAAAATACCAAAAGCAAAGAAAAGATCACGGCCTGACGAATCAAGACATTGCAACATTACTAGAAAACAACTCGTATCTCCACAAACACATTATTCAATTTTTAAAAGAAACAAACCTGTACAAGGAATTATAGTTCTGAACCTGAGTAAGGTGCCCCTAACCAAATGTGGTGGTACATGGCACCAAAATGTAAATAAATAAATAAATAATAATAAATAAATAGAAACAATTAGTTAAATGCTATACATTTTACTCGCTTTTATTTATTGTAGACCTGTTGAAGGCTTGTTTTGTAAAAATATTTACAATCCTCAAATAATTACAATATTGAGTTTTTACATGGCCGCACACCTCAACAATTTCCTTCTTTACATAATAGAGGTCAACCAATCCATTTTTAAACAAACTTTAAACTGATTAATATTAGATTTTATGTTTGCTTTTCTAGTCCACTCTTCATTAAAAACTCTCTAATGACCTACCTGAGACCTGAGCACATATAGTTAAGGACGGAGACAAGACGACCCAGTAGCCAGGTGGGAAGAGATACTGTACACAGATAGGCGCCACTCCCCAGAAAGGAGCCAAGTACCAGACAATATAAACATGTCAGTTACCCTACCGTCCTTAATAAATAGTCCTAAACTAAATAAATTTAGGCCGGTAAACACTTCACTATTCTTAGCGTTGCAAACTAATGCCAGCTTCAATTTATTTCGAATCCATCAATTTGATAAATACAGTTTATAATGAGACTAAATTAATGTATCATTAAAAAAAAATGAATAATCTGGAAAACATATTAAAAAACCGTAAGCAACACAATTTTTATGCCTTTTCATAAGTTAAATATTTAGGTCAAGGAGTTATGTGAAAGTAATATATTTTTATTGCTTCTATAAAAATAAAGCTTACGGACTTATTTTATTACTTATTTAATTTTATTATTTAATATGCTATTAAGATTATTATGGAATTTTTTATATTCTTATATAAATATTATATCGGAAAAAATGCAGTATTTTTATTTTATTTTTTTAAAATATAATGTAAATTATTTTTATCTAATATCTTTTACTTTTATATTAATAAATATTACCATATGTCATGACGAAGGTCAATAAGTTTTAGAACTTTAAAATTTCAAATTCATTTATTTAGAATCAAATTAGAGAAAAGATAAAAAAAAAAAAATAATAATTTTTTTTATAACAATTTATTGATATTTACAACTGTACAAAATTTAGACATCAAGTAAATGTGCTGTTAACTATTACTATAAAGTGTCAAAACTTGAAAAGAAATACTCATTAGTAGCACTTTAATAAAAATTCTGACGCCTCGGAGGATTATCAGGAATGGTGTGGGAAGCAAGTTGAGAAATTAGGGGATTTGAGTGGTTATGGAGCTTACTATAAAAGGATAGGTATCTGGTGTGGGCTAAATCAGCAACATATGGAACATTAAGATCTTTATGGATAAGCTTATTGGTGACAAAGTAAGGTGCATTGAGGATTTATCGAAGGATTTTGGATTGAAAGGATTGGATGGTTTAGTGGAGCCTCAAAGCTCAACTACGTACGTCCAGATAGGTCTAATCACAGTCATGTATATTAGTATTTTGTAATTAATTGGGAGCTTTGAAAGTTTGTCTAATAAATGTTGAAGTAATCTGTAACGACGGGCAGTTTCTTGTCTTTTTAGTCTTGTATGTGGATTCCAAGTAAGACGTTTGGCTAAGTGGAGTTCTAGGTAGTGGATCTGTTCAACAGGGATTAGTGGAATATCATAACGATAAAATTAAAAATATATAATACATGTACAATTAAGCATACATTGTTTACATTTTCAATGCACATAAAAACACAATCATAATGATTTACAATATTTACACTTAGAAGATTTCCAAACCATCTTCTCACCACACGAGAGGGATAGAGCGAGACTCCAGGAGATCCTACCTTACCCTCTAGTTTGTTTCACTAGCATATATATAAAAATTACTTTTACTACATTTATAAATTTTGATCAATGCAATATACCTAATTTATTTTGAGATAATAAATCCTTCATATTGTATATTTTTTCTATATCCTTTATTTGTAGTACTTCATTACACTATTGACTGCGATAGATTTTACTTTTCATCAAAATAAAAGCCTTAAAATTCTGTAAATAAATTAAAAAAATATTAAGGCTGAAAGACTTTTTGAGTTGTGTTTCATTCTAAATGCAGGAAATTTGACATTTTTTTTACGCTTGATTACATTACTTAATATATTATATTTATTTAATTTTAATTATATTTAGCTTATATTATATTTTGTTGTTTTCTTCATTTTCTGAGAGGTAAACTTATGTCGGAATATTTATGTTATATGAGATAAATATCCAATTTTTACCATGAATCCATTGAAATTTCTTAAACTAAAACAAAAAAAAAAAAGGTAGCAATCAACTAGAATAAAATATGATAAATAATATTCGACTGAAAGAATAATAAAATAAGTAAATTATCGGAACTGTGGATCGATGACACTAACTGCTAAATGCTAGCGTTTGAATATAATTTCTCTCTCTATATATACAGATATATATAGATCTTCATTTCAGATGCCTCGAAGGGTTATCGTGAGTCGTGTTGGAAGCAAGTGAGACCAGTGGTTTCGAGTTTTTCATAACGGCTTATCATGGAAGGATATGTATCTATTTTCAGTTAATTCTGTAAAAAATAGGACATTTGGATCATTACGAATGTTTATTTTGAAATAGCTGAGAACATAAAGAATTTTAAGGATTTGGGATTGTAAGGATTGGATTCGAAAAGAAATGGAGGGTTTAGTGGATCCCCAAAGCTCAATTCCATATATCCAAATTACTGCCATGTAAATATGTGTCTTGTTTTTATTGAATTCTACAATTTCTCAATTATATCGATCCTTCCAGACCATTATGTGTACCTCAAGCAAACTGCTCATGTTTTGAAATTTTCTAATGTTATAAGAACTGATGCTTTGACATTTTGTCTAGCAAAGGTATTCGTTAAAGTCTTGTATCTAGATTCCAAGTAATATACGTATTTCCAGATGGAGTCCTATGTAGAGGATCTGTTCAACAGGGATCAGTGGAATATTAATGTGACCAACTTAACATATGTTTTTATATTTATACTACATCTGATATCAAATCTTTATTTTTAAAGTACAAATAAAAATAAGCTAGAAAAGAATTTAAACGAGCCTTTGTCAGGAATTGATTTAGACGCTGCATTGGATACTGGAGACCTTTCCACAAAGTTAGAGCCCTATCGGAATTCTCCCAGCGACGAAGCGAACATAAAAATTAATGTAGTGTTCAGTTGGGACGACTCCTATTGGCTTTCCCTTCTAATCTCTTACACTTGGGGGCTTATTTTATTGCCTTCATCGGCTCTATTTCGTCCCTCGCTTTTCTTCTCTCCTTTTTTTTTTTTTGTCGAAGCTTCCTCCTGTTTTTTCCCTTTACGTTTTATGGCCGTCTCAAAAATTTATAGTTGAAGCAACTATAGTTTCGAATTCATCTATGGTTCTCTGGGAACCACTGAAATACTGAGTAGGCCGTATTTTTTCACCACCCTGAACGGAATTATCCATTTAAAAAATCACCAAAGAAATGTAAGGTATTAGAGAGTACCGCTGTGTATGAAGTTATTGAAATACTTTATTCTTCCTTTATATTTTTATTTCCGTAATAACTATTTTAATATTGAACAGATTAGCTCTCTTATATGATTGTAAATAAAATCATATGAATACAGAAAGCAGTCGGTTCTCTATCAACCTAAAAGTTATATCATACAAAAGAATATTAACAATTGATAAAGAACGGTTAAATTGTTCTTAATAATAGAGTTGCTTATTTATTCTGATGGCGACCTTATCTGACGAGGTCTTCACAGCGTTATTTAATGTTGTTATTTGATGAGGTACTACGCATGACGGATAGTATAGAAGGATCAATACCATTAGCACTGATGAATTAATTGCCACTTCTATTGGAATTTCTTTATTAATGGACTAGTTTAAAAAGTTTAATATCAGTTCTTATCACATTAGAAAATGAGCAATTTGCTTGAGGTACACATAATCGTCTGGAAAGATAAATATAATTAAAAAAATTGTAAAATTAATGTGTGTGTATACACATACACACACACATATATATATATATATATATATTATTATTATTATTATTATTATTATTGTTTATACTTATATTTTTTTTTTTTTTTTTTTTTTTTTTTTTGAACTTTTTAGAAATTTTAAATGATTTTTACCTAAGGAAGCACTCTGCTTTCTTTGGAGAGTATTGTTTTTGATTTCTTGTCCTACGTTTTTAAAATTAATAAATATGTAATCTGTAAATGAAATCCCTGATGTGTTAAAATTTTTGTTTGTTTTTAGAGGGTTAGTAATCAACATCAAGGGGCAAAGAATTCATCAATCTCAATTATTATGATATTTTTCTATTTATTTATTTGTAGATGTTTCTATCGCTAGCTACAATTCACCTAATGGTTATATAATAATAAATCATATTTGACATTTCCTCTAAAAAAAAAAAATAATAATAAATAAATTGAATAAAAACTGATTAAAAAACTTATTATACCGTTGTGCAAAAACAAAAAAAGGGTTGTGATACATTAGCACATATTTACAAATATAGATGAGTGAATTTATAATTTTCATAAAATATGTATAGTCAAATATTTATTTGTTTCCTTTCAGATTTTTCTTGTTTTCCAGTAGCCATTCAGAACCAACTAAGGTCTATTTTAGAAGTATTCAGGCTCAATGTTTCTAGTAATTTTAAAAGTCAATCAGTTTTAGTAATATTATAAGTATGTTTCTGTACGGTACACTATTAAATTGCACTTAATATTGCATTAATTGGTTTAAATCAAAACTATCAGAAAAAGGTTTTCTTTTCTCTCGATTCAGAATATAATTTATCAAACCAACAGCATCATCGTTAGTCCCAAGGAAACTAACGAGACGATTTTAGTCCGCTTTAAAGAACAACAACGAACGCCATAAATCTCCCCTTCAACCGAATTCTACTGGAACACTGAAACTGGAATTAAATGTAATAAATTATCCCAGAAGAGGCAATGCAAGAATAGAACAAGCCCCGGAGAATCACCATCGGGAAAACCCTCGGTTCTTGGCAGCCGTTTAGTACAGCCTTCCCTCCGCTGAAGGAAGAAACTGTTTAATATCGTAATAAGTAGTGATGTTTCAGTACCAAAATGTTTAGGTTCTCAAAACTTGTGTCGATTTGAAAAAAATCAATCCTCGATTCCGATATCTTGTTTTAAAAAATAATTTAAGAAAAAGTTTTCCATGTATGAGCTTAAAAAAAACAAACAAATTTATTAAAAAGATTGAATAAAAGTATTATTCAAAAAATAATAAACAGTGAATATGATTTGTGATCTGCAACATACATAAGGTATTTGCAATGCAATGTATTTTTTTTTATTCATAATTCATATAAATTCTTACTAGACGATAAACCTTACTTTACACACCCTAGGCTCTAGAATGCAGTTACTTTTTTTTCTGGATATGGTAGCAATACCGTTTTCAAAGAATCTTCAAACATATTGCTTGATTTTCGAAAAGAATTGTTTTAAATTCTGTTAAAGCTGGTCTTAAAAAATGTAGCAATATTTGTGATATGCATATGTAATGCTACTCCATGGATTTGATCATAAGTACATCCAACTAATATATATTTTTTTTAAATACAAATGTTTATAAAATGTTAAAATTGTTCTAATCTATGTACTCATGATGCCTACGAAGAATAAGATTAAAATATTATATATACAAATTAAATATATACAATTAGGTAAAATAAAAATAAAAAGGTGGAAACTTTTAGTATTTATAAAATATTAAACTAAAATCTTATATAAGCGAAACGTTTAATACAATGTTTGCTTGCGTACAAAAATATAGTCTTAATAAAGAAATATAATTTTTTATCATTGAAAACGAATTATCGCAAACCTCAGCGGTATCGATCGATTCCTAAGAACCGAATTCGGATCTTAGGTTCTCGATACCAATTCTTTTTCAAGAATCGGTGGATCTAAAACAAAATCGAAGTCCGGAACCGGCAAATCCCTAGTATTAATAATATATATTATTAAGTATATAATAAAATACTTTCGAAAAATTTAATATAATATATTATACAGTTATTGCATGACACGTTAATTGTTTTAACAGCATTATTTTTATATTCTGACTAATATGTTCATCTGTGTTATACTTAAAAAAAAAAAAAAAATAGATATCTCAATTAATATGATATATAAACCAGACTAAAATTTACCATACATACGTTCACACCTTAACCGATTGATTCCGGAGGACTAATTTACCAGATAGTAATTAGGCCCATTTAGACATAGGAGTAGACTTCAGGTGCTCCACTAAATTATCCAATTCGTCTTTAAAATCCTTCCAATCAAATATCCTTCGAAAAATTCCCAATCATCCTTACTTTCTCACAAACAGACTTATCCACAAAGATCTTTATGTACTTTACATTTCTGACTTAGCTATATTATTTCATATTAAACTCCATAACCTTAACCAATATCTCAACTTCCCATTCCTCCTAGGCTTCTGAAAAGTTGATGGCCTCGGGACCTTCTAATATAGAACGTTTATTTATTTATTTTTTATAAACACTTTTTAATAAAATTTAACTAACTTTGTAAAAATGTTGTTATATACACACATCTACGTGTGAAAGATATTCCCTTATACATTTTACAGAATCATAAATGTCATTTATGATCTCTTTTTCTAAATAGTTGTTGCATATTGTTTCTCCTAGATATTTAAAATTCTTTTTTACTTTTATTTGTCTATACTTTGTCTCTTTTATTTCTGATTTATCTCTATTATTTAAAAGTAGAAAATGATATACCATCGGATGGTGCATAGCATGTTAACAATCATGATCGGCCAGTTATTAGCCCCATATCTACCAGCTCGCCCATCGCTCCACACGAATTGCCCCATAATCATTAAATCTAGTGCCATTATTCCTAACGACAGCTCATCGACTGCGTGCCGATTGAATTCTGATTCCATGGCTGGATTGATTTCCGCGCCATAAAGTCGGAATTATTAAGTCCCCTCGGTGGAGAACGACTGGATCAAATTTGCATGCTGTTCACAATCCCATTGTCCAGATGGCGCCTCTAGTTACTGTGACAGTAAAAGTGACAGTGAAATATATCAGGAAGCTGCTCCTCTGGTCCCATCCCAAAGGGTTTTAGGGAATTAAATTTGGACCAAGGGGAGGGGGGGAGGTAATGGGGTACAATCAAACTGTAAAATTGCAAAACCTAGCCCGGGGGTACGATTCGGTATTGCTTCAATCTGATTTAGTCAGCGCTTGAAAGGAAATATGAAAAAAAAGATTCACCAAATAATATTTTCTTGAAAATTGTTTAAAAATCAATATATAAAATAATACATGTTTTTTTAAAATTTATCTACTTATTTCTCTATAGGTATTACTAAATATATGTATTTAACTATTCATTGATATTTACAACTGTATACATTATAAATAACATGTAAATTTGAGGAAAATGATTACAAGGACATGACAATAACATCTAAAAAACTACTAAATTGTAGTATTTCAATACTTTTACACTAAAAAGTCTCTTGGTCATCTTTTCTTCACACTCCTCGGAGGATTATCGGGAATGGAGTGTCAGGCAAGTTGAGAGATTAGTGGATTACAGTGGGTATGGAGTTTACTATGAAACGATAGGTATCTGGTTTGGGTCAGATTAGCTTAATATAGCATATGACATATTAAGATTTTTATGGATACGTTTGTGACATAATAAGGAGCATTTAGGATTTTACGAAGGATTTTCGATAAGGATGGGAAAAGAACTTTGAAGGTTTAGTGGAGCATCAAACTTCAACTCCGCATGTCCTAATGGGTCTAATTACTGTCATTTAAATATGTCTTTTGATCTTTATTGGGAGCTTCTCTAGTAATGCTGGATTAGTCGGAAATAACGAGCAGTTTCTTGTCTTTTAAGTATAGTATGTGGTTAAATATTTAATCACGATTCAATTAAGTTTAGACTTTTCAGCTAAATTCCTTATAATTAGTCTTATTAACAGTATAAAATCAATATCTCCAACACAACCAGCTTTTGATAGAAAAAAAAAAAAAAAACTTCTCCTAGTTCATAGTTTTTAAATTTCAATTTGAAATCAGAAGGGCAAAGATAACAAGGAACTCTCGAACGAGATTCAAAAGACAAGAAAGCGCACGTTGATTTCGACGACTCTATAAATTACTTGAAAAACGTTCACCACAAAAATACTCAACTCAATAAAGCCTACCTACAACTAGACCTTCGCTAAATGAGAACTATCGATTTAAATTCGTTGTGATTTTGACCCGTTAAATTGGAAAGTAGAGTTCGTTAGCCCGAGAAGACAGCTCAGTTCCCGATAAGTCAAGAGTAAACATCTTGGCCGGTTGTTAATTTGGATGTTTATTTTCTACTGTTAATTGAATTGTATCAGGTCTACCTCCCTCTTTCCATATTCATGGGCTCTCGTTTAATAAAGTCAGCCCCCAAGAGATGGAATTCAAAATTCTAGCATTAATTAACTACCCAGTTTATGGAAGTCGGAAATTTTATTTTATTTACAAAATAAATACAATTTTGAAACGGTAATAATCGGTTATGGAAGACTTTACAGAAACTGTTGGGAACAATGTTAAATAAATAATCCTTATACCAAAGAACCCTCAAAGGTTTCGGTTTTAAATAATCAATATTTAAGAATGTATTAATGATTCTGAAGCAATGTTAAGGTTGATGTATTCCAAAAACTGTCAATTTTGTTTTCTCTCAATTCAAGAAAATATTTAAAAATAATTATTATTAAAAATCGGTGAGTGTAAGTGTGTATGAGCCTATAGTCCTGGCTTGATCGTCTCTCTCTTTTGCAAATTTAGGGCAACAGAAGAATACATGTTCTATTGTTTCAACTTGGTTTGTGCATTTGGGCAAGATTATTCATTGTCAAGTTTGAACTTAAATATATAGACCCTGAAACACCCATGCAATTGGGTAAGCACACATAAGCAATTGGGTAAGGTAATGATCAAACTTCCTATGTTTCCAGGCTAGCCATGACGAAATATCTGGTGTGTATATATTGATTGCATAGATGCATTCCAGCGTCTTTGCCATCTTTGTACAGTGGCATTCCTCTCTTCCTTTGTTGTGGGCCAATAAGCCGGTGGTTCCTCTCGTTTTCGACGGTGGATACGGTTGCATTCAAGGTCAATTAACGGAATTCATCTTTAACATAATGCATGTGTATGTGTGTGTATAATAAAAAGAGTTTTGAGCTCAGTAGTTTGTAAGGTTTTACTGTTTCTTGAGCAACGGTTGTGCAAGTAAAAGATATTAGGAAAGATATTCAACCAACAGACTTTTTCCCATTTATTTGTTCTCACTCATATTACAATAAAAATAACCGATCCTTTATAATCAATATGTCTTGTGTATGTCGCTATTCTGCTTTGCAATACACTACAAAACAATATTTACACACTCACTAGACTATATTCTTTTGTAGGTAGGTCTAATCAATGTCATTTTAATGATTTTTTTTTTTTTAATTCATCGAAAGCTTTGACCGTTTGTATAGCAAATTTTAAAAATTCAAAAATTACGAGCAGCTCCTTATCCTTTATTCTAATTTTTATAAACATTTTAATTTTTAAGTCTAATTTTTGTTTTCATTTTCGCTAAAAAATCAAAATATCATTAAAGAGGTATAAAGTGAAAATATAAATTATGGGTGACAGGCTAGAAGGAGGAATATCCAAAAAAATAAAAACTGAAATTTGAGAGAGAATATAGACTTTGTAATTTCCTTTTGCTATTTACTCAGAAATATAGTGACCGGACATTCCCCTTCTCGCCTAACAATATTACTAAAATATGACAAATTATCTCCTAATTAATCATACATAGAATATAGAAAAATAGAGCATTTCTCGAGACTCAGCCTTATCCTTAGGTCACTCGAAATCATTAAACACTATCTAATTATTATTATAACTATATTTTTTCAGCTGTATATATATCTTATAAGAAATATTTTTTTTTACTTAGGCCTGTATAATTCCTCATAACTAGATATAGTTCTATAGTTCTATTATAAGTATAGATCGCAGATTCATATTTGAAATATTGTAATGAAAATTGTATCTGTGGTTCAAAGCGTTCTGGCTACATTCAAATGAAACAAAAAAATCTAAATTTAGAAACAGAGCTCCTACCAAAACTATTGTTATTTTGAAACTTATACCAACTTGACTGATATATACTGCCAGGAACAAACCCACCGAGGTAAGATTCACCGGTATTTTGAAGAAGCTGAAAATACCATGAGAAATCGGAGCCACTCGAGCTCATCCATCTTCTATTCTTCAATGTCAAGACGTCAGCCGATGGGCGAACGGCTCATTGTGGGCTCAGGGGGAAGATAACAGGAGAGCAAACAAAGTACTCCAAGAGATAGGAAAACAACAATTAAGACGATTTTCTTTAAATAAAACATTTAAATTAAGAGTACAACTTTGATTTTGATGATTCATAAGTGTTACAAGCTGAGTGTGGTTATTCAGTTATAATAATTTTTTATTATTACATTATTTATTTATAATGAATTTAAGGATATTGGAGAAATTCGTAACTTAAATAAAAGAAATGCTTAATGAAAATTTTTATTTCCATAGCCTCTTGTAAGATATAAAAATTTGAAGTTTTTAAAAATAGTTTGCTTGAATAATAGGTTATTTTTCTGTATTACATATACATTCTAAGATCATCGGAATGATAATAAGATAAAATCCACCGAAACAATAAAAAATCTGGACCTAATTCTTATAAAAGAAAGTATTGAAATAATGGAAAGACCTAATTATTTATAAAAGAAAATGGTGTGATTAGGATTGATAAATTAATTGCCACTTCTCTTGGTGTTATTTTATTAGAAATCTAGTTTCCAATGCTAAAAATTCATCTTCAGTTCTTAGGAGGTCTAAGAGATTACTGAAATAGAAAACTGAAACTTAAACCTCCTAAGATTATCTTATTTATACCTTTCATTGAGTAATTTTTACAATCTGCCACAAATATGGGCAATGAGTAACATTGATGGCGTATGATTACATTCACACATTATGTACAATAAGAAAAAAAATAAAATAAATAAATAAAAAGAGAAAAGAAAAAAAATATGCTATACATAAACAATATAAAACATACTATATACTGAATGAAATAGTAAAATATAAAACAAAAAATAAATTAAATAAAATGAAAAATAAATAAATAATAGTAATAATAAAAAATAAAACAAAGGTAAAAATACAATCATACTCTATTTACAATATACCCTCATCCTAGGGATCCCAAGCCAGGCACAGTGAGATCCCAGCTCTTCTCTCTCAGCTGCGTCACTGGTGTAAAAACCCAGTGGAGGCTGAGTGAGAGTGCTATAGTACATTCACTCAGGCCATGAATGGAGAAGCTGGCCACTGTTAGAACTCCAATATAAGTAAATTTTACAAAATCTCTCAGGGCCACTGCCGTTTTAGTCTGCGAGGGGGGTTATCAGAATATGTGGAAGCGGATAATGATTGGGCTATTGGGTTAGGATAAGACCTCCTAAGAACTGAAGATGAATGTTAAGCATTCGAAACTAGTTTTCAAAGAAAATAACCCCAATAGAAGGTGTAATTAATTCATCAATCCTAATTATATTGATCCTTCTATACCATCATGCGCACCTCAAGTGAAAATGGTCGAGTCTTAAACGATACCTGAAACGCTGCTATACATAGATCATGAACGAAGTGGTTCAAAATGGTTTATCTAGAGGCACGGCTAATTGTGAGTAAAGATGGGTATCGATTCACAATATATAAAACATATCGATATTTGTATATGACTATAACAATGTTTATATTCGATATTCATATTTTTTTCGAATATTCATCGTATATAAAATATCATTTTCTGTACATTATAAAAATGCAAGTTACTACTATTCATATTAAAAATAAAAGCAACAAATCCTTTTAAAATTGGTTTAAAATAGGGGAAGTTTTTAATTCTCCTAACATTCCATAGGCAGGGAACAGTTGGCAAGACTGTTTTCATCTGCACAACAACAATCAATTTTTTTTCTACTTTTACTGTTTAGGTTTCAGGCTATTATCTTTAAGATTACTACTGTCAATTAGTTTATAATAATAGTCCCTTTTAAATATATAAAAAACTTTGAAAATTATATTTTATAGTAGTTATAAATGTATTTTTTTTTTAATGCTCACATTATCTTTTAAGTTGTTAACGATATGTAATGCTCGTGTCTGAAATAAAAATTCATAAATTTAAGAAATTAGCATTCCCTTATCAGCAGGAATTATTGCCGATTGTAGCATTAACAATGTGAATCACATTTCCTCAATATAAGTTTCATTGCATAATAAATAGATTATTATAGATGAGTTAGCAAAGTAATCTGGCATTCAATCGGTTGCTATGAATGATTGATTAATTTAAAATTTTTTTAGAGGTTATAAAATTTTTAACAGGAATGAGATGAATTTTTCGTTTGTCTTCCTTACAGAAGTACCCATTTAACCATTTATGTACTGGTAGTCACTTAGTATTACTCACTTTATCTGCGGATTGGTGTCTCCCCTGAACTTCCCAACTATTTCTTTTCATTACTCTCGATCACTTTACGCAAATCTCTAGTTTTAAACTCTTGGCTTTGCCACATCTCTTGTTTATTTAATAGTGATACTGGTATTTAGCACTCTAATAGTATCTTCAATACTGGTACTAGTTGTATGGATCTAGTTCTGTTATTAGTGGAAGGTGAACTAGTCCATAAAGAGGGCTCATTGGTCCTTTGCAAATATACAATGCAAACAACCAGGGTGGGAGTAAATGATTCTCTTCGTGGAACCATCTAGTTATAAATATTAACTGACCCAGGAAGGAATCGAACCCATGATATTCCATCATTTCGATTAATATTTTTTTAATTATCAATTCTAAAAATAGTTAAAGTTCCTATTTTACAGAACATGACTGCATAATATCGTTGGAACAGGAGATCGAAGATTACTGAAGGAAAAAATAAATGTATTATGTTTTGCAATGCTTGGAATTATTAAGTGATTTACTACTTCTTTGAAGTTGAGTATATTAAAAAAAACGAGCATTTAATGTTTCACATTCAATTCAAGTTGGTACAAAAATTTCAAATATTAACAACTTAAAAGATTAGATTTTTATTATATTAATGTACAAATAAAACTGGTGGTCTTACAAAGTATTGGGAACGTACAAATAAAACTGGTGGTCTTACAAAGTATTGGGAACGAATGAAAGCATCCACAGAAAATGGTCATAAGCGCTCCAAGATGGGCTTAAATCAATAATAATAATGTACAAATATAATTCAAGAAATCAAATTTTTGTTATAAAAGATTGGAATAGAAGGAAGAAGATTAAATTACCCTGCTCTGTTAAGCCTTAGTTATGACCATAATTAATTTTTTTTTTTTCTGTGATTTACATTTAGTCTAGTCAATGAATGATGAAATGAGGGGTCAAACTTTTTTTTCAATTGCAATTTCCGTCAAGCGTTTGCTACAAGTGCCAGAAACGTATACACGACATTAAAGTAAATTTAATGTTATAATTTTGATTCCGTCTTTTTTTTTTCTGAGAAACGATAGAGAAAGATACTAAATGTAAAGGTTTGACAAAAAGTGAGGTAATTTTTTTTTTTTTTTTTTTTTTGAAAATTATAGATTTTCAATGGCGTATATCTCGAAAACCGTTGCAATTTCAACAAATATTTATATGAATAATTTTATAGGAAATTAAATTAGCTTCAATTTTTATTTCTAATTTTTTTTCTAGAGTCCACAGTTTTCGAGATATAATCGAAAAATCTAAAATTGGGAACTTCTCCCCTCCCCCCACAATTAGGTCATCACCAGGGGCGGGGACTTATAGTATCTTTATTTTCTAAATACTCCTAACAAAGCCCTAAAGTAAAAAATAATCGCATATTTCATGCACCCTACAATATGTTTATTGCCTGGACTAATTAATATCATAGGGTAAAAAGATAAGCGACGACGCGATTATTTTAAATGTCTATATTTTTTTAATAATATTTTTTTTATTTTTTTTTAATTATTATCTGTTATTTTTTTCGAAAAATATTATTTAATTTTAAGGCTCTTAACGCCCTTAGGCTGTACATTAGTTTTCATTCTTAAGGGGCTTGAGGCCCCAGAATAAGTAAAGAACTATTTTATCATTATTATTAGTCTTAAAATAATGGTTGCTTACATGTACTGAATCCAAGATGCTTCATGGGTTGCAGCGGTACGGGTTTTTATTTTATTTTTAGTAATTGTGTAGTGTTTCCACATAAGAATCATCTTCTTTTAGACAAAGAAAACAGAAAAAAATACTTACAATCTCAGGATATAATAAAATTAGTCTTTATTAAAAATTAGGAATATAGAATGCCTACATGTCTCTCGAACTGAAGATAAATGTTTAACATTTAAAACTAGTTATGTATATAGCATTCACAGAAAAATTATCAATTCCTATTTAATATGATTTTAATTAACGGCAATTGCTGTCCAAAATGTATAGACCTAAATTCAATCTAGTTTCACCTGTCAAAGATATGTTGATAGAAATTCTTGGGGTTTTCAGGATCTGACACAGAACAAATACTGACACCATACAAATTTTTAAGTTATTTTTTCATTCATAATAGCAATCACTTGTAAAATATTATTCTAATTAAAATAATATAAAATTTTTGTTTCAAATTTTTCTATTTGAATTTTTAAGCTCATAATATCTTTAGTGGCATTTATATTTTTATCATGAGTCATTTCCCTGATCTCTGTGATTATCTGACATATAGAGATTAATTTTATATCTTATTAAACTTTTTTAATTTTACAAGATAAGATAAATAATTCTTAACCTATTGTGTAAAAATTTAATTTAATTTATGTTGTAAAACGGTTTTTTGTAATGATAGAATATTACTTCAAATTGTAAATGTAAAGATTATCCAGAGATAAGCTTTGGAATATACCGTCGAACATAAAATTTTCATGTAATGAAATATCTTTAAAATGGTTAAAAAAAAAAAATAATAATTTTTATTTTATTAAAAGAGAGATATATTTCTCAAACTAACAAGTAGCCTGTTTATAAAATAATACAAATACAATATAAAAAATGGGGTTTATCGAAATAAATACAATTATATTTTTATTTTTAGCAAATGCCATTGTGTGGTGGATGTTATCTTATCTGCATTGGAGCTCAAAATGTACTGTACGGGTGTCTTTCTTAACGTTGAACAGACCTTCGACCGGGTATTGCATCCAGGACTGCTTTACAAACTTCGCCAATTCCTTCCACCTACATATTTTCTCATCCTCTGTTCTTATCTTTCTAATAGAGTATTCAAAGTTAACTGCAATTCTATATACTCATCTAACTTACCTTAGACCGCTGGCATTCCTCAAGGATCCTGGGTACCATTGTTTATAACATGTTTACAGCTGATATCCCAACTCATCCTAATACTATTCTCACAACCTATGATAATTTGTGTTATCATTCAATGATGATCCATTTGCTGCATCCCAGACACACCAGTCACATATCACTTCCCTTGAAGAATGGTGTCATGACTGGAGAGTTAAGATATTTCGCAGGAAACTCCATCAAATAACCTTTCCCCTCCGTCGAAAACCTACCTCATCCTGTCCTCCTGAATTTTTTGCGTGGAACACATATCTTGGGTTTTATATGGACAAGAGACTTACCTAGAACTCTCATGCAAGATTGAAAAGACAAAAAGATACATGTTGATTTGGACTACTATAACACTTGACAAACGTTCAAATTTCCCGATTCACTACAAGAAACTGCTCAATATGACTCTTATCAGACCTACTTGGACGAATGGTGTAGAGTTATAGGGATCCACCAAACCATCGAATTCTTACCACATCCATTCTCTAAAATCCAAAATCCTTCAAAAAATCCTTAATACTCCTTACTTTGTCACAAATAAGCTGATCCACAATGACCTTAATATCAGATTTGTCGCCGATTTGGCCCGAACCAGATACCTTTCCTTTCATAATAAACTTAATACTCATCCAAATCCACTTGCTGCTCAACTTGCTTCCCATTCCATTCCTGGCAATCCTCCGAGGCGTCTGAAAAGAAGATGGCCTCGTGAGCTTCTTTTGCAGATATTTTATTAGAGTACTAATAATAGGTAGTTCCTCTACAAGTTTTATTTATGCCATTATTTTGTATTGTATCCCGGATATTTACTAGATGTGTTTTTTAATACAGTTGTAAATTTCTTTTAATAAAATAATAATAAATAAAAAATAAAAAAAAAGTTTAAGTAATAATTAGTTGATTTGGCTAGCAATGACTTAGAAGGTTTTAAAAATGATAAATATGATTTTATTAATTCATTTATATTTAATTTGTACATTTATTTAAAAAATGAAATACATAACTTAAACAAAAAAAGTTGTTGAAAATTCGACGATCATAAATGAGATTGCTCGGTATCGATCAATACCAATTTTGTTAGTTGGTTCAATGTTGAGTTCAGGGTTAGCAGACGAGGTCGGACGATAATACTGTTGTCTTTACGTTGTAATAGTTTTATGATAATCATAAATAGATTCTTCTTCCTAATGGCTAAAAGAACTGGCAACGAAAACTGAGATGCAGTGAGATGCCTCCTCTGAACTAAAGCATAGAGAATAATTGCTTAGTTACTCTGGTAACCAACCATTATGATACCAAAAGAAGTAGTATCAATCATATTAAAGAAACAAAAAACTTTCAACGAAGTTGGTATCGATAAAGGAGCATTGATACTTTGGTATTATTGTCATTATTGCAAATCGAAACTGTTTGGTATCAACATTGTTTTTTTATTTTTTTAATATTTTCTTACTGAAGCTAAAATCTTTTCTTATTTTAATTAGTGAAATTTTTCTCTATTCAATTTGTTGACGATGCTAGCGCTGATCTGCAAATTACCTCACATTGTTTTAATAATTTAACTTCATCAGCATTAGTCTCATGTTTTTAAACATTGATTTTTAGAAATTGTTAGTATCCGATGGTGAGATGATACCAGACATAATTGTTTTGACAATAATAAGCCATGCAAACACTGCATTAAGGTCCAATGAATAGCGTGTCAAATGCCCTTTGACAGAGGTTTCGGCTTAGCTTGGTTTTCTGGTTGAAGGGTGAGGTACCCACTGAACTGCGGTTACGGGCTTGAATGTCGAAATACCTTTGATACAATTGTTCCTCTCTCTGGGTTAACGAGCGCCTATTTCCATCAGATTTTTCCATTTTATTCTGGTTCGTAAAATTAATGAAATTTACAGAAGTTATCGTCATCTGTCCAACAAATTTTCTTATTGTATCCTTTAGCTATCGCTTTTAATCCTTCTGTATTAATTATCCGAACAACTGAACCCTCTTATTTTAATACTAAATCTCATCTATACTTTCCTGTTTCATATTTTATTATACAATATTGGTAGAAATATGATGGAGCCACATGCTGCAACTATCAATAAAATATATTTACACCATTTATCACCTACTCACTTCAACTTCTTTACTATGTAATATAACAAGAAATGTGGTTAAATTTTTGTAAATTGAGAAGGAAATCTTTTTCACGATACAATATAAGAGATGATCAACTAGTCAGAAGAATATAATCCTAGAAATATTTCCTTATTATCCGATGGAGAATTAAACTTCTTCTTTACTATGTAATATAACGAAATCTTTTTCACGATACAATATAAGAGATGATCAACTAGTCAGAAGAATATAATCCTGGAGAAAAATTAAATCTTCCTCGAAACACCGAGCTTAAATATTTAGAAGATATAAATACAATAAAGACTGATGAATTATTTTTCCACTTTCAATGGAAGTTTTTATTCTGGGAATAGTTTCGAATGTTCAAGAATAATAATCATGATTTGAAACAGTTAGATGACCTAATAATTTTTTCAAATAGTCCTATTTTAAATAGATATCCCGACAAGAAACTGCCCGTCGTTACAGATTATTTCAACATTTGTTTGACAAACGTTCAAAGCTCCCAATTAATTGCAAATGACCCATATACATGACTGTGATTAGACCTGTTTGGACGTACGGAGTTGAGCTTTGTGGCTCCACTAATCCATCCAATTCATCTCGTATCCAATCCTTACAATCCAAAATCCTTCAAAAAATCCTCAATGCTCCTTACTTTGTCACCAATAAACTTATCCATAAAGATCTTAATGTTCTATATGTTGCTGATTTAGCCCAAACCAGATATCTATCCTTTTATAGTAAGCTCCATAACCACTCAAATACCCTAATTTCTCAACTTGCTTCCCACACCATTCCCGATAATGGTGTGGGAAGCAACCGAGGCGTCTGAAAAGAAGATACTAGAGACCTCCTACTGTATAATTTTTATTGAAGCGCTACTGATGAGTAGTTCTTTTCAGGTTTTGTCATGTTATTGTAATAGTTAACAACACATTTACTTGGTGTATATATTTTGTACAGTAGTAAATGTTAATAAATTGATATAAAAAAAAAAAATTAGATCCAGTAGGAACTGAAAAAACCAACTCTTCATAAGAGAAACTTAAAGGACAGCCATTTTACTAGACACTTTTGTCTCTTCACGCTTAGTCTGCTATAAGTCCTGATATCTTTCTGCAGCCCTTTATATTTTGCCTTCTTTGGTCAACATCATATATTCATTTCTTGTCTTACATTTTTAAAAATTTAACATGTATATACCTATTCTTTGGAGTACAGTACTGATGTTTTGTAATTTTTTTGTATGTTTTTTGAACTGATGATTAACGTTTAATATGCGTAACTCGTCTTTAAAAAAAGAAAATTATATAGAAGTGGCAAATCTATACTTTTTTATAAAAGCCATTTTTCGATTGTGATCACTAACTGCAAAAACTGCTGAAACAATCTGTACCATATATTTTGACTTCATCTTTATAGTTCGAAGAAGGTTTAGCGATAATAATATTTACCGATTTTCCATTTATTCTTTATTAAAAAAGCGATTATAAGTGGACGTTTGAAAAGTGACTGATAGATGCCAAGCGCCATTCTAAATGAGAGGTTACAAAAAGTAAAGTGTTATATAGAGCCTAAAATTGATAATAAAATTTAGTTATATTCAATTAAATTATTAATAAAACCATAAATATGTGGTGCAACATGTGAATTAAAGTTTAAAAATCGACCGATATGTGGTTAGCACCGTTCAGTAATATAGTTTACAATGGTAACACTACTGAACCCATCTGCACCAAATTTTAACTAGGCAAATAATGTTCATAGTTCTAGGAAGGTTTAGAAATAATAAATTTTACAATAATAAAAATTTAAATATAAAAAGTTGAGTGGCAGAAACGAGGTTTGCCACAATGTCATATACGAGTACTTTTATGTTCAGAAATTAAAATCCAGCCGGATGAAATCAATAAAATTATTCCTCCGAATAAAAATGGTGTACAAATCAAAATGTTGATCCTTTGCACAAAAAGTATAATTCATTCATAATTCCGTAAAATTTATCGTATTATACTAAGATGTGTACATCAAGAGACATTAATATTTTTCGATTAGTATTAAGATTAATATTTATATTTTAAGATGAATTATAATTCAGTTTCAGTCTGAAATTAATACTGATAATGTGAGATGTAGTTGCATGGTTTTGAACAATATGAGGACCACCGCTAATGCTCTAAATCCCAATTGAGCTTATCATTGAAGATAAGAGCGATAAGCTGCCTCCAAATAGCTCCCATCTCCTCCACTCTAAAGATATAAGTCCTTTTGATTCTATTTACTCCTTTTTTTTTTTTTTTTTTTTTTTTTTTTTTAACATCTGGAGTGTTCAGGGCCGATGGCAGTATAAACATTTATTGCCTCGTATCGATGCCTGTTTACAAGACTAAAGCCGAGGAAATCTAGTGTTTTATTATCGCTGGGTTTGTTAGTGCGGTCAGATAGGATATCTTAGAATTGATCTTTTTATCGTTGTTTTCGTAAGGAGACTAAAAAAAGGAATTCATAAAATGAGTTTATGCCAGTCACTGAAAGAATATTGTAACATGACATGACTTGCAGGTTTTGTAACATATAACTAAGTTATGATGCAATTATAGCACAGAAAATTAAAATAAAATTATGAAATTATTTTATGATAAGAAATATGTACATTGCATGAATTTTACGACTTTACAACTTATTGATCTTAAGACAATCAAATAATTGATCTTAAGACAATCAATTTTTAACTTGTTGGACAGATAGACCTAATGTTTTTTAAATATATTTTTTATTTTTGAAGAGAAAAGATTTAACCACCAGGGAAATCTTTTTTTCACTGATCCCTACCCCCGACTTTTTCGATGTACAATTCCAATTTGAGACAGATAGACCTAATGTTAAATCTTTTCTAGTTCAAAAAAAACGTTTAATAATCAAGATGTTTTTTAGTTCAAAAACGTTTTATAGATAGAACATATTACAATATTTAGAAAATTAATAATATAATAATTATTATGAGTATAGTTGTAGGTGTATAGTTTATTCAAATGTGTCCCATTTACCATATATTGAATGGCCCTTTTGTTTACCCTATTTGGTCAGTAATATTATACTATAAAATAGTGTAATAGTAAATTTAATCAGCTTTAAGATTAAAAAAAGTAATTTTTAATCGGACAAATAGTTTCGGAGTTATAGGCAAAAAAGTACGACAAACTTGTTTTCGCGGAAAAGTAGGACTGACCGCCATTTGGCCAATTTCTACACTTTTTCCCAAAACCATATCTTCGCGGTAAATGGTCAGGTTGCAGAGTATTTTTTTTCATTTCATTGGTAATAATTCCTGCAACAATCAATATCTAAAGACTTTCTTTGAAAAAAAACTTCGTTTTCGTATTATAGGTAAAAAAAACCGATATTTTCGGGTTTTTTTTTTTTTTTTTTTTTTTGCGATTTTGGGTATGTAGCCGAAGTCTGCCGTGGTAGCAAACTTCAGATTTGGATTCAACACCCACAAAAACATAAAGAGCCTTTGAGAATAAAAGTTCGGCAGTTTTTTCTTCGGCAAACCCTTATTTTACTGGACTATCACTAAAATAACAGCTTATATAGTAAATCTTACAATCCAAAATCCTTAGAAAAATCCTAAATCCTCCTTACTTCATCACAAACAAACTTATCCACAAAGACTATCCTGTATAAGTGCTACCAATGGGTAGTTGCTTTAAAAACAAGTGATGTTTCATTTTTATCTATGTCATCACATTTACTTGATGTATTATATGTTATATTGTAAATATAGTTGTAAATTTTAATAAATATTTTTAAAAAAAAGTAATAAACTTGTTCTATTCTATATGAAATACTTGAAACAGTCTAAATACAATAAAAACAACCTTCACTTGCAGTTTCTTTGTATAAGTACACACAGTACATTTTAAAAAGGTATTTAAAAAATATTTTGCCAGTTGCGAGAATTTTTTTTTTTTTTTTTTTTTTTTTTTACTTATTACAAATTGTAATATTTTTTTTTTAATTCACTATGAAATACTATTAGAATTGGTTAATTAAAGGGCGAAAATCATATAAATTATACTAGAAATAAATGCTTAAGTAAAGCATAAAATAAAGTAACGAACATGCATAATTAATTATATGGTGCCTCTTAAAAACGTAATTAATTAATAGCTTTGAATTTATAAATTAGTTATTATTTTTACTTTTACTCCAAAAACAGTTGAGTAAAGAAGTAATTAACAATGTGTGCACAGCTGTCATTTATTTAATTTAAACATAAATTATAATTTTATGCGATTCTGTTTGCTGCAACAATCAGGGCATTATTCATTGCTGTATTAATTAGAATAACTGAAATATCTATCATTATTATCACCAATAACAAAAAAAAATGATTACCTTGTATTTTTTTTTAATTTTATATATTCTTTATCTAGGACTAGAAAAATCATCTTGATCTGAAAACTTATTATCAGTTGCCTGGAGTACGTTTCAGTGATGTAATGGCATGCAGGAGATAGAACAATACCCTGGGGTATCTCTTCCGTGGCATTAGTCTAATTTGGGATATCATTGGAGTAGATCCCTCATCCTTGTTCTTTTCTGTCTCATAAGGTTCTCAGGCACACGCGGTTCTTTCAATGTTGTTGTTATTACTGTATTGTACGAGTAGAATGTCATGCCATCGTTCGTAGTAAGTCTATAAAAAAATTTAAAATAATAAGTGTTTTAAATCTTCCCAATTTTGACTCATAATTTTTTTTTTGATAAGGTGACCCTCCTAATAATGTCATTAAAGCTGAGATAGGTATCCTTTTCAACTCAAATATATAAATTACATGCGCATAATAAAACGACAATAAACTTCCAAAAGTTACAAAATTTGCTAAAAAAGACTCATTTGCATTCCAGTAATCAGACTTTAGTCAGATCATGACAGCTATGTATTTGGACGTTCGGAGTAGAACTCTAGAACTTCACTAAACCAATTCCTCCCATATCCGATCCTATATATAATCCTTCATAAAACCCTCCAACTCTGCTTATTATGTCCACAATAAACTTTTCCATAACGATCTTAATTTCCTATATATTGCTGTTATGCCCCAAACCACATAAGCTTTCATTAAAAATTCTATAAAAACCCAAAACAATTAGACTCTCAACTTGAATCCACGGAAGATCGAACTTTTTATACACTATTTCCACTTTATATTGAATATTCAAAAAAAAAAAAAAAAAAAAAAATGGATTGGATGATTTTGTTGGTCACATAGATTGACGGATAATTAAAGATTTTAGGTTGTAACGACTGAGTATGAGAAATTTACGTTGGTTCCATAGGCTCAAATCTTACAACTTAATTAAATAGTTTTTATATTTTTTCTTAATGTAATTTAAACGGTTTTCTTCTCCTCGAAATCGATCAATAATTCTGAGAAATCAGCGTTTGATAAATCATTCTTGTATCTTATCACCAATGTAGTCACAAGGTAAACACCGATAAGTTAAAAAAAAATAAATAATTTTAAGAAAAAAACAAATCAAAAAATACAAGTATGTGGGGAAAAACAACAGCATTAGCAGAGTATATAATATAAAAATTAACTCAACAAAATTGCACAAGTTTCAAAAAATATGTATTAATACAACTAATCTATCTATAAAAGTGAAACTTCAAGGTTAATAAATAAATAAAGGATAAATACTTCTCTAATAAGTTGTAATTTTCAGCTTAACAATTTTAAAATTCGAAATCGCAGAAATAGGTATACCAGATATACAAGTGAAAAGAAAAATGTTATAGCTAACACTATAGATACATATATATTTTTCGAGAAATATAGTAAGTTGAGAAATTAAAACAGCTTTCTTCGCTGTAAGACATTTTTAAACAGTGGGATCATGTTATACAGAATACTTCAATTAAAACTACACTATATAGTTTTTTTTTTAGTTTTCTAGTTTTCCTGCGCACCCCGGACAAAAGAATAAAAAGGTTTTTACAGTTGACTGCTTGGATTTTGTTCTAAGTAGTCAACCTCACGTATAATGTTGATGCAAACTTTACACATTAATTTCTCAAATTAATTACATTAACATTAATTACGTACAAATTACCAAACATATATCTGTAATACCATCAATATACAAGGTATATAAAATATATACATATATATTTATATACACAATATAGATATGATATAAGTTAGAATAACCTTGGGCGAAGGCTCTGTAAATAGTGTTCTGCTTACGAATGTTAGTCCCAAGATGCTGAGGGAGCAGCTTTTTAAACTTATCTGATATTTCTACTGCTTGTGAGGCGAATAACTTCAACAAAACATACCCTATTTTATAAAACATCAGCGATATAATCTTTTCTTCCATAACATTTTATAAAATGAAACTAAATATTTTTTTTTTTCATAGTGGTTCTTCAATAATCACAGTAAAAATAATATTATTGGACTGACAATTATGATTTAATAATTTTTTTATTCCATGAAGTATTTTCACCAAACTTTAATTTTACTTAACTTTAATTTTTAATTATATTTTTATTTTTGTCTTTTCATTTCTTCTTTCTACTTTTTTTTTCTCATAATTTAATTGTAATACTGATGTGCTGATTTAACTAATCTCAGCCAGTCAATTGTTCCTTTTATTGTGCACTTTAATTATTCTTAGGGGACAGTCTGTCCCAGAATAAAGTTTATTTTTCATTAAAAAAAAAAAAAAAGTTTCGAATACTGAACATTCATCTTCAGTTCTAAAACACTAAAATTTTCAACACATCAGTACTATGTTACATGGATTATATATACTAAAATTTTCGAAAATATAGAAGACAAAATAAAGACAAGAAATCAAACATTGGTACTCACTTCAGAACATCTAACAGAGATCTGAAATATATCCATCGTGGAAAGGGGAAGGGTCAGGTAGGTTAAATTCAAGATGAATGTTTAGTATTCGAAACTAGTATTCTAATCAAATAATCTCAATAGAAGTGACAATTAATTCATCAATTCTAAATGTCCATTTATATTCGAAACTATTCTAACAAGGCTATATCTATTTGAATATTCACTTGAATAATTTGATCTGACGATGAATGGTTAACATATAAAACTAGTCTTTTAATAATAAATTCCAATATAGGCAAATAATTAATTAATCCTAATAATTATATTTTTCGGTTTCTCTTACTATGTTCGTATTCATTTTTTTTTTTCTTAAAATATAAATCTGTTTATTCGTTTATTGTGCGCTTCAAGATGCACTAATGAGACTGCTACTAACGTCATAGACAAGATAATGAGATAGTAGTGATAACCAGCGATGATATAACATCTTTATCCTAGTCTGTAACGAAATACGACGGCCATCATTCTAGATATGAGGCCACGAGACATATCTGATGAGTATATACTTAAAGTTCCGTCTAAGTTTATCTACATGAGGTATCACTGATTCTTCATAAAAAATAAATAAGTTTTAATTAATACTTGAATGAATGTTGGTTGTATTGAATATTAATTTTTATCACTAAAACCAAATACTTTGTGATAAAGGTGATAACAAACATTTAAATGTAATTAACACGTATTATCAGTCGAAAGCTCTTGAAAATTATCAAATAACTCCTAAATTTAGAATTTATCAGGATAAAATTTAATCTCTTTACAACTGGGTTAAGATGTAAAAGAGTACAGATTAAAGTAAATTATGAAATATGAAATAAGAGTTATAAGATGTTGCACTCCATTTAATTGTTAATATAATATTTTTTAATTGGAAATTTATAATTATATGCAACAACTTACTAAATAATGGTTTTATTGTAACAAATGCAGGTATGAGGAAGTCTTTGTTCAAGGATAACTGTGGGCCTTCTAATACCTTTTAAGTGTTACATATAATTTATAATATTTCAAAAATTACATAATTCACAATTATAAATTACTAGGTTTCTTTTATATTTTTTTTGCTGCAGTTCTTAAAGCCTGGACTTCCAGAAAAGGTTTTCTTCATCAACCTTGCTATTCTCTCGCTCTCGCCTGCCGATGGTATCATAGTTACAATATAATAGTTACAATTATTAATAATTATGATTGTAATTATCAGTTATAATTATGATATATAATTATGTATTATATTTTAAATATTGCCATAGAAACATTATTTTTGTATGTTTTCGAGGGACAGAGTTCTAATCATCCAAATCTACTGGATCTATTCGGATATGTGATAAATATCTGATTGTTCTTTTCTTTTTATGTATTCATTTATTTATTTGCCCTGCATGTATTAATTTAAATTTTCCATGTAATAGTTTTATTATTCCTTCGATTTTCTTGTGAATGGGACATAGATCTACGCCTTATAAATGTATTACTTATTTTACTTATTTGTGGTGTACTATATTATTTGTCAAGAATAAAAGATTTTTAAATAATAAAAAAGGAACTCATGGCGGAGCGAATTGGGGCGATAAAATCGACCTGGGTGGGTAAACATTTATCTCAAACGATATATTAGATTTTATCTAGAAAGGAGACTTACACGACACCCTCGTACCAGATTCAGAATAAAGAAGTTGCTTTATATTTCGACTGCTTCAACATTTAGTTGACAAAAGTTATAATCGTCCTATTCACTATAAAAAAAATAACTTCTTAACAGATCTGTTCCATATTACTTATAGAGTTATAGTGTTCGAATTCACATCGTATTCAATTTCTGCAATTCAGAATCCTTCGAAAAATCCTTAATGCTTCTCAAATTGTCACAAATGAAATGATCCACAATGACCCTAATATCCGACATGTTGCATATTTGGCTGGAACAAGGTGTCTTTCATTTCGTAATAATCTAAATACTCACATAAATCAATCTATTTCTCAACTTCCCATTCAATTCCCGCCAATCCCCCAAAGCGCTTGAAAAGAAGATGGCTTCGGAATCCTCTTTCAATGTTGAACTCTCATTATCTATGGGAATTTTCCCTACAAGATTTTAGTCATGTTTTCACTTTGTATTGTCATGACCGCATATTGACTTGATGTATTTTTTTTTGTATAGTAGTAAATTTGAATTAATGAAAGAGAAAAAGAAAAAGGTCCTTCAGCATGATGTATTGGTCACGCACCTTGTTCTTCTATAAAGAAATATATCTTTTTCAGGTATATCTATCTTCATTATTCAAGCAGATGTCCGTTTAAATAAGGATGTTCACTGACAGGACACTCCCAACAGTGAGAGAGGACAAACCCTCGTTGCGACAACAAACCAAGAAGGGCCATACTTTCTACAGAGCCCCAGTTGCTAATTGACAACTGTTGGAACAATTTACTGCTCCCGGTGCACCGGATCAAAGCCGCGCTCTGATATCGACCACACTCCGCCGCTAATGAGGCACCCGCCTCTGCTACGGCAGCCTCTGTCGTCATTAGTTGAGTTCTTTTAATTTATTTTCCGCCCTAAATATTGTTAGCTCTAGAGGACATGGAATAGACCTTTAAAACTTGTAAAGATGTAAGTGAACAACCGAAAACACAGACTAAAGAAAAAATAATGGGATGAGACAGAAAAAATGACCGTTTTCTTTGAGTTTAAACTTTGCATCGTAATTCCTCTCTCATATACATTTGGGAGCTAAGAATTGTGATAAGAAGTTCATGCTTGATCCCGTCTCAATAATTTGGTAAACAACATTCCCTAATTATTGCTTCATTATTGGAAGAGGAAGTTTTCAGCTGCTGAAGCCACTCGTTTAGTGGTTGAATATGAGGATGAAGGCTCTTTGAATGAAAGGAAGGGGAGACGGTGGTTCCGAAAATTTAATAAAGGCTATTTGAGCCTTGAAAGAAAATCAGGATCAGGGCGTATTTCAGTAGTCATCCAGGACGTTCAGAGCTCTATTCAGAACAACTGCAGAGAATGCACGATGCTTTGATTCAGTGGTATCCAGATTTAGTCAACAGGAAGCAAGTCTTTTTCTAACAAGATAATACCAGGCCCCTGACCTCTCGCCTTACAAAAAAAAAAAAAAACTAGCTAATTTGGATGGAATCGAGCTTCTCCCTCGACCGACATATAGTCTAGACGTAGCATCATCAGGCTACCACCTGTTCAGTTCAATGACTCACTTCCTTCGTGGAAAAACATTCAACAACTTAAATGAAGTTTAAAATAGGGTTCGCGGGGTCTTCGATTCAAAACCCAAAGAGTGGTACCATCAAGGAATTCTACAGCTGGCTTCCAGATGGAGTCAAACCATAGAGCACAATTGTTTATATTTTGATTATTAAAAACCTTGTAAGTAGAAGAAAAATAAATTTTTATTTTTACCTATAAAACGGTCATTTTTTCTGACTCACCCCATTTGTTATCATCCAAGATAATAACTCAATATCCATCAAAGTCTGAAAGATATTCAGAAAATCAGGTTTAAATTTCGTATTTAAAAAAGATAAATGATTGTCGTCTTATTTCACTTTACCTAAAATAGATTCATTCCAAAAAAGTTTATATGAGCAAAAATGTAATAACTGTCAAACTAAATTTACGGCTAATTCGATATATCGCCTGCTTGGAGGTAAAAGACACTAATCTTTTTTTCAAATTCGAAAAGAAGTCATTGTGTGTTGATATTATCATTCTCCATAAGTATAAAAAGTCACCAAGTGAATACATTAGAGAATTGCCAGGAACTATGAAAGTAACCATTCTTAAAATGCTGAAAAGGCAAAACAAGATCCTTTCATTCTGATAATTATTTGTTTTGTTTTTTTTATCTTACATTAATGTATAGAGGATTAAAAAAAATAAAATAAAATTTATAAAAATAATAAATTAAAAAAAAAAGAATTATTAATTTAACTATGTTAATTGATAACACAATTATGCTAAACAAAATATGACTCCTTAAAGTGCTAGAAAGCAGTAAGAGGAGAATGTGCAAAACTTTATGTAAGGTTACAAGAAAAAAAAAGGGGGCTATGAAAAAAAAAAAAAAGAAAAAAATAGAGATTGAGAAAATTTAGTACATAACTATCTAAAAAGTTTTTAATGAGCATATTTCCGTTTGACAAAATAGATAATATAAAATAGTTAATGATGGTTAAAAATAAAAAAGAATTAAAAGAATTAGGCAAAAAATAAAGAATAATAACCACATTTATACTCCATATACAAAATTTACAAACATTCCGAGGAACAACCCGATCCAATACCGCCCTCCAATTCGAAAAACAAGCCGGGCTCTGAGTTCCCTGAGCTGTTCTATCAGTTGCGTCACTAGCAGAATCCAGTGGAGGCTGAGAGAGTGCGCTAAGAAAATATTCTAAAATTAAATATTTACGAATGTTTAAAAATAATAAAATCGTTCGAAACTAGATTTTCGTTTAAATGATCAGATAAATATTTCCAATCTACCCATTTTAGATTTGTTTGTATAGTGTCCCTTTAAACTCCGTCAATTGTAGGTCCTGATAACTTTTAGAAGCCCTTCCATTTTTCCTCCTTAGGTGAATATCGACATTTTTCATTTCTTGTCTTACACTTTTAAATTTAATAAATACAATCTGTGTAGCAGAGTGCTTATGTATTGAATTTTCATTTCTTTTAGAACTGATGATAAATGTTTAACGGTTGAAAAGTTATCTTCGAATAAGCAAATTTCCAATAAAAATGGCAAATAATTCATCAATTATAACAGAAAGCAAGTCTACATTTATAAAATGACATTAATTACGTGAGTATAGTAAACAAAACAAGCAGTAATATAGAAAAAATGTAGATTTTTTTTTTTTTTTGAATGAATTATATGTTCTTGTTTTTTTGTTTTTTTTCACTGAATACAAATTTCATCTTTACACCTCCTCTTCCCGAGAAAGTTGAGCGGTCCCATAAATAAAGGAAAAAAATTCAAATAAATGATCATTTTTCAATGTTTTGCTTCCACATATACATAATTTCATTCTTACAAAGCAAACATCCTTATACAAAAACAAATTACAGTAAATTTCCTACACATTATAAGTATTTTGGTCAGATAAATACCTCAGGCCTTAAAGCAAGTTGAAGTTATAGTCCAACAAGTTAGTAGAAAAAAAAGGAAAAACCTATAGAAAGAATACATAAGTTATCTCCCCAATTTATATTTACGTTAATATTATTATTGTAAACCTTTATTGCCGGAGTGATGTCATCGCAGGCTTCCTCATATAGTCAGTCTTAGTCTACCCTTCCCAATCCTGCCGGGAAGTGGCTATCTTCTACTGGAAGCATTTAATTCCAAACATCATGGTGACGTATGTATGTTTTTCAACAAACACAATCACAGCATCAATCTTTCATCTTCAATTCACAGCATAACGCCTTCAAATTACCATCTCTCTGGATCCAAGAGATCTTATGATTTTCTTCAAGGCTAGCCCCACTCACGCAAAAGCTCTGGAGTTTATAGGTTTTCTTTACGTCATATGTGGTAGCTAAAGGCCTTCCATCAGGTCATTTATCATCCCTAATAGTCGGGCAAAAGATGATGATCTATTCGGTTAATTTTCATTCTTTGTTCCTCCTTATTCTCCAATTTCTTCTTATTACTGCTTCAAAAGTACGCATAAGGCGCGGTACACACAGGAGAAACCGCATTAGAATGACAATGAAAAACAATTTATAAGGTTGGTATTTCTACTAAACCCCGTTTCATATTTCCAAACCAGATCATCAAAACATCGTTTCCATGTTTCATACAATTTTTCATAACCTTAGCAATAGTAACTTCAACTTAAATGACAGCCTAATATTCTGCTGCAGGTAAATATTCTCCAAGTAATGCAGCTACCGCCAAGGGCTAATAAAACAAAGGAGGGCTAAGACCAACAACGCCCCGGTCTCTGTTCCAGTTCCGGCTCCGGTGGGAAAAGAATCAGCCCAAGCCTGCAAGGAGAATCCAGCAAAATCTCGAAGAAGACCTCCAACTTTTAGACACTATACAAACTACGAATATAGTGAAAGGCTGCCATCCTGGTGAGGAAAACATAGATTGGATTGACCCATGTGAGGCTCAAACACAGGTATACGTTTTTTTCGACCCCGGGGGACAATGACTTACATAGCATAGCGTTGACACATCCCCGGCGTGGCTGTTCGCAGCAGCAAAGATTGAAGTCTACCACCCTGGGACAACCCCCATCGACTTTGGACCTCCTGATCACCAGGGACATGCACAGCGTCAAAAGAGACTTTTTGCAGGGTACTCATCCAGCCACACCACCGGCAAAAGTACAGAAACCAAACCACGAAAGAAGCACTAGAGACTTTTACTGATTGCATCGAAAACTGATGGAGAAGTCGCTTTGTGCAGTGGTTTTTAACAATAGCTTACTAAAATTTAACCTATCCGTCACTAAATAGTGCTTAACATCTTTTTTACAGGAGAACTATTTGCGATCTCTCCTCCCACACCAAGGTGTTCTATTAATACAATCTACCACTGCCGCCGTGAAAAAAGACACCCGAGCAAACCTTGGACGTGTGAACATCTTGTAGAAAATCAAGAATCGCTGAAGAAATCATCTTGACGAGACTAAGAATGGAGGAATTCAGTTTCCCGTCCCCGGTTACCGATGAGAAGCCGAGAACTGCCGAAGAGTTTTGTGCAATTGCATGACAACACTGACATCCTAAACTTGGTGTCAGTCTCGACAGCCCCTCACACTTTTTCGACGCATGTCAGAAGCAGAATGAGCTGCCCGGGCGCGGACAACATCTGTTCACCTCCTTACCTCTCCCCAGATACTCTGAGGCCAGAACTCCAGATTTATAAGTACAATATACCCCAAGTCCTCCATAGATAAAGCACTGGAACAGAAGACTACAACGCGCGCCTCCAACGTTCCAAAACACCGTCCTTTTGAATTTCTGAGAGGGCCAAAAAAATTTTGTAAATTGTTTGCCAAACCAGTCGCCGGCACGTCAAAATCTTTAACGGGCTGAGCTACTGTATCTTATAGCCCCGCCTCCCGCTGGGAGGTGAGGCACGATCGTACGTACTCGCCGAGGGAAGAGGTTCAGAGTAGATGCAATAATCGCCGGCAGACTGTAAACTTGCAGACGGATTGCCCTCCAGCAGACTGAGACCTAAATAAATCTATAAAATTTAAAAAAAAGAAAATTCTTAAACCCTTTTTTCGTACTTTTGTCTCTTATTTATTTAATTCTCAGCAAGTCAACTTGCTTCTATATTAACTTCAAAAAACAATGACTAATATCTGCTGCAGGTTAGTACAAAAGCTTCAAGGTCTATCAGTATCATACTAGAAATAAAAAAAAATAGGTTTTCTCTTATCTAGGACGGACCACTTATAGTCAAAGATATCTCCAAAAATAGACCAATCGCTATCGCGGCTAGATTATAAAATTAATTAACTCTATAATCATGACATAATTTTTATGAAACGAGTTTTTTAATTATACGTATTAATAATATTAACTTAATTGAGCGTTGACGACTCTTATGTTTTAATCTCGAAAAACCTCGAATAAATAAATAAATTAACTTAATTAAGTTACTAATGTGATGTGACCAGTACTCACTCTTAAGAAGCCACAATACTACATTTTTTAGAGGTGTGTCTCACAGCACAGAAAGATCTCACGAATCAAGATTTGAAGTGTTCTCCCAACAACGACCTCGAACCTGGGTTCACCAACAGCAGGCCAGTAAGTAACATCTAAAGAGTTTACAGACGCATCTATTGTACCTAAGGAATTAAACGAGTAAGTAGTAAATTATAGTAAATTTAAACGAATACACACACACACACACACACACACACACACACACACACACACACATATATATATATATATACTATTATATAAAAGGACAAGCCATTTTTCGTTTGTGATCACTAACCGCGAAAACTACTGAATCAGTATCTACCAAATTTTGACCACATCATCTTTATAGATTCAGGTTGGTTTAGTAATAATAAAATCTATTGAT